>CP139502.1:144444225-145783812 GCA_021014915.2 Artemisia tridentata subsp. tridentata | reverse complement strand
AAACTTAAAACCGGGCAACATATAAATGTAATACTTAATAAAATGTTAAAACTTATCAATATATACCAACTAAGTATATTACATGTGTGATAAGTCTAATGGAGTGTGCTTATGTTGTTGAAACCTAATAAAATAGGTTTGAGCACGCGCGTTACGTAAGAAATAAAATACTCACGTAAAAATGATAAAATGACGATAGTTCATATAAAATATGACTATTGGTAAAGTATGAGTATTTGAACACATGGACTTATCCTAGTCTTGTGTCAGATATGAGGAACATTTACACGATCTAACTTATGAGATTACTTATAAAAGTAATTAAAAATAATATAATGAAATATAAATAATAAAGTATAGACCTGAAATGTGCGAGGTGCTACACGTAAACCTAGTTTACGTAATGATGAATAGTGACTTGTCGAGGTTTGGAAAATGACCTGAAATTACGGGTTGTCACAGACAGTGTAGCAAATGATGGATTAAAAATCTCCACTGATGTGAAAAATGGCTTTTCCAAAATGTGAACGTACCATCAATGGGATTTCCTATATTTCCCATACCTTCTAAAATCATATTATTTGACAACATAACTTTCCCTGAAGCATCATCCAAATGAAGACTACTTCTAATGGATGCTTCAGTGACTGAGTACTCAGTGTTATCAATAGTTGCCCTTAACTGTAGAGTCCCATCAGCAAGAGTTTCAGAAGTAGCAATCTCCCAAAACTGTTTGACTAGGGAATCATAGATAGTGGGAATTGTGAGTTAAGGCATACCTGATGTGAGAGCCTTTCAAAAAATCTACTATCTGTTTAAAGCCTTCGCTCTTAGTTGGTTACTTCAAGAAACCCACTTGGTTATGCTTATCACAGTATTTGAGTTGAGCCATAGATGATTGGTAAGTACTGGTTGACTGCCGAATGAGGGTTTTTATGCTGGTTGTTCAAAATAGAGCAATCTTGGCCGATAATAAAAAGTTTAAAAGTGGAAGTAAATAATGGATAAAGATGAAAAATGAATCAAATATTATCCATATATACCTCTTTTTCCTGAAAAAATAGTAACGGTATTATTTAAACAGGAAAAACCATTAAGTGTACGACCAGACCTAAAGGTAAAAAATTAATTACGTTTTAACACTACCAGAATTAACATTGGTCAACCAGACTTAACCATCAATCCACCAGATTTAACAAAATCTTCAGACAAACATAAATAAAAACCACTAGCAAAGCTTCCAATCATCATTAATCCATGCTTTTCCTGGAAAAATTGGTCTAAAAACCAAGAAAACATACAACCCTATGTTGTTGCAACCAGAATTAAGACGAACTAACTACCAGATTTAACTCTAAAGCTACCAGATTTAACTTCTACCAGAATTAAATCTACTTAATACTTGTACAATTTTACAAACTATACATTTAACCTCCCCTTAAATGTAGCTATAGGTTTATCATTCCAATATTAACCACTAAGAAATTGAACCTAGGTCCATCAAAAGCTTTGGTCAATAGATCAGCTACATTAAAGTCTGCGTATATCTTTTCCACCCTAATCAATTTCTTTTCATAGCAATCTCTTATAAAGTGATGCCTGATTTCTATGTGTTTGGTCTTAGAGTGATACACTGGGTTCTTTACTATACAGATAGTACTTTCATTATCAATGTGAATTATAGTATTCATGAAATTCAAACCATAATCCAGCATCTGATTCATAATCCACAAGACATGTCCACAGTAATTTGCAACAGCTACATACTCAGCTTCAGTTGTAGATGTAGCCACAATGGTTTGCTTCTTGCATTGCCAGGAAATCAATCTTCTTCCAAGAAATTGACAACCTCCAGTTGTGGATTTCCTGTCAAGACTTGCTCCAGCATAGTCACTATCTGAATAGGCTTCCAAGTCAAATGATGACTCTCTAGGATACCAAAGACCCAAATTAGGTTTGCCCTTTAGATATCTAAAGATCCTCTTCACAGCATGAAGATGTGAAGTCTTGGGAGTAACTTGAAAACGAGAACAAGCACAAACTGCATACATAGTATCAGGCCTAAAGGCAGTTAGATACATAAGAGAACCTATCATAGATCTGTATAGGTACACATCTACATTATCAACATCCTCATCTTTGGTTTATGGCACCTTGTTCTCCATTGGAGTGACTGTTGTCTTCACACTTGCAAGATCAAACTTCTTCAGCGTCTCAGCAACATACTTGTCTTGAGAAATGACAAGTCCATCTTCCTTTTGTTTCACTTGCAGTCCAAGAAAGAATGTGAGCTAACCTATTGAGCTCATCTGAAATCTGCCTTTCATTAATGCCTCAAATTCTTCACACCAAGACCTTTTTGTGGATCCAAAGATGATATCATCTACATACACTTGCACTAGAATGATATCCTTCTTGTTCCTTTTAATGAACAAGGTCTTGTCAATGACACCCCTCTTGTATCCATGTTCCTCAAGAAATTTGGAGAGTGTAGCATACCAAGCTCTAGGAGCTTGATGTAATCCATACAAAGCTTTGATTACTTTGTAAACCTTCTTGGGATGAGCATGATCAACAAAACCAGGAGGCTGGTGAACATATACTTCTTCTTCTATAGTGCCATACAGGAAAGCACTCTTGATATCCATTTGATAAACTATGAATCCCATGTAGGATGCAAAGGCCAAAAATAACCTGATAGCTTCAATTCTAGCTACAGGTGCAAAAACCTCATCATAGTCTATCCCTTCCTCTTGTCTGTATCCTTGGGCCACCAATCTTGCCTTATTTCTGACCACTACTCCTCTTTCATCCTTCTTGTTTCTGAAGACCCACTTTGTGCCAATTACTTTTGCTCCAGATGGTAGATCTACAAGAACCCTTACTTTTTGCAATTTGAACTGCAACAGCTCTTCTTGCATTGCTTCCACCCAACTTTCATCTTCTAATGCTTCAGAAACCTTGGTAGGTTCCTTTTGAGAAAGGAAACATGCAAATAGACAGCGTTGAAATCAGTAATCGCTCCTTCATCATCATAAGAAGCTTCATCAAAGATCCCTTCACTTGGCTTGTCAAAGACTTCAAGCTCTGGCATCTCAGAATCATCAAAAACATCAGTTGGAGTAGGATCAGGCTCAGAAGAATTAACTAAGTCACCACCAGACTTAATTAAGGAAGTACTGGTAGCCTTCTTTCCAAGATGCTTTTCAGTCAGTGCATTAAATTCATCTCTGAAAGATAGAATATCTGCTGAAACTTGTGTAGGAGAAGCCTCTTTCCCTTGTACTTGAGGCTTGGTAACAATCTCCTTCTTCTTTGAAGTTGTAGAAGATTTCTTTGTGCCTCCATAAGCTGCATCAAGCTTGACTTCTGTTGTAGGAACAACAATAAGTTCCTCATTCTCCTCTTCTTGCTCAGAAGCATTTGTATCAGAAGCAACTTGAGTACCTGCATTGTTAGTTACTTCTTTGGAACCTGCATGAGGGTTAGCTTGATTCTCCACAGAAACAGGAATATAATTCATAGAATCAGTCAGATAATCAATATCAAACATCCATCTATAACCTGTTCCTTTCATATTAGGTTTCTCCTCAAGAAAGTCAACATGGAGATTCTATTCTACCCTTTTTGTCACTAAGTTGTATACCCTAAAGGCTTTACTACTTAATGAATATCCTACTAAGAATCCCACATCAGATTTTCCTTCAAACTTGCGAAGCACACTAAGAGTATCTAGAATGGTAACATGGCACCCAAAAGGTATTATGTAACTAATAACTGGTTTATGGCCAAATAAAAGCTCATAAGGAGTTTTTTTTTGAGGTTTAGTCACTTTCACCCTATTAAATATGTAGCTAGCAGTACGGACTGCTTCAGCCCAAAAAGTGGTTGGTAAGGGTGAGACTGCTAGCACAGTCCTAGCTGCCTCAATGAGGGTCCTGTTCATTCTTTCAGCAACTCTATTTTGTTGTAGAGTTCTAGCATTACTATACTCTTGTTTTATTCCCTTGTTACCACAAAATTCAAGCATGCTTCTATTCTTAAACTCAGTGCCATTATCTGATCTAATAATCTTAACCTTATGATTGAGCTGGTTTTCTATCTGCCTAATGAAAGTTTGAAGTAAGCTAGTGGTTTCATCCTCTTTAGACATAAAGAATACCCAACAAAACCTAGTGCAATCATCAGTAATGACAAGGCAATAACTAGCATGATTTATGCTTTGCACAGAAGTAGGGCCAAAAAGATCCATATGCAATGTGTGTAAAGGCTTAGTGATGAACCTTTCTAATTTAGCCTTACATGAAGCCCTATGCTGTTTACCCTTATGACATGCAACACATGTATGGTCATTCTTGAAAACCTTGGAAGGTAATCCTCTAACAAGATTATTCTTCACAAGTTTGTTTAGATTCTTAAAGTTTATATGACCAAGCCTTCTATGCCATAATTTAGATTCATCAATAGTGGCTTTTGCAATCAAACAGGCAAAACCTTTTGCAGGTTCAGGTGTCTTCATATCAAAGCTGTACATATTGTGTTGTCTAGGGACTTTTAAGAGTACCTGACTTTCATCAGGCATCATAAAGTCATAAGTCAACACAAAACATTTAGTTTCAGTAAAAAGAACCTTGTGCTACTTATCAGAAATTTGTGATATTGAAAAAAAGTTCAAATTGCCCAAGTTCTTTCACAAAAGACACGTTATCAAATTCTAAATTGCCAACTACTATTCTACCTTTACCAGTAATGTAGCCTTTGCTACCTCCAAAAGTAACAGAACCTCCTTTGAATTCTTCAAAATCTTTTAGGTGATTCTTGTTACCAAACATGTGCCCTGAGCATCCACTATCAAATATACCTCTATCTCCCATGTTCTTGAGTGGATGATCCTGCACATAAAGAAGAGAAATTAGTTTCTCTTAAGGACCCAGGCCTGTGCAGGCTTGGGTCTGCCTTGTGGATCAACATATTTGTATATCTTATATGAACATGATCCACTGGTTCTTTGGGATTTATAAGTAAGTTCATTCTGAAATGGATCCCAAGACCAACATGCTGAGGCCTTAACAGCAGACCCCCCATGTCCGTTTACAGCATTAGAGTTTGACATTTTTGCTGTATTCTTAACAATGGGTCTCCTCACAGGTGAGTGTGATTTAGCAAAATTATTTCTTTGATTAGATTTGTTCACCTGTGGTCTATGTGCAACTGGTTGTTTGGGTCTAAATGGATTAACATACCCAGAATTAATTTTGGGCCTAACAGAATTAACCTTTTGCCCAACAGAATTAATATTTTGCCTACCAGTATTAACATTTTTCCTAACAGAATTAACATGTGATCTACCAGCATTGATTTGTACTGGTTTAGGAACATGCATGATTAACTCTGTTTACATTATTCCACACTGGTTTGGCCATCACATTACTAGTATTAACACTTCTTTGTTTCTTAAGTTCAGCCTCTCTCGTCATTCTCTTTTCATGAAAATCACAATCTTTGATTAAATGACTAAGGCTACCACAAACAAAACATCTTTTCTGAGTAAAAGAGTAACCTTTCCCTAGTTCTCTTTTCATTCTATCAACCTTGGGTGACTCTTGACTTTTAACATGTTGCCTAGGAGTTTTTATGTGTGAGACACAACTAGGTTCAACTGTTTTAGGTTTTGGTGCAGACACAACTGGTTCACTAATCTTAACAGGTTTAGACTTAGACACCTTTTTTGGTACATCTTCTCGTTCTGATTCAGAATGTTCAGAGACATTTCCAATGGACCCTTCACTGTCATCAGATTGACAGGTAGAATACTTATTGGATTTGTCATCTGAGATACTTGTTTCACGCTTTTGAGGTCCGTTCTTACCATAAACATACAAAGACTCATCAAACTCTTTCTCTGGTTGAGGAGTGTAATCTCTATTTAATAGAGGTGGAACACCTTTGAAGTTGTCAGTTTTTGAGAATCTATTATATATAGGTTTACCAGCAAAGTCATCATCTGTACTAGTGAACACAGTTCTTTCCATTTCTTCCTCATAACTTAAAATCTCACTATCTGATTTTATTTCATATCCTAGACCAATTTTACAAGTTGAGCTCATACCAGAATCTATTAATCTATACAGATTTTTAGCAGAATTTTTCCATGTGTCTATTGTTTTCTGCAATTCTTCCTTATCTTTTACAGCTTCATTGCAATTCTCCTATATTTTTTAAGCTTTTCATCTTTTTCATAGATTTCATTGGCTTGAAATGTAAGCTTTTCATTTAAGGTTAATTGCTGTTTTTGATAAGTGACAATTTGAGCTTCTAAGGTCTTAACAGCATTAGTGTAAGCAAGTATTTTAGCTTCCTGATCACCTATCTGTTGTATTTGCTCATCACACAATGTTTTAAGATTATTATATGATTTTATGCATGTTTTAGAACACAAGGATACCTCAGTATTGGAGCCAATAGCCATGAATGCATGATTTGGTTCTGTTTCTTCATCTGTGTGTTCTCCCCAGTTAACAGCACCAGCTTCCAAAGTCAGCATACCCATTTGACTCTTCTCTAGCTTGTCTACTTCTTGAGAGTCTGAATCTTTCTTCTTCTTCCCATCAGTAGTCACCTTTGCTGTGCACTCCCTAGCAAAGTGACCAGTGTTGTGACACCTATAACATTCAACATTCTTCTTATTAAAACCAACCTCTGTCTTTCCATCAAATATGATATTTCTTCCAGTTTTCTTGTATAACTTCTTCATTCTAAGAGCAATCATTACTATCTGCCACTTTATGTCCATCTCTTCAATGTCTACATCATTTATTTGTTCAAGATCCTCATTAATGAGGTCCTTGTCTTCTGATCTCTTTGCAAACAGTGAATAGATGACTTCATCAGCAAAACTAGCAGGAACTTCTCTTTCTTTCATATTGCTTGAAGAAGTATTATAGCTACCAGAATTAACTTTGCTAGTAGTGCTCTTGCTTTGGGAGACAAAAGAAATATTAGTAGCACTTGAAGATGCCTTTGAAACACCTTTGATTTCATGTTTAAAGACCCGAAGATTATTGTACAAATCATCAAGTGACAAAGTGTCGACATCTTCTTTCATTCTCATGCTCATTGCCAGATGTGACCATTCTTTTGGCAAAGATTTGAGAAAATTATGATTTGCATCTTCAGTAGATACACCAGCACCATGAGCTTCCAACTGTGAGAGAAGATGTTGGAATACGTCATACCCTTTCTCCAATCCTTCAGAACTGGTCACAGTGAATGCTTCAAACTATTGTTTGAGAACAACTTTTTGCATATTCTTTGAATTAGCATTTCCTCCAAACCTAGTTCTGATAGCTTCCCAAATCTCCTTAGCATCATCCTTTCCATGAAATCTTCTTAAATGCTCCTTGGGAAGTGCCATCAGTAAGATGGTTCTTGCCTTCCTCTCCTTTTCCACAGCATGAATCTCTACAGCAGAGACTGGTGGAACCACTCTAACCACACCATCCTTACCAACAGAGACCCTCTTCTTTGAGTTTCCATTCTGAATCACCTTCCATACATCAATATCAATATACTCAAGGTAATGCTCCATCTCCATGGCCCAGATATCATACTCCTCCTTTTTCAGAATTAGGAGTTTGATGTTTGAGATAGTGGTTGTTGCAGGGATGTTTTGTTGTTGTTGTTTAGGTCTACTGGTGTCTGATGCATCATCATCAAGGTTTGAAATGTCTTCATCACTAAGATGAGGTGAGTACTCATCATTGGCCTGTTGAGACATTATGCAGGATTTTTGAGTGAATGAGTGTTTGTGGTTTATGTTTCTTCTTACTCAGAGTCCCTCTATAGGCTCTGATACCACTTGTAGGTCCACAGTTTATGGATCTAAGTAGCCTTTGTAAGACAATAGATAACTTGAATAAATCCAGATTAATCTATATGAGAAACTCTTAACAATATATTGATTGTTAATGCGGAATCTTAACAACCAACAAGTATGAAGAACACAACTAAGATTACTAACTTCGTATTACTATTAAACTTTCAATTGTCACTATGTCACACTAAAGATAATGCCGTAGGGTTCCTTTTATACACTAAGGAAACCCTAATATTACAAAACGTGTGAAAGGATAAACATATCTTCTAATAAGATAACTAATACGTATATATCCTTTCCTAACATATAGCTAACTAACTCTGCTATTAAACATAAACAGACTTAACTAATAATAGTCACCAGACTTAACTATGTTTGCCAGACTTAACTATGTACTGGTAGACTTAACTAAGCTAACAGACTTAACTAATATCTTCAGCAGACTTAAGTCTGTTCTTCAATAATTCCCAACAGAATCTATACCCAAGTGTTTGCGAAATAACACTTGGGATTGAAATGACAAGTGTGAATATCTCCTCTCTAAACTTAAGCTATGCTTAAGTACAACTATGCTAACCAACTGAGCTATCTCAGGGACTTAGTTGCTTTAGAGGAGTAGAAAGGATTATGAATGTTAAGCTTTTTCACACAAACTTGTCAACCTTTCTACTCCAACTTTTGATCTTATTTATACTAGTACGAGGTTGCTGCTGGTGAGGTTAGGTAGGTGCGTGTCATGATTCTAATGGATGAGGTACAAAGAGGTACATCTTCCATTGAATGCATCAATATTGGGAATCGCTCTTTCTTTGCTTTAGTGAACAGTGCAGGAAATTGTTCACTACCTTTGTCACCAACTCGTACTTGATTTGACTTATCACTAAAGTTTACTTTATCCCGCTCAAACATATTAGTGAAAAGTCCTGCCCAAATCTTTAGTCTAAAGTCATCAATCTTTAGTTCTTGGTCTTCATAGAGGAGGAGGAGATTTGGGAATCAGAGAGCTATTGTCATCACTCGCTGATTCCATCATCTTATTCTTTGGCTCAGGTATCATTCACTGAGTTCTGCCTCACTGAATGGCAAGTCTTTCTTTCTTTTGACTTGTCCTGAGCATCTTGAAGATGACTCACTGAGTGATTATTCACTCAGTGACTTGATTGTGTTTACGGATTTGCTACACTTTGGATATTTTCTATTCAAATCTTAGACTAGGGTGTGTTTGGGTAGTAATGGACCCAACACACCAAAACAATCCTAGGACCATGTAGTACTCACTATGGCTTCCATCTTTCTTGTACAAACTTGAAACTAAAAACCAAACTATGATGATGATGATGTATGGCAAGAGAAGAGAGGAAAGACCAAGAGGGATTGAGTAGATTGTATGTATATCTTAAAGGTGAAGTTTTATGTAAAGGTTTATATATGATTTAGATTTCTAAGTCAAATGTATGCCACCTCCTACTTGAGGTGGTGTGGTGCTTATAATTTTGATAAGTATTGGTTTACGGGGTGTAGTTTGGTCCCGATAATCACTAATGCTAAGCCCTTAATTCACGAAACTTAAAACTGGGCAACGTAAGAATGTAATACTTACAAAAATGTTAAAACTTATCAATATACTCCAACTAAGTATATTAGATGTGTGATAAGTTTAACAGAGAGCGAAAGCGTTGATAAAACCTAATAACGTAGGTTTAAGTACGTTTAATACGTAAAGAGTACAAAGTTTACGTCAAAATGTTAAAATAGCAATAGTTCATATAAAATATGGCTATTGGTGAAAATAGAGTATATGAAACACATAGACTCATCATAGTCTTGTGTTGGTTACGAGTAAATCTCACGCATTTTAACTTTCTTAATTACACAAAAAAGTATTTAATTTAATTAATAAATAAAAATATAGAGTTAAATAGGGACCCGAAATGTAGGAGTTGTTACACCCGATGAGATTGATATAGATCAAGAAGCTCGGGTAACACTTAAACAAGAACCATGTTGCACTGCTGTGAGGCAGTATGTGCCTAAGTGTGTGAAAACTTATGTGATATTGTGTGTTGCTCTTCTTTTATAGAGAGGCTTGTAAGGTTTGGAAATAAACCCTTGTAGGATGATCAATGGCTGCCAGGGAGCCAAGTATTGACCATCTGAGAGCAGAAAAGAAGGACATATGTCATTAGCCCTTTCGCTAGTAGTGGTACTTGTCGTGCGTCTCCATTGTGCGATGTTAGAAGGTACATCTTAACTACTAGTGACATTTGGAGATCAGTAGCTTTGTCCTTACCTAGTCAGGCCTGAGATGTCTTTCCAGGCTCTACATGGCCTGGGATTTGAGTCGGGCCTTTATCAAGTGTTGATTGGGCTTAGGTGATGGGCTTGATCCGAGTTTGTAGTTAATGGGTTCGGGCCATTAATATTGATACGCTATCAAGTCCCCTCAATCTAGTATTAGATCATGCACCATGATGTAATGCTAGGCTTTTTGTACCTGAGTCCCCCTGGTCCGTGCTTGTGCTACCAGGGTTCTCTCCCAGGGCCTTTATTGCCAGGTTGATGGTTACATATGTCTTTTGTGATAATAACTAGATGCAGGCTTTTTACCGTGATCAGGGTTGTAAGATGAGTTGGGAAATGTGTGTACTCAATGTTTTCATGGGGAAGCGTAGGAATCTCCTGCTTCGGATTTATTCTCCATGTTCGGGATTTGACGTGTCTTTATTGCATTTGAGCCTGTAGACGGCGTCATCCTGACATTTCTTGAGAAATATGTATAATGCGTCCCCTTGACCTGACGTGTGTGTTGACGTCAGCTTTACTTGCGCCTTGCAGGGTGTTTACCACTCACTTTATTAAATGTGCTATGACCCAATGGGCGTTTGGCAAGTGTCACTCGCTGATTCATTTTCTCTGCCTATAAATAGGGCTAGAAAGGTTGGGAGGTTACAACTTGAAATAATTAGAGCCTCTTTTCTCTCAATTTTCCACATCATTCCCAAATCCTAAAAACTTCTTTTAAAAAGGTTTTTTCATAGGCTTTTCAGTGTATCATATACGAAGGTCATATTGTCTTCTTTCAATTTTTGTGGTGTGAGATGAAGATTAGTCGTTTTGATGGTGATGACGTTTGTGGTATGGATCCCCTTTACCCGTATATGGGGGTTGGATATGGGGACACTTGCTCCTCTTCCATCCTTGTCGAACGTTGCCATCCTTTGGGTGTACTTGGACCCCGATGGAGTTTTGCAAGTGATTGTTAGGATGGAAGATGCGGAGGGCCTTGCTTTTGACTTTCTATCAACTTCCAAGTCCTTTCAAGGTGCTTTGGTCGTCCTAACAAGAAACTTAAATGTTACACCATATTTGGGAGGTGGGAGTTTTCATCTTTGCGGGAGACTTAAATGCTACACCGCGCTTCCAGTCTCTATCGATTAGCGTAGACTAGCCCGTGATGTTTGGAAGCGTGGGCTGGTGGTCATTTACGTAATCTCACCTGGATTGGGGATGAAGCTTGTTGTTCGCCTTGCCCCTAGTTCTGAGGGTAGATGCCCCTGTTGGACATCCTGGTCCTGATCTCAGTAACTTTTTTGATTTTGTGCGGTTTACTCCGAAGATTTTTCTTTGATGGACTGTTGACTTGTTTGCATTTTTTTTCTCGCAGGTAGTTCTTGGTCACTACTGGGAGCTGCAAATAAGGTGATCCGGACGCTATGAGTCCCTTAAAGCATTCTGCAAGTATAAATGCTTGTGGGATCGCAGTCGGAATATGAATCTTGGATAAGGCTTGGGTCCCGTGATGAGCATCTATCATGGATCACCCTTGTGGACTGTGCCTCATTTTGGTTTTTTCCTGAGCCTTATCTAAGCTCAACTCGCGTCCTGCTCGTCTAAGCCTCTTGTCCATGCAGGTTGGAGCCTTTGCATGTCAGGTCACTATTAACTACGTCCAGAAGTTCCTTAGGCGAGCGTTCTTAATCCGTGATGTATTAGGATTGTTTTGTAGAGTGTACCAGGCATGTGTAGTCCTGGGTTTTGTAATAGGCTGGTTTACCCTGGTTTTAAAATGAAATTAACTGTTCGTCAATTTATTATTGTGTGTTTACGAGGTTCGTGTAGGCCTGGGTTTTTAGTTAGGATGTTGTGATCCTTAGCTCTTAGTGAAATTAGCTTGTCTAGCCAATTTACTGTATGTATGTTACCAGGCTCGTTTAGGCCTAGGTTTTTAGTTGGGAAGTTGTGATCCTTAGCTCTTAGTGAAATTAGCTTGTCTAAAGTTTTTTAACTTTGACACGATAACAAGTACTTGTGTTATGCCGTGCACATTATAACTAGTAACTATTGACTAGCTGTTGGGTCTGATTTTCGACCCAATGGTCTCTAACAATGTATTTAAACATAAAACAGACTAATTTAGAAAGTGTCATCAGAGAGTAAGTCACCCTATGATGAAAATCAAAGGATTTACTCTTTGATAAAGCTCAACCAACTGCCAAGCTTTAGATAAGTCGAAGACCAACTGAAGAAACATTTTGTATAACTGATGTGGTGCTAGGGAGCAAGGTATAAGGAGCTACAAGCAACACCGGTAGGACTTAGGACTAACAAATGCTTCAGTTACCCTGAAGACTTATCATTATAAGAGACTTGGTATGTGATGAATGGGCAGGAAACTTGTTGGGAAGATAAGTGTAAGGTCTTATCAAAGGGCGATAAAGTAAGATCTTGGGTACAAAAGTTCTCAGCATTGGAATGCCAAACGCACGCTCCACGTTGTATACTGTTGGAGTATGCTCGTGTCATAATCACTAATTATATGGCTAGACATATGTGAGCCTATGGGGTCACACACATATACACTGAGGTGCAACTTTATATATCATGTTTATCGTATTTACGATATATAAATAACCGTAAGTAACTAGGAACCGCTATTGGGCTTCTAATGACTAAGTAATGGACTTATTACATTGGACTTGAAAATCAAATGGATGGCCCATTTGAGCCCATTAGGAGGCTGGCCTAAGGAGTGAAAGAAGGAAGAGATTAGGCTTTGATTTGGTAAATAATTATCCCATGATTTCCTAATAATTATCACAACTAATTATTAAAAATCTCTCTCCCTCTCCTCTCTCCCATCTCACGGCAAAACCAAAACCCCCTCCTAGGGTTTTGATTTTTTCCATCTCTTCTTTGTATCTTGTTTATTCAAAGAAGACTAGATCGGTTACGGGCTAAGGACTAGCATCCATTGGCATTCGGTGACATGTAGTGTGTTTCACACTTAGAGGAGATCAACCTTATTGATCTCTTGGCTTTCTTATTCATTCGTGGGTTATAGCTTGTGTTGGTGACACCCGGATCACGCTACAAAGGTATAACATGTTTGTTTAATTCTTTTGATTGATCATATGGCTATATGGATCCTTGTTGGTGATGTATTCCACTGTGCTTATTTATTTGATATGTTATTTTATTACTACATCACCTATAGTGGTATCAGAGCCATCATATGATGTCATATGATCATCTAGTATGCATAAAAATGACCAAAAACGCATGTTTTTAATGGATCTAAAAGTATATCTTGAAAAAAGCCCCTAGGGCTAATATTTTATGAATATGTCGACCCATATAGGGTCTTAAGATCTGGACTTTTTCATCCCATGGTCATTTGTTATGCATACATTAATTGTTTACTTGATCGGTACACGTAAAATGGCCTAAAAATGTGTTTTTTGATAGATTTATAACCTGATTTCAAATCAGCCCATGAGGCTTAATTTTCTGTGGTAAAATGATGTTAAGAAAGTGCTAATATCAGTGGGTTTTGAGTCTATGGCCATTTGTCACGCGTACCATTCGGGGTTTTTAATTCTTGCTAATTAATTTCTTCGATTCGTTGGCTAACAATTTAATTCTTGTTATTTATTTTGTTGTCCATGGCAAATACATGCATGTTTGGTCATGGAGTTAGCCAACACCTTGTAATGATCATAATTTTAATGTATTATTATGTGTATATGCAAAGCCGATGAAAACCTTGACCACTTATGCATCATGATGTTGTGATTGTTGGATGTTTTGTTTGTTTTTGGGGTTTGCCATTGTTTCGGCACTTTTGCTATGTATTTCATTTTGGTTTTGCCATTGTTTGGGCATTTTTATAGTAGATAGAAAGTAGATTAAATTTACTTTACTTTATATATCTTGTAACCAAAAGCTTGGAAGCAAATGGCGAAAGATTGAAGGACTTTGGAACAAAAGTAGCTGCTGGACACCTGCTGGGAAAATTCGATTTCCAGGAGATTGGTAAGGTATTTTGGGCTGAAATTTTTTGTGTAGGTACAAAAGACATGGGCCTACAACTTTGTCAACTGGGCCGAAGCATGAAGAGGCCTGGAAGACAGAAAAACTGGGCTGACAGAATCATGTTTTCATGTGCATTATGGGCCTTTACTTGCCCATGATTGTCTTGGGGCAAGTGGGAGCCCTCCGTGTGGTTGTGCTATATGTCCCTAGTTGACTCTTGGTTCTTGTGATGGCTCACGAGACCAAGCATAGGATTTTCATCGGTTGAGGCTTTGCATATTGTGGTTGTATGTTTGTTTGGTTGTTTTATGTATGTTGTGACTACATGTAAAACGGAAATTGTTTTCTTAAAACTTGAAACGAAACATAAACCATTTTGAACTAAGTCTTATGATTTAGTTTAACTAAGTTTAAATATGATTTGAAACTTCAAATCATTGTTTTCTAAATAACACTTAAATAGTTAAGATTGTTTATTTATTTATTTGTTGTATTGTCCAAACTTAATTATAATCCACTTACGATTGATATTAGTCTTGAAATTGGACAACTTGACACACATAAATTAAAATAATGATTAGACTTAAGTTAAGAAAGGTTTTTAACTTGTTCTTCGAAGAATGAATGCATGCTTCTTTCGTACACGTTTTTGATCCACATCAAAACTCTTTACCCCTCAAAATTTAAGTCATGCCGTCCAATTATGAGAACACTTGCAATTACCTTTTGGCTATGGTCAGACCTAGGTCGAATTGTAACCCAAGGTGACTATTCTTCATGCGTCAGACCTAGGATTATTCTCACACGTTTTCAAATTGGATGACTTAATCGAGTTAAGCGGTCAGACCCTGACCCGAGGCAAAGATTGGACTAAACATGCCAGCTTGACACTAGTTGCTTGTTCACTAGTGCCATGAGTCCCATAAAGTTCTAAGAGTTGCACATGTAATGCAATTGGTCGATGTTACCTACCTATTGACTCCACCATTACTAGTAGATCAACTGCTGTGATGGTCGAACCTCAATGAGGATCTTAGCCTTTTTCGTAAAATTAATTATTTAACATGCTTAAACTTGGGCAGTTAATTTTAAAAAGGATTAATTATTGAAACTTACTAAAATTTGAAATTTGTCTGTTTTGTAGATGACAGCTCCTAATCAAACCATAAACAACTCGTACATCAGATCAATTGTTGAAAAAGAGAAATTGAAATGTAACAACTTTTTGGACTGGTATCGCAACCTTAGGATTGTACTTAAGTCTGAACAAAAGTTTTACCATCTGGAAGGACCTTTACCTCAAGCACCTCCTGCTAATGCTACTCTTGCTGTTCGCAGCGCCTACACTCATAGGGTTCAAGAGCTACAAGAAGTGGCTTGTCTCATGCTTGCAAGCATGATCCCTTAGCTCCAAAAGAACTTAGAGGACCTTGCAGCATTTGACATGCTGACTGAACTAAAAACCATGTTCGAGCAGCAAGCTGAGCAAGAACTGTTTGACACTATCAAAGCATTTCATGCCTGCAAGAAGGAAGAGGGCCAATCGGTCAGTAGCTATGTCATGAAAATGAAAGGCTATCTTGACCAAATGGAGCGTCTGGGATACCCCATGCCTCAGATCCTTGGAGTGAGCTTGATTCTTACCTCACTGTCGAAGGATTATGACCAATTTGTGCAGAACTACAACATGCACAACATGGGCAAGACCATTCCTGAACTGCACAACATGCTTAAACTTGCAGAAAAAGGAATGCCCAAGAAGGCTCCAATGGTCCTAGCTATCAAGCAAGGCAGAATCCAGAAAAATAACAAGCCGAAGGCAAATGGCAAGGGACAAGGTTAGGGAAAGTATAAGCTTGCTTATGCCCCTAAACCAAAGGTCCCCCCACCTGCTAAGAATGAGCACCCGGCTAAGGACACCCCCTGTCACCATTGTGGAAAGAAGGGGCACTGGAGGCGGAACTGTCCGACCTACCTGAAGAGATTAAAGAAGAACAAAGCTAGCGGGGCTAGCACATCAGGTATCTTCACTATAGAACTCTATACTTTTCCTAACAAATCCTGGGTATATGATACTCGTTGTGGTACTCACATTTGTAATAATGTGCAGGGGCTTAGGGGAAGAAGAAGGTTGAAGCAAGGAGCTTTGAATCTGTACGTGGGTAATGGCAACCGTGCAGCTGTCGAAGCGATAGGGAGCTTTGATCTCATCCTCCCTAATGGTTTAGTTATTGTTTTGAATAATTGCCACTTTGCACCTACTATTACTAGAGGTGTTGTTTCACTTTCACGTTTGAAAGATGATGGTTTCATTCATACTTTTACGGATTTTGGCATTTCAGTTTCTAAGGATAATGTATTTTATTTTAATGCTATTCCTCGTGATGGTATTTTTGAAATTGATATGCGTGATTCTATTTCAAACGATAGTTCTATATATAATGTTAGCAATAAGAAATCTAAAAGTAACTTAGATTCCACTTTTCTATGGCATTGCCGTCTTTGCCACATAAATAAGAAACGCATTACAAAGCTGCAACGCGATGGGCTTTTAGAGTCAACCGACCATGAGTCGTTTGATAAATGCATTTCTTGTATATCTGGTAAAATGGCACGAAATCCTTTCTCCCATGTTGGAGAAAGAGCTAAAGATCTACTTGGACTCATACATACTGACGTATGTGGCCCATTTAGAACAACGTCTAGAGAAGGAGCTAACTACTTCATTACTTTTACTGATGACTTCAGTAGATATGGTTATGTTTACTTGATTAAACATAAACATGAATTTTTTGAAATGTTCAAAGTCTTTCAAAATGAAGTAGAAAATCAACTCGGCAAGACCATAAAGGCCCTCCGATCCGATCGAGGAGGTGAATATATGAGTCAAGAGTTATTAGATCATCTAAAAAGGTGTGGGATCGTCTCACAATTCACTCCTCCATATACACCACAACATAATGGTGTATCTGAAAGGAGAAATCGAACCTTGCTAGACATGGTTCGATCTATGATGAGTCTAACAACATTGCCAATGTCCTTTTGGGGTTATGCTCTAGAGTCTGCTACACGCATTCTCAATATGGTTCCAACCAAGAAGGTAGACAAGACACCATACGAAATATGGCATGGGAAGGTCCCTAGTTTGTCGTACTTAAGAGTCTGGGGTTGTGAGGCTCTCGTGAAAAGAGACACGCCTAACAAACTTGAGCCCGGAGCTATCAAGTGTATCTTTGTAGGATACCTAAAGGAAACGATGGGTTACTATTTCTACTACCCACCTGAGAATAAAATATTTGTTGCTCGGAATGCTGAGTTTCTTGAGAACCGTCTCATTTCACAAGAAGCAAGTGGGAGCAAAGTAGACCTTGATGAAATTCAAGAGGAAGATACACAACCTTCTGGTAACACTAGTGAGCATCGAAATGAGATTGAACATGAAAATGTTGAACCTCATCAAGATGTTGCTCCAATTCGTAGATCCGCAAGGATACCTCAAGCACCTAAGCGATATGGTTTCTATGTCGATGCTGAGGAACATGAGTTAGGGGATCATGGTGAACCCGCTAACTATCGAGATGCATTATCGAGTCCTGAACAGGATAAATGGATCGAAGCTATGAATGTGGAGATGCAATCCATGAAAGACAATGATGTCTGGGTCGAATTTGACCTACCTCTTAACGCTAAAACCGTTGGGAGCAAATGGCTCTTCAAAAAGAAGACCGACATGGATGGAAATGTACACACCTACAAAGCTCGTCTGGTAGCTAAAGGTTTCACTCAAACCTACGGGGTTTACTATGAAGAAACCTTCTCGCCTGTTGCAGACGTTAAAGCAATTAGGATTCTTATAGCCATAGCAGCGTACTATGACTATGAGATTTGGCAAACGGATGTCAAGACAGCTTTCTTGAACGGCCACCTGAACGAATACGTTTATATGGTGCAACCCGAGGGCTTCATGAATCCTAAACATCCAACTAAGGTATGCAAGCTTCAAAGATCCATTTATGGATTAAAGCAAGCATCAGAAGTTGGAATAAGAGATTTGATGAGGAAATCAAGAAAATTGGTTTCACTCAAAATCTCGATGAGCCATGTGTATACATGAAAACTAGTGGAAGTATAGTCGTGTTCCTAGTCTTATATGTCGATGACATATTACTCATGGGAAACAACATTCCAATGCTACAAGATGTAAAATCCTGGCTTGGAAGTTGCTTTGCCATGAAAGATCTAGGAGAAGCCGCGTACATACTTGGAGTCAAGATCTACCGGGATAGATCAAAACGATTAATCGGCTTGTGTCAAAGTGCATACATTGACAAAATCCTGAAGCAATTTAGGATGCAAGATTCCAAACTCGGAAGTCTTCCGATGCAACCAAATACAGAATTGAGTAAAGCTCAAGGACCCTCTACGCCTGCTGAGGTGAAGAGGATGAAAGGAATTCCTTATGCTTCGGCTGTGGGATCCATAATGTATGCGGTTAGGTGCACTAGACCTGATGTAGCGTTCTCTCAGAACCTAACGAGTAGATTTCAACAGAATCCAGGAGAATGTCACTGGACGGCTGTTAAGAACATATTAAAGTATCTACGAAATACTAAAGATATGTTCCTTGTTTATGGTGGTGATGTCAAGCGTGAGCTCAGTGTCACTTGTTACACTAACGCAGGCTGGGAGACGGATCGTGATGACACCAAATCCCAAACAGGATATGTTTTCATCATGAACGGAGGTGCTGTTGACTGGAAGAGTGCCAAACAAAGCACTATTGCGATGTCCTCTACAGAAGCTGAATACATAGCTACTTCTGAAGCTGCAATGGAGGCGATTTGGATACGTAAATTCATTTCTGGGCTTGGCGTTGTCCCCAGCAATGAACGACCTATGGATATGTACTGTGACAATACAGTGCCATTATCATAGCCAATGAACCAGGTGTTCAAAAGGGTGCCAAACATTTTCGTCGGAAAGTTCACTACATTCGAGAAGTTATAGAAAGTGGTGATATTCGTCTTCTTAAAGTTCACACAGATGAAAACATAGCTGATCCTTTTACGAAACCAATGCCTTGTGCCAAACATGTCGAACATGCAAGGAGCATTGGACTTCGACCAGCTAGTAGTCTCATGTAGATCTGTTTTTTAGTATTTGAATAATTGGAATGTTAAACAGTTTATATTTATAATGAATTGATGTAATGGTTATGATCGTTTTCATTCATATCAACTGTATTCTATATTTGCATGTTTAATCCATGAATGATTTACTTATTCTAAAATTGTCCATTGTCGGTTGACGATACGGGAGTATCATCAAATTAAGGCAAATGTGAACGTGTTGGTGATTTATTTGCGAAACTCACATGTTGTTCACTGTGATGAACATTGGATTGACCCAACCTACGAGTATTCACTACATGGATCATCGTCAATAGTGAATCTCGCAAGAGGTTATATCTCTTATCCTTAGACTTGAGATGCAAGCAGGTCTTGCATGTGTGGAATTTCATTCCTTGATGTGGTTAAACGCTGTCTTGAATAAGGTAGTTATAAAGACCATCTTCAGGAGTGATATGAAGCACATGAATGACACGTGCAGTCAAAACAGGATTTGTTCCTCCACATGTTATGGAGTTAGATACTATTGGGCCCCTCGATGAATTGAACAGATGTGTAGGAAACTAGAAGGGGGGTTGAATAGTTTACCGGTTTAAAACTCTTTTAAAAATCTTGTTTTAAAAGTTGGCTATTGGATACTTTGATTCGAACTCTATGTGTAAGCAATCAACACCAATATGAACTACACACTAAACTAACTAATATAAACTAATGAAAGTTAAGAGTAGAGTTGGAAAGATCAAACCGAGACAAAGGATTTATAGTGGTTCAGCTACGAAGCTCTTCTTCGCCCTACTCCACTCCCCGAGTACCACACTCGAGAGTTTCAAGCACTATGTCAACAACCTCCCTTCAGGCGGAGAAAACCGTACACGTAGCTTATCCTATTACCGACACTAAGCTAAATGTCGAGTGCTAATCTTAGCTAGCACCAATCTACCAAGGTCCACGTGACCAAACACTCAAGCCAAGTGGCTTCAAGAGATCACCAAGATCTCGACACGATCACAAAGATCAACTCTGACTTCACACTACTTAATCTAACTACTCTAGATCCTTTGACTACTCACACACAAGCCCAATGGCTTCAAGAGATCTTCACTATCTCTTAAGATCACTATGATCTTCACTCACACTCTCACAAAAGAAAGATAATCTTGATGTATGCTAAGATACAACAAGGATGTAACAAGTGTTACAAAACCTAACCACTACAACTCTTGTCTTCTTGAAGATCTTGAGTTCTTCTCTTGCTAATGAAGAGGGATGACAACACCTTGTATCTACTTGGATACTTGTGTTCTTCTCTTGCTAATAAAGAGGGATGACAACACCTTGTATCTACTTGGATACTTGTGTTCTTCTCTTGCTAATGAAGAGGAATGAAGATGATCAGTTGAAGGATGATTGGATCACTCTTGAACGAAAGAAAAACTAACCTAATTGATATAAGAAAGAAAGGGGTGAAGAGAGTATTCAACTCAGAAAGTTTTGTGTGTGTAAGGATGCCTAAAAACTGTGAAAGGGGTGGGTATTTATAGGCAAAGAAAATCTGAACGTTACAGAAAATTTTGTACGGACGGCTCCGTTAAATACCCTACGGCTCCGTTAAATTTAACGAAACCGTGGAGCCGTCCTAGACTAGGACGCTCCAAATTTTGTCTTTTCTGGTGAAAACTTATTTGGCGAAGGTTGGAGCTGATTTTGGGGGGAAAAATAGCTGTTGTGATTTTTAAAATTATTTTTCCATTAAAACATTTCTTAATATTTCAAAAATAATTTGTCATGTGTATTTTTGAAAAAATGTTTTGTCCCATTTAAAATGTGAATTCTCAAAACATAAATTCACTTCTTTGATCACTAGTTCAAGTTGTAACTTTGTTCTAGAGTGATTTGCGTAGAAACGGGATCTTCCGATTAAAGACTTGTTTACGTTGATTTTAACGTATCGTGATTTCACATTTTGTCATCCTCAAAACGTGAAGTAATCGAAAGATATAAATAACGTTTTTAGAACATTATTTGCATCAACAAGATGTTTGTATAGTCGTACCCAAATGATATTAAGATGAATCTTCACCAACTTGGTAATCTTGTTCAATATCTATATCGAGAAACATAATAGTTGAACTATTAGAATGACATTTGATCCATGTCTAATGTTCAACACGGTATCTGTAACAAAAGGATAGATGACATATAAACCATCTAAAACGAGACGTTTAAGAAACTGACCTCACATATTTCTAGGGGCATTGGCGTGTTACTAGACGCTAATCATTGCTTGTATAATTACTTGATTATTATGACGTCGCAAGTGGGAGCTGTTGGAGTATGCTCGTAACATAATCACTAATTATATGGCTTGACATATGTGAGCCTATGGGGTCACACACATATACACTGAGGTGCCACTTTATATATCGTGTTTATCGTATTTACGATATATAAATAACCGTAAGTAAGTAGGAACCGCTATTGGGCTTCTAATGACTAAGTAATAGACTTATTATATTGGACTTGAAAATCAAATGGATGGCCCATTTGAGCCCATTAGGAGGCCGGCCTAAGGAGTGAAAGAAGGAAGAGATTAGGATTTGATTTGGTAAATAATTATCCCATGATTTCCTAATAATTATCACAACTAATTACCAAAAAGCTCTCTCCCTCTCCTCTCTCCCATCTCATGGCAAAACCAAAACACCCTCCTAGGGTTTTGATTTTTTCCATCTCTTCTTTGTATCTTGTTTATTCAAAGAAGACTAGATCGGTTACGGGTTAAGGACTAGCATCCATTGGCATTCGGTGACGTGTAGTGTGTTTCACACTTAGAGGAGATCAACCTTATTGATCTCTTGGGTTTCTTATTCATTCGTGGGTTATAGCTTGTGTTGGTGACACCCGGATCAAGCTACAAAGGTATAACATGTTTGTTTAATTCTTTTGATTGATCATATGGCTATATGGATCCTTGTTGGTGATGTATTCCGCTGTGCTTATTTATTTGATATGTTATTTTATTACTACATCACCTATATATACTAGGCAGGTGCTATCTACTCCAAGGCCGGCTAAGCACTATACCCATGTGCATCCACAATTTTCCTTTACCTATTTAAATGAAACTTCGTAACTGATATAAGTAGGATTCTAAACAAACACATAAAATAGAACTTATCTCTATAGTTGATAGGATCCCCTCTCCTAGGAACGATCAAACAAAGCTAGCTGCCTCTAGTCGTTCCCAAAGGAGTGTTTACATTTGTCGCTCAACTGGAATAGTTTTACGGAAAGCTATTCCACTGTAAATATTTTGATTCATTTCTAATAAAGATTTATACATGTTGAAAAGTACAAATGGTATTATTAGTAGATTAAATGGTTTTGAGTCAAAAATGTCAATTTTCTCATTGTTCGTTTGGTATCGTCATTTGCTCAAGCTTTATGGACCAACACTAGCTATCTTCCAGCAACTCACTCATGGCAAGTTGTGCGCATGTGTACCTTGGAATAGGCTTGCACAATGTAACCGTATCCAAGGTGTCGTCGGGTGTATTCCCTACTTTATGACCCGTAGGCACCTTTTGTTCATGAGCATGTTCATAAAGGCTAATTTACGTTCGAGTAAATGCTTGTTTGTATGAATAGTCAGTTAAATGTGACACTTTGCTAGAAAAGTGTTGGATTTGTCATTGCATATTTGTGTTAATAGTACAAATGAGCTATCCTGGCTGTTAGAAGCCTTCGTTTGATAAACAAAATAAAGTAAAATCCACCTAAGTATAGCATGCCATAGGGTTGAATGCTTTCCATTGGAGGGGAGTATGATCCCCCTTAAGTGGTGCCTAGCAGACAGGGCTTGCTTTTAGTTCAACGATCCACCTTTAGATGTAACATCCTTTGAGGTTGGATGCGTGCCATGTTAGGGGGATGTCATCCCCTTCAGGCGTTGTCAACAGGAAGGAACCATTTTGTTTTGATTGACGAATGATGTATGGCCCTTCCCAATTGGGAGCGAGCTTGCCATGGCCTACGGCCTTGCTGACCTCATTTCTGCGCATTACATGGCCGCCAGGTTTGAAAGACTCTTGGCGGACGTGTTTGTTGTAATATTTTTCCATTTTGTTTTTGGAGTGTGCTAGGCGGATGGCGACCAGTTCGCGCTTTTCCTCAGCTGTTGCTAGGTCCAGCCTGAGAGAATCTTCATTTTCATCCTCTTTTACCATAGTAACTTTTTCAGTTTGGATAAGCAACTCAACAGGTATCACGGCTTCAGTTCCATAGACCAGGTTGAAGGGTGTTTCACCTGTGCTTTCCTTTGGTGTGGTTCTATCTGCCCACAATACGCTTGAGAGCTCGTCCACCCAACAAATCTTGTATTCATTCATCTGTTTCTTGATGTCTTTCACAATTTCTCTGTTGGCTACCTCTGCCTGACCATTAGCCTGAGAATGGTAGGGAGATGTAGTAGCTTAAAGGATAACCTAGTTCTCGCACCATGATTTGAATGGTTCGCCAACGAATTAGGTTCTGTTGTCAGTTATGAGTGTTTGTTGCTTGCTGAATCAAGTGATGATTTGATCGTAGACAAAGGTTAAGACTTTTGTCGAAGTGACGGAGGCTAGCGGTTTTTCTTCGACCCACTTGGTGATGTAATCTATGTCTACAATTATGTATTTGACACTTCCAGGGGTAGCCGAGAATGGTCCACATATGTCGATGCCCGATTGATGGAATGGACAATCTGCGGTAATGGGGATAAGGTTGTGTTTTAGCATGTTCGAACGTCGGCGTAAGCTGACACTCTTGGCATGTCCTAAGCTCAGCCTCCGCATCCTGATTTACTATTGGCCAGTAGTACCCCATCCTGATTGCTTTAGCTTCTACAATGCGTGACCCTGAGTGCATGCTGCACACTCCATTATCGATGTCTTGAATGATTGCTCGCGCCTCTGTTGGTCTAATATATCTTTCTCTTGGACTACTGAATGTTTTAAAGTATATAGTACCATCAAAGATGGAGTACTTGATGGCCTTGTGCCTAATTCTTAATGCCTTCACTTTGTCAGGTGGCAAAACAAATTGAGATAGCCAGTTGAAAATAAGAGTCATCCAAGTGTCATTTGTCTCAACCTGGGATACTTCCATAGGATGGAGGATGGATTTCTCGTTGATGACTGATGTGCTTTCGTTGTAGGTATAGATTATGCTATCAAGTTTTAAATTTATATTTAGCCGACTTAACCTATAACAAACACTAACGGGCAGTGTACCTGATCAATGCAGCCTAGTTGGTAAGTAGAGTGTCGATCACTAAGAGTGGATCGTTAACACTTAATTATTTATCAGTTTTTTAATCTGTGAGGATCTAAACAAATGTGTATTGTACTGAGGATACTTTGAATGTATATCAAATAGTATGCGGAGTCTACTACTTGATACTTAGAAGATTTATCAATGTAACGGTAATGTATTGTATGAACAATTTATGATTTAATCAAACGCTTCAATATTATTAAGTATAATACGAGTGATCTTGAGTGTCACTAGGGTTTACAACCTTGAAGCTTAACAAAACATGTGTCCATAACATCTAACCTAGGACCTCTTTTTATAGCACAAGGAGTCCTTTACAAGATAAGTATAATATTCTAAACATGAAGAATATTCGTATAAGCCTAATTATATAATATATACACAAAATCTAGTCTATACTTATCTCCTTACACATCTTCATAAGCAGTACCATCTGCATGATAAGCAGTCTTCAAGCAAACTAGTAGCACAAACTTTTATCCTAGCAGTACTAACTCCGTTAGTACTGTTAGTTATATCTTCAGCAGCATTAACTTTAAACCTGACAGTACTAATATTTACACTGGAAATACTAACTTAGTTAGTACTGTTAGTGTTATTCTTCAGCAGTACAAACTGTTTTATGCCAAAACCAAGTGCTTGAATATTTTATTCCCAACAATCCTCCCCTAAACTTGTGATTTACCGTAAATCATCAAGTTTCTGAATTAAATCTTTGTCTTGTGAGGATTCTTTCAAACACTCTATCTTCTTAGTCTTGCAGCCTTCATCTGTTCTCCCTGCTGATGAATCTTTCTCAGTAATTCCCTTGCCATGTCTGATTCTTCATCAACTCTAGGTTTTGCAGCCAACATCACAAATAGAATACCAGCTCTCAAAGGGTAATCCTTTTCAATCAACATGTAGACATCAACTCCATCTTTTGTAGATACATGGTGAACACCACATGTATCATACAATCTCCATGTTGTACCAAGATCATGAGCTTGAAACTTCCATAGCTTATCTTATGGATCAGGTTCATATATCCTTTTCAATTCCACCCATAATTCTTTGTCTTTGTCTTCTGAAGAATCTGTTGACCTGAACTTCTCTTGAACCAAACTCTATAGCTTATCCAAATCTTCTCTATCAAATGCCTTAAGCATGTCTTCAAAATACTTGTGAACTTTAGACTGTCCACCAACTCTTATTATCTTCCAAGCTTTCCCAAATTTATCTGTGTGTATCTCCCAATAAATAATTGGATGTTTAGCCTGTGTTGGATCAACATTCAAAGCTTCTGGAATGATAACCATCATTTGTTGAAGTCTCTTATCAGTTAAATCCTCTCCTTTTTCTTCTTCCTCTTCAGTTGCATGTTCTTCTTTTTCTTGTTCAGCTGTAGAAGAACCTTTTGCAATCTTTTGCTTCTTGGAAGATTCAGACTCTAAATGTATGCCTGCTCTCTTAGTAACTCTGCTAGCCTCTTCTGTTTCCATTGGAATGAAACTTTGTACCTTTTTGTAAGCAATAAAGTACAATGCCTCAATCTCTTCATTTGATCTTGTTCTCAGTTGACTAGCAGTCCAACTGTCTTGATGTTTTAAATACTCCTTCATGTATTTTATGAGTTGAGCCTTTGTTGGAGGTTTCTTCTTAGCAGCCATCTTTTTACTCTGATTCTTTCTAATTTCTTCAAGTAGATCATTAGTAGCATTTTCTTGCTCTTCAGTTGTAAAAGTTGATCTTTCTTGTTCCTGTAGCTTTAGTTCCAGTTCTTTGTCTGCTTGTTCTTGAGCTGTCCTCTCATCTTCTTCACTTTTTAACTTATGTTCAACCAAGAACTTTGCAATTCTTTCTTCTTCTGCTATTCTGGCTTGCTCTTCAGCTTGTACCCTTTGTGCAACTTCATGATCATAATCAATCTGAGCTTGAATCCTCTTGCTAACTTTATTAGATGGCTCAGACACTTTCATAATTGCCTTCCCCTTGTCAACTCTTCTTCTTCAAACATAAACTGTCCTAGCAGTACTATCCCCTGCACCAGCAATACTAATTTGTTGAAGAGGAGCAGTACCTTTATGTGTTTCACCTATACCTTCACCTTGCCTCCCCTGAGTCTCAGCACCCTCTTGAACAAATGAAACTTTAGGATCTTCATCAATCTTCGCAATTTTCCTCCCCTGTTTAGAAGAATCATCACCCATATCATCATCCGAGTCACCTTCAGATCTTGAAGAATCCACAATATGAGTTTTCCTCTTTCCATTGAGAGACTTGACCTATTGTAGCAGCTTTTTCACCATCAAAATAAGCTTTGCATAAACACCTCCAAAGAGCTTCTTTGTTGCCTTTAGATCATCCTACAGGCCAGTCACCTTGTCAGTCAACATGGTACAAAGTTCCATCAATTCCTTAATTTTCAGACTGCCCTCAGCACTTCCAGATGTGTTACCTTCTGGGAGAGGTGCATCATGGGGCATAGAGTCAGGCTCAACCAAAGGATGAGTATCTGAGCCACCCATAGTATCCATTTGGCTTAGGATTTCACCACCTGTACTAGGTTCATGAGAACTTTGTACATTAGGTGTTGCCCTGGTTTGGGTCTTACTGATGTTGCCACTGGCCTGTGCTGCTGCTAAGCTAGACACAGTGGTGGTAGCCCTTGCCATTATGTCTGAGACAGCCTCATCTGCTACTAGGGATGAATTAGGAACTCTGTGCTGAGGTACACTAGACTCCTCTCTGGATGTACTCCTAGATGGTGATGAGATTGGTTGTGAGGCTGAGTGAGATGAACTTGTAGGTGTGTGTTTGGTTTCAACTGGGGTAGTAGATTTGTCACCCTGTACCTGTAACATAGTATCAAAAAGAGAAACTTCTACCCCATTACACCCTTTGAGGCCATCCTCATATTACTGAATAATTTTTTAGTAAGGGTTGGTGTTGGATAAACGGTTTTATGAGGTAGAAGCAAGCTTTTCCTTATATTCAAAATCACTTGGATAAACCGTGGATACATTAAAAACTTATATTTGCTATCCACATTTTTTACCATGCCATCAAAAGTCTGTTTTGAAAAATTATAAGTCCTGTTTGTTGATAAGGATAAGAGAACAGTTGCAATATTACTACTAAATTGCTCCAATAAGGTTTTCTTGGGACTTAAACAATGAAGAATAGTATGGATAAAGAATCTCCATCGTGGGGCAAAACATCCTTTTTGAAAAGTCAGTGTTTAAGAAGTTGTGTCATACCCCATGCTGGAAAGGTTTTGAAAAATTTCAGTGTTAGGCAAAACACTAATACCATTGTTATCTGCTAGATGGAGATGCCTCCTAATACATGATTCAGTAATAGTGATTGTCTTGCCATCAACTGTTGCAATTAAATCTTTATCTCCATTCTCAAGAGCATTGATAGTAACAGTCTGCCAAAATTGTTTGATTTGAGAGACATAGATATTAGGGTTTATAGTTAAAGCATACCTGATGTGGGTCGAGTTTAGAAAATTTACTATCTCATGGAAGTCTTTACCTTCCTCTTTTTTCTCCAAGAAAGCCACCATGTTGTGTTTATTGACAAAACCCAAATTCACCATTATGATCAGTAAAAGTTTGATTAGACTGTTGGGATATGATTGAAAGTGTATTAAAGTATGTTGAGTAAAGCCAATTGAGATGTAATAGAGAAGATTTAGGGTTTTGATTGGACCGACTTCAATAAAAGGTTTCTTTAAATTGAAGAAAGAGTATAAATTAGATAAAAAGTAAAAATTATCCAATTTAGGAAACCCTTAAGTAAGGTAATTGACCAAAAGTTTCAACGGCTATAATCAAAAAACGGTTATGACTCAACAGTATAAAGTTTTGCCTAGCAGTACTAAGTACTAAGTTTTGGAAAAACATTTACTCAATAGTATAAACTCAATTTTCATTTAAAACAACACTGCGTTCAAACTTTATAAAAGGATTAAGTGTAAAGGAAGACACTTAATCAAATTTAGGTTGCATTTAACCTCTAGTTGTGTGAGAAATAATAAATTCAGTTATAAAAACTGTCTGTGATCAGATAAACTCATTCATAGAGCTTTCTTGATAGGGTTTCCAGCTCGTGGCAGGTGTTTCCTCTAGCACAAACGTGCTAGATTCACTTTTGATCGCTGTTCTCTTTACCAGATGTCCTTGGACTAACTCATTATACTAATAAAAGCATTCCAATACTTGCAACCAAGTATTGAAACCTTCCAACATCTAAAGCTTTAGTGAGTAAATCTGCAGAATTGTTATCAGTGTGAATTTTAACAACCTGAACTAGCTTTTTCTCATTGCAGTCTTATAAAATGATGTCTAATCTCTATGTGTTTTGTTTTAGAGTGTTGAACAGGATTTTTAATAATACAAATTGTACTGCTATTTTCAATGAAAATCATGGTATTCATAAAGTTGTACCCATAGTCAAGCATCTGATTCTAAATCCATAGAACTTGACCACAACAACTAGCAGCAGCCACATATTCAGCTTCAGTTGTAGAAGTGGCCACAATAGTCTGCTTCTTGCATTGCCATGATATCAACCTGCAACCTAGGAATTGACAACCACCTGTGGTTGATTTCCTATCCAAACTAGCACCAGCATAGTCACTGTATGAGTATGCCACCAGATCAAAAAGAGATTCTCTAGGATACCTAAAGATTCTCTTCACAGCAACTAAATGTGAGGCTTTGGGTGTAACTTGAAACCTTGCACATGCACCATTGCAAACATAATATCTGATCTTGATGAAATAAGGTACATCAATGACCCAATCATGGACCTGTAGGTATGTACATCAACATTTTCACCATCTGAATCTTTGAGCAAAGGTTTCTCTGGATTAACAGGAGTACTTGCTACTTTTGCATCTGTAAACTGAAACTTTCTCAATATTTAGTTACATATTTATCTTGACTGATAAATATTCCTTTTGCTTTTTGCTTCACTTGCAGTCCCAAAAAGAAAGTGAGCTCACCCATGGAACTCATTTGAAACTTATCATGCATAAGCTTCTCAAAATCAATGCACATCTCCTTCTTAGTTGATCCAAAAATGATGTCATCTACACAGACCTGTACAAGCAAAATATCCCCCCTTTGCTTCTCGATAAATAAGGTTTGATCTATCTTGCCTCTATGAAACCCATTTTCTAATAAATAATTAACTAAAGTTCCATACCAGGCTCTAGGAGCTTGATGCAAGCTATAAAGAGCTTTTACCAGCTTGTATACCGTGTCTGGATGTTCAGGATCTTCAAAACATGGAGGTTGAGAAACATAAACCTCTTCTTCAGTAGTACCATAAAGAAAGCCACTTTTTACAACCATTTGATATACCATAAACCCCATGAATGAAGCATAAGCTAAGAACAATCTTATAGCTTCAATCCTAGCTACAGGTGCAAAAACCTCTTCATAATCAATTCCTTCCTCTTGAGTGTAACCCTGAGCTACAAGCCTTGCTTTATCCCTGATCATTATCCCTCTTTCATCTTTCTTATTCCGAAAAATCTACTTTGTACCAATAACTCTCACACCCTTAGGCAAATCTACCAGTACCCAAACCTTTTGAATCTTGAACTGAAAAAGTTCTTCTTGCATAGCTTCCACCCAGCTTGAATCTTGTAGGGCCTTAAGAATATTCTTGGGTTCTTCTTGTGAAAGAAAAAATAAAACAGAAATGTATTGGCATCTTCATGCTTTTTCTCTTCATAAACTGCACTGAGAAAACCTTGTTGATCCGAATTCATTATTTGTCTTGTTTTCTTAACACCAGAATGTACATCTCCAATCACATTCTCAAGGGAGTGATTCTTGTGAACTCTTGTTTGTAGAGTTGTATGAACTGGATAAGTGGGTTGCATGTTGTTAAGTTCCACTTCTTCCTTAGAGAAATCATAAGTAGTAGTAACTGGTGGGCTAGGAAATTCAACATTTGGCCCAGCAGCACTATCTTTTGGCTCAACAGTACAAACATCATTTGTATTGTCTTCAGTGTTCTCTTGTTCTTCAACACCACTTTCTTTGCTTCCATCTTCAGAGCCCTTCTTGTTTGCATCATCAGAAGGTCCATCTTCCTTTGAAGAGGAATCAAGTAAAGAAACATTATTCCAAATTGGCATCAGAATGTGATCTTGATTAGTCTCTTTCTCCATGCTTGGTTCACTTGTATTAACACTATCTTCTGAACCTGCAAAATCGTTAGAATTTTTTCCTGCAACAACTAGTACATAGTTCATAAATTGTGTTAGAGTACCCAGATTAAATAGCCAATTTAGACCTTCACCTGCAACATTAGACTTATTCTCTAAAAACTCAACATGCAGGTTTTCTTCTACTTTCCTGGTTCTTATGTTGTATACCCTAAATGCTTTGCTGTTTAAAGAGTACCCAACAAAGAAACCCAAATAATCTAAGGTATTGAGGATAGTGACATGACATCCAAATGGTCTTAGCAAACCTAAAGCAAGTGTTCTACCTCTAAAGAGTTCATATGGCGTCTTGTTGTGAGATTTGACCACTAAAACCCTGTTCTGCACATAACAAGCAGTATTAACTGCTTCAACCCAGAAAGTAATGGGTAGCATAGAATCAGCTAACATGGTCCTAGCAGCCTCTATTAGTGTCCTATTCCCCCTTTCAGCAACTCCATTCTGTTGAGGAGTTCTAGATACACTAATCTCTCTCTCTCTTAATACCTTTTTCTCTAAAAAAATCATCCATAACTCTATTTTTAAATTCTGTCCCATTGTCACACCTGATGATTTTCACTTTCTTATCAACTAGGTTTTCTATTTCTGTTATAAAAGTCTTAAGAATGCTACTTGTTTCATCCTTAGATCCTAGAAAGAAAACCCATGTGAACCTGCTATAATCATCAGTTACCACAAGCCAATATTTCTTATGCTGTATACTACTCACAAAAGTAGGACCAAACAAGTGCATATGAAGCATGAATAATGGTTGAGTAATAGAATTTTGGGTCTTGGGATTACAAGAAGCTTTGTTTTGTTTGCCCTTGAGACAGGCAACACAAGTTTGGTCATTTTCAAAACGTTTTTGAGGCAAGCCTCTTACCAAACCATCTTTAACAATCTTATTTATGGTTTTAAAATTAACATGACCAAGTCTCCTATGCCAAAGCGTTGACTCATCCAATGTGGCTTTTGCTACAAGACAAGTTAGAGCCTCTTTAGGAACAATTTTCTTTATGTCAACACTGTACATATTGCCCTTTCTAGGAACTTTAGGTAGTACTTGACTTTCATCAGGTAGTTTAAAGTAAGGAGATAGGAAAAGACATTCAGTTTCTGTAAAAAGAACTTTGGTTTTTTTGTCACACATTTGTGAGACACTAAAGAGATTATATTTGAGTTCCTGCACAAAATACACATCTTCAAAATCAAGTTTACCGGTTTTATGTGTACCTTTACCAGTAATTCTGCCACCTATTCCTCCCACAAAGGTAACATATCCTCCATCCAAAGGTGTAAAATCTGAAAGGTAAGACATGTTCCATGTCATGTGCCTAGAGCATCCACTATCAGCATATCCTTGATCTTCTTCATCATCTTGTTGTGGATGTCCCTACACATAAAATAAAGGAAATTAGTTTCCTTTGGGGACCTAAGCCATTACTGACTTGGATCTGCCTCGTGCATCAATGTAATCATATTTATTCCTTGTGATTGATACACCATTGAGTTTGATAGGCCTTAACAACATTTCCCCTATTTTCCCTAGCAGTGTTTCTTGGCCTAGCAGTACTAACTGTTGATCTAGTAGTACAAACTGCTGGCCTAGCAGTTTTAACTTTTTGATTCCAAATTTTGTTATTAAACGCTGTTTTCTTATAAAGGGGCCTGTTAACTGTTTGTTGTGCTATTTTAGTAAAACATGTTATTGGTCTAGCACTTGAAACTGTTTGTTTGGTGTAAAATGTCTGAATTGGTCTAGCAGTACAAAAACGTTTAATGCGGGACTTCATCAAAACTGCTCTGGGAGTCATATTACTGTTAACTTTAGGGTGATTATTTCTTGAAAAACAGTTTATGTTCACCCTAGCATTAGCATTCCCATTTACCCTTATATTCCAATTAACCATCCTTTTCCCTTGATGGTCGTTGCAAAAAGCCTGCAAGTGATCAAAGCTACCACAAACATAGCAAGCCTTATTGTACATAACAAACTCATTTCCTAGTTGTTGGGACTTAAGATTGTTCCAGTTTCGCTGGTATCCCCAAGGGCATTGAGACATACTTGTTGACCTATACAACTCTACATATTTAACTGTTGGCCTAGCTTGTTTTACTTGCTTTCTAGGTGCAACCTTTTCTACCTTAACAACCTTAGGAACAGCAGTTACTTTTTGCTTTTCTATCTCAGGTGTAGACTCAACCTGATCCTCATTATCATATTCCTAATCTTCAATAATTGGTGCATCTGAATTCATCTTATCTTCTGACACCTTTTCCTCAACAAGTGAGGTGTCATTGGCACTCTCAAAAGACTCATTAACCTCTACTGGTTTATTTATACTAAAACTTTCCTTAGCCTTAGATCCATATTCAAATTAAGGCTCTTGAAATTTATCTAAACCAGTGTGTTCCAAGTCAATACCTGAAGGTGAAGGTACTCCTCTATGTGGAGGTGGAAAGGTTTTGTAACCTAAACCTGACTTAGCTTTATTAACAAGTTGACACACAATGATCTTATTAACTCATTTAGATGCATATTCTAGAGTGTCTACACTCAACTGTATATTATCGTTTGCTTTTTTAATCTTTTCCAACTCATCTCTAAGCACACTTATCTCAGTATCTTTATGAAAAATGTCTCTTTTAAGCACAACAATATCTTCAGAAAAGACAGACTCATTTTTCTTATAAAACAATATTTGTTTTTCTAATACAGCTAAACCTCTTTTATGATTTGCTAAATTGTAATTAGTTTGGTTTAGCTCTACTCTTTACTCATCATAATGCTTTTTAAGTGTTTCATAATCTTTTGAAGCAGAACAAGATTTTGAACAACTTTTTACTGAATGTACCTCAGAGTTAGAAAATGCCATCAGTGCTATCTCTGTTGGTGCTTCTTCCTTATCAGCCATGAAGCTCCAGTCATATCCAAGACCATCTATAGCAACCATTGCCTTGGAGGAAGGCTCTTGCACTTCCACAACATTCCTATTTTCCTGCTTATTCCCATACCCTTTGCTTCTGTTGTCCTGCTGCCTTGGTCTTCTGCATTCTCTAGCAAAGTGTCCCAACGTATGACAGTTGAAACACTTCACCTTTGATTTATCAAACCCAACTGTATCACTACCACTAATTGTAATCTTCTTCCCTGTTCTCTGCTAGAATTTCTTGGCTCTCATGCTTAGTAGTGCTACCTGCCATTTCAAGTCGATTTCTTCCAGATCATCTTCATCTACCTGTGCAAGATCTTCATGGGATAGTAGAGACCCATTGGCTTGATTGGTCAGAAAAGCATAGAATGTAGCATCACCTATGCCAGCAGTACTAGTTTGTGAACTAGCAGTACAAACATTAGGGTTATCAGTACTAACTCCTGAAGCCACATTAACCTCCTCTGGACTGATATCGCTGGGAGATGACACAAATGCCATGTTCCCAGAACTAGAACTTAAGCTTCCAGACTTCTTTACCTCCTGTTGAGTGGTACACTCATGTAGTTGTCTGGAAAAACAAGCCAGAAATTAATACAACGAGTCTTAATGATTTGTACAACAATTTTAAAATTGTTGTACAGATCATTAAGACTCATTGTATCAATTTCTGGCTTGTTTTTCCAGACAACTACATGAGTGTACCACTCAGCAGGAAAACTTCTTAGGAATCTGGAATTAAGATCCTCTTGTGGGATCTCAACACCCAATATAGCCAGTTGGCCGATTTTCTTCTGCAACCTGTTGAACATATGATCAAGAGATTCATTGCTAGCAGCACTGAAGTTCTCAAAACTCTGCTTTAGCAAAGTCTTCTGAGTCTTGTTGGTGGTTTCATTGCCACCAAACCTGGTAGTTATAGCTTCAAACAAGGATTTGGCATCCTTGTATTTGCTGAAGGTCAGAAGTTAATCATTAGGGATGGTCATTAGTAACAAGCTCCTTGCTTTAACATCATTCTTTTTCTGAAGCTTTTCTTCTACAGTAATAGGAGAAGTGTTCACTGTTGTAAACTTCTGACCATCAACTGTTGATTCAGTTGTTGATAGTTTGAAGGAGTGGCCATACTCTATCATTTCCCATAGAGCATAATCTTATACTTGAAAGTACTACTCAATCCTGAGCCTCTACATCTCAAAGTCATTTTGTTTTAGCATAGGTAACTTGGCAGCAGTGTTGGTCTGAGTAGTCTCCATGTCCATCTTCTTTATAGGGAATAAAGAGTTCTTTGTAAGGATCTTCTAAATCAAAGTATAAGAAACCTAGCTCTGATACCACTTGTGAGGATCTAAACACACGTGTATTGTTTTGATGATACTTTGAATGTATATCAAATAGTATGCGGAATCTACTACTTGATACTTAGAAGATTTATCAATGTAATAGTAATGTATTGTATGAATAGTTTATGCTTTAATCAAACGCTTCAATATTATTAAGTATAATACGAGTGATCTTGAGCATCACTAAGGTTTACAAACTTGAAGCTTAACAAAACATGCGTCCATAACATCTAACCTAAGACCTCCTTTTATAGCACAAGGAGTCCTTTACAAGATAAGTATAATATTCAAAACATGCAGAATATTCGTATAAGTCTAACTATATAAGATATACACAAAATCTATTCAATACTTATCTCCTTACACGTCATCATAAGCAGTACCATCGTCATGATAAGCAGTCTTCAAGCAAACTAGCAGCACAAACTTTTATACAAGCAGTACTAACTTAGTTAGTACTGTTAGTTATATCTTCAACAGCGTTAACTTTAAACCTGGCAGTACTAATATTTACACTAGTAGTACTAACTTATTTAATACTATTAGTGTTATTCTTGAGCAGTACAAACTATTCTATGACAAAACCAAGTGCTTGAATATTTAATTCCCAACATAATCCTAAAGTTAGTTCTAATTAAACCTAATCTAATGCAAGGGGGTTTTCAGCCTGAGAGACTAGCACGACGATTAGATTAAGTAAAACTGTAAATAAAGGCAATGAGGCGAATGACACACACACAGATAGAAACACATATAACAAATAAGAGGTCAAGCTGATAGTAAGCAAGATGTATTCGCTAATTGTTTAGTTATATATGATGAGTACTAATTATTTTCTTTCTCAGCTCTTTTGTTGCTTACGTGTATGAGTATTTCGTGCGAATGTTTAGACCAACCTAAACGTCTAGATTTTGGTTTTAAATCTTCTCAACGGAAAAGTCCTGTCACAACTAATCCGAAATCCGCATAAAGTCTACCATAATGATTATCAATTTATTAATTAACCACTTAGGTCTTACATTAATCATGCAAACGATATTAATGAAGTAATAATGTAATCAAAACATACGCATAAGCATCCAATAAAACATCATATAATCTTTAATGAGTGAAAATATTAAGTACGAATCTAATGAAAGAAAGAGTACACTACCAAACGATTAAAGAGTACTAATACAAATTAAGTGAATCTTCCTACGAAATTATGCACTAGCAGGACCTTTTTATTGCTCTGATTTTGTCCTTCTGATTGTGTCTTTGTGTGGTCAGTCGTCGCCTCTCGTAGGTATTATATGTCAAAAACTCGCTGTGAATGGGATATTTATACATTCTGGAAACAGAGTCGATACGTGTGAAAAATGGTAATTTTCGCACTTTATTTTAATAATAAATATTTATTCATTATTTCTAAACCGAGCATTTCTATGCATAACTGAACCTTTTGAGCATTTCTGAGCATTGTGGAAACCGTAGAGGGGGGGGGGGTGAATACGTTTCCATTTAAAAAATTAAAATCTTTTTGTATCAAACACCCGATCAAGTGTGACGTAATATGAAAAGTGTCAACAATTATCATATAGCATCTAGAGATGAATATAGTAAACTACAACACAAGCACAATCAAACCATGACACATACAAAATCAACATAACATAGGCAACTAGCCACACAAGCATAAACACAATGCAAATATAACTATACAGCGATAAAGAATAAAATGAAAGTAAAGAGATAAGTAAGAAGGCGCAAACCGGACACGGTGATTTATAGTGGTTCGGTCACGAAGCTCCTCTTCGCTCTACTCCACTCCCCGAGTAACCAACTCGAGAGTTACTTCACTAATCAACAAACTCCCTTCAGGCGGAAAAAACCATACATGTCGCTTATCCTATTTCCGACACTAAGCTAGATGTCGAGTGCTAATCTTAGCTAGCACCAATCTACCACGATCTACCCGATCTACACCGTACACGTCGCTTATCCTATTTCTGACACTAAGCTAGATGTCAAGTGCTAATCATAGCTATCACCAATTTACACAAGCCCAATGGCTTCAAGAGATCTCCAAGATCTCGACAAGATCACAATGATCTACTCCCACTTGACTCGATCTACCCTATCTACCCTTGATCTTCTTGATCAATCACACAAGCCCAATGGCTTCAAGAGATAATCAATATCTCTTTAAGATCACAATGATCTTCACTCACTCTCTCACAAAAGAAAATTGATCTTGATGTATACTTACAACTTCCCTAACTACAACAACAACTATTGTATCTTCTTGGATACCTTGAGTTCTTCTCTTGCTATTGAAGAGGAATGACAGCACTTTGTATCTACTTGGATACTTTGTGTTCTTCTCTTGCTATTGAAGAGGAATGAAGAGGATCTCTTGGTAGGATGAAAGGATCACTCTTAAACAAACTAAGACTCTCTAAATGATCAAAGAAAGTGTTCTAAGTGAGGAGGGATTAGACCAGAGAAAAGTGACTGAAAAATCAAGTTGGAAGTGTAAAATGGTCCACTATTTATAGGCAAGGGGAAAACTAGCCATTACAGAGGCACGGCTCCACTAATTGTCAGACGGCTCCACTAAATTTAGTGGAGCCGTAGGTACTTTAGTGGTACCGTGGATGCTCCTCCGTTTGTTTTTAGTGGGGAAGGTTTATTTGGGAATGTTTGGAGCTGTTTTGGGGGGAAAATTGACTGTTGGGATTTTTAAACTTATTTTTCAAAATAAAACATTTATTTTTAATTCAAAAATAATATGTAAAATATATTTTTGAAAATTTTTTTTGTCACATTAAAAATGTGAAGTTTAGAAAAATATATCCTTTGTCATTTTAAAGTAGTAGATTTGTTTGTCCATACCTGAGTGATTCGTCGGGATGGAAAAATATAATCTACAACTTTGTTGAAGCATACTTGAGACGTCGAGAGGTGTTGATGTAAGTATGAATTGATGATTTATGTTTACAAGTAACTTGCACATTTTACGTTATGCATTACAAGTTACATGTTTGTCATTATTAAAACCGAAGAAACCGTTTAGTTTAAATATCGTAATATTTGCACTAACAATCTCCCCCTTTTTGATGATGACAATATGTAAACCGTAACACACAGTAAAATGTAAAAGTTACCTGTTTACACTCCCTTCTCCCCCTTTTGTCGAAGCAAAAAGGTAGTTGCCTCGAGCGCTCCCTTAAATTCACTCCCTACTCCCCCTTATTACACTACTATCCTTTCTTCCCAGAAAGGCGAGCTTGCATCATCCCAGTGAAGTCTTCTATCACCACTTGTGAAAACGACTCCATGCTATGTATTCAAATACTCCCGAGCTCCCCCTAGCTCAATGCTCCCCTATGGTGACTTAATCCCCTTGTTTATTTACCTTAGTATCTAGCGGATCCATGGATCAAATTCTTACAAAAGCTTTTCCTATATCAAGGGTTAGCTTCGTGCAACATAATATATAATAGTATAGGAGCAACATTTTAGGGAGAGAATACACATAGCAAGACATGCAAGGGTTAACTGTGACCTAAAAGTGTGCCAAAGGGTAAAGACCAAAAAGAAAGCCCAAGAAAGTTGAGCGACACTAAAAGATGAATGCATATTTCAATTCAAAAACACTTGAATGTCACAACCCGACCGATAACCTAAGGTGTAATTGTTCAATCAATCACACTAATAAAGAACGAGATTCGTTCGTTGACTGACACACAAAATGACTTCTTCCAAGTTGTCATTGGGAAGGCAAGTTATAACAAGCCTTTTGAATGACATAATCATCTACCTAAGATGATTGGTGTTAAGGATGGTTTGTTGATAAGACATACTCTAAATGATTACTATTATGAAAAGTTATGCCATAAAGTAGACTAAAAAAAAATGAAAATGAGAAAGATATGCACCTAGATGCGAATGGAAATGATTCCATAAGGTGGGAAGGTGTTGGTTTTGACCTTTGAGGAAAGGTGGGGAAAAATGGTTTAGATTAATATATCGTTTGCACTGACAATGAGATGCATGATATATTTCAAAAGAGGAAAAGAAAAGGTGCAGGTGATCCTAACAGGATTATTGGGATATCTCTAACGGGGTTGAGGTAAGGAAGTTCTAGATTTCTGGTTTGGATGATCCTAGTTGTGTGTTAGAGATAATTTGGTGCATGAAGGGTTTCGTGTGATTGTGAGGATTGAAGGTTGTTTAACTAACTATCACTTATCCAAAGTGAGGAATAGTTGTAAGGTTTGAGTGTGATGATCGACGGGTTGAAGGTTCTTAGACTAACTATCACTGTCAAGAGTGAAGTGTAGCTAAAGGGTTTGAGTGGGATTGATATAAGGGTTGAGGGTTTTTAGACTAACTATCACTGTCAAGAGTGAAGTGTAGCTAAAAGGTTTGAGTGGGATTGCTATAAGGGTTGAAGGTTTTGAAACTAAATATCATTGTCAAGAGTAAAGTTTAGTTATAAGGGTTGAGTGTGATGTTGAGATGCAAGATAAGCTTGCAATGGTGAGGCCTTATATAGGCAAGAGTTGTAGGATTCTAACTAAAGTTGGTGGTGGTGTCCTATGGTGTAGTGAGGAAATCTTAGGGTGTATGTGATTTTGCTAAATTTTGCAGGTTTGAGGTTAGGGAGGCAGGGATCTAAAGGAAACAGTGAAAATTCATCAAACATAGGCACGGTACCGCTAAATACCACACGGTACTGTTAAATTTAACGGTACCGTGGCTATTTAACGGTACCGTGACCTGGAAGTAACGAATTTTCCTGTGCAGCCTAGTTCTGGGCAGCTAAAGGGAAGTTTTCTAGGGAATAAAAATCACATTTGTGTGTTCTTGAGAGTGTTTGTTGAAAGACAATGTGAGTGTGTTTTCGCACCCCCTTAATCTATGACCATCCGGACAAGATGAAAAAAAAAAGGAAAATAAACGTTGACGGAAGCGATGAGCTTAGTAATGTCATGACAAGTGGTGGATAGCATACAATAAACTTCACCTTGAAGCCACGTAGCTCTTCTCAATCATTGTGAATATTCATAGAACATTCATATGATGAGGCATATGATCACGTGGATATATCCTAAGGGTTAAGAAGATAACATCTTCAGGGTTGTGAGGTTAGTGATAAGGTTTTAGTGGGGTTATCTCAACTTATCCTAGCGGTTCTTCGCTTGAAGTGTTTGGAAGGTGAGTGTGATACGGGAGCATTGGTAGTGTAGAACTTAGGTTGAAAAATGTAGATAAGTTGGGAAGATAATGGATATGGAAGTAACCATACATATGGTGTGTTCAGTACCATGCGGAAGTGAAAGGGGAAAAATCAAAGAAATCAGAAGATAGACATAATCTATTCTGATCGGAGACGGTTCTGGTTCAAGACTACATCGAGTGGGTTTTTACAGTGTTGGTGAGAATTGAAGACGAAATAAACTGTCTCAGGAGACAACGGTCCTACGGTACCGTTAAATTTAGCGGTACCGTCCCCTATTTAAGGGTGCCGTGATCTGCTGAGGTCAGTTTTGACCCAGAATTAGATTTTTGAACAAAGTAATTTCATATATGTTGTGATTTTTCTGGACCTTAGATTAAAGGAATTTATACCGAATAAATTCTTTTATGAATGAATCCAACGGGATTCGATGAACGTTAATCGAGAGCGAAAAATGACATTTATTTGCATTTCGCAAATTAAATATACTTTAAATATTTCGGATGAAATATTTAAGTCGTCATTAGAGTTTAAGAGGATTTTACGAATAAATCTCGCTGATTTAGTGAGATTTTTCGACACGAGGAGAGAATTTATACCTAATAAGTTATTTGAACGGTACTGGACGAGAAGAAATAACTTTTATATTTTTGAGGAAATACATAGGTAGTCATTAGAGCGATGTGAAGGATGACTTAATATTTCCAGTGAAATATTTAAAAAGTCATTAGACGAGACACAAGATATGACTTGACATTTTCAGTGAAATATCTAAAAGTCATGACATGAAATAGAAGATATGATCTCAATATTTCCAGTGAAATATTCAAGTGATCATACGACGAACGTGAGAGATGACTTAATATTTCCAGTGAAATATTAAGAAGTCATGAGACGAGACACAAGGAATGACTTGATATTTCCAGTGAAATATCTAAAAGTCATGAGACGGAATAGAAGAGATGATCTCAGTATTTTCAATGAAATATTTAAGTGATCATGCGAGGAACGTGAGGGATGACTTAATATTTCCAGTGAAATATTTAGATAGTCATGAGAGGAATTTAAAGAATGACTCAATATTTCCAGTGAAATATTTAAAGAGTCATGAGACGAGACGCATGAGATGACTACAGTATTTCTAGTGAAATATTCAAGTAGTCATAAGAGGGGTACGAGGGATGACTTTAATATTTCGAGTGAAATATTTAAATAGTCATAAGATTCATGGAATATGTTCCATCATTCCTAGACCTAGACGAAGATGGTTAGGGGATTCTCGGTTAAGAGGTTTGGTTGATTTACGGATTTTGATGTGCTTCGCACGCGAGTGTTTCATGGGGTTTTGAAAGACGTAAAGCTAGGCCTATGGTGCTGATTCGTAGTAGGGTTTGGGATCTTAAGAAGTGTGTAATCACACGAGGATGAAAGGAAACTACTAATCACTTATATAGTGATTCGTGCGTCCTTTGTCACCCGAGGGTTGATGTTAGCTTTTAGCTTTTGGATGAGCGTTTTAACATATGTTGTTAAAAGGCATGAATATGATGTTTCGGATATGACATTTAACAATTGCGATCACAAGTTAAACTTACTTGAATATTTCGGATGAAATATTTAAGTTGTCAATCCTACTCCGAGTTCTACTAGGTTTGTATCTAACCTTCCCATGACAAAAGGGTGTATACTTGGGAGAAGGCAAAGTGATGACTAGGGAATTAGGAAAACTTCGCGACTACTCTAACTTATAGGTTTTGACACTAGTGTATGAGTCTATTCCTTCTAAGGGTTCATAGTGATGGGCATACCTAATTCCTAATGTGTCAAAAGGACATAGTGTGGGTGCAAACTTTACAAGCAAATCATGTAAAAAGCACATAAGGAATAAATGCAAACATCATGCAAAACATGATAATCATTTAGCATTTAAGATCATGAAGTCATTTAATCATATCTTACGAGAACATGTTATCATTTTGAAACACGTATGTGGGATGCAAGCAATCTAGGTTTGCTAAGGAAGATCCTAATTACAGCTTGTTCAAAATGAAATCCTAACGGGAGATAAAGTTCACCTATGTAAACTATCTCTAGTCAAATGTAGGAATGAAAAATTTTCATGTTAGAGAATGAGTATGAGACTATCACTAGTGGTGCTCAATTAAGGCTAAACACGACCAGTTTTATGAGTTATACCACAAACCCAACTTCTCTCCTAGAAGCAATTCAACCGTTAGGTCAAATTGAATTTCTAGTGCGATAGGTTCTCCAGTAGTCATTCTCATGTTAGAAAAACTCAAATTCCTATATTTGCCTATTGAAGTGTAGCAAAGATGATATTAGCTTATTTCGCTAATACATGGCCTAATATGACTCAACTAACCATACTTTGAAAGTCAGTTAAGAGAATGACATGTCTTACACAACTCCTAATAAAGGCAAGCGAAATGTTTTAATTTTGTGTTTGAGATTTAGAGGTTATTTGATGGAGATGGTGTATTTTATGATCTCTTGGACAACATCTTTGTTTGTTGAGTTGTTACATGCTATTTTAACATAATTTGGTTTCCTAGAACCAAGAGACACTCTAATGTGATACAATGTAGAATCTACTACATCGTGTGTGTTTCAAGAATGCTCCTTTGCATATCTTGAGGGAGAATCTAGTAAAGGTTACTTACCTCAATAGATCTTGTGAGTATTTTATTTGAAATGAGACATATTGTTTATTTCAACAAGTATGCTTTTCTAAGAGGAAACTTATCACTCTTACGAATGCTTTGTGAAACAAGTATTTTAGTGTATGACCAACTTTACTTTTTTATGCAATGACACATGTCATATTAGGTTATTATTCAACTCTAATATCCTATATTTGTTAACAGGATGCAATGTATTCTCTTGTAACATAACTATTCATGTTACAAAGAAAATAAGATGCATAAGATATAAGTTATCTTTTGTCAATCTTTTGATAAGAGAAATATATGTGATATTCTCAAAGATTGATGACTTACATAATAGTTAATAACATTTTATGTGTGACACTTTTACTAGACATGTGACTTTGAGTGTTGAGTTGTTCATGAGCAAAGTTTACATATGTTGTTTGTTTGCTCGTGTTCGGTTTTTCGGAAATGACACATTTACTAATTGCATTGCAATGTAAATTAATTGTATATTTTGGATGAAACATCCAAGTTGTCAATCCTACTTAGTTGTGTATTTTATGCATCTTTTAAACATATTAGTTTAAAGTTTGGAACACAACCATTGGACAAGAAGACTCAATATGGCATCTTCAACACAAGTGTGAGTCATGATCCAATGCATATTATTTTCGTCTTGAGAGGACGTCATTATTTTCATACCAATCGAATGTGATTGAGTATGTAGATTCAAGATACTATATTTTATCATATTTTGATGTTATCTTGAAGCTAGACAAATAATGACTCCAATTTCATGTCCACACTCGAAAACTTGTCAATTAGATTCGATAATGATATCAATCATAATTTGAATAATGAATTGATATGTACTCAAAATCTTTCTTGACCCTCACAATCACTCCTTTTAAAAAGAAAATAAAAATTTAAGGAATGTTTTCCATTTATTCTAATACTAGTTGTATGTGTGAGGTTAATGACATATTAAGTTACTACTTTGATATTGTCATTTATTTTTATTTAAGAAAAACTATTTATATTATTAAGTATAATATTCTTAGTTTTTCGACACCTCATTAGTATAAAAATAATTATCTTAACTATTTTTATACAACATACGTAAAATACTAAATGTTTAAAACATTTTATATGTGTGTTAGATCAATGCAAGTATAATACATTTTCTTTTACTTAAATACTAATGTATTAATATGATCTTTTATCTTGTTTAGACAACCCATGGTCAAGCAAGACAAAATGATGTAATGTTTTAGAGATCATGTTACGGATTTTATGAAAGTGTTAAGTATTTTGGGGTGATATACTTTTTACACTTAAAACTTTGGAAAAATAATTGTGTAAGACAATATCTTTCGACACACATGATCTACCAACTTAGTTTCTATTCCTAAGAAGGTTACTAAACCATTTCAAAAACTTGCAACAAATGCAAGAAAAATGCTCTATGCCTATATGCAATGCAAACTAATTACTTAATATAGTGCAAGTAATTTAGCATGAGCCTTATAAACACATAAACTGGAAAACTATAATAAACAAATAGCAACATGGCATGAAAGACACTTATGCTTATAGATAAAATTAACTTAACTAATGATAACAATAAGTATACAAAAATATTAACCAACAATACTAAGACACAAATAAAAACAAATAGCCATTTAGGTTAACACACAAAAATACTTATCGTCATTTTGTGTATTAAGTATAACAATGTATACTTAGCTTGATTTTATTTGAAAATGAATTATTTTCCACCCCATTTCAAAATTTGATAAAGTTCAACACTTTGAAAAATATGAATACATCAATGTGTGATGTTCTCTTTGTAATTTGACAAAAATTTGTGCAATTTACATGACCGGAAAAGCCTATCTGTTACGAATAAGACTCTCATAAATTTTACTTTACAATCATTTTCTAAAAGTATTTTTAAATGAGAGTCAACTCAATTACGTTTAAAGCGATAGGTGGCACGACTCCTACGGACTTACGATTGATTTTATACGAATTTTTTAAAATTACCAAATTATGAAAATCAGACGAAGGTACCGTTAAATTTAGCGGTACCGTCCATATTTAGTGGTACTGTACATTATATTTAACGGTACCGTGACTGTTTTTATAGCTTTGAATAAGACCAACCTCATTACTTTACGACTCGTTCTATAGACATGACCGGACACTTAAAAACTCTATAGAAAACCTTCAAGCTAGTATGACAAAGTATACTTAACAACAAAGCTTGTAAGTATTAAGCAAGTAAATACTTTTCATATTTTATCACCTTTATGGGTAATTTGATACATGGATCGTACTCAATTTTGAAAACCATTTGTTTTAAAAATTTGAGCGACGTGGCTCTGGTACCAATTGTGGAGACCGTAGAGGGGGAGGGGTGAATACATTTCCATTTAAAAAATTAGAATCTTTTTGTATCAAACACCCGATCAAGTGTAACGTAATATGAAAAGTGTCAACAATTATCATATAGCATCTAGAGATGAATATAGTAAAGTACAACACAAGCACAATCAAACCATGACACATACATAATCAACATAACATAGGCAACTAGCCACACAAGCATAAACGCAATGCAAATATAACTATAGAGCGATAAACAATAAAATGAAAGTAAAGAGATAAGTAAGAAGGTGCAAACCGGACACGGTGATTTATAGTGGTTTGGTCATGAAGCTCCTCTTCGCCCTACTCCACTCCCCGAGTACCCAACTCGAGAGTTACCTCACTAATCAACAAACTCCCTTCAGGTGGAGAAAACCTTATATGTCGCTTATCCTATTTCCGACACCAAGCTAGATGTCGAGTGCTAATCTTAGCTAGCACCAATCTACCACGATCTACCCGATCTACACCGTACACGTCGCTTATCCTATTTCTGACACTAAGCTAGATGTCGAGTGCTAATCATAGCTATCACCAATCTACCACGATCTACCCAATCTACCCTTGATCCACTTGATCAATACACACAAGCCCAATGGATTCAAGAGATCTCCAAGATCTCGACAAGATCACAATGATCTACTCCTACTTGACTCGATCTACCCTATCTACCCTTGATCTTCTTGATCAATCACACAAGCCCAATGGCTTCAAGAGATAATCAATATCTCTATAAGATCACAATGATCTTCACTCACTCTCTCACAAAAGAAAAATGATCATGATGTATACTAGGATACAACAAGTATGTAATAAATGTTACAACTTCCCTAACTACAACTACAAATCTTGTATCTTCTTGGATACCTTGAGTTCTTCTCTTGCTATTGAAGAGGAATGACAACACTTTGTATCTACTTGGATACTTTGTGTTCTTTTCTTGCTATTGAAGAGGAATGAAGAGGATCTCTTGGTGGGATGAAAGGATCACTCTTAAACAAACTAAGACTCTCTAAATAATCAAAGAAAGTGTTCTAAGTGAGGAGGGATTAGACCAGAGAAAACTGACTGGAAAAATCAAGTTGGAAGTGTAAAATGGTCCACTATTTATAGGCAAGGGGAAAACTAGCCGTTATAGAGGCACGACTCCACTAATTGTCAGACGGCGCCACTAAATTTAGTGGAGCCGTCGGTACTTTTGTGGTACCGTGGATGCTCCTCCGTTTGTTTTTAGTGGGGAAGGTTTATTTGGGAATGTTTGGAGCTGTTTTGGGGGGAAAATTGACTATTGGGATTTTTAAATTATTTTTCAAAATAAAATATTTCTTTTTAATTCAAAAATAATTTGTAAAATATATTTTTGAAAAAATGTTTTGTCACATAAAAACTGTGAAGTTTAGAAAAATATAATCCTTTGATCATTTGTCAAGTAGTAGATTTGTTTGTCCATACCTTGAGTTATTTACGTCGGGATGGAAATCTACGACTTTGTTGAAGCTTACTTGAGACGTCGAGAGGTGTTGATGTAAATATGAATTGATGATTTATGTTTACAAGTAACTTGCACATTTTACGTTATGCATTACAAGTTACATGTTTGTCATTATTAAAACCGAAGAAACCGTTTAGTTTAAATATCGTAATATTTGCACTAAAAAGCATTTCGGGAAGCTATCCCGCGGACTATAGCTTACAGTCACTGCTGAAAGTGTCTATTTTTGTCAGTAAACGTAAATTATTCTATTTTTGATAGTTACTGACAAGTTACGTTTTTAACTGAGACGCTTTCTCGTATTTACTGAAAAGCAACCTCGCACGCGTACCGACACTACAGTATATATGGTAGCAATAAAATAAATACATTTATGAGCAAATAATAATATTTTATTCTTATTCTGACAAAAACATTGATAAAAACTTGATTTTACGTATACGTGTCCAAAAACGTCAAAACGGGACTTTGCGGTAACATTTAAGCTTAAGCCGACACACGATACACCAACGAGGAGCAAAAATATTTCCCTCCCCCTCTTGGCTGTCGTTTAGCGCCCACTAAGCCACACCAAGACAAAAGTTTTGATCTTAATTTGAATATGATAGTGGATGATGACATAACTAGTTTGTTTCTTACTTAAAACTTCACACATTCATTTTTACATCCAAGAACTCCCAAAACTCTCCCAAACTCTTCAACCATTCGAACCGTCAATAATTTCAAGATCTACAAAAATCTAGTGAGTTTTCAAGCAATCGGGGTGTACTTTCAAGTGTGTTGGGATAATCGGAACGTATTGTGGGTAAATTTGGTGCAATTTGGAGTCTTTCTTGGTCCTATACCTCTCAACGTTTTACTAGCATTGTAAGGAAATCATAAACTCAACTAATCATGTAAATTACATGTTCTTGTGATGTTTAAAAGTGTTACTAAGTGCTGAATGTTTACATTTTGTTGAATTGAAAAAGCTAAGGTTTGGTATATAATTATGTGTGCTCGATTTATTTTGAAGCTTACATCAAATTTTTATATTTCTTGCTTGTGTGGTAAATCTTGTTGCTTGTGGTGCTAGTTTGATAGTACAAATGTGATTAGTGTTAATTACGCGAGTTTAAGATGAAATTTACACTTGTGTGTATATATATTAATCGGCTAGCTTTTGGCAAAAAAAAAATTGGGGTTTTGAAAAACATAAAATTTTGGCTCTAGTGGTGAAATGGTGAAATTAGTGCTTAATGGCTTATTTGGAATAGCTTATTGAATAAGCTATAGCTTATTGTGTTTTGACTTGTTTTGGGGTCTAATGGGTTGTACGACACAAGATTGGGTCGAACCCATCTTGTTTTGACCTTGTTTGACTTTTTGACCACAATTACTTAATTATAAGTACTTATTTGAATAATTAAAACTTAATTATGAAAACTATTTGGACCTAAAAGGACTTAAAGGTTTGGACCTATATTGTTTGGGCTTATGTTGGTCTCGACACGAAATGGGCCGAGCCCATGTGCTTTCGGCAATGGTTGACTGATGCGCGTGATGTGTCATTGCGGTTTAGCAGTATTAATGCCTACTCAAGTTTTAAATTTATATTTAGCCGACTTATCAATAACACACACACTTAACGAGCAGTGTACCCGGTCAGTATGAATATAATGGTAAGTAGAGTGTCGATCACTAAGAGTGAAACGTATTATCTAGTTATTCTAATCAGTATTTTAATATCTTAAGTCAATTATATAACCTAATCTAACGCAAGGGGGTTCAGCCTGAGAGACTGGCACGTTTTGGTTGCAATTAAATAATAAACTAAACTAATGAGCATGAATCAGCGATAAGCACGCACGTACACAGATAAATACTTGAGACAATAAGAAGACCTGTCCAGATAATTAAGTAGCTTGTCACTTGTTTTATTGCTAGTTTTATATGAAGTGTATGTAATTAACCCTTTCTCGTTGGCTCTAATCTTATCAGCGAGTAAACCCTTAATGATTACTTATGTCTAAAAGTTATTCCTAAGTGATCAAGTTAGTAATAACCGTGGGAGCAATATGATCTTCCGTAGTCACATACGACAAGCCACTAATAGACACAGAGGTTATCAATGCACTAATAAAAGTCACCAAAGACATCAACATATAAACTTTAATTAATGGGAAAGCAGTTTTAAGGGAGTGCAACCTTTCCGTTGTCACATTACACAAGCCACCAATCCTGATGAATTAAAGTGTACTAATACAATGAAACAAAACTACTTAATGAATTAAACACATGCAGGACCTTCTTACAGCTCTTGTATCTTCGTTCGGGTGTGTCTTATGCTGCCTATTCGACTGAATTCGGCCTTAGGGTTTCTGTGGTCTTCGGTCTTCTAAAACTGTCCAACCCCGAATTTCGTCTGGTCTTGGGGTATTTATAGTTTCTGTCTGAGGTAAGATGCGGCGCATTGAATAAGTAGATGTGGCGCATTGACTTAACTTCACGTGGGGTCTAAGGTTATTATATTCCAGAATATTCGTACACCGCCTTGAGATGCGGCGTATCTTCATAACTGTATGCGGCGCATGTCTTCATGTATCATGGATCGAAACTGGTGAAATCTTGATAGTGATGCGCCGTATGTAAGAAGTATAATGCGGCGCATCTGGAGTAGAACAAGTTGGTTCTTCTTCGTTGACCAAAGTTTCATATGCAACGCATGACAGAATTGCATGCGTGCATTCTTCAAAGTCAGGCAATGGTCTTCAATCTCTTCATTTCAGCAACCTTTTCCAATCTTGATCATTTTTCTCCATTTTTAGTCCATAATAGCTAAGTTTCACCAAATGCTTGTTTTTAACTGAGAATTACAAAAGTAAACGATTAAGTATCAATTCTCATACATAATATAATAAAACAAGTCAAATAAATAGGATAAATGATGATAATAAAATGTACTTATTTGAGTTCATCAAATATCCCCCCACTTGAACTTTACTTGTCCCCAAGTAAACCTTAGAATTAATCTTATGAAAATATATATCCTAAAAGATATTAGGATTTATTTTTATATTTAAGCATGTATTCGTTTTATCATAATCACACAACCAAACACTTAACGAATTAGGAATAAAATAAAATATTTCGATAAAAGCAAATCTAATCGTTTAACTGTCCAGTCGTGACGAATATTCTATCATAAGCTTGGCAAGTATACACATCTCCCCCACTAAAGCCAAGGAATAACAAGTCTAAAGCGGTAAAATGGGTTTTGAGGTTTAAGGGTTAATCATTCTTCTTAATCTCTATCGATCTCAAATTCCAGAAAAGGCGACAAAATCACAAATACATGATCGAATCCACGAACACGATACTTGCAATTGCTCAAATCCTTAACTCGAATAGGCTAAAGATAGGACCAAGTAATCTTGACCCATAATATTATATCAAAAAGGGCGACAAAATCATAAATACATAGCCGAATCCACGACTACGATACTTAAGATTGCTCAAATCCCTAATCTCAATAAATCAAAGGTTTGGATAAAGAATAATATGAGGTATGGATAATATTTGGGATACAAATTGGTGTAAAATGAAAAATAAACAAAACAGATAAATTTAAATCCTAAGTGTGGTTAATCACTATCCCAACCATCCCATGAATAAGACTCATATCATTGAACAACTCACGCTTTAACACTTGAAACACACGCTTTAGGTAGACACGAATTATACTCAACAAGATCTTAATCAAAGAATAAACCTTAGTTGGCGTTCACATAACGTTCAACTCCCATTCAATCCATAAATGTAATATATAACAAATAGTGGTGATATCGACCACTTAATACAAAACTTTACATAAGTTGGTTAAAACAAGCTTCCAACTTTTCCTTTTTCTTTTTCTTTTCTTATTTTTTCGATTTTTTTTTTTTTTTTTTTTTTTTTTTTTTTTTAAACTTGAAACATAAACATAGATGTGTAAAATTTCACCACATCACTATAACGATAACTCTGGATAATTTTTCCATACTTTTCATGACTTCAGAAATAACGGTAATAGTGAAAATAGTAAACACAAGAAAAAATAAACTCAAAGATATACAATATTTACTTTCACTCCAATTGCATTGTGCAATTTCCTGACCTAACCAAAGATAATGAATTACACACGCGAACACAGGCAATGTAAGGAAACACACTTTGCCTAAAGCAATTAACCAACCACGGATTTTAATCTACAGGGTAGGCTAAGGTGTAAGGGTGTAACGAAACATTATAACAAAGGTGTAAGAAACGAAAGGAATGGCTCTGAGTGTTTTTCTAGGGGTATCTTACTCTAAAAATGAGAGTAACAAAGGGGTTTATACGGGGGTTAACTAACCAGTGTAGTTAGCTAATAACACATAACATATAAAGGCTATTTGGGTGTAATACTAGAAATTTACCAATTTAGACAAGTCATTCCAATTATAAAAATAATACTTATTATGGTGGTCTCGAATAGTATACAAGCCAAGTTCTAAAGTTTACAAGTCACCGGCAGACTCATAGATTTGTGAATTTTGAAAAATCACAATTTTTGAAAATAACGTTATGTGTGCAGCTATGCAACTTAGATCTTAAACAAAAACATGCTAAAAATTTTTAATTTTGATATATTAAGCGCATTTTAAGCATAATTTTTGAAAAAGTTTAGGACAAGTAAGTGTTCTAATTCTCCAATCCCCCCACTTAAGTTAAACAACGTCCTCGTTGTTTGTATCAAAGGTTAAAAACTGGAAAATAAAAGAATTAGAACAGAAAAACTCCCCTGAGATTTCCTCGGTATGATCCTCCATTATTTGTATAAGAGCAAATTTCTTGTGGATTAGAACGTTTAAGCTTCATATTTGATGTATCCACAGGAAATGCAGGAATCTACAATACTATCAAGACTTAAACACACCTAAGTTAAGAAAGTTCAAACTTGCATAATACATTAGTAGTTAGCGAAAATAAAATGTAAAAATTAAAACTGAAAATCATCAGGTCAGTCGATGCGCTGTATCTTATGGAAGAAGATACGCCGTATCGAGCCTGGAATAAATACGAATCAGAATAGAAGATACGTCGCATCCTTAACCAGGGATGCGCCGCATTAAAATAAACTGACAAAAAGTTTTAAAGTTAAAAATAAAAATGCAGAAAATAAAATAAGATATGACCAGTGCAGGAGATGCGTCGCATCTCAGGATGGAGATGCGCCGTATCTTCTGCGGGCCTGACTGACTCGACACAGAACAGAATAGTAAAAATTCTCCGGGTTGTCTCCCGGTCAGCACTTGTCTTTATTCCAGAGTCTTCAAGTTAGACTCACCTTCAGCTCTTTATTATCGATCATTGAAGGAGTCGGAAGCATCGCGCTCCCTCGTCGCCAATTCAGTAATATTGAACACTCCTTGCTCGTCCTTAATTTCCACGCCGTTCTTCTTTAATATCTGTATAAATAAAGTTCTGTCCCTTTCGGGCAAAGATGACAAAATGATAGACGGGAAATTCTTATTTTATAAAGGCATAAATAGGCAAGGTGGGGTGGTAGTTCAATAAACACCTCATTAATCAAATTTGTATTCTCAACTATTCTCCTACGTTTGTTAATCACTACGCAATCATACCATTCATCATCAGAATCATTAACAATATCGCGTCTAAGTTCGGTAGGTACATTAAGGTCAATAAATTCCTCAAAGTTCTCATGATTAGGATTAGTTGAGTTGTTTTGAATCAATGTTTCTCCCATGAGCCTAGCTTCAAGATCGAGGTCCATAAGTTCTCTTAATCCTAGCATATAGATGCCTCTAATTATGCTTTTAACAGGATCTTGGCACTTATAGACTAGTTTGTTATTCCCTACCCTTAATGAGATTTTTCTTTTAAACACATCAATCTTAGCACGGGCGGTAGACAAGAAAGGTCTTCCAAGGATTAAAGGAATCTTAACATCCTCGGGCATATCTAATATAACAAAGTCTACAGGGAAAACAAACTTCTCAATCTTAACTAGCACATTATTAGCAATCCCTTCAGGTCGTTTTACCGTTTTATCAGCCAATTCAATAAGCAACTTAGTTGGCGCTAATTTTCCTAGTCCTAGGGTAGTGAATGTCTTAAGGGGCATTACACTACCACTAGCTCCTAAGTCAGCTAACAGATTATTGAAAGATATATCATTAATTGAACAAGGTAAAGTAAAACGTCCTGGGTCCTTTTCTTTATGAGGCAAGGCATGTAAGTCGGTTGCAGAGCTCTCTTCTTTCATTGTAGCCTTGATCTCTTCTTCAATCTTTGTCTTCTCTTTTAGTAGTCTCCTTAAACTGATTGAAGAATTAAAGAAAAATTCGGGTCTTGCACCATCATTACCATTCACCAGTCTTCTAGGAAAAGGAATGTTAGGAGTGACTTCTTCAGTGGTGCTTATGGCCTTGACATGATCTCTTGGGTTGGTTTCAATTGAGCTAGGTAAACTTCCATATCCCCTTTCTTGAAGAACTTTGCTCATTTGACCAATTTTTTGTTCTAATGCTTTGATCGAAGCTCCTTGATTTCTTGTAATAGTGTCCGTTGAAGCTCGGATTTCTTTGATCATAGCAGTATTCTCTTCATGTCTTTTAGCAGCATCGGCCATAATTTGCTTTAAAGTGTCATCTAAAGTCTGCCTCCTTTCATGATTAGCGGGATTAAAGTTGTTCTTTTGATAGAATCCCGGAGTGGCTTCCCTAAATCTTCCTGAAGGTCGGAATGGTTGTCCAAATGTGTGTAGTATGCTTCTTCAAACGTCTCACTTTCATTCTTATTCAGACAATCTTTAGTGTAGTGAGGTCCTTCGCATTTTTCACATATAACTTGGGCAGCATACACTTTTTCATCACGCTTCTTCATCTCTCTACTAATTTTATCTAATTGAGCTTGAATAGCAGCAAACCCGTCAAAATTAGTGCTGCTCTTAGATCTAGTAGAGGTTCCATCGTGCCATTTTTGAGAATGATCAGCAGCTTCTTGGATAGCTTTCCTAGCATTGGCTGCACTCATTTGAGGCACAGCTCCCTTAGCATCCAAGATTTGTCTAGTAGGCACGTCCAATCCTTGATAAAACAATATTATCTCCTGCATTGGGGTTAGATAGTGTTGAGGACATTTTACCAGTAAATCTTTAAACCGTTCATAAGCTTGATAAAGAGTTTCATCAGGCTCTTGCTTGAAACTGTTGATAGCCTCCATCTTTTTAGCAGTTTTAGCAGGTGGACAATATCTCTTCAGGAATTTGCTCTTCAAATCTTCCCACGTTGTGATTAAACTAGCAGGTTCATTCCTTAGCCACTTATTAGCAGCTCCTTTAAGCGAGATTGGAAAGATTCTAAGCATAAGTTGATCGTCAGTGACTCCTTCTGTAGTAAACAAATCTGCAATCTCGAGGACCTTTTCAACATGTTCATTAGCATCTTCATGTTCCGATCCACTGAAAGCATTTTCTCTTAGCTCCTTGAGAAACTGACCCTTTAACTCAAACTTTGACTTATCATCAAACTTTGGTCTAGCAACTCCTGAACTGTAATCAGCACGGGTACTGTTCATGTATTCCTCCATAGTTGTGTTTTCGCCCATTGCTTCTGTTTCTTCTTCCTCTTTCTCTTCAGAAAAATAATCAAGCTCGAATGAACTTGAGATATCAAAGCTTTTTGTGTTGAAAAGCCTTTTTAGCAAATGAAAGGCTCGTTCAGGATCTTCGAAAGGTGTAATCAAGTTCTTAGTAGAACTCCTGGTCATGCACTTCCTGAAACTATCACAAAAGCATCAGTAGGGTATGTTCAAGAAAGTAATATATCAGAAAATCAACAACGAAAACGGAATACGAAAAATAAAAGTTACTGATATCTGCAGACGATGCGCCGTATCCAGAAAGATGGATACGCCGTATCTTATTACGTTAAAATTTAATCAGACTTTTACTCAGAAAATAAATACGCCGCTTAGAAATTTGAATGCGCCGTATCAGTTTTAAGTTATCAAAAATCGATTATACTTATTAAAATTAAATGCGTCGTATTAACAAAAGTTAATGCGCCGTATTTTTGTTACGTTTCAAAATACAAGATTTTTGATTCAGTAAGATGTGCCGTATCGACAGAGATCGATGCGTCGTATCTGTTTAATAATTCGAAAACTGTTTTTAATTAAAATAATAGATACGCCGTATCTGTAAAAACAGATGCGCCGTATGGCGTTAACGTTTAGAAAAATTTCTTATTAAAAACAGAATACGCCGTATCTTGGGGAAAGATGCGTCGTATCGAATTAATTAAACGCGTTGTATTTTATAAAAATTAAACGCAATACGCCGTATCTAAGAAAATAGATGCGCCGTATCGTTTGAATAAGCTCAGTACAACGATAGCAGAATGCAGAAAAACAGAAAAATAAAAACAAAAATAAACACAAACGAAAAGCAACAAAAATAAAAGAAAAATAATACAATGAATGCAATTAATCTAATACACAACACGGTTAGCGGTTAAAATCTAAAAATTAAAAAGAAAAACCTAATTAAAATACTAATCAAATTAACAGATAATAACAATTCACTCCCCGGCAACGGCGCCAAAAAACTTGATGCGCGTGATGTGTCGTTGCGGTTTAGCAGTATTAATGCCTACTCAAGTTTTAAATTTATATTTAGCCGACTTATCAATAACACACACACTTAACGAGCAGTGTACCCGGTCAGTATGAATATAATGGTAAGTAGAGTGTCGATCACTAAGAGTGGAACGTATTATCTAGTTATTCTAATCAGTATTTTAATATCTTAAGTCAATTATACAACCTAATCTAACGCAAGGGGGTTCAGCCTGAGAGACTGGCACGTTTTGGTTGCAATTAAATAATAAACTAAACTAATGAGCACGAATCAGCGATAAGCACGCACGTACACAGATAAATACTTGAGACAATAAGAAGACCTGTCCTGATAATTAAGTAGCTTGTCACTTGTTTTATTGCTAGTTTTATATGAAGTGTATGTAATTAACCCTTTCTCGTTGGCTCTAATCTTATCGGCGAGTAAACCCTTAATGATTACTTATGTCTAAAAGTTATTCCTAAGTGATCAAGTTAGTTATAACCGTGGGAGCAATATGATCTTCCGTAGTCACATACGACAAGCCACTAATAGACACAGAGGTTATCAATGCACTAATAAAAGTCACCAAAGACATCAACATATAAACTTTAATTAATGGGAAAGCAGTTTTAAGGGAGTGCAACCTTTCCGTTGTCACATTACACAAGCCACCAATCCTGATGAATTAAAGTGTACTAATACAATGAAACAAAACTACTTAATGAATTAAACACATGCAGGACCTTCTTACAGCTCTTGTATCTTCGTTCGGGTGTGTCTTGTGCTGCCTATTCGTCTGAATTTGGCCTTAGGGTTTCTGTGGTCTTCGGTCTTCTAAAACTGTCCAACCCCGAATTTCGTCTGGTCTTGGGGTATTTATAGTTTCTGTCTGAGGTAAGATGCGGCGCATTGAATAAGTAGATGCGGCGCATTGACTTAACTTCACGTGGGGTCCAAGGTTATTATATTCCAGAATATTCGTACACCGCCTTGAGATGCGGCATATCTTCATAACTGTATGCGGCGCATGTCTTCTTGTATCTTGGATCGAAACTGGTGAAATCTTGATAGTGATGCGCCGTATGTAAGAAGTATAATGCGGCACATCTGGAGTAGAACAAGTTGGTTCTTCTTCGTTGACCAAAGTTTCATATGCAACGCATGACAGAATTGCATGCGTGCATTCTTCAAAGTCAGGCAATGGTCTTCAATCTCTTCATTTCAGCAACCTTTTCCAATCTTGATCATTTTTCTCCATTTTTAGTCCATAATAGCTAAGTTTCACCAAATGCTTGTTTTTAACTGAGAATTACAAAAGTAAACGATTAAGTATCAATTCTCATACATAATATAATAAAACAAGTCAAATAAATAGGATAAATGATGATAATAAAATGTACTTATTTGAGTTCATCATTGACTCTTTGACCAAACGACTTATTTGATGTGCTAAATTGATTATCGAAATTTAACGATATATGTAACGTAACATAAAAAGGCTAAGTTGTTTTCGGACTAAACTTGGACTTTTGGGCCCATATTGGCCTATTCGACCCAATAAATGAGAAAAATGAATTTTGAAATATTTTTTGACATACTATAAATATTTTGACTTATTAAAACGATATATATCAATTAAAACCATTTTGGACACGTTTGGACACTTTAAGCCCAATAAGACTAATAAATGGACTTTCGGCCCAAAGTTATAGTTGTTGACTTTTGATAGTATTTTGACTAAACGTCGAATTTTGCTTCGCGACTTATAATTATTTTAGTAATAAACGTTAGTTTAATTAAAACGTAACGATATATATTTATAACTAAATATATATAACTTTGGACTAGATTTGTAATTATTATTAACGTAAGGGTTTATTTGAGTAAATTGCAATACTTGGGGAGAATGGAAATGTTTGAATAAACGAATGGGTCATGCCCGATTTTTCTAAAATTCCAACACTTAGAATTTTTTTGGATGAAAACCGACTAAAAGGCGAAATATATTATTATCATTAAAAATAATAATTTTTTCAAATTAATATTTTTAGGCTTTTTAAGACTTATAAATATGTTTTATATATTTATACACTTACACTTTATTTAATTTCTCTAAATTAAATACTTATTATAATTTCCTTTTTATAATTATTATTATATTATAAATAATTATATTATTTATAATATAATAATACCCAACTATCACCATTATTATTTAATTATGTTGGAAATTAAAACACTTAACAGTTTGTACTGCCAAGCCAAAAGATGGAACTGCTGAAGATTAACACTAAAAGTACTAACTGGGTTAGTACTGCCAGTGTAAATGTTAGTACTGCCAGAAGTCTACTGATGAAGATGATATTATCTAAGGATAAAGTCGTATAATGTGATATGTATAAAAGATATTTTGTATATATTTTATATAGTTAGAATGATACGAATATTCTGCATGTTTAGAATATTGATAGTTATCTTGTAAAGGACTCCTTGTGCCTATAAAAGGAGGTCCTTGGTAAGATCTTAAGTGTGTGTTTTTGTTAAGCTTCAAGGTTGTAAACATTAGTGATATTAAGATCACTCGTATTATTTGCTTAATAATATTGAAGCATTTTGGTTATAAGTGTTTCATAAATTACTATTTCATTGATCATTGTATATTGTTTATATTCTTCTAATCACTAAAAAGTATATTTCGCATACTTTTTGGTGTGCAACAAAGTTTCAAACAAGCTCAGCAAGATCTGTTTTTAGGACTCACAAGTGGTATCAGAGCTTAAGGTTCTGAAACTTTGCTCTAGAAGAAACATACCAGAAGAACTCTTCTTTCATTCAAGAAGATGGATCTTGAAACAACACAAACTACAACTACAGCTAAACTGCCTTTGCTCATGCAGAATAACTACGAGATGTGGAGGCTCAAGATTGAGCAGTACTTCCAAGTTCAGGATTAAGCACTTGAGACATTATTGAGAATGGAAACTCCTTCACTCCCAAAACTACTGAATCAACAGGAGATGATGGCGTTAAAAGCATAACTGTGTCTAGTTACATACTGCTGATGAGAAGCTCTAGAAGAAAAACGAGGTTAAAGCAAGGAGCATGTTGTTAATGGCTATCCCCAATGAGCAACTGCTGACTTTCAACAAATACAAGGATGCTAAAACCTTGTTTGAAGCCATTACAACAAGGTTGTGGTAATGAGGCCACCAAGAAGACACAGAAGACTCTGCTCAAGCAGATGTATGAAAACTTTAGTGCTTCAAGCACTAAATCACTTGACCATATCTTCAACAGGCTTCAAAAGATAGTCAGCCAATTGGCTGTGTTGGGTGTTGAGATCCCACAGGAGGATCTAAACTTAAAATTCTTGAGAAGCTTGCCTGTTGAATGGAACTCTCATGTAGTGGTCTGGAGAAACAAGCCAGATCTTGATACTATGAGGTTTGATGATTTGTACAACAACTTAAAAATTGTTGAACAGGAGATCAAAAAACTGGAAGCACAAATTTCAACACTGGGAACATGGCATTTGTGTCATCTCCCAATAATAGCAGTCCAGAGGAGGTTCATGTTGCTTCAGGGGTTAGTACTGCTAGCCCTAAATTTAGTACTGCTACTTCTCAAATTAGTACTGCTAGCTTAGGAGATAACACTGTTTATGCTTTTCTGGCTAGTCAAGCTAATGGGTCACAACTTGTGCATGAAGACCTAATTCAAATTCATGAAGATGATCTTGAGGAGATGGATTTGAAGTGGCAATTAGCTTTACTGTTGATCCCAGTTATGCACTTGATCGAATTCCTTAGCTTGTAAGGGTTAGTTATCTTAGATAAATCTAAAACAACTAAGTATAGAAACTGTCTTAAAGTTTATCAAACACAATGCGAAATCTTGTATTTGATCTTAAGAAGAACTTCGTATATCAAACAGTAAACAATAACACAAGTATATCAAACTAAACACTTTAATATTATTGATATAATATGAATACTCAAAAGTATTAGGGTTTTACAACCTTGAAGTTCTATAAAAAATCGTATTGATCTCTCTAGTATTAAGATCTTACTATCTCTATGCCTTAACTTTCTATACAAGATAAATACCTTTTCTATATTTATCTATTACTAACATTCGTTACAAAATATTCTATAAACATAAACCGACTCTAATACTCCAATAGTACTGACAAACACTCAGCAGTACTAATACTTTACTCTGGCAGCATTAAGTCTCTAGCAGCATTAACTCTTTGTTCTGGAAACATTAACTTAGTACTAGCAGTACTAAGTTTCCTTCCTTCTAGCAGCATTAACTACTTAGAGTATTTTTCTTGAAGTCTGTCAGCAGTCTTAATGTACTCTAGCAATCTTAACTTTCATAAGCAGCATTAATCTTTATAACTAGCAGCAGTAATGACTTGGAGCATTTTCTTTGTAATACCTGAGCAGTCTTAATCATAACACCTTGAAAGCTTTAATTCCCAACAATCCTCCCCTAAACTTGATATTTTCTTCAAAAATCATCAAGTTTCCTTCAAAGCTTTAACCATCACCAGGAGGATGCTTCCAAATACTTCATTGTTCATTCCTCAGTCTTATAATAAACAAAATAAGCTCATCTGCCATACTTTCATTCATTCCATATTTCATTTGAAGCCTACTATCAAGCATCTTTCCTAATGTAGTCTTTGTGAGTGGATACTTATTTTCAACAAACATGTAGATATGCATGGCATCCATTGTCAAATCATGAAGTCCACATGTATCTATCAACCTCCAGCTTATCACTTTCTAGTTATAAAAAGGTCTTCTCCATACTTCATCTTCTACATGAGGTTCAAAGATATTCTTCAAACCACCCCACAAAATATAATATTGATCAGACACTGGATGCTTCAATGGTCTTGTTGGTCCATACTTCTCCTTAACAAGCTTCCAAAGAGTCTTCAAACCCTTACTGTTAAAACTTCTTAACCTCTGATTAAACCTGAAGAATATATAAAACTTTCTATCAGCTCTTTTAATTTCATATACTACTTTCTTTATGCTCTCTTTATATATTCTCCAACCAACAATATCTGGAAATTTTGTAGCCAAAGGTACAACATCAATAGTTGGCTCTTCATCATCATCAGAAACCACTGTTAGATACTGCTTAGTATCTTCTTCTGTACATTTGTCTTCATCAGCCTTTTGTTTATCATCAACTGATTTCTTTTGCTCTGTCTGCTCATCAATCTTTGTTTTCTTAGAGACCTCCTGCTCTAACTCTGCTCCAGCTCTCTTAGAACTACTTACCACCTTCTCTGTTTTGATTGGCACAAAAGTGTTCACCTTCTTTCTTGTCTGATCAAACTTATCTTTAATCTTCTCAAAACTGAAATTTTCAACTGATTTGGCTTCCAATTGTCCATGCTTCTTAGATAAGCACACATCACTTTTCTTTGTTTAGACTTGGTGAGAGGTTTATTCCTCTTTTCTTCTGCCTTCTTAGCTGCAAAGAACTTTCTTTTCTTCTCAAAGAACTCAGCCATTTTATCCAATTGACTTTGTTGAAGCTTACTTGAGACGTCGAGAGGTGTTGATGTAAATATGAATTGATGATTTATGTTTACAAGTAACTTGCACATTTTACGTTATGCATTACAAGTTACATGTTTGTCATTATTAAAACCGAAGAAACCGTTTAGTTTAAATATCGTAATATTTGCACTAAAAAGCATTTCGGGAAGCTATCCCGCGGACTATAGCTTACAGTCATTGCTGAAAGTGTCTATTTTTGTCAGTAAACGTAAATTATTCTATTTTTGATAGTTACTGACAAGTTACGTTTTTTAACTAAGACGCTTTCTCGTATTTACTGAAAAGCAACCTCGCACGCGTACCGACACTATAGTATATATGGTAGCAATAAAATAAATACATTTATGAGCAAATAATAATATTTTATTCTTATTCTGACAAAAACATTGATAAAAACTTGATTTTACGTATACGTGTCCAAAAACGTCAAAACGGGACTTTGCGGTAACATTTAAGCTTAAGCCGACACACGATACACCAACGAGGAGCAAAAATATTTCCCTCCCCCTCTTGGCTGTCGTTTAGCGCCCACTAAGCCACACCAAGACAAAAGTTTTGATCTTAATTTGAATATGATAGTGGATGATGACATAACTAGTTTGTTTCTTACTTAAAACTTCACACATTCATTTTTACATCCAAGAACTCCCAAAACTCTCTCAAACTCTTCAACCATTCGAACCGTCAATAATTTCAAGATCTACAAAAATCTAGTGAGTTTTCAAGCAATCGGGGTGTACTTTCAAGTGTGTTGGGATAATCGGAACGTATTGTGGGTAAATTTGGTGCAATTTGGAGTCTTTCTTGGTCCTATACCTCTCAACGTTTTACTAGCATTGTAAGGAAACTCATAAACTCAACTAATCATGTAAATTACATGTTCTTGTGATGTTTAAAAGTGTTACTAAGTGCTGAATGTTTACGTTTTGTTGAATTGAAAAAGCTAAGGTTTGGTATATAATTATGTGTGCTCGATTTTTTTTGAAGCTTACGTCAAATTTTTTTATTTCTTGCTTGTGTGGTAAATCTTGTTGCTTGTGGTGCTAGTTTGATAGTACAAATGTGATTAGTGTTAATTACGCGAGTTTATGATGAAATATACACTTGTGTGTATATATACTAATCGGCTAGCTTTTGGCAAAAAAAAAAATGGGGTTTTGAAAAACATGAAATTTTGGCTCTAGTGGTGAAATGGTGAAATTAGTGCTTAATGGCTTATTTGGAATAGCTTATTGAATAAGCTATAGCTTATTGTGTTTTGACTTGTTTTGGGGTCTAATGGGTTGTACGACACAAGATTGGGTCGAACCCATCTTGTTTTGACCTTGTTTGACTTTTTGACCACATTACTTAATTATAAGTACTTATTTGAATAATTAAAACTTAATTATGAAAACTATTTGGACCTAAAAGGACTTAAAGGTTTGGACCTATATTGTTTGGGCTTATGTTGGTCTCGACACGAAATGGGCCGAGCCCATGTGCTTTCGGCAATGGTTGACTGATGCGCGTGATGTGTCGTTGCGGTTTAGCAGTATTAATGCCTACTCAAGTTTTAAATTTATATTTAGCCGACTTATCAATAACACACACACTTAACGAGCAGTGTACCCGGTCTGTATGAATATAATGGTAAGTAGAGTGTCGATCACTAAGAGTGAAACGTATTATCTAGTTATTCTAATCAGTATTTTAATATCTTAAGTCAATTATATAACCTAATCTAACGCAAGGGGGTTCAGCCTGAGAGACTGGCACGTTTTGGTTGCAATTAAATAATAAACTAAACTAATGAGCATGAATCAGCGATAAGCACGCACGTACACAGATAAATACTTGAGACAATAAGAAGACCTGTCCAGATAATTAAGTAGCTTGTCACTTGTTTTATTGCTAGTTTTATATGAAGTGTATGTAATTAACCCTTTCTCGTTGGCTCTAATCTTATCAGCGAGTAAACCCTTAATGATTACTTATGTCTAAAAGTTATTCCTAAGTGATCAAGTTAGTAATAACCGTGGGAGCAATATGATCTTCCGTAGTCACATACGACAAGCCACTAATAGACACAGAGGTTATCAATGCACTAATAAAAGTCACCAAAGACATCAACATATAAACTTTAATTAATGGGAAAGCAGTTTTAAGGGAGTGCAACCTTTCCATTGTCACATTACACAAGCCACCAATCCTGATGAATTAAAGTGTACTAATACAATGAAACAAAACTACTTAATGAATTAAACACATGCAGGACCTTCTTACAGCTCTTGTATCTTCGTTCGGGTGTGTCTTGTGCTGCCTATTCGACTGAATTCGGCCTTAGGGTTTCTGTGGTCTTCGGTCTTCTAAAACTGTCCAACCCTGAATTTCGTCTGGTCTTGGGGTATTTATAGTTTCTGTCTGAGGTAAGATGCGGCGCATTGAATAAGTAGATGCGGCGCATTGACTTAACTTCACGTGGGGTCTAAGGTTATTATATTCCAGAATATTCGTACACCGCCTTGAGATGCGGCGTATCTTCATAACTGTATGCGGCGCATGTCTTCATGTATCATGGATCGAAACTGGTGAAATCTTGATAGTGATGCGCCGTATGTAAGAAGTATAATGCGGCGCATCTGGAGTAGAACAAGTTGGTTCTTCTTCGTTGACCAAAGTTTCATATGCAACGCATGACAGAATTGCATGCGTGCATTCTTCAAAGTCAGGCAATGGTCTTCAATCTCTTCATTTCAGCAACCTTTTCCAATCTTGATCATTTTTCTCCATTTTTAGTCTATAATAGCTAAGTTTCACCAAATGCTTGTTTTTAACTGAGAATTACAAAAGTAAACGATTAAGTATCAATTCTCATACATAATATAATAAAACAAGTCAAATAAATAGGATAAATGATGATAATAAAATGTACTTATTTGAGTTCATCAAATATCCCCCCACTTGAACTTTACTTGTCCCCAAGTAAACCTTAGAATTAATCTTATGAAAATATATATCCTAAAAGATATTAGGATTTATTTTTATATTTAAGCATGTATTCGTTTTATCATAATCACACAACCAAACACTTAACGAATTAGGAATAAAATAAAATATTTCGATAAAAGCAAATCTAATCGTTTAACTGTCCAGTCGTGACGAATATTCTATCATAAGCTTGGCAAGTATACACATCTCCCCCACTAAAGCCAAGGAATAACAAGTCTAAAGCGGTAAAATGGGTTTTGAGGTTTAAGGGTTAATCATTCTTCTTAATCTCTATCGATCTCAAATTCCAGAAAAGGCGACAAAATCACAAATACATGATCGAATCCACGAACACGATACTTGCAATTGCTCAAATCCTTAACTCGAATAGGCTAAAGATAGGACCAAGTAATCTTGACCCATAATATTATATCAAAAAGGGCGACAAAATCATAAATACATAGCCGAATCCACGACTACGATACTTAAGATTGCTCAAATCCCTAATCTCAATAAATCAAAGGTTTGGATAAAGAATAATATGAGGTATGGATAATATTTGGGATACAAATTGGTGTAAAATGAAAAATAAACAAAACAGATAAATTTAAATCCTAAGTGTGGTTAATCACTATCCCAACCATCCCATGAATAAGACTCATATCATTGAACAACTCACGCTTTAACACTTGAAACACACGCTTTAGGTAGACACGAATTATACTCAACAAGATCTTAATCAAAGAATAAACCTTAGTTGGCGTTCACATAACGTTCAACTCCCATTCAATCCATAAATGTAATATATAACAAATAGTGGTGATATCGACCACTTAATACAAAACTTTACATAAGTTGGTTAAAACAAGCTTCCAACTTTTCCTTTTTCTTTTTCTTTTCTTATTTTTTCGATTTTTTTTTTCTTTTTTTTTTCTTTTTTTTTTTTTTTTTTAAACTTGAAACATAAACATAGATGTGTAAAATTTCACCACATCACTATAACGATAACTCTGGATAATTTTTCCATACTTTTCATGACTTCAGAAATAACGGTAATAGTGAAAATAGTAAACACACGAAAAAATAAACTCAAAGATATACAATATTTACTTTCACTCCAATTGCATTGTGCAATTTCCTGACCTAACCAAAGATAATGAATTACGCACGCGAACACAGGCAATGTAAGGAAACACACTTTGCCTAAAGCAATTAACCAACCACGGATTTTAATCTACAGGGTAGGCTAAGGTGTAAGGGTGTAACGAAACATTATAACAAAGGTGTAAGAAACGAAAGGAATGGCTCTGAGTGTTTTTCTAGGGGTATCTTACTCTAAAAATGAGAGTAACAAAGGGGTTTATACGGGGGTTAACTAACCAGTGTAGTTAGCTAATAACACATAACATATAAAGGCTATTTGGGTGTAATCCTAGAAATTTACCAATTTAGACAAGTCATTCCAATTATAAAAATAATACTTATTATGGTGGTCTCGAATAGTATACAAGCCAAGTTCTAAAGTTTACAAGTCACCGGCACACTCATAGATTTGTGAATTTTGAAAAATCACAATTTTTGAAAATAACGTTATGTGTGCAGCTATGCAACTTAGATCTTAAACAAAAACATGCTAAAAATTTTTAATTTTGATATATTAAGCGCATTTTAAGCATAATTTTTGAAAAAGTTTAGGACAAGTAAGTGTTCTAATTCTCCAATCCCCCCACTTAAGTTAAACAACGTCCTCGTTGTTTGTATCAAAGGTTAAAAACTGGAAAATAAAAGAATTAGAACAGAAAAACTCCCCTGAGATTTCCTCGGTATGATCCTCCATTATTTGTATAAGAGCAAATTTCTTGTGGATTAGAACGTTTAAGCTTCATATTTGATGTATCCACAGGAAATGCAGGAATCTACAATACCATCAAGACTTAAACACACCTAAGTTAAGAAAGTTCAAACTTGCATAATACATTAGTAGTTAGCGAAAATAAAATGTAAAAATTAAAACTGAAAATCATCAGGTCAGTCGATGCGCTGTATCTTATGGAAGAAGATACGCCGTATCGAGCCTGGAATAAATACGAATCAGAATAGAAGATACGTCGCATCCTTAACCAGGGATGCGCCAAATTAAAATAAACTGACAAAAAGTTTTAAAGTTAAAAATAAAAATGCAGAAAATAAAATAAGATATGACCAGTGCAGGAGATGCGTTGCATCTCAGGATGGAAATCTACGACTTTGTTGAAGCTTACTTGAGACGTCGAGAGGTGTTGATGTAAATATGAATTGATGATTTATGTTTACAAGTAACTTGCACATTTTACGTTATGCATTACAAGTTACATGTTTGTCATTATTAAAACCGAAGAAACCGTTTAGTTTAAATATCGTAATATTTGCACTAAAAAGCATTTCGGGAAGCTATCCCGCGGACTATAGCTTACAGTCATTTCTGAAAGTGTCTATTTTTGTCAGTAAACGTAAATTATTCTATTTTTGATAGTTACTGACAAGTTACGTTTTTTAACTGAGACGCTTTCTCGTATTTACTGAAAAGCAACCTCGCACGCGTACCGACACTATAGTATATATGGTAGCAATAAAATAAATACATTTATGAGCAAATAATAATATTTTATTCTTATTCTGACAAAAACATTGATAAAAACTTGATTTTACGTATACGTGTCCAAAAACGTCAAAACGGGACTTTGCGGTAACATTTAAGCTTAAGCCGACACACGATACACCAACGAGGAGCAAAAATATTTCCCTCCCCCTCTTGGCTGTCGTTTAGCGCCCACTAAGCCACACCAAGACAAAAGTTTTGATCTTAATTTGAATATGATAGTGGATGATGACATAACTAGTTTGTTTCTTACTTAAAACTTCACACATTCATTTTTACATCCAAGAACTCCCAAAACTCTCTCAAACTCTTCAACCATTCGAACCGTCAATAATTTCAAGATCTACAAAAATCTAGTGAGTTTTCAAGCAATCGGGGTGTACTTTCAAGTGTGTTGGGATAATCGGAACGTATTGTGGGTAAATTTGGTGCAATTTGGAGTCTTTCTTGGTCCTATACCTCTCAACGTTTTACTAGCATTGCAAGGAAATTCATAAACTCAACTAATCATGTAAATTACATGTTCTTGTGATGTTTAAAAGTGTTACTAAGTGCTGAATGTTTACGTTTTGTTGAATTGAAAAAGCTAAGGTTTGGTATATAATTATGTGTGCTCGATTTATTTTGAAGCTTACATCAAATTTTTATATTTCTTGCTTGTGTGGTAAATCTTGTTGCTTGTGGTGCTAGTTTGATAGTACAAATGTGATTAGTGTTAATTACGCGAGTTTAAGATGAAATTTACACTTGTGTGTATATATATTAATCGGCTAGCTTTTGGCAAAAAAAAAATTGGGGTTTTGAAAAACTTAAAATTTTGTCTCTAGTGGTGAAATGGTGAAATTAGTGCTTAATGGCTTATTTGGAATAGCTTATTGAATAAGCTATAGCTTATTGTGTTTTGACTTGTTTTGGGGTCTAATGGGTTGTACGACACAAGATTGGGTCGAACCCATCTTGTTTTGACCTTGTTTGACTTTTTGACCACATTACTTAATTATAAGTACTTATTTGAATAATTAAAACTTAATTATGAAAACTATTTGGACCTAAAAGGACTTAAAGGTTTGGACCTATATTGTTTGGGCTTATGTTGGTCTCGACACGAAATGGGCCGAGCCCATGTGCTTTCGGCAATGGTTGACTGATGCGCGTGATGTGTCATTGCGGTTTAGCAGTATTAATGCCTACTCAAGTTTTAAATTTATATTTAGCCGACTTATCAATAACACACACACTTAACGAGCAGTGTACCCGGTCTGTATGAATATAATGGTAAGTAGAGTGTCGATCACTAAGAGTGAAACGTATTATCTAGTTATTCTAATCAGTATTTTAATATCTTAAGTCAATTATATAACCTAATCTAACGCAAGGGGGTTCAGCCTGAGAGACTGGCACGTTTTGGTTGCAATTAAATAATAAACTAAACTAATGAGCATGAATCAGCGATAAGCACGCACGTACACAGATAAATACTTGAGACAATAAGAAGACCTGTCCAGATAATTAAGTAGCTTGTCACTTGTTTTATTGCTAGTTTTATATGAAGTGTATGTAATTAACCCTTTCTCGTTGGCTCTAATCTTATCAGCGAGTAAACCCTTAATGATTACTTATGTCTAAAAGTTATTCCTAAGTGATCAAGTTAGTAATAACCGTGGGAGCAATATGATCTTCCGTAGTCACATACGACAAGCCACTAATAGACACAGAGGTTATCAATGCACTAATAAAAGTCACCAAAGACATCAACATATAAACTTTAATTAATGGGAAAGCAGTTTTAAGGGAGTGCAACCTTTCCGTTGTCACATTACACAAGCCACCAATCCTGATGAATTAAAGTGTACTAATACAATGAAACAAAACTACTTAATGAATTAAACACATGCAGGACCTTCTTACAGCTCTTGTATCTTCGTTCGGGTGTGTCTTATGCTGCCTATTCGACTGAATTCGGCCTTAGGGTTTCTGTGGTCTTCGGTCTTCTAAAACTGTCCAACCCTGAATTTCGTCTGGTCTTGGGGTATTTATAGTTTCTGTCTGAGGTAAGATGCGGCGCATTGAATAAGTAGATGTGGCGCATTGACTTAACTTCACGTGGGGTCTAAGGTTATTATATTCCAGAATATTCGTACACCGCCTTGAGATGCGGCGTATCTTCATAACTGTATGCGGCGCATGTCTTCATGTATCATGGATCGAAACTGGTGAAATCTTGATAGTGATGCGCCGTATGTAAGAAGTATAATGCGGCGCATCTGGAGTAGAACAAGTTGGTTCTTCTTCGTTGACCAAAGTTTCATATGCAACGCATGACAGAATTGCATGCGTGCATTCTTCAAAGTCAGGCAATGGTCTTCAATCTCTTCATTTCAGCAACCTTTTCCAATCTTGATCATTTTTCTCCATTTTTAGTCCATAATAGCTAAGTTTCACCAAATGCTTGTTTTTAACTGAGAATTACAAAAGTAAACGATTAAGTATCAATTCTCATACATAATATAATAAAACAAGTCAAATAAATAGGATAAATGATGATAATAAAATGTACTTATTTGAGTTCATCAAATATCCCCCCACTTGAACTTTACTTGTCCCCAAGTAAACCTTAGAATTAATCTTATGAAAATATATATCCTAAAAGATATTAGGATTTATTTTTATATTTAAGCATGTATTCGTTTTATCATAATCACACAACCAAACACTTAACGAATTAGGAATAAAATAAAATATTTCGATAAAAGCAAATCTAATCGTTTAACTGTCCAGTCGTGACGAATATTCTATCATAAGCTTGGCAAGTATACACATCTCCCCCACTAAAGCCAAGGAATAACAAGTCTAAAGCGGTAAAATGGGTTTTGAGGTTTAAGGGTTAATCATTCTTCTTAATCTCTATCGATCTCAAATTCCAGAAAAGGCGACAAAATCACAAATACATGATCGAATCCACGAACACGATACTTGCAATTGCTCAAATCCTTAACTCGAATAGGCTAAAGATAGGACCAAGTAATCTTGACCCATAATATTATATCAAAAAGGGCGACAAAATCATAAATACATAGCCGAATCCACGACTACGATACTTAAGATTGCTCAAATCCCTAATCTCAATAAATCAAAGGTTTGGATAAAGAATAATATGAGGTATGGATAATATTTGGGATACAAATTGGTGTAAAATGAAAAATAAACAAAACAGATAAATTTAAATCCTAAGTGTGGTTAATCACTATCCCAAGCATCCCATGAATAAGACTCATATCATTGAACAACTCACGCTTTAACACTTGAAACACACGCTTTAGGTAGACACGAATTATACTCAACAAGATCTTAATCAAAGAATAAACCTTAGTTGGCGTTCACATAACGTTCAACTCCCATTCAATCCATAAATGTAATATATAACAAATAGTGGTGATATCGACCACTTAATACAAAACTTTACATAAGTTGGTTAAAACAAGCTTCCAACTTTTCCTTTTTCTTTTTCTTTTCTTATTTTTTCGATTTTTTTTTTCTTTTTTTTTTCTTTTTTTTTTTTTTTTTAAACTTGAAACATAAACATAGATGTGTAAAATTTCACCACATCACTATAACGATAACTCTGGATAATTTTTCCATACTTTTCATGACTTCAGAAATAACGGTAATAGTGAAAATAGTAAACACACGAAAAAATAAACTCAAAGATATACAATATTTACTTTCACTCCAATTGCATTGTGCAATTTCCTGACCTAACCAAAGATAATGAATTACGCACGCGAACACAGGCAATGTAAGGAAACACACTTTGCCTAAAGCAATTAACCAACCACGGATTTTAATCTACAGGGTAGGCTAAGGTGTAAGGGTGTAACGAAACATTATAACAAAGGTGTAAGAAACGAAAGGAATGGCTCTGAGTGTTTTTCTAGGGGTATCTTACTCTAAAAATGAGAGTAACAAAGGGGTTTATACGGGGGTTAACTAACCAGTGTAGTTAGCTAATAACACATAACATATAAAGGCTATTTGGGTGTAATCCTAGAAATTTACCAATTTAGACAAGTCATTCCAATTATAAAAATAATACTTATTATGGTGGTCTCGAATAGTATACAAGCCAAGTTCTAAAGTTTACAAGTCACCGGCAGACTCATAGATTTGTGAATTTTGAAAAATCACAATTTTTGAAAATAACGTTATGTGTGCAGCTATGCAACTTAGATCTTAAACAAAAACATGCTAAAAATTTTTAATTTTGATATATTAAGCGCATTTTAAGCATAATTTTTGAAAAAGTTTAGGACAAGTAAGTGTTCTAATTCTCCAATCCCCCCACTTAAGTTAAACAACGTCCTCGTTGTTTGTATCAAAGGTTAAAAACTGGAAAATAAAAGAATTAGAACAGAAAAACTCCCCTGAGATTTCCTCGGTATGATCCTCCATTATTTGTATAAGAGCAAATTTCTTGTGGATTAGAACGTTTAAACTTCATATTTGATGTATCCACAGGAAATGCAGGAATCTACAATACTATCAAGACTTAAACACACCTAAGTTAAGAAAGTTCAAACTTGCATAATACATTAGTAGTTAGCGAAAATAAAATGTAAAAATTAAAACTGAAAATCATCAGGTCAGTCGATGCGCTGTATCTTATGGAAGAAGATACGCCGTATCGAGCCTGGAATAAATACGAATCAGAATAGAAGATGCGTCGCATCCTTAACCAGGGATGCGCCGCATTAAAATAAACTGACAAAAAGTTTTAAAGTTAAAAATAAAAATGCAGAAAATAAAATAAGATATGACCAGTGCAGGAGATGCGTCGCATCTCAGGATGGAGATGCGCCGTATCTTCTGCGGGCCTGACTGACTCGACACAGAACAGAATAGTAAAAATTCTCCGGGTTGTCTCCCGGTCAGCACTTGTCTTTATTCCAGAGTCTTCAAGTTAGACTCACCTTCAGCTCTTTATTATCGATCATTGAAGGAGTCGGAAGCATCGCGCTCCCTCGTCGCCAATTCAGTAATATTGAACACTCCTTGCTCGTCCTTAATTTCCACGCCGTTCTTCTTTAATATCTGTATAAATAAAGTTCTGTCCCTTTCGGGCAAAGATGACAAAATGATAGACGGGAAATTCTTATTATTATAAAGGCATAAATAGGCAAGGTGGGGTGGTAGTTCAATAAACACCTCATTAATCAAATTTGTATTCTCAACTATTCTCCTACGTTTGTTAATCACTACGCAATCATACCATTCATCATCAGAATCATTAACAATATCGCGTCTAAGTTCGGTAGGTACATTAAGGTCAATAAATTCCTCAAAGTTCTCATGATTAGGATTAGTTGAGTTGTTTTGAGTCAATGTTTCTCCCATGAGCCTAGCTTCAAGATCGAGGTCCATAAGTTCTCTTAATCCTAGCATATAGATGCCTCTAATTATGCTTTTAACAGGATCTTGGCACTTATAGACTAGTTTGTTATTCCCTACCCTTAATGAGATTTTTCTTTTAAACACATCAATCTTAGCACGGGCGGTAGACAAGAAAGGTCTTCCAAGGATTAAAGGAATCTTAACATCCTCGGGCATATCTAATATAACAAAGTCTACAGGGAAAACAAACTTCTCAATCTTAACTAGCACATTATTAGCAATCCCTTCAGGTCGTTTTACCGTTTTATCAGCCAATTCAATAAGCAACTTAGTTGGCGCTAATTTTCCTAGTCCTAGGGTAGTGAATGTCTTAAGGGGCATTACATTACCACTAGCTCCTAAGTCAGCTAACACATTATTGAAAGATATATCATTAATTGAACAAGGTAAAGTAAAACGTCCTGGGTCCTTTTCTTTATGAGGCAAGGCATGTAAGTCGGTTGCAGAGCTCTCTTCTTTCATTGTAGCCTTGATCTCTTCTTCAATCTTTGTCTTCTCTTTTAGTAGTCTCCTTAAACTGATTGAAGAATTAAATAAAAATTCGGGTCTTGCACCATCATTACCATTCACCAGTCTTCTAGGAAAAGGAATGTTAGGAGTGACTTCTTCAGTGGTGCTTATGGCCTTGACATGATCTCTTGGGTTGGTTTCAATTGAGCTAGGTAAACTTCCATATCCCCTTTCTTGAAGAACTTTGCTCATTTGACCAATTTTTTGTTCTAATGCTTTGATCGAAGCTCCTTGATTTCTTGTAATAGTGTCCGTTGAAGCTCGGATTTCTTTGATCATAGCAGTATTCTCTTCATGTCTTTTAGCAGCATCGGCCATAATTTGCTTTAAAGTGTCATCTAAAGTCTGCCTCCTTTCATGATTAGCGGGATTAAAGTTGTTCTTTTGATAGAATCCCGGAGTGGCTTCCCTAAATCTTCCTGAAGGTCGGAATGGTTGTCCAAATTGTGTGTAGTATGCTTCTTCAAACGTCTCACTTTCATTCTTATTCAGACAATCTTTAGTGTAGTGAGGTCCTTCGCATTTTTCACATATAACTTGGGCAGCATACACTTTTTCATCACGCTTCTTCATCTCTCTACTAATTTTATCCAATTGAGCTTGAATAGCAGCAAACCCGTCAAAATTAGTGCTGCTCTTAGATCTAGTAGAGGTTCCATCGTGCCATTTTTGAGAATGATCAGCAGCTTCTTGGATAGCTTTCCTAGCATTGGCTGCACTCATTTGAGGCACAGCTCCCTTAGCATCCAAGATTTGTCTAGTAGGCACGTCCAATCCTTGATAAAACAATATTATCTCCTGCATTGGGGTTAGATAGTGTTGAGGACATTTTACCAGTAAATCTTTAAATCGTTCCCAAGCTTGATAAAGAGTTTCATCAGGCTCTTGCTTGAAACTGTTGATAGCCTCCATCTTTTTAGCAGTTTTAGCAGGTGGACAATATCTCTTCAGGAATTTGCTCTTCAAACTTCCCACGTTGTGATTAAACTAGCAGGTTCATTCCTTAGCCACTTATTAGCAGCTCCTTTAAGCGAAATTGGAAAGATTCTTAGCATAAGTTGATCGTCAGTGACTCCTTCTGTAGTAAACAAATCTGCAATCTCGAGGACCTTTTCAACATGTTCATTAGCATCTTCATGTTCCGATCCACTGAAAGCATTTTCTCTTAGCTCCTTGAGAAACTGACCCTTCAACTCAAACTTTGACTTATCATCAAACTTTGGTCTAGCAACTCCTGAACTGTAATCAGCACGGGTACTGTTCATGTATTCCTCCATAGTTGTGTTTTCGCCCATTGCTTCTGTTTCTTCTTCCTCTTTCTCTTCAGAAAAATAATCAAGCTCGAATGAACTTGAGATATCAAAGCTTTTTGTGTTGAAAAGCCTTTTTAGCAAATGAAAGGCTCGTTCAGGATCTTCGAAAGGTGTAATCAAGTTCTTAGTAGAACTCCTGGTCATGCACTTCCTGAAACTATCACAAAAGCATCAGTAGGGTATGTTCAAGAAAGTAATATATCAGAAAATCAACAACGAAAACGGAATACGAAAAATAAAAGTTACTGATATCTGCAGACGATGCGCCGTATCCAGAAAGATGGATAGCCGTATCTTATTACGTTAAAATTTAATCAGACTTTTACTCAGAAAATAAATACGCCGCTTAGAAATTTGAATGCGCCGTATCAGTTTTAAGTTATCAAAAATCGATTATACTTATTAAAATTAAATGCGTCGTATTAACAAAAGTTAATGCGCCGTATTTTTCGTTACGTTTCAAAATACAAGATTTTTGATTCAGTAAGATGTGCCGTATCGACAGAGATCGATGCGTTGTATCTGTTTAATAATTCGAAAACTGTTTTTAATTAAAATAATAGATATGCCGTATCTGTAAAAACAGATGCGCCGTATGGCGTTAACGTTTAGAAAAATTTCTTATTAAAAACAGAATACGCCGTATCTTGGGGAAAGATGCGTCGTATCGAATTAATTAAACGCGTTGTATTTTATAAAAATTAAACGCAATACGCCGTATCTAAGAAAATAGATGCGCCGTATCGTTTGAATAAGCTCAGTACAACGATAGCAGAATGCAGAAAAACAGAAAAATAAAAACAAAAATAAACACAAACGAAAAGCAACAAAAATAAAAGAAAACAAATAACACACAAAACAGAAAATATGCAAATAATACAATGAATGCAATTAATCTAATACACAACACGGTTAGCGGTTAAAATCTAAAAATTAAAAAGAAAAACCTAATTAAAATACTAATCAAATTAACAGATAATAACAATTCACTCCCCGGCAACGGCGCCAAAAAACTTGATGCGCATGATGTGTCGTTGCGGTTTAGCAGTATTAATGCCTACTCAAGTTTTAAATTTATATTTAGCCGACTTATCAATAACACACACACTTAACGAGCAGTGTACCCGGTCAGTATGAATATAATGGTAAGTAGAGTGTCGATCACTAAGAGTGGAACGTATTATCTAGTTATTCTAATCAGTATTTTAATATCTTAAGTCAATTATACAACCTAATCTAACGCAAGGGGGTTCAGCCTGAGAGACTGGCACGTTTTGGTTGCAATTAAATAATAAACTAAACTAATGAGCACGAATCAGCGATAAGCACGCACGTACACAGATAAATACTTGAGACAATAAGAAGACCTGTCCTGATAATTAAGTAGCTTGTCACTTGTTTTATTTAGTTTTATATGAAGTGTATGTAATTAACCCTTTCTCGTTGGCTCTAATCTTATCGGCGAGTAAACCCTTAATGATTACTTATGTCTAAAAGTTATTCCTAAGTGATCAAGTTAGTTATAACCGTGGGAGCAATATGATCTTCCGTAGTCACATACGACAAGCCACTAATAGACACAGAGGTTATCAATGCACTAATAAAAGTCACCAAAGACATCAACATATAAACTTTAATTAATGGGAAAGCAGTTTTAAGGGAGTGCAACCTTTCCGTTGTCACATTACACAAGCCACCAATCCTGATGAATTAAAGTGTACTAATACAATGAAACAAAACTACTTAATGAATTAAACACATGCAGGACCTTCTTACAGCTCTTGTATCTTCGTTCGGGTGTGTCTTGTGCTGCCTATTCGACTGAATTCGGCCTTAGGGTTTCTGTGGTCTTCGGTCTTCTAAAACTGTCCAACCGCAGATTTCGTCTGGTCTTGGGGTATTTATAGTTTCTGTCTGAGGTAAGATGCGGCGCATTGAATAAGTAGATGCGGCGCATTGACTTAACTTCACGTGGGGTCCAAGATTATTATATTCCAAAATATTCGTACACCGCCTTGAGATGCGGCGTATCTTCATAACTGTATGCGACGCATGTCTTCATGTATCATGGATCGAAACTGGTGAAATCTTGATAGTGATGCGCCGTATGTAAGAAGTTTAATGCGGCGCATCTGGAGTAGAACAAGTTGGTTCTTCTTCGTTGACCAAAGTTTCATATGCAACGCATGACAGAATTGCATGCATGCATTCTTCAAAGTCAGGTAATGGTCTTCAATCTCTTCATTTCAGCAACCTTTTCCAATCTTGATCATTTTTCTCCATTTTTAGTCCATAATAGCTAAGTTTCACCAAATGCTTGTTTTTAACTGAGAATTACAAAAGTAAACGATTAAGTATCAATTCTCATACATAATATAATAAAAAAAGTCAAATAAATAGGATAAATGATGATAATAAAATGTACTTATTTGAGTTCATCATTGACTCTTTGACCAAACGACTTATTTGATGTGCTAAATTGATTATTGAAATTTAACGATATATGTAACGTAACATAAAAAGGCTAAGTTGTTTTCGGACTAAACTTGGACTTTTGGGCCCATATTGGCCTATTCGACCCAATAAATGACAAAAATGAATTTTGGAATATTTTTTGACATACTATAAATATTTTGACTTATTAAAACGATATATATCAATTAAAACCATTTTGGACACGTTTGGACACTTTAAGCCCAAAAATACTAATAAATGGACTTTCGGCCCAAAGTTATAGTTGTTGACTTTTGATAGTATTTTGACTAAACGTCGAATTTTGCTTCGCGACTTATAATTATTTTAGTAATAAACGTTAGTTTAATTAAAACGTAACGATATATATTTATAACTAAATATATATAACTTTGGACTAGATTTGTAATTATTATTAACGTAAGGGTTTATTTGAGTAAATTGCAATACTTGGGGAGAATGGAAATGTTTGAATAAACGAATGGGTCATGCCCGATTTTTCTAAAATTCCAACACTTAGAATTTTTTGGATGAAAACCGACTAAAAGGCGAAATATATTATTATCATTAAAAATAATAATTTTTTCAAATTAATATTTTTAGGCTTTTTAAGACTTATAAATATGTTTTATATATTTATACACTTACACTTTATTTAATTTCTCTAAATTAAATACTTATTATAATTTCCTTTTTATAATTATTACTATATTATAAATAATTATATTATTTATAATATAATAATACCCAACTATCACCATTATTATTTAATTATGTTGGAAATTAAAACACTTAACAGTTTGTACTGCCAAGATAAAAGATGGAACTGCTGAAGATTAACACTAAAAGTACTAACTGGGTTTGTACTGCCAGTGTAAATGTTAGTACTGCTAGAAGTCTACTGATGAAGATGATATTATCTAAGGATAAAGTCGTATAATGTGATATGTATAAAAGATATTTTGTATATATTTTATATAGTTAGAATGATACGAATATTCTGCATGTTTAGAATATTGATAGTTATCTTGTAAAGGACTCCTTGTGCCTATAAAAGGAGGTCCTTGGTAAGATCTTAAGTGTGTGTTTTTGTTAAGCTTCAAGGTTGTAAACCTTAGTGATATTAAGATCACTCGTATTATTTGCTTAATAATATTGAAGCATTTTGGTTATAAGTGTTTCATAAATTACTATTTCATTGATCATTGTATATTGTTTATATTCTTCTAATCACTAAAAAGTATATTTCGCATACTTTTTGGTGTGCAACAAAGTTTCAAACAAGCTCAGCAAGATCTGTTTTTAGGACTCACAAGTGGTATCAGAGCTTAAGGTTCTGAAACTTTGCTCTAGAAGAAACATACCAGAAGAACTCTTCTTTCATTCAAGAAGATGGATCTTGAAACAACATAAACTACAACTACAACTAAACTGCCTTTGCTCATGCAGAATAACTACAAGATGTGGAGGCTCAAGATTGAGCAGTACTTCCAAGTTCAGGATTAAGCACTTGAGACATTATTGAGAATGGAAACTCCTTCACTCCCAAAACTACTGAATCAACAGGAGATGATGGCGTTAAAAGCATAACTGTGTCTAGTTCTATTACTGCTGATGAGAAGCTCTAGAAGAAAACTGAGGTTAAAGCAAGGAGCATGTTGTTAATGGCTATCCCCAATGAGCAACTGCTGACTTTCAACAAATACAAGGATGCTAAAACCTTGTTTGAAGCCATTACAACAAGGTTGTGGTAATGAGGCCACCAAGAAGACACAGAAGACTCTGCTCAAGCAGATGTATGAAAACTTTAGTGCTTCAAGCACTGAATCACTTGACCATATCTTCAACAGGCTTCAAAAGATAGTCAGCCAATTGGCTGTGTTGGGTATTGAGATCCCACAGGAGGATCTAAACTTAAAATTCTTGAGAAGCTTGCCTGTTGAATGGAACTATCATGTAGTGGTCTGGAGAAACAAGCCAGATCTTGATACTATGAGGTTTGATGATTTGTACAACAACTTAAAAATTGTTGAACAGGAGATCAAAAAACTGGAAGCACAAATTTCAACACTGGGAACATGGCATTTTTGTCATCTCCCAATAATAGCAGTCCAGAGGAGGTTCATGTTGCTTCAGGGGTTAGTACTGCTAGCCCTAAATTTAGTACTGCTACTTCTCAAATTAGTACTGCTAGCTTAGGAGATAAACTGTTTATGCTTTTCTGGCTAGTCAAGCTAATGGGTCACAACTTGTGCATGAAGACCTAATTCAAATTCATGAAGATGATCTTGAGGAGATGGATTTGAAGTGGCAATTAGCTTTACTGTTGATCCCAGTTATGCACTTGATCGAATTCCTTAGCTTGTAAGGGTTAGTTATCTTAGATAAATCTAAAACAACTAAGTATAGAAACTGTCTTAAAGTTTATCAAACACAATGCGAAATCTTGTATTTGATCTTAAGAAGAACTTCGTATATCAAACAGTAAACAATAACACAAGTATATCAAACTAAACACTTTAATATTATTGATATAATATGAATACTCAAAAGTATTAGGGTTTTACAACCTTGAAGTTCTATAAAAAATCGTATTGATCTCTCTAGTATTAAGATCTTACTATCTCTATGCCTTAACTTTCTATACAAGATAAATACCTTTTCTATATTTATCTATTACTAACTTCGTTACAAAATATTCTATAAACATAAACCGACTCTAATACTCCAATAGTACTGACAAACACTCAGCAGTACTAATACTTTACTCTGGCAGCATTAAGTCTCTAGCAGCATTAACTCTTTGTTCTGGAAACATTAACTTAGTACTAGCAGTACTAAGTTTCCTTCCTTCTAGCAGCATTAACTACTTAGAGTATTTTTCTTGAAGTCTGTCAGCAGTCTTAATGTACTCTAGCAATCTTAACTTCCATAAGCAGCATTAATCTTTATAACTAGCAGCAGTAATGACTTGGAGCATTTTCTTTGTAATACCTGAGCAGTCTTAATCATAACACCTTGAAAGCTTTAATTCCCAACAATCCTCCCCTAAACTTGATATTTTCTTCAAAAATCATCAAGTTTCCTTCAAAGCTTTAACCATCATCAGGAGGATGCTTCCAAATACTTCATTGTTCATTCCTCGTCTTATAATAAACAAAATAAGCTCATTTTCCATACTTTCATTCATTCCATATTTCATTTGAAGCCTACTATCAAGCATCTTTCCTAATGTAGTCTTTGTGAGTGGATACTTATTTTCAACAAACATGTAGATATGCATGGCATCCATTGTCAAATCATGAAGTCCACATGTATCTATCAACCTCCAGCTTATCACTTTCTAGTTATAGAAAGGTCTTCTCCATACTTCATCTTCTACATGAGGTTCAAAGATATTCTTCAAACCACCCCACAAAATATAATATTGATCAGACACTGGATGCTTCAATGGTCTTGTTGGTCCATACTTCTCCTTAACAAGCTTCCAAAGAGTCTTCAAACCCTCTCTATTAAAACTTCTTAACCTCTGATTAAACCTGAAGAATATATAAAACTTTCCATCAGCTCTTTTAATTTCATATACTACTTTCTTTATGCTCTCTTTATATATTCTCCAACCAACAATATCTGGAAATTTTGTAGCCAAAGGTACAACATCAATAGTTGGCTCTTCATCATCATCAGAAACCACTGTTAGATACTGCTTAGTATCTTCTTCTGTACCTTTGTCTTCATCAGCCTTTTGTTTATCATCAACTGATTTCTTTTGCTCTGTCTGCTCATCAATCTTTGTTTTCTTAGAGACCTCCTGCTCTAACTCTGCTCCAGCTCTCTTAGAACTACTTACCACCTTCTCTATTTCGATTGGCACAAAAGTGTTCACCTTCTTTCTTGTCTGATCAAACTTATCTTTAATCTTCTCAAAACTGAAATTTTCAACTGATTTGGCTTCCAATTGTCCATGCTTCTTAGATAAGCACACATCACTTTTCTTTGTTTAGACTTGGTGAGAGGTTTATTCCTCTTTTCTTCTGCTTTCTTAGCTGCAAAGAACTTTCTTTTCTTCTCAAAGAACTCAGCCAACATTTTAGACTTCTCTTCAATAGTATATTGTGCCTGCTCTTCTTAAGTCAGTTTTTGAGCAAACTCCTAATCAGCATCACATTGAGCTTGTAAGTCTATCCATTCATTGATCAATGCTAGTTTTTGAGCTTCTTTGATAGCTGCAGCCCTTCTTTGTTCAGCAACAAGCCTGTTCTCTTCTTCAAATTCTACAGCTAACGCTTCTGCAACCTCTGCATCATGCTTTAGTTGTGCTACTCTTGACATTTGTTTAACAGGTTGTTCTTCAATCAGCACACTATTCCCTTTACCAGTTTACTGGGCAGGTTATGGTTATTTGATTTTTGTTGGTATGGGCTCTTGAATGACAACTCCCTTCACTGGTTGTTTTGATGTCTTCAACTCAATTATGACTTATGCTAAAACATTTTCATCATTCATCAAATCAGCACTAGCAACATATATTGTTTTTGTACCAGCAGCATTAACATTTTCATTAGCAGCACTAACTGGTACTTCTTCATTTTCAGCACTAACTTTTTCTGCATTAGCTTTAGAAACTACTTAAGCAACATTAACATCATCATCACCCATAGCAGCATCAAATTCAGTAACCTCCCTTTCAACCATGCTCTCATTCCCCCTTGTTTGGGAGCATCCTCTGTTAATACCTTGAGAACATATGTAGAACTAGAAGATGTCACCCTTTGAACTTTCCCCAACTTGTGTATTCTTTTAAGCTTGTGGGTTCTTGACCTCTATACCCCTTCTAGAAACCTAACTCTTATCTTCAATATCAGAATTTCATCACCTTGAGAAACAACTGTTTGTTTAAGGTCAAGAACCTATTGTGACAAGTTGGTACAAGTAACTATCAATTCATTAATCAGTTCAAGACTATCGTCAGTACTTCAGAGTGTGTTACCTCTCCCGAGTGGTGCATCATTGGGTGAGTTAGGAGTAGCCTCAGACCTAGCCTGAGCATCTACACCCCCCATGTTTTCCGGTTGGCTGGGACCTTCACCTGAATCAGTTTCACAAGAACTTGATTCATTAGAAGTTGCCTTAGATTGGGTCTTACTTATGTTACCACTGTCCTGCTCTGCATCTAAGCTAGCAGCAGTAGTAGAAGCCCATTCTAAACTGTGACCCCTCTCCTTATGCACAACCTCATCTGCATCCATACTAATACTAGCCTGAGGTAGCTAAGTGCCCTTTTTAGTAAACCTACGGGTATAGGTCTTTTGAATTGTTGATGTCGATGGTAAAATTGTAGGTGTGTGATGGGTATCAGCTGGGATTGCTGAACCTTCACCCTAAATTTGACCTAGTTCCAACATTTTTTGAAACAATGGTGTAACTATGCCTGAAAAATCCTTTCCCTCTCTCTTCATGTTAGCAAAAATCTTTTTAGTATGAAAGAGAGCAGGATAAACCTTGTTATGAACCTTTTTATATGTAAATTGTTTGTCCATAAGAAGTTGCAAAAACCTTGGATATAAATAGTATTTGTTTGAAGAACTATCCAAGCCCTTAACCACACTATCAAAAATTAATTTTGAAAAATTAAATCTTTGATTTGTAGCTAAGCAGATAATGGCAGAACCATATTACTACTAAACTCATTCCAGCTAGTAGTCTTTGGACTAAGACACTGTAAGATAGTGTGTATTAAGAATTTCCACTGTGGAGAGAAGGCACCTTTTAAAAAATTTAAAGAATTACTTTGCCTTTCATAGCTCATCAGTGCAAGGTTTTCAAAAATTGTAGAGTTTGGGAGATTTTCAATACCTGCAGCATCTGCTAGATGAAGAACATCCCTAACAGAAGCCTCAGTAATGATAATCTTCTGCACATCCACAAGGGCATGAATTTATACTTCCTCATCAATATTCTTGACCTTAGCAGTAGCCCAAAACTATTTGATGTTGGAAACATATATGGTAGGATTTACTTTTAATGCATACTTGATATGAGTAGCATTAAGAAAGTCCGTGATTTCAGTAAACCCTTCACTTTCTCTTGGTTTTTGGAAAATGCAATCATGTTATGTTGATCAGCAAAAGACAGAGCCGACATTGTGAATTTTGAAAAATTTTGTAAGGTTTTGCTTAATTTTTCAATTAATTGATAAAAAGGAGTTAGGGTTTATGTTTGAGAGAGTTTTGATTGGATAAAAACACTTGTGTGAATGAATGAAGGATATAAACCCTTAATCATTCGTATTTCTAAAACAATACCCTGTAGTCTCAAACATAGCAGTAGAAATCTAGCAGCACTAAGTTAGGCTTAGCAGCACTAATTTATGCCTAGCTGCATGAACTCAATTTCCATTCCTAACAGCTTATTAATCAACACTCCAGCACTTTTCTCAACTTATCCTGCAAAAGATTAGTCCCAAAAACACAAAAGCACAAAAATAACACAATTTAGAATAATCACATCATCAATTATACTTAGCAGTACTAAGTATAACTGGCAGCATTAACACAACAATTTTAAGTAAACTAGCAACACTAAGTATACTTAGCAGCAGAAACAATTTATTGACCTAATAACAATACTAATCCTAACAAAACTTAACAAAAACAGAAAGAGATAAGAATTTTTAAAGATTTATCATTCCAATACTGACAACCAAAAATTGAAATCTACCTACATCAAAAGCTTTTGTAAGCAAATCCAAAACATTATTATCAGTATGAATTTTAACAATTTGTATTAACTTATTTTCATAACAATCTCTTACAAAATGATGTCTTATCTTAATATGTTTTGTTTTTAAATGATAAACAGGATTTCTTATAATACACATAGTACTGCTATTATCAATATATACTTTTGCATGCATAAAATTGTACATTTAATCCAGCAATTGATTATGAATCCAGAGCACTTGTCCACAGCAACTAGAAGTAGGAACATACTCAGCTTCTGTTGTGGAATTTGCATCTACAGTTTGTTTCTTGCACTGCCATGAAATCAACCTGCATCCTAGAAACTGAAAAGCTCCTGTTGTTGATTTTCTATCCAAGCTAGCTCCAGCATAATAACTATCAGTGTATGAAACCAGATCAAAAGGAGAATCTTTTGGATACAAAAGGCCCAATTTAGGTTGACCTTTCAAATATCTAAAAATCCTCTTCACAACATTAAGATGTGAAACTTTCTCAGTAAGGGTTTCACATTGAAACTTTTGGATACAAAAGGCCCACAGATAGTGTCATGCAATTGGTGCCTCAATGACATGGCGATGGTACCTCCATGACTAGTTAGTGATTATAAATCGACATGGTGCCTGTAAAATAGTTTCGATTTATAAATCGACATGTACGCTCCCTGCAAAAAAAAGTTATGTACAACACCATACACCTGTACTCTGACAAATATATTAGCGTACCAAAATGGAAAATAAGCGCACGAGCTCAATAATCATATATATATCAAAAGGGAACGTCGTGGACCAATCACACCGCCACAGATAGTGTCATGCCATTGGTGCCTCAATGACATGGCGATGGTACCTCCATGACTAGTTAGTTATTATAATTGTAACACCCCAACCCGACAAGGGTCAAAATGTCACATTATGGTGTCAATCAGAACATAATAAATGCAAGCAGCAGACTTAAACAAATAAATACAAGTCATGAAACAAAATGACTTTCAAAGAAATACAAATCAAATCCAAGTATAAAATGAAATAAAATAACCAAGATATAAGTTATAAACTAATTCCAAAAGATAGGGAAACTAAGGTTGGGTTGGTCCTCTAAAAACTCCTACTCTCATCACTCAAATCCCAGCATCCCGCTTGAATAACTTCCGAGGGGAAAAGAAAATGCGGCTGAGCTTAAAAAGCCTAGTGAACGGATATAAACGAATAATGAACTGAATATAAATAAGTATATGAAGTGAAATCAAAAGAATCTGTCAAACAAGATGTCACAAGTCATGAGAATCAAATAAATAATAAATTAAGTGAAAGGTAATGAAAGCAACGAATTATAAGAAATTATCCACGAGCTCACAAAGCTTGCCACCTGCTTATCCACATAATCATATCATAACATAACAAATGGAGACATGACCTCCCAAAAGTGACATGGGGTGTATGACACACACCACCATTCACTACAAAGCCATAACATAATCATATCACAAATCAAACCTAGGTTGCACCCATACGCTCCCTGCAAAACAAAGTTATGTACACCACCATACACCTGTACTCTGAAAAATATATTGGCATGCCAAAATGGCAAATAAGTGCACGAGCTCAATAATCATATATATATCAAAAGGGAACGTCGTGGACCAATCACACCGCCATAGATAGTTTCATGCCATTGGTGCCTCAATGACATGGCGATGGTACCTCCATGACTAGTTAGTGATTATAAATCGACATGGTGCCTGTGAATGGCAACCTTAGGACACAACGTCACGCCTCCTTCAACGAAAAAGGGTAGAATATCCGAACCTTATCGAATGAAATGAAAGCAAACAGAAAAGTGAACACAAGGACACAACGTCACGCCTCCTTCAATGAATCTACACGGATTAGGGTTCATATGATACTTATTAGCTCATTTATTGTCTTAACGGATTCTTAATTACTTATTACCATTCATTAATGTGATTAGGGTTTTGATAATGAAATTAGGGTAACACACACTTAAATAAGAGGACACAAAAATGAGACTAACACAAGTATAACTAAATTAAACCATAACCACATTCTATTAACAAGAATACACATATTTATAAATCGACATTATTGATTAAGATAGATTCCAACTTATATAGTTTCTAGTCTCATACGTTTTATACTTTTATTCTACATTTGCTTCTATTATACTCATATGTCTATATGCGCATGAAGTAAAACATACGTTTCATACTTATCACAAAAACTTGATAGGTGGACACTCATTCCACACACACAGACGCCAAGACCACAAAATATAATAGACCCAAATGCCATGCATGCAAACTCACGTATAAACACAAACCCAAACTTCTACATTTCGATTTATATGTATGCTATACACAGTTTCCCATGTTTTATTTATATTCAATGTGTATCATATCTCAAATAATTAGTGTATGTATATAACCTGGTTTTAGATACAAGTCGATCCCAACGTACCCACATCAAATCACAACGAGAATCAACGGATACACAAGAATTAACGAACCTAATTCAATCCCATCTTAGCATCCTATGCTATATATTACAAGTCCTTATTAGGTCCACATCAAACACGGACGACACACACAAAACCCGATCGATATAAACTCACACATAATACACCAAGACTAACGAGACACACAACAACCTTATACTAATCTCGTTGTATGTTCAAATACATCAGATCTTAATGAAATTTATGGCCTTGATGTTTTTGCTTATTTTTAACAGCTACTTAGGTGGATGTGACCAAAGGCTAATTCACTAAGGTACATATTTTTAAAGGCTTACCATTTCTAAGTTTACAGATGCTTGGAGCAGGGACTGAGTTGTGACCTAAGGTTGCCATTCACAGGTACCATGTTCTCTTTTGATATCATATGCAAAGGTCTCAGGTGGGGTTAGGATTACAGAATGTTTTGTTACTATAGTAAGGAAAAAAAATCATCGCGTAACTTAAGATTAGAAGCTACACATCCACACTGATTAATATTAATGTCGTCATTTTTTTCTACTTCTATCAGGCTTATTATTATGTTTATATATATCAACCTTAGTTAATAAGTAAGATCCTAACGAGACCAAAAGCATTAAACCCCTCTCGGTACTATACCAGCGAGACAACACACCAAAAATGACTCTCGGTATTATTTCTTTAGAACCAACACTTAACAAGGCTATCACCAAAACCCCACATTTCCGTGACCACACAAGTGAGATAAACAAATATTCAACGAGACCAAAACACAACATGACCAATCCAGTTTAGCGAGACAGACACAAGTCACAATCTTATTCCCTTTTTTTTTACATCAGATTGCAACATACAAAATGTAGTTTTTAGATAAAAGTCAACCCCCTGTAGCACCTACTATACACGCTACATGATTGACACAGACTGATACACACACACAAAGATAACGAGGCAAACACACATCCGACTCTGCACAATATCATGCGAGCAGACTTGACCCGATTCAGATAAAAAACACATAGCGATACACTCTTATTAGCAGTCAACACGACACTCACACAACACCTTTCGCATCAGTTCTTGACACCCACGACATACCGCAAGTCGCACATACAAACACAACCCAACACTAGCCCAATCCTCTCGTTAAACTAGGATCTAGATTTCCATATTTGGTATTCAAAATTAATGCGTATTTAATGTTTAAGTTAGGGTTTAAACGACCGAATAAGGGCTGAAAACACAAGTGTAAGAGAGCATATTTAAACCATGAGTCGTTATATTAGGACAGAAAAAGACATGAGTCGACAAGGCTGAAAAGAAAAGAAAGCACATAGGTCGATTAACAGATTTACAAGTTCTTATCTAAGAGTTCATGTGAGGTCTTATACATATACACTGGTACAGATTTCACCTTTCGTCACACCCAAAATGCGTGACTATATGCATATAGTCACACACATATTTTTGGGTGTGTGTGACAAAAAGTCGCGCCACCGTAGGTATCATATGGTCACATTGCTTAGTTTGTGGCCATTTTCATTGAAAAAGAGTGCCCAAAACCCGAATATGTGTGACTAATTAGGCACAAGTTTTGTTGGATTCATCAGTATGTGTGACTATTTCCCATCCTATGGCCTCATGAAAATATAATAAATGTGACGTTTGTGATGATTTAGTCACACAACGTGTGTTGTTTTTTTCGAGTTAGTCACATACAATTTAAAAAACAATGGCCAAAAGTGTGAATAAGTGTGACCATATGCTGTTTAAAGTGAAGGAATGTGTATTTTGTGTGACTATTGATCATCCAATGGTCACATGAATTTTTAATTTGTGTGGCCTTTTGTAATATTTAGTCACACAAAGCATGTTTGTTTTTGGTATTTAGTCACATACAATTAAGCATAAAGTGGCCAAATGTGTTAATAAGTGTGACCATAAGCTGTTTTAAGTGAAGAAATGTGTATTTTGGGTGACTATTGATCATCTAATGGTCACATGAATTTTTAGTTTGTGTGGCCTTTTGTAATATTTAGTCACACAAAGCATGTTTGTTTTGGGTATTTAGTCACATACAATTAATCATAAAGTGGCCAAAAGTGTTAATAAGTGTGACCATATGCTGTTTAAAGTGAAGAAATATGTATTTTGTGTGACTATTGATCATCCAATGGTCACATGAATTTTTAGTTTGTGTGGCCTTTTGTAATTATATAGTCACACAAAGCATGTTTTTTTTTTGTATTTAGTAACATACAATTAAGCATAAAGTGGCCAAAAGTGTTGATAAGTGTGACCATATGCTGTTTAAAGTGAAGAAATATGTATTTTGTGTGACTATTGATCATCCAATGGTCACATGAATTTTTAGCTTGTGTGGCCTTTTGTAATATTTAGTCACACAAAGCATGTTTTTTTTGGGTATTTAGTCACATACAATTAAGCATAAAGTGGCCAAAAGTCTTGATAAGTGTGACCATATGCTGTTTAAAGTGAAGAAATGTGTATTTTGCGTGACTATTGTTCATCCAATGGTCACATGAATTTTTAGTTTGTGTGGCCTTTGGTACTATTTAGTCACACATCGAATTAAACACAGAGTGACCAATAATGTTGATAAGTGTGACCATTGATGCGTGGTTTTGCAACCTTACAACAGGTTTTACCTCTCGAGGGATCTCAAGAGGCTTACAACCCCACCAGGCAGTGTACCTGACCGATGTAGTATAGTGTAGTGGTAAGTACGGGGGATTGATCGTTCTCCACAGGGAATAGTGTCGTTAGGATTGAAAAACTACTCTAATAGGTCTAAGGGTGAGAGAAGATTCTTTTTATGTTTTTTTATATTTTTATGAAAGCAAGTAAAATCTCGGGTTTGAAGGAGTGGGCGGAATTAGTTGCTAGTCAACTAACCCAAGTTACTACGAATACAAATAAAATAAAATAACTGAAAATGAAAAGAGTTGTGAAACTTATGTGGAGAGAAATGTGTTTACTTAGATTTCCTTACTCCCTAACTATATTTTACCGGTTGATTAGTGTGTATTAATTGCGTGGATGACGGGTGTATTCCTTAATACCAATCGTGGGGTGGCGTACGTACTTCCCCAACTCTATAAGCTCCTACTTCACTCCTATGTCGAGCCGGCTAGGAAGCTCCTAACATGGGATCACTAGAATTCGCTCATGCATTAAATACAACCATAAAAACCTTAGTACGCATTGGTTCATGTTTCTTAAGACGTTCAAGCAAGTTACCGAATAGGAAGTTAGCCAGTTTTCTTAAGCCTAACATCGATGAAAAATCATCCAATACAAATAATAACACACTAATAACCAATAATCAATAGCTAGGTTTCATTAGATCTAACCAAACACAAGATAAATCTAGCCTAGCATGTTAATCAAAAGACAAGAACGAGATATAATCAAACAACACATAGACATATTGAATGATTAAACGATTACTTATCTTCAATTAAACATGGGAGATCCAAGGGTATGAAAACCCTTAAAAATGGCAGAAATTCGTCTTAGGGTTTCTCCTCCAAGGTTACACACAATAAGTTCCACACTAACGACAAAAAATTGCAAAACTATATATAGAGTTTAAGGGCTGACGGCGTCATGTTGTAGATCCTGACGCCGTCACCTCGCCGCTTTTAGGGTTCCCGGATGGCCTTCATGACGCCGTCCCTCTTTAGTGCTCCAAAATCCGCTCTGGCCTATCAAGGGGTGACGCCGTCAGAATTGAGCTTGACGCCGTCCCTCTTTAAGTTAAACCGTGATGGCCTTGATCACTTCAAAGGGTGACGCCGTCAGATTTTTCATGCAAAATTCTCTGGCTTATCATGAGTAATTTTCATATCCATCTTTTTTTACCAAGCCGTGACACCGTCTGGACCAATTCCTGATGCCGTCAAAGGTACTTTCCAGCATAATTTTGAGACTTTGTCGTTTTCTTCACTTTTATGCTCCAAAAACGTCCAAAATGCTTCCTTTTCCAGATTTCTTCTCCAAAGTACCTAAAATGACAAAAGGAACGATTTAGGGCAATATTTGATCAAATAAATACGATTTAGGGCTTAAATGACCCCTAAAAGCGGTACACTTTTCGCTTCATCAAATACCCTTACACTTGAGATTTGCTTGTCTTTAAGCAAATGCGCTTTTATTCTAATCAAAATACAAGTTAGGGGTCATTTAACACTAATATAAAAGTAATTACAACAAACAGTCGTTCCACTTTAATCATAATAAGCACGGAGATTACATACTAGCACCTCACAAGTAGTGTTTAGATACTCACATCTCTCAAGTGTCATCAAAATAAATCTCATAAATGAAAACGGATAATATCTCTCACTACCTGTCATAGCAAATAGATTACCATAGGCTTGGGAAAGGATCGAAAACCTCCTCCACTAGGCGTAAGCACCTAAGATAAACTATCAAAGAGGGCTTTTACACGGGTTATAACGTGAGGTGTAGGGATATGATAAACACGGTTTTGTTGGATAAGGGATATTTTACTGGTGGCGAGTTAAAGATCTTGATCAATTACATGTACTATACAATGTTGCTAAGCCAAGACTCGACTCAATCTTAAGCTAAAAACAAAATAACAAAAACATAAAATAAAACGGGATGGTAGTCCGTATGTTTTTTCTACTTTTCTTTTTCTTGTTTTTTTTTTTTCTTTTTTTTTGCATACACTCTTGCCCTACCATCCAAAATAATACATCATAGGGGCGTTGCATTCCCCTTACACTTGAACTTTTACATAACTTTACAAATACTATTCTAATGACTCGAATTAAGATAATCGAAACACTTGGAGTACTTTTAAAATATTTAGCACATATGGGGGTAATAAATGATGTTCTTCCCCATTACTCCATTACACTAGTACTTTACCCATGAGTCCCAATCGTCCCAAAACAATATGTACAAGGATATGACTCGACTTAGCAACCATGTAATCAACTAGATAATTAACTTGGGTTTTAAACAAATGTTGTTACAATAATGCACTAAAAATGAGTGCATACAAGGTAGGCTAAGGCGATTTGGGTGTACATTTTAGTGGGGTGTAACAAATTCTTCCTTTAAATAAAATGCTTAAAGGTCGAAACGAAAAGATAGGCTCTGAGGGGTGTACTAGGGGTATCGTGTACTAAAAATGAGTACAACGCAAAGGGTGTGGGAGAATTACTTGACCAATGTAGCCAAAGTAATTATAACAAAAACACAGGTGTAAAACAATGGGTTAATCCTAATGCCTCTTATCATGTAGTAAATCTAACTACACGAATGTAGTCTCACTTGTGGCCTTGGAATGGTCCTAACGCAAGTTCTAGAATCTAAGTGCTACCGGTACTCACATCATAGCATAAATGCTTTTCCTACCAATTCTAGGGGCGAACCTCACATATTTGGGGGTGGAAAATTTTTTAGTGGTACGGTTTTTGTGCTAGTCATATAACTCCTATCCGTGAGACGCTCATTAAGATCAAAGTTTTACTCCTAAATGTTGTAAAAAATTTTAAATTTGGCACTAAAATTGCCCTAACAGGTATTTCTCTCAGTTTTATTACACATTTACTATTAAACAAACAAAAATCAAGCGTGAAAGCATTTTCTAATCGTACTTTACCCCCCCTTACACTTAAGATGAACATTGTCCCCAATGTTCAAATAACAAAATGTAAAAGTATAAAGTAAAAGAATGAAATCAAATACTCCCCTGATTCGCTCGGTGGATAATGTGGCAACATGGTTAGATCTTCTTCCAAGGTAATGTAGAAGCTCCAAGACTAAAGCATCGCCAAAAGCTTGATTCCACATACATTTCCTTGTCCAAAATAACCTGTTAAACCTGAGAAAACAAACACGAAAACCTGCATAACATCGGCGGGATAAATTCAATATATAAGGATATAATGCTTGTGGAATGATAATTTTGCAGATTCCTGGAGATTATAAGTTAGAGATTTAATAAAAACTTTTTATGAAAACAAAACTTTCAAAATTTTCAGAAAATTAAAACCTGACGCCGTCAGGTTGTAAATCCTGACGCCGTCAGAAATGATCTGACAGAATTCTCATGTTAAGTTTCCGGAAAATTTTTGGAAAAACCTCTACCTTACTTCCTGGAAATCCTGCAAAACATCATTATGACTCGATACAAGCATTTGACTCAAACAAATACTAATATGTATGTTAATTTAATATTATTATGATTCATGTTCATTTGTTCTAATAAACTGATTTGGATTTCCCTTACACTTAACTTTTGCAAAATACCTTTATATGTAGTTAAGACGAAGTTAAAAACAAGATAAAGCATTTTCACAATTTTAGTTTTGAACATGAGTCAATAATAATAAAAATTAAACATACATACGGAAGCAAATAAAATCAAACAAACAAATAAATAAACACACAAAGCAAATAAAGCTTGGGTTGCCTCCCAAGAAGCGCTTGTTTTTGTTCGAGTCACGAGCCTGACTCTACCCTTATTTAACGGAAATAGGGGAGGTTTTCCCTACACTTAGGATTAAGTGTGGGTGAAAGTAGCGATACACACCCTTAGGGTGGAAATATGCCACGTGAGGAAAGAGTGACGGGTGAATTATATGCTCAAAGGTGCGGGATCCTATCATCATAACCTTACTTAGTTTACATTGGTCAGTGGGTGAATTAAAGTTTTCTCCTAAAAAGGGATCATCTTCTATCAACTTCGAGAGATTCCTAGTTGGGAATCCATCTTGACCTAATAAACCCGGTTTAAACCCATAATGTTTCTTGTGATCAATCATGAATGGGTGATGTAAGTATGAAAGGTTATGGTTCACTCCTATATTAGCTTCCACTCCACATGGCCTAGAGTCTACTACCTTAATCTTAACATTACTCGGACTACATGGTTTGATGGGTGGATCGGGACCTAATTCAATTCCTAAGTTCACATCTAAGGATGGAAGATTAGGTAACGGTTTTGGTTTAGGCTCCGGTTCATCAAAACTAGGAACTTCCATAGAACTAAAAGAAAGGTTATGACTACAAGTATTCAAACCTATTTCTTCTAGTTTTGTTTCTTCCAAAGGTTCTACTTCAATTGGGGTTCCTATAGTCCCTTCTACTTCTTTCGGGTAAGTCACGGGCGGTGTGTATGCCTCGAATGATGGTAGGACTTGTGGGGTACTTTGTAGGTTTGTGTTATTTACCTCATCCTTCCTTGTCACTATATCAATTATATCCACATCATGTGTTTTAGTAGAATCTAACCTAAACATGTTCCTAAGTATCTCAAATCCTTCTCTAGCCATTTCAAGTTCTAAGTCCGATTCATAAGAATCTTCCCCGATAACATGATTACTATGTTCAATTTGCCTAAAGGATTCATCATGTGTTCCTTGAGATTCAAAGTCATTGATCATAAAACCTAGGTCTTTTTGCTCAATATACTCATGTTCGGCTAAATCCTCCTCAATTGTTTCCTCAAGTTGTGATGTATACGAACCCATTAATTCATTAAACTTATGGTTCACGGTTAGGAGGCTTTCCTCAAAATTTTTCCAAAGGGTCTTATTAAAAGGAGTTGATCCTAACAATGATTGTTTAATAGAAGCCACACATGCACATAATTCATCAAACCTATCAAACTTTATACCCATCTCCTCTTGTATATATCTAAGATCACTTAAAAATTCATTGGAACAACAGGAAGCAAATCTATCCGTGTAAAGTAATTGTTCCTCTATTGTTAATGATCTAAATGGAATTTCATCCGCCATGGTGACAAATGAAAATGGTTTTACAAACAAAGGGCACAAAGAAAAAAATAGACTAAAGAAATCTAATAAAAAGAAAAATAAAAATCTCACTAGAAAGGAATCTAGTGAGTAGACCTAATAAAATAAAAATTCAACCTAAACAATAACTATTCCCCGGCAGCGGCGCCAAAAACTTGATGCGTGGTTTTGCAACCTTACAACAGGTTTTACCTCTCGAGGGATCTCAAGAGGCTTACAACCCCACCAGGCAGTGTACCTGACCGATGTAGTATAGTGTAGTGGTAAGTACGGGGGATTGATCGTTCTCCACAGGGAATAGTGTCGTTAGGATTGAAAAACTACTCTAATAGGTCTAAGGGTGAGAGAAGATTCTTTTTGTGTTTTTTTATATTTTTATGAAAGCAAGTAAAATCTCGGGTTTGAAGGAGTGGGTGGAATTAGTTGCTAGTCAACTAACCCAAGTTAATACGAATGCAAATAAAATAAAATAACTGAAAATGAAAAGAGTTGTGAAACTTATGTGGAGAGAAATGTGTTTACTTAGATTTCCTTACTCCCTAACTATCTTTTACCGGTTGATTAGTGTGTATTAATTGCGTGGATGACGGGTGTATTCCTTAATACCAATCGTGGGGTGGCGTACGTACTTCCCCAACTCTATAAGCTCCTACTTCACTCCTATGTCGAGCCGGCTAGGAAGCTCCTAACATGGGATCACTAGAATTCGCCCATGCATTAAATACAACCATAAAAACCTTAGTACACATTGGTTCATGTTTCTTAAGACGTTCAAGCAAGTTACCGAATAGGAAGTTAGCCAGTTTTCTTAAGCCTAACATCGATGAACAATCATCCAATACAACTAATAACACACTAATAACCAATAATCAATAGCTAGGTTTCATTAGATCTAACCAAACACAAGATAAATCTAGCCTAGCATGTTAATCAAAAGACAAGAACGAGATATAATCAAACAACACATAGACATATTGAATGATTAAACGATTACTTATCTTCAATTAAACATGAGAGATCCAAGGGTATGAAAACCCTTAAAAATGGCAGAAATTCGTCTTAGGGTTTCTCCTCCAAGGTTACACACAATAAGTTCCACACTAATGACAAAAAATTGCAAAACTATATATAGAGTTTAAGGGCTGACGGCGTCACGTTGTAGATCCTGACGCCGTCACCTCGCCGCTTTTAGGGTTCCCGGATGGCCTTCATGACGCCGTCCCTCTTTAGTGCTCCAAAATCCGCTCTGGCCTATCAAGGGGTGACGCCGTCAGAATTGAGCTTGACGCCGTCCCTCTTTAAGTTAAACCGTGATGGCCTTGATCACTTCAAAGGGTGACGCCGTCAGATTTTTCATGCAAAATTCTCTGGCTTATCATGAGTAATTTTCATATCCATCTTTTTTTGCCAAGCCGTGACGCCGTCTGGACCAATTCCTGACGCTGTCAAAGGTACTTTCCAGCATAATTTTGAGACTTTGCTGTTTTCTTCACTTTTATGCTCCAAAAACGTCCAAAATGCTTCCTTTTCCAGATTTCTTCTCCAAAGTACCTAAAATGACAAAAGGAACGATTTAGGGCAATATTTGATCAAATAAATACGATTTAGGGCTTAAATGACCCCCTAAAAGCGGTACACTTTTCGCTTCATCAACCATATTATGTGACTGCATCTTTTAGTCACAGGGTTACTATACTGTTGGAGCAGAGTTGCTACTGCTAGTACTAAGGTAGTCCTGCTGAAGCAGAGTTACTACTGCTAGTACTATGCTAGTGCTGCTGGAATGAGTATATATATTGTATATAAAACAATATTCAAAACCACAAGAAATTTCAAATTGAATTAAACTCGAATGTATATAACTGGACAGGATATACAATTGTAATGTCGTACTTAATTAATCAAATTCTCAATAATCTAAAGACTTTTGAACCTTCACCGCCTTATTAGTAGTTTGCCTTAAGTCGTTAGCAGATATATATTGTTTCTTCAATGGTGTCGGTGGTACACATTTAGTCACATGGTTTGTTGGTGTAACCTGTAGTAAACAAAAGACGCTTCTATCAAACATTGAATTACATATGAATAATTATATATATGTAGGTTGAAAAAACACATGTATGTACCTCCTCTTCAAAAATAACTTGATCCTTTGGCCATGCAACGAAACTACCTTCGACTTTCTTAACTGTTTTTAACCCATTATGTGTTACGTCCGGTATGCATGCTGCATCAACTAACGATTCATCAATTGACACTTTTTAGCAATCACTTGGGAGTGGTTGGTTATGCAGCAATTGTTTTCCAAGAGACTGGTATACGGTACCCAAAGCAACAATATTTGTTTGCTTTATAATCCACAGTTTGCACTTAAGTGTCTACAAAAAAAGAATTTTTGCATGTATATATCAGAAATTATTTAAACAAAAGAATAACAAGAAACATGTTGAAATACATACTGTTGGCAGTGCTTGTGTTGGAGACACATCTTGTTGCGATTGGGAATCCGGAGACCCGTTTTTTCGCTTCTTTTGCTTTGTCTTGGGTCCGACAGTTTTAGCAAGTTCCTATATATATATATATATATATATATATATATATATATATATATATATATATATATATATATATATATATATATATATATATAACATTGTACATTATTTAAACAAAAGAGTAACAAGAAACATGTTGAAATACATACTGTTGGCAGTGGTTGTGTTGGAGACGACACATTTTGTAGCGATTGGGAATTTGGAGACCCGTTTCGTCGTGACTTAAGGTTATGCTTAGGCCAGACAGTTTTAGCAGGTTCCTATACGTATATATAAAACACGGTACATTAGTCGATCATGTATGTAAAATTCAAAAATCAAAGGGGGATGTTTTATTACTTTACTTAATTACCATTGTTTTCGTTACCATTTTAGAAGTTTCAAGGCCATTGGACTTTTCCTCAATTCCCGCGTCTTTAGCACTTACAACATCACTTTTCTGAGTGCCGTCCACCTCATTAGCGCTGCTCACTATATTGTCAATGGCGGCCATTGGAGTCACCTACAATATAAATTAAGAAATACAGTCACTCATCAGTTTATGTTCAATGCCTGGTATCATTAGCATCAGTGGTGTTAGCATTAGAAAATGAAATTGCTAACAACATAAAAAATGGCTTACAACTAAGGCTATTGGCGATGGTTCAGATGGCAAACTTATATTCATCCCTTGATCATTCAACTGTTTCATAATTTGAGCAAGCACTTTATTTGTGTGTTCCACCTCACCGGATAATTTATTGACCTGCACATCTTTTTCGGTCATCTCGGCGGACAATTTCTTGACCAATTTATCTTTTTCTTCACGCTCGTGTCTCTCATTATCCAGTTGAGTTTGAAGTAACACAAGTTTTTCATCGGCTTCTTGTTTTCTTCGAGGAAGGCCAAAATACTCTTTGTATGTTACTCCACCTCCCACTCCTCTGGCATAACCGCCCTTTTCCTTACCAAATACAACTTTCATGGCATCAGTGCCATCATCAACACTCGAGGTTCCTTCCTTGATATTGTCATCAGCTTCTTTCTGCACAAAAAATATAGGAAATGTTGGGATTAAAAGTCTTCTTGATGCTGTTAGAGTAACTGCTGCTCATATTTGTGTCAATGCTGCTCAGCTGGAGTTAGTTTTGCTCATGAACTTCAATGAAAAATATGCTAGTACACAGTTACTGCTGGTATACAAGCTATTACTGCTAGTACACAGTTAATGCTGCTGCTATGTAAGCATAATAATAGAATTAGCAGTCAAACTTACAAGTTGATTTCCCTTTGATTTAATATCATCATTTGGGTATTCGCCGTCTTTGTTTACCCTTCCTTTCACCCACATTACATCACGCGGGGGTTCTTCATCTGCTTCAATCACTTTATTTTGGATCTAATAAACATCAAATGCATACACATGTAAAGTTAAACCAAGATAAACGAAAATATGAGGGTATTAATGCAAATGTGCAAATTGGGCAATGTAAACAGATTCATTTCTCATGGGCAATTTGTAAAACAAACATTATGTAATCTTACCATTTTCTCTTTGACATAAACATATCCACCTCGTCCCATTTTATGCTGATAAATATTTTGGGAACGCGCCATTTTAGCTTTCTCAGATTTCTCCTAAAAACACAAAATCATAAGGCGTTTAGATGCGGTAATGCTGCAAACTGAAAATTATAAAATGACATATACACTTAAATAAAGATGACTAATTAAAACCTTGTATGCTTCGGTGGTCGTGTATTGTACTATACAAGTCCGGGACTTCAGTCAGTTTGGAAGGTGTATTTAGGTTGGGCAAAATGTAGTTGAATTTGAGCTTCCTTCTGTAATTCCTTAGCATTTTACCAAGACGAATCATTATCAATTTTCTGTATTTCAAGTCAACATCAAAAAATTTCTGCAAAGATTAACACAATGTTGTTAATTAGTTGCACATAATGTAACTGCATACATAAACTTATGTAGTACTGGGTTACAAAATAGTATATATGTACCGTGATTTCATCCCATAGTTTATCTCTTGATTGTTTATTCACCTTCTTCCAGTGTAGAATCTTCACACCTATCTGCTCACGAGCCACATCTCCTAAAAAACTCACAAACACTGCTCTGTTTGCCCCTGATACCCTGCCGAATGCATCGAACGTTACCTTGAGCTTTATTGCACCAGGTTTGTCATGCTTCACGCGAAACTTTACTAGCCTGGTTGAGCCCCTCTTAGCTAGTATCTCTGCTTGGTTGGTTCCAGTCGCATCTATATCTTCATCATCAGAATAGTGTTCGGATTCATATTGTAAGACGTTATCATCAACTACAAACATCATGATCAAGAGGAAGCAAACTTTGATTATCAGCAATGGGTTCAATATCCATGACTCTTGAGCAAAAAAGGGTAAAAGAAAATGATTATGGCTTAGCTTGGAGAGTAATGGTGATAGAAGATTTGATTTTTGTTTTTTCTTTGCAGTCTTTTTTTAAGGAGAGAAAAGAGGCTATACACCAAGAATATGAATCGTTGTGATTCAAAAAATTTCGATCCAAAAATTTGCCTCCAAGTTGTAATTTGAAATTTACATTTGAATTATTTGAAAATTTTGCCTTTGAACCTATTAATTAAAGCATAATCTTGAATAAATCAAAATTTTGGCTCCAAATGTTATATATCATTATCTTAATAATCGTAAATGTACCATACTGTGCAACCATCACATCAACAGTACAAACTACTACCCTTTTAACAAACCAAAGTACTTACATAATTACCAGTTATTGTACCCTTACTAATTACATTTACAAAACACAAATTGCTACAATTTTTTTTTAAACATTGAAGACATTTTATTAAGTAAGTAATACTCTATTGAAAACAAAAACCAGCAAGTTGCTGGGGAATACAGAAAGGAGAATATTTAAAACATAATACAGTACATACATAAGGGAAAATCAGTATCCAAATTAAATGTCAGAATTGAACCAAATACCATTTACAAAACACAAAAGTTGTTAATGTATATCTTAAACCCCTAAACCATCTTAGTTTTGCCTTTCCTATGGCTGCTAGAAGATGCTCCAAAACCTATAGGATTCTTCTTACACGGCATTCCCAAGACAATATCCTGAGTAAATTTCTTTTTGTGTGCCTTTTCAACTGGTATTTGAACTTGCACAGGGAGAGCCAGGATAGGAGCTTGAGATGGAAGTTCCTCTGGAGGTTCAATGGCTTGGATATGTTCCACTTCCTAAGTATCAGTACTTGCATCAGAATATTGCTCTGGATAATACCAAGCAAGGAGGCCAGGAAGGATGTTGAGAGCACCGTCATTAGATTCTGAACTGCTTGAATCAGAAGAAATTTGTATAACATCTACAAATAACAACTGTTAGATCAGTTTTATTGATTCAAATGTTAAACTATATCACAATCAAAGAAAAACCTTTTGATGGTTTACCATTGCAGAAGAATCCATTGTACTGTGTTCTAAAATTTTGGTCCTCTTTTGTGGTATCCCAAACAATGAAGCAATGTTGCACAAACTAGGCTGCATTTCAAGTATCATTGGTGGCCAACTAGGCTGCAATTGAAGTCTCAATTGGACCTCTCAGGGTACTCACAAACAGTTCAAAATACTGTATTTGTAGTCTCAATGGACATGTCAGTGTACTCTAATAGGCTGCATTTGGACCTCTCATTGGTGGCCAATCACAAACTAGGCATATTCCAATGCTCTCATTGATTTAGACCTCTCAGTGTACTCACAAACAGGCAACAAAAAATACTCAGACACAAAACACTTAATTAGACATAGCATAACAACCATTATAAAATACAAAACAACCCCATTTTACAATAGAATCGATCGGTAACAACCACTAACATCACCATTTATAGATCAAAAGCCTGATATTAATTATTGTACAATCAATCATCAACTGATATGTGAAAACATTTAAAAACATACCTTTGTTGTTATTTGGATTCATCGTTTGCGTGCTTGTGTTTGCCAGAAGAATGTGTGTGTTGATTAGGGTTTATTGATTATTGTGTGTGTTTACAAATGATAGGGTAAAGGGATTAATTGCCGGTTGAATATTGAATTTGTGGTTTAGTTTAACTATAGCTGACTTGGTAAGATTTGTAAAAAAAAAAGGCTAATGGTGATGACGTGGCGGTGAAATCCGGCTATAGCCGGTAAATAGGGATGGCAACGGTTCGGGTTCGGGGCGGGTTTTAGTGTACCCGTAACCGAACCCATTTATAATATACCCGTACCCGCCCCATATCCCACCGGATACCCGATTAATATTATCCATCGGTTTTTTCGGGTTTCCCCGTGGGTATCAGTTATCCGTAGTTGAATATTATATGGAAAAAATTGGCGGTATTAAGATTAAGTCACGCTAAAATCCACCTACAAAACAAAAGAAAATACTCTAACCACTCCCAACAATAACTCAGCTTTAAACTTTAACACACTGTCATGTCTGCTTTAACACACTCACCCTTAACTCAGCTTTAACATACCTAACCGGTGTGGTAAAAATCATGGCTCGCCGTGGCTGAGGTGGAGCCTCGCCGTGACACCGGCAAGGCTCGCCGGACCTCGTTGTGAATCACAATATCGTGCAGACGACGAGCAAGATTACTGACGAAGTGGGCCTCTTTTTTTGTTTTCTTGCCTTTTCTTTTTTTTTTTTTTTTTTTTTTAAATTTTAAAACTTTTAATGTTGAAGATGTTGCAAATTGAAACTACATTAAACATCAAGTAGAATACATTAAACATCAAATTGAACCTATATTAAACAGCCACTTGAAAAAACAACAAACGATTAACGTAAACAACGAACGATTAACATAAACAACATACGATTAACATAAACAACCACAGACTAATGAAATGTATCATCTGAGTCTGGGTAACCATCTTCAGAGGATTCGGAAGGTGTGAAAAACCCAAACTCCCACCTTTGCCTACGTTCTTCATCCTCCCTAGCTTTCCGCTCCAAACGAGCAGCTTCCTCTTCTATTTCAAGTGCTTCCATTTCCAGTAACACTTGCATATCTTGGTCCATTTGGCGAAGTTGTTCCTCAATTAACCCAAACGGATTTGGGTCTTGGTTGGCAACCGGTGGATTGTGCACCGGTTCATTTTCCGGTTGGAAAACCGGAAAGATATGCTCGGGTGGAGTATGGAATTCTTCATTTTGGCGAGGTGGGCTTGGAAATTGTTGCCCGAAATCCCTTTGGCGAGGTGGGCTTGGAAATTGTTGCCCGAAATCCCTTTGGCGAGGTGGGCTTGGAAATTGTTGCCCGAAATCTTTTCTGGAAGACATGTTGAATTTGAGATGTTTGGATCTTGAATTTGAAAAGTTTGTATGTTGAATGTGTTTGTGTGTGACATTTGTTTCAGAGGCCATGCTATTTATAGTGGACAAGAATTAGCAAATTTGAAAGTTTGAAATTTGAAATATATCCCGCCCTCCAATTTGAATTTGAATTTTGAAATATATCCCGCCCTCCAGTTTGAATTTGAATTTCAAATTTTATGTTTTGAATATCCCGCTCGTTAATTAAATTCGAATTTTGAATTTAAAAGTTCAAACGGTTATAAATACCATACCGTTCTTGGGTGTTCAACAAATCTGAAATGAATAATCGTTTGTCTAAAGAGGAAGAGAAGTTGCTAGCTGAAATTTGGGTGGCAGTTTCCTAAAGTCAAAGTTTGGGAGGAGAAGTCGGATCTCATCGACAACTACAACTCTATATAAAATTTCGTATCGTAATTTTTAATTCCCGTATCGTTTTTTTTCGTATCGTAACTTTATAAATTAGTGTGTTAAAATTTGATGTAATGTGTTTTTATTTGAATGAAATTAATTTAGTTTATTTGGGTATTTGAAAAAAAATAGATAGTGGTGGGGCCCAAATGAGTAAGTTGTGGTATGTTATGATAAGGAGGGGTTGTTAGTTGTGGTGATGTGGCACCTGTGAGGCCCGAATGAAGAGGGATGGCAATGTCATAATACCTGGTGGTCTAACAATAACTCACGCAACCATTCGACCCTGTTTCATCATTTCTTAATAGAGTTTACTAGACCGACCCTGATAGCTGGATGGTCTTGAGGCAACTCACGTAACCTTTTGACATCTGGAGCACGATTATGCATCTGTAGCATAATACGAGTTATCTCACCTAGGAAATTGTTAATCAATTTGAGTTCTTTTTCTTGTTCATTGCGTAATCGGGTGAGGATAGCCTTTTGCACCTCTGCTGGTTAATTCATTAGCCGTTGGAGCCTATTTTAACAATCCACCAGAAAATGAACCGGTGCACAATCCACCGGTTGTCGACCAAGACCCAAATCCGTTTGGTTTGACAAAGGAACAACTCAGACAAATGGACCAAGATATGCAAATCTTCCTGGAAATGGAACAACTTGAAAGATATGCAAGTCTTCATTCGTAGTTTCTTTTTAATTTCCTTATCGTATTTTCATTTGTTGTTTGGTTTTAATTTCCGTATCGTAGTTTAATGTAATTTCTATTTGACGTTTAATGTATTATTTCTATTTGATGTTTAATGTATTTCTATTTGATACTTTAGAAAACGTTACAATTTTTTATAAAACATTACATACCATATCAAAGAGGCAAATAAAACATTACAATTTTTTACAAACCCTAAAAACCCTAAACCCTTAAAGCTAAACCAATCCGTAACTCAAACAATAACCAAACGAATAGTCCAATAAATCCGTCAGCTTTAACCTTTTCACCTTTAACTCCAAAAAAAATACCCGCAATCATAACTCACCTTTAACTCAACTATTTTCAAACCCTATAAACTTATTTAATATCATTAATAATTTAATATAGAAAATATCATTAATATATAAAATATCAATTACCCTAATCAAAAAGTCAATTAGTCAATCCAACACCAAACACACTTCCAAATAAACTAAACTAGTCGATCCAAACCAAACACAAACCAAATCCTATTATCCATCTGTTTACTTTTGGCGGATTTCGCTGGTCCCTCTTCCCGCCTAAAGTATTAGGAACCGTTCGTATACCGTCTGCAGCCTATTTCTACCTATGGACATGGAAAACCGTTCATAATTGATGCGCGTGATGTGTCGTTGCGGTTTAGCAGTATTAATGCCTACTCAAGTTTTAAATTTATATTTAGCCGACTTATCAATAACACACACACTTAACGAGCAGTGTACCCGGTCAGTATGAATATAATGGTAAGTAGAGTGTCGATCACTAAGAGTGGAACGTATTATCTAGTTATTCTAATCAGTATTTTAATATCCTAAGTTAGCTATACAACCTAATCTAATGCAAGCGGGTTCAGCCTGAGAGACTGGCACGGTTTGGTTATGATTAAATAGTAAACTAAACTAATGAGCACGAATCAGCGATTAGCACACACATACACAGATAGATACTCGAGACAATAAGAAGACCTGTCCTGATAACTAAGTAGCTTGTCACTTGTTTTATTGCAAGTTTTATATGAAGTGTATGTAATTGAACCTTTCTCGTTGGCTCTAATCTTATCGGCGAGTAAACCCTTAATTATTACTTATGTCTATCCGACTTTTTTAGAGTATTGGGCATTTGTGATGCCCACGTCTCGTATACGCTAGAATAGAAAGGCGAGGAAGGGGCATGGCGACCCAAGAAATGCTCAGCTAGACACAGAGGTTATCAATGCACTAATAAAAGTCACCAAAGACATCAACATATAAACTTTAATTAATGGGAAAGCAATATTAAGGGGAGTGCATGATTTTTCGAAGTCACATGACACAAGCCCATCAATCCTGATGAATTAAAGTGTACTAAAACAATAAAACAAAACTACTTAATGAATTGAATACATGCAGGACCTTCTTACAGCTCTTGTATCTTTGTTTAGGTGTGTCTTGTGCTGCTTGGTCGTCTGAATTCGGCTCTAGGGTTTTTATGGTCTTCGGTCTCTGAAAATCTAAGCTCTGTGTAATCTCGAAATTCGTCTGGCCTTGGGGTATTTATAGTTTCTGTCTCAGGGATCGATGCGGCGCATCTAGTTGATAGATGCGGAGCATTGACTTAACTTCGCGTGGGGTCCAAGATTAATATATTCTGGAATATTCGTACACCGTCTTCAGATGCGGCGTATCTTGATCTTTGTATGCGGCGCATGTACTTGGATTGTAACTTGTGAAATCTTGATAGTGATACGCCGTATGTTAGAAGTATGTTGCGGCGTATCTGGAGTAGAACGAGCTTGATCTAGCAGACTTTTGATATCTTGCTTGTTTTGCTCCATAATTAGTCCAAAATCGCCAAGTTTCACATAATGCTTGTTTTTACCTGAGAATCACTAAAGTAAACATTAATGTATCGATTCTCATATATAATATAATAAAACAAGTCAAATAAATAGGATAAATGATGATAATAAAATGTACTTATTTGAGTTCATCAAATATCCCCCCACTTGAACTTTACTTGTCCCCAAGTAAACCTTAGAATTAATCATATGAAAATGTATCCTAAAAGATATTAGGATTTATTTTTATATTTAAGCACGTATTCGTTTTGTCATAATCACACAACCAAACACTTAACGAAGTAGAAACCAAAATAATTTTTAATGTAAGACAATTCTAAATCGTTTAGTTGCTTAGTCGTGACGAATATTCTATCATAGCCTTGGCAAGTATACGCATCTCCCCCACTAAAGCCAAGGAATAACAAGTCTAAAGCAGTAAAAAGGGTTTGTTGGTTGAGGGTTGATCATCCTTTTTAATCTCTATCTATCTCAAATTCCAGAAAAGGCGACAAAATCACAAATACATGATCGAATCCACGACCAAGATACTTGCAATTGCTCAAATCCTTAACTCGAATAGGCTAAAGATAGGACCAAGTAATCTTCACCAATAATATTATATCAAAAAGGGCGAAAAAATCATAAATACATAGTCGAATCCACGACTATGATACTTAAGATTGCTCAAATCCCTAATCTCATTAAATCAAAGGTTTGGATGGAGAATGATATAGGGTATGGATAATATTTGGGATCCAAATTGGTGTAAAATAAAAAAGAAACAAAACTGATAAATTAAAATCCTAAGTGTGGTAAATCACTTTCCCAACCATCCCATGAATAAGACTCATATCATTGAATAACTCACGCTTTAACACTTGAAACACACGCTTTAGGTAGACACGGATTATACTCAACAAGATCTCAATCAAAGAATAACCTTAGTTGGCGTTCCCATAACGGCCAACTCCCATTCAATCCATAAATATAATATACAACAAAAAAATAGTGGTGATATCAACCACTTAATACAAAACTTTACATAAGTTGGTTAAAACAAACTTCCAACTTTTCCTTTTTCTTTTTCTTTTCTTTTTTTTTTTTAATTTTTTTTTTATTTTTTTTTAATATCAACATATATGTGTAAAATTTCACAACTTTTCTATCACTATTTTTCCAAATAATTTTTCCATACTCTTCATACTTTCAGAAATAACTGTAATAGCGAAAGTAGCAAACACACGAAAAATAAACTAAAAGTTATACAATATTTACTTTCATACCAATTGCATTGTGCAATTTCCTGACTTAACCAAAGATAATGAATTACGCACGCGAACACAGGTAATGTAAGGAAACACACTTTGCCTAAATCAATTAACCACGGATTTTAATCTACAGGGTAGGCTAAGGTGTAAGGGTGTATCGAAACATTATAACAAAGGTGTAAGAAACGAAAGGAATGGCTCTGAGGGTTTTTCTAGGGGTATCTTACTCTAAAAGTGAGAGTAACAAAGGGTTTATACGGGGGTTAACTAACCAGTGTAGTTAGTTAATATCACATAACATATAAAGGCTATTTGGGTGTAATCCTAGAAATTTACCAAGTTAGACAACTCACTCCAATTATATAGATAATACTTATTATGGTGGTCTCGAATAGTATACAAGCCAAGTTCTAAAGTTTACAAGTCATCAGCATACTAAAGTTTTAATATTTTTGAAAGAATAGAGTTATGTGTGCGGCTATGTAATTTAGACTTTAAACAAAAACATGCTAAAAAATTTTAAATTTTGATATATTAAGCACATTTTAAGCATATTTTGAAAAAGTTTAGGACAACTAAGTGTTCTAATTCTCCATCCCCCCACTTAAGTTAAACAACGTCCTCGTTGTTTGTGTCAAAGGTTAAAAAAACTGGAAAATAAAAGAATTAGAACAGAAAAACTCCTCTGAGATTTGCTCGGTATGATCCTCCATTATTCGTATAAGAGCAAAAATCAACTTTCTTGTGGATGAGAACGTTTAAGCTTCATAAATTATGTATCCACAAAAATTGCAGGAATCTATAATACCATCTAGACTTTAACACACCTGAGTTAAGAAGGTTCAAACTTGCATAATACATTAGTAGTTAGTAAAAATAAAACCTAAAAAATTAAATTGTAAATCATCAGGTCAGTCGATACGCCGTATCTTATGGAAGAAGATACGCCATATCGAGCCTGGAATAAATACGAAATAAAATAAAATAAAGGATAGGATGCGTCGCATCTGTTTTACTAGATACGGCGCATGTATTTACCAAACAGATTGTTAACAGTCTGTTGTAAAATGGGCTCGTTTCACGGTTTACCTCTCGGGTTCTCTCGTTCACTCATGCTGAACTTAATGCCAGTCTTCATCAAACATAATCAGAAACATAAACTGAAACATTAAATAAATACACGATAATATAATTCAATACAATCCCAAGAGGAATAAAAATGTATGAGGAACAATGTCTATAAACATATGAGATCAAGGATGAGGGGAGTCGTCTCCTGCAGCTGAGTGAGTCCCTGAGATGCTGGCATCCTCGGTCCTAGGTCTGACTCTACGTGAAGGGACCCGGGAGTATGTGATCATCCCTCTAACGTAAGTACCATCAGGCCGAGTATGGCTCGTGCCCTGATGCTCCAAAATCTGGCTCACACTCCCGACCAGCCAACTTAAATCCCTCCTGACTATAGTGAGGTCAGCCCTCATACCGTCGACTACGCCCCTCAAAGCTCTAACCTCCCCCTCAACTAGCTCTACCCTCTGACCGACCGTACGTGCGACTGGGGGCTGGGGTACCTGTGCCTCCTCCTCCTGAGCTGGAGCAGCAGCCGGAGCTCCCTGGGGACCTCCCTGCTCCGCCTCTACCTCTGCTGGTCTCGCGAGGCCCAATGCCACCCAATAGCATCCCCCCATGATCATCTCGCAGATCCCTAGCCTCACCAAATAATCCAGCCCAATAACCGGCAAATGGGTCACCTCAATCTCTAAGCCGGCAGGGATTTCGTCACCAATCACACCAAAATGACGGGCCAATCTAGACACAAAATGCCCTCCGATAATCTGGCTCCTCCTATCTCTCCCTAAAGCACCCCTATGAAGGAAATGCGCCAAAAAGTAAGGGATGTTCACCACCAATCCCTCATCCATGCTCTTGAGAAGGAAGAGATCAAGAGTGGTCACCTTCTCAGGTGACTGACCTCTCCCAGCAATGGTCAATGCTATCATCCTGTGGCACAATCTCCTCATAGGCTCCCTGATGAGTGTGTAGGATGGGGTGGCAGTGGTGGAATCGCCCCCAGAGGATATCCTCTCCCAGAAATCACCAAGCAACATCCTATCTGGCACTGCCCGTAAACTCTCAGCCCAGTACCTGGCAAACCCAGCAGATCCAATCTCCTCCTCGGTGTGTAATCCCATGGCTAAAATAAGCTGCCGCATCGACATCTGCCTATGTGCCCCGCCTATCCTGAACACCAAAGTATCAGCGGTATCAATCCCCTCGTCAGTCTCCCTATTGTGAACTGTACTAAAGAACTCAAGCATGTGCTCCCTAATCAGAGGCTCGTCAATCCCGAACAACCTCTCCCATGCATAAGACCTGAACACAATATCATCATCCTCATCCCTCACAACCATCTCTAACCTATCATGAAGACCTCCAGCTGCATTCCCTCCATCAATCGCACCAACTCCCTCAAAGTCTAAAACCGGAACTCTAAAGATTTTCCTAAAGAAAATCATCCTAAGTCTCTGCACATAATCAGCCTCGGTATCTGGTGTAAGTCCCATGGTCTCGAAACGGAGCCACATATGCCTGTGTCCAACAGCTAGTAGTTCCATCTGAAATAAATTTTAAGGTTAGAAAATAGTTCTGAAATAAGGTTGATACGGCGCATCTGATAAACCAATGCGGCGTATCTAGGTTGCATAAAAGAGATGCTGAGCACGCAATGGAATACAGCGTATGGATGATGCGTCGTATCTAAATTACGTAATACGCCGCAACAATAGTGGAAATATTTAAATTAAAAATAGGATGTTATGCCGTATCATGTAACTTAGATGCGCCGCATCTAGTAATGCATCAGTATAAAAGAAAGGGGGTCAGGCACGTTTTCCAAGAATCCGGTCCCGTGACGTAAACTCCCACTTAACATCACGGTTCCATTTTACCCATATATCAATATCTAATTTTTTATTCAAATCAATTCGGTTCCAAATTCAATGATCAATCCAAAAATTAACATGGGGGAAATCATCTAGTCCAAGTTCTAATCAAAGCCCCTGAACTTCCCATCAAAATCGATATAGCACAAACCCTAATTTTTAAATTCAAACAAAATTAAATAAGTTTATTACCTTATATGACGATTAGGATTGGTCAAGAATTCGGATTAGAAGGTTTGATTCGAGAAAAGAACTCAAATTAGAGGGTTTGATTCGGTCGATTGTTGTGCGTTTTTACTGTGTGTGAATTTGGGTAAAAAGTGGAAATCCGGCGCATCTCTTTCATATTTATAGGGCAGATGCGATGCGCCGTATCGCATAATTGTCATGCGCCGTATTTATCTAAATTTGTTGACTGGTCAATAAGTTTTAATTAGTCAGAGATACGGCGCTTAGAATTCTAAGATCCGCCGTATTCTTGTGCCAGTGAACTAAATTTAAATAAGAAACGTACCTTGGCCTCCGCAACGCATTTCCATATACATCAAATTGGGAAAAAACAGTATACCATATGATATAAATAAATTCAAGATAAGAACAATAAGCATATCCGTTTTATTAATGATTATAATCTTCTTGTTTAGTGGATAATGATTTACTCCAAGGTTAGGAGCAAATATCGTTTTAAGCTTACAAAATTAAGATTATAATTTGAACCAGATGCATTATATGGATAATAAAATTGAGATTATATTCGGGAGAGGTTTCAGAGAACTCTCCTTTAGGCTAGGCGAATTATTGTAGAGGATACTTGGAATTCTATTTTAAGAATTTAAGACACTCAATGTTACCAGTAGTGAGTTTTCCTCCACTCTTGTTGTCTTACTACAGCCTTTCAGTTTTCAAAAGTCTGATCACTCCAGCTAGCGTCTCTTGGCTCGGTTCAGAATGTAGTCTTTCATAGCGATACTTAAGCCATCATTTATTCTGAAAGTAAACCAACTTGTGCACGAGAGTAGTGGAACGATCAAAGTGAATATCAAAAATCAACTATATTTATTGAATTAAATGCGTCGTATTAACAAAAGCTAATGCGCCGTATTTTCGTTACGTTTCAAAATACAAGATTTTTGATTCAATAGATGCGCCGTATCGATAAAGATCGATGCGTCGCTTCTATTTAATAATTCGAAAAAACTGTTTTTAATTTAAATAGAAAATACGCCGTATCTGTGAAAACAGATGCGTCGTATGGCGTTAGGGTCTAGAAAAATTTCTTATTAAAAACAGAATACGCCGTATCTTGGGGAAAGATGTGCCGTACTCGAATTTATTAAACGCGTTGTATTTTATAAAAACTAAACGCAATACGCCGTATCTGTGAAAACAGATGCGCCGTATCGTTTGTATCAGCACAATACAACGATAGCAGAATGCAGAAAAATACAGAAAATAAAAACAAAAATAAAAACAAACAAAAAGAAACAAAAATTACAGAAAACAAAAACACACAAAAACAGAAAATATGCAAACTATACAATGAATGCAATCTATCTAATATATAACAGGGTTAGTGGTTAGAATCTAAAAAAAAAAAACTAAAAAGAAAAACCTAATTAAAATACTAATCAAATTAATAGATAATAACAATTCACTCCCCGACAGCGGCGCCAAAAACTTGATGCGCGTGATGTGTCGTTGCGGTTTAGCAGTATTAATGCCTACTCAAGTTTTAAATTTATATTTAGCCGACTTATCAATAACACACACACTTAACGAGCAGTGTACCCGGTCAGTATGAATATAATGGTAAGTAGAGTGTCGATCACTAAGAGTGGAACGTATTATCTAGTTATTCTAATCTGTATTTTAATATCCTAAGTTAGCTATACAACCTAATTTAACGCAAGGGGGTTCAGCCTAAGAGACTGGCACGGTTTGGTTATGATTAAATAGTAAACTAAACTAATGAGCACGAATCAGCGATTAGCACACACGTACACAGATAGATACTCGAGACAATAAGAAGACATGTCCTGATAATTAAGTAGCTTGTCACTTGTTTTATTGCAAGTTTTATATGAAGTGTATGTAATTAAACCTTTCTCGTTGGCTCTAATCTTATCGGCGAGTAAACCCTTAATGATTACTTATGTCTATCCTACTTTTCTAGAGTATTGGGCATTTATGATGCCCACGTCTCGTATACGCTAGAATAGAAAGGCGAGGAAGGGGCATGGCGACCCAAGCAATGCTCAGCTAGACATAGAGGTTATCAATGCACAAATAAAAGTCACCAAAGACATCAACATATAAACTTTAATTAATGGGAAAGCAATATTAAGGGGAGTGCATGATTTTCCGTAGTCACATGACACAAGCCCATCAATCCTGATGAATTAAAGTGTACTAAACAATAAAACAAAACTACTTAATGAATTGAATACATGCAGGACCTTCTTACAGCTCTTGTATCTTTGTTTAGGTGTGTCTTGTGCTGCTTGGTCGTCTGAATTCGGCTCTAGGGTTTTTATGGTCTTCGGTCTCTGAAAATCTAAGCTCTGTGTAATCTCGAAATTCGTCTGGCCTTGGGGTATTTAGAGTTTCTGTCTCAGGGATCGATGCGGCGCATCTAGTTGATAGATGCGGCGCATTGACTTAACTTCGCGTGGGGTCCAAGATTAATATATTCTGGAATATTCGTACACCATCTTCAGATGCGGCGTATCTTGATCTTTGTATGCGGCGCATGTACTTGGGGTATTTATGTATACGCCGTATGTTAGAAGTATGTTGCGGCGTATCTGGAGTAGAACGAGCTTGATCTAGCAGTCTTTTGATATCGTGCTTATTTTGCTCCATAATTAGTCCAAAATCGCCAAGTTTCACATAATGCTTGTTTTTACTTGAGAATCACTAAAGTAAACATTAATGTATCGATTCTCATATATAATATAATAAAACAAGTCAAATAAATAGGATAAATGATGATAATAAAATGTACTTATTTGAGTTCATCAATAATCAACTCCTTTGATATTTTCATTAGAAAATAAATTTCAAATTTCAATGGCTGAATCCTCTTCAACTCCTTCTTCAAACAAAAACAAATGCCCAAGGGATGATTCTCCTCCTCCAATGCCTAAATAATATAAAAAATTAGCCATATCCCAACATATTTGGGAGAAATGTAGGGAAGGCGAGTATGGTGCTCAAAACGCATTGATAGAAATTTACAACAAGCGTATAAAGATGTTTGAAGAAAGGAACAAGAAAGATTTAGAGGCCATTGAGGAGCATCAAAAGAAAATTGATGAGAGGAACAAAAAAATAGAATAAGCAAGAGAGCAAATAGTTGATGTTTACAGAAGTATTCAAGCTAGTATATGTATGTCTTAATGTATATTTTGAATGTAAACTTATTTTGAATATATATGTTGTTTATATATTTTGCCTATGTAAATGTAAACTTATTTTGAATTTATTTAATATATGAATGCAGTTATTATTACAAGTTTATGATATTTGAATGCAGTTATTATTATTGTACTGCTAGGCAAACCGTTGTACTGCTAGCGAAATGTTGTACTGCTGGGTATCCTTTTAGCAGTGGTTTGGAGTGCAGGGTAGTTTGTATCACTTTTTACTTAAAGGGTAAAAATCCCCAATTGCGGCACACAAGCACATTCACGCACACATTAATCTCTCTCTTCCACTCCCTAATCGAATTTTAATCATCATATTGCAAAACCCCCAAATCAAATCATAATGTCGAACCTAACTTTTACCGAACCTCATAACAATGTTGCCTTTTTAGAAAAATCCAACGAGTCTGTAGATTTTACTGAGATGATTGATTTCCTTAATGCAAGCTATATTAAGTTTGAATTAACATTAAAACCTACTACATATACTTCCAACATTATCCAGTTTTGGTCGTCTGCTAAGGTCAAAACTATTAATGGGGAAGCACAAATCCATGCCCTTGTAGATGGGCAGAGGATTATCATTACAGAGGCGTCTATTCGAAGAGATCTTCTCCTAGATGATGCTAACGAAGTTGAGAATCTTCCAAATACTACAATCTTTGAAAAACTTTCACTGATGGGCTATGATAGAAATACAGATGCTTTAAAGTTTGAAAAAGGTAATTTTTCTCCTCAGTGGAAATTCTTAATTCATACTGTCTTAGTGTTTCTAAGTCCAAAGAAAACTGCGTGGAATGAATTTAGCAGTAATTTAGCTTCTGTTATAATTTGTTTGGCTGAAAATACTCAATGATTTAATTTCTTGAAATTAATTTTTGATAGTATAGTTAAGAACTTGGAAAGTTCTTCAGCTAAATATTTTCTATATCCAAGGTTTTTGCAACTCTTTTTGGAAAACCAATTTAAAAAAAAGAAAAGTCACAAAAATGTTTATCCCACTCCCCGCCTTACCAAAAAGGTTTTTGCTAAGATGAGGAGGGTTGGAAAAGTTTTTGCAGGGACAGTGACACCTTTGTTTCCAACAATGGTGGCACTAGCCCAAACCCAAATGGGTGAAGGTTCAGCAATCCCAGCTGGTACCCATCACACACCCACAGAACAACAACAACAGACCTATAAACGTAGGACTAACACCAAGAACACTGAGCTACGTCAGACTAGTGGTTCTATACCAACTGTTGCAGATGAGGATGTCACTGGGGGGGAGAGTGACATGTTGGCAAGGGCTGCCACTACTGTGTCTAGGTTAGCAGCAGCACAGGACAGTGGTGAGGATAGTATGCAACGTTTGAATGAATTGAAAGATACCTGTGCCAAGCTGTCTGCAGAAATTGTTGATCTGCAAACAAAAGCTGCTTCCCAAGCTGGAGTCATCAAAGCTCAAGGTGGGGAGATAAAGGCTTTGAATAGAAGGGTTAGGTATTTAGAAGGAGTCAAAGGATCAAGAATTCCCAAACACAAGGTTAAATCTTCTGAAGCTTCTAAGGATGCTCCCAAACAGGGAAGGAATGAAGGCAAAGTTTCAGGGGAGGATAACCAAGGGAATCAAGTGGTGATTCATCATCGTCTGGGCAAGGTTATAAATGCTGATAGTGCTAGTGAGCCAATTACAACTGGTACTACAAAAGCTAGTATTGCTACACCAGAGGTTTTTGCAACTGCTGTTAGTGTACTTGCTGAGCTGAAGACAGCAAAACCAGTAACCAAAGGTGTTGTGACACAAGAGCCATCATCCACTCCAAAAGCCAAACAATCAACTCCACAGGTAAAAGGCAAAGGTAAAGGGATTCTTACTGAAGAGCCTGTGGAGAAACCATTTTCAAAAGAAGAGCAATTAAAAGTTGATGCTGAAATTGCTATGAAGTTATCATAAAAGTATGATGCAGAACATCAGACAATTTTGGAACAAAGGAGAATACAAGAAGAAAAAGATGCAGAGTTAATAGCTTCATGGGATGAGGAAAGGGCTCAGGTTGCAGCTGATTCTCAGCTTGCTAAGAAACTACATAAACAAGAGCAAGATAAGTACTGAGTAGATGAAAAAGCCAGGATGCTGAAAGAAATTTTTGATGCAAAAAAGAAGTTGTATGCAGAACAAAGATATGCAGCTAAGAAGAACAAGCCATCCACTCAAAAACAAAGAAGAGATCTCATGTGCAGGCATTTTTTTTGTTGCAAAGGTAAATTTATATTAATATCAACAACACCCAATATGTACATCATAAACATCTACTCATGTGCAGGTATTTGAAGAATGTGGCCAGTTGGAAACTAAAGGATTTGAAATTCTTGGATGATAAAAGAATTGAAGAATTATATGCAATTGCCAAGAGAAACAATGAACTCTTCTTGAATGACAGTTCAAAGAGAGCAGGTGAACAGTTGGAAATAGAAAGCAGTAAAAAGAGAAAACAATAACAAACTGAGCAAGCTGTTGCTAAAGAACAAATGCAAGCTCACATTGAACTTGCAGTTGACTCTGTAGGATAAGCCATGGATGCATAACCTTTAACTGTCAAACATCCCATTGTTGATTATAAGTCTGGATCTTATGGGGAAACAGTTTATTACGATATTAAGAGGCATGATGGTTCTTCTAGAAGGTTTGTAAGCTTTCTTCACATGGTTCATGATTTTGATAGACGAGATATGATAGCTCTATGGAAATTACTCAAACAAAGATTTGGTAATAAGACACCAGAACAAGCTTATGATAGAGAAGTCTGGAATTATTTGAAGGTAATGTTTGAATCAAATCATGAAGATGAATGTTGGAGAAGACTAACGTACAATAATGTTAAAGAATGGAAAATTTTTCAACGATGTGGAGTACATGCTTTAACTGTGAATGAGTTGGTGATCTACATGCTTGTAGAAAAGGATTACCCTTTAAAGTTTCACAAAGACATTCTACATCAGATGTTGCGTGAGAAGAAAATACTCAAGCTTCAGCTTAATTATGATGACATGCCATATGAACTGCTCAGGAAGATGGAAGAGTATCTAGGACCCAAGGACAAGAAATAGAATGTATAGTTATTACTCCTGGAATGTATAGTTTGACTTAAACATGTATAGTTATTACTGCTTATGAGATAAACATGTTTTAGTATATTAACTGCTAGAATGTATAGTCTGACAAAATATGCTTACATAAATGCTTACAATGGAGCCAAAACATTGATATTTTTAAATTTTTGACTATTGCATAAGTTATCAGAAATGTGTGACCATATGTATCGAATTGTGACTACACTTAAATAATGTGTGACAAAATTTGACTATTGCCTATAGTCACATGATTGTGCTACAATTAAATGTGACCATACACATTAGGAATTGGCAGGCAAACACACACTTAACTTTAGACACACATATTAACTTACGTGACTATTTGTATCGAATTTTGGTCACACTTAATCATGTTTGCCTATGGTTTAGTGTGACCATATATGACATTTGGTCACACATCTCAAGTGTGTGACATATATTTGTCACTTTTAAATGCATATCGTGACTATGCTTCAAACTTACTTTTCAGTTGTCACATATTTCAAATTCATATGTGGCTAAATTTTCAACAAAAACTAGCAGTCACGCTTAAATAATGTGTGACAAACTTGAGCATATGATTTAGCCACATACACAATTACTTCGTGTGACCATATATGGATTTTGGTCACACTTTTCAATTGCGTGACATATATTTGTCACATATTTATACATATAGTGTGACTAATGTTTCAACCTTATTTGTATCCGTCACACGTCCTAAATTATAAGTGACTAAAAAATCAAAAAAAAAAAAAACCAGATACGTATAGTCACGAAAATATTCAAATGTGTGGCTGTAGCCTCGGATGTAATTCCGAAATGGTCACACAAGTTGGATCAAGTGTGGCTGTTTAATTTATTCTGGTACATTTAGTCACATAAAAAGGCGACTGTGTGGCTGTTCGAAAAACAGCATGTGTGACTAAATCCCATTTTTGTACTAGTGATATAAACACACGTCTTACTTATTATAATGAGAAGCAATATATTCAGCATGTTACAAGTGTATTCAGATTAGATTTGTTTATAGTCTAGTCGTATATTAGATTTTGTGACCAAAAGAAAAGGCTGTGTGTACCTTAGGTTGATTATCGAGACAGAAAGCAAAAGAACAAGAGCCCTAGACGATCTGAAACTCACAACAAACTCTTTAACCTTCGAATTAAACCACAACAAAAATGGCAGCACTCCTCTCTTGACTTGGACAGAAACACACGACACCTCTTGAAGGAAGATACTCCAGGAACTTCTTGTTTTCTTTGTTTTGGTGTGAAAGAAAATTATGATGGGACGGTTTGATCTTATAAGTTTAGAGAACGTAAAAATAAAACTTGGAAATCGTATAATGTATTGTAGGAATCGTATAACTTGGGAGAAAAGAAAAGGGCAAAACATATCTTTTATTTACTTAGGATATTACAAATTATATAACTTAATCCTTATCTCTTATTCTTATTTATTATATGTCGTGTAAATCAAAGTTTATGGAGAATTTGAAAACAAGTATAAGGTGTACGTAAAGATTAAATAGATGTTGTGTATGTGTTGTTTATAATTTTAGGAAACATATCTGTTGTTCCCTTTACACAAGCAGATATAACTACAAAGTTAATCTGATTGTGTTAATGACCGAGATAATGTAATTGATTAATTGAAGCAGATAAGTAAAACGTAAATATAAAAAAACAAGTTTTTCAACGTTTAAATTCTTATTCGAAATTAATCAAAAGAATCTATTACCCAAGTGTTTGCGGGATAAACACTTGGGATCGAATAGACAAGGTATGGTTTTCTCCTCTCTAAACTCAAGTTGTTCTTGAGTGGCAACTATAAAGACACACCGAGCTATCTCAGGGATGTGGTTACTCTTTGGAGGAGAAAAGTGGTTTTGTGAAAGTCTAAGCTTTCAATGCACAAAACTTATCCCACTTTTCTCCTTATGTTCCTATTTATACACAAGTATAAAAGAGCACCATGATTAAAAATACATAAAGAATAACCTAGTGTATCTGACAACTACAATAGTATTTGTCATTTCCAAGAACCAATGGGAATACGCCAAAGGTCTTTCCTAGTGTCAGAACTGACACATCTTGACTTTAGCTGCTTAGGGAAAGTTTGTTTTCGGCCCGATAAGACATCTTCTTATCACTTCAAACTTTTCCTCATAATCCCGCCTTTCTTTCAGACTTCAGATTCTTCAGTCTGGGTCTTCAGTCTTCAGTCTTCAATCATTTATTGTTGTTGAGGAGACTGGGGGTTCAGTAAGTTCTTGTCCAACACTCACTGAACCCATTACCTTCTTCTCTGGCTTAAGTGACACTCAGGGAGTTCCGCCTTACTGAATGGTGAATCTTTCTTCTTAGACTCGTCCTAAGCATCTTGAAGGTAACTCACTGAGTGACTGTTCACTCTGTGACTTAAGAGTGTTTACGGTTGTTTAACATTTAGCTTAATTTGTATTCAAATCCTTTTTTCAGGACGCTTGGGTACTGACGGACCCAACAAACTCTCCCTATTTGGATAAAAATTATGCCTAAGTGTTTGATCAATTGTGAGTGAGCAAAATGGGCTTCTTCTCATACTGAATATACTTGAAAGCTATGAAAGGATACTGATATAACAAAACATGGGCCATCATTTTATTAATATTATTACAGAGTCCTAACATCTAAACATCATACTCAGGGTCCAAGATACCCATGAGTTCCAACTTAGCTTTCTTCAACACTAACACTTCTTTGTCAGGTCACTCATTCATCATCCTATCCATCAGCTTGACAAACTCTTCATTTTTAGGGCTCTTCATGGAAAGTGCCATTAGCTTATATGCCAGAAGAGTTGTCGTTTCCACAAGGTTTATATCACTGACTCGCTGAAAAGCCGGTTGGCTGAACTCATTGACACAGAAAATACCATACTTAGGAGACTTGATAACCTGATTGGGAATAAACTTGACCCCTTGGGGTGGAGCCCTGTCGTAGTGAAGGGCAGCTATGAATTTTTCAAGCTCTTGTTCCACAGCTTTTCTTTTCCTCCCAATCTTCTGAGTAGGCTCAGGGATTGACAGTCCCTGAGAAGCAACCACCTTCTGATGATCTATTCCTAGACTCTCTAGCCACTTTTTCCAGTTCCTCATATTAGGTGTTCAGGGTCTTTAGAAGGCTAGGAACAATCTTGCCTTCCTTCTTCCTTAGGATGGGCATCATCATGTCCTATTCTCTTAGCCCATAGTCTGACAACTTGAAGGGTTTGTTAACCTCATACTTTCTTGGTCCCCTGTGAACCGTTACGCTTATGGGCTTGGTCAGGTGAATGGTCATATCAGTGATGGTGCCTTCTCCCTTGGTTTTTGTCATGTGCCACATGTACCTCTCATAGGTTTTCTTCCTCCTTTCTTCTCTAAGCTTGGCCTATTGATTGTATTCCATAATGAGGTCAGCCTGAAGCTTGAGGAATTCTTCCCCCTTGATCGCTTGATCAGTCTCCTTGATTACCTCCTTGGCAATTTCAACAATTATAGGTCTGTTGAGTTGCTCAGCCTTCTTCGCAGCCTTTCTTTTATCCTGTTCATCCAAGACTTCGACCACTTCCTGTGGAGTTCCAAAGAATTTACTCCCATCCTCTAAGGTGACCCAAAATGGTGAATCCGGATCAGGACGCACTTCGGTTGATGCCGACACTAGTTGCATTTGAGGATCTTCAGTCACCATGATTCCCTTCCCTTTGTCAGTTGGAGGGGTTGACTGGTGGAGGTCTCAGGAACTTCTGTTGCTAAGGCTTTAGTTTGTACAGGGATTGTAGCAACAACAAGTCCTGAAGATGAAGGTTCAGGAGTAGGATCAAGTTTCTCCCCCTCAACAGATGCTGGAACTTTAGTGTATGCACCTGTTGACTGAGGAGTTGGGGTAACCAGAGAGGCCTGAAGAATAGACAGGATGCTGGGACCATCTTCTTTATGTCAGTGGTCTCATTCTTCAGTGTGGACATTTCTTCTACCATGGTAGCCTGAGTTTTAATGAGTTCAGTTACCTTTGTGGTGTAATGGGTGATCAGCTCATTATGTTTGTTGGAGAGCTGATCAAAGGCTGAGGATAGTTGGGTCAGGCACTCTTTGGAATCAGTGACTAACTGTTGAATAGAATCTTGCTGAGACCTTAAGGGTTTAAGATCCACCCCCTGAAGAAGCTTTAGAAGCTCAGTGATGTTGGTGGAGGTGGTCTTCTGAGTATCCATGTACTCTTTCAGCTTTGTGATCAGGGTTGGGTCATCTCTCATTTCCTCCTGAATGAAATCAAGAGTCTACAGGATATTGGTAAGCTGCTTATCTTGTTCAGTACTCATATAATCAACAGTAGCCCTGAAATCAGCATAGTTGGCTGCTGCTTCAGTATGTTGTTCCCATTTTTCTTCAGTAAGTTCACGAAAGAGAGCATGGCTGGCTTTGAGGAGGAACATTACCAGCTGCCTTTCGGTGAGTGGAAGAACATTATCATACTTCTGTAACCACTGAGGAGTAGCAGGAGCAGATGAGTGACCTGATGATGATGATGATGTTGATGGTTGGGTGAGTTGTTGTAGCTGATCCTCAGGAGGAGGAGATGGTTGTTCAGTGTGCTGAGGAGAATTGTATGTGTCAGTCTCCGTTTCCTCCCTAGCACCAAAAATTTCTTCGTCCCAAAAATCTACCATCTCTTCGTCTGATACTTCATTTATTAAGTTCTGAAGATTTGCCAAAGTAGGAACCGGGGTAGAATCCAGCTCCCCCTCAGAAGAGGGTTTGCCTTCGTTGTGGCCAGGTCCTGACCCCTCCAAGTGCACTGAGTGGGTTTGCTCAACCTGGACTGTGGAGTCAGTTCCCAAGTGACTGGATTCGCCATGGGGGTTGTGGGTTCCGTATCTGTGACAACTCGTAATTTCAGGTCATTTTCCAAACCTCGACAAGTACTATTCATCATTTACTATTCACCAAACACTATTCATTCCCGGAAGGAAATCACTATTCATGGTTATCATTCATCATTATGTAAACTAGGTTTACGGGTATTCAAATGCGTGTAACCAGTATGGTTTAGCTACGTATTAATGCATCATTAGTAAGAACACTTCATATAGACTAGAGTAGCCTACATATCATCAGTAACATCATCATCAAATTAGGTCATTTTAAGTTAAATGTGATATTTTTATAAAAATATCATCCTTGTGGCATTTATTCTTACAAGCTATGCATAAATAGAACCCGATTTAGCGATCATTTGCGTTTTTAACTATTCATGAGCCGTGCTTAGAATTTCTATCTGTTTTCATGTTATTAGTGGTTTAATATTCCATTATAATCTCCTATTATTCAAAAATTTCTATATTTCACATTTTCTGTTTCGTTTCACGATTTCGTCAAATTTTGGTAACAACTCGCGGTTTGAACCTACGTTTTTAGATTTTAATTATATTTATACCCTCCGATGAACTCACCACTCATATAAAATAATAAAATAGGTCATGATAACAAGTTTTTATATTTTTAGAAGTTTTACAATTTTACGTTACCCGGTATTGTGTTATATGTCTTAAAAACCCTACGTTTTAAGCACCGGGGATCAAAATACACTACATTATCCACTCAATACTATATCTAACACTAAAAATCTGCACTAATAAAAGTATTACTCCTTCCCCCCTCCACCTATGTGGCGTCACACATTGGTGGCATGCACACTTGTGGACAAGTGTCTAAAATCTTCTTCTCCAAGATCTCACTCCAGTATCTCATATACGTGCAACTCTCACTATAAAATCTGCATACTCCCTCTCCTTCCTCAAAAAAATTCGTCCATCATCATAAACCCCATCAAAACACCACTAAAATCATAATATTTCAAGGTTTACACATCTCTAGATTCATCCTTTCGACTATCACAACAAACCACCATCGTTTCATCATCAAAATTATCATATTTCTTTGGTTAAGGGGCCGAGATTATGGAGCATTTTATTGGGTTAAAAAGGTGAAAAATTTGGGTAAAAGGATTGGAGCATTAGGGTTCTAGATTGGTGATTATTAGGCTAGTTGTTCTTGTTCTTGATCTTTTGTTTCTCCTCCATAAAATCTTTGTAAGGAACCAACACTCATCTTTTCATTTCTCTACTGATATCATATGTTAATTTATGTATTTTATATGCTACATGAGTTATATATGCTTGATTATACTTGGTACATACTATAAAACACTAGAAAACCCTAAAATGACTTGTATTGCAAAACAGATTTCTGATTCAGTGGTAAAGATTGAATTAACTGGAACAATCAGTAGACTTTGGGCATAAGAGAAAAATATGAATTTATAAGTCTATGTCTTGTGGTCATTTCCCAGGGTGGTGATCCTTGTGACGACACCCGATGATTAAGATATGATTTTTTTGGCAAAAATAGTCAGATTTTGTATACTATTCCCATTCGGGGCAAAACTCAAGTTTTATAGCATAACTTTTTAAATAGCAAATATGTAGCGTGTTCTAGAGAAATAGGGCTATCATCTCAAATTGATTTCACCTTCATAGGATCTGTATATTTCATGTTATGGCCGTTTTGGTAAGACGTAAAACTCAGTCAATTTCACCTTTACGTCAGACTTGTAAAGACAAATTATAAAAATTGGTTATACCTGGATATTTTTTAGTAAACTTATTTTTACAGTAAATTAGGGACTTAGAGGAAGCTAGGGATGTAAAGAACATGATTTTTAGACTTACGGTTTGGGAGATATGAATTTTTGAAAGTGACTAAGTGTGTAAAATTTCCATCAGCTTTGTAATTAAAAGATACAAAAAGATTAACAACTTGTATATTTGAACCTTGAGTTTTTATTTTGAACCACCTAATATATTTTGGACCCTTGGACATAATTTGAACCTTTTGACTAAAAATTGAACTCTTAGACTTAATATAGACCCTTATGACTTATTTTCGACTTAAAGTCAAAAATAGGATTAAAACTTGAAATTGGGTAAGAAATATATTTCATACTTGTAAATCATTTTAAAAGCCAAATTCAACCTTGAAAATTATTTAAACATTATGTACCAAGCATAATTGAGGTTACAACTTACATGGCATATAGAAATAAATGTATCATTATTTTTAGAAGCTAAGACACGCGTATATATATATATATATATATATATATATATATATATATATATATATATATATATATATATTATATATAATATATATATATATATATATATATATATATATATATCTAGGTTGCTCGTAGGATTCTCGCGGTTATTTCTTCATTATCTCACTTGATTGTGCACTTTGTTTTCGGTGAGTTTTCATAGCCCCGTTTTCAATTGATTATTTAATTTCTAAACTCTCGGGGGAGAATACATTGCACCATTTTTACATACGGACCAAAGTATCAAAATTCATTTATATTGCTTAAGTTACATCATTGCCCACATTAAAGTCCCCTTTATTTATCATGAACCGTTAATTATGGATGTAAGCGAGAGTGAGTGAATAGATCTATTGAGGGTGATGCCTCCGTTCGGGTTGGTAGCTCCAACTAGTCATACGAACGCATTTCATTTGAATCATATTAGAGTGACTGGCAAAACACTCAGTTTGGGGCATTTCATTTCGGTCTAGCTTCGGGGTCATGAGCTTAAGAGCTAATGTATTATTTTTGTGGCAATTATGTCATTCACTTTATACTTGTGGTATCCGTAATGACTATCATTTACATAAACCTATGATTCTCACCAACATTTTTATTGACCATTTTTAGCAATGTATTTTCAGGAAATTAAGGTATGCGCATCATGGCCTGCATATGGACTTATTTTGGATTCGCGGTGACGACGCGTCTCACTTATCTTTTATGCACTTATTATCGTTTGATTTGTATAAACTTATTTCCGCAAACATGAAACATCTTTTGGGACCTAACTTTTGTAACTCTGAATGTTTTTAATTAATCAAACGATGTATTTTCAAAATGACACTTTAGGTCGTTCAATATAACTGTAACTGTGGTGCTATGATCAGTCACGCCCTCAAGTGTTCTATTCCGCTGCAAACCAGATATTTGAGGGTGTGACAATATCAGCGGGTGGTTTTATTCCCTCTGAGTCTTTGTCCTCCTGAGTGCCTTCAAGGACTGGCGGGTGTGTTCCAGTATTATCATGAGGCAATGATGGTTGAGGTCCCCCTTCCCATCAGGGTTGTACTACCCTTCTGAGGATTTAGGGACCGTTTCTCCCTGAGATCCTGAGTGATTTCTTAGGAACGTAAGCAGGATGTGATTGGGTGTGGGTCCTCATCTCAGTGGAGTAGTACTTCCACACTAAGGGTATTGGACCCTGTACTCCCTTAGGCAAAGGTTGTGATTGACTAATGCCTTCATCGGGATGTGAGAAGGTGAAGGTTCCAGACCCCACTGAATTGTGTATGTCAGTAGAGCCATGTGGAATGGTTTTGCCCGAGGATAATGAGGATGATTTCTCAGTACCCTCCGTTGGCGTTTGTTTTACTGTCAAGAGGGTCTCAGTAGTGGGTGTCTCAGAGGTCTTGGCCATTGTTTGCCTTTCTTTAGGCTCTTAGGCAGAAGTCTCAAGGGCGATTGGTTTGGGTTTAACCACCTTCTTGGACCCTGCCTTCTTCTTCTTCTTCTCCTTTGTGGGAGAAGGCACTGGTGAGACAGCTTCTGCCCCTGAATAACCATCAGCATGTAGGTGGTCAGGGGGACTAGCTGTACCTCAGTAAGGTCTCTTGAATAGTTGGTTTTGTGTAAGACGTCAGGTTTAGATCCCTCAACGTTTGGCCTAACATATTCAGAGCCTAGTAAGTCCTGATGCACACAGGAAATGAACCTAGGGTAATACATATGTCTTTGCCTAGATTTTTTTGATAGCTTGGCTACGAGGTCTCGGAAGATTATCTCTCCGATGTCTATCTTTCTACCCTCCAGGAGGCTGAACACCATCAATTGTTATGATGCATTCAATTGCTCTGTGGAGGACTTATTGCCTCCAAGGACCTAAATGACAAAGGTCATCAGGATCCTCCAGACAGCAGGGAACCAGGTCTTAATGATAGGCGCTTTGGCCAAGAGGGTTTCTGGGGCTACGTCAGGTTGTTTTGGGTCATGTGGCCCTAGTAAAAGCAATTTGGCCTTTACTTCTGTGTCATTGGGCTGAGGTTCGAAGTTCTCAGCAAAATCAAGACCAGTGGCCTTGATAAAGGTTGGGTAATCCAGGGAGAGGGTCCTTCCCCCATTCATCACTGAGAACGTGATTATGGACAGCTTGGTGTCCTCAGGGCTTGTTGCCACTATTGTACACCAAAATTCCCTCAGATAGTCATGATATATGACTGAGGGGGTTTTTGTAAATGCCGTAGCAAGAAAGCAGTTTTGAAGATATTTGACTACATTCTTGTACGCCCAAAATTTTTCAGGGTAGGCAAAATTTCCTACGACGTTATTTTTGGTCATGTCCACACCCTCCATTGTGAATTCCATATCTGGGGCTTAGGTGATAGCTTTAGAAGCAGCCATTTTCGGAAAAAAGTCTTGGTTTTGACAAAAAAAGATGGTCTGGATTTCTAAAGATGAAGAACACACACACAATAGTTTTGACAGAAAAGGGCAAGAGTTTGCTTAAGATATTCTAAAAACATATGTGTGTTGATTTGTTTGGGGGTATTTATAGGGAAGTGGAGAGGAGGGGTGGTTTAGGCTTTAAGCAAAATTTTGAAAACCGTTTTGTATAAAACATTTGGGATCCGCATTAAATGCCACAACTCCACTTTCCCGGGTTTTTCACAACAGTCGAGGTGAACAGTTGTGCCGTCTGCAAAAAGCGTAATTTGAAGAGATTACATCATCACAAAATATGATGTGTGAGAAGAGGCATTAAATGCCAAGTGGGTATGTGGAGGCCCAAGATGTGCATGTCAGCAGGCAAAAGAACATATATTCCTATATTAAATAGGTATTCAGTTACCAACCTCGTACATTTACTAACTAGATACTTAGAGCATTTAAGTTAGCATTGAATGTCATCTTGAGGACCCTGAATGACTTTTCATTCAGTGAGGGTTTCAGGGAAGGTGATTCAGTGATCTTTTTTACTGAGGAACACATTGAGTCAGGGACCTGGGGTTTTCAGAATTTACACTTAGTTGGATGGATTCAATCAGAAGACTGATTTTTAATATCCAACATTCCTAATTCAGCTTTCAGTCTTTTGAAAGTTGGTTCATCCAATGGTTTGGTGAATATATCAGCTAGCTAATATTCAGTAGGAATGAAGTGTAATTCAATGTCACCATTCATGACATGGTCCCTGATGAAGTGATATCTAATATCAATGTGTTTTGTTCTCTGATGAAGAACAGGATTGTTTGAGATGGCAATTGCACTTATGTTATCACAAAAGATGGGAACCATCTTATACTGGATTCCATAGTCACTGAGTTGACTTTTCATCCATAGTACATTTGCACAACAACTTGCTGTTGCAACATATTCAGCTTCTTCTGAGGACATGACAACTAATTGTTGCTTCTTAGCACTCCAACAGACTAATTTTCCACCAAGGATTTGGCAGGAGCCTGAGGTGCTTTTTCTATCCATGTTGCATCTAGCATAGTCTGAGTCTGAGTATCCTTTGAGATCAAGGCCTGAGCATTTTGGATAATATAATCCAAGGTTTAGAGTACCTTTCAGGTACCTAAGGATCCTTTTCACAGCTGTGAGATGTGATTCTCTTGGGTCAGATTGATATCTGGCACACAAACACACTGAGAATTGGATGTCAGACCTTGATGCAAGTAGATACATCGGTGACCCAATCATACCTCTAAAGAGAGTTTGATTCACTGGTTTCCCAGTAAGGTCAGGACCAAGGTTGTTTGGTGGAACCATGGAAGTTTTGACTGAGGCACAGTCACAGAGCTCATACTTCTTCAGTAGGCTACTGACATACTTCTCTTGACTGATAGAGGTTCCTTTATTAGTATGCTTGATTTGCAGTCCAAGGAAGTAAGTCAGTTCTCCCATCATGCTCATTTCAAATTTCTTTGCCATTAGTTTTACAAGTAAGACATCATTATTTGTCTTGTAGATAAACAATGTGTTGTCTATCTTGCCTCTGACAAATTTGTTTTGGATAAGGAAGGCTGACAGAGTTTCATACCATGCCCTAGGAGCTTGTTTCAGTTAATAAAGGGCTTTGTTAAGCTTGCAGACATGGTCAGGAAACTCACTGCTTTCAAATCCAGGGGGTTATTGAACATAAACTTCTTCTTTCAGTGAGCCATTTAAGAATGCACTTTTTACATCCATTTGGTACACCTTGAAGTTCATGTAGGATGCAAATGCAAGGAAGATCCTGATGGCTTCCATCCTTGCCACTGGTGCAAATGTTTCTTCATAGTCAATGCCTTCTTGCTGATTGTAGCCTTTGGAAACAAGTCTTGCCTTGTTTTTGATGAGTATGCCATTTTCATCAGATTTGTTTTTGAACACCCATTTCATGCCAATGACTGAAACATCTTCAGGACATTTGACCAAGGTCATTACCTTATTTCTGTCAAATTGTTCCAGTTTATCATGCATGGTCCTAAACCCAACTAGGATGTTTAAGTGCTTCTTTGACACTTTTGGGTTCAATTATGGAGATGAAATCCACAAACAGGCATTCATTTACTGAGGCTGCTCTTAGATTAGCAGCCATGCTTCTGGTGAGCATGCCTTCAGTAGGCTCTCCAATTATATTGACAAGTTCAATATCTTGAGACCTAGTCCAACTGTCCTGAGGTCTTGGATAATGATTTGAACTTGTGGAGGCCTGATTGGTTGGAGGGGTAGGTTCTGGTGTAGACACCTGATGATCTTCATGATCTTGAGTGTCTTACTGGGTTGACTGATCACTGAGATTTTTTGGTTCCTGAGTACTTTGTTCAGACCGATTGATTGCATTAGTGCTTGTTTGTGCTTCAACAAACTCAGTGATGGTTGGGTAAGGAAGGTTGTGAGGGATAATATGGTAGGAGATATCAGCATTTTTGATGAACTCAAATAAGTAAATTTTATTATCATCATTTATCCTATTTATTTGACTTGTTTTATTATATTATCTATGAGAATCGATACATTAATGATTACTTTAGTAATTCTCAGGTAAAAACAAGCATTATGTGAAACTTGGCGATTTTGGACTAATTATGGAGCAAAACAAGCAAGATGTCAAAAGCCTAATGAAATCCAGAAGATCAAGCTCGTTCTACTCCAGATACGCCGCAACATACTTCTAACATACGGCGTATCACTATCAAGATTTCACAAGTTACGATCCAAGTACATGCGCCGCATACAAAGATCAAGATACGCCGCATCTAAAGACGGTGTACGAATATTCCTGAATATATTAATCTTAGACCCCACGCGAAGTTAAGTCAATGCGCCGCATCTATTCATTCTATGCGCCGCATCGACCCCTCAGACAGAAACTATAAATACCCCAAGGACAGACGAATTTGGAGAGTTTAACTCAGAGACCGAAGACCAAAAAACCCTAGAGCTGAATTCAGACGACCAAGCAGCACAAGACACACCTAAACGAAGATACAAGAGCTGTAAGAGGTCCTGCATGTATTCAATTCATTAAGTAGTTTTGTTTTATTGTATTAGTACACTTTAATTCATCAGGATTGATGGGCTTGTGTCATGTGACTACGGAAAATCATGCACTCCCCTTAATATTGCTTTCCCATTAATTAAAGTTTATATGTTGATGTCTTTGGTGACTTTTATTAGTGCATTGATAACCTCTGTGTCTAGCTCAGCATTGCTTGGGTCGCCATGCCCCTTCCTCGCCTATTTAAGAGACGCTTAATAAATAGGATAGACATAAGTAATCATTAAGGGTTTACTCGCCGATAAGTTTAGAGCCAACGAGAAAGGTTTAATTATATACACTTCATATAAAACTAGCAATAAAACAAGTGACAAGCTACTTAATTATCAGGACAGGTCTTCTTATTGTCTCGAGTATCTATCTGTGTACGTGTGTGCTAATCGCTGATTCGTGCTCATTAGTTTAGTTTACTATTTAATTATAACCAAACCGTGCCAGTCTCTTAGGCTGAACCCCCTTGCGTTAGATTAGGTTGTATAGCTAACTTAGGATATTAAAATACTGATTAGAATAACTAGATAATACGTTCCACTCTTAGTGATCGACACTCTACTTACCATTATATTCATACTGATCGGGTACACTGCTCGTTAAGTGTGTGTGTTATTGATAAGTCGGCTAAATATAAATTTAAAACTTGAGTAGGCATTAATACTGCTAAACCGCAACGACACACGCGCGCATCAAGTTTTTGGCGCCGTTGCTGGGGATACTGAGAACGAAGTGGTGGAGTTTGAACCCGAAGTATCAGAATAAGGAGCTGAACATGAGTCTAACTTGAAGACTCTGGAATAAAGACAAGTGCTGACCGGGTGACAACCTGGAAGAATAATTTTTACTTTTCTGTTCTGTGTCGAGTGTGTCAGACCTGCAGAAGATGTGGCGCATCTCCATAATAGATGCGACGCATCACTTGCACTGGTCATATCTTATTTTATTTTCTGCATTTTTATTTTTGACTTTAAAACTTTCTGTCAGTTTATTTAATGCGGCGCATCCCTGGTTAAGGATGCGACGCATCTTTTATTCTGATTCGTATTTATTCCAGGCTCGATACGGGTATCTTCTTCCATAAGATACGGCGTATCGACTGACCTGATGATTTACAGATTTAATTTTTTAGATTTTATTTTTACTAACTACTAATGTATTATGCAAGTTTGAACCTTCTTAACTCAGGTGTGTTAAAGTCTTGATGGTATTATAGATTCCTGCATTTTTTGTGGATACATCATCTATGAAGCTTAAGCGTTCTAATCCACAAGAAAGTTGATTTTTGCTCTTATACGAATAATGGAGGATCATACCGAGCAAATCTCAGGGGAGTTTTTCTGTTCTAATTCTTTTATTTTCTAGTTTTTAACCTTTGACACAAACAACGAGGACGTTGTTTAACTTAAGTGGGGGGATTGGAGAATTAGAACACTTACTTGTCCTAAACTTTTTCAAAATATGCTTAAAATGCGCTTAATATATCAAAATTTAAAATTTTTTAGCATGTTTTTGTTTAAAGTCTAAATTACATAGCCGCACACATAACTCTATTCTTTCAAAAATATTAAAACTTTAGTGTGCTGGTGACTTGTAAACTTTAGAACTTGGCTTGTATACTATTCGAGACCACCATAATAAGTATTATTATATAATTGGAATGACTTGTCTAAATTGGTAAATTTCTAGGATTACACCCAAATAGTCTTTATATGTTATGTGATATTAACTAACTACACTGGTTAGTTAACCCCCGTATAAACCCTTTTGTTACTCTCACTTTTAGAGTAAGATACCCCTAGAAAAACCCTCAGAGCCATTCCTTTCGATTCTTACACCTTTGTTATAATGTTTCGATACACCCTTACACCTTAGCCTACCATGTAGATTAAAATCCGTGGTTAATTGCTTTAGGCAAAGTGTGTTTCCTTACATTACCTGTGTTCGCGTGCGTAATTCATTATCTTTGGTTAGGTCGGGAAATTGCACAATGCAATTGGTATGAAAGTAAATATTGTATAACTTTTAGTTTATTTTTTGTGTGTTTGCTACTTTCGCTATTACAGTTATTTCTGAAAGTATGAAGAGTATGGAAAAATTATCCAGAAAAATAGTGATAGAAAAGTTGTGAAATTTTACACATATAAAGTTAAAAAAAAATAATAAATAAATAAAAAAAAAAAAAAATAAAAATAAAAATCGAAAAAAATAGAAAAGAAAAAGAAAAAGGAAAAGTTGGAAGTTTGTTTTAACCAACTTATGTAAAGTTTTGTATTAAGTGGGAGATATCACCACTATTTGTTGTATATTATATTTATGGATTGAATGGGAGTTGGCCGTTATAGGAACGCCAACTAAGGTTATTCTTTGATTGAGATCTTGTTGAGTATTATTCATGTCTACCTAAAGCGTGTGTTTCAAGTGTTAAAGCTTGAGTTATTCAATGATATGAGTCTTATTCATGGGATGGTTGGGAAAGTAATTTACCACACTTAGGATTTTAATTTATCTGTTTTGTTTATTTTTCATTTTACACCAATTTGTATCCCAAATATTATCCATACCCTATATCATTCTTCATCCAAACCTTTGATTTAGTGAGATTAGGGATTTGAGCAATCTTAAGTATCGTAGTCGTGGATTCGGCTATGTATTTATGATTTTGTCACCCTTTTTGATATAATATTATTGGTGAAGATTACTTGGTCCTATCTTAAGCCTATTCGAGTTAAGGATTTGAGCAATTGCAAGTATCGTGGTCGTGGATTCGATCATGTATTTGTGATTTTGTCGCCTTTTCTGGAATATGAGATCGATAGAGATTAAAAAGGATGATCAACCCATAAGCCTCAAAACCCTTTTTACCGCTTTAGACTTGTTATTCCTTGGCTTTAGTGGGGGAGATGCGTATACTTGCCAAGCCTATGATAGAATATTCATCACGACTAAGCAACTAAACGATTTAGAATTGTTTTACATTAAAAATTATTTTGGTTTCTACTTCGTTAAGTGTTTGGTTGTGTGATTATGACAAAACGAATACGTGCTTAAATATAAAAATAAATCCTAATATCTTTTAGGATACATTTTCATTTGATTAATTCTAAGGTTTACTTGGGGACAAGTAAAGTTTAAGTGGGGGGATATTTGATGAACTCAAATAAGTACATTTTATTATCATCATTTAACATATTTATTTGACTTGTTTTATTATATTATCTATGAGAATCGATACATTAATGTTTACTTTAGTAATTCTCAGGTAAAAACAAGCATTATGTGAAACTTGGCGATTTTGGACTAATTATGGAGTAAAACAAGCAAGATGTCAAAAGCCTACTGAAATCCAGAAGATCAAGCTCGTTCTACTCCAGATACGCCGCAACATACTTCTAACATATGGCGTATCACTATCAAGATTTCACAAGTTACGATCCAAGTACATGCGGCGTATCTCTCCGCATACAAAGATCAAGATACGCCGCATCTAAAGACGGTGTACGAATATTCCTGAATATATTAATCTTGGACCCCACGCGAAGTTAAGTCAATGCGCCGCATCTATTCATTCTATGCGCCGCATCGACCCCTCAGACAGAAAGTATAAATACCCCAAGGACAGACGAATTTGGAGAGTTTAACTCAGAGACCGAAGACCAAAAAACCCTAGAGCTGAATTCAGACGACCAAGCAGCACAAGACACACCTAAACGAAGATACAAGAGCTGTAAGAAGGTCCTGCATGTATTCAATTCATTAAGTAGTTTTGTTTTATTGTATTAGTACACTTTAATTCATCAGGATTGATGGGCTTGTGTCATGTGACTACGGAAAATCATTCACTCCCCTTAATATTGCTTTCCCATTAATTAAAGTTTATATGTTGATGTCTTTGGTGACTTTTATTAGTGCATTGATAACCTCTGTGTCTAGCTGAGCATTGCTTGGGTCGCCATGCCCCTTCCTCGCCTATTTAAGAGACGCTTAATAAATAGGATACACATAAGTAATCATTAAGGGTTTACTCGCCGATAAGATTAGAGCCAACGAGAAAGGTTTAATTATATACACTTCATATAAAACTAGCAATAAAACAAGTGACAAGCTACTTAATTATCAGGACAGGTTTTCTTATTGTCTCGAGTATCTAGCTGTGTACGTGTGTGCTAATCGCTGATTCGTGCTCATTAGTTTAGTTTACTATTTAATTATAACCAAACCATGCCAGTCTCTCAGGCTGAACCCCCTTGCGTTAGATTTGGTTGTATAGCTAACTTAGGATATTAAAATACTGATTAGAATAACTAGATAATACGTTCCACTCTTAGTGATCGACACTCTACTTACCATTATATTCATACTGACCGGGTACACTGCTCGTTAAGTGTGTGTGTTATTGATAAGTCGGCTAAATATAAATTTTAAACTTGAGTAGGCATCAATACTGCTAAACCGCAACGACACATGCGCGCATCAATTTTCTTGATACTGAGTGGAAGGATTGTACTCAGAATGATATTCATCAAGAGGATATCTTGATGAATCATTAATTCCTATCTCTTCCACTAAGGTATTTGAGAACTTGATTGCTTCAGTGCTCTCATCAAAGGTAACATGGAATGTTTTCTCAGTTTGCTGTCTCCTAGTGTTGAACACCCTAAATGCCTTTGAGACAAGTAAGTGTCCTAGGAAGTATCCATCATCAGCTTTGGCATCAAATTTCCCTAAGTGATCCTTGTGATTATGAATGAACACAGGACATCCAAAGACATGAAAGTAGCTGATTTCAGGATTCCTTCCTTTGAATAACTCATAAGGGGTTTTGCTATGTCTCTTGACAATGATTGATCTGTTTTGTGTATAACAGGCAGTTTTGACTGCATCAGTCTAAAAGTGTTTGGAAAGGACTGATCCATTTAGCATTGTCCAGGCAGCTTCAATGAGTGTTCTATTCTTCCTTTCAGCAACACCATTTTGTTCAGGTGTGTAAGGAGAGGAAATTTTTTGGGAAATTCCTTTCTCATCACAGAAACATTCAAGTTCATAGTTTCTGAACTCTGTCCCATTGTCAGTCCTAATATGTTTGACTTTAATGTTATTTTGATTCTCAATGTTCCTGACAAAGGACATGATTGTTTCAGCTGCCATACCCTTTTTGGTCAGGAAGTAAACCCAAGTGTATTTTGAGTATTCATCTGCAATGACCAGAGTATACTTCTCATGGTTAATGGATCTAGGACTGATGGGCCCAAAGAGATCCATATAAAGAAGATGATGTATAACACCCCCATTTTCATAACGCAGCGGAATACAACATGGGGTGCTATTTATTAGTCACATAGTACAAGTATAGTAAACGAACTCAAAATAGAGACGTTTATAATAAGTTTTCACATTCGATAACATCAGAGTCAAGCAAAAGAAGGTCCCAAAAGTTTATCACGACATAAGTGTCCAAAAGCAACATAAGTTGGAAATAACATAAATTTAAAAGTTTAGGTTTTCATCGAATGTGATTTTAAAACATGGGCCATCCTTGTCGATATCCATATCCTTGCGCCGCCCATACAAGCATTTAACACTTTACGGACCTGAGATAAGAGATGCTAAAAAGTCAACATAAAGTTGAGTGAATTCATAGAGTTTAATAATTAATAAGTTGAATACAAGTATTATTCATCGATTGACAAGTAATGCATATACAAGTCGGGTAACCAGATTATAGCATTGAGCTCATGACATCGAACCTTGACTTAAATTTAATAATGCCCCTCAAAAGGTAAGATTTGCCATTTACTACGACCTCTCAATATTAGGTACCCGTTGAAAATGAGCGCTACTCACCCAGTCAGGCTTGTCAAGCCAAATATGCATATTCATAATAATAGCGTTTACTACGTAATTAACGGTTCATGAAATTAGGGACTTGAATGGCAAAAGATACTCAATAACTATAATCATGTAATCGGGTCAAGCATACCAAAAACTACTTGTATTCAGTTTGTAAAACTAGCATGTATCCCCCTCGCGTGGTTTATAAAACATTTAAATGACTAAAGGCGAGGCTACAAACTCACCGATAGTAAAGTAAACGATCAAGTGAGGTGGTGAAGAATAAACCGCAAGAATCCTACGAGCAACCTAGATGTATAAGCGTGTCTTAGTTTCTAAAAAAATAATGATGCAATTATGTCTATACGCTATATAGATTATAATCTCAACTATACTTGGTACATAATATCTAATTAATTGTCAAGATTTAATTTGGCATTTTTAACATGACTAAAAGTATGAAATATATACTTCTTACAAAATTTCAAGTATTAAGTCTATTTTTGTCCCTAAGTCCAAAATAAGTCATAAAGGTTCAATTTAAGTCTAAGGGTTCAATTTTAGTCAAAGGGTTCAATTTTAGTCAAAAAGTTCAGATTAAGTCTAAAGGTTCAAAATATATTAGGTGGTTCAAAAATAAAACTTAAGGGTCCAATTATATAAGTTGTTAACCTTTTTATACTTTTTAATGATAAAGCTGATGGAATTTTTATAAACTTGTTCACTTTCAAAAATTCATTACTCGCAAATCGTAAGTCCAAAAATTATGTTCTTTATATTCCCGGAAAGGTATTCGACCATACTAACAATATTTGTGGGACCCACTAATTTAGAAATTTCCTAACAGCTGTGAAATTACTATTTTACTCTTAATTATCAGTTCTGAAATTAATAACATCACAACAGTCCCGCGAAAAATGCGATATCTATAGTTCTACAAGCCCGATTAATCCCATTCTTGCGGCCACGTTTAAGTTAAGATGTTATCTACAACTTTTATGTTTTGAGCAACAGTTGGTTATATACAAAAAAAAATGACTTTCATAGGTTTCAAATCTGTTACTCAGAATATGACATGTTTCACGAAAACATTTTTAGTTTAATCATCGGGTGTTGTCACGGGATGCGCCACCCGGAGAAATGACCACAAGACATAAATATTTAAGCCAATATTTTTAGTTTAGGTCTAAGGTCTACTGATATGTGTCTAAATACACATATATTTTACATTGTTTAAACCCACAAAAACAGCCAAAAACACTTTGAAATGTCACATAATACTATAAATATCATTGAAATGTGTTTTTATGTGATTCAGATACAAAAAGATTGAAAACAAGTGAAAAACATGCAAAGTTCACAAAATTGTCATTTTCAGTCCCTGAAGTTTCACAAATTGGCAGAATTAGTCCCTGAAGGTTTAAAATGAGAGAAAAGTCAACTTTAGTCCTTGGGATATCAAACATGTTCACTTTTAGTCCCTGGATGAAAGTTTTCTAAAAATGGCAACTTTTACCCCTCAAGTTTCAAAATTGGCAAAACTAGTCCTCGGGTATTTAAAAATTGGAATTTATCAAATATAACCCTTGTACTATTCAGAATTGGCAAAATAGACCCTTTTGATAACTTTTGGGATATTATCATTTCAGCCCTCAAAAATCCAAAAATTACACGAATGGTCCCTAAAACTAAACCTTAAATCCAAATCCTATCCTAAAATAACTAAACCCAGCAACAAGCCTAACCCAGCCCAATAACCACCCAAACCCGACCCACTTCCCTTAACTAAATATCAGGGTCAAACGACAAGTTTGACATGTCTTCTTCATACCATTTACTGCCATACCACCCTCTGCAATACCAGGCCCTCTCCACCGCCTATATCACCTCAACTTTCCTCCTTCCCAACACACCCCAGCTGGCTACCCACTCCCCTCCACCTCCACAATCTCCCAAGAATCATTAATTGATTAAACCTGCTCTAATCAACTTGGCGCCAAAAGTAGCAAATGGACGTATGGGATTAATTGAGGAGAATGAAGAGCTGGGATTCACTCAGAGGGTCCCTAGGAAGATATTTGAAGTATAAAAGAGCTCTAAGAAGCAGAGAGGAGTGTAGTAGATTTTAGAGTAGTGTAATTTAGTTTAATTAATGTCGTAGTTATAGTATTCTTGTAATTTTCTCCTGGGTTTTTTAAATTCTGTATTAGACAAGTAATTTAAATTGTACTTCAATCGTTTAATCAAAGTAATTCCAAGATTTTAGCTATAATCAATTTTCCCGCCAAAAATGTTCATGCTTGTTTTTAATGTTTTAATCTGTAATAAGTGTTTAAGTAAGTTCTTATGAACTTATTAAAGCTTGTTTAAGTGAATTAGAGATATCATCTGTTGTTAATTTGAAAAAAAACAAAAAGTCAAACTTGGTCAACGATACTGTAGCAATGCTTATTTTTCAGCTTATTATTTTCTTTCAGTTTTCTTGTGTTATTTAAGGTTATTAGAAGCTAGTGTGATCATTAGTTTAAGTTTCTATAATATTTTCACTTAAATACTAAAAGTCAGTCAAATAAGTCAACTTAGGTCCTTAGCTTATTTACAGCTTATTTTCATTTGTAATCTGCTTATTTCTACTTAATAAAGTTACTCAATTAATAATCAGTCAAGTCTAATAATTATTTCAATATTTCCTAACTTAATTTTCAAAACATTTTGTGTTAAGGGGTGTTTGCTTGTGTGGGTCAAAGTGGGTTAATTGGGTTGATACTGTTCAAGTGCACTCAAACCAACTTTGATTTAGCTTATCTCAGCCTTGTTAAGCTGTTTCACTTTCTCTTTTGCTGTTTTGGTGCAATTTGCAGGTTTGTGTGGGGAAGTGCAGTCACAAGGCCCAGAAGCTGTCTTAACAAGCTCCAATAAGCTTAGGCTTATTTGGAGTCATTCTTACCACTTCTCAGGTTCTAATATCCTCAAATTCAGTTAGTGATAAAACCCCTTATGCCGTTGTTCTAATATTAACTCAAATCAGCCCTTTAATTATAAAAAACTGCATATATTCATATTTTTTGTTTCTATAGCCATTTTTGTCTATTTTTCATTTCTTCGTCTTAAGGAGTTAAAAGCTAAAATTTGGCACGCATAGAGTTGGCCAGCTTGTGTACTTAGTCATATTTTTAGTTTATTTTTTAGATTTTTTTTAAGCTGCTTTTTCGTAGCTTGAAAACAGCAGTTTCTGCCCTGCACCATAAGTATTTCAGCAGATTTTTTGGACTTTTTAGCTCATTTCGTGCTTATTTGTTATTCCCTAGTGCTTATATTGCTCCCTATAGCTTATTTAAACTTGTCTCAGTCCATTTTAACTTATCTCAATACCTTATAGCTTATAAATAATCCATTTGCTTATTTGTTCAAAATCAAATCTTAAAAGCCTTATAATAGCCCACTGTTTGATTAAGCTCATAGTTTCTGGCTTATGTAGCTTGTTACAAAAATATTTCTTTCATTAAAGTTACTTATAATTAGCTTAAAAATAGTTTTCAAAAAGAAAAATCAAAAAAATAAATAGTTAGTAAAAAAAAGACAATAGTGGGAATCGAACCTAGGTCTGTGGACTCACAACTCACAGCTCTTACCAGTGCACCCTTGGGCTTTCTCTGTTTTAATATTGCAATATTAATTATTTAAGTATCATTAGCAGTCTTTAGCTTATTAAATTTATTAGCTTAATAACAGCTTATCCACATAAGCTGTCTCCACCTTTTTATTTTTCTTAGCTTTGTAATCATATAAGATATTTTAGAAAAAAAGTTTCAGAATTTTATCAATAGTTTTAATATTTTTTAATCTTTTTATTAGTTTAAAATAGTAATTAAATCATAATAAATAGAATATTAATCAGAAAAATATAAATCTTTTTTACATAATTTTCTTTTGTCATTTATAATCTAGGAAAAATATAATTATATTATTAGACCTTAAGAAAAATCAAAATAGAAAAATAGTGATAGCTTCTATTTAATAGAATTTATCTTTTCAAATTTTAATTAAGTAATTTTCATTTTTATAATTTTCTTAGCTTCTTTTCACTTAATAATATTTATAGAAAAAGTTTTAGATTTTTCTTTGTTTATTTAGTATTTATTAAAAATAGAAATAGTTTAAAAAGTAATTAAATAATAAATAATTAATAATAAATAAAATAAAAGTGTAAAAAATTTAAGTTTGGTTTTAAAATAAGTTTTTGGTTATTTTAGATTTTTAAAAAAGTTAAGTTTTTATTTTTCTAGATTTATTTCACGTTTCTTAGTGTAAATAAAAAGTGTAAAAAAATATAATTTTAATTTTAAAATAAGTTTTAAGTCATTTTACATTTTTAGGTTTTAAATTTTATAATATTTCAGTTTTTGTCCCATTTTAGATTCCCTGTTACGCATTTTCAGTTTAGTTTAATTCGCGTTTAATTTTCTTGTGCATATTTGTTTATCATTTGTTATTTAGAATTATTAAAAAAGCAAAATCCAAAATATCTAATCACATCAGTCACTCTAATCCTAACTTTCCACAGTTTGCCCATTCACACCTCGTTGGGAAACGATTCGGGTAATTACTTACCTGTCTTCACACTACACATGAACGTGAGTTTTTGCAAGTATCCTTTTTCACAAAGGGGTAATTTGTAATTATTCACGCGTATCCGCTGTCTGCATTTATTTATAGGTGTATTCAGCAAGGATCAAATTTTGGCGCCGCTGCCGGGGAGGTTGTGCTGCGACTATTGTGTAGAGTTTTAGCGATTAGTGATTTGAGATCCTTCTTCTAGAAGTTCCTATTTCCCAAAAACCATATAAAATACAAAAATATTTTTCTTTTCTTTTCTATATATATTATTATTATTATTATCATATAAAAAATAAAAACACCAAAAACATTTTCCGTTTTCTTTGTTTAATAATAACAAACAATAAAATATTACCATCGAGAACCAAGACAGAGTACTACCTAACTGGGGGTACGACCATAATAAGTTCCCAAACCAAAGATTAAAACTTGCCTTTGTGTCGCTTGCGAATTCGGCTCACCTTTGATTGTTAAACAAACTATAACGGAGGTTTAAGGATAGTTTGACATTAAATTGTCGAACTGAAAGAAGCGGGGTTTTAAGGAGCATTAATTGCCCACCTTTGCTTCTCCGCCACTCTGTGCGTTTTTCAGTCAGAGAGCTACCGTACGCTGGTTGATTTAAGGTTTAAGTTCCTTGTGTTTTGCTTTGATCTTGTTTTGATTGAAAAAACCAAAAAACCCAAAAATATTCATCTTTTCCCTCTCGCCCTTTTTGATTCTTTATCCCTTTACCCTCTATCCATTTGATTCTAAACTTCTTATACCTTTCTTCTATGGCACATCTGGGCTATCACTGTTGTGATTGTAAAAACCCGGTGAATGACAGCTTTCGCTGTTTAAAGTGTCAGTGTGAGCGGTGTGGAAATCATGCACCAAAAGGATCATGTACTCGGTGTGAAGTAGCCCTAAAAAAGGAGCTTAATTCCATCGATAATACTCTTCACGATTATCAAGAAAAAGAACCAGAGACCATAACAGAAGTGGTGGAAATTCCTAGCTCTCAGAGCACACCACTTGTCCCAACTCCGGATTCTTTTTCCGAACACTCTCCACAACCCCAGCCATCTTCACTCACGCAGCTTAATTGTTGTATGTGTGAAAATCCGTTGGGGGATGATTCACAGTGTAAACAATGTTTTTGCACTTATCGATCCGCCACACTTGATTATCCAGATTGTCACAACGATTTCAGTACCCCTTCTCAGGATTCATTTTGGCAAGAGCCGTCTAATCAAAACTTCAATAATATATCATTTCAAAATATGCCAAATGATCCTTGTGAGCATTGTGGAGGTCCACACCCAAGTTTTGATTGTCAAGCAGGAAATACGTCTGTCTATGAACAAGATCCATGTAATCAAAACTTCGGGTATGACCAATATCCATATGATTCACTGAATCAGTCACAGCAAATGTATTGTTGTGAGTACTGTGGTGGTCCACATTATGAATCTGATTGTCAAACGAGGACCCCGCTTGTCTATGAGCATGTTCCTTGTAACAATTACGACTATTCTTGTCATGACCAACCTCCACAGTGTCAAATGATTCAACCTTAGCCATCTCCTCTTGAAAAATCTTTTGAAAATGTATTCCAAAAACTCCAAAATATGATGGATACACTTAATGATTTGGCTGTTAAAAATTCCCAAGAAGATCCTCATCAGAAAACCATTGGAGAACTTCTAGCTGAAGAAGAACAAACAGCTAGAATAAGTTCCAATTATCGTCAAACTTTCATTTGCGATGACGATGATGAAGATTCTATGTGAGAAGTTTGCGAGAATTCATCAGCTGCAATTACACCTGTCCAGAAAAGGCAGGAAGACAAGACTATTGCAGAATTGCTAGCCGACGAGCAAATGAAAGCCATTTATGCTAGCAATATTGATGAGGAGGAAGACGAGGAGAGTGCTATTCCTTTGAATAAATCCATTTTTCAACTCCCTCAGTCTATTTCAAACACATCATTCTTTCCAACTTTGGACTCCGAGGACTCTCGTATTATGGGGGATGAGCCTCTTAGCACTGTTCCTGAAAAGGAATCCGACGAATTTATGCTAGCAATATTGATGAGGAGGAAGACGAGGAGAGTGCTATTCCTTTGAATAAATCCATTTTTCAACTCCCTCAGTCTATTTCAAACACATCATTCTTTCCAACTTTGGACTCCGAGGACTCTCGTATTATGGGGGATGAGCCTCTTAGCACTGTTCCTGAAAAGGAATCGGACGAATTCATAAAGTCTAGTGCTGAGAACCTTATCCCAATCCCAAGTGAGTCTGAGGATATGTCCGACAGTGAAAGTGATGGTTCTTTTTGTAGTGATCATCCTTTTGATACTACTGATGATTTTTCCGGGACGTTTTCTAACCCTCTTTTCAATGATTCTTTCGGGATTTTCTCTAATCCCCTTTTCAATTCAAATGATGATTTTTCCTCTAGTGATGATGAATCACTTTTTGATGAGGATGTTCAAAATGAAAGTCTCAAAGTCCATTCAAATTCTCTTTTTGAATTTGATGATGAGTGCATTTCTATCAAAATAAATCCTCTCTTTGATGAAGAGTTAGAAAACGATGAGGTCAAGGACTCTATTATCCATAAACTTGATGATGTGACCTCAACTCTTAATCCCGATCTTTCTCCGACATATGTGCCAATTCCTTCTGAGGATCGCCATTATATTGACTTCACATATGTCGTTCGAGTTTTTCTACCTTTTTGTCCTTATAAGGTAGCTTGTCCTTTCCCTCACTCGTTTGGGAATGAGAACAAAGTCTTTGACCCCGGCATTTTCATTTATCATTTGTAAGCCGGGTCTCTGTGTATATCTCATCGGAGTGGAACTTTCAAGTACTTCAGTGTTTATCCAAACATCTTGAACGAAAGTCCGATGGAGAATTTTTGTTCCACTTGCTTCCCCATGAACCAATGAATTCGGGGTCGAGTCAAGCTAGCGACTCGGTTAATAAAAACAGTAGTAAAACATGGGTTTTCACCCATGTCTCACCCAAGTGTGGGGGAGATGCCCCACATGTTGTATATATGTACAGTTAAAAAAAAAAAAAAAAAAAAAAAAAGGGCTATTAGTATTTCCTTTTTACGTTCTAAGTGTCGGCATAATAGCCGGTACTTTGAATATTGAGGGCAATATTCAGTTCTAAGTGTGGGGGGAATTCTAGCGAATTTGATCAAATGTACCATCTAGTACCCCCATTTTTGGCCAAAATTTTAAAATTTTTTCTCACTTAGAACGCAATAAATGGTTATCAGTCCGCCATGTCTAACCCACATAAGGATTGGCTAATCCGAGAGCAAACGGCTCTTGGTAAAGATATATCAAATCCGTTTATGGCTTACAATTTGCCAAAAATTGTATGGTATTCGACTCACCATATCTTTTATAGTGAAGAGTTGGCTAGCCCGCAAGGTTATGGCTTGTGGTAAAGGCAGTAGAAAACCATGATTGGTAATCAGCTCACCAAAGATAATAGTTGTAATTTATCTAAGAGTTGGCTAGTCCAGAAGCAAACGGCTTTTGGTAAAGACAAGTCAAATCCGTTGACAGCTGATGATTTGCTCAAAATCATTTGGTTATCATTGTACCAAGGTATCACATACTAAAACATTGGCTACTCCAGAAGTAATGGCTATCTGGTAAAGAGATAAAATCCATTAAATTTTCATAAAAGATTGCTAGGGACTAGCAATAGTTTAGTGTGGGGGATTTGATATGTGTCTAAATACACATATATTTTACATTGTTTAAACCCACAAAAACAGCCAAAAACACTTTGAAATGTCACATAATACTATAAATATCATTGAAATGTGTTTTTATGTGATTCAGATACAAAAAGATTGAAAACAAGTGAAAAACATGCAAAGTTCAAAAAATTGTCATTTTTAGTCCCTGAAGTTTCACAAATTGGCAGAATTAGTCCCTGAAGGTTTAAAATGAGAGAAAAGTCAACTTTAGTCCTTGGGATATCAAACATGTTCACTTTTAGTCCCTGGATGAAAGTTTTCTAAAAATGGCAACTTTTACCCCTCAAGTTTCAAAATTGGCAAAACTAGTCCTCGGGTATTTAAAAATTGGAATTTATCAAATATAACCCTTGTACTATTCATAATTGGCAAAATAAACCCTTTCGATAACTTTTGGGATATTATCATTTCAGCCCTCAAAAATCCAAAAATTACACGAATGGTCCCTAAAACTAAACCTTAAATCCAAATCCTATCCTAAAATAACTAAACCCAGCAACAAGCCTAACCCAGCCCAATAACCACCCAAACCCGACCCACTTCCCTTAACTAAATATCAGGGTCAAACGACAAGTTTGACTTGTCTTCTTCATACCATTTACTGCCATACCACCCTCTGCAATACCAGGCCCTCTCCACCGCCTATATCACCTCAACTTTCCTCCTTCCCAACACACCCTAGCTGGCTACCCACTCCCCTCCACCTCCACAATCTCCCAAGAATCATTAATTGATTAAACCTGCTCTAATCAACTTGGCGCCAAAAGTAGCAAATGGACGTATGGGATTAATTGAGGAGAATGAAGAGCTGGGATTCACTCAGAGGGTCCCTAGGAAGATATTTGAAGTATAAAAGAGCTCTAAGAAGCAGAGAGGAGTGTAGTAGATTTTAGAGTAGTGTAATTTAGTTTAATTAATGTCGTAGTTATAGTATTCTTGTAATTTTCTCCTGGGTTTTTTAAATTCTGTATTAGACAAGTAATTTAAATTTTACTTCAATCGTTTAATCAAAGTAATTCCAAGATTTTAGCTGTAATCAATTTTCCCGCCAAAAATGTTCATGCTTGTTTTTAATTTTTTAATCTGTAATAAGTGTTTAAGAAAGTTCTTATGAACTTATTAAAGCTTGTTTAAGTGAATTAGAGATATCATCTGTTGTTAATTTGAAAGAAACAAAAAGTCAAACTTGGTCAACGATACTGTAGCAATGCTTATTTTTCAGCTTATTATTTTCTTTAAGTTTTCTTGTGTTATTTAAGGTTATTAGAAGCTAGTGTGATCATTAGTTTAAGTTTCTATAATATTTTCACTTAAATACTAAAAGTCAGTCAAATAAGTCAACTTAGGTCCTTAGCTTATTTACAGCTTATTTTCATTTGTAATCTGCTTATTTCTACTTAATAAAGTTACTCAATTAATAATCAGTCAAGTCTAATAATTATTTCAATATTTCCTAGCTTAATTTTCAAAACAGTTTGTGTTAAGGGGTGTTTGCTTGTGTGGGTCAAAGTGGGTTAATAGGGTTGATACTGTTCAAGTGCACTCAAACCAACTTTGATTTAGCTTATCTCAGCCTTGTTAAGCTGTTTCACTTTCTATTTTGCTGTTTTGGTGCAATTTGCAGGTTTGTGTGGGGAAGTGCAGTCACAAGGCCCAGAAGCTGTCTTAACAAGCTCCAATAAGCTTAGGCTTATTTGGAGTCATTCTTACCACTTCTCAGTTTCTAATATCCTCAAATTCAGTTAGTGATAAAACCCCTTATGCCCTTGTTCTAATATTAACTCAAATCAGCCCTTTAGTTATAAAAAACTGCATATATTCGTATTTTTTGTTTCTATAGCCATTTTTGTCTATTTTTCATTTCTTCGTCTTAAGGAGTTAGAAGCTAAAATTTGGCACGCATAGATTTAGCCAACTTATGTACTTAGTCATATTTTTAGTTTATTTTTTAGATTTTTTTAAGCTTCTTTTTCGTAGCTTGAAAATAGCAGTTTCTGCCCTACACCATAAGTATTTCAGCAGATTTTTTGGACTTTTTAGCTCATTTCGTGCTTATTTGTTATTCCCTAGTGCTTATATTGCTCCCTATAGCTTATTTAAACTTGTCTCAGTCCATTTTAACTTATCTCAATACCTTATAGCTTATAAATAATCCATTTGCTTATTTGTTCAAAATCAAGTCTTAAAAGCCTTATAATAGCCTACTGTTTGATTAAGCTCATAGTTTCTGGCTTATGTAGCTTGTTACAAAAATATTTCTTTCATTAAAGTTACTTATAATTAGCTTAAAAATAGTTTTCAAAAAGAAAAATCAAAAAAATAAATAGTTAGTAAAAAAAAGACAATAGTGGGAATCGAACCTAGGTCTGTGGACTCACAACTCACAGCTCTTACCAGTGCACCCTTGGGCTTTCTCTATTTTAATATTGCAATATTAATTATTTAAGTATCATTAGTAGTCTTTAGCTTATTAAATTTATTAGCTTAATAACAGCTTATCCACATAAGCTGTCTCCACCTTTTTATTTTTCTAAGCTTTGTAATCATATAAGGTATTTTAGAAAAAAAGTTTCAGAATTTTCTCAATAGTTTTAATATTTTTTAATCTTTTTATTAGTTTAAAATAGTAATTAAATCATAATAAATAGAATATTAATCAGAAAAATATAAATCTTTTTTACATAATTTTCTTTCGTCATTTATAATCTAGGAAAAATATAAATATATTATTAGACCTTAAGAAAAATAAAAATAGAAAAATAGTGATAGCTTCTATTTAATAGAATTTATCTTTTTAAATTTTAATTAAGTAATTTTCATTTTTATAATTTTCTTAGCTTCTTTTCACTTAATAATATTTATAGAAAAAGTTTTAGATTTTTCTTTGTTTATTTAGTATTTATTAAAATTAGAAATAGTTTAAAAAGTAATTAAATAATAAATAATTAATAATAAATAAAATAAAAGTGTAAAAAATATAAGTTTAGTTTTAAAATAAGTTTTTGGTTATTTTAGATTTTTAAAAAAGTTAAGTTTTTATTTTTCTAGATTTATTTCAAGTTTCTTAGTGTAAATAAAAAGTGTTAAAAAATATAATTTTAACTTTAAAATAAGTTTTAAGTCATTTTACATTTTTAGGTTTTAAATTTTATAATATTTCAGTTTTTGTCCCATTTTAGATTCCCTGTTACGCATTTTCAGTTTAGTTTAATTCGCGTTTAATTTTCTTGTGCATATTTGTTTATCATTTGTTATTTAGAATTATTAAAAAAGCAAAATCCAAAATATCTAATCACATCAGTCACTCTAATCCTAACTTTTCACAGTTTGCCCATTCACACCTCGTTAGAAAACGATTCGGGTAATTACTTACCTGTCTTCACACTACACACGAACGTGAGTTTTTGCAAGTATCCTTTTTAAAAAGGGGTAATTTGTTAATTATTCACGCGTATCCGCTGTCTGCATTTATTTATAGGTGTATTCAGCAAGGATCATAAGGTCTACTGATTAGTACAGTTAATTCCATTTTTGCCCCTGAATATAAAACTGTTTTGCATGTCAAGTCCTTTTAGGGTTTTCTAGTGATCTAGCCTATGTACCAAGTATAACTAAGCATGATAACTTATATAACATACAAATACATCAAGAAACAATAAAATTACAAAATTAAAATGAAAGTGTGAGTATGGTATCCTTACAACCCTTGAAGAATGAAGATAAGGACCAAGAACATGGACCACTAAACCTAGTTTACCTTGAAAAATACACTTACACCCTATTCTTTCAAATCTTTTTAACACTTGATCAACTCGTTTAAATCTTGAAAAGTACTTTAAAATCCCAGAACTTGAAAATCTTTAAATAAGCTCTTGAACACAAAGACTTTTGAAGAGGAAAAGAATCAACAACAACTAGCACCAATGGACCTTCAATCTTTGCACAAGAAATAAAATAGGATCAAAAGATGATGATTGTGATTTTGGGGCTGTTCTAGCTCATTGTAATCAAGAGGGAGGAGAGAATTTGTAAGTTTTTGGATCAAGTTGCATGTACAAATGATAAAATGATGTATAAATGTGGTTAGTGGGAGACAAGGGTGTAGACATGTTATCATTTTGTGAAATAAGATTTATCACCAAGCCATGTGGCTTTGGTAAGACTTAAAAACCAGTCATCCCACTAGTTAGTGGGTTTGTAAAGTTAAATTTAGTTATTAGTGTGTTGTAGTGTGTAGTTTGCTCCCGGTAATTTAAAACGTGGAGTTTTTAAGACGCAAAACGTAAAACCGGGTAGTAATAAAATCTAAAACATATAAAAATGTTAAAACTTGTTATCATAACTTATTTGAGTAACTTGGATGAGTGGTGAGTTCATTGGAGGGTTTAAACGTTGTTAAAACCATAAAACATAGATTTAAATCACGTAAAATGTAAAAGGTGCAAGGTTTACGTAAAGTTGAAAAAAAGTAAATTATGACTTTTAAAATAGGATTGTAAGGAACCAAAAATCATAAAAAGTGTTGGGAATTAAATATTCTAAAGATTAGTATTGGGAAATAAATGTTCACAAAGTTAGTACTGCTCAAGGAAATACTCTAAGTGTCGATACTACAACTAGTGTATTCAATACTACTGCTAGTATTGGATATACTACTGCTAGAAGATACTGCTGCTAGAGCAAAAGATACTGCTGTTGGAGTGACTCATACTACTACTGAGTGGATATCTATCGTGTATTCTACTGCTGTAACACCTCAACCCGACCTTGGTTAAGATGCCACATTATGGTGTCTAATCAGAACATACAAAATAACGCAAGCGGAAGTCTTTCATAAACAAAGCTAAGTCAAGAACATCATGACTTATAAATTACAAGTTCCCAAAAGACTTAACAATCTCAAATGAAATGGAAAGGAAATAAAAACATTCAATACATAAGTCAAAACGAGTTCCAAGACAATGGGGAATCTAATAAGGTAGGTCTTCTACTCCTACTCTCAACTCTCTTGCCCCGCATCCCGCTTATTACCTGCCGCATGGAAAAGAAAACGCGGCTGAGCTTAAAAAGCCTAGTGAACAGATATATATAACAAACAAATAATCAAACATATATATGTATAGGAAAAATGAAACACAAGTTCCTGCTGAAACGAATATCATCTGTCAGAATAAAGAGAGATCAAAGACCATCTGAACAAATATCATACGTCAAATGAAATGGAGAAATAAGATAATACAAATCAGATAATCATAATGAATCAAATGGATTAAATGCATAAATATCATGAGTAGAATAGCTCTAAGAGTCAAAGAATCAAATAAGCACGAAAACGAACGAGTCCAAACGAGCCACTCGAACGGACCAAAGATACCTAACAGATAGCCACAAGCCTGTTAAAATGAGCCACTCGAATAGACCACATAATCACATATACCTATCATATCTAAGTGTACGGAGAGGGGAGGCCTCTAAGTACCGAAAAGTGAGTGGGGTGTAGGGCACATAAAGCCAGTCACCAAACAAATCATATCACATATCATATCATATAAGCCTAAGATGCATCCATACGCCCCCCCCCCCCCCCACAAAACAAATCATATACGTACCATGTACTGGACAAGTATACGCATATATCAAATTGGCCAAGTGATCACATATCATATCATATCATATCAAATCAAATGGGGACGCCGTGGCAATCACACCTCCACAGAAAGTGTCATGCCATCGGTGCCTCAATGACATGGCCATGGTACCTCCATGGCTAGTTAGCTCAGGCGACAAACAGAACAAAGCATATTATATCATAGAATCATGTCAAAGGGAAACATAGCAATGGATCATACCAACTTTATTATAACAAAGGATCATATTAATGCTCATATCAAAAGGGATTATATCAAAGGATCATAGCAAAGGAATCATATCAAACGAATCGAGGTCAACGATCAAAGTCATGAGAAGAAACACCCTTACTGAGAAAGGGCAGAATATTTGTACCTTATGAAGTCAATCAACCAAATAAGAAAGCACACCAAAAATAGGGAATCACTCCTTCTTCGCCGAACCTATACAAATTAATGATCATGTATTACTTAGAAGCTCATTTTAGAAGTTTATTACTTATAGCTATTAAGGTTTCCAATTTATGGTTTCTTTCCATTTTTAGAAACTTTCTATTTTTAGTAACCTACCATATTTAGTAAGTTTCCCGATTTAGTAACTTTCTATTTTTAGTAGGTTTCTATAATTATCAAGTTTCCTGAATTAATGACTTTTAGGGTTATAAAAGACAATAAAATAAACTTTAAGACTTAATATGATTAATATTATAGTTTGGGGTTAATTATGTCAATTTAGTAAGGTTTAGGGTCAATATGTAAATTATCAAATTTAAATATTAAAAACTTCAAATAAAATTATTTTAAAGTTTATGCTATAATTTTATATTAAGTCGATAATTTTAGACCCCGTTGTTCATAATTTATTAACGTATTCTTGACATCAATCTTAGACCGCGACGACCAAAATATGTTATTATCACATGCATAAACACATGACTCGCATTCTTCCTATTTTAACCCTAACCATATCGACCAAAATACCTTTTTATTTGTCCATAAAACACGACACGACCAACACATAAAATCACACCCTTTTGACACCCATTCGACTTACACTGAACCTACACGCCCAAAATTACAATTCTTGTTCCACTTTAACTCAGTTTGCAATTACATATTCGACACCTTTTAACCATCCAATATCACACACACAATACTTATACAACTTGCCATTTAACAATTTGAATCTAACCACAATTTAACGTGGCACTATGACACATCATACCCAATCCCTTTTTGCTTCTGATTTACACTCATTAATACATATTCTATACGACCTATATTCACATGTTTTATACCCTTTTACCTGAATGCATATCATAAAACATACGTAGTTATATACACAATATTCAACATCATAATACCATTCACACACATACTTCAAAACCTCCCCTGTTTACATGCACGATCACCACCATTTTATATATTCGAACTTACCCTAATTCGACACCCTTAGCACACTCACACGACACACCATATCGACCCATAACTCACACGCATAGGACTCCTTCAACTTACTCCATTCCACACACTCATTTCATACATGCACACATTCAATTTTCTCCCTTTTACACGCACCACAACTCAGAGTTTTTTATAGCTTATTATACGTGTTGATCCAAGCTAACCATAGTGCTAGACAATACACCACTTAACTCACATAATCACGACACCAACATATATATACATATAAGGCATTTTTACTTGCTATCCCATAACTTATTAATACTCCCATCTTACTGACCAGTGATGTGATTTTACATTTTCAGGTTCTGATGTTGTACTAACCCATATATATATAGACCTATATTTCATCCTTTATGCATATATATGCATGCCCCAAATTCAGATTATGAGCCTTATTATTTACACAATATGGTTTGTTATTTCACGTACTATTTTCCATAATCCTAGACCAGATTCGAATAGCCATTAGTAACTATATATCGACATGAACCTAAACCCATTTCATACAACATTTTATCCAGGTTTTGGAAAGTATTAAGCAATCACAACCAGTGTATGATACAGACCAAATAATCGACCTATCTTTTCATCATTTTATGGGGACGTAACTCGTCATTTTATGTGATCATATCGAACAGGAATTGAGACTAAAAAGGGGTGATACCTCTTACTGAATGAACGAATGGAAGGAGAACAAAGGACTCAAACTACCACCCTGCTCAATCCAAAACTAACGCCTTTGAACTAGTTGTAACCCACGCTCAACACACCTTCGTGATCACCTTGTACCCCTCTCTTGTACCTCTTTTACTCGACTGAAAAGGGGGAAAGAAATATGCTGTCACTTATTTTTTTTTTGTGCTAGGGTTTTTGTGTATTTTGAGTGGGTGATATTCGGTTGAAAAATCAGGAAAATGGGGGAGATATAGAAGGTAGTAACCGAGCCTTAAGGGAGGATTAAATTCCATGATTTTCTTTCCAAAATTCAAATTTTATTCTAGACAATTCCTTAGTGTATATATATATATATATTGTGTACAAAAATTTAATAGTTTGGAACCTATGATACGTGTGATATATATATATACTTGTTTTATTTTATTTATTTTGTTTATTATTTTTTTTTTTTTGCCTATGTCGATTTATGAGGCTTAAATTATGACTTCTTTCTTTTGTAATTTACATGGCATGATTCATAGTTACTAAGGTTATAATCGGTTTCAAGTTCAAATTTGTACGTATTTTATAATTCACGTTTTAGGGTATTATAATTCTTCCCCTCTAATAGAAAATTTTCGTCCTCGAAATTTGAGTAGACAGATCAGATGGAAATGTATCGAATCGCAGAAACCGCATGGATAATAAATTCGCATAACTCTTCAGTTTCTCAAGTAGTATCGTCCTCAGTATAGTCATTCCAAAGGATTCTCACAATCAGACAGATCTTGTTTCTCATAATTCATAGCCTCAGATCTTTATCCAAGTAGATGATGAAGCGTACATATAAGAGTAGATCCATGATACGAAGCGTACATGTAACATAAAATAGGTGTACTTCTCTATAGTAACGCATGGAATACATACGGACAGGAAACAGATTGGGTGATAAAATCAAACAGTAGAAAGCTCTACAATGAGTCTTAAGATTCTTAACAGATGAATAAAGGTCAACAAATACATGTCGAGAATTCAAACGTATCCAGATGTCTAACGATGAAGGCAGAGTATTCGCACAGGTAGAATGAACCTAAGGTGTCACTAATCGCGGATAATCTTCATTAATATCAGAAATCTAAATCTTCTCAGGCATTCCTCGAAATATCCTATGATCACAATAAAGGTACGTTATATGACGTAAGTATTATCACGTTAGCTATGCGTCATAATACGAGCATCATATAAATATACCTTCATGATGGTCATACTTTATCTCAAGTTGTGAATAAGCAACCTATCATCAACCTCCTAGTTCTTCTTCACTCTCATAGGTTAACAAAAGCAATCGTCATCAACGGAACAAAATAAGGAAACGGAACTTATCATAGAAGCAACGGAAAATTAGTATGTCTATCAGAAGTGGAGTACATCGTCAATTACACCAATTCTTCCACGATTCCCCAAAATTCTCATAACAAATAAATCAACCAACATACTCAGGATTACCACAGAACGAAATTACCAATTGAGAACTTAAAATATTCAAAGGATTTACTCACTAAAACCACCAGTGTATCATGAAAATGAAAAGGAAAATAAATGTCAAGACATCTGAATCAAATGAAAAGGAAATTAAGGAAACTAGTTGCGAGCACGGTCTCCTATCTGATTTGGCCTGGCATTTTTGTTGTTGTCGGTTACACGCTTTTTGGGACAATCCCTCCTAATATGATCAGTCTAACCACATGAGAAACATGCACCCGAAATCTTATGACAAGCCTTCCCCGGGTGAAACTTTCCACAAGTATCACAAGCAGTAGCCGAAGCCTGATCCATACCACCCCTCTGACTAGATGAACCCGAAGAATGATGTTGCTGATAACCGCGGTGCTGCTGATCACGTCCCGACCTCTGGTTGTTGTAGCCCTTCCTATCATATCTCCGCTGATCATCATCCCACAAATCATTATCCTGCTGATTGCTTCCCTGAACTGGTTGCACTCGATCCCTGTCACGATTCCTCTTGACACCCTGCCTAGCCCTCTCCTGCATAATTTCAATATGAATGGTCACTGGTGGAGCACCAACACCCGAACCACCACTTCCACTACCACTGGCCGTGTTTTGACTGATCTCAGTCGCGATCCATTCTGTAAGGCCCGGAATTAGTGCTTCTACAGTCCGATGGACTGCAGCAGCAAATGCAGGGTTGTTACAAAAATCTTCATCATGACTAGTGTTCACCATCTGAATGGTCATAAACGAATTAGCGAGGACAAAACAAAGTTAAGGGGTAAAATATGAAGGAAAGATCGTGCCGAAACGAAACCAAATGTCTACCCAATCCTCACCGATCAAAACCTAAGTCCTATAGGGCGAAACCTAAGGGTCCAGATTTCACAGGCTATAACTTATGAGCTATAAGTCGCAGCCTGGGCTCTGATACCGTAATTGTAACACCCCAACCCGACCTTGGTTAAGATGCCACATTATGGTGTCTAATCAGAACATACAAAATAACGCAAGCGAAAGTATTTCATAAACAAAGGTAAGTCAAGAACATCATGACTTATAAATTACAAGTTCCCAAAAGACTTAACAATCTCAAATGAAATGGAAAGGAAATAAAAACATTCAATACATAAGTCCAAAATAGTTCCAAGACAATCCTAAAATACTTTCAACTCTCTTGCCCCGCATCCCGCTTATTACCTGCCGCATGGAAAAGAAAACGCGACTGAGCTTAAAAAGCCCAGTGAATAGATATATATAACAAACGAATAATCAAACATATATATGTATAGGAAAAAGGAAACACAAGCTTCTGCTGAAATGAATATCATATGTCAAAATAAAGAGAGATCAAAGACCAGCTGAACAAATATCATACGTCAAATGAAATGGAGAAATAAGAAAATACAAATCAGATAATCATAATGAGTAGAATAGCTCTAAGAGTCAAAGAATCAAATAAGCACGGCAACGAACGCGTCCAAATGAGCCACTCAAATGGACCAAAGATACCTAACAGATAGCCACGAGCCTGTCTAAACGAGCCAATCGAATAAACCACATAATCACATATACCTATCATATCTAAGTGTATGGAGAGGGGAGGCCTCTAATTACCAAACAGTGAGTGGGGTGTAGGGTACACACAGCCAGTCACCAAAAAAATCATATCACATATCATATCATATAAGCCTAGGATGCATCCATACGCCCCCCACAAAACAAATCATATACGTACCATGTACTGGACAAGTATACGCATATATCAAAATGGCCAAGTGATCACATATCATATCATATCATATCATATCAAATCAAATGGGGATGCCGTGGATCAATCACACCTCCATAGAAAGTGTCATGCCATCGGTGCCTCAATGACATGGCCATGGTACCTCCATGGCTAGTTAGCTCGGTCGACAAATAGAACAAAGCATATTATATCATAGAATCATATCAAAGGGAAACATAGCAATGGATCATACCAACTGTATTATAACAAAGGATCATATAACTGAGATCATATTAATGCTCATATCAAAAGGGATTATATCAAAGGATCATAGCAAAGGAATCATATCAAACGAATCGAGGTCAAAAATCAAAGTCATGAGAAGAAACACCCTTACTGAGAAATGGCAGAATATTTGTACCTTAAGAAGTCAATCAACTAAATAGGAAAGCACACCGAAAATAGGGAATCACTCCTTCTTCGCCGAACCTATACAATTTAATGATCATGTATTATTTAGAAGCTCATTTTAAAAGTTTATTACTTATAGCTATTAAGGTTTCCCATTTATGGTTTCTTTCCATTTTTAGAAACTTTATATTTTTAGTAACCTGTCATATTTAGTAAGTTTCTCGATTTAGTAACTTTCTATTTTTAGTAAGTTTCTATAATTATCAAGTTTCCTGAATTAATGACTTTTAGGGTTATAAATGACAATAAAATAAACTTTAAGACTTAATATGATTAATATTATAGTTTGGGGTTAATTATGTCAATTTAGTAAGGTTTAGGGTCAAAATGTAAATTATCAAATTTAAATATTAAAAACTTCAAATAAAATTATTTTAAAGTTTATGCTATAATTTTATATTAAGTCGATAATTTTAGACCCCGTTGTTCATAATTTATTAACGTATTCTTGACATCAATCTTAGACCGCGACGACCAAAATATGTTATTATCACATGCATAAATACATGACTCACATTCTTCCTATTTTAAACCTAACCATATCGACCAAAATCCCTTTTTATTTGTCCATAGAACACGACACGACCAACACATAAAATCACACCCTTTTGACACCCATTCAACTTACAGTGAACCTACACGCCCAAAATTACAATTCTTGTTCCACTTTAACTCAGTTTGCAATTACGTATTCGACACCTTTTAACCATCCAATATCACACATACAATACTTATACAACTTGCCATTTAACTATTTGAATCTAACCACAATTTAACGTGGCATTATGACACATCATACCCAATCCCTTTTTGCTTCTGATTTACACTCGTTAATACATATTCTATACGACCTATATTTACATGTTTTAGACTCTTTTACCTGACAGCATATCATAAAACATACGTAGTTATAAACACAATATTCAACATCATAATAGCATTCACACACACACTTCAAAACCACCCCTGTTTACATGCACGATCACCACCATTTTATATATTCAAACACACCCTAATTTGACACACTTAGCACACACATACGACACACCATATCGACCCATAACTCACACGCATAGGACTCCTTCAACTTACTCCATTCGACACACTCATTTCATACATGCACACGTTAAATTTTCTCCCTTTTACACGCACCACAACTGACTAATTTTTATAGCTTATTATATGTGTTGATCTAAGCTATCCATAGTGCTAGACAATAGACCATTGATGTGGTTTTACATTTTCAGGTTCTGATGTTGTACTAACCCATATATATATTGACCTATATTTCATCCTTTATGCATATATATGCATGCCCCAAATTCAGATTATGAGCCTTATTATTTAAACAATATGGTTTGTTATTTCACGTACTATTTTCCATAATCCTAGACCAGATTCGAATAGCCATTAGTAACTATATATCGACATGAACCTAAACCCATTTCATACAACATTTTATCCAGGTTTTGGAAAGTATTAAGCAATCACAACCAGTGTATGATACAGACCAAATAATCGACCTATCTTTTCATCATTTTATGGGGACGTAACTCGTCATTTTATGTGATCATATCGAACAGGAATTGAGACTAAAAAGGGGTGATACCTTTCACTGAATGAACGAATGAAAGGAGAACAAAGGACTCAAACTACCACCCTGCTTGATCCAAAACTAACGCCTTTGAACCTGTTGTAACCCACGCTCAACACACCTTCCTGATCACCTTGTACCCCTCTCTTGTACCTCTTTTACTCGACTGAAAAGGGGGAAAGAAAGATGCCGCCACTTATTTTTTTTGTGCTAGGGTTTTTATGTATTTTGAGTGGGTGATATTCTGTTGAAAAATCAGGAAAATGGGGGAGATATAGAATGTTGTAGCCGAGCCTTATGGGAGGATTAAAGTCCATGATTTTCTTTCCAAAATTCAGATTTTATTCTAGACAATTCCTTAGTATATATATTGTGTACAAAAATTTAATAGTTTGGAACCTATGATACGTGTAATATATATATATACTTGTTTTATTTTATTTATTTTGTTTATTTATTTATTTATTTTTTGCCTATGTCGATTTATGAGGCTTAAATTATGACTTCTTTCTTTTGTAATTTACATGGCATGATTCATAGTTACTAAGGTTATAATTGGTTTAAAGTTCAAATTTGTACGTATTTTAGAATTCACGTTTTAGGGTATTATAACTGCTGAGTAGATAAGTATGAAAAAGATATTTGTGTATAAAAGTCAAATATATACGGTAGATAATATCTTAGATATGTGTTCAATCAACAAGTTGTAAACATAGAACATGTTGTATCTTAGCTACTGACACACTCAAGCTAGCAAGTAGTCGAATACTCAAGTGTGCATGTGCTTAGATATTACATATATAGAGAGTTAGTCATTAGTTAGAAAGTGACTGAGTTTATATAATACAATAGAAAATAGTTTTCTTTGTAATAGAGATTCAAAGTTTGAAAACCATTGTGCATGAGTCTACTAAAAGCATCATCATCTTGTATGCTCTTGTCTTTTCCTACACCTGGCTTAGCAGCGGTTGTTGTATCTCTCCCTACAATGGAAGCTTCGCCTTCAGAATCATCTCAATAAAAAGAACTAGCTCCAGTTTCAGTTAATAGATGCTGGAAATAAGCTCTTTCATCTCTCTTCTTCATGTTCGGACATCTTTGGCTTAAAATGATAAAGCTCTGTCTCGAGATCATGTTGAAAATTTGGACAAGATTCTGGAGTATTATATATATTCAAAAGGGATGAATTAATTCAATGTCAATTTCAGTTCACTACGTTTGTTCATCACTTGCATGGCTTGCTGAGAGATGACTTGACTTCTTAGAGCAATTACAGGGAATATAATATCAGGCTTCAAACATCTAAGGAAATTGCACCATCTTTTATGCAATGAATGGAGTCTAAGAAAGGTATTGTTATTGTTCAAGAAAAAGAAGATGATATTATTGCTGAATGTGATACACAGATGGCAGATGAGTTAGTCAGAAAGATACTTAATCTTACAGAACAAAGGAATGCTCAGATCAAAGAGTCTGACTATATAGTGTTTGAAAGACTCTCACAATCCTCATTTAATTCAGAAGAAACTTGATGATTTGGGATAAATCACAAGTTTAGGGGAGGATTGTTGGGAATTAAATGTTCTGCAGATTAGTACTTTTGGTTCATAAAGGAAAATACTCTAAGTGTCGATACTACTGCTAGTGCATTCAATACTACTGCTAGTGTTGGAGATTCTACTGCCGCAATATTCTACTGCTAGTGTATCAGATACTACTGCTGAGTGGATAAGTGTCGCGTATTCTACTGCTGACTGGATAAGTATGAAAAAGATATTTTTGTATAAAAGTCAAATATATACGGTAGACAACATCTTTGATAGGTGATCAGTCAACAAGTTGTAAACACAGAACATGTTGTATCTTAGCTACTGACACACACAAGCTAGCAAGTAGTCGAATACTCAAGTGTGCATGTGCTTAGATATTACATAAATAGAGAGTTAGACATTAGTTAGCAAGTGTGCTTAATGTGTAACTATTAGATATTAACTGAGTTAGTTGAACATGACAGAAATAATTATCTTTGTAATAGAGATTCAAGGTTTTGTAACCCTAGTGATAGTGAAGATCACTCGTATTATTCTCAATAATATTGAATCGTTTGGTGTTACACTTTCTGTGTTCATCATTCAAATAACAAGCATCACTGCTCCATTTCCATAACCAATATCCTTCTAAGTGTGGTTAAGTAGATTCCGCATACTTAATCATATTCACTCAAAGTATCATATACACACGTTATAAAGGACTAACATCCTCAGAATGTATCAACAATCCTCTCAATTGGTATCAGAGCAAGGCTGATATCTTTGATTTAGAAGAAGAAATGGACATGGAGTCTATTCAAACGAATGTTGCTGCAAAATTGCCAATGCTCAAGCAGAATGAGTTTGATATGTGGAGGTTAAGGATGGAGCAGTATTTCCAAGTACAAGACTATACACTTTGGGAAATTATTGAAGAAGGAAACTCTTTCAAGCCTACAACCACTACATCAACTGTTGATGAAAAGATAGTAACAACTATGAATACCAACCCAACAACTAGAGAAGATAGAGTAAAGAAGAAGAATGACCTAAAGGCCAGAAGTTGCTGATGACGACCATTCCAAATGATCAACTTTTAAACTTCAGCAAGTTCAAAGATGCCAAGTCATTATTTGAGGCCATTGTTGCAAGGTATGGTGGAAATGAAACCACCAAGAAGACCCAGAAGTGTAGGGTATTCACTAAGCAAGAAACACTCTTGAGAGGCTTGTATATGGATCGAATATGTAAGAGTTCTAGAGAGAAGTAGGAGAGTTTTGGGAGCCTTTAGTGAGAGAAAGAAACTTGTGTAATATTATATTGAAAAGGTCCAACCCTTCCCATGGGTGGGAAGGGTGTATTTATACTACTACATATTATGTCCCTAGTGGACTGTGGAGCGAGCTGACAGAGGGGAAAGCCCCGACCCACTCCACAAATATAGATACGACTAAACTAATAAAACTAATAATATTACTGATAATCATACGAGCTATGATGTGCTAATAAGTACTCGGGGTGACCGAGTCTTCAGATGAATATTCATATTCTTAACAATCTCCCCCTAAGGGAGGTCACCCCGGAAGTCATGTTCTGAATTCTAGCACTTCATCCTTGGATCTTGATTTCATAGCTCGTACTTATTGATTCTTCATTTTCCTTGATCATTGTGCAGCAGCAAATCTTAAGATGATTTTTTCTTTTGACTTGGATGATCTTTGAGTATTCTTTGAAGTTATCATCCAACATGTGTCTTCAAGTCATCTTGTGGCTTCGTCATCATGAGAAGTTGTGATCTTGGAGCCTTCTTTGAGATCATCAGCCACCGAAAATCTCTGAGCTCATCCATTGTAGTAATGCCTCCATGTGATTTGTTGTGACCGTTGGGCCCGCATGCTCACACTTTTCTGGATCATGATAGCTATCATCAGAGTTGCGGAAGCTGTGTTGAAGGTCTTTTAGCTATCATGATGTCTTTAATAATGAGTTGGAAGTGTGAGCATGGAGTGTGAATTGACATGTCACATACTGGAATCAGGAACCACCATCACCATCTTTATATGTACCTGAAATAAAACAGTTAGCAATAAAGTTGGAGAACGAATATGGCTTTGTCATTCGTTCGGTGTGGTTGGATTAACCTTCGGATCCGTGAGGACCGACCTGTGATCAGGTAGAATTCCCTTTAAAGAGAATTCTCCTTGACAGGAATTTCCAGCTTGTTGTAAAGACTCATTCAATGAACTAACATTGGACTCGTCTTACAAGCATGTTCTCATACCGGAACGTCTCAAAGCAGAAAACACGATTGAGTGAATCAGTGAATTGAATACCCACTGATTGAAGAGAAATTGATTAGAAAAATCACTCGCGTGTTACTAGATAAATAATTTTTATGTAACACGACGAGGGTTTTACACATTAAATCACATTTCTGTCATAAATACTTTTGTTTGAAAATTTTCACAATCAATGCGCTCGAAATTCATTTGATGAGCACATTGAAGGGTTTTCCAAAAGCATCCGTCAATCCATTTCCTGGAACAAGTTTGATTCAAATGTGAATCGCCCCACTGTTTCATTCCAGTTGTCACAGGTTTGATCCATGAAGGATCTCACATGTTACCCACCAAGAGCTCGTTTGATGTTGGCTCTAGAAGGATTTCCATCTTCATTGTGATTACTTTAAGTATCACTCGGATGTTCTGGCAATACCACAAGGATAATGCGTAGGACTCTTCATATATATTTTCTTGCTTTTCAAGGTGTATGAAACAGCAAGCATATTGGAAATGTGTCCTAATGAGATTAATTGATGATCTTTTGGCTCTAGACTCAATAGTGCATTTTGATTTAGTGATCGGAGGCTGGAGAGGACTGCCACCTTTTCAATATCATCTAACTCGGAGTGAGAGAGACGATAGCAATGTATTGATCTCCGTGACAAGTGAAACAAGAGTCCTTTGAGGGACCTTGAGTGGCTAGGGAGGGTTGTGCAGCGTATCACTGGGTCCATGATACTTTGTCTTCAATGTCAGCAATCAACTAAGTGATTCTGACAGCATATGTATTGACCCAGATTCTGCCTAAGATGTAAGGAGGGCTTCTTTCTTTTCACCCTTTATCTTTACATTTCTTTTTCATTCTTCAACCCCTTCAGTGCTTACCGAGACTTCATAACTAGCACCTTGTTGGGTTTTTTCCAGTGCTAGCTCCATCTCAGTCGGCACTCTTCCCTTATTCACTTTTCTCCTTTTTAATCATTCCTAAGGACTTCTATTCTAATTAGAGGATTGTCCCTGGGAAGATCCCTCCGGTTTTGGCTGGATCATGGGAACAAATACCTAACCTCACCATCCTTATAACTCCAATGCATTAAAATAAGATTGGTCGGTCTTTGGTATTCTTCCACAGTTGCCATCATAAATCATTCGCTCCCCCTCAATATGTGCATCGATATACGAAAAGGTTTAGCACATATGGAGGAGCCTACACTTGAGTTCCAAAAGATCACATTTTTATCAGAATTTCATATTTAAATCACATTCTCTCCCCCGATCAAAAATTTCAAACCATTTGAGATTTGTGATCCCAATTGATTTAAATATGTTTAGAAAATTTGGGAGAAAATGTGGTCAAGTTTAATATATTCTGATTACGAAGCATACAATGCTCCCCCTCAAACCAAGAGAGAGTGTCACTGCTGATGTTGCACAATGTTTAAAAAAGGTGTTCAAATTTGAACAAATAAACTCCCCCTCAATTAATGACCCGTTTTCTATTTAAAGAGCTGTAGTCATTCAATTGAGTGATAAGTATTTGTGAAATTTAAGTCCAGTTACCACCTTGTGAAACACCAAAACTCTCTTGAAGAATCATAGAACTGAAAGAGTTCATGGTGCAAAGAAGACTTCTCTTCTTATACTCGAAATGATGCACTGAACCGTACATCAAATCGGGGAAACATGGATATAAAGTAATCCATGCCCAGGTGAACATCACCCGGTTGGAGGAACAGCTGTCTTTTTGGCGACATGCTTTCCCCATTGTACAACGCGGGTTGCAGTATGAAGTAACTGCAAGCCATTTAGACATGTTTTAACAATCCATTTTAACTTCTGCTCGAGCTTCATTTAAAGACCCGTGCCATTATTGAATGACATTTCTAAGTCCGTAAATGTTATCGATAAACAGAAGACATGCCTAGGTGAAACTATTTTGGTATTTTCTATTTTTCTGATTTTTTATGGTTTTTCTTGGTTTTAATATTTTTCTATATACAATTTTCTGGTTCTATAATTTTCTATTTACAGTATGTTTTAAGATATGTACAAAATATATTATTCAGTTTAAGACGATGATGAAATGAATACCGAAATGAGGATACGTTCAGTATGTTGTAGAAATCTGTGGTCAATCATCTCTTAAACTTTCACCACCAAAGCTTTCGAGGCTCCTGAACAATCGACGGAACTTGAGCCTTCCCAATGTACAGCTTTGATAGCTTCCCCCAAACCGACAATCTTCATACTGAGCAGATTCAAAGCTCTCTTTCAAGCTTACATAAGGTAAGCGTACAGCGAAAACCGTAGCAAACCACATTAAGTATTGCTGCTCCCTTTTAAGAATAATCATCGTGATTCTCCGTTCGGGGATCCTCAAATAGATCAGCAACGAATCATCTCACATTTGAATAATTCTTCTCACATTTCTTCCCGCTGAATACTGAAGAAATGCCTACCAAAAGTATCCAGAGACCACTTTCCCCCAAGTAGTTGAAGAGATGCAGCCAGTCTCGATATATGAAGCCCAAAAACCCGAAGTACACACTCAATCCCATTAATGAAGTCGAAAATTCATCATCAAGATCAATTAAGACCCGAAAATCCCCTTATCTCCTTTCAGGACATTGCAGATGAGAATTGTTACACCAAATTCAGCTAAGTCCCGAGTGTAAGCAATTTATCCCGTATGTAGTCGACATGATAACACCAAGACAGTACCATAATAGCTATTGAGTACCGGATGTACACATTTCCTTCAGTAGGATACCGACTAACCATAGGAACCATCATACAATTGTGTACCTCTTTTATCATCAGAAACTGACATTCTCTTCCCACACTTAGTTGGAATGACACACCAGAAAGAACGAGTTAGAACACTGATTTTCTCTACGGTTATGACATTTGTCTTCCCGGAATAATCTTCAATTGAGAAGAAGTATAAAGCCCATCATGTGTACTCATTGTGCATTCAGATGTATGTCTCCTTCCCCCTTGCTGGTTTTGATACCTCAGAATCAGCAACATATTTTACGAACATATTCTTGAAATCTTGTGAGAAGAACAACTTAGGCTCAAGTAGATCAAGTGAGAATTAACCGCTGCCGAAACCGTCTCTGACTATCTTAATCAACCCTCAAGTAGGCCTTATGATGAGATAACTGATGGAGCAAACCCGATATACCAAACTTGAGTCTGAAGATAGAATTCCCCATTCTTGTGACTTACGCTTGCACTAATGTTGGAAGAACAGTGTAGAGAATTAGTGCTCCAAGCAAATCTCTAAGTACTCAATAACCAACCAAGGTATGAGACATTAACACCTCTTACGATTATCCACAACGACATCGGCGTGTGACACTGAGTACTACAACGTAACTCCTTTACGTGATAGTTACCCCGACTACTGGTAACTAGATAACCTAAGACTTCAACTTAAATCTTAAGCACGAGCAAGTTATCATAGAAAGTCATGCATTCAACCAACCCTGACTTCAAGATAGGATAAGATCACGCCTTTGAGGAAGTCAACTTCAATCTCGAATAAGTGATACCTAATCAACTTAGGTATTCTTGAACATATTCTTGAAATCTTGTGAGAAGAACAACTTAGGCTCAAGTAGATCAAGTGAGAATTAACCGCTGCCGAAACCGTCTCTGACTATCTTTATCAACCCTCAAGTAGGCCTTATGATGAGATAACTGATGGAGCAAACCCGATATACCAAACTTGAGTCTGAAGATAGAATTCCCCATTCTTGTGACTTACGCTTGCACTAATGTTGGAAGAACAGTGTAGAGAATTAGTGCTCCAAGCAAATCTCTAAGTACTCAATAACCAACCAAGGTATGAGACATTAACACCTCTTACGATTATCCACAACGACATCGGCGTGTGACACTGAGTACTACAACGTAACTCCTTTACGTGATAGTTACCCCGACTACTGGTAACTAGATAACCTAAGACTTCAACTTAAATCTTAAGCACGAGCAAGTTATCATAGAAAGTCATGCATCCAACCAACCCCGACTTCAAGATAGGATAAGATCACGCCTTTGAGGAAGTCAACTTCAATCTCGAATAAGTGATACCTAATCAACTCCATGGTCATAATTAGATGCCCAGCTCAAGTGAGTGAACCAACAACCAAGTATACATCGAATCACTTGTTCACACTTCTCCCCCTCAAAGATTGCATACGAGGATGCCATCTTTGATTGAACAAGTGCATATGAGGTTGATCCACTGTTCACACTTCTCCCCCTCAAAGATTGCATACGAGGATGCCATTTTTGATTGAGTGAATAAACGTCCAATCGGATGGAAGTAGATCCACTTGATATCTGAATAAGCATGGAGCAAGTATGAAGCCTTTTGATGAGAATAGTCAGAAACATGGAGAGTCGTATGACCACTTCTCAAATCTCAATCACCAAGTAGTTTATTCACCTTTCTCCCCCTCAAAAATTGCATATAACGGTCAACTGCCATTTTTGATAGAGCAGGTGAACAAGAATATACTTCAATGTACGTTTATCTCCTTTGGTGACTTAATGAGCATTTGAAGAACATGAAGCTTGATGAGAATGGTCATAAATAAGAAGATTCCTCTTCTTCCGAAGATAAAGCGCACTCAAGCGTACACTTTTCTTTTCTTTGATGAACGAGGCCTGAACTGATGTATTCAGACGTCATTAGATGAAGAACGAGGCCTGCACTGAAGTGTACAGACATCATAATGTTGAAGAACGAGGCCTGCACTGAAGTGTACAGACGTCATAATGTTGAAGAACGAGGCCTGCACTGAAGTGTACAGACGTCATAATGTTGAAGAACGAGGCCTGCACTGAAGTGTACAGATGTCATAGCCAATTCCCCTCATATGTTGTGAGCAGCCTGAGTCCAAATGTCAAAGGACAATCCGTACGACCTGCATTTGAAAACAGACAGAAATGGAGAGTTTGGAGTGCCGGATCCCCAGTTTAAGTTGGGGTCCAGTTGGTTAGTGGAAACAGAAGCATCATTCGCCCGAGTCTTAGTAGGAGTTGGAATGCTAGTGGAAGTAGACCTAATTAAAGGGCACTGTTCTCTTACAGGAAATTTCCTTCCAGTTGGCTTCCATTGACGTACAGGCATTACTTTAGTTTTAGTTATCCTAGTTAAAGGGCACTGTTCTCCTAAAGTGAATTTCCTTCCAGTGGGCTTCCATTGGTAACCAACTTTAGCAAACCTATTTCCTGTTGCTTTCCAAGTTTGCTTAATTTCTCTAGCTCTCCAAACTTTCTTAACTGGGGGTTTGTTGGACAACTTCAGAAATTTCTCAACACATTTATCATGATTACGCGAAATTAAGCATTCATTACATGTCTTGCAAAGTGAATTAGGGTTTGAATTATGATTCTTTTTGCTCAATTCTGACTTTTTGTTCCTCATGTGGTCTTCTACTTTCTTTATAGGAACACTTTTAGCTGGTGAAGTCCTAGAATTCTTAAAGTTTATCCTAGGTTTTGACTTGCTAGCTTTAGTGTCACTATTAACTCCTGTAGAGGAACTGATGGGAATCTTAGTCTTTTTCACTTCTGGTTGCTGAACATGTTTTGATGTGCTGGGATCTGAAGTTTCCAAAGGTACCTCAAAGGTTACATGCTTGTTCTTGGTAGTGGATGATGATGCACCTAATCTATCTCTTTGGTTGCTAGACTTGGGACCCGTGCCAATGGCATATTCTAACTGTTCCTGGATCCTTTTTGTGAGGACGCAGGCATAACCTATTGCCTTATCGAGTGGTTTTCCTATTCTGTCCTCTTCCACAACCTCACGAAGAGTGTCAAGTCCATCCCTAAGGTGACAGAGGTACATTTGATGTACAGGTCTGTTGTGTCTCATGGGAAATGGAATAGGCCCAACATCAACATCATACTTTTTACTAGCAGCAGCCTTTGGTGCATCACAATTACAAGTGGTGCATGGCATTTTACCTTTCACTCGAGCCTTCAGATTCTCAATTTCATTTGTCAAAGAGGTTATTTGATCATTGTGATTGCTTCTTGTAACTTTAATAGAATCATATAACTCTTTGAAATGTTGTTTAACCTTTGAATTTTCTTCTCGATAACACTCATTTTCATAATGTAACTTATTTATGGTGTTTTGATATTGAAAATTCTGAGAATCTGAAGACGAAGGTTTATTGGTGCCATATACCTCACACTTGTTGGATTTCAATTGGGCAATTTGGGCCCTCAGCAGTCGAATCGTGTTCGTGTGAGCTTGAATTGTCTCATCTCGTTTGCTTAATTCAAAATAAGTATCAAATTCAGGAGCATCCAAGGATGTCTTGTCATTTGATATTTTATGTTTTTCATTTAAATGTTGATATTTCAATTGCAAATTAAGATATTCAACTTCCAATTTTGAAAAACGTTTAACCATATTATCATGGTCATCATTTTGAATTTTTTCAAGCAATTTTAAATTCTCCCCCTCAAGCTCAACAACACAATTCTGGGTGACATTTAACGCAATAGCATACTCATTAAATTGACACGCAGACAATGCAGAATCAGTGACAGTGTAAAATACATCTTGTGCAATACATTTAGCAATCAAGTTGTCGTTAGTAATGAGTATGTTTTTTCTTTCAATCTCTCGACTCTTAAGTTCTATTGCATATTCATTCACCTCACTTTCCATATCTTTAAACACTACTTCCATTTCTTTTATTTCGGCTTTAAGGGCAGTTTGCAACCCTTCAAAGTGTTCTTTAAGTAGTTTAAAGAATGGCATGACCTCAGTTAAGTAACACCTTTTTGCATGTTCAAAACACCTTTCCCCCTCAGTAATGCCAGTGGGTGTGATTCTCTTCTTACATGTTTTATCGAAATCAGCAAACAGTTGCCAAAGCACATATAAGCTAATAAAGGTTTTGCATTCAGTGGGAAGAGACAAAGGCACCAAATTCCTAGGTGTATTGGGAGGATACACCGTTATGGACGCAACTTTTCTAATGAGGGGGGTGTTGGCCTTAAGTTTTTCTACCTTAAGTTTTTCATTATCTTGTTTCCAAAATATCTGTTCAGGTGTTAACTTCTTTTGAGGAGCAAACACAGTCAAACGATTCTCCTCATAATAATCATGGGGTTTGATTATTATTCGTCTGGCTATGCACTCGGGATCCCTCATTTTCTCATTCATTCTTTCCTTTGTTCTCTCACTCATCTCCTCCTCCTCTTTAGTGTAGAGAAGCTCAGGCGGGTCATGATTAGGCATAAACATCACATTAGAATCATTTAATGCAGGTTGGGCTATCTTAGCAATCTCATGAATAGCTAATTTAGATTTACCTACATTGCTTTCACTATGCTTGTCACTTAACTTTCTGTGCTTATACATCATTTGGGCAGTCTGTCTGGTTTGGTCTTGTGTGTACAACTTATCTTCAAGCTTATTTTTTAACGTCTTGAGTCTAGAGAAATCATTTAAAAGTGTTGATTCTTTTTGTTTGAATTCTAGCTTAAGTGTATTAACACACTTTTGTGCTTCCTGTTTCTGTTTGATAGACTGTTCTAGCTGACTTTTCAAAGAACTCAACTCTAATTTTAATGTTTCTTCTCTTACTCTAGACTCTTTAATAAGTGTACTCATTTGACCTTCTAATTTCTGCTCTCGTTCATTAAGCTCAAACTTAGCACGCTGTTCATACATAGCCACTTGTTCTTTATAGATGTTAAGTCTAGTGATCAAGTTATCATCAGGGACAGGCAATTTGTACTTATGCAGCACATAATCATCATTTAGAACAGAAGATGCACAACTAGGTACAACAGACGCTTCGTTGTGATTCACATATTGTTCATATGGGAAAACATTGTTATCTCCCATATTAGCAATATCTGACTTAACAACGTTTGTCTGTTGTACTTTGTCGGGAATCTTTTGTTCATGCAACACATTATCATTATTAATGACAGAAGATACCCCATTAGGTTCAGCCGACGCTTCGTTGTGCTTCTCATGTTGCACGATGTTCCTAACAGTATCTGACTCAACAACTTTTGTCTGTGGCTGATGAAGCTCTTTCTCTTGAGAATTCGGGCACACAAAGTCTCTATTGGCACCAACATAGTCAAACACGTTTATCTATCGAACATCTTTGGGAATCTTTTGTTTGTCTATCATGTTGTACAAACTGAGTATCTCTGATATAGCAGAATCTGAAGTATTTGACATGATATTAACGTGCACGGGATTTTACAATTCTATGATTTAAACCTAGAAATAGATTCTTTCGCGGGGTTTTACAAAATCAAGAATAAACCGTGGAATGATGCTTGATATGTGTTATGATGACTGTTGGATTGTTGCACTATTGTTAAGTAGTGATTTGGTTTGGTTGATGCGAGTTGTTACGATGGAATTTTGGTCTGGAAACTTAAAACCTCAATAACTTCATTTTGGAGCGTTTTCAGGCCTCGAAACTTGGGTTGAATGAAGTTTTGACGTAAAAAAAAATCAAATTTGGATACAAACCGCCTAGACAAACCGAGTAGACACAAACCGAGTATACTCCTCAGAGACAAACCGAGTCTACACAAACCGAGTACACGCTGGAGGGACAAACCGAGTAGGCACAAACCGAGTAAACTCCTCAGAGACAAACCGAGTCTACACAAACCGAGTAGACTTTTCAGAGACAAACCGAGTCTACACAAACCGAGTAAATTTCTCCGAGACAAACCGAGTCTACACAAACCGAGTAGACTTTTCAGAGACAAACCGAGTCTACACAAACCGAGTAGACTTTTCAGAGACAAACCGAGTACGCGCAGCTGGGACAAACCGAGTAGACACAAACTCCCAAGCAGGTCGCTTTCACTGCCTTTTGTCTTTTTGCCTAAACGAGTAATAGGACAAACCGTGTCTGAGAAATGACACAAACCGAGTCCAATAATCGTCCAAAATAGACAAACCGCTGCCAAGAACAACTCAACTACAACCCACGAATTTTCCCAAAATCACCACACCGTTCTTAGATCTGTGAATCCAAACACTAAATACCACTCTAATACTATTCTTAAGCTAGAAAGTACAAAGAAAACCAACTTCTAATCACTAAACAAAGTACAAAGATGAAATTTATGCTACTTAATCAAACCGAAAAAAAACTTAAACAAACTACAAATCTAACCAAGAAAAAACCTAAAGAACTACACAAATACAAGATAAAACAACCTCTAATCACTAAACAAAGTACAAAGTGAAATTTAAGCTACTAAACAAACCGAACCAAAAGAAAACTTAAACCTACAAATCGAACCAACAAGAAAAACCTCAAGAACTACACAAATCCGTGAATACCAACTCTCATGGACCTAACCATGGCTCTTGATACCAATTGTAGGGTATTCACTAAGCAAGAAACACTCTTGAGAGGCTTGTATATGGATCGAATATGTAAGAGTTCTAGAGAGAAGTAGGAGAGTTTTGGGAGCCTTTAGTGAGAGAAAGAAACTTGTGATATATTAGATTGAAAAGGTCCAACCCTTCCCATGGGTGGGAAGGGTGTATTTATACTATTACATAATATGTCCCTAGTGGACTGTGGAGCGAGCAGACAGTGGGGAAAGCCCCGACCCACTCCACAAATATAGATACGACTAAACTAATAAAACTAATAATATTACTGATAATCATACGAGCTATGATGTGCTAATAAGTACTCGGGGTGACCGAGTCTTCAGATGAATATTCATATTCTTAACAAGAAGACTTTTCTCAAGCAGAACTTTGAAAACTTCTCTTCAACAACCAATAAATCACTAGATCACATGTTTAACAGGCTTCAGAAGATTGTGAGCCAACTTGCTGTTCTTGGTGTAGAGATACCTCAAGAAGATTTAAACTCCAAGTTCTTAAGAAGTCTACCAGAAGAGTGGGCTATGCATGTGGTTGTCTGGAAAAACAAGCCAGATATTGATTCAATGAGTTTGAATGACTTGTACAAGCTGGAAGTGCTAGGTCAAGCACTGGGAACATGGCATTTGTGTCATCTCCTAGTACCTCAAATCCAGTTGAAGATGTGAAGGTTGATATGGGAGTTGGTACTGCTAGTTCATCAAGTAGTACTATCGGTATTATGGATGAGAAAACATGTTGTGCTTTTCTCACAAGCCAGAATGATGGGTCTATGCTTACTCATGAAGACCTCCAGGAAATCAATGATGATGATTTGGAGGAGATGGACCTAAAATGGCAAATTTCTCTTCTTAGCATGAGGGCTAAGAAATTCTATCAAAGAACAGGGAAGAAAATCACTATCAACAGCAATGATACTGCTGGTTTTGACAAATCAAAGATAGAATGCTACAACTGCCACATGATAGGGCACTTCTCAAGGGAATGTGGAAGACCAAGGCATCAAGATGGCAAAAGCAAAGGTTTTGGAAGCAAGTCCAAAACAGGGGAGGTTACTAAGCCAAATTCAAAAGCTATGGTAGCTATTGATGGATTAGGGTTTGATTGGAGTTTCATGGCAGATGAAGAAGAAGCTTCTACACAGATGGCACTCATAGCCTTTTGTTTCTGTTTCTGCTAAGAATCAGAAGGATACTATAAAGCCTGTACTTTAAAGGTTGCAATTTTTGATGTGGCAGTGTATGATTGGTGATCAAAGGTCATGTGATATTCCTTTTTGCATATCATGCAGTAAAGGATTCTATAAAACTCATCAGTGGAATGATTGGTATAGTGACACAGCTCACACCTCTGCATAGGTTTGTAGGGTTTTGGTTTGGAGCTTGAGGAAGCTGATTTGGGTTCCTTCTTAGAATGAGAAGGCTTCTCAGAAGATTCAATCTTCTCACTCAGCTTCCTGACAAGCTCAGCCAACTGATCAATTTTTGAATCAGGGCTTTCTGTTTTTACTTTAGAAGGGACTGAAATTGATGAGTCATCCGTATAAGCTGAGACATCAGGGGTTTGCCTTTTCAGGATGGTTTTTCCCAATCCTGGCTTCTCCTTGGGAGAATGCTGAGAGTAGAACAATGGTGTGAGGTCTGAGCTTGGTGCAGCTCCCTGAAGGACTTTCAAAGGTGGGAGTGGTGTAAATTATTCTGATTCAGACTCATTGACTGACTCAGTACTACTGGGTTGCTCAGTGAGTCCAAGCGTATTTTTCAGAGCCTGACTTTCAGGAAGCAAGATTTTTCCAGTCTCAATGATTCGTAACTTACTGATTGGGTTGTCCCTGACAACCCAGTCATTTGACTTGGGTTCCATTTCCTGCTCAAAAGATATGCCAGCTGGAATAAAAGCCTTTTCTCTGTGACTTCCACTGGGGTTTTCAGTGAGTTGGTTTATTCCTATAACTTTCTTGTTTTCACTAGGAATCAGACTTACAGTTTCATAGACTTTGGGGTTCTTTTTAGTCCAGCTTTCAATGACAGCTTTTTCTTTGTTAAGTTCATTTTGAAGAGCTTGATTTTGTTTGAAAATCTCAGTGTTTTGAATTTGTAGTGTAATAGTTTCTAACTTGCCTGTTTTAGTACAAGCAATTCATCTCTACACTTATTTAATTCTAACACATGATTGTTATATTTTGAAAGCAAATTAAGCCTTTGTTCTTCTACAAACTTAAGATCTACACAAATGAAATTCATATAGGACTGCCAGTAAGAATCATCATCCATTGAAAGTAAAATATTTACCTTCTTCATGGTTATGTTGACCCATTCTCCATTCCTAGCTTGGCTTTTTCCAACAGCCAGCTGATCACCTTCAGAAAGTGCCATCAGTGCACTTACTCTAATTTCCTCATCTTCTGAGGATACCTCTTCTTCATCCCAGTCATAGGCTTCAGCTACAAGAACCTTGTTCTTCGTCTGAACAGGTTTGGAAGTTTGAGTAGCCTGAGGCATTAAGGGATTAGATTCAAGGAGAGGAAGTTTAGCCTTAGCTTGCCTATATTTAGCCTCAAAATCTTTTTGACCCCATTGAACATTATTTTGAAAATGTTGGGTCGAATGAAGCATTTTAGGTTGAAACTTGCTAGTTCCTGAAGAGGAACTGTTTCAAGAAAATTTATAAGAGGGTTCTGAGATGGTTTTTGAATAACAGTCTCCAGCAAAATGGCCCTTTTTACCACATTTGAAACACTCAGTGGTTTCATTTGCCTTAGCTTTTGAAAAGTTTGACTGATTTCTTTTGATAGAACGTTTTGAATTGGCAAGGAGTGCCCTTTCTTGGAATTCCAAGTTTAAGTCATTTAGGTACATATCACCAGTTCTTTCATCAATCTCATCATCAGAATCCTCTTGAAAATCCTGTACAACACCATTAGAATAAAAGTCAGTTGATATGGATGAGGAGGGCATGGCCTTTTTGGTCTCAAGAGCTTTCTTTGAGTCAGGGTATCACCTAGAGATTAAGTTATCCTCATAGACGAACTTCCCATAGATCTCAGGGAGCTCAAGGGTCTGAATATGGTTAGCATTCCTGATGCCTTGTGAGAAGTTTAGCCACTTCTCAAGGAGACTGTTGACAAAGCCAACATTGATCTCATGCTTAGATAAAACTACACCATCATTTGACAGTTCATTTATCAGGGTCTTGTATCTAGTATATGTCTGAGAGAGACTTTCAGAGTCCTTTGCCCTGAAAGTGTTGTACTCAAGTTTCAGGTCCATGATCCTGTTTTCCTTGGTATCTGAGGGACCTTCAAAGCTGTTAATCAAGTCAACCCAAGTTTGCTTGGCTGTAGAACAATTAATTCCATTATATCGTCAGGAAGACAATATATAATTATGCTTTTCAGGCGTTGGTCTTGATTAACCACCCTTCTCTCATCAATAGTCCACTGAGCTTCAGGCTTGTTTACCCCCTCAGCAGTCTTAGGGACAAAAGGACTGTCCTTGATACAAGTGATGTAGTATGGTTCCATACCAGTCAAGTAGCAAAGCATTCGATATTTCCACTTGCTAAATTGTCACACCCCTAGAAATCGGGTCCAGCGGAGGCGTACATGTCGTAGGGGTGCAACTCAATTGGTATCATAACACAAGTACAAAGAACGGTTTTCACCACAATCATTTAGAATATATTTGAGAAATCAGAAGTGTTAAATTTACATTATGAAAAGTAGTGTGGTAATAGGCCTTTAAATAAGTTAAACAGTCCAAAATGTTTACCAGAGTCTTCTATGACCATGCCATGCCCTGCCAAAAGCCTCTAGTAGCGTGCTATTGCTTATACCTGAAAATGCATGCTAAAGTGTCAACACGAGGTTGGTGAGTTCATAGAGTTTAGTGCAAAATGTAAAGAATTTGAATAAGAATTTTCCCGGCAAAGGCATTATAAATCCACTCAGTCCCAAGTCCCGCCCATACAAGTTTTGCAACCTGTGTGTTTACAACCTACTGCCAAATAAGATTTGGTTTAAGTGAACAAAAGTAATGTGTGGACCACGAGATTTAAAGTACATTTGATTTGACCAGTACATTCGGTTACGTGACCAATTCATTCGGTTATGTGACCAGTTCATTCTGTCATGTGACCCGTTCATTCGGTCATATTACCCGTACATTCGGTTATGTGACCCATTCATTCTGTCATGTATGTACATAGTGGTGGAGCCGTTTCATTTGGTTAAGTATACATGTATGAATAATTGTTCAAAGTGCTCGTGTCCATGAGTAATAAGAATTAAGTATGAAACAAGTGAATATGCAACGCATTCAAGTGAATAACAAAGTCATAAGTAGAACTAGTAATGGGTTAACTAAACAAGTAGCATGTTTAGATAAAATAAGTATTGTATTTAGTTGAAAATGAGCATGTATTCTCCCCCGAAAGTAATTCAGAATGAATAAGAGTAGGGGCTATGAAAACTCACCTAAAATAAAGTGTACAATCAAGTGAGATAATGAAGAAATAACCGCGAGAATCCTACGAGCAACCTAGATATATATATATACGCGTGTCTTAGCTTCTAAAAATAATGATACATTTATTTCTATATGCCATGTAAGTTGTAACCTCAATTATGCTTGGTACATAATGTTTAAATAACTTTCAAGGTTGAATTTGGCTTTTAATATGATTTACATGTATGGAATATATTTCTTACCCAATTTCAAGTTTTAATCCTATTTTGTCTTTAAGTCCAAAATAAGTCTTAAGGGTCCAAATTAAGTCTAAGGGTTCAACTTTTAGTCAAAAGGTTCAAATTATGTCTAAGGGTCCAAAATATCTTTGGTGGTTCAAAATAAAAACTCAAGGTTCAAATATAAAAGTTATCAATCTTTTTGCATCTTTTAATCTAAATCTGATGGAATTTTTATAACTTGTCCACTTTCAAAAATTTATAACTTGCAAACCGTAAGTCAAAAAATTATGTTCTTTACATCCTTAGCTTCCTCTAAGTCCCTACTTTACCGTAAAAATAAGTTTACTCAAAAATATCCAAGTATAACCACTTTTTCTAATTTTTGTTTACAAGTCAGTCCTAAAGGTTATATTGACTGAGTTTTAGGTCTTGCCAAAAAGGCCATATCTTGAAATCTACAGACCCTATGAAGGTGAAATCAATTGGAGATGATAGCCCTATTTCTCTAGAACGGGGTACATATTTGATATTTAAAAAGTTATGCTATAAAACTTGAGGTTTGCCCCGAATGGGAACAGTACATCAGATCTGACTGTTTTTACCGAAAAAATCATAATTTAATCATCGGGTATCATCACGGGAATCACCACCCGAGGAAATGACCACAAAACATAGATCTACAAATACATATTTTTCCCTTAGGCCCAAAGTCTACTGATCAGTACAGTTAATTCCATTTTTACCCCTGATTAGAATACTGCTTTGCATGTTAAGTCCTTTTAGGGTTTTCTAGTAATTTAAAGTGTGTACCAAGTATAATCAAGCATAAATAACTTATGTAGCAAATAAAATACATAAAATGACATGAATATCAGTAGTGAAATGAATGAAAATAATGAGGGTTGGTTCCTTACATAAGATGAAGAACAAGAAATATCAAGAACAAGATCACTAGACTTAGATTAACCCAACAATACTTGCATAAATCTTGGACTAGTAAAATCAAAACACCAAGGGGTGTTTGTGCTTGAAACCCACGAAATTTTGGAGAGAAAGATCAGATTTTTGATGTTCTTGCATGAGAAAATGAGAGTGGAAGTGGGATTTTGAAGTATTAGTACAATGGAAGGGTTATCTCAACACTTGTCTTCACTTTTGGACAAGTGTTGGGGTATGTGTCATATAAGGGGCGGCAACAACAAGTAATAAATAAGGAGGTGCAGATTTTTGTTATTAGTTTGAGTATTTAGTGTATTGTGTAGTGTAGGTTACTCCCGATACTCAAACGTAGGGTTTTTAAGACACATAATGCAATACCGGGTAACGTAAAATTGTAAAACTTCTAAAAATATAAAAACTTGTTATCATGACCTATTTTATTATTTTAGATGAGTGGTGAGTTCATCGGAGGGTATAAATATAATTAAAATCTAAAAACGAAGGTTTAGGACGCGTAAGACGTAAAAGGTGCAAGGTTTACGTAAAATGGAAAAAGTGAACATTGACTTTTAAAATAGAATTGTAAGGAACCAAAATTGTATAAAAGGTGTAGACTGGATATAGTCTAGTCTATATGAAGTGTTCTTACTGATGATACATGAATACGCAGCTAAACCATACTGGTTACGCGCATTTGAATACCCGTAAACCTAGTTTACGTAGTGATGAATGATGACTATGAATAGTAAATTGTCGAGGTTTAGAAAATGACCTGAAATTATGAGTTGTCACAGTCGCCCCCCCAAAAAGGAATTCAGCTCGTGTTGGTTTCTGGGGTGGATTCGGTGAAAAGGTGCGGATATTTGAGTCGCATTGCGGTGATAAAAGATAAAACAATCATTAGATAGGAATTCGTAATAGTACATGGAACTTATACGATAGAACGTAAAGTGAAACACAAAAGAAATACAACACTAGAGAGTTTAGGCTTCTGTTTATTTTTAAGGCAGGTGTTCTCTTCTTAAACATTGTCATTGTTGTTGTTGTTCTAACGAGCTTCGCACTTCAACGAGCTCTTCCTCCATTCTGGTTTCTCAGCTCCGGGAATTCACTCTTAAAGTTTCCAATTACTCCACACTCATGGCAGGTTACCATGACTGTCTAATGAATTACGAGGGTGGGAGCCTTGCAATCCTTGGCTTTGTGTCCGACTTTTTTGGCAGTTTCCACATTGAGTGGGGCAAGGTCCATTGTGGTGAAACCGACACTTGTTGCACTTGGGTAAAGTCTCTACATATCCTTTCTTTTCACTTGGCCCCGCAACGTAGGCCCTAACCACTTCATGTTGTTTGTGTGGTGGCCGAACTTGGTCATTTTCTTGGTTGTCCTCCTTTTTCCTTTTGTTGTCGTGGTTGCTGTTGTTGTTGTTGTTATGGTCATTGTTGTTGATAGTAGTTCCCTTCTTCACCACTTGGGCCATAAGCTTCTGAGATATTCTAATAGCTTCGTCAAGTGTTTGTGGGTCAAAAGAAATCACATCTCCACGGATGCTGTAAGGTAGTCCACCAATGAAATTTTCTAACAGCTTCTCATTATCTGGAACCATAGTCGGACATAATGTTGCCAACTCCTAAAACCTCCTGATATATGCCTCGATATCATTTCCTGCTATCACTAGCTCATAAAACTCTGTTTCCAACTTCTTTACTTCTGTGCGTGGACAGAACTTCTTAGTTAACAACTTCTTGAATTCATCCCACGTAAGCTTGTGAGCATTTTCCATTCCCATGGGCTTTGCATAAGAATTCCACCATGACATCGCTTCCTCAACAAGTGTACTGGTAGCAAACTTTACCTTGTCCTTCTCTGGACAATTGCATAAAAGGAATATAGATTCTGTCTTTTCAAACCAACGAATCATAGCAGTGGCTCCTTCAGTGCCTTTGAATTTTTTGGGATCACCACTTTTAAAGTCCTTGTATGTACATTTACGACCGTTGGTACCATTAGCAGCTAGTCCTGCAGCTTCTGTTGTTTCTGCCCGAGAAGCTGCTTCAGCAGCCCGTGCAGCTACGGCCTCTCTTTCAACTACTAGGGCCGCCTCTATACTGTCCGCAACAAGTTTTCTGATCTCAGCTGGTGTCATTGATTGAGTTGCTTCCTTTGGCGGCATGCTTCTTCAAAACAAGAAAAGAAGAGTGATACGTAAATAAGACGTTTCTGAAAAGTAGGTGTTCTAAGTGGCTTGTCATAGAATGAAAGCTTGTGGTTGAGTTATGATTAGCTGACGTGCTTCTAGGCGGTGGTTCACGAGGTGATGTAGATGTGAATATTCTTGCAATGATTGTGTACACACACATGAATTTTGAAACCTTTTAGAAATCGAGTAGAGAATCAACCTGGACATAATTTTATTATAACTATTCTCAGTATTGCAAAATTCATCTCTGAGTCGGACATAGGCGGTCAGGCTTTGTCCCACTGTCCCGGGTCGAATATAGATGACCAGCCTATATTCCACCGAGGCTCAATGAATTTTGAAATACTCAGCTCAGTTATACTAAGACCATGTCCTTCACATTTGAAAAGACGTTCTGAAAGACTAAGGTAAGTGACCAAACTCGGGGTCGAATGGTGGGATTACGTGAGGAAAAGGCGTAACGCTGAGACGTGTACGATATTTAAGCATACTTATGTGGAATACAATTATAGAAATCAACGAGAATAAGTAAGTATAATATATCTGATAATGAGATACAAATCTCATCACAAATGTCAGTAATAAACCACAAATGAGGCATCAGCTTGGCAGGAAGACACGTGGCGGTCATAGGGTTAAGTTTTCGTGAAAGTAGCTATAGTCTAGGTTTTAAAATCACCCAGTTCTCTATAGCCAAGGCTCAGATACCAATCTGTTACACCCCCAGAAATCGGGTCCAGCGGAAGCATACACGTCGCTGGGGTGCAACTCAATTGGTATCACAACACAAGTAAAAAGAACGGTTTTTACCACAATCATTTAGAATATATTTGAGAAATCAGAAGTGTTAAATTTACATTATGAAAAGTAGTGCGGTAATAGGCCTTTAAATAAGTTAAAAGGTCCCAAATGTTTATTAGAGTCTTCTATAACCATGCCATGCCTTGCCAAAAGCCTCTAGTAGCGTGCTATTGCTTATACCTGAAAATACATGCTAAAGTGTCAACACGAGGTTGGTGAGTTCATAGAGTTTAGTGCAAAATGTAAAGCATTTGAATAAGAATTTTCCGGTTAAAGGCATTGTAAATCCACTCAGTCCCAAGTCCCGCCCATACAAGACTTGGAACCTGTGTGGTTACAACCTACTACCAAATAAGATTTGGTTTAAGTGAACAAAAGTAATGTGTGGACCACGAGATTTAAAGTACATTTGATTTAACCAGAACATTCGGTTACGTGACCAATTCATTCGGTTATGTGACCAGTTCATTCTGTCATGTGACCCGTTCATTCGGTCATATTACCCGTACATTCGGTTATGTGACCCATTCATTCTGTCATGTATGTACATAGTGGTGGAGCCGTTTCATTTGGTTAAGTATACATGTATGAATAATTGTTCAAATTGCTCGTGTCCATGAGTAATAAGAATTAAGTATAAAACAAGTGAATATGCAACGCATTCAAGTGAATAACAAAGTCATAAGTAGAACTAGTAATGGTTTAACTAAACAAGTAGCATGTTCAGATAAAATAAGTATTGTATTTAGTTGAAAACGAGCATGTATTCTCCCCCGAAAGTAATTCAAAACGAATAAAAGTAGGGGATATGAAAACTCACCGAAAATAAAGTGTACAATCAAGTGAGATAATGAAGAAATAACCGCGAGAATCCTACGAGCAACCTAGTATATATATATACGCGTGTCTTAGCATCTAAAATAATGATACATTTATTCTATACGCCATGTAAGTTGTAACCTCAATTATGCTTGGTACATAATGTTTAAATAACTTTCAAGGTTGAATTTGGCTTTTAAATGATTTACATGTATGGAATATATTTCTTACCCAATTTCAAGTTTTAATCCTATTTTGTCTTTAAGTCCAAAATAAGTCTTAAGGGTCCAAATTAAGTCTAAGGGTTCAACTTTTAGTCAAAGGTTCAAATTATGTCTAAGGTCCAAATATCTTTGGTGGTTCAAATAAAAACTCAAGGTTCAAATATAAAAGTTATTAATCTTTTTGCATCTTTTAATCCAAATCTGATGGAATTTTTATAACTTGTCCACTTTCAAAAATATCCAAGTATAACCACTTTTTATAATTTTTGTTTACAAGTCAGTCCTAAAGGTTATATTGACTGAGTTTTAGGTCTTGCCAAAAAGGCCATATCTTGAAATCTACAGACCCTATGAAGGTGAAATCAATTGGAGATGATAGCCCTATTTCTCTCGAACTGGCTACATATTTGATATTTAAAAAGTTATGCTATAAAACTTGAGTTTTGCCCCGAATGGGAACAGCACATCAGATCTGACTGTTTTTACCAAAAAAATCATAACTTAATCATCGGGAAATGACCACCCGGGAAATGACCAAAAAACATAGATCTACAACTACATATTTTTTCATTAGGTCCAAAGTCTACTGATCAGTATAGTTAATTCTATTTTTACCCCTGATCAGAATACTGCTTTGCATGTTAAGTCCTTTTAGGGTTTTCTAGTAATTTAAAGTGTGTACCAAGTATAATCAAGCATAAACAACTTATGTAGCATATAAAATACATAAAATGACATGAATATCAGTAATGAAATGAATGAAAATAATGAGGGTTGGTTTCTTACAAAAGATGAAGAACAAGAAATATCAAGAACAAGATCACTAGACTTAGATTAACCCAACAATACTTGCATAAATATTGGACTAGTAAAATTAAAACACCCAGGGGTGTTTGTGCTTGAAACCCACGAAATTTTGGAGAGAAAGATCAGATTTTTGATGTTCTTGCATGAGAAAATGAGCGTGGAAGTGGGATTTTGAAGTATTAGTACAATGGAAGGGTTATCTCAACACTTGTCTTCACTTTTGGACAAGTGTTGGGGTATGTGGCATATAAGGGGCGACAACAACAAGAAATAAATAAGGAGGTGCAGATTTTTGTTATTAGTTTGAGTATTTAGTGTATTGTGTAGTGTAGGTTACTCCCGATACTCAAACGTAGGGTTTTTAAGACACATAATGCAATACCGGGTAACGTAAAATTGTAAAACTTCTAAAAATATAAAAACTTGTTATCATGACCTATTTTATTATTTTAGATGAGTGGTGAGTTCATCGGAGGGTATAAATATAATTAAAATCTAAAAACGATGGTTTAGAATGCGTAAGACGTAAAAGGTGCAAGGTTTACATAAAATGGAAAAAGTGAACATTGACTTTTAAAATAGAATTGTAAGGAACCAAAATTGTATAAAAGGTGTAGACTGGACATAGTCTAGTCTATATGAAGTGTTCTTGTTGATGAAACATGAATACACAGCTAAACCATACTGGTTACACGCATTTGAATACCCGTAAACCTAGTTTACGTAGTGATGAATGATGACCATGAATAGTAAATTGTCGAGGTTTGGAAAATGACATGAAATTACAAGTTGTCACATAAATTTTCCAGCTTCGAGTCTGGGAGCAACAGCTGAATAGCTACCACCCTTTTTATCAACGAGCTGGGGTACATTAACATCAGTCATAGTAGGATCTTGGTTTTAAAAACCTTGAGCACTCTTAGTTTTTGAAAAGATTTTATAAACCAGAGGCTCTGATACCACTTGTTGTTCCCTTTACACAAGCAGATATAACAACAAAGTTAATCTGATTCTGTTAATGACTGTGATAATGTAATTGATTAATTAAAGCAGATAAGTAAAACGTAAATATAAAAACATAAGTTTTTCAACGTTTAAATTCTTATTAGAAATTAATCAAAAGAATCTATTACCCAAGTGTTTGCAGAATATACACTTGGGATCGAATCGAAAAGGTATGATTTTCTCCTCTCTAAACTCAAGTTGTTCTTGAGTGGCAACAATAAAGACCCACTGAGCTATCTCTGGGATGTGGTTACTCTTTGGAGGAGAAAAGTGGTTTTTTGAAAGTCTAAGCTTTCAATGCACAAAATTTATCCCACTTTTCTTTGGAGGAGAAAAGTGATTTTGTGAAAGAAAAGTAGTTTTCTGAAAGGCAAGGTGCAAAAGGCTTAGCCTTTTGTTTCTGTTTCTGCTTAGAATCAGAAGGACACTTTAAAGCCTATACTTTAAAGGTTGCAATTTTTGATGTGGCTGTGTATGATTGGTGATCTGAGGTCCTGTGATCTTCCTTTTTGCATATCATGCAGTAAAAGATTCTATAACAATCATCAGTGGAATGATTGGTATAGTGACACAGCTCACACCTCTGCAGAGGTTTGGAGGGTTTTGGTTTGGAGCTTGAGGAAGCTGATTTGGGTTCCTTCTTAGAATGAGAAGGCTTCTCAGAAGATTTAATCTTCTCACTCAGCTTCCTGACAAGCTCAGCCAACTGATCAATTTTTAAATCAGGGTTTTCTGTTTTTACTTCAGAAGGGACTGAAGTTGATGAGTCAACAGTATGAGCTGAGACATCAGGGGTTTGCCTTTTCTGGATGGTTTTTCCCAATCCTGGCTTCTCCTTGGGAGAATGCTGAGAGTAGACCAATGGTGTGAGGTCTGAGCTTGGTGCTGCTCTCTAAAGGACTTTTAGAGGTGGGAGTGGTGTAAATGATTCTGATTCAGACTCATTGACTGACTCAGTATTACTGGGTTGGTCAGTGAGTCCAAGTATATTTTTCAGAGCCTGACTTTCAGGAAGCAAGATTTTTCCAGTCTCAAAGTTTGGTAACTTACTGATTGGGTTGTCCCTGACAACCCAGTCATTTGACTTGGGTTCCATTTCCTGTTCAAAAGATAGGCCAGCTGGAATAAAAGCCTTTTCTCTGTGAATTCCACTGGGGTTTTCAGTGAGTTGGTCTATTCCTATAACGTTCTCTTTTTCACTAGGAATCAGACTTACAGTTTCATAGACTTTGGGGTTCTTTTTAGTCCTGCTTTCAATGACAGCTTTTTCTTTGTTAAGTTCATTTTGAAGAGCTTGATTTTGTTTCAAAATCTCAGTGTTTTGAATTTATAGTGTAATAGTTTCAAACTTGGCCTGTTTTAGTACAAGCAATTCATCTCTACACTTATTTTATTCTAACACATGATTGTTATATTTTGAAAGCAATTTAAGCCTTTGTTCTCCTACAAACTTAAGATCTACACAAATGTAATTCATATAGGACTGCCAGTCAGAATCATCATCTATTGAAAGTAAAATACTTACCTTCTTCATTGTTATGTTGACCCATTCTCCATTCCTAGCTTGGCTTTTTCCAACAGCCAGCTGATCACCTTTTGAAAGTGCCATCAGTGCACTTACTCTAATTTCCTCATCTTCTGAGGAGACCTCTTCTTCATCCTAGTCATTGGCTTCAGCTACAAGAACCTTGTTCTTTGTCTGAACAGGTTTGCAAGTTTGAGTAGCCTGAGACATTGAGGGATTAGATTCAAGGAGAGCAAGTTTAGCCTTAGCTTGCCTATATTTAGTCTCAAAATGTTTTTGACCCCTTTGAACATTATTTTGAAAATGTTTGGTCGACTGAAGAATTTTAGGTTGAAACTTGCTAGTTCCTGAAGAGGAACTGTTTCCAGAAAATTTATAAGAGGGTTCTGAGATGGTTTTTGAATAACAGTCTCTAGCAAAATGGCCCTTTTTACCACATTTGAAACACTCAGTGGTTTCATTTGCTTTAGCTTTTGAAAAGTTTGACAGATTTCTTTTGACAAAACGTTTTGAATTGGCAAGGAGTGCCCTTTCTTGGAATTCTAAGTTTAAGTCATTTAGGTACTCATCACCAGTTCTTTCATCAAGCTCATCATCAGAATCCTCTTGAAAATCCTGTACAACACCATTAGAATAAAAGGCAGTTGATATGGGTGAGGAGGTCATGGCCTTTTTGGTCTCAAGAGCTTTCTTTGAGTCATGGTATCTCCTAGAGATTAAATTGTCCTCATAGATGAACTTCCCATAGATCTCAGGGAGCTCAAGGGTCTGAATGTGGTTTGCATTCCTGATGCCTTGTGAGAAGTTTAGCCACTTCTCAAGGAGACTGTTGACAAAGCCAACATTGATCTTATGCTTAGATAAAACTACACTATCATTTGACAGTTCATTTATCAGGGTTTTTTATCTAGTATATGTCTGAGAGAGACTTTCAGGAGTCCTTTTCCCTGAAAGTATTGTACTCAAGTTTCAGCTCCATGATCCTGTTTTCCTTGGTATCTGACGGACCTTCAAAGCTGTTAATCAAGTCAACCCAAGTTTGCTTGGCTCTTGAACAGTTAATGACTGATTCCATTATATCGTCAGGAAGACAAGATATAATTATGCTTTTCAGGCGTTGGTCTTGATTGACTACCCTTCTCTCATCAATAGTCCACTGAGCTTTAGGCTTGTTTAGCCCCTCAGAAGTCTTAGGGACAAAAGGACTATCCTTGATACAAGTGATGTTGTATGGTTCGACACCAGTCAAGTAGCAAAGTATTCGCTTTTTTCACTTGCTAAATTTTTGAGCTTCGAGTCTGGGAGCAACAGCTGAATAGCTACCACTCTTTTTATCGACGAGCTGGGGCACATTAACATCAGCCATAGTAGGATCTTGGTTTAAAAAACCTTGAGCAATCTTAGTTTTTGAAAAGATTTTATAAACTAGAGGCTCTGATACCACTTGTTGTTCCCTTTACACAAGCAGATATAACTACAAAGTTAATCTAATTGTGTTAATGACTGAGATAATGTAATTGATTAATTAAATCAGATAAGTAAAACGTAAATATAAGAACACAAGTTTTTCAACGTTTAAATTCTTATTAGAAATTAATCAAAAGAATCTATTACCCAAGTGTTTGCAGAATATACACTTGGGATCGAATAGACAAGGTATGGTTTTCTCCTCTCTAAACTCAAGTTGTTCTTGAGTGGCAACAATAAAGACCCACTGAGCTATCTTAGGGATGTGGTTACTCTTTGGAGGAGAAAAGTGGTTTTGTGAAAGTCTAAGCTTTCAATGCACAAAACCTATCCCACTTTTCTCTTTCTGTTCCTATTTATACACAAGTATAAAAGAGCACCATGATTAAAAATACATAAAGAATAACCTAGTGTATCTGACAACTACAACAGTATTTGTCATTTCCAAGAACCAATAGGAATACGGCAAAGGTCTTTCCTAGTGTCAGAACTGACACATCTTGACTTTAGCTGTTTAGGGAAAGTTTGCTTTCGGCCCGATAAAATATCTTCTTAGCTCTTCAAACTTTCCCGCATAATCCCGCCTTTCTTTCAGACTTCAGATTCTTTAGTCTAGGTGTTCAGTCTTCATTCTTCAATCATTTATTGTTGTTGAGGAGACTGGGGGTTCAGTAAGTTCTTGTCCAACACTCACTGAACCCATTACCTTCTTCTCTGGCTTAAGTGACATTCAGGGAGTTCCGCCTCACTGAATGGTGAATTTTTCTTCTTAGAATCGTCCTAAGCATCTTGAAGGTAACTCACTGAGTGACTGTACACTCAGTGACTTGAGAGTGTTTACGGTTGTTTAACACTTAGCTTAATTTGTATTCAAATCCTGTTTTCAAGACGCTTGGGTACTGACGGACCCAACAATATCATATAGTTTTAGATTAAACTTAAGTGTGATAATTTCATATATATAGTTTAATTTATTTCATAACCATATTAGAGACTTAGGTTAAAATTTAATTAGTGCTAAAATTACGAATCCAAATTTTAGGGAATTACAACTCTTCCCCTCTAAAATGAAAATTTTCATCCGCGAAATTGAAGTAAAAGAAACGTACCATGTCACGAAATGAACGGAACGATTCTCCCGAAGACTTTTAACAAACGGAAAGGTTTGTTTTTCATGACCTGTTCCTAAAGATCCAAAATAGCCTCAGGCTCACTAACAAATGACATTTCTTCTCGGATGCGAAACATATATGTAACGGATGATAGAGTAGCCTCTCTTATGCCAAATCCAGTTGATGGTTTCAGTGGATTTAGCAAAGAGACAAGTTCCATTCTGAGTTAGACTGGATATGTCTAACACATAAACATCTTGTCTTCTTCGTGCAATAAGGACAACTTCCTTATTCGCATTGAAGATGGTTCCTTGCTTATCATTAAACTGAACTATATACTTTGCATCACATAGTTGACTGACACTGATCAAATTGTACTTATGACCATTGACATAAGCTATCCTAGTAAAGACTATACCACTACAGTTTACTGAACCATAGCCTTCAGTGAGACATGATGAATTATCAGAAAATACCACCTTGCATCCTGGTTCTTCTACGTATTTGTGCAGATACTCTTGTACACCAGTCAAGCTCCTTGAACATCCACTATCTAGATGCCAAACTGGCTCCCTGACATGTCTCTGCACAAATGGTAAACTGAGTTAGTTGTTTCTAGGACCCCTCTTTTTGGAGGGCTTGGCTTTAACAGCCTTCTTAAAAGTAACAACTGATTCATGGTCAGTGGTTGAGTGGACTGAGCTACAACAGGTTTTGCATTTGATTGCAGAAGTAGGCTCAGTAGACTGAGAGGATGTCTTGGGAATTCCTCTTCTAGTCTGAATGACCATCTCATGTCCTGAGGTGTCATGAGTGGGATCACCACATATGTCACTAATTGTTTCCATTAAGCAATCCTTAGGAAGGTGGTCATTGAAGCCACAGTGAGGGCAAGGTGCAAAAGGCTTAGCCTTTTTTTTTGTTTCTGCTTAGAATCAAAGGGATACTTTAAAGCCTGTGCTTTAAATGTTGAAATTTTTGATGTGGCTGTGTATGATTAGTGATCAAAGGTCCTGTGATCTTCCTTTTTGCATATCATGCAGTAAAGGATTCTATAACAATCATCAGTGGAATGATTGGTATAGTGACACAGCTCACACCTCGGCAGAGGTTTGGAGGGTTTTGGTTTGGAGCTTGAGGAAGCTGATTTGGTTTCCTTCTTAGAATGAGAAGGCTTCTCAAAAGATTCAATCTTCTCACTCAGCTTCCTGACAAGCTCAGCCAACTGATCAATTTTTGAATCAGGGCTTTCTGTTTTTACTTCAGAAGGGACTGAAGTTGATGAGTCATCAGTATGAGCTGAGACATCAGGGGTTTGCCTTTTCAGGATGGTTTTTCCCAATCCTGGCTTCTCCTTGGGAAAATGCTGAGAGTAGACCAATTGTGTGAGGTCTGAGCTTGGTGCAGCTCCCTGAAGGACTTTCAGAGGTGGGAGTGGTGTAAATGATTTTGATTCAAACTCATTGACTGAATCAGTACTACTGGGTTGGTCAGTGAGTCCAAGCATATTTTTTAGAGCTTGACTTTCAAGAAGCAAGATTTTTCTAGTCTCAAAGTTTGCTAACTTACTGATTGGGTTGTCCCTGACAACCCAGTCATTTGACTTGGGTTCCATTTCCTGCTCAAAAAATATGCCAGTTGGAAGAAAAGCCTTTTCTCTGTGACTTCCACTGGGGTTTTCAATGAGTTGGTCTATTCCTATAACTTTCTTATTTTCACTAGGAATCAGACTTACAGTTTCATAGACTTTGGGGTTCTTTTTAGTCTAGCTTTCAATGACATCTTTTTCTTTGTTAAGTTCATTTTGAAGAGCTTGATTTTGTTTCAAAATCTCAGTGTTTTGAATTTGTAGTGTAATAGTTTCTAACTTGGCCTGTTTTAGTACAAGCAATTCATCTCTACACTTATTTAATTCTAACACATGATTGTTATATTTTGAAAGCAAATTAAGCCTTTGTTCTTCTACAAACTTAAGATCTACACAAAAGTAATTCATATAGGACTGCCAGTCAGAATCATCATCCATTGAAAGTAAAATATTTACCTTCTTCATGGTTATGTTGACCCATTCTCCATTCCTAGCTTGGCTTTTTTCCAACAGCCAGCTGATCACCTTCAAAAAGTGCCATCAGTGCACTTACTCCAATTTCCTCTTCTTCTGAGGAGACCTCTTCTTCATCTCAGTCATAGGCTTCAGCTACAAGAACCTTGTTCTTCGTCTGAACAGTTTTGGAAGTTTGAGTAGCCTGAGACATTAAGGGATTAGATTCAAGGAGAGCAAGTTTAGCCTTAGCTTGCCTATATTTAACCTCAAAATCTTTTTGACCCCTTTGGACATTATTTTGAAAATGTTGGGGTCGACTTAAGCATTTTAGGTTGAAACTTGCTAGTTCCTGAAGAGGAACTGTTTCCAGAAAATTTATAAGAGGGTTCTGAGATGGTTTTTGAATAACAGTCTCTACCAAAATGGCCCTTTTTACCACATTTGAAACACTCAGTGGTTTCATTCGCTTTAGCTTTTGAAAAGTTTGACTGATTTCTTTTGATAAAACGTTTTGAATTAGCAAGGAGTGCCCTTTCTTGGAATTTCAAGTTTAAGTTATTTAGGAACTCATCACCAGTTCTTTCATCAATCTCATCATCAGAATCCTCTTGAAAATCCGGTACAACACCATTAGAATAAAAGGCAGTTGATATGGGTGAGGAGGTCATGGCCTTTTTGGTCTCAAGAGCTTTCTTTGAGTCAGAGTATCTCCTAGAGATTAAGTTATCCTCATAGACGAACTTCCTATAGATCTCAGGGAGCTCAAGGGTCTGAATGTGGTTAGCATTCCTGAGGCCTTGTGAGAAGTTTAGCCACTTCTCAAGGAGACTGTTGACAAAGCAAACATTGATCTCATGCTTAGATAAAACTACACCATCATTTGACAGTTCATTTATCTGGGTTTTGTATCTAGTATATGTCTGAGAGAGACATTCAGAGTCCTTTGCCCTGAAAGTGTTGTACTCAAGTTTCAGGTCCATGATCCTGTTTTCCTTGGTATCTGAGGGACCTTCAAAGCTGTTAATCAAGTCAACCCAAGTTTGCTTGGCTGTAGAATAGTTAATGAGTGATTCCATTATATCGTCAAGAAGACAAGATATAATTTTGCTTTTCAGGCATTTGTCCTGATTCACCACCCTTCTCTCATCAATAGTCCACTGAGCTTCAGGCTTGTTTAGCCCCTCAGCAGTCTTAGGGACAAAAGGACCATCCATGATACAAGTGATGTAGTATGGTTCCATACCAGTCAAGTAGCAAAGCATTCGCTTTTTCCACTTGCTAAATTTTCCAGCTTCGAGTCTGGGAGCAACAGCTGAATAGCTACCACCCTTTTTATCGACGATCTGGGGCATATTAACATCAGCCATAGTAGGATCTTGGTTTTAAAAACCTTGAGCACTCTTAGTTTTTGAAAAGATTTTATAAACCAGAAGCTCTGATACCACTTGTTGTTTCCTTTACACAAGCAGATATAACTACAAAGTTAATCTGATTGTGTTAATGACTGAGATAATTTAATTGATTAATTAAAGCAGATAAGTAAAACGTAAATATAAAAACACAAGTTTTTCAACGTTTAAATTCTTATTAGAAATTAATCAAAATAATCTATTACCCAAGTGTTTGCGGAATATACACTTGGGATCGAATAGACAAGGTATGGTTTTCTCCTCTCTAAACTCAAGTTGTTCTTGAGTGGTAACAATAAAGACCCACTGAGCTATCTCAGGGATGTGGTTACTCTTTGGAGGAGTAAAATGGTTTTGTGAAAGTCTAAGCTTTCAATGCACAAAACTTATCCCACTTTTCTCTTTCTGTTCCTATTTGTACACAAGTATAAAAGAGCACCATGATTAAAAATACATAAAGAATAACCTAGTGTATCTGAAAACTACAACAGTATTTGTCATTTCCAAGAACCAATGGGAATACGCCAAAGGTCTTTACTAGTGTTAGAACTGACACATCTTGGCTTTAGCAGTTTAGGGAAAGTTTACTTTCGGCCTGATAAGACGTCTTCTTATCTCTTCAAACTTTCCCAAATAATCCCGCCTTTCTTTCAGACTTCAAATTCTTCAGTCTAGCTCTTCAGTCTTCAATTTTCAATCATTAATTTATGTTGTGGAGACTGGGGGTTCAGTAAGTTGTTGTCCAACACTCACTAAACCCATTACCTTCTTCTCTGGCTTAAGTGACACTCAGGGAGTTCCGCCTTACTGAATGGTGAATCTTTCTTCTTAGACTCGTCCTAAGCATCTTGAAGGTAACTCACTAAGTGACTGTTCACTCAGTGACTTGAGAGTGTTTACGGTTGTTTAACACTTATCTTAACTTGTATTCAAATCCTGTTTTCAAGACGCTTGGGTACTGACGGACCCAACAATATCATATAGTTTAAATTAAACTTAGGTGTGATAATTTCATATAATATAGTTTAATTTATTTCATAACCATATTAGAGACTTAGGTTAAAATTTAATTAGTGCTAAAATTACGAATCCAAATTTTAGGGTATTACAACTCTTCCCCTTTAAAACGAAAAATTTCGTCCGCGAAATTGAAGTAAAAGAAACGTACCAAGTCACGAAATGAATGGAATAATTCTCCCGAAGACTTTTAACGAATGGAAAGGTTTGTTTCTCATGACCTAATCCTAAAGATCCAAAATAGCCTCAGGCTCACTAACAAATGACAAATCTTCTCGGATGCGAAACATATATGTAACGGATAATAGTGTAGCCTCTCGAAAGGGATGCATAAAGCACAACATGAATATGAAACAAAATACGGAGATAACGATAGGAAATTTCATATATTAATTCCAAACTTTCAAACAAACAGTAGAAACGTATAAATAATCCAGAAGCATAAAGCGAGTCATTAAAATGTATCAAAGCGCATAATGGAATGGGTTTAATACCCGCACAAATGAAAATAAAATAAAGAACCCACAAACCGCGGACTCACTTTCCTTTCCTACCATTTTTAGAACAATCATGAGCCTTATGCTCCATCGAACCACATGAAAAACACGCTCCAGTAACCTTATGACAAGGCTTCCCTGAGTGAAACTTCCCACATGTATCACATGGAGGAGACGATGTTTCGTCAGTGTACTTCTTCTAATAAGATGATCCAGTAACACGATTAGACTGTCGACTACGATCTCGCCCGGACCTCTGATAGTAATCACTCTGCCTATCCGAACCACGCCGATCATAAATCCTCTGCCCGGACCTCTGATAGTAATCACTCTGCCTATCCGAACCACGCCGATCATAACTCCTCTGCTCGTACACACCCCGTCTATCTGAACCACGTTGATCATAACTCCTCTGCTCATACCCCTTTCGAGAACTCATTTAAGCTGGTCGTATCCTGTCCCCGTCCCTGTTCCTCTTGTTATCCCTAGACCGCTCACGTAGAATCTCGATGTTTCGAGAAGCATTCCCAAAATGTGCAATATCCGTGAATTCAGTGTTCACGATACCATCTAGAATCCAGTCATTCAACGCCTATTTAAAATGCTTTGCCTGTTCTTCATGAGTACCAGCCTTAGTCCCCCAAAACCCAACTAACCTTAGGAACCTCTTCATGAATTCACCACTAGTTTCATTCTCTTTCTGACGAATGGTGTGATACTCTCTCTCATACTTCTGCTGTTCGCCTTGGAAAATGCGGCAAAAAGAAAAGGTCACGAAGGTCATTCCATGACAATGTGACCACATACCCATCACCTCCCTTAGCCTGCTTGTGAGCCTTCCACCAACTGAGGGAATTACCTTCCAGCTTATTGCTAGCCAGCCTAGCCTTAAACTTATCTGCACATCCCAACACCTCAAAAATCTTTTGAATATGGGCAATCCAGTTTTTAGCTTCAACTAGAGTAGTCGCAGAGCTAAACGATTGAGGTTTCTGTTTCATAAATTTCTCCAACCAAACATGCATGGTGGGCGGAGCATTACCACCAGTACCACCAGAAGTCCCTATCTGACGAATCTCGTCAGTGATCCTGGCAGTGAGATTCGGTAACAAGGCTTGAACGGCCGCAACAACAGCCGCATTAAAAGCAGCAGCATCACCTCCAGGTGGGGTTGTAGCACGTGTGGACAATATCCTTCCACAATGTACTTCTTTGTAGGTGAGGTAGTAGCACGTGTGGACATTATCGTTATCAGAAAATTTTACATCATCTTCTTTAGCATCTTTTGGATCTTCATCAAGATCATCTTCTTGTGAACTCTTTGACTCTTGGGTTGAGAAAGGTGGATCTGCAGTCCATATGGGTAGCAAAATGTACTTCTTTGCAGGTTCAGTATCCTTCCTAACTTATGTACGTGCATCAGTATTAGCTTTTGTACACGCATACTCATTAGATTGTGTACCTGCAACAACTGGCTCATAATTCATTGTCTTGGTTAGTGAATCAATATCAAATAGCCAGTTTGCTCTACTTCCTGCAACATTAGGTGTACTCTCAATAAACCTAACATGCAATTTCTTTTCCACTTTCCTGGTCCTACTATTGAACACTCTAAAAGCTTTACTATTCATTGAGTATCCAACAAAGAAACCTTCATCAGCCTTGCCATTAAACTTGCCTAAGTGATCTATGGTATTCAAGATAGTAACAGGATACCCAAATGGTCTTTAGAAATCTAAAAATGGTTTTCTACTATGTAAAAGTTCATAAGGGGTCTTGTTGTGAGGCTTAACTACTTTACTTCTATTTTGCACATACCAAGCAGTATTGACTGCATCAGCCCAAAAAGCAGTAGGTAATTTAGAATCAGCTAACATTGTTCTAGGAGTTTCAATTAGTGTCCTATTCCTTCTCTCAGCAACACCATTTTGTTGAGGAGTTCTAGCTACACTATACTGTGTCTCAATACCTTTCAACTCACAAAACTGGTTCATATCCCTATTCTTGAACTCAGTTCCATTGTCACATCATATCACTTTAACCTTATGATTAACTAGGTTTTCTATCCTTGTTATGAAAGCCATAAGAATGTCACTGGTTTCATCCTTAGATGCTAAAAAGAAAACCCAAGTAAACCTACTGTAATCATCTGTGACAACTAGACAATACATCCTTTTCATCAAACTTTTCACAAATGTTGGTCCAAATAAATCCATGTGCAACATATGTAAATGTTGACTTATAGAGTTCACTACTTTGGTCTTACAAGAAGCTCTGTGTTGTTTTCCCTTCTGACAACGAACAAAGATTTCTGTATTTTGAAAAACTTTTAAAGGTAACCCTCTTACATGGTTTCCCTAAACCAATTTATTTATTGTTTTGAAATTTAAATGTCCAAGCCTTTAATGCCAAAGCTTAGATTCATCAGATAAGTAAGAAGGCGCAAACCGAAAATATAAATATAAAGCGATAAAGAATGAAATGAAAGTAAAGAGATAAGTAAGAAGGCGCAAACCGGACACGGTGATTTATAGTGGTTCGGTGACGAAGCTCCTCTTCGCCCTACTCCACTCCCCGAGTTCCTAGCTCGAGAGTTACTTCACTAATCAACAAGCTCCCTTCAGGCGGAGAAAACCGTACACATCACTTATCCTATTTCCGACACTAAGCTAGATGTCGAGTGCTAATCTTAGCTAGCACCAATCTACCACGATCTACCCGATCTACCCTTGATCCACATGATCACTCACACAAGCCCAATGGCTTCAAGAGATCTCCAAGATCTCGACAAGATCACAATGATCTACTCCCACTTGACTCAATCTACCCGATCTACCCTTGATCCACTTGATCAATCACACAAGCCTAATGGCTTCAACAGATCTCCAAGATCTTGACAAGATCACAATGATCAACCCTCACTTGACTCAATCTACCCTATCTACCTTTGATCAACTTGATCAACACACTAGCCCAATGACTACTAGAGATATTCAATATCTCCACAAGATCACAATGATCTTCCTTCACAAACTCTCAAAAGAAAAATGATCTTGATGTATGCTATGATACAATCAAGAGTGTAACAAATGTAACAAGTGCTTCTACCTACAACTACAACACTTTGTATCTACTTGGGTACCTGGTGTTCTTCTCTTGCACTTGAAGAGGAATGACAACACTTTGTATCTACTTGGATACCTTGTGTTCTTCTCTTGCACATGAAGAGGAATGAAGAGGATCTCTTGGTGGGATGAAAGGATCACTCTTAAATAAACTAAGACTCTCTAAATGATCAAAGAAAGTGTTCTAAGTGAGGAGGGATTAGGCCAGAGAAAACTGACTGGAAAAATCAAGTTGGAAGTGTAAAATGGTCCGCTATTTATAGGCAAGGGGAAATCTAGCCGTTACAGAGGCACGGCTCCACTAATTGTCAGACGGCTCCACTAAATTTAGTGGAGCCGTCGGTACTTTAGTGGTACCGTGTACGCTCCTCCGTTTGTTTTTAGTGGGGAAGGTTTATTTAGGAATGTTTGGAGCTGTTTTGGGGGGAAAATTGACTGTTGGGATTTTTAAACTTATTTTTCAAAATAAAACATTTTTTTTAATTCAAAAATAATTTGTAAAATGTATTTTTGAGAAAATGTTTTGTCACATTAAAAATGTGAAGTTTAGAAAAATATAATCCTTTGATCATTTGTCAAGTAGTAGATTTGTTTGTCCATACTTTGAGTGATTTACGTCGAGATGGAAATCTACGACTTTGTTGAAGCATATTTGAGACGTCGAGAGCTGTTGATGTAAGTATGCATTGATGATTTATGTTTACAAGTAACTTGCACATTTTACGCTATGCATTACAAGTTACATGTTTGTCATTATTAAAACCGAATAAATCGTTTAGTTTAAATATCGTAATATTTGCACTAACAATCTCCCCCTTTTTGATGATGACAAATGTGTAAATCGTAACACACAGTAAAATGTAAAGGTTACCTTGTTAACATTCCCTTCTCCCCCTTTTGTCGAATAAAAAAGGTGGTTGCCTCTAGCACTCCCTTGAATTCACTCCCTACTCCCCCTTATTACACTACTATTCTTTCTCCCCAGAAAGGCTAGCTTGCATCATCCTAGTGAAGCCTCTATCACCACTTGTGAAGACGACTCCATGCTATGTATTCAAATACTCCCGAGCTCCCTCTAGCTCAATGCTCCCCTATGGTGACTTAATCCACTTTTTTATTTACCTTAGTATCTAGCGGATCCATGGATCAAATTCTTACAAAGGCTTTTCCTACATCAAGGGTTTGCTTCGTGCAACATAATATATAACAGTATAGGAGCAACATTATAGGGATAGAATACACATAGCAAGACATGCAAGGGTTAAACTATGTGAGTGACACAACCTAGAAGTGTGCCAAAAGGGTAAAGACCAAAAAAGAAAGCCCAAGAGAGTTGAGCAACACAAAAAGATGAATGCATATTGCAATTCAAAGACACTTTAGTGTCACAACCCGACCAACAACCTAAGGTGTAATTGTTCAATCAATCACACTAACAAGAACGAGATTCGTTCATTGACTGACACATAAAATGACTTCTTCCAAATTGTCATTGGGAAGGCAAGTTTTAACAAACCTTTTGAACAACATAATCATCTACCTAAGATGATTGGTGTTGGGATGGTTTAGATTAATATACCGTTTGCACTGACAATGAGATGCATGCTATATTTCGAAAGGAAAAAAAAGCATGTGATCCTAACAGGATTGGGGATGGATATCTCTAACGGGGTTGAGGTAACGAAGTTCTAGATTTCTAGTTTAGATGATCCTAGGTGTGTGTTAGAGATAATTTGGTGTATGAAGGGTTTCGTGTGATTGTGAGGTTTGAAGGTTGGTGAACTAACTATCACTTATTCAAAGTGAGGAATAGTTGTAAGGTTTGAGTGTGATGATCGATGGGTTAAAGGTTCTTTAGACTATCACTGTCAAGAGTGAAGTGTAGCTAAAAAGTTTGAATGGGATTGATATAATGGTTGAGGGTTTTGAAACTAAATATCACTGTCAAGAGTAAAGTTTAATTATAAGGGTTGAGTGTGATGAGGAATGATGTTAATGTAAGGCTTAAAGATGAGATGCAAGATAAGCTTGCAATGGTGATACCTTATGTAGGCAAGAGTTGTGGGATTCAAATTAAAGTTGGTGATAGAGTCCTATGGTATAGTGAGGGAATCCTAGGGTGTATGTGAGTTTGCAAAATCTTGCAGGTTTGAGGTTAGGGATGCAGGGATATGGAGGGAACAGTGAAAATTCATCAAACATAGGCACAATACCACTAAATACCACACGGTACCGTTAAATTTAAAGGTACCGTGGCCTATTTAACGGTACCGTGACCTGGAAGTCACGAATTTTCCTGTGCAGCCTTGTTCTGGGCAGCCAAAGGGAAGTTTCCTAGGGAATAAGAACCACATTTGTGTGTTCTTGAGAGTATTTGGTGAAAGACTATATGAGTGTGTTTTTGCTCCCCCTTAATCTATGACCATCCGGACAAGATGTAAAAGATAAAGAGGAAAACAAACTATGACAGAAGCGATGAGCTTAGTAACATCATGACAAGTGGTGGATAGCATATGATAAACTTCACCATTGAAGTCACGTAGCTCTTCTCAATCATTGTGAATATTCATAGACTATTCATATGATGAGGCATGTGATCACGTGGAGATATCCTAAGGGTTAAGAAGATAAAATCTTCAAGGTTATGGGGTTAGTGATAAGGTTCTAGTGGGGTTATATCAACTAATCCTAGCGGTTCTTCGCTTGAAGTGTGTGGAAGGTGAGTGGGATACGGAAGTATTGGTAGTGTAGAACTAAGGTTGAAACGTGTAAATAAGTTGGGAAGATAATGGATACAGAAGTAACCATACATGTGGTGTGTTCAGTACCATGCGGAAGTGAAAGGGGAAAAATCTAAGGAATCGGAAGATAAACAGAATCTATTCTGATAGGAGACGGTTCTGGTTCAAGACTATATCGAGTGGGTTTTGATAGTGTTGGTGAGAATTGAAGACGAAATAAACTGTCTCAGTAGACAACGGTCCTACGGTACCGTTAAATTTAGCGGTACCGTTCCCTATTTAAGGGTGCCGTGACATGCTGAGGTCAGTTTTGACCCAGAATTTGATTTTTGACATAGGAATTTCACATATGTTGTGATTTTTCTGGACTTTAGATTAAAGGAATTGATACCAAATAAATTCTTTTAATTGCATTTCGCAAATTAAATATACTTTAAATATTTCGGATGAAATATTTAAGTTGTCATTGAAGTTTAAGAGGATTTTACGAATAAATCTCGCTGATTTAGTGAGACTTTTCGACACGAGGAGAGAATTTATACCTAATAAATTCTTTGAACGGTACTGGACGAGAAGAGATGACTTTAATATTTCTGAGGAAATACATAGGTAGTCATTAGAGCGATGTGAAGGATGAGTTAATATCTCCAATGAAATATTTAATAAGTCATGAGACTTGACACAGGATATGACTTGACATTTCCAGTGAAATATTTAACAGTCATAGGACGAGATAGAGGGAATGACTTGATATTTCCAATGAAATATCTAAAAGTCATGACACGAAATAGAAGAGATGATCTCAATATTTCTAGTGAAATATTCAAGTGATCATACGAGGAACGTGAGGGATGACTTAAATTTCCAGTGAAATATTTAAGTATTCACGAGAGGGATTTAAAGAATGACTCAATATTTCCAGTGAAATATTTAAAGAGTCATGAGACGAGATGCACGAGATGACAACAATATTTCCAGTGAAATATTTAAGTAGTCATAAGATTTACGGAATGTTTAACCATCATTCCTAGACCTAGACGAAGATGGTTAGAGGATGTTCATTTGAGAGGTTTGGTTGATTTACGGATTTCAATATGCTCCGCACGTGAGTGTTTCATGGGGTTTTGAATAACGTAAAGCTAGGCCTATGGTGCTGATTCATAGTAGGGTTTGGGATCTTAAGAAGTGTATAATCACACGAGGATGAAAGGAAACTACTAATGACTTATATAGTGATTCGTGAGTCCTTTGTCACCCGAGGGTTGATGTTAGCTTTTAGCTTTTGGATGAGCGTTTTAACGTATGTTGTTAAAAGGCTTGAATATGATGTTTCAGATATGACATTTAACAATTGCGATTGCAAGTTAAACTTACTTGAATATTTCGGATGAAATATTTAAGTTGTCAACCCTACTCCGAGTTCTACTAGGTTTGTATCTAACCTTCCCATGACAAAAGGGTGTATTACTTGGAAGAATGCGAAGTGATAACTAGGGAATTAGGATAACTTCGCGACTACTTTGACTTATAGGTTTTGACACTAGTGTATGACTCTATGACTTCTAAGGGTTCATAGTGATAGGCATACCTAATTCCTAATGTGTCAAAAGGATATAGTGTGGGTGCAAACTTTACAAGCAAATCATGTAAAATGCACATAAGGAACAAATGCAAACATCATGCAAAACATGATAATCATTTAGCATTTAAGATCACGAAGACATTTAATCATATTTTACGAGAACATGTTATCATTTTGAAACACGTATGTGGGATGCAAGCAATCTAGGTTTGCTAAGGCAGATCCTAATTACTACTTGTTTAAAATGAAATCCTAACGGGAAATAAAGTTCACCGATGTAAACTATATTTAGTCAAATGTAGGAATGAAAAATTTTCAAGTAAGAGAATGAGTATGAGACTATCACTAGTGGTGCTCAATTCAGGCTAAACACGAACATTTTAACGGGTTATACCACGAACCCAACTTCTCTCCTGGAAGCAATTCAACCGTTAGGTCAAATTAAATTTCTAGTGCGATAGGTTCTCCAGTAGTCATTCTCATGTTAGAAAAATTCAAATTCCTATATTTGCCTATTGAAGTATAGCAAAGATGATATTGGCTTATTTCGCTAATACATGCCTAATATGACTCAACTAACCCATACTTTGAAAGTCAGTTAAGAGAATGACATATCTTACACAACTCCTAACAAAGGCAAGAGAAATGTTTTAATTTCGTGTTTGAGATTTAGAGGTTATTTGATGGAGATGGTCTATTTTATGATCTCTTGGACAACAGCTTTGTTTGTTGAGTTGTTACATGTTATTTTAACATGATTTGGTTTCCTAGAACCAAGAGACACTCTAATGTATACAATGTAGAATTTACTACATCGTGTGTGTTTCCTAGAACCAAGAATGCTCCTTTGCATATCTTGAGAAAGAATCTAGTAAAGGTTACTTATTTGTGAGACACATATTTGTGAGACACTAAAAAGATTAAACTTAAGATTTTGACAAAGTACACATTCTCAAAATCTAATTTACCAGTTCTTATTGTACCTTTGCCTATGATTTTCCCTCCTTTGGGATTACTCCCAAAAGCAACATATCCTCCGTCAATTTCTTCAAAATCTTGAAGATAGGACATGTCTCCTGTCATGTGCCTAGAGCATCCACTGTCAAAAATTCCTTCATCCTCAAATTCCACCTGTGGATTACCCTGCACATAAAGTAATAAAATCAGTTTCTCTTGGGGACCAAGCCATTACTGACTTGGATCTGCCTTGTGCATCAATGTAATTGTATTTCTTTAAAACTATTGATGCACTGCTACTTCTGGAAACATGATCTAAAAATTTAACTTTTGGTTTCAAGACCCAACAAGCTGAGGCCTTTACAGCATAAAAATAATTTCCCAAAATAGTATCAGTTACTGCTTTTGGCTTAGCAGTAGAAACTATTGCTTTTTCCTTAGCCGTACTAAATGTTGTATTCTTTTGAATGGGCATTTTTACAGATGAATGTGCTGTATATATGAAAAGTGTAACCTTGAATTAGCACCATTTACTGTTCTTTTTGAGTTAACAGTACTAACTGATCTAGCAGTATTAGTTACTACTGTTGGTTTAGAAATATTTTGTTTGGTAGTATTAACTGATACTAAACTAGATCTCATTTGTACTGATATTGAAACCATGTTTCATTTAGCATGTGGGTGAGTATTTTTTGAAATCTTTGACGATTCACCCTCCTAGCATAGTTTCAAACAGGCTTTTGATAATAAAAACAATTTTCCTGTAAATGCTCAAAACTACCACAGTGATAACAAGCCTTGTTAAACATATCAAAGTCACTCCCTAACCTTTGTGACATCATGTTATTCCAATTTCTCTGGTTACCTCTAGGCCTGTTAGTATACATCCTAGGTTGCTCAAAGAAATCAACAGTTTTCCTAGACAACTTTTAAACAAAACTAGGTTTGACAAACTCAACTTGTTTAACACTAGGTTAAACTGTTTTACCTTATAACTTAGGTGTAGTCTTCACCTGCTCCTCATCATCATTAGACACCCAATCTTCAATGATAGGTGCATCAGGATATTTATTTTCAACCTTAGGTTTCTCCTCATTAGACTTACTATTCTTACCTAAAGACTTATCATCAGACTCAATTAAAGAAGACAATCCAGGTATAGGAGGTACGTATTGTCCTGTTACTGAAGGAGGAACTTCATTATAACCTATACCACTACCTCTCCTCATAAGTTGACAATCAATTGCCCTATTTACACTTTCAGATGCAAATTTAAGCTTATTTACTTTAACTTGATGTTTTTCTTTTTCCTGATAAGCTGAATCTTTTTCTTTTTGAGCATTTTCTAACCTTTTAGTATGTTCATTAATGACATTTTCTTTAACATAAAGTTTACCTTCTAGAACATTAACCTTCTCAATATACTCTTTCCCATTCTGTTTAAAGAATTCAAGTCTTTGCTCATTAGATTTTAAGGCTAGTTTATAGCCTAGATTATCTAACTCTAACTTCCTTACATCTTCTATTAGTTTTTCATTCCTAGCCTTAAGTTCCTCAATAGTATCTAAACAAGATTTATAAGAACAACCAGAATCATTAGATACCTCAGAATCATAACTAGATGAAGAAGAAGAGTAAGCCATGAGTGCAAAGTTTGGTCCTTCAGCTGCTTGATCACTCTAGTCATATCCACCCAAACCATCACAAGACACCAAAGCTGTAGAATTCTTAGGTTCCTCAGAAACAGCTTTCCTTAAGCTCTCTCCATTCTTGTAGTCTTGGCTCCTTGGTGCCCTTCATTCTCTTGCAAAGTGTCCCTTCCTGTGACAGTTGTAGCATTCAACCTTGGACTTATCAAAACCCATGTTATCCTGCCCATTGACCTTGAGGTTTCTTCCTGTATTCTTCAAAAATCTCCTTTCCCTCATTGTCAACATTGCCATCTGCCACTTCAAGTCTATCTCTTCAAGATCATCTGGATGAATTTGTTCTAAATCCTCATGGACAATCTGAGAATTAGTAGATTGACCAACTAAGAAAGCATAGATAACATAATCACTCAAGTTATCAAGGGTTGTAGACCTAGCAGCATTAATTTACGTGCCAGCAGTACTAACTCCATGAGCAGTATTAACTGCTTCATTAGTACTGCCAGGACTATTATTGGAGGATGACACAAAAGCTAAGTTCTGTGAGCTTGAGAATGAGCTAGATGAATCTTTGACTTAAGGTTCATACACTTTTAGATTGTTATACAGATCATCTAAACTCATTGTATCAAGATCAGCCTTGTTTCTCCACACCATAGTATGTGTGTTCCATTTTGGTGACAAGCTTCTTAGAAACTTTTGTTTATATCTTCTTGAGGAATTGTTACTTCCACAAGTGCTAGTTGACTAATAAGTTTCTAAAGTCTGTCAAAGGTCTGATCAAGATTCTCAGAACTAGGAGTAGCAAAATTCTCATATTGTTGCTTCAAAAGGTTCTTCCTGGTCTTCTTAGTAGCAATATTCCCTCCAAACCTTTTCTCAATTCCTTTTAAGAATAATTTAGCATCCTTGATGTGATTGAAAGTCAACTGATGGTCATTAGGAAGGCCTATCATGAGAGTGTGATGCGTGGTTTTGCAACCTTACAACAGGTTTTACCTCTCGAGGGATCTCAAGAGGCTTACAACCCCACCAGGCAGTGTACCTGACCGATGTAGTATAGTGTAGTGGTAAGTACGGGGGATTGATCGTTCTCCACAGGGAATAGTGTTCGTTAGGTATGAAAAACTACTTTAATAGGTCTAAGGGTGAGAGAAGATTCTTTTTATGTTTTTATATTTTTATGAAAGCAAGTAAAATCTCGGGTTTGAAAGAGTGGGCGGAATTAGTTGCTAGTCAACTAACCCAAATTACTACGAATGCAAATTAAATAAAATAACAGAAAATGAAAATGTTGGTGAAAACTTATGTGGAGGGAAATGTGTTTACTTAGATTTCCTTACTCCCTAACTATCTTTTACCGGTTGATTAGTGTGTATTAGTCGCGTAGATGACGGGTGTATTCCTTAATACCATTCGTGGGGTGGCGTACGTACTTCCCCAACTCTACAAGCTCCTACTTCACTCCTATGTCGAGCCGGCTAGGAAGCTCCTAACATGGGATCACTAGAATTCGCTTGTGCATTAAATACAACCATAAAAACCTTTAGTACGCATTGGTTCATGTTTCTTAAGACGTTCAAGCAAGTTACCGAATAGGAAGTTAGCCAGTTTTCTTAAGCCTAACATAGATGAACAATCATCCAATACAACTAACAACACACTAATAACCAATAATCAATAGCTAGGTTTCATTAGATCTAAGCAAACACAAGCTAAATCTAGCCTAACATGTTAAACAAAAGACAAGAATAAGATAGAATCAAACAACACATAGACATATTGAATGATTAATTGATAACTTATCTTCAATGTAACATGGAAGATCTCAAGGCAAAAAGCCTTGAAAGAGCTGCCAAATTCGTCCTAGGGTTTTCACACACAAAGTTCCCCAATAAGTTCCACAATAAGTTCCACCTAATGACAAAGAATTGCAAAACTATATATAGATTTTTGGATCTGATGGCGTCACGTTATGGAGTGTGACGCCATCACCTCGCCGCTTTTAGGGTTCTCGGATGACCTTCTTGACGCCGTCCCTCTTTAGCTCTCCAAAATCCGTTCTGGCTTATCAAGGCTTGACGCCGTCAGACTATGAACGTGACGCCGTCCCTCTTTGAATTATAACGTAACGACCTTGATCAAATTAAAGGGTGACGCCGTCAGAATTTCCATGCAATTTCTCTGGCTTATCATGAGTAAATTTCACATCCACCACTTTTGCCAAGGCATGACGCCGTCCAGGGTTAAATATGACGCCGTCAAAGGTAACTTTCAGCCGATTTTTGAGACTTTGCCGTTTTCTTCACTTTTATGCTCCAAAAACGTCCAAAATGCCTCCTTTTCCAGATTTCTTCTCAAAAGTACCTAAAATGACAAAAGGAACGATTTAGGGCAATATTTGATCAAATAAATACGATTTAGGGCTTAAATGACCCCTTAAAAGCGGTACACTTTTCGCTTCATCAAATACCCTTACACTTGAGATTTGCTTGTCCTCAAGCAAATGCGCTTTTATTCTAATCAAAATACAAGTTAGGGGTCATTTAATGCTAACATAAAAGTAATTACAACAAATATTCATTCCACTTTAATCATAATAGGCACGGAGATTACAAACTAGCACCTCACAAGTAGTGTTTAGATACTCACATCTCTCAAGTGTCATCAAAATAAATCTCATAAATGAAAACGGATAATATCTCTCACTACCTGTCATAGCAAATAGATTACCATAGGCTTGGGAAAGGATCAAAAACCTCCTCCACTCGGCGTAAGCACCTAAGATAAACTATCAAAGAGGGCTTTTAAATGGGTTATAATGTTAGGTGTAGGGAAAAGGAAAACACGGTTTTGTTGGATAAAGGATATTTTACTGGTGGCGAGTTAAAGATCTTGATCAATTACATGTACTATACAATGTTGCTAAGCCAAGACTCGACTCAATCTTAAGCTAATGAAAGAAAATAACAAAAACATAAAATAAAACGGGATGGTAGTCCGTATGTTTTTTCTACTTTTCTTTTTCTCATTTTTTTGTATTTTTCTTGATTTTTTTTTTTTTTTTTTTTCATACATTCTTACCCTACCATCCAAAATAATACATCATAGGGGCGTTGCATCCCCTTACACTTGAACTTTTACATAACCTTACAAATACTATTCTAATGACTCGAATTAAGATAATTAAAACACTTGGAGTACTTTTAAAATATTTAGCATGTATGGGGGTAATAAATGATGATCTTCCCCATTACTCCATTACACTAGTACTTTACCCATGAGTCCCAATCGTCCCAAAACAATATGTACAAGGATATGACTCGACTTAGCAACCATGTAATCAACTAGATAATTAACTTGGGTTTAAACAAATGTTGTCACAATAATGCACTAAAAATGAGTGCATACAAGGTAGTCTAAGGCGATTTGGGTGTACATTTTAGTGGGGTGTAACAAATTCTTCCTTTAAGTAAAATGCTTAAAGGTCGAAACGAAAAGATAGGCTCTGAGGGGTGTACTAGGGGTATCGTGTACTAAAAATGAGTACAACGCAAAGGGTGTGGGAGAATTACTTGACCAATGTAGTCAAAGTAATTATAACAAAAACACAGGTGTAAAACAATGGGTTAATCCTAATGCCTCTTATCATGTAGTAAATCTAACTAAACGAATGTAGTCTCACTTGTGGCCTCCGAATGGTCCTAACGCAAGTTCTAGAATCTAAGTGCTACCGGTACACACATCATAGCAAAATGCTTTTCCTACCAATTCTAGGGGCGAACCTCACATATTTGGGGGTGGAAAAAATTTTTAGTGGTACGGTTTTTGTGCTAGTCATATAACTCCTATCCGTGAGACGCTCATTAAGATCAAAGTTTCATTCCTATATGTTGTAAAAAAATTTAAATTTGGCACTAAAATTACCCTAACAGGTGTTTATCTCAGTTTTATTACACATCTACTATTAAACAAACAAAAATCAAGCGTAATAGCATTCTCTAAAATCGTACTTTTACCCCCCCCCCTTACACTTAAGATGAACATTGTCCCCAATGTTCAAATAACAAGATGTAAAAGTAAATAAGGTAAAAGAATGAAATCAAATACACCCCTGATTCGTTCGGTGGATAAAGAGGTAACATGGTTAGATCTTCTTCCAAGAGAATGTAGAAGCTTCAAGACTAATGCATCGCCAAAAGCTAGATTCCACATACATCTCCTTGTCCAAAATAACCTGTTAATCCTGAGAAAACAAACAAGAAAAACCAAAGCATCAAACCAAACAAAGTCAACTCACAACTAGGTGTAATTCCAGACTTAGAAATAAAACAATAAAAGATATAATGCTTTCGGAATGAATGTTTTGCAGGTTCCTGGAGTTTATAAGTTAGAGATTTAATAAAAACTTTTTATGAAAACAAAACTTTCAAAAATTTCAGAAAATTAAAACCTGACGCCGTCAGGTTGTAATTCCTGACGCCGTCAGAAATGATCTGACAGAATTCTCATGTTAAGTTTCCGGAAAATTTCTGGAAAAACCTATACCTCATTTCCTGGAAATCCTGCAAAATATCATTATGACTCGATACAAGCATTTGACTCAAACAAATACTAATATGTATGTTAATTTAATATTATTATGATTCATGTTCATTTGTTCTAATAAACCGATTTGACTTTCCCTTACACTTATCTTTTGCAAAATACCTTTATATGTAGTTAAGACGAAGTTAAAAACAAAATAAAGCATTTTCACAATTTTAGTTTTGAACATGAATCAATAATAATAAAAATTAAACATACATACGGAAGCAAATAAAATCAAACAAACAAATAAATAAACACACAAAGCAAATAAAGCTTGGGTTGCCTCCCAAGAAGCGCTTGTTTTTGTTCGAGTCATGAGCACGACTCTACCCTTATTTAATGGATAAAGGAGAGGTTTTCCCTACACTTAGGATTAAGTGCGGGTGATAGTAGCGATACACACCAGCTCGGTAGGAGTATGCCACGTGAGGAAAGAGTGGTGGACGAATTATATGCTCAAAGGGGTGTGCTCCTTTCATCATAACCTTGCCTAGTTCACTTTGGTCAATGGGTGATTTTGAGTTTCCTCCTAAAAAGGGATCATCTGCTATCAACTTCGAGAGACTCCTAGTTGGGAATCCATCTTGACCTAATAAACCCGGTTTAAACCCATAATGTTTCTTGTGATCAATCATGAATGGGTGATGTAGACATGTAAGGTCATTTTTCACTCCTATATTGTCTTCCTTACTACAAGGCTTAATGTCTACTACCTTAAACTTAAGACTACCCGGACTATATGTTTTGATGGGTGGATCGGGACCTAATTCAATTCCTAAATTTTCATCCAAGGATGGAAGATTAGGTAACGGTTTTGGTTGAGGCTCCGGCTCATCAAAACTAGGAACTTCCATAGAACTAAAAGAAAGGTTATGACTACAAGTATTCAAACCTATATCCTCTAGTGGTGCTTGGTCCAAGGGTTCTACCTCCATTGGGATTCCTAAAGTTTCTTCTACTTCTTCCGGGTAAGTCACGGGTGGTGTGTATGCCTCAAGTGATGGTGGGACTTGTGGGGTACTTGGTGGGCTTGGGTCTTCTACTATATCCTCCATCTCATTAAGATCACCAATGTGTTCATCTTGTATTATGGTAGGGCCTAACCATGACATGCACTTAGGTACCTCAACTCTACCCACCTCATTCCTAAACAAACCTTCCGATTGATTTATCCAAATACCAAATAGGTCTAAGCTTGCATTTTCTGGGTCACATGTTCCACTTCTTTTTTGGGCGAGAATCTCAAAGATTTCCCATGCCTCTTCATCACCATAATCCCACATTTTCCCATCTTCCATATTTTCAATCTCCTGCTGGGTTTGGCGGTCGATACGAGTGTAAAAGATTTGAAGTGGAAACAATAAGTCAAGACCATGATGAAAGACCTTTTTTAATAAGTATTTGAAACGAGTCCATGTATCGGAAAAAGATTCACCATTATGTCGACGGAACATAAAGATGTCATTTTGGAGTGGAAGGGGTAGATTATGTAGTGGATTCACGTTCTCCATAATGGTGAACGGAAGAGTCAATGGAAATTTCTTTTACGAACAAAGACACAAAGAAAAAGATAGACTAAAGAAAATCCTAGAAAAATAAAATAAAAATCTCACTAGAAAGGAATCTAGTGAGTAGACCTATAAAATAAAAATTCAACCTAAACAATAACTATTCCCCGGCAGCGGCACCAAAAACTTGATGCGTGGTTTTGCAACCTTACAACAGGTTTTACCTCTCGAGGGATCTCAAGAGGCTTACAACCCCACCAGGCAGTGTACCTGACCGATGTAGTATAGTGTAGTGGTAAGTACGGGGGATTGATCGTTCTCCACAGGGAATAGTGTTCGTTAGGTATGAAAAACTACTTTAATAGGTCTAAGGGTGAGAGAAGATTCTTTTTATGTTTTTATATTTTTATGAAAGCAAGTAAAATCTCGGGTTTGAAAGAGTGGGCGGAATTAGTTGCTAGTCAACTAACCCAAATTACTACGAATGCAAATTAAATAAAATAACAGAAAATGAAAATGTTGGTGAAAACTTATGTGGAGGGAAATGTGTTTACTTAGATTTCCTTACTCCCTAACTATCTTTTACCGGTTGATTAGTGTGTATTAGTCGCGTGGATGACGGGTGTATTCCTTAATACCATTCGTGGCGTGGCGTACGTACTTCCCCAACTCTACAAGCTCCTACTTCACTCCTATGTCGAGCCGGCTAGGAAGCTCCTAACATGGGATCACTAGAATTCGCTTGTGCATTAAATACAACCATAAAAACCTTTAGTACGCATTGGTTCATGTTTCTTAAGACGTTCAAGCAAGTTACCGAATAGGAAGTTAGCCAGTTTTCTTAAGCCTAACATAGATGAACAATCATCCAATACAACTAACAACACACTAATAACCAATAATCAATAGCTAGGTTTCATTAGATCTAAGCAAACACAAGATAAATCTAGCCTAACATGTTAAACAAAAGACAAGAATAAGATAGAATCAAACAACACATAGACATATTGAATGATTAATTGATAACTTATCTTCAATGTAACATGGAAGATCTCAAGGCAAAAAGCCTTGAAAGAGCTGCCAAATTCGTCCTAGGGTTTTCACACACAAAGTTCCCCAATAAGTTCCACCTAATGACAAAGAATTGCAAAACTATATATAGATTTTTGGATCTGACGGCGTCACGTTATGGAGTGTGACGCCGTCACCTCGCCGCTTTTAGGGTTCTCGGATGACCTTCTTGACGCCGTCCCTCTTTAGCTCTCCAAAATCCGTTCTGGCTTATCAAGGCTTGACGCCGTCAGACTATGAACGTGACGCCGTCCCTCTTTGAATTATAACGTGACGACCTTGATCAAATTAAAGGGTGACGCCGTCAGAATTTCCATGCAATTTCTCTCGCTTATCATGAGTAAATTTCACATCCACCACTTTTGCCAAGGCATGACGCCGTCCAGGGTTAAATATGACGCCGTCAAAGGTAACTTTCAGCCGATTTTTGAGACTTTGCCGTTTTCTTCACTTTTATGCTCCAAAAACGTCCAAAATGCCTCCTTTTCCAGATTTCTTCTCAAAAGTACCTAAAATGACAAAAGGAACGATTTAGGGCAATATTTGATCAAATAAATACGATTTAGGGCTTAAATGACCCCTTAAAAGCGGTACACTTTTCGCTTCATTAGAGTGCTTCTTGCCTTAACTTCCAGTCTTCTTTGTGCCTTGTCTTCTGCAGTTTTAATAGGAAAGATAATGACAACACCAACATTAGAAGTTTTTTTTTTAGGTAAAGTATTGTCATTCTCTATTACCTCCTACATAGAATAATCAACCATCTGAATATAATGCTCTATTCTCATTCTCCATAGCTCATACTCTCCAGACTTGAGCATTGGTACCTTGGATGCAGTAATCATGTGTGTAGATTCTGAATCCATGTCTTCAGTAAGATCAGAAAAGCCTTGAGTCTAAACAGGTTCTTCTTGATCACATCTGCTAGATCACAAGCTCTGATACCACTTGTTGATCCCAGTTATGCACATGATCGAATTCCTTAGCTTGTAAGGGTTAGTTATCTTAGATAAATCTAAAACAACTAAGTATAGAAACTGTCTTGAAGTTTATCAAACACAATGCGGAATCTTGTATTTGATCTTAAGAAGAACTTTGTATATCAAACAGTAAGCAATAACACAAGTACATCAAACTAAACACTTTAATATTATTGATATAATACGAATACACAAAAGTATTAGGGTTTTACAACATTGAAGTTCTATAAAAAAAATCGTATTGATATCTCTAGTATTAAGATCTTACTATCTCTATGCCGTAGGACCTCATTTCATAGACTAAGGAGTCCTAGTCGGCTTACAATAACTTTCTATACAAGATAAATATCTTTTCTATATTTATCTATTACTAAACTTTCGTTACAAAATATTCTATAAACATAAACCGACTCTAATACTCCAGTAGTACTAACAAACACTCAGTAGTACTAATACTTTACTCTGGCACATTAAGTCTCTAGCAGCATTAACTCTTTGTTCTGGCAGCATTAACTTAGTACTAGCAGTACTAAGTTTCCTTCCTTCTTGCAGCATTGATGATTGCGTATTTACTCATCATTTTATGCCCATATAATACATAAAAAATGCTAAAAATAGCCAAATATACCAATTTATACTGCAAATATCCTTGGTTTGTGTTTTTATGTATTTCAGGTACAAAAGGATTGAAAATAAGGCAAAATGGACAAAACCGAGCACGAGATTGGAAAGTTGTCAAAAGTCGAAGCCGGGAAAGGAATTTCAAGTTTGGTTCACATTTATGCTCAAGTTGTCAAAAGTCAACCCTCAAGAATATCAAAATGTCAAAAATGGTCCTTGGAAATAACTTTTAGATTTGGCAGAATTGGTCCTTGAATTTTCAAAATTGGCAAAGATGGTCCCTAAACTTTAAACTAATTCCTAAACCTTATCCCATTTAACCACTAAACTAATAAACCCAAATCCCTAAACTTAATTTCCCAGCCCAACTAACCTAGCCCAATCCCATTATCCTAACCCATTAACTACTAAAAAACCCAACCCGTACCACTTTAGCTAATAAAATACAGCGTCAAATCAAAAAAGTCAACCCCTGTATCCCTTTTCTTTGCAGCCAAAAGCAATCCCAGACAACCATGTCCCCCCTACTCCTCTGCCAGCAAACCTACTTCTCCCCCCATCACAAGAAAGCCTCCCCTTTTGCATGTTACCACTACCATTTCTACGCTGGAAATCCACCCAGCCATTTTGGCGCCAAAATCCTATTTAAGGGCTGAGATGATTCAAGACCAATCCAAGGGCTCAGAATGAAGCACAGAAGCACAAGAAGAGTGAGAGGAACCCTAGTTAGTTTTAGTATAAATAGAATGTGATTGTAAGCCTGTGGGCAATTAGTTTTTTAGCAGTTAGTTTTTTTTAGTTAATTTTAGTTTCAATTTAAGTTTTCAGCTCTATTTAAATTTAATTGTCGTTTGTCTCAAAGAATTGTAATCTCAGTTGAAGTTTAATGAAAGTGAAAGTTTTTTATTAAAATCTGTTATTGTGAATTATAGTCAGTTACTGTTAAAAGTAAATCATAAGCTCTCATTCCTGTTCTTTTAAGCTCATTAAAGCTTAATAAAGCTTTTGTGAGCTTAGTTGTGTTTAATTCTGAATTAATTTCAAAAAGTCAAATAAGGTCAACAAAAGTCAAAATGGTCAAAGAAGCTGGAGCATGGTGAATTGTGGATGGCCATGGGTTAGAGCTTTTTGGGAAGCATTAGGGTGGTTCAGAACTGAATTTGTCCTTGTTTAGAGCAAAGGGTTGTAAGTTCAAAATTCCAATTTTTCTTGCTCATTTACTGTTCATGTGCTTATTTACTGCGTATTTGCTTATTTACTGTTTTCAATCTTCTTATATTGCTTTTGTTAGTCAATTGTTGCTTATTTAGAAGGTTGTTCTTAATTGTGCCTGATTTGTTCTTAAAAGCCTAAAAAGCCAAAAAATTAGCTTAGTATAGGTTTAGCTTATTCAGTGCTTATCCACATTTGAAAAAGGTTCATTAGGGCTTAGTTTAACTAGTTAATCATCTGTCTTCAGATTTCATAGCTTATAGTAGCTTAAATCAGTTCAAAAATTCAAAACAGTGGCATAAAGGGGTGTTTGGGTCAGGACTGAAATGGGTCAAAATGGGTATGTACTGTTCATGTGCTCTTTTGAGAAGTTTAATCTGGCTTAATTTAGTATAAATGAGTTGTTTGTAGAAGGCTTAAGGATAGTACTGATCTAGATAAGCTGCTAAAGCTATAAGCTAGTTTGGTGTTTAATTTTGGTATTCCTGGTTCCCTTTTAGTTCCTTAAGTTGATTTTCAGTTGTGGGTTTTATCCATTTAGGTGTTGTTGTGTTTTGGTCAAGTTTTGTGACAGTCTGCACAGAACAAGCCCATATGCAGTCTGCAAGTTTTTTTAAGCTCAGTTCATAAGCTCATTATAAGCCCTTGATATCTGACCTTCTGTTTTTAAGCCCCTAGATGTATGAACTTTAGCTCTTATCAGTTTTGTGGTATTTGCATTTCATTACCTAGCTTAAAAATAAGCTTGAAATCACCTCAGTAGGGTGATTCAAGCCTGCAAACCCAGACCCTTTTTGCTTATTTAAGAATTCAGTGCTTATCTGCTTAGTTTGTGGCTTATTCTGAGATTGTTGGTTCATGTAGATTATGCTTTGCTTAGTTTAGCTTCTTTTAATTTCATTTAGCTTAAAATAGCTTATTAGCTAATTTTCTAATTTGCTTTTTCTCATTTCCTCTATTTTGCCCACTGTTTTGATTAAGTGCTTATCTCTGATCTTTTCAGTAGTTTTCAAAAATAGTGTTAGTTGTAAAAATTGCTTATTATCTTGTGCTTAGTTAGTTTTAATCAGAAAAATAAAAAAATAAATAATAATTTTCAAAAAAGCTGAGGCCAGGGTTCGAACCTGGGACCTCAGCCTCACCAACACCTCACAACACACACTCACTACCATCACTGCCCTTGGGACTTTTCTGTCCTTCTTCCTTTCTTTATTTCTTTTAACCATTGTTTCATTTTTATAGCTTATTCCAACTTTTAGCTTATTAACTGCTTAACTGAATAAGCAGTTGGGTCCACTCTATTTTTCCTACATTCCCTTTAGTATTAAGCATTTTTAGAAAAAGTTTCAGATTTATTTTTCATAGTTTACTATTTTTAATCGTTTATTTAGTTTAAATCTATTTTTAATTCATAATAAAAAATATAAAAGTCAAAAAAATATAATTCTTTTTTTTTTAAAATTTTCTTTTATCTTTTAGGACTTAGAAAAAATAAATTTGCACTCGTAGGGTTAATTTTTAAAGATTTCACATTTTAAGGCTCGTTTTAAGTCCCCGGTTTGCGTTTTTAGCGTAATTTGATGTTTGCGTAATTTTCTTTGTATATTTGCTTTCCATCACTTAATTAGAATTAAACAAAACACAAAAATCCAAATTCCATCCTTCAAGCACTTTAATTCCAAACCTTACATGAAATCCTCGATTCACACCTCGTCGTGAAACGACCCGGGTAACACTTGCCCGATATCTAATATCGTATTCACGGGTTTTGCAAGTTGGCCTTTTTTTCAAAGGGTTAACTTGTCATTTCCCGCGTATCACGCGTATCCAATATTTTTCATATATATACTTTCAGACGGATCAAGCATTAACTACTTAGAGTATTTTCCTTGAAGTCTGTCAGCAGTCTTAATGTACTCTAGCAGTCTTAACTTCCATAAGCAGCATTAATCTTTATAACTAGCCACAGTAATGATTTGGAACATTTTCCTTGTAATACCTGAGAAGTCTTGCTGATCCCAATTGAGCACTCGATCGATTTCCCTTAGCTTGTAAAGTTTAAGTTAATATTGAATAGATCCAATATAACTTATGTAGAAACTATCTTAGATTTGTATTAAAGTTTATGAAGAATCTAAACTTTAATGTTATGAAGAATTAAACAAAACAATCTCAAACAAATCACTTCAATATTATTAATAATACGAATACTCTTGAGTATTAGGGTTTACAACCTTGAAGTTTTCCTAAAGAATCATATCTATATCTACGCCCTAGGTCCTCCTTTTATAGACTAAGGAGTCCTAGTCGGCTTACAATTGCTTGCTATACAAGATAAATCTTTTCTATAATTATCTAACCGACTATACCTGTTTATCTTATAAGCAGTAATAACTATACACTCTAGCAGTACTAACTCTAACTCTAGCGGTATAAACTCTTCAGCAGTTGTAAGTTTGTACTAGCAGTACTAACTTTTCTTCTAGCAGCACTAAACACTTAGCGTGTTTTTCTTCAAGTTCATCAGTAGTGAAAGCAGTTGTAATGTTGAACTAGCAGTAGTAACATGTTGTCTAGCAGTAGTAACCACTTGTATCTTTTCTTGAACACCTTCAGCAACACTTAGAAGTAGTAAGATAAAATAGCAGTTGTAACAATTTGTACTAGCAGCAACAGTGTCTTAGAGCAATTTCCATTAGCAGTCTTAATCAAACAAGAAGCAGCATCTCTAAAACCCAACAATCCTCCCCTAAACTTGAAATTTTCTCCACAAATCATCAAGTTTCTCTTTTAAGCTTGAACAATCACTGAGAGGGTGGCTTATTCTTCTTAGCTGAAGAGTTGTATACAATTGCCAAAAGAAAGATTGTACCTGTGGAGTTGATTGTATAGCTTTTGGCTTTGAAGATGGCTCTTATATCACAACACCTTTGGTTACTGGCTTGGATGTCTTCACCTCAGCAAGTACACTAGCAACAGTTGTAACCTTTGGTGTAGTAGCACTAACTTTTGTACCAGCAGCTGTAACTGGCTCACTAGCAGTAATAACTTCTGGACCACTAGCAGCACTAACACCCTGATCAGCAGTAGTAACCTTAGACACATAGCTATCAATCACCACTTGATTCCCTTGGTTATCAGCAACCACAAAATCCATAGGTTCACTCTCTGCACCAACACTTTCACCCTCTTTAGCCTCCCCTGAAACTTTGCCTTCATTCCCCCCCCCCCTGTTTGGGAGCATCCTTTGAAGCTTTAGAAGATTTAACCTTGTGTTTCGGAATTCTTGATCCTTTGACGCCTTCCAAATATCTAACTCTTCTTTTTAAAGCTTTAATTTCCCCACCTTGAGCTTTGATGACTCCATCTTGAGAAGCAGCTAGTGTTTGCAGATCAAGAATTTATGCAGACAACTTGGTACATGTATCCATCAATTCATTCAAAAGTTGCATACTATCCTCACCACTTCGGTTTGTGTTACCTAGCCCGAGAGGTGGATCGTTGGAAAAGTTAAGTTCAGTCTCATCCCTAGGATGAACATCTGAACCCACCATTGTTTCCAGGTAACAGGGTCCTTCACCTGAATCAGTTCCATGTGGACCTGACTCATTAGAAGTTGTCTTGGCTTGGGTCTTATTGATGGTACCACTATCCTGTGTTGCTTCTAAGCTAGACACAGTAGTGGCAGCCCTCACCAACATCTCACTCTCCCTACCAATGACAGCCTTATCTGCAACAATTGGTATAGAACCACTAGCCTGAGGTAGCTCAGTGTTCTTGGTGTGAATTCTAAGTTGATAGGTCTTTTTAGGTTGTTGATGAGATGTTGCCAAAAGTTTAGGTGTATGACGGGTACCAGCTGGGATTGGGCTAGTGCCACCATTGTTGGAAACAAAGGTGTCACTTTCCCCGAAAAATCTTTTCCATCCCTCCTCATATTAGTAAAAACCTTTTTGGTAAGACAAGGAGTGGGATAAACTCTTTTGTGACTTTTCTTATTAACAAATTGGTTGTCCAAAAAGAGTTGCAAAAACCTTGGATATAGAAAATATTTACCTGTAGAATTATCCAAGTTCTTAGCCATACTATCAAAAATTAATTTTGAAAAATTAAATCTTTGAGTATTTTCAACCAAACAAATTATAGCAGAAGCTAAATTACTGCTAAATTCATTCCACCCAGTGGTCTTTGGACTTAGACACACTAAGACAGTATGGATTAAGAATGTCCACTAATGAGATAAATTACCTTTATAAAACTTTAAAGCATTTGGTTTCCCCTCATAGCCCATCAGTGAAAGTTTTTCAAAAATTGTAGCATTTGGAAGATTCTCAACACCATTAGCATCATCTAGGAGAAGATCTCTTCGAATAGATGCCTCCGTAATGAGAATCCTCTGCCCATCTACAAGGGCATTGATTTGTACTTCCCCATTAATAGTTTTGACCTTAGCAGACGACAAAAACTGGATAATTTTGTAAGTGTATATAGTAGGTTTTACTATTAATGCAAACTTAATATAGCTTGCATTAAGGAAATCAATGATCTCAGTAAAATCTACAGACTCATTGGATTTTTCTAAAAGGCAACATTATTATGAGGTTCAGTAAAAGTTAAGTTCGACATTATGATTTGATTTGAGGGTTTTGCGATTTGGCGATTAAAACTTGATTAGGGTTTAGAAGAGAGAGAGTTATGTTTGCGTGAAACTGATTGTGTGCCACAATTGGGGATTTAAATCCTTTTGATAAATTTTTACACAAACATACCCTGCACTTCCAACGCTAGCAGCACTAAGTTAAACTTAGCAGAACTAAGTTTATGCTTAGCAACACTAACTTTTAACAAAAACAATTTGCCCAACAGTATTTTCCCAATATCTTTTAAAAATAATACTGCACTTAATAATTTTGAATGGATTAAGTGTAAAGGAAGACATTTAATCTTTTTAGGTTGGTTTTAACCTCTGGTTGTGTGAGAACCATTAATATCAGTATAAATACTGCCTGTGATCAGATAAACTCATTAAAAGATCTTTCTTCACAGGGTTTCCAGCTCGTGGCAGGTGTTGCCTCTAATACAAATGCATTAGATTCACTTTTTCTCGCTATTCTCAATACCAGATGTCCTTAGACTAACACATTATACTAATAAATAGTATAAAATGGTAAAGAGTGAGTTAGTGCAGTTACTATATGACTAAGTATGCCATCAATTCATTATTCAAGATAGATTGATTTCAAGAAAATACTTTAAAGAACTTCTTAACTCAGGTATAAACCTTTATCAAGAGATTCCCAAATCGATTCTATCACTAATCAGATACACCACAGCAAACAAAGTACCACATTGCTTCTTACACACCATCAATACCACCTGATATTGCTTGCTTAACCTGCAAATGTTAGTCCAAACCAAGAAAAACACAAGCAATAACATTTTACATCATCATATTATACTTAGCAGTTGTTCAGAAAAACTAGCAGCATTAGCTAGCAGTTCTAAAGTTAAACTTGGTAGTTCTAGATATAATTAGTAGCAATAACACAACAGTTGTAAGTACACCAGCAACACTAAGTATACTTAGTAGCAAAAACAACTTATTGACCTAATAACAGTATTAATCCTTTAGAAACTTGACAAAATCACAAAGAGATAAGAACTTTTCAAAGATTAATCATTCCAATATTGACAACCAAAAATTGAAATCTACCCACATCAAAAGCTTTTGTGAGCAAATCTGCAACATTATTATTAGTACGGATTTTAACAATTTAAATCAACTTCTTTTCATAACAATCTCTTATAAAATGATGCCTTATCTCAATATGTTTAGTTTTTTAGTGATAAACAATATTTTTAATAATGCACATAGTACCGCTATCAATATATATTTTAGTATGCATAAAGTTTTACCCGGCCATAATGCAGCAATTGATTCTGAATCCAGAGCACTTGTCCACAGCAGCTTGAAGCAGCCACATACTCAGTTTCAGTTGTGGAATTTGCAACCACAGTTTTTTTCTTGCACTACCATGAAATCAACCTGCACCCCAAAAACTGACGACCTCCTGTTGTTGATTTTCTATCCAAGCTAGCTCCAACATAATTACTATCAGTGTATGCAATCAAATCAAAAGGTGAATCTTTTGGATACCAAAGGCCTAATTTGGTTTGACCTTTTAAGTATGTAAAAATTCTCTTTACAGCATTAAGATGTGAAACTTTAGATGTGACTTGATATCTTGCACAGGCACATACAGCAAACATTATGTCAGGTCTTGAAGCTGTAAGATACATCAATGAGCCAATCCTTGATCTACATAAATGCACATCAACTTCTTCACCATCTTCATCTTTGAGCAAGGGCTTGGATGTTTCCATAGTTGTCTTTGAAGGCTTCACATCAGTAAATCCAAACTTCTTCAAAATTTCAGCCACATATTTATCTTGACTAATAAATATGTCATCTTCCTTTTGCTTAACTTGTAGCCCTAAGAAGAATGTAAGTTCACCCATTGAACTCATCTGAAATTTCTAATGCATAAGTTTTTCAAATTCTATACATAAAGCCTTGTTTGTTGATCCAAAGATGATATCATCAACATAAACTTGAACTAATAATATATCATCTTTGTCCCTTTTGATAAACAAAGTTTTATCAATCTTCCCTCTACTAAAACCATTGTTCAACAAGAATGTTAACAATGTGTCATACCAAGCTCTGGGAGCTTGATGTAGACCATATAGTTCCTTCTCCACCTTGTAAACCTTGTCATGAAGATTAGGATCTTCAAAACCAGGTGGTTGTGAGACATAAACTTCTTCTTCAATAGTCCTATACAGAAAAGCACTTTTGACATCCATTTGATACGCAACAAAATCTTTGCATGAAGCATAAACCAAGAATAATCTAATGGCTTCAATTCTTGCAACTATAGAGCAAATACTTCATCATAATCAATACCTTCTTCTTGTGTATATCCCTGAGCCACTAACCTTGCCTTGTTTCTAATCACAATGCCTCTCTCATCCTTTTTGCATCTAAACACCCATGTAGTACCAATTGCCCTATTCCCATTAGGTAAATCTACTAGTGTCCAAACTTCTTGAAGCCTGAACTGTAGAAGTTCTTCTTGCATAGCTTTCACCCAGCTTGGATCTTGCAATGCTTTGTAAGCTTTCTTGGGTTCTATTTGTGATAGAAAACATGCAAACAGGCAGTTTTGAAGTTCTTTGTGACTGTTTCTTTGATGAAGGGATCTAGCAAAGAAACCTTGTTCCTTCAAATCTTTTATCATCTTCCTTGTTTGAACAACAGATTTTGGCTTTCCAATGATTTGATTCTTAGGATGATTCTTGTGAATTCTTGTAGTTGGAATAGGACTGACAGGTACCTCATCTTCTATATTGGTTAAGTCAGCCTCTGCACCAAGTACACCTTTATTAGTATCAGGATAGATTTCTTCCAATTCAGGCATGTCTGGATCATCTTGATAATCAACAGCATCAAAATATATGCCTTCCTTGTCAGCAACATTAACACTTGGCTCAGCAGTATTAACAGAATTAGTACTGCTGGTGTTAATTTCTTTATTGGTAGCATTAACACTTGGCTTAGCAGTATTAACTGATATAGTATTGCTAGTGTTAATATCATCTGATACATCATCCCTTTCATCATTTTGCTTTTCTTCATTAACCTCTTTATCATCATCAGAAGATTTTGCACCATCTTCTTTGTCATCTTGTGAACTCTTTGACTCTTGGGCTGAGAAGGGTGGATCAGCAGTCCAAGTAGGCAGCAAAATATAATCTTTGTCAGGTCTTGACTCCATATCAGCTTGACCTGCATTATTACTTTCTTTTGTACCAGCAAAATTGTAAAACTCTACACCGGCAACAATTGGCTCCTAATTCTTAGTTTTGGTTAATGAATCAATATCAAAAAGCCAGTTTGGTCCACTCCCCGCAACATTATGTGTACTCTCACTAAACCTAACATGCAAGTTCTCTTCCACTGTCCTAGTCCTACTATTGAATACTCTAAAATCTTTGCTATTCATTAAGTATCCAACAAAGAATCCTTCATCAGCCTTGCCATCAAACTTGCCTAAGTGATCTATGGTATTCAAGAAAGTAATAAGACACCCAAATGGTCTTAAGAATTCTAGCAATGGTTTTCTACCATGTAAAAGTTCATAAGGGGTCTTGTTATGAGGCTTAACTACTTTACTCCTATTCTGCACATAACAAGCAGTATTAACTGCTTCAGCCCAAAAAGTAGTAGGTAATTTAGAATCAGCTAACATTGTTCTAGCAGCCTCAATAAGTATCCTATTCCTCCTCTCAGCTACTCCATTTTGTTGAGGAGTTCTAGCTACACTATACTGTCTCTCAATACCTTTCATCTCACAAAACTGGTTCATCTCCCTATTCTTGAACTCAGTTCTATTGTCACATTTTATCACTTTAACCTTATGGTTAACTAGGTTTTCTACCTTGGTTATGAAAGCCTTAAGAATGCTACTGGTTTCATCCTTAGTTAACTAGGTTTTCTACCTTGGTTATGAAGGCCTTAAGAAGCCTTAATAATCATCTATGACAACTAGGCAATACATCTTTTTCATTAAACTCTTTACAAATGTTGGTCCAAATAAGTCCATGTGCAACATATGTAATGGCTGACTTACAGAGTTCACTACTTTGGACTTACAAGAAGCTCTATGTTGTTTTCCCTTCTGACAAGCAACACATATTTCAGAGTTTTCAAAAACTTTTGAAGGTAAACCTCTTACAAGGTTTCCCTTAACCAATTTATTCATTGTTTTGAAATTTAAATGTCCAAGCCTTCTATGCCAAAGTTTGGATTCATCTGATGTGGCCTTTGCAAAGAGACAAGTCAAACCTTCTTTGGGAACCATATTCTTTAAATCAACACTGTATATATTGTCTGTTCTAGGAACTTTAAGTAAAACATGACTTTCATCAGTTAACTTAAAGTCTGGAGATAAGACAAAATATTCAGTGTCAGTAAAAAGAACACTATTCTTTTTGTCAAACATTTGTAAGACACTAAAAAGGTTAAACTTAAGCTCTTTGACAAAATACACATTATCATAATCCATTTTACCAGTCTTTATAGTACCTTTACTAGTGATTTTCCCTCCTTTGGGATTACTCCCAAAAGCAACATATCCTCCATCAATAGCTTCAAAATCTTGAAGATAAGACATGTTTCCAGTCATGTGCCTTGAGCATCCACTGTCAAATACTCCTTTATCTTCCAATTCCACCTGTGGATTGCCCTGCACATAAAGTAAGAAAATCAGTTCATTTTGGGGACCCAAGCCAATACTGACTTGGATCTGCCTTGTGCATCTACATAATCAAATTTCTTTAAAACTATAAATGCACTGCTGTTTCTGGAAACATGATCTAAAACTTTAACTTTTGGATTCCAGACCCAACAAGCTAAGGCTTTAGTAGCATAAAAGTGATTTCCCAAAACAGTATCAGTTATTGCTTTTGGGTTAGCAACACTAATTGTTGTTGTCTTTTGAATGGGCTTCTTTACAGTGGAATGTGCTTTCTTTGAAAACTTTGACAATTTATTTGCACCATTCACTGTTCTTTTGGTGTTAGCAGTACTAACTGATCTAGTAGTATTAGTTACTACTACTGGTTTAGAAACATTTTGCTTAGCAGTTGTAACTGATACTAAACCAGATTTTGTTTGTACTGCTGATGGAACCATGTTTCTTTTAGCATGTGGGTGAGTATTTTTAGAAAAACTTTTACGATTCACCCTCCTAGCATAGTTCCACACTGGTTTTTGATAGTAAAAACAGTTATCTTGTAAATGTTCAAAACTACCACAATGATGACAAGCCTTATTGATCGTCTCAAAGTCACTTCCTAACCTTTGAGATATCATACCATTCCAACTCCTCTAATTACCTCTAGGACTGTTTATGTTTTCCCTAGGTTGCTCAGTATATTTAACGATTTTCCTAGGTATCTTATTACCAAAACTAGGTTTGACAAACTTAATTTGTTCAACACAAAGTTTTACGGTGACACTTTCAACCTTAGGTTTAGTCTTGACCTGATCCTCATCATCATCAGACACCCAATCTTCAATGATAGGTGCATCAAAATATGTCTTTTTTTCCTTTGGTTTCTTCTCATTAGACTCACTACTTTCTCCTAAAGGCTTAACATTAGACTCACCTAAACAAGACAATTCAGGAATAGGGGGTACATACTTTCCAGCTATTGAGGGAGGAACTTTATTATAACCTATCCCACTACTTCTCCTCATTAACTGACACTCAATTGTCTTATTAACACTTTCAGATGCAAACTCAAGCTTATTAACCTTAACCCGATGTTTTTTCCTGATAAACTGCATCTTTTCCTTTTTCAGCCTTTTCTAACTTTTGAATAAGCCCCATAACTTCATGTTCTATAACAAAAACCTTACCCTCAAGAACATTCACTTTTTCTACATATACTAACTCATTTTGTTTGAAAAAGTCAAGTCTTTCCCCAACAGATTTTTGACCTACTTTATAGCCTAGATTGTCTAACTTTAACATCTTTACCTCTTCCATTAGCTTTTCATTCCTAGCCTTAAGTTCTTCAATGGTATCCAAACAAGATTTAAATGAACAACCAGAATCATTTGATACCTTAGAGTCAGAACTTGATGAAGAAGAGTAGGCCATAAGTGCAAAGTTAGGTCCTTCAGCTGCTTGATCACTCCAATCATATCCACCAAGACCATCACATTTAGACACCAAAGATGTAGAAGTTGTTGTTTCCCCAGCTTTCCTAGAGCTCTCTCCAGTCTTGTAATCTTGGCTTCTTGGAGCCCTGCATTCTCTTGCAAAGTGACCTTTCCTATGACAGTTGTAGCACTCAGTCTTGGATTTATCAAAACCTAAGTTATCTTGCCAATTAACCTTGAGGTTCCTTCCAGTCTTCTTCAAAAATCTTTCTTGCACTCATGGTCAACATTGTCATCTACCACTTCAAGTACATCTCTTCAAAATCATCAGGATGGATCTGTTCCAAATCTTCATGCATAATTTGAGGATTAGTAAATTGACCAGCCAAGAAAGCATAGATAACAGCATCACTCAAGTTATCGAGGGTTGAAGACCCAGCAGCATTAACTTGTGGGCCAGCAGTACTAACTCCATGAGCAGTATTAACTGGTTCATTAGTACTGCTAGTACTGTTATTAGAGGAGGACACAAAAGCTAAGTTTTTTGTGCTTGCAGATGAGCTTGATGATCCTTTGACCTCAGGTTCATAAACTTTAAGATTGTTGTACAGATCATCTAAACTCATGGTATCAAGATCATCCTTGTTTCTCCATACCACAGTATGTGTATTCCACTCTGGTGACAAGCTTCTCAGAAATTTTTGATTGACATTTTCATGAGGAATTGAGACTTCCACAAGTGCCAATTGACTAATGAGTTTCTGAAGTCTATCAAAAGTCTGATCAAGATTTTCATAACTTGTAGCAGCAAAATTTTCATATTGTTGCTTCAAGAGGTTCTTCCTTGTCTTCTTGGTTGTAGCATTCTCTCCAAACCTTTTCTCAATTGCTTGTAGCAACAATTTAGCATCCTTGATGTGATTGAAGATTAGATGATGGTCATTAGGAATCCCCATCATAAGAGTACTTCTAGCTTTTACTTCCAGCCTTCTTTGTGCCTTGTCTTCAGTAGTCTTGATAGGTAAAGTAATTGTAACACCCTCAGTAGAAGTTTCAGTCTTAGGTAGTTGATTGCCATTCTCTATGACCTCCCACATAGAGTAATCAACCATCTGAATGTACTGCTCGATCCTCATTCTCCATAGCTCATACTCTCCAGACATGAGCATGGGCACCTTTGATGCAGTAATCATGTGACTAGATTCTGAGTCCATGTCTTCCTTCTTCAGTGAGATGAGATTAAACAGGTTCTTCTTGATTCACAGTCTCTAGATCACAAGCTCTGATACCACTTGTTGATTCCAATTGAGCACTTGATCGATTTCCCTTAGCTTGTAAAGGTTAAGTTAATATTGAATAGATCCAATATAACTTATGTAGAAACTGTCTTAGATTTGTATTAAAGTTTATGCGGAATCTAAACTTTAATGTTAAGAAGAATTAAAAAAAAACAACCTCAAACAAATCACTTCAATATTATTAATAATACGAATACTCTTGAGTATTAGGGTTTACAACCTTGAAGTTTTCCTAAAGAATCATATCTATCTCTACGCCCTAGGTCCTCCTTTTATAGACTAAGGAGTCCTAGTCGGCTTACAATTGCTTGCTATACAAGATAAATCTTTTCTATAATTATCTAACCGACTATACATGTTTATCTTATAAGCAGTAATAACTATACACTCTAGCAGTCTTAACTCTAACTCTAGCGGTATAAACTCTTCAGCAGTTGTAAGTTTGTACTAGCAGTACTAACTTTTCTTCTAGCAGCACTAAACACTTAGAGTGTTTTTCTTCAAGTTCATCAGTAGTGAAAGCAGTTGTAATGTTGAACTAGCAGTAGTAACATGTTGTCTAGCAGTAGTAACCACTTGTATCTTTTCTTGAACACCTTCAGCAACACTTAGTAGTAGTAAGATACAAAAGCAGTTGTAACAATTTGTACTAGCAGCAATAGTGTCTTAGAGCAATTTCCATTAGCAGTCTTAATCAAACAAGCAGCAGCAACTCCAAAACCCAACAAATCTTAATCACATGAGCAGCATTAACACCTTGAAAGCTTTAATTCCCAACAATTACTAAGCATGAGGGCCAAAAGATTCTTCCGGAGGACAGGGAAGAAAGTCACTATCAATGGTAGTGATACTACTGGATTTGATAAATCAAAGGTAGAGTGTTACAACTGCCATAAGTTGGGACACTTTGCTAGAGAATGTAGAGGGCCCAAAAACCAGGAAAGCAGAAGCAGAGGAGCAAGGACTCAGGAGAGAAACAGGAAAGCTGTAAGTGAGGAGGAGCAAGGACTATGGTGGCCATAGATGGACTTGGTTTTGATTGAAGCTTAATGGCTGAGGAAGAAGCACCAATAGAGATGGCACTGATGGCTTTCTCTGACTCTGAGGCACATGCTGTTAAAGCTTGTTCAAAATCATGCTTAGCTTTAAAAGACTATGAAACACTTAAAAAACAGTATGGTAAATTGAGAATAGAGCTGAACCAATCCAATTATCATTTAGAAAATAATAAGAGAGGCTTAGCTGTTGTAGAAGGATAACTAGTGTTCTATAAAAAGAATGAAACTGATTTCACTGAGGACATAGCTGTGTTAAGAAGAGACATCATGTTTAAAGATATAGAGATTAAAGAGCTTAAAAATCAGCTAGAAAAGATTAAGCTTGATAAAGATAGCATTGAGATGCATATAGAGAAATATGCAGGGTCAACTAAAAGTCTAGATAAAATTGTAGAGTGTCAGCTAACAAACAATTTTGAGAAAGGTCTAGGCTATAAAAGTGTTGCACCATCACATAGAGGGAACTTTCCAGGGCCAAAGATTGATCCGTCTCATCTATAGGAACCTGAATCTAAAGAAATTAAGAGTGATAGTGAGGATAGTTTCAAAAAGGTTGGTGAAACTTTTGACACATCTTTTGTTGAGGAGAAGGTGTCAGAAGAAAAGATAAATTCAGATGCACCAATTATTGAAGAATGGGAATCTGATAATGAGGATCAGGTTGAGTCTACACCTGAGGTAGAAAAGCAAAATATTTTTCCTAGCGATACTAAGGTAAAAACTGTTAAATCTAAAGAACAAGTGAAATCAGCTAGGAAAACAGTCAAATATGTTGAGATGTATAGATCACACAGGCCTAGGGATAACCAGAGATATTGGAACAATTTAAAATCCCAAAAATTAGGCAGTGATTTTGTTATGTACAATAAGGCTTGCTATACTTGTGGTAGTTTTAATCATTTGCAGGCTTATTGTGATTACCATCAAGGGAAAAGGATGGTATATGGGAATAAAAGGGTGTATCAAAACTGTTTTTCAAGAAATTCTCACACTTGTGTTAACAAAAATATGGCTCCTAGAGCAGTTTTGATGAAGTCTTGCCTTAAACTACTTTGTATTACTGAACCCATTAATAATTCTTACCCCAAATCATCAAGTGTTAGTGCTAAACCAGCAGCAAGTTTTTCTAAACATGCATTATATAAAACAGCATTATATAGCCAGATAGTTAAGACTGCTAGGCCAGCAGTTTGTACCGCTATACCAGCAGTTAGTACTACTAGGCCAAGAAATGTTGTTAGGGTAAAAGGGGGCAATGTTGTTAAGGCCTTATAATGTTGGGTATGGAGACCTATCAAACCCAATGGTGCATCAATCACAATGGAGAAATATGATTACATTGATGCACGAGGCAGATCCAAGTCAGTAATGGCTTAGGTCCCCAAAGAAAACTAATTTCCTTTATTTTATGTGTAGGGACATCCACAACAAGATGATGAATAAGATCAAGGATATGCTGATAGTAGATGATCTAGGCACATGACAGGGGACATGTCTTACCTCTCAGATTTCAAAGCTTTTGATGGAGGATATGTTGCCTTTGAGGGAGGAGCTAGCGGTGGTAAGATTACTGGTAAAGGTACAATAAAGACTGGTAAACTTGATTTTGAAGATGTGTATATTGTACAGGAACTTAAGTATAATCTCTTTAGTGACTCACAAATGTGTGTCAAAAAGAACAAAGTTTTTTTTACTGACACTGAATGTCTTGTCCTGTCTGCAGACTTTAAGTTACCTGATGAAAGTCAAGTACTACTTAAAGTTCCTAGAAAGAGCAACATGTACAGTGTTGATATGAAGAAAATTGTTCCTAAAGAGAATCTAACTTGTCTTGTAGCAAAAGCCACATTGGATGAATCAATGCTTTGGCATAGGAGACTTGGTCATGTTAATTTTAAAACCATTAATAAGATTGTAAAAGATGGTTTGGTAAGAGGTTTACCTCAGAAACGTTTTGAAAATGACCAAACTTGTGTTGCCTGTCTTAAGGGTAAACAACCCAAAGCTTCTTGTAAGCCCAAGACTCAAAAATCTATTACTCAACCATTATTCATGCTTCATATGGACTTGTTTGGTCCTACTTCTGTGAGTAGTTTAATGCATAAGAAGTACTGTCTTGTGGTAACTGATGATTACAGCAGGTTCACAAGGGTTTTCTTTTTAGGAACTAAGGATGAAACCAGTAGCATTCTTAAGAAATTTATCACAGAGATAGAAAACCTAGTTGATAGAAAAGTAAAAATCATCTGATGTGACAATGGGACAGAGTTTAAAAATAGAGTTATTGATGAATTTTGTAAAGAAAAGGGAATTACGAGAGAGTTTAGTGTAGCTAGAACTCCTCACGAGAATGGAGTTGCTGAATGGAGGAATAGGACACTCATAGAAGCTGCTAGGACCATGTTAGCTGATTCTAAATTGCCCATTACTTTTCAGGCTGAAGCAATTAATACTGCTTGTTATGTACAGAACAGGGTTTTAGTGGTTAAACCTCCTAACAAGATTCCTTATGAACTTTTTAGAGGTAGATCACCTGCACTAAGCTTTATGAGACCATTTGGATGTCATATTACTATAATTAATACCTTAGATCATCTGGGTAAGTTCGATCATAAATCAGATGAGGGATTTTTTTGTTGGTTACTCTACACATAGTAAAGCTTTTAGGGTATACAACATAAGAACCAGGAAGGTAGAGGAAAACCTGCATGTAGAGTTTGTAGAGAATAAGCCTAATGTTGCAAGTGAAGGACCTAAGTGGCTATTTGTCCTTGAAAAGCTAACAGAATCTATGAATTATGTACCAGTTGTTGCAGGTACAAATACTAATGATTTTGCAGGTACCAAAGATAGTTCTTATGTAGGTCAAACAAGTATGGAGACTGGATATAGCAAAGACTATTATGCCATGCCACTTTGGAAGGATGATTCTCTGTTCCAACCAACTTCAAAGAATGATGATCCACCATCTTCCAGTGATGCTGATATAGAGGATGATGTTGGTGTTAATAAAGAAGGTGGAACTGGTGCTCAAGAACAATAGGGAAATGATAATAGTACAAATAATGATGGTACTGCTGAGCAGGATGTTAGTACTATTGTGCCAGATGTTAGTACTGCTGGGCCAAGTGATTGTACTGGTGGGCCAAATGTTGAAACTGCTTTTCCAACAGTTAATTCTGCTCCACATACTGGATTTTTTGATGACTTTGAAGTGGATCTGAATAATGTTCCTAACACATATGAGTTTCCTTCAACTCCCCATATAAGAATTCACAAGGATCATTCCCTTGATCTTGTGATTGGAGATATACAGTCTGGTGTGAAGACAAGAAGGATGCAAATGGAAGCAGGTGAACAAGGTTTTGTCAGTGCTATCTATGAAGGAAAGACACATGAAGACCTTAATGCTTGTTTATTTGCTTGTTTCTTATCTCAAGATGAACCCAAGAAAATTGCCAAAGCACTAAGTGACCCATCCTGGGTAGAAGCAATGCAGGAGGAGCTGTTACAGTTTAAGCTGCAAAAGGTATAGGTATTATTAGATTTGCCTAACGGTAAGTGGGAAATTGAAACAAAATGGGTGTTCAGAAACAAGAAGGATGAGAGGGGTATTGTGATTAGGAATAAGGCAAGCTTGGTAGCACAGGGGTATACTCAAGAAGAAGGAATAGACTATGATGAAGTCTTTGCACCTGTGGCTAGGATTGAGGCTATGGGGCTCTTTTTAGCTTATGCTTCTTTCATGGGATTCACACTATACCAAATGGATGTGAAAAGTGCTTTCTTATATGGAACTATTGATGAGGAAGTTTATGTTACTCAACCACCAGGGGTTGAGGATCCAGATCATACAGATAAGGTTTACAAGGTGGTGAAGGCACTATATAGTCTACATCAAGCTCCAAGATCCTGGTATGAAACATTGGCCAGGTATCTATTGGACAATGGATTTAACAGAGAACATATAGATAAGACATTGTTTATCAAGAGGCAAAAGGGTGATATTTTGCTTGTCTAGGTTTATGTGGATGATATTATTTTTGGCTCTACTAAAATGGAGATGTGTACTGAATTTGAGAAGCTGATGCATGACAAATTTCAGATGAGTTCAACGGGAGAACTCACTTTCTTTTTAGGATTGCAAGTTAAGCAGTCAGAAGAAGGAATATTTATCAGCCAAGATAAATATGTAGAAGAGATCTTGAAGAAGTTTGGGTACACAGATGCCAAGATTGCAAGAACTCCTTTTGATAAAGAGAAGCCTTTGCTTAAAGATGCAGATGGTGATGATTTTGATGTTTACTTATACATGTCAATGATTGGATCATTGATGTATCTTACATCATCTAGACTAGATATCATGTTTGTTGTATGTGCATGTGCTAGATTTGAAGTTACTCCTAAGGCTTCACACTTACATGCAGTGAAGAGGATCTTTAGGTACCTAAAAGGCCAACCCAAATTGGGTCTTTGGTATCCTAGAGAGTCTCCATTTGATCTGGTGGCTTACAGTGACAGTGACTATGCTGGTGCAAGTTTGGATAGGTAGTCAACAATAAATGGTTGTCAATTCCTAGGAAACAGGTTGATATCATGGCAGTGTAAAAAGCAGACTGTGGTGGCTAATTCTACAACTGAGGCTGAATATGTGGCTGCTTCTAGTTGCTATGGACAGGTACTCTGGATTCAGAATCAAATACTGGACTATGGGTACAATTTTATGAACACCATGATATTTATTGACAATAACAGTACAATTTGTATTATTAAAAATCATGTTCAACATTCTAAAACAAAACACATAGAGATTAGACATCATTTTATAAGAGATTGTAATGAGAAAAAGTTAATTCAAGTTGTTAAATACATACAGATAACAATTGAGTTGACTTACATACAAAAGGTCATGATGTTGGAAGTATTTGTAAAGGATTTGTACAGTTAGTTGTTTCTACTGCTAGTATGTTGTGTTTGTACTGGCAGTATAAAGTTTGTAATGTTAGTGCAAAATATGTACTGCTAAGTAAAATTTGTTATTTAAATTTTATACTATTATATAGAAAATGCTTTGCTTTGTGTTTTCTTGGTTTTGGACTAACATTTACAGGAAGAGAAAGCAGTATGTTTGGAAGTTTATGATGTGTGGGAAGCAAAATGTGGGGGCATTTTTGCTGTCATAATTGATTCATGATAGACAGGATTTGGGGATCACTTGACAAAGGTCTTACACCTGAGTTGGTAGGTTCTTTAAAACCTCTTTCTTGAAATCTACTTATAGTATTTTTGAACATTAATTGATGGCATAGTTAGTCAGATAGTAACTGAACTAACTCACTCTTTACCATTTTATACTTTCATTAGTATAATGAGTTAGTCCAAGGACATCTTGTATAGAGAACAACAAGCAACAGTGAATCTAATGCATTTGTGTTAGAGGCAACACATGCCACGAGCTGGAAACCTTGTCAAGAAAGCTTTTTGAATGAGTTTATTTGATCACAGGCAACATTGTTGCTGAAAACATTGTTTCTCACACAACCAGAGGTTAAATGCAACCGAAATTTTGATTAAGTGTCTTCAGTTACACTTAATCTGTTGATGCAAATAATGTTCTAAAAACATTATTTCTATCTTTCGATAACTTCACGTTTTGAGGATGACAAAATGTGAAAACACATTACGTTAAAATTGACGTAAACAAGTTTTTAATTGGAAGATCCCGTTTCTACGCAAATCACTCTAGAACAAATTTACAACTTGACTAATGATCAAAGAAGTGAATTTGTGCTTAAAACTTCACATTTTTATCCGACAAAACATTTCTTTCAAAAATATACTTTACAAATTATTTTTGAATAATTAAGAAATGTTTTAATGGAAAAATAAGTTTAAATTACATAACAGCTATTTTTCCCCCTAAAATCGGCTCCAAACTTCCCCAAATAAGTTTTTACCAGAAAAGACAAAAAGAGGAGCATTTTTGTCTGAATTTAGTGGAACCGTGTGTGATTTAGTGGAGTCGTCCCTTTATAACGGCCAGATTTTTTCTGCCTATAAATACCAGCCCACTTCACAGATTTTGGGCATCCTTTCTCACACAAAACTTTCTGAGTTTAATACTCTCTTCACATCCTCTCTTCTTGATCATTTGGTTAGGTTTTCTTTTGTTCAAGAGTGATCCAATCATCCATTCAAGTGATCCTCTTCATTCTTCTTCAAGTGCAAGAGAAGAACACAAGATATCTAGAAGGATACAAAGTGTTATAGTTGTAGGTAGAAGCACTTGTAACATTTGCTACACTCTTGATTGTATTATAGCATACATCAAGATTGTTTTTTCTTTTGAGAGTTTGTGAGGAAAGATCAGAGTGAACTTATAGAGATAATGAATATCTCTAGTAGCCATTGGGCTTGAGTGTTGATCAAGATTGATCAAGTGTTGATAGAATAGGTTGAGTCAAGTGAGAAGTGATCATTGTGATCTTGTGAGATCTTGGGGATCTCTTGAGTCTTGTGTGTTGAGTGTGTGAAGTTGAAAGGATCGGGTAGATCGTGGTAGATTGGTGCTAGCTAAGATTAGCACTCGACGTCTAGCTTAGTGTCGGAAAACAAGTTAAGCGACGTGTACAGTTTTCTCCGCCTAAAGGGAGGTTGTTGATAAAGTGCTTGAAACTCTCGAGTGTGGTACTCGGGGAGTGTAGTAGGGCGAAGAAGAGCTTCGTAGCCGAACCACTATAAATCCTTTTGTCCCAGTTTGATCTTTTCATCTCTACTCTTTACTTTTATTACTTATACTAGTTAGTTTAGTGTAGTGTTCATATTGGTGTTGATTGGTTACACATAAGAATCGAATCAAATGTTTCCAATAGTAAAGTTTTTAAGAGGTTTTAAAAAAACTAAAAGAACTTAAAAACCGGTAAAGCTATTCAACCCCCCCCTTCTAGTTTTCCACAATTGGTATCAGAGCCAAGTCTAATAGTGAGGGAGGGGTGAATACGTTTCCATTTAAAAACTTAAAAACTTTTTGTATCAAACACCCGATCAAGTGTGACGTAATATGAAAAGTGTCAACTATGGTCATATAACATCTAGAGATGAATATAGTAAACAACAACACAAGCACAATCAAACCATGACACATACATAATCAACACTCCCCGAGTACCCAACTCGAGAGTTACTTCACTAATCACCAAGCTCCCTTCAGGCGGAGAAAACCGTACACGTCGCTTATCCTATTTCCAACACTAAGCTAGATGTCGAGTGCTAATCTTAGCTAGCACCAATCTACCACGATCTACCCGATCTACCCTTGATCCACTTGATCAATACACAAGCCCAATGGCTTCAAGAGATCTCCAAGATCTCAACAAGATCACAATGATCAACCCTCATTTGACTCAATCTACCCATCTACCTTTGATCTTCTTGATCAATCACACAAGCCCAATGGCTTCAAGAGATCTCCAAGATCTCAACAAGATCACAATGATCAACCCTCATTTGACTCAATCTACCCTATCTACCTTTGATCAACTTGATCAACACACTAGCCCAATGGCTACTAGATATTTTCAATATCTCTATAAGACCACAATGATCTCCCTCACAAACTCTCAAAAGAAAAATGATCTTGATGTATGCTATGATACAATCAAGAGTGTAACAAATGTTACAAGTGCTTCTACCTACAACTACAACACTTTGTATCTACTTGGATACCTTGTGTTCTTCTCTTGCACTTGAAGAGGAATGACAACACTTTGTATCTACTTGGATACCTTGTGTTCTTCTCTTGCACTTGAAGAGGAATGAAGAGGATCTCTTGGTGGAATGAAAGGATCACTCTTAAATAAACTAAGACTATCTAAATGATCAAAGAAAGTGTTCTAAGTGAGGAGGGATTAGACGAGAGAAAACTCACTAGAAAAAATCAAGTTGGAAGTGTAAAATGGTCCACTATTTATAGGCAAGGGGAAAACTAGCCGTTACAGAGGCACGACTCCACTAAATTTAGTGGAGCCGTCGGTACTTTAGTGGTACCATGGACGCTCCTCCATTTTTTTTAGTGTGAAAGGTTTATTCGGGAATGTTTGGAGCTGTTTTGGGGGGGGGGGGGGGAAATTGACTGTTGGGATTTTTAAACTTATTTTTCAAAATAAAATATTTCTTTTTAATTCAAAAATAATTTGTAAAATATATTTTTGAAAAAATATTTTGTCACATTAAAAATGTGAAGTTTAGAAAAATAAAATCCTTTGATCGTTTGTCAAGTAGTAGATTTGTTTGTCCATACCTTGAGTGATTTACGTCGGGATGGAAATCTACGACTTCGTTGAAGCATACGTCGGGAGGTGTTGATGTAAGTATGCATTGATGATTTGTGTTTACAAGTAACTTGCAGATTTTACGTTATGTATTACAAGTTACATGTTTGTCATTATTAAAACTGAAGAAACCGTTTAGTTTAAATATCGTAATGTTTGCACTAACAATCTCCCCCTTTATGATGATGACAAATATGTAAACCGTAACACGTAGTAAAATGTAAAAGTTACCTGTTTACACTCCTTTCTCCCCCTTTTGTCGAATCAAAAAGGTAGTTGCCTCGAGCGCTCCCTTGAATTCACTCCCTACTCCCCCTTATTGCACTACTTTCCTTTGTCCCCAGAAAGGCGAGCTTGCATCATCCCAGTGAAGTCTTCTATCACCACCATTAGAAAGACTCCATGCTATGTATTCAAATACTCCTGAGCTCCCCCTAGCTCAATGCTCCCCTATGGTAACTTAATCCCCTTGTTTATTTACCTTAGTATTTAGCGGATCCATGGATCAAATTTTACAAAGGCTTTTTCTACATCAAGGATTAGCTTCGTGCAACATAATATATAAAAGAATATGAGCAGCATTATATGGATAGAATACACATAGCAAGACATGCAAGGGTTAAACTATGTTAACACGTAAGTGTCACAATCCGACCGACAACCTAAAGTGTAATTGTTCAATCAATCACACTAACAAGAACGAGATTCGTTCGTTGACTGACATACAAAATGACTTCTTCCAAGTTGTCATTAGGAAGGCAAGTTCTAACAAACCTTTTGAACAACATAATCATCTACCTGAGATGATTGGTGTTGGGATGGTTTAGATTAATATATCGTTTGCACTGACAATGAGATGCATAATAAAACGTTTTTAGTTTGTATCAACAATGCACGAAAAATATTTCATGATCCTAATTTCGTGAAATTTTTCAAAAATGATTGAATTGGGGTGTTTGGGCGACTTCAAAATTTTGGCGCCAAAAGTATTGAAAAATTTGAGTGTTGATGACTCCTAATCCTAATTGCAAGTTTCCTAAACATGATTCCTCTTAAACTTTCTTGATCTAATGAAATTAAAGTTTGAGCCAAAGTATGTGATTTAAGTAGGTTCATGAAAATCCTATATTAAGGGAATCATGGAGGTTATGTATTATCTAATCCTAGTTCTAATTCTCTAAAGACTCAAATCAAAATTGAAAAATCCCAATTCAATTTTTATATAAGAACCAACCCTAGACTCAAAAATTAAAGAGAAATTAGAGTAAATGACTTACGATTTTTGTTGAAAAGTGAAATTAGTTGATAATCTTGAGAAGTAATGTCTTGAATATGATCTTGAAAGGGTGTGATTAAGTGTTGGGTTGTGAGGTTTGGATTTGACAGCAATGGAGGAAGTTGGGAAAGTTTAAAAGTGAATAGTGTGGGAAGAGAGGACTGAAAAACAGGATTTTTCAGATACACGGTTCCATGGTACCGTTGAACATAACGGTGTCGCGCCACATTTAGTGGAGCCGTGATCTGCTGGGATGGTTTTCTGTTCCATTTTGATTTTTGACAAATAAGTCTAGCTGTTTTAGTGAGACTTTTTGACACGAGGAAAGAATTTATGCCTAATAAATTCTTTTGAAGAGGGGAACCTAGACTAGACGGAACGAGACACACGAGATGACTTCAATATTTCCCGTGAAATATTTAAATAGTCATGAGGGGGATACGCGAGATGACTTTAATAGTCATGAGATTTATGGAATATGTTCCATCATTCCTAGACCTAGACGAAGGTAGTTAAAGGATTCTCATTTGAGAGGTTTGGTTAGGATGTCGGCGATATTGTCTTGAGAAGGAACTTTCTCAATAGAAATGTTTCCTTTCTGAACTTTATCGTAAAGGAAGTGGTAACGAACTTCTATGTGTTTAGTACGGGAGTGTTGAACGGGGTTTTTGAAAGACGTAAAGCTAGGCCGATGGTGCTGATTCGCAGCAGGGTTTGGGATCTTAAGAAGTGTATAATCACACGAGGATGAAAGGAAACTACTAATCACTTATATAGTAATTCGTGAGTCCTTTGTCACCCGAGGGTTGATGTTAGCTTTTAGCTTTTGGATGAGCGTTTTAACATATGTTGTTAAAAGGCTTGAATATGATGTTTCGGATATGACATTTAACAATTGCGATCGCAAGTTAAACTTACTTGAATATTTTGGATAAAATATTTAAGTTGTCAAACCTACTCCGAGTTCTACTAGGTTTGTATCCAACCTTCCCATGACAAAAGGGTGTATTACTTAGAAGAAGGCGAAGTGATAACTAGGGAATTAGGACAACTTCGCGACTACTTTGACTTATAGGTTTTGGCACTAGTGTATGACTCTATGACTTCTAAGGGTTCATAGTGATAGGCATACCTAATTCCTAATGTGTCAAAAAGACATAGTGTGGGTGCAAACTTTACAAGCAAATCATGTAGAATGAACATAAGGGACAAATGCAAACATCATGCAAAAAATGATAATCATTTAGCATTTAAGATCATGAAGACATTTAATCATATCTTATGATAACATGTTATCATTTTGAAACACATATGTAGGATGCAAGCAATCTAGGTTTGCTAAGGAAGATCCTAATTACTGCTTGTTCAAAATGAAATCCTAACGGGAGATAAAGTTCACCAATGTAAACTATCTCTAATCAAATGTAGGAACAAAAATTTTTCAAGTTAGAGAATAAGTATGAGACTATCACTAGTGGTGCTCAATTCAGGCTAAACACGACCATTTTTATGGGTTATATCACAAACCCAACTTCTCTCTTGGAAGCAATTCAACCGTTAGGTCAAATTGAATTTCTAGTTAGTTTAGTGTATTGTTCATATTGGTGTTGATTGGGTACAAATAAGAATCGAATCAAAGGTTTCCAATAGTAAAGTTTTTAAGAGGTTTTAAAAGAACTAAAAGAACTTAAAAACCGATAAAACTATTCAACCCCTCCCCCCCCCCCTTTTAGTTTTCCACAATTGGTATCAGTAGCCACGTCAGTCAATATTTTAAAGTAAATTGTATTTTGAAACTTGAATCGATCAATGGATTCCGACAAATATCTAGAAGGGCAATTTATGCAAAGACCGCCACTTTTTGAAACCGATTGTTTTATCTATTGGAAAACAAGATTCGAAATGTATGTGAAATCAAAAGACATTGATCTTTGGCATGTTATTACCGAAGGTGACTTTCAACCGATTCAAATGAATTCGGAACCTAAAAAGGATGAAATAGTTTCTTATGATAAACAAAGTGATGAACTTAAAAGAAAACTAGCCAAAAATAATTAGGCTAAAATGATGATTTACAATGCTTTGCCTAAAAATGAGTTTGAAAGAATTTTCATGTGTAATACGGCAAAAGATATTTGAAAAACTTTGTTAGTCACTCACCAAGGTAATAACCAAGTGAAAGAGAAAAAGATAGATCTTCTTGTTCAACAATATGAACAATTTTCCATTTCGGAAGATGAATTGATAGATAATGCTTTTGCCAGATTTAATACTATTATCACTAGTGTTAGCCAGATTTAATACTATTATCACTAGTGTTAAAGCTCTTGATGAAGGTTACTCTAGCAAGAATTATGTTAGGAAGTTTCTTAGGGCTCTACATCCTAAATGGAGAGCAAAGGTAACCGCCATGGAAGAGTCAAAGGACTTGGCGACATTGTCACTCGATGAACTATTAGGAAACTTGAAAGTTCACGAGATGATAATCAAGAAGGACTTCGATATAGTCAAAGGCAAAAGCGAGAGAGTAAGATCTCTAGCATTGAAAGCAAAGAAGGAGTCTAGTGATGAGGAATGTTCGAGTTCCGATAGTGAAGATGAAGAGTATGCACTAGCCGATAGAAACTTTAGATAGTTCTTTAGGAGGAAAGGTAGATTTCCTAGACAACCTCGCGATGAAAAGAGGTCATTCCAAAAGAACCGAGATGAAAGGAAAGGGAAAAGTGATAGGAAATGCTTTAGATGCGGAGATCCTAATCATCTCATAGGAGAATGTCCCAAACCACCGAAAACTAACAACCAAAGAGCTTTCATAGGAGGATCTTGGAGTGATAGCGGTGAAGAAGAAGAGAAGAAGCCCAACGATGAAACATGCCTAATGGCTCAAGCTTCTAATGAGGTACATTCCGACTCTTCTTATTATAGTGATGATAATTCGTCAATAGATGACAATAGATTACATGACGAATATAATAAACTATGCGAGGTTAGTTCTAAAATTTTAGGTAGAAACAAAACACTAAAATTAAAATTGCATGAACTTGAATTGCAAGTGTTAGAACTTAAGGATCAAGTCAAAAGACTTGAGAATAATAAAGAAGTAGACGTAGAATGTAGGTCATGCATAAGTCTTCAAGAAGAAAATGAGAAACTCAAAGAAAATGCTTTGAGAATCATTAAGTTCGAAGAAGGAACAAAAGCACTTAATGATATGCTTGAAAACATTAGGTATAATGAACATGACCGTGCGGGTTTAGGATTTGACCCAAATCAGGCTTCAACTAGTGGTACCGTGGTACCGTCTGGTGCTGAAGTCAGATCAGGGTCAATTTTGAAAAATAACTTAAGTCCTAAACCAAGTCACATAGTTGTAAATGGTACTAAAGTACCTATTGCTAGCATAGAGGAAGTCAAAAGCTTTTACAAACCCTTGTCAACTCCCGGACTTGGATTTGTAAAGCCCGACACTAGGTCAAAGACTCCTCCACCTAGAAAAACAAATTCTCCCAAACCTCGGTCAAGAACTCCTCTACCGAGAGGTAACTTTAGAAGACAAAGTTATCCAAGTAACTTCCTCGAAACTTGGAATAACCTTCAATCACAAAGTTACTTACCATGGGAAATGTGTCCTCCATTCTCACATCCTAAACAAATGCAACAAATGCGTAGGATGATTAACACTAACAACTTTGGACCCATGAGATATTGGGGACCAGATGTTTGAATTCTGTTTTGCTAGATAAACATGGTTGTAAATAAACTTGAAGTCCAACAAATGGAGTATGATTAGTGATTTCACTAATCTTGTTTCGCAATGTCAAGTCTTGTCTAATCTTGCTTAGCTCTCAACAAAGGTAGTCTAGTCTTCTAGTTTTAATGGCAACACCTTAGGCTAAGGTAAGATTTCTTAAAACACCCTTTGTTAGTAGAAATGCTAAGCATGTAGTGTTATTAGAATCTAACATAGTAGGCACTATCACAAAGAAACGAAATTCACATTTCATCATGTCTCAAATATTTGTCAAAGACAATTATGGCATACTTAACTTGTCCAGAAATGTACAATGATCGCTCTAAGATCATGCGTGACAAGTTTGAGATGAGCATGATGAGTGAATCAAGTTTCTTACCTAGCCCTCGCACTATATCACTTGAAGATAGCATCCTTTTAAGTATACTAAAGTATATATATATATATATATATATATATATATATATATATATATATATTATATATATATATATATATATATATATATATGTGTGTGTGTGTGTATGTGTGTGTGTATGTGTGTGTGTGTATAAGATACTTAGCCTAGAAAAATCTTAATCAATACTAACGCCCATGTCCGCGAAGACGAATCTCACAAGAGACGATGAAGGTGAGTACGCGGATAGTACTAGGTTAGGGGCATGATAGATAATTTAGATTACCTAACGGCAAGTAGGCCCGACATCATGTCTAGTGTCTGGCTTTGTGCCCGCTTGTAAGAAAGATCCCAAAACTTCTTAACTTAAAGCGTTTGATGTATCGTCTGATGCATTAATGGCTCTATACACTTGAGATTATGATATCTCAAAGAGATTGATAAAGAGAGAGTGATGTTTGTACCCTCATAGGTTGTTGTCAAACTTCTTGGTTCTCCAAGAAACAAACCACTCTTGCTATCTCCACTACCGAAGCCGAATACGTAAGCGCCGGAAAGGCATGACAACAAGCACTATGGATGAGACAAGCTCTAATCAAATGAGACGTCCATCTCAACAACACTCCTGTGAAGAGTGACAGCCGAGGTGCAAATAGACTTGACCGAGAACCCTGTGGATTACTCATGTACGAAGCTTATCGAAGTACGTCATCTCCTCCGTCGCGATGATGTCAAAAGAGAAATCTTTTCTTGGAAAAGTTTTCCTTAAAGGACAACATCGTCGATATCCAAACCAATACGTTCTTCACACCCTTCTTATGACTATTTGAATATTTCTTCGGAAATATTAAAGTCATCTCTCATATCTCATCTCATGACTTTCTAAATATTTCACTGGAAATATTAAAGTCATCCCTTACGTCCTATCTCGTAACTCGCTCAATATTTCACCGGAAATATTAAGTCACTCCTCTCATCCTTCTTATGACCACTCAAATATTTCACTTGAAATATTTAAGTCATTCCTTACGTCTCGCTTCGTGACTTTTTAAGTCATCTCTCTCGTTCATCTCATGACTTTTAAATATTTCACTGGAAATGTCAAGTCATTCCTTACGCCTCATCTCATGACTGTTGAGCATTTCACTGGAAATGTTAAGTCATTCCTTAAATCTCGTCTCATGACTTCTAGATATTTCACTAGAAATATTAAGTCATTCCGTACGTCTCATCATATGACATTTTAATATTTCACTAGAAATATTGAAGTCATTTCTCTCGTCTCGCATCATAACTCCATGAGTCATCCGTCTCATTCCACTCATGACTGATTAAGTATTTCACTGGAAATATTGTAGTCATCCTCTATATCTCATCTCATGACTTCTACATATTTCACGGGAAATATGAAAGTCAATCCTCACTTTCCTCCAATAACCACTTTTGTATTTCCCCGGAAATACCAAGGTTATCTCTTGTCATTACGCTTAGTCGTCCTCGTTAGAAGAGTTTATTAGGTATAAACTCTTTCCTCGCGTCAAAAAGTCTTACTAAATAAGTAAGATTAATCAGTCAAGAGTCAAAACAGAACAAAAATGAGTCTCAGACACAGACGGCACCACTAAACATTAGTGGTACCGTGTATCTGATGTAGCCCATTTTTCTTTCCCTTTTCCCTCTGCACACTCATTCAAACAAAATACTCACTTCCACTCTACTGTCAAAACCGAACCCAACACCAAAATCCAATTACACTCTTGCTAATCAAGATCGAGGCATTGCAATCAAACAATCCTAATCACTACAACACAAATTGTAAGTCAATTATCTTTTATTTCTTTTCAATTTGAGTCTAGGGTTTGTTATTATGCATAAAATCAAATTGGGGGTTTTCAATTTTTGTTGAACTTACATGATTCCCTAAACCTAGGATTTTTATAAACCCACTCATATTGGATAACCTAGTCCGAATTTAACCATTTAAATCGGATTAAGATTAATTATTTGCAGTGGAATCATGTCTAGGATGATTAAAATTGGATTAGAAATGATTAACATTGAGGCTTTTCAATTTTAAGACTTTTGGCGCCAAGTTGAAGCATTTGCCAAACACCCCAATTCCATCATTTTCGAAAAAGTTCACGTATCTAGGATCATGAAACCGTTTTCGTGCATTGTTGATGCAAACTAAAAACGTTTTTGCATGCATACATAATCTCACAAATATGGATCGAATTACATAACTAATATGTATTCTTCGAGATATTTGTTTGAGCAAAATTGAAGTTAGGAGTGTTTGGGTAATCTCATTAGGTTTGTTTTTAGAGTCGAGATCACCACACCTCCACATTGTTTACATTTAGGCACACATACACATTAAAAACGTGATCACCAAAATGCAACAAGTTAACCTATATATAATTATATTTTTTTGGTAACAATGCCTCGTATGGATTATCAAGATACCAGAAAGTACATCCCTACCTTAGTCAATGATCCAAACATCCCAGATGAGCAAAAAGCTTATCTCGCTAAAGTCCAACATTGATATATACACGAAGGTCGTGTTGGGTCTAAAGATCTGTTGTTCATGAAATACACTAAGTGTTACTCTGCTGATAAACTCTGCTGATTAGTAACTCTGCTGTTTGGTAACTCTGCTGGATTGGGATAATAAGCTTAGTATAACTCTGCTGCTAGCCACGAAGACTCTGCTGCTAGAAAGATTATGCTGCTGCTTATTGGATATGTATAGTATGTTAAGGATATGTATAGAAAAGATACGTAAAGATATTTTTCGTGTATAGAAAGTTTTGTAACCGACTAGGACTCCTTAGTATATAAAAGGAGGGTCTAGGGTTAGGTTTTAGGTACGTATCATTATTGTTTTACACTTCAAGGTTTCTTGTAACCCTATTGCTATCGAGCAATCGTATTAATATATTGAAGTGTTGTTTGAGAATTCGTTTGTGTTTTATTCTTCTTAAGATCAAATATTAATTTCCGCATAATATTTGATATACACCTCAAGATCAGTTTCTATACCGATTGCTTTAGGTTTATATCTAAAGTAATTATTAAGATTGTGAAGCTCAACTGGGATCAACAAGTGGTATTAGAGCTTGTGATCTAGAAACTGGTACCAAGAAGAATTACTGAATACAAGATCTGCTAATCATCAAAGTAAGCAATGGAATCCGATTCTACACACGTGGTTACTGCATCAAGAGTCCCCATGCTCAAGACAGGAGAATATGAGATCTGGAAGATGAGAATTCAACAATACATGAGAATGGTTGATTACTCACTTTGGGAAGTTGTTCTACATGGCGACAGTCATCCAGCCAAGACTGCTACTGGATCAGTCTTGACTCTCAAAACAAGTGAAGAGAAAGCACAGAGAAGATTGGAGGTCAAAGCTCACAGTATTCTCATGATAGGAATACCTAATGATCATCAACTAAGTTTTATTCATATTGAGTCTGCTAAGGATTTATGGGAAGCTTTTGAACTTCGATTTGGTGGGAATGAAGCTACCAAGAAGTCAAGAAAGAACCTAATGAAGCACCAGTTTGAAACTTTTACTGCTTTGAGTTCTGAGAATATTGAGGGAACTTATGATCTATGTTGTTAATCTCGCCGAGATCTCGTCGAGATCTCGGATATCGCCCCTAGAAATAATCTCGGATCAAAATATCGCCCCCAAATCTCGGATCCGATAATATCGGCGAGATTTGATGATATTTTCCCGATATTTTGAAATCGGCGATATTCTGATATTTCCGATATTGCGGTTTGTGATGGATGTACAACACGAAGAACAAACCCGATCGAAATAGATGGCCAAAGGTTTTTAATGTTAACATTTACGGGTAATTTTTGAAAGATATTTTGATCTTGATCTTGATCTTGAGGTTTGATGTGATCTTTTCTTTTTTGTTAGGATAGAAAGAAGGATTTTTTTTTTTTTTTTTTTTTTTTGGAAGTAAGAGAGATATAAATGAGATTTGGGAAGGTTAAAAAGTGAGATCTGGAAATGAAATGGGATATGACGGCATTCCCTTTACTTTAGTTTAGGTTTAGGGTTTAAATAAGTTTAGACTTTTTAACATTTAACCCCTCTATCTTTCACTATTTTACATTTAGTCTCTAAACCTTATAAATTTTACTCAAAAAGTTTAAAATAAGTTTGTGTATTTAAACATTTGACCCCCTCTATCTTTTGAATGGCTACTGATATATATATATATATATATATATATATATATATATATATATATATATATATATATATATATATATATCCGATAACTAAAAACCGATATCTCACCGATATCTCACCGCGAAAACCGTTATTTCAAATATCAGACCTTGAACGATACGAGATTTTCGGCGAGATTAACAACATAGCTTATGATCGACTTCATAAGCTGACCAGTCAGATGGCTCTATTGAAGATTGACGTATCTCAAGAAGATATCAATCTAAAATTTCTGAGAAGTCTATCTTCTGAATGGAACACTCACACAGTGATTTGGAGGCACAAGGAAGATTTTGAGAAGATGACATTGGATGATCTGTATAACAACTTGAAAGTATATGAAACTGAAGTCAATGGATTGTCAAGTTCATCTTCTACCACAAACAATCTTGCTTTTGTTTCCTCAAGCAACAAGAATTCTGGTAGTCATCAAGAACAGCACTCTGCTGCTGGTACTTTCATTCCTGCTGCTGGTTCATATGTCTCTGCTGCTAACTCTACCAATACCAACACCATCAGTGATGCTGCTATTTGTGCTTATTTGGCTGAACTTACTACAAGTACTTCAGTTATGCCTCAAGATCTGGATGAACTTGATCCTGATGATGTTGAAGAGATTGATATGCAATGGCAGTTTGCAATGCTAACTATGAGGGCAAGAAGGTTTCTTAAAAGAACTGGTAAAGAAATGAAGTTCAGAAGAAACAAGAATGTGGGATTTGACAAATCAAAGCCTGAATGTTTTAACTGTCATAAGAAGGGACACTTTGCAAGAGAGTGCAGAGCTCCAAAAAGAAACAATGAGAATGTCAAGAAGTCTACTGATGAAGAGCCAAATCCTACTACTGCTATGGTGTCTTGTGATGGGTTAGGAGAGTATGACTGGAGTGATCATGCTGAATATGGTCCAAATTTTGCATTGGTAGCAGATGAAGAACCTAAAGAACAACAATTTGCTCTCATGGCCTACTCTTCCTCTGGATCAGACTCTGAGGTATCCAATGAATCATCTTGTTCTTTTAAATCATGTTCTGATACAATAGAAATACTTAAGTCTAGCAATGGAAACCTTAAAATGGAGAATGAAAAACTTAAGTTAGACAATCTTAGTTATGAATATGGTTTAAAGAATTTAGAAGAGAAGCTTGAATTTTATAAAAAGGCTGAAATTGAATATCTTGATAAAATCACTAGTCTAGAAATTGAGCTTATTAAGAAAGATTGTGAGATTAAGGTTCTTATGGGGAAAGTAGAAGAGGCTGAACAGGCTAAAGATTCAGCTATAAGTGAGACTGAAAAACATATTGTTAGGGTGGAAAAACAACAATTTGCCACTAACATTCTCAGTAAACCAATAGGAAGGCACTTTGCAGACTCAGGCAGTGGTCTAGGATATAATGTTGTTGCTCCACCTAAGAAACTTAGTGCCAATGCCCCTCTTACTGGACATTATCTTTCATACCTGAGTCTGAGGCCAAACCTATAGGTGAAACTAGTGAAACTAAAATAGAGTCACCTAAGGTTGAGAAAAAGTGGTCTGATGCACCCCTTATTGAGGATTGGGAGTCTGACAGTGATGATGAAGTTGTGGAATCTGATTCAACCCCTAAGAACATAAAGGAAGAAATTCCTGCTGTTGTTGAATCAAAAGTACCTAAAGCTAAAAAGGTTGAGTTTGTTAAGCCTAAGCTAGGTAAAGGTATCTCTAGGAAGATGGCTGAGTATGAAAACACACCTAGAGTATATCCTAAGAAAACCAATAACTTGCCTAGAGGAAACCATAGAAATTGGAACAACCTAGTTTCACAAAGATTAGGTACTGATTTTCAATTACATAAAAAGGCATGTTATAGTTGTGGTAGTTTTGAACATCTGCAAGATGAGTGCTACTACTATCAAAAACCAGCTTGGAACCAATACACAAGGGTGAACCATAGAAATTTTGCTAGAAAGAGTCACCCTCATCCCAAAAGAAACATGGTTCCCAAGGAAGTTTTGATGAGAGATGGTGCTTCTAGAATTATCACACCTATTGCACCAAAAATGCCCATAAAGAAGGACATAGTTGACTCTGTTGTTAAGGCAGACTCTGCTGTTAAGGCAGACTCTGCTGTTTTGCCAAAAGTTGTTACTGATACTGTTGTGGGCAACCATTTTTATGCTGTTAAGGCCTCAGCTTGTTGGGTCTGGAAACCTAAAGTTAAAGTTTTGGATCATGTTCTCAGACATAGCAGTGCACCAATGCAGTTGAAGAAATTTGACTACTTTGATGCACAAGGCAGATCCAAGTCATTAATGGCTTGGGTCCTAAAGAGAAACTAATTCTCTTACTTTTTTTGCAGGGCAATCTACAAAAGGAGCTAAAGGATAAATGCATTTTTGATAGTGGATGCTCTTCACATATGACTGGAGACCAGAGCAATTTGGAAAACTTTAAAGCTTTGGATGGTGGATACGTTGCCTTTGGGAATGACCCTAAAGGAGGTAAAATTGTTGGAAAAGGCATCATCAGAACTGGAAAATTGGATTTTGAGAAAGTGTATTTGGTGAATGGTCTAAAGTTCAATCTCTTTAGTGTCTCACAAATGTGTGACAGAAAGAATTTTGTTCTTTTTACAGACACTGAGTGTCTTGTCTTATCTCCCGACTATAAGATACCTGATGATAAATTAGTACTTCTTAAAGTCCCTAGAAATGACAACATATACAGTGTGGATATAAAGAACATTATTCCCAAAAGAGATTTAACTTGTCTGTTTGCCAAAGCCACTATTGATGAATCCGAACTTTGGCATAGAAGGCTTGGCCATTTGAACTACAAGGCTATCAACAAGTTGGTGAAAGGGAACTTGGTCAGAGGATTACCTTCAAAGGTTTTTGAAAACCTTGAAGTATGTGTTGCTTGTCAGATGGGAAAGCAACATAGAGCATCTTGTAAGTCCAAATTGGTGAACTCTATAACTGAACCCTTGTTTATGTTACATATGGACCTATTTGGACCTACTTATGTGAAAAGTTTGAACAAAAAGATGTATGGCTTAGTGGTCACTGATGATTTTAGTAGATTTACTTGGGTATTCTTTTTAGCTACTAAGGATGAGACTCCTGGCATTCTTAAGGCTTTTATTACAAGGATAGAAAACCTATTTAATCACAAGGTTAAGATCATCAGATGTGACAATGGAACTGAATTTAAGAACCAAGTGATGAATCAGTTCTGTGAGGAAAAGGGTATAACTAGACAATTTAGTGTGGCTAGAACTACTCAGCAAAATGGTGTTGCTGAGAGGAGAAATAGAACATTAATTGAGGCTGCTAGGACCATGTTGTCAGAGTCTAAGTTACCCACTATCTTTTGGGCTGAAGCAGTCAACACTGCATGCTATGTGCAAAATAGAAGTAAGATAGTTAAGCCTCATAATAAGACCCCTTATGAGTTATTGCAAGGTAGGAAACCTCTGATAGATTTCTTTAGACCATTTGGGTGTCCTGTTACTATCTTGAACACCATTGACCACTTAGGCAAGTTTAGTGAGAAAGCAGACATAGGTTTCTTTGTTGGATACTCCACTGAAAGTAAGGCTTTTAGAGTCTTCAATCAAAGGACTGGGCATGTGGTGGAAAATTTACATGTTAAAATTAGAGAAACCACACCTAATGTTGATGGAAAAGGTCCTGAATGGATGTTTGATATTGATTCTTTAACCAAAAGTATGAATTATCAACCAGTCATTGCAGGTACTACTAACATGTCTGCAGGTACACAAACTAACCCCAATGCAGGTACACAAGCAAAGAAGGATGGATCTGCAGAGGAGTTTGTTTTGATTGAAAAGTGGAAGTTTGATCAATTCTTCTCTCCAACAGATAAAGAGGGAAAGAGTTCAGATGCTGATGCTGTTCATAAGGAAGTACCAAAGGTTGATGCAGAAGGTGATGATGAACCTTCTCATGATGACAAGAATGGTGATAAGGAAAGAAATGAAGAGTCACAAATTGATGGAATACAAGGGAATAAACATAGCAGCAGTTCTCTCAACTCTGCTGTCAGGCCAGAACACTCTGCTGATAGGCCAAAACACTCTGCTGTTAGGCCAAAACACTCTGCTATTAGGCCAAAACACTCTGCTGTTAAGTTTGGTAACTCTGCTGCTGTGTCCAAGGACTATACTGCTGATAAAGATGGTGATTCTTATGATGATTCTTCTAATGAGATGCCTGAATTAGAAGAAGTGTATGTGGACACTGATGATGAAGTTGTTGATGTCTTTGGTGTTGAAGCTGATTTATCCAATTTGGAGACTGACATACCTGTTAGTCCCACACCAACAACCAGAATTCACAAGAATCATCCAAAGGAGTAGATTATTGGTGATGTTCACTCTATTGTACAGACCAGAAGTAAATCAAAAGGTTTGAGTGATTTGCTAGATCAGGGATTGTTTGCTCAAACTCTTAAAAAGAGGAATAGCCACAAGGATTTACAAAATTGTATGTTTGCCTGTTTCTTATCTCAAGAAGAACCCAAAACCATTCACAAGGCTATGAAAGATGAAAGTTGGGTTGAAGCTATGCAGGAGGAGTTGCTGCAGTTCAAGCTTTAAGAAGTCTGGACATTGGTGGATTTGCCTAATGGAAAAAGAGCAATTGGTACTAAATGGGTGTTCAGATGCAAAAGAGATGAAAGAGGCATTGTTATAAGAAACAAGGCTAGATTGGTGGCTCAGGGATACACTCAGGAAGAAGGAATAGATTATGATGAGGTATTTGCCCCAGTTGCAAGAATTGAGGCTATCAGACTATTCTTGGCATATGCCTCATATAAGAATTTTCCTGTGTATCAAATGGATGTGAAAAGTGCTTTCTTGTATGGAAAGATTCCTGAAGAGGTATATGTGATGCAACCACCTGGTTTTGAAGATCCTAAGTATCCTGATAGGGTTTACAAGGTGAAGAAAGCACTGTATGGACTACATCAAGCTCCTAGAGCTTGGTATGACACCTTATCCAAGTATTTGTTGAACAATGGTTTTTGCAGAGGAACCATTGACAAAACATTGTTCATTAAGAAAGACAAAAAGGATATCCTACTTGTTCAGGTTTATGTAGATGATATCATTTTTGGGTCTACAAATAAGGTGTTATGTGAAGGATTTGAAAAGCTTATGCACAACAGGTTTGAGATGAGTTCTATGGGGGAACTCACTTCTTTTTGGGGCTTCAAGTCAAGCAGAAATCAGATAGGATTTTCATTAGCCAAGACAAGTATGTGGCTGATATGTTAAAGAAATTTGGTTTCAAAGATGTGAAGGAAGCTAAGACACCAATGGATAAAAACAAACCTTTGCTCAAGGATGAAGATGGGGAAGAGGTTGATGTACATCTTTATAGATCAATGATTGGTTCATTGATGTATCTGACTGCTTCAAGGCCAGATATCATGTTTTCTGTATGTGCTTGTGCCAGATTTCAAGTGTCCCCAAAAGTTTCACACTTGGAAGTGGTCAAAAGAATTTTTAGGTACCTAAAGGGTCAACCTAAATTGGGCCTTTGGTATCCTAATAATTCACACTTTGACTTGATAGCATACTCAGACAGTGACTATGCTGGAGCTAGTTTGGATAGAAAGTCAACCACTGGAGGCTGTCAATACCTTGGTCATAGGCTAATCTCATGGCAATGCAAGAAACAGACTGTGGTGGCTAACTCAACAACTGAGGCAGAGTATGTAGCTGCTTCCAGTTGCTGTGGACAAGTACTCTGGATTCAGAACCAACTCTTGGATTATGGGTACAATTTCATGAACACCAAAATTTATATTGATAATAACAGCACAATGTGTATAATCAAGAATCCTGTTTTTCATTCTAAAACAAAACACATAGAGATAAGACATCATTTTATTAGAGATTGTTATGAGAAAAAGTTAATTCAAGTGGTTAAAATACATACTCACAATAATGTTGCTGATCTACTTACAAAAAGTTTTGATATAAGTAGATTTCAATTTTTAGTTGCTAGTATTGGCATGATAAATCTTTAATCTTTAAACATCTTATCTCTGTATGTTTTTGTAAAATTGTGTAAGGATTTGTGCTGTTCTTAATTCAAAGTTTGTTATTTCTTGAATTGTCTGCTGCTATGCTACTCTGCTGCTATACTTTCTTATGTGGTTATATGCATTATGGGATCAACAAGTGGGATCAACAAGTAGGATATTCTTGCTTGTGTTTTTGTGGCTTTCTACTAATCTTTTGCAGGTTAAGTCACAAAATTTTGCTTGATGAGAATACGATGATTCTGAAGTTCAGGGGATGTTAACAATTCAGGATCAAAAGCATAAGAATGGATGTTCATAAACACAAAGATAATAGATGTTTAGTCATTACTAGGAATATTCACTACATAAGCAAGAGTCACATCAACAGTCAGGATTCAAAAACCACAAAACAAACTCCCAACCAACTACCTTACTACACAAACCTACCACACACAAACTACTCAAGCTTTCCTTTTTCCTTTTCCAACCATATCAGGCATGACTTTGCTGCGGGGTCCTCTGCTACCCATGTGTTCAGACACCTGCTTGCAGGGAAGTGCCAGTATTACTGGTCTTGGAGATGGACTTTGCTGTTGACTTGAGGATGGAACTTGTTTCTCCTCAGGCTTTTTCTTTGGAACAGGGAGTTCCTGCTCCACCATACGTGACCTTGGATGAGGCGGATCGACACTCTTTCCAAAGCCGGCAACAGCTTTCTCCATTTGTTTTGTGAGCTCGACAGTCAAGGGATGATGAGGAGGATCTATTTCCCAAGAACCTTGATAATACGTCAATGATTTTGGTCATGATACTGTTTCTTCATCACAGCTAGAGTCTTCAAAGGAAGATGGAGTAGATGGAAGCGGGTCAGACACTTCTTCTTCAACAATAGCTTTGCCTTTGCGTTGTGCAGAAGATGAAATTGGGGGAAAATAATTTTCCCATCCTAGTGAAGTATCGGAAGAGGAATCAGAGGAAATTTCGATGATCGGTGTTTTTGATGCACTCATGGTTATTTGGTTTTTGTATTAGGTTTTGTGAAATTGGGGATTTGCTAAGATGTCGAGGGATTTATAGACTTATGGTTTTTATGAGACTTAAATGAGGAGTTGGTATAGTATTTAATCTGATTAAGGGATTAAATTTGGAGATTTTGGGAAAGTTGACTTTTAGTCAAACTTTTCATAACTCTGCTGCTGAGTTAGAAAGTAAATGGGTCAAATTGAAAATTTTGGCGCGTCTTAAACCCTAATTAGATCAAAACGGTCTCAAAACTCAATTCGATCTCACTACATCTAACCTGCCCAAAGTTACACCAAATTATCACCCAAAAACACTAATACACCTCATTAAATCCAAAACCCCCAAAATCAAAATGGCTCGAAGAAAGTTTCCTGATGAGCATAATCAAATTGCTTTTCTTAACAAGGTTTTGGCTGCTGAAGGTTTTCATGAAGTCATGGATTTTCTCAGTACATCTTGCTTAAGGTATGCTTTAACAGTTGATCCTCCCATATTTAAATCTCATATGCACCAGTTTTGTTCAACTGTTAAGCTTGATACACTAGACGAGGAGGAAAGGTTGATTGGTAGTGTGGATGGAGAGAGTATTGTAGTTAGTGAAACATCTATTAAGAGAAGCCTTCGTCTATCAGGTGTTACAACACCCCCTAATCTTACCACAGATGTTTTCTTGACTGAGTTAGAGAAAATTGGGTATGAGAGGCCTGAGGCTAGTGGCACATTTTATAAAGGTCGTCTTTGTCCACATTGGAAGTTTCTTTTACATACTCTTCAACATTGTTTGTTTCCTAAAGTAGGTGGATGAAATGAATTTAGTGCTCTTCAAGCTACGGCCTTGGTTTGTTTGGCCACAGGACAACCGTTTGATTTTTCATCCATGATTTTTGAAGGTATGAAGAAGTATGTCAAAAAGCAGTTTTATTTGTATCCAAGGTTTTTACAACTCATTATAAACCATCAACTAAAAGAACCTTTGGAACATACAAATATTGAGCCAAGTAGCAAAATGGCAATCAAAATGTTTGCTTTTCTGAAGAAAAATGGGAAAGGTTTTTTGGTACCATCACTCCCCTATCTCAATAAATTTTGGACATTGTGGCTACAGTCAATGAGGATGAAGAAGCTGGAACTCCCACAGCTTCCCATCACACATCCTTATCTTCAAGTTTGAATGAATCATCCTCAAATGAACCCCAAAATACCCACTCACCTAGGACTTCACAAGAACAGGGCACTATGTTACCTCAGACTAGTGCTGGTATGGTAGCAGATGAGGCTGCCATAGGTGGTGGAGATGGCATGAAGGAAGGGGCTGACACTACTGTCTCTGGTTTAGTAACTGAGCAGGTCAGTGTCAACATAAGTAAGACCCCAACCTTGGCAACATCTCATGCTAAAGGTTCACTTGAACCTACTGCACAAGATGGTAACCCCAGCCAACTGCCTAATATGGGGGGCTCAGATGTTCAACCTAGGGTTGAGACTGAGTTTTTTTCCCAAGATTCACCTCTCAGGGAAGTTAACACATCCTGAAGTGACGAGGACAGTCATGGAACTACTCATGAATTGATGGATGATACTGTACATGTTGTCAATGTCCATGATACACCTCTCGGACCAGGTAACATAGGTCGAAGTGTTGAGACTAGTCTTGAACATCCAAATATTGAATTGATGGCTACTCCCCTTGTACAAAATGTCAATGTCAATGATCCACCTCTCAGGTCAGGTAACACAGACCGAAGTGGTGAGACTATTCTGAAACAACTAAATGAATTGACGGATAAATGTACCAAATTGTCAACAGAAGTTCTTGCTCTTACTGAAGAGTTGCAGGTTATGAAGAATACTCAACACTCTCAAGCTGCAATCATTCACAAACTGAAGTTGAGGGTAAAGCATTAAGAGAGAGTTCAATGGAAAAGAGCAAGATTTTCTCACCTCATGAAATCCAAGAAAAGGAAGATTTCCAAACCATGTTTGGAGGAGGATGCTTCCAAACAGGGGAGGAATGCTCAGGAGGAGATAATAGGTTCAGGGGAGGTAATCAAGGATTCAGGGGAGGTTGTAATGGAAACAGATGAAAAAGTTGACTCTGCTGATGCAGAACACTCTGCTGATGGGAGAAAGAACTCTGATGATGGGTTAAATCACTCTGTTGGTGAACCAGATGAAGACAAAATTGCTGAACTTGATGAAGACACAATGCCCTTAGCTCAATTGTTGCTTAATCTTGGAACTCAGACATCTGCACCATCAAAACAAATAGAACAAACTGTTGTGATAGAAAGGACTGCTGCTTCACAATCTGCTGCTACAAGACCTAAAGCCAAAGGAATAATCATAAGAGAACCCACTTTCACACCCACACCTATACTATCATCCATTTCATTAGCAGAAAAAGGAAAAGGTGAAGAAGTTGAAGAGCCTGCACCTTATCCCACACATCTTCCATTTGAGTTTTGGTCAAAAGAAGATCAAGATAGGCATGATAAAGAAGATGCTCAAAGATTGGCTGATGAACAAGCAAAAGAAGATCAGATTGCTCTTGATGAGGAGTATGCAAGGAAGGTGGCAGCTAATGAAGAAAGGACTATCTTTGAATTTATGGAAAGATCCAAAACTAAAGATGTAAATCAAGAAGAGTTTAATGCACAGTTACAATATTTCTTGGATTCTTCATTGATTGTAAGAGGTCAAGCTTCACTTGTAACACCCCGACCCGACAAGGGTAGAGATGTCACAACAATGGTGACATATCAGAAACATACACAAGCATACATCTTCAATAATACAAAGGAATACAAAGGTGACAAGAAATTACAAGGAAATACAAAATTTACAAAGGAATAAATACTTAGTCTGAAAATATAAATTCTTCTAGTCATCTCTATAACAAAATAACTATCACAATGTAGTCCTCCAAGTCCAATGGTACTCTCCACTCATACCCAGCTTCCTACTAAAAACCTGTCGCAGGAAATGAAATGCGGCTGAGCTACGAGAGCTCAGTGAACAGATATAACGGTAACAAAGCAGTAATAAAGAATAGTACATAGTGTCAGAAATATATGTCATGCAGATATAATCAGAATCAAAGGATAAATAAAGGAGTAAGGATAAAGGATAGGGAATAATAAGTAGGTAAAGGTAAAAGGAAATAGTGCAAGGTATAATAATGGTCAAAGGTAAGTAATGTATATGGTAAAGGTAAACAGTAATCCACCACGAGCCCAGAAACAGAGATATAATATATATAACCATGCCATCATCATCAATCAGAGGGGTGTCCTCTCAGTAACCAGATAATATGAGGGGTGTCCTCATGTATCAAATGGATTAGCTAGCTCCCAGAGGTTGTGAAAGACGTGTATCGGACACACCATCAGTCACCAGAGATATAACAGATAACAGAAACAGAACAAATCTAGGATGCATCCATACGCCCCAGGTGGCCAGAGTCTACCAATACACACCAGATAAAATAAAGTCACGGACGGGACAGGTCATCACTCTCCTGTCCTAGAGTCATGCCATCGGTGCATCAATGACATGGACATGAAACCCTCATGCCTAGTGAGGTGGCTCGGGTATCAAACCGTGGGTCAAAGGTCAAGTATCATGTCATAATCAGAGTGTCATATCAAAAGGTTCAATATCAGAGGGTTCAATATCAGAGGGTCAATGTCAGAAGGTCAATATCAGAAGGTCAATATCAGAGTTTCATAGCAACAGTTCATTTAAAAAGGTTTCTATTAAAAGTCCATTTGAAGCAATCTTTCAATAATGGTGCTCATAAAAATGATCTTACAAAATAGTCTTCATAAAAATGGTCTTTCAAAACAGTTTTCATAAAGATAGTCTTAAAAATAGTTTTCTTAAAAATTGGTAGAATTTCATATAAAAGTAGTATCGTATCGTACTCACAACATCATTTTAAACTATTGAGTTTTCTCAAAACATTTCCAGGTCATAATTAAAAGGTTTTCATAACATAGGTTCATAACAGAGGTCATATCATATGGGATCAACAGAGAAAAGGTTCAAAGCAAATGGCATCAAATCAGAAGCTAAACAGATCAGAATATGAAAGGGATCATAGCAGAGTTCACAGAACAGGGGGAACATAGCAAGGTTCAAGGGAAAACAAGATACAAAAAGAAAGAGTTCATGAGAAACCTGTGAGAAGGTCAGAATATATGTAACATAGGTTCATAACAGAGGTCATATCATATGGGATCACGTATACTTATTAGCTTACAGTTAATCAGATTACATATTTAGAGCTTCTTTCTATTTTTAGTAACGGGCTAAATTTAGTAAGTTCCCATATTTAGTAACTTTCCAAAATTAGTAAATTCCCAAATTAATAAGTTTCAAAATTAAGTAAGTTTTATAGATTATGGTCACAGATGTCAATTTAATAAACTTAAAGGTTTAATGTGATCAATGTGATAGTTTAAGGTTTTATATGACAATTTATCATAGTCTAGGGTCTAAAATGTAAATTATATAAATAGATGATCATTCTTGGTTCTTCTTTTCTTTTTCCCGAACATAACCTTTCTACGCACCGAATGGGAAACAACCATTTTACCCGTACTCACACGAATTTTGCATGAAACTAGGACCCACAGATTAACACATATACTCTACGTATTCTTGTCCTAGAAATGAAATATATACTCCCATTTGCATCTTTCTTTAACTTTAAAAAAAAAATGTTACTGAGTTGTATTCTAAACAAAATCACGCTCCAAAGACCATATTCGAAAGTATTCTCAAACGCATCTCGACAGATTAAGATATGATCTCATGTTGCATTTTTCATATCTTTCGTATACTTATATATTCATTTGTAAGCAGAAAATGATTTCGCGAGGCCAAAACCCCATTCGTATTATTATATTTTATCACACAACGATTTGTTTACATGTTACCATGTACAACAGGATATGCACAACAGCCATAAGGCGTGATCGATCCCAACAATGCAAGCGAGAATTATAAGCCATGCGATTGCACAAACCCAAAAACAAACTCTTCTCGAGATGATCCCACACCGAGACACACACACATCAAACCTTATTGGAACACTTTAACCACAACCCTTTTTAAATTAAAACCCGAGCGAGACAGAAGCTAACAACCCTCAAACTATTTTAGCAAGACCACAGAACACCACCAACTTATACATTTTAAAACCGATTACACATATATCCAAAACTTTGTTTTAGACCTAAATAACGACTCACACAAACCCTTATAAATGTTTAACAAACACATTAAACTCACATGAAGGTCGAGGCACATCGCAAGAAACATAGGTCGAATGGTTTTAACTAGTTTCATATAAACGTTCTTTTTTTTTTCTAGGTTAATACGTACGTTTAAATCTTATCAAGGTAGCAGCCAAATCAAAAGTATATAATAGCGGGATGACGGAATTAGATTAGATTAAGCTTTAGGTCGTATGGTAGATTTTGAGTACCTTAACGTGGCCGCAATGGAATACGAGAGAAAACGTAATAATAACCCAAACCAAGAAATTCAGCGGCAACAATAGTGCACCACTATGAACCTTTGATCACCACGAACCACGCACCACAGCAGCAACAAAGCTTTGAGATAAGAATTACAACGTCTAGGTCTTTGAGGAAAAAAAGAATGGCGTCTGGTCTTGAGAGAAATAAATAGGATTGGTGTGTTTTGTTTTCTTTTGGATGGGTAAAGTTGACGCCTATATATAGGGAGGAAAACACGTTTTGCATATATGGAAGCAATAAAGAATGGTATAATTCACAAGGAATGATATTCGGTTAGTCAATATTTCATCTAATTACTTGATAGTGTAAATAGTTTCCATAATTTGATATATCTTAACAAAGAAGTATTGTTCTCGGTGTATAACATTATGCGTGATAATTAAGGGTGATTTGCAACTTTTCAAATTGACAAATATTCATACTTATCTTCTTAATTATTTGTACATGTCTTAAAATTAATTTGGCCTATGTGTGACATATTAAACGTGCCATACTTTTATTCATATGGTTCTTGTATAATTTCATATACATGTTCATATCGTATAGTTTGGAGTCATAACATGTTATATAACTCAAGCTTTAATTTATAGCGTATTTCATAAGTTCTTAAAATTTCAAATTTAGAGGGTATTTTGGTCATTTCAAATTGTGGTAATTTTGGGCTTTTACAATTCTTCCGCTCTAAAAGAAAATTTTCGTCCTCGAAAATTGAAATGATGCGAAACGGAAAGCACAACTGACTGTGAACAGAAACATGAAGGACTTGTTTCTCATGACTCCGTCTTGTTGATCAAAGCTTCGGTTTTCTTAGAAAAGACAAATCATACTGAATTCATATCAAAGAATAATATACCAATTGTAACAGATGATAATCGCATTCTCTCGGAAGAGATACGGGAAATACGTAGGATTTTGACGGATATGCCGTCCACAGAATTTGATTAGACAAATCAGATGAGAACGTACAAAAAATAGGTTGTCGATAACATCAGTTGACAGAAAGTTCTACAATAGAACCTAAGATTCTTATCGGAAGTGCAGAGGTCAGCAAGATGCGTGGCAAGAATCCAGACGTATCAATTCGCATAACGGTGAAAGCAGATTGCGCGTATAGGTAGAATGAACTTAAAGTCTCACTAACGCAGATAATCTCAAACAGTTATCAGAATTCCTAAAGCTCTAAGGCACTCATCGAAATATCCTATGCCCACAACAATGTGCACGTTATATGATGTAAGTATTATCACGTTGGCCAGACGTCATAATACTGGCATCATATAATATGCCCTCATGATGGTCATATTTTATCTCAAGTCATGAACAAAATCACTTATCTTAATCCACCTAATCTTTCTACAGTCTCAAAGGTCATCAAAATCAAATACCATAACTAAGAGGAGAATGAACTACTCGAAAGAGTTAACGAAACAGATCTATAATGTTTATCAGGATTGAATACGTCGCCAATAGCGTCAATCCTTCATCACTCACCAGAATCAACCCAGGCAATACTAGTGGTTGCTTCAAAATTTCTCATAACAAACCATCATCCAACATACGCAAAATCTACACAAAACGGGATTACTAGTAGGGAAACAAAATCTTTCAGCGGATCTTATTATCAGGTAACGGAAACTTAAGTAGGTCAAGGGAAAAATGAATTACGTCATCCATAGTTTCATTCTTCACAGAATCGACTCTTCCATACACAAACTTTCGTTTCAGAAATATCATACATTCAATACATGATTTCAAATTCCAAGTAGTCTGTCTACGTCTGTCCATATGATCACAGAGTGGAAAGGAAATATAAACTTGAGTCTGGTCCCTCAAGCCTTCAGCACTTCTTCAGGACACTGTGGTGTGGAACGTGAATCTCTGACATGGTCACTGTGCATCTTCCATTCGTGAGTCTGCTTCTGCTCTCAATTCATCTTAGTGCAACTAAAATGAATAGAGAAGCAAGACTGTGCGTCTTAGCCAGGTCTTCCAGCACAGTTCGAAATTCGCCAACTCAAACTGCTGTCATCACAGGATACGTGGTAGTGTTGTCTGCTACAATCTCTGGAAGCCAATCGAATCTACTCTTCCAGAACAAGGGTCATCTTACAAGATGATCTACATGTTCCTCGTTCGTCTCTGAGTACAAACACACTGTCATACTATGACAATTGTCCAATTACTCGCGAAAACATGATCCTATTAGCCAATACAATTGACATTATTTAAAACTTATAGTGGTCACAATCGAGTACGAAAACAGCTTCATGAATCGTTTCAGGGAAAACTTCATATCTACTTCACATCGCCAATCTCCCTCTTCATGCATAAACCGAAATGCTTCACGGAGGTTACTCTCAGTTAGTCATCTCCCTTCTTAGAAGTTCTTGTGGTTGCTTCTTCAGTCCTTCAAACATTAAATGAGGTCGTCTGATACGGAATTTACAAAGATAGAACAAATCAATCATTGACACGCGGAAATGAAAAAAATTGATTACGGGTAGTGATACGTTTAGGTTTACGATAGTTGATACGCTGACGCAGAATTTTCTCTTTCTTCTTCATAAACTAATAGGGGTATTCAAAGTAAACACTGAGGTGAACAAGGTCATACTCCATCAGCTTCTTCAATCTCTCAACTTCTATAGCATCATGGTTCGTCAAATGGGATCAGTTCAAAGTCAATTTTACTTCTCAACAGGAGGGAAACCCAAGAGTTTCATAAACATCAGAATATTTGTACAACAAAACTTCCAATGCCAAAGCTTTCTAAGGGTGGATATTAATAGGTGTCAGGAGAAATTTGACAATCAAATGAGATCGAGGTAACTTGTTTGGGATGCAAATAGATTTCTGAAGTCACATATCAGATACGGTAATCCCTGGCAGCTTATGAGGGCCAGCCAATCCATAACTTAAAGACCTCAAAATCGAATGTATAAAAAGTAAACGGATTCGTAGGATGAGCACGGTCGCCAAGCCAGACGGATAGCTCATATATCAAGGTCAAGTACATGGTTCATCAGAGTGTGGAAATAGATAAGCGAACAATTCAAGGTGTTGGAGTCTTGTTTAGCTATTTAGCATAAGTGGCAGGTAGGTTGTGAATCATCGGTAATACGAATATCGTATAACTGTCAAAAGTGAGGCATATAGAAGCTCAGTTAACAATTTCATATCGAGACAAAATTATCGTCATGTCCTTCCAAAGGAAACTAGTTGACGGCAAGATTCATTATTCAAAGGGAGGGAATAAACTTCCTATATCCATGGTTAATAATCACCAGAGTTCTCATAGGAGTAGTAACGGGGTTTTGCAAGACAGAGTAGTATCAGATGATACATTTATATCCAACACTGGAAATGAATTAATAGGATGTGTCAAACACATTGGGGTTAAATGACCTTTGGGATGGTCGGTGAGGTATCAAACTGTTTGTCAAACAGATCAGAAGTGAAGATCAAAATCAGGTAGTGAAGCACGCCCAGAAGATATACTTAAGCAAGCTCACTTCCTGGTCTTCAGTTGCTGCTCTTTCTGGTTGCTCAAATCAACTGGTATGATCCGAAAGATATCTTCGCCTGGCGGCTAGACAATCTCTTGGTATCATGTCAAATCCTACTTCACATTCCGGTGGACAACTTGATGGTTCAACCAGGAATCATATTCAGAAAACTCAGGGTGCCAATTAATTCTCTAGATAAGGTTCATTCATTGGTGTACGAAATGGTTTCCAGGAAGACTTCATAACCGCGAAAGTAACACATGAGTCTCCAGAGTAATAGTGATAGTAAGGAGTTTAACAATCGGTAATTATGGTAGGAAGTTCAAAAATTTTTTTTTTTCAAACGCCAAAGGAGGATAGTTGTCAATATTGAATGATCAATCAACCAATCCTTTATTAGAATAAAATCAAAGTTAACTATCCAAGGAAAAACAGATCGACAAGCAAGTCTTATCGTTCAAAAGTGAAAGGAAAGCATCCTTACACTCGTGGTTAAACACCACAAGGCTTCTCATGGGAACAGAGATGGTTAAAACGAAATCGATTTGTGTCAGAAAATTCATAGATGATTATAAAAAACAAGAGAGAATTAACAGAATGTATCAAATAGGTCATCGTCATGGAGATTCTCAGAATGCCCGAAGAGGCATCAAAATGATTTACAAAAGAATCAGAGGTCGGAGTCGGAAACTTAGGTGGTGCAAAGCGTGAGCTTTCAATCACCAAAAGTGATCTCAACAAGTAGGGCACGGATCAGAGTGATGCAGAAGCAATGATACTTAAACAAAAGCCTTATAGTCTACCCATTCCTCACTGGTCAGAACTTAAGGTCCTATAGGGAAATCCTAAAGCAAAATCTTAAAGGTTATCTTGTGAGCGCCTACAGTGGAAACTTAGTGGTCTAACTTACACAGGTCAAGGGTAATGTATTACGAGTCGCAACCTGTCTCTCTGATACCATAAATTGTAACACCCCGACCCGACAAGGGTAGAGATGTCACAACAATGGTGACATATCAGAAACATACACAAGCATACATCTTCAATAATACAAATGAATACAAAGGTGACAAGAAATTACAAGGAAATACAAAATTTACAAAGGAATAAATACTGAGTTTGAAAATATAAATTCTTCTAGTCATCTCTATAACAAAATAACTATCACAATGTAGTCTTCTAAGTCCAATGGTACTCTCCACTCATACCCAGCTTCCTACTAAAAACCTACCGCATGAAAAGAAATGCGGCTGAGCTACGAGAGCTCAGTGAACAGATATAACGGTAACAAAGCAGTAATAAAAAATAGTACATAGTGTCAGAAATATATGTCATGCAGATATAATCAGAATCAAAGGATAAATAAAGGAGTAAGGATAAAGGATAGGGAATAATAAGTAGGTAAAGGTAAAAGGAAATATTGCAAGGTATAATAATGGTCAAAGGTAAGTAATGTATATGGTAAAGGTAAACAGTAATCCACCACGAGCCCAGAAACAGAGATATAATATATATAACCATGCCATCATCATCAATCAGAGGGGTGTCCTCTCAGTAACCAGATAATATGAGGGGTGTCCTCATGTATCAAATGGAGTAGCTAGCTCCCAGAGGTTGTGAAAGACGTGTATCGCACACACTATCAGTCACCAGAGATATAACAGATAATATAAACAGATAACAGAAACAGAACAAATCTAGGATGCATCCATACGCCCCAGGTGGCCAGAGTCTACCAATACACACCAGATAAAATAAAGTCAGGGACGGGACAGGTAATCACTCTCCTGCCCTAGAGTCATGCCATCGGTGCATCAATGACATGGACATGAAACCCTCATGCCTAGTGAGGTGGCTCGGGTATCAAACCGTGGGTCAAAGGTCAAGTATCATGTCATAATTAGAGTGTCATATCAAAAGGTTCAATATCAGAGGGTTCAATATCAGAGGGTCAATGTCAGAAGGTCAATATCAGAGTTTCATAGCAACAGTTCATTTAAAAAGGTTTTTATTAAAAGTCCATTCGAAGCAATCTTTCAATAATGGTGCTCATAAAAATGATCTTACAAAATAGTCTTCATAAAAATGGTCTTTCAAAACGGTTTTCATAAAGATAGTCTTAAAAATAGTTTTCTTAAAAATTGGTAGAATTTCATATAAAAGTAGTATCGTATCGTACTTAAAACATCATTTTAAACTATTGAGTTTTCTCAAAACATTTCCAGGTCATAATTAAAAGGTTTTCATAACATAGGTTCATAACAGAGGTCATATCATATGGGATCAACAGAGAAAAGGTTCAAAACAAATGGCATCAAATCAGAAGCTAAACAGATCAGAATATGAAAGGGATCATAGCAGAGTTCACAGAACAGGGGGAACATAGCAAGGTTCAAGGGAAAACAAGATACAAAAAGAAAGAGTTCATGAGAAACCTGTGAGAAGGTCAGAATATCTGTACCATAACAAATGAACGGAAATGAAACGCTCACAAGAACAAGAATCACTCCCTCCTCTGAGAATCTACATGAATTACGAATCACTTATACTTATTAGCTTATAGTTAATCAGATTACATATTTAGAGCTTCTTTCTATTTTTAGTAACTGGCTAAATTTAGTAAGTTCCCATATTTAGTAACTTTCCAAAATTATTAAATTCCCAAATTAATAAGTTTCAAAATTAAGTAAGTTTTATAGATTATGGTCACAGATGTCAATTTAATAAACTTAAAGGTTTAATGTGATCAATGTGATAGTTTAAGGTTTTATATGACAATTTATCATAGTCTAGGGTCTAAAATGTAAATTATATAAATAGATGATCATTCTTGGTTCTTCTTTTCTTTTTCCCGAACATAACCTTTCTACGCACCGACTGGGAAACAACCATTTTACCCGTACTCACACGAATTTTGCATGAAACTAGGACCCACAGATTAACACATTTACTCTACGTATTCTTGTCCAAGAAATGAAATATATACTCCCATTTGCATCTTTCTTTAACTTAAAAAAAAACGTTACTGAGTTGTATTCTAAACAAAATCATGCTCCAAATGACCATATTCGAAAGTATTCTCAAACGCATCTCGACAGATTAAGATATGATCTCATGTTTCATTTTTCATATCTTTCGTATACTTATATATTCATTTGTAAGCAGAAAATGATTTCGCGAGGCCAAAACCCCATTCGTATTATTATATTTTATCACACAACGATTTGTTTACATGTTACCATGTACAACAGGATACGCACAACAGCCATAAGGCTTGATCGATCCCAACAATGCAAGCGATAATTATAAGCCATGCGATTGCACAAACCCAAAAACAAACTCTTCTCGAGATGATCCCACACCGAGACACACACACATCAAACCTTAGCGGAACACTTTAACCACAACCCTTTTTGAATTAAAACCCGAGCGAGACAGAAGCTAACCACCCTCAAACTGTTTTAGCGAGACCACATAACACCACCAACTTATACATTTTAAAACCGATTACACATATATCCAAAACTTTGTTTTAGACCTAAATAACGACTCACACAAACCCTTATAAATGTTTAACAAACACATTAAACTCACATGAAGGTCGAGGCACATCGCAAGAAACATAGGTCGAATGGTTTTAACTAGTTTCATATAAACGTTCTTTTTTTTTTCCAGGTTAATACGTACGTTTAAATCTTATCAAGGTAGCAGCCAAATCAAAAGTATATAATAGCGGGATGACGTAATTAGATTAGATTAAGCTTTAGGTCGTATGGTAGATTTTGAGTACCTTAACGTGGCTGCAATGGAATGCGAGAGAAAACGTAATAATAACCCAAACCAAAAAATTCAGTGGCAACAATAGTGCACCACTATGAACCTTTGATCACCACGAACCACCACCACAGCACAACAAAGCTCTGAGATAAGAATTACAACGTCTAGGTCTTTGAGGAAAAAAAGAATGGCGTCTGGTCTAGAGAGAAATAAATAGGATTGGTGTGTTTTGTTTTCTTTTGGATGGGTAAAGTTGACGCCTAGATATAGGGAGGAAAACACGTTTTGCATATATGGAAGCAATAAAGAATGGTATAATTCACAAGGAATGATATTCGGTTAGTCAATATTTCATCTAATTACTTGATAGTGTAAATAGTTTCCATAATTTGATATATCTTAACAAAGAAGTATTGTTCTCGGTGTATAACATTATGCGTGATAATTAAGGGTGATTTGCAACCTTTCAAATTGACAAATATTCATTCTTATCTTCTTAATTATTTGTACATGTCTTAAAATTAATTTGGCCTATGTGTGACATATTAAACGTGCCATACTTTTATTCATATGGTTCTTGTATAATTTCATATACATGTTCATATCGTATAGTTTGGAGTCATAACATGTTATATAACTCAAGTTTTAATTTATAGCGTATTTCATAAGTTCGTAAAATTTCAAATTTAGAGGGTATTTTGGTCATTTCAAATTGTGGTAATTTTGGGCTTTTACATCACTGATAATGAAAGATGAGCAGTTGGATGAAAATGAAAAGACAAAGGAGCTGGTTGAATTTATACTCAAAAAGAATAGAGTAGCTAATTGGGAAGAGCTGATTCTGAGAATCAAAGAAGGACAGAAGTATGGGTATAAAACCAAGTTACCTACAAAGAAGGAATTAATTGATGATATGAAGTATTATTTGAAGAATGAAAGAAATTACAGTATGAAAGATTTCAAAGGAAAGTCAGATGCTATAATTACAAAAGAATTTTATGAAACATATGCTATGTTGAACTCTCCAAGACAAGGTTTCAGAAGAGGAAAGAAGAGAGAACTAGAAGTTATAGAGTCTGATAATGTGAAGAAATCAAAGACTGGAGAAGAAGGTCAAATTGATGAGTAGATACTAAACAGATTTTAAGTAGAAAGTGTTTGGAAACATCCTCTTGGTGATTAGCTGGATTTAAAGGAAACTTGATGATTTTTGAAAAATATCAAGTTTAGGGGAGGATTGTTGGGTCTAAAGATCTGCTGTTCGTGAAATACACTAAGTGTTACTCTGCTGATTAACTCTGCTGATTAGTTTATAACTCTGCTGTTTGGTAAATCTGCTGGATTGGGATAATAAGCTTAGTATAACTCTACTGCTAGCCACGAAGACTCTGCTGCTAGAAAGATTATGCTGCTGCTTATTGGATATGTATAGTATGTTAAGGATATGTATAGAAAAGATATGTAAAGATATTTTTTGTGTATAGAAAGTTTTGTAACCGACTAGGACTCCTTAGTCTTTAAAAGGAGGGTCTAGGGTTAGGTTTTAGGTACGTATCATTATTGTTTTACACTTCAAGGTTTCTTGTAACCCTATTGCTATCGAGCAATCGTATTAATATATTGAAGTGTTGTTTGAGAATTCGTTTGTGTTTTATTCTTCTTAAGATCAAATATTAATTTTCGCATAATATTTGATATACACCTCAAGATCAGTTTCTATACCGATTGCTTTAGGTTTATATCTAAAGTAATTATTAAGATCATGAAGCTCAACTGGGATCAACAGGTCGTGTAGTCGATGCTCTTTTTGTCCTCTTGGATAACATCCAAGAATGTTTTCCTACAATTCAATTTGATTTTTTATACAAAATAAACGATCAAATTTGTCCTTGTTTTGTCCTCGAATTATATAGTCGAGTCCACACCTTCAATGACCTTGAGGGTAATGTCTTCCTTGATTTTTGGATCCAAAACAAAAATATCATTTTGTCCATCACCGAACTTGGTGATATTCTCGGTGTTCCGTCATATGGTCAGTGTGCATACACTGAAGACCATTCCTTAGAGTCACTTCACTACAATCTTGAAAGTGAAGGAGCCTATCTTACCGAAATCCCCAACCTTGAAACCATAAAACTCCACATCCAAACTCCTCGAGTCGCCAACACGTACCACAAGCGTGATGGTTCTATTGTCTATCTTGATCCCAACCAAATCTACCTCAAAGAACTCCTTCCCGACCTCAGAAGTTGGGAACTTCTTCTACGTGAGAACGTGTTGAGCCTTGCGGGCAACCGGGATCACGTTCCGGCGAGTCTCGCCCACATGCTTTATTGTCTTAGTATCGAGGAGCCATACAACCTCGCATACTACATGGCCAAAAGGATGGCCAACATCCATAGTCATTCCGATAAGCTCATGCCATACGGTATGTTCCTTACTCTTCTTTTCAAGTGGGTTATGGAAAATTACCCACATCTTAGTAGTGTCGACTATGTCCTAGTCAATCCCGTCATGAAACCCCTTGGTGGACCACAACGTCGCAGAAAGCAACGTAAGGACAAAGGGTCCAAACGTGGTCGTAAATCCACTTTTGATGCTACTTTCTCATCTTCCTCCCTCGGTCATGGATCGTCATCCCAACCTATGGATGAGGATGATGATGAGGAGAATGAAGAAGGAACGTCTCGTCCTCGTACTCCCTCTCCCGACACCTTCTTTCACAACCTTGACACATCATCATTTGAACAAACCTCCGACCTTCCTTTCAACCAAACCAACCTAACTTCGGTGATGAGAAGGCAAACAACCACGTACAATCTACAAGTGTCGATACATGAGCAAACAATCGGGGGGTTCAAGTCTATTGGCAAGGCGATCAAAGGACTCGAAAACAAGAAAAAGAAGTTGGGGAAGAGAAAAGATTAGATAGCACTAACTTAAGTAGTATCACTAACTTAAGTATTATTAATATATAATTAATGGGGTCATGGCAATGTCCATCTAACATAAACAAGTTTGAATTATCTTAACATTTCTTGCTTGACATTGGTTACTTTAACAAGTTAATCAATCTTTATGTTTTATTACCTTTGTGTGCTTTGTCTAGTTCATAAATTTTCTTTTAGAGTAAACTACAAAATACATCCCTGTGGTTTACACCTTTTGGCACTTTACATCCCTGTCAGAAACTATTGGCAATATACATCCCCCGTTAGGCAAACGTTTGCCACATTACATCCTTAGTCCCTAACTTCGTTAGTGTTTAGTCCTAACTGACGTTAAGTGGGAAAAACTGAGGGGTATTAATGTCTTTTTACCTATAAGAGGGATGTATTTTGCAAATTACTTTACCTACTTCTAATAGGGATGTATTTTGCAAATTACTTTCATACTTTTTTTTTAATTATTATTATTATTATTATTATAAAACATCACTTTTCATTAAACATAATAAATTTTACATAAAGTTGGATGGGAGTCTAGCCATCAGTTGTGCTCCCACTCCTTTCTGAATACAAAAGCCAACTCTATGAAAGATAAAAGCACCAGTTTTAGCATTATTTGAGTGACTATTGGCAATAGCTTTAATTCGTAAAAGAGTGTTCAAAGCCTTTGTATCGAATTCCCCGAACATAGAAAAATCAAAAGGTATGAACTTGTATCCATTGTCCTCACATTTGGATGCATACTTTCTATTTTTCTTCTTCACAGCATTGTGCAAGGCTACCCCAGGAGCCCATGGAGTCGCCCCACTACCAGCAAATGGAGAGATGCCAGTCACATCCAAACATGCATCTTTACCTTGAAGCCAATTAAATAATAACAGGTCTGCAGGCCGTAGCTCCTTCCCCTTCTCCGAAAGGAACCCCATAGGTGCCTCCTTACGCACCATGATCCCAACCTTAGAGCAAATATCCACAAGAATATCCCGCACCAGATTATTCCTGAACTTCACACCCGCTTCACTAGAGCAGTGGACTCCATGATCCCCCCATATGTCCATAAAAAACGGATGAGAACAAATAAAAATGATTGAAAACGTAAGACAGCGTATAAAAACAGACGAAACGTAAGATTAAAATAATAATAATAATAATAATAATAATAATAATAATAATAATAATAATAATAATAATAATAATAATAATAATAATAATAATAATTATAATAATAATTGGTGGCCCGTTTTAGGCGTGTCAGAACTGTGGTTGTTTTGGGGTGTCACGGCTGTCAAGGTCTGGGCCATCGTCAGAATTGTGGAAGATTTGGGTATCACGGTTGTTAAAGACCTGCGTTAGCACGCTTCTGGATTGCTTTGTTTTCTTGATTGTAGTTTGGCCTTGAGGTTTTGGTTTGGACCGTTGGATAGAGCAGTTTACGTGTTGCAGGTTTTTTGCTTTGTGGGCCCCACGTTTTCTGAGTTAGGTTCTGTGATTTGCACCCTTGCATGATCTTGGGTTGAATTTTGACTTATTCCGGCGATTTGTCCTCTATATTGTTTTTAAAACAGCCTGCTTTTGTTGACTTTGTGGTTTACTAATTTTTTAGTGGGCCCCTTTGTCACCATAGTTGGTTTTATTCTTTTGGTTATATCAGCCTTGCGATTTGGTAACTTTGTGATTTGTTAAAGCAGACTTGCTCTTTTTTGATCAGTGGGCCTTGTGTTTTGTTTGTTATGGTGATTATGCATTTTCATTGCCCCTTCGTGGGTCTAAGTGGTTGTCATGATGGTAGTGGAAACGGGCTTACCAAAACCTCGTTATCTCCCACCTCCGTGATCATCATTTTAATGAGGGTGCGTTAGCTATCACAAAACATTCTCTGGCTACTAATCTGGTTGTTTTTTAGGCGACTGAGGTTACTCTGAAACGCATGGGGCTTTGGCTATGTGGGGTTTGTTTTAGGCCGCATACTTTTCGTTCTAAGTGTCGACATGCCTCTCATTTTGTATCACCCCCTGATAGTGGTGACGGTGATGTTAGGTTCGTGCTGTTTGACCTCGCCAAGCCACAAGTTCTTCCTCGGTTCAACTGGCTCGGAATGATGATATGGGTCGAGAAGAGCTTTTTGGTTTTGATTTAACCCTACTTGATACCTTGCTCTCTAAAGGGTTGCACACTGTCAAATCCATCCCCCCCCCAAGTGTCGCTTAGGGTTCTCTCGCATGTTGAAAGGGGCTCTTGATAAGGTGATCTGCACACCTGATGACATCTCTTGCTGGGTTAGATTGTTAGTTCTGCCTCTTTGTCTCCTTAAGACCTTTCGTCCGCGGAGTAATACTGAGTGTAGGTTTGCTATTAAACGCCAACGCCAAGAAGAGTATATTACTAATGCTATTCATTCTTGGGGTACGCCTGGTGGTAGTTCGGAGCTTATTAAAGAGATTTTAGCTGAACCCTCCACATCATGGTCTCATATTGACGAGGAGAGATTGGACCTGGGAGAGCGTAATGTCAAGCAGTGTAAGAGGAAAATTTTTGATGGCCATTATACCGCGGCTATCAGAGTTCTCTCCTCTTCTGGTATTGCTCCCTATAATGACGCTACTCTCGAAGACCTTAAAGCTAAGCACCCTTTCAAGTCAGCTCCGTCTCTGTCGAATGTATCCCTGGAACATCATAACCTTGTTGCTTCCCCTACTGTGACTCTTGACATGATTAAGAGTTTCCCCCGGGGTACATCTTGTGGTCAGGATGGGTTGCGTGCGCAACACCTTTTGGACTGTTTGAGTGGCGCTGCTGTGGCCGTTTCGGATGAGTTAATCGCCTCTATCACCCAAGTAGTGAATCTGTTTCTTGGAGGCCAATGCCCAAGGGCGTTGGGCGAATACATTGCTAGTGCTCCCCTCACACCGTTGATCAAGCCTGGAGGTGGTATACGTCCCATTGCTGTGGGGACCATTTGGAGGCGCTTAGTCTCCAAGATTGGTGCTTCATTGATTGGTCATTCTTTAGATGGTTATTTGAACGATCAACAATTCGGCGTTGGGGTGTCGGGAGGAGGAGAGGCTATTCTTCATGTAGTGAATCGGTTCCTTGAAGACTGTGGGGATAAGGTGGGCCTTTCGATGTTGCTGGTGGACTTCAAAAACGCTTTTAATTTGGTGGATCGTGAGGTTATGCTACAGGAGGTTCGCCTTCGTTGCCCTGCTATTTCACGTTGGGTGGAATTCTGTTACTCCAGCCCAGCTAGACTATATTATAGGGAACACACCTTATGGTCGCACCAAGGGGTGCAACAAGGCGACCCACTCGGACCTTTACTTTTTGCCCTAGTGTTGCACCCCCTGGTACACAAGATTAGAGACTCATTTAATCTTGCCCTTCAAGCGTGGTATCTGGATGATGGCACTATTATTGGTGATACTCTGGTCGTGGGGAAGGTTTTAGAACTTATTATGTCAGATGGACCTAGTTGTGGCTTGCATCTTAACGTGGATAAAACCGAGGTTTTTTGGCCAACCGAAGATCCCAGAAGCAGGATCGCAGGTGTCTTCCTGCCTAATATTGCTCGCCCTTTACACGGTGTTAAATTACTGGGTGGTCCGGCTAGCGTGGACTTTGAGTTTAGTGGTGTGCTTGCTATGAAAAGGGTTGCTAAAACCATTGAGCTTATGGATGCCGTTGCTAAGCTTAATGACCCTCAATGTGAGTTGCTCCTCCTCCGTGCATGTGCCGGTATTTCAAAGTTATACTTCTCTATGCGCACATGTTCTCCTTGGATCTTTGAGTGTGCCCAGTTTTCATTTGACGTGGTGCTTCGTTCCTCTATGGAGCGTATTATCACTGCCTCTGGACCTGGGTTTGGGGATTGGCAATGGAGACTAGCCACGTTACCGTTTGAGTTTGGGGGGCTTGGCGTATACTCTGCAGGTGATGTCTTGAATTATGCTTTCCTCGCGTCTAGACTCCAATATGCTAGCTTACAGGCTAAGCTCCTCCGACAGTCTGGCATAGTAAATTATGGATCTTCCTTTAACGATGCTCTGTGCACTTTTAATGCGAAAATGGAGTTCGACTTTTTAAGTAACCCGAATGAGATCTCTGCCCCCAAACTTATGAAGAAATTGGCAGATATATATTTCACACGTGTTACTAAAATGGTTGAACCCACTTTTGGCCTATCCGCTCGACAGATGGCGCTTTGGAGGTCACAAAAAGAAGATTTCACCTCCGATTGGCTTAGGGTGGTCCCGATATCTGGGCTGAGACAAACCATGAATGCTAGAACTTACCGATGTGTTTTATGTTACCGCCTGGGTGTCCCCCTGTTTTTCGTCCAGATGCCGTGCTCGGCCTATTCCAGGTCATTTGCGGGGGACATCTATAGGGACCATGCAGTGTCGTGTGCTGGTATTATTGGTATTAAGCATCGGCACAACGTGGTACGCGACACCCTCGCTGACATTTGTTCTCGGGCTGGGATCTCAGCTCGTAAAGAGGTTGACATCGGCCTTTGTGATGAAAGGGACAAAAACTTACGCCCAGCTGATATATTGCTCTATTCTTGGGACGGCGGGAAAGATGTTTGTGTCGATTTGACAAGGCGTCCCCTCTGACGCAAACTGGTATGGCTCATTTTGTGCCAGGACGGGTGGTGGTTGAAGCAGCACAACGCAAACGAGTCAAGTATGAGACCAAGTGCGCCGACATTGGATATGGGTTTCTCCCCTTCTCATTTTCTTCCTTTGGGGAACTTGGGACGGATGCTGTGGCCCTTCTGAAGCGGATCCGAAAGTTCTCTGTGACTCAAGACATCGGAGCGCGTGTCGCGCCACATATTTTTAGTAGGATTAGCTTTGCAATAGCTAGAGGAGTGGGGGCCCAGTTAGTATCTCGGCTCCCCTCTAATTTCTTGTAGATCCTATGAGTTTATAATAAAGTGATGTTTTTATAATAATAATAATAATAATAATAATAATAATAATAATAAATAATAATAATAATAATAATAATAATAATAATAATATAAAAATAAATAAAGTATGAAAGTAATTTGTAAAATACATCCCTATTAGAATTAGGTAAAGTAATTTGCAAAATACATTCCTCTTATAGGTAAAAAGACATTAATACCCCTCAGTTTTTCCCACTTAACGTCAGTTAGGACTAAACACTAACGAAGTTAGGGACTAAGGATGTAATGTGGCAAACGTTTGCCTAACGGGGGATGTATATTGCCAATAGTTTCTGACAGGGATGTAAAGTACCAAAAGGTGTAAACCATAGGGATGTATTTTGCAGTTTACTCTTTCTTTTATTTTATCGCATGCACTAGATGATAAAATTGCCTAGAATGATGCATGCTTAATAGTTGCCTAAACAATAGATATTCACATGATATTGTTTGTTGCTAGTTGAGACTAGTGTTAGGAAAACAAGGTGATCAATCTTTAGTGAATTGAGGCTTTAGGATTTGCTGCAAATAGTCCACTCAGAATGTTGGGAATCAAATATTCTGAAGATTAAGTATCGGGAAATACTCTTAAGTGTTTAAATCTGGTAGCAGAAGAGTTAAGTCTGGTGAGTACCTAGTTAAGTCTGCTGGTTGTCTGCTGGTTAAGTCTGGTCGTTGAAGTTAAGTCTGGTGGTTAAGTCTAGCGATTAATTCTGGTGAGTAACATAATTAAGTCTGCTCTTCGAATGTTAAGTCTGCTTGCTGTAGATATTAAGTCTGGTTGACTGGATGGTTAAGTATACTAAAGTCAATAATACACGGTAGATAATATCTTATCCCATGTACTCAGTCATTATGTTATATTCACAGAACAAGTTGTAAACATAGATACATGTTGTATCTTAGTTATTGACACACATAAGATAAGCTAGCAAGTTGTTCGACAAGACTTAACATTATTGTACAGATCTTTCTTGAAATATAAAAGAAAGATCTTAGACTTGTTTTTAAGTATGTTAAAAGATAATGCTTAATTAATATCTCTCAGGAACAAACACAAACAATATCACAAGATATAGAAACATAAGATTCAAGTTTGTAACCCTAGTGATAAGAAAACATCACTCGTATTATTATCTTAATAATATTGAATCGTTTGGTGTTAACATTGCATGTTCATTGTTCGTCACTAAAGCATTACTTTCCATTTCCATAATTCAAATAACCTTCTAAGTGTGATTAAGTAGATTCCGCATACTTAATCATATTAACTCAATATATCATATACATAAAGTCACAAAGGTTTAACCACCTTAACAGTGTATCGATTCCTAACAAGTGGTATCAGAGCAAGGATGATATAGTTGATTTAGAAGGAGAAGCTTAAGAAATGGATGTTCAAGATACTGCTACAAATGTTGCTGCAAAGTTGCCCATGATCAAACAGAATGAGTTTGAGTTGTGGAGGTTGAGAATTGAGCAATATTTTATGGTTAAAGATTATGCTCTTTGGGATATCATTTTGTATGGTGATTCTTTTACACTAGGTTATACAGATGTTATTATTGAAGGCAAAACAGAAAGGCGAAGAAATACTAGACCAACTACCAGTGATGAAAGGATACAGAAGAGAAATGTTCAAAAAGCAAGAAATTTGTTGCTTATGACCATTCCTGGTGAACAAATGCTATCCTTTAGCAAGTATCCTGATGCAAAAACTCTTTTTGAAGAGATTTGTGCATGGTTTGGTGGTAATGAAACTACCAAGAAAACACAGAAGACATTGCTAAAACAACAATTTGAAAACTTCAGTTCAAATAGCAATGAATCACTTGATAAGCTATTCTCTAGACTACATAAGCTTGTCAGTCAGTTAGCTGTGTTGAGTGTTGAGATAGCTAAGGAAGATCTCAACATGAAACTCAATGATTTGTACAACAACTTCAAAATTGTTGAACAAAGTCTAAAGAAGTCTGGAATCTATAGTACTAGTTCTGGGAATGTGGCACTCTTGTCATCTCCTAGTATTAGTAAGTCAGAAGAGGTAGATGAAGATGAAGGTGTTTCTAATACTATCTATGGTGGTCCTTCTACTAGTTCACAAAAGAATGTTGCTGGACTTGGAGATCCAGCATTCTATGTATTCATGTCTAGTCAAACTAGTGGTTCTCCTCTAACTCATGAAGATCTTGATCAGTTGGATGATAATGATTTGGAAGAGATGGACATCAAATTGCAGGTTTCTTTACTTAGCATGAGGGCTAAGAAGTTCTGGCAGAGAACTGGTAAGCAGATTACCATTGATGGTAATGAAACTGCTGGGTTTGATAAGAAGAAAGTAGAGTGTTTCAACTGTCACAGGTTAGGACACTTTGCTAAAGAATGTAGAAACCCAAGGAAGCAGGATAATAGAAGCACATGGTATAGGAAAGAGAAGAAGAAGGAAGTCACAGTGGAAGAGCCAAGGGATATGCTAGCCATAGATGGGGTTAACTATGATTGGAGCTTCATGGCTGATGAAGAGGAAGCACCAACAAATGCTGCACTGGTAGCCACTAAGACTGCTCTAATGGCCTTTTCTGATTCAGAGGTAAATTCCATAATTAAATGTACTGAATCATGCTCTGCTCTTAAAGCTTATGAAGATCTTAAAAAGAGATTTGATGATCAACTAGAACAGTTATATGATGCATTAGCTAATTTAGGCAATCATAAAAGAGGAATAGCTGTTCTTGAAAAACAACTTTTACATTTTCAAGGAAATGAATCTAAGTTTACTGATGACATGAATGCTCTAAAAAGAGGCATAGAGTTCAGAGATGAAATAATTTATAGGCAAAATGAATCATTAGCTAAAGCTAAAAATAAAACAGAAAATGTATAAGATAACAGTAGATGCTTTAGCTCATGCCTCGGAGGGAATTAATAAGATTTGGGAAGCTCAAGTAATCAATAAAGCTAAGTCTGGTTTAGGATACAAATCTGTTCCTCCACCATACAGAGGTGTTCCTTCACCTCTAGGTATTGACCTAGCACACACAGGATTTGCTGAGTTTCAAGAACCAATAATGGAATATGGTTCTAAGTCTACTGAGAGTCCTAAGGTAGAGAAAGTAAGTGAGAGTTTATGTAAAACTTCACTTTCTAAGGACAAGGTGTCCTTAGTTAGGAAATCAGATGCTATAGTTGTTGAGGATTATACAACTGATAGTGATGAAGATGATTAGGTTATGTCTAAACCTGAAAAAGTTAAGAAAGCAGGAACAAGGGTTCCTAAATTGGTCAAAAAGGATACTGTTAGGCCTAAATCAAACATTAAACATGTTAGGCAACCAGTTAAATATTGTAAACAATATAGAACTACTAACAAGCCCAGAGGTAACCAATGAAGTTGGAATAACCTCAAGTCTAACCAACTAGGTGATAACTTTTCTTTTTATAATAAAGCTTGTTATACATTTGGTAGTTTTGACCATCTTGTTTCTTTCTGTAACAAATGAGTATTTGGGTATGAAAACAATAGGGTGAATTTCAAAAGGCAAACTCCTCAAACTCACTTTCACTCTAGTTCTAACTTTAACAGAACTAAACCTAAAACAGTTTCAGTTAAGTCTGGCTTAAAACAAGTTAATTCTGCTAGACCATTTCTGACTGTTTACCCAAAATCAACAGCTAAGGGTGCAAAAATATTTTACAAACATGCACCAAAAGTTGTTCAAAGGCCCATTCATTCAAAGGCAATAGTCCAAAAACAAGTTTGGAAAATTAAGGGTTCAACTACAAAACAAGCAGATAATTCTGCTAGGCAAGTATTTAATTCTGCTGCTAAGGGAAACAGGGCAAATGATGTTAAGGCCTCAGCATGTTGGGTTTGGAATTCAACTAAATCCAATGTTGCATCAACTGTTCTCAAAAGAATAAATTACATTAATGCAAGAGGCAGATCCAAGTCAGTAATGGCTTAGGTCCCCAAAGGAAACTATACTCCTTATTACTGTGCAGGAACATTCAACTGATAAACAAGAGGATCAAGGATACTCAGATAGTGGATGTTCAAGGCACATGACAGGCAACAAGTCTTATCTCTCAGATTTTCAATCAACAGATGGAGGCTATGTTACCTTTGGAGGAGGTGTTGGTGGCAAAATTTCCGGTAAAGGTATCATTAAAACTGGAAATTTTGATTTTGAAGATGTGTACTATGTACAAGAGCTAAATTATAATCTTTTTAGTGTCTCACAAATGTGTGACAAAAAGAACAAAGTTCTTTTCTGTGACACTGAATGTCTTGTGCCTTCTCCTGATTTTAAGATGCCTGATGAAAGTCAAGTACTTCTTAAAATTCCTAGAAAGGGCAATATGTACAGTGTTGACATGAAGAACATTGTTCCTAAAAAGGATTTAACTTGTCTCGTAGCAAAGGCCACATTGGATGAATCAATGAAATGGCATAGAAGGCTTGGTCATATTAATTTCAAAACCATGAATAAAATTGTTAAGAATGGTTTGGTAAGAGGTTTACCACACAAAAGATTTGAAAATGATCAAACATGCATTGCTTGTCTTAAAGGCAAACAACACAAAGCCACTTGTAAGCCCAAGATTTTTAACTCTATCAATCAATCATTGTTTATGCTTCATATGGACTTATTTGGACCTGTTTCAGTAAGTAGTATAATGCATAAGAGATATTGTCTTGTTATAACTGATGACTATAGCAGATTTACATGGGTTTTCTTTTTAGGTTATAAGAATGAAACTTCTAGCATTCTTAAGACATTCATTACACAGATAGAAAACCAAGTAGACAAGAAAGTGAAAGTCATTAGATGTGATAATGGGATAGAGTTTAAGAATAGAGTTATGGATGATTTCTACAAAGAAAAAGGTATTAGGAGAGAATTTAGTGTTGCTAGAACTCCACAACAGAATGGTGTTGTTGAGAGAAAGAATAGAACACTAATAGAAGCTGCTAGAACTATGTTAGCTGACTCTAAGCTACCTATAACGTTTTGGGCTGAAGCAGTCAACACTGCTTGCTATGTTCAAAATAGAGTTTTAGTTGTACAACCTCACAATAAGACATCATATGAAATTTTTAGAGGTAGAACTCCTGCAATAGGATTTCATAGACCTTTTGGATGTCATGTAACAATTCTGAATACCTTAGACCATTTAGGAAAATTCGATGGTAAAGCAGATGAAGGATTCTTTGTTGGATATTCTCTTAATAGCAAAGCATTTAGAGTATAAAACACAAGAACTAGGATTATAGAGGAAAACCTACATGTGGAGTTTTTGGAGATTAAATCCAATGTAGAAGGTCAAGGACCAAAATGGCTATTTGATCTTGAGCCTTTAACGAAATCAATGAATTATGTGCCTGTTGTTGCAGAAACTAATGATTTTTCAGGTTCACAAGCAACAGATGATGCAAGGTTAGAAAAGGAGACAAATCAAGATTATGTGTGGATGCCAATATGGTCAAGTACAAGTGTGGAATCAACTTCAACAATTGGTGAATCTTCTTCTAGTAAAGCTAAAGAAGATGTTGAAGATGAAAGCAAAGAAGATGGAACAAAGGAACAAGAAAATAGTTCTGTTGTTGATAATCCTACTGAAACAGACTTAATTGAAGAAACAGACTTAACTGAGGAAACAGAATTAACAGAAGATGAGGTGGATTTGAGCAATCTTCCACCAAACTATCATGTTCCACTTACACCACACACAAGGATTCACAAAGTTCACTCCCTGGAAAATGTGATTGGAGATGTACAATCAGGTGTGAAGACAAGACAACAACTGATGTCTTCAGACCAACAAGGGCTTTTTGATGCCCTTTATGCTTCAAAAATGCATGAGTTTTCAAACTCTTGCTTGTTTGTATGTTTTCTCTCACAAGATGAACCAAAGAACATTCTGAAAGCCTTAGATGATTCTAGCTGGGTAGAAGCTATGCAAGAGGAGCTTCTTCAGTTCAAGATTTAGAAAGTATGGGTGCTAGTTGATTTACCTAAGGATGCAAAGGTAATTGGCACTAGATGGGTTTTTCAGAATAAAAGGGATGAGAGGGGAATAGTGATTAGGAATAAGGCTAGATTAGTAGCCCAAGGGTATATACAACAAGAAGGGATAGACTATGATGAGGTTTTTGCTCCAGTAGCAAGACTTGAGGCAATTAGGCTTTTCTTAGCTTATGCTTCATTTTTAGGCTTCACAGTTTACCAAATGGATGTTAAGAGTGAATTTTTGTATCGCACTATTAAAGAAGAGGTTTATGTCTCACAACCTCTAGGGTTCATTGATCCTGACCATCCAGACAAAGTGTACAGAGTTGTAAAAGCTCTGTATGGCCTACATCAGGCACCAAGAGCTTGGTATGAAACACTGGCTTCCTATTTAAAAGAGAATGGATTTCAAAGAGGAAAGATTGATCAAACACTTTTCATCAAACAGCACAAGAAGGATCTTCTGTTAGTGCAGGTGTATGTGGATGACATTATCTTTGGATCTACAAGGAAGGAGATGTGTTTGGAGTTTGAGAAGCTTATGCATGATAAGTTTCAGATGAGTTCCATGGGGGAACTTACATTCTTTTTGGGTTTGCAAATTAAACAGTCATATGAAGGCATATTTATTTGTCAAGATAAATATGTTGCTGAGATACTTAGGAAGTTCAACTTTGCTGATTCAAAAGTGGCAAGCACACCAATGGACTCTGAGAAGCCACTTCTAGAAGACTTAGATGGAGACAATGTAGATGTACACACTTACAGATCTATGATAGGTTCTTTGATGTCTCTTACATCATCAAGACCTGATATCATGTTCTCTATTTGTGCTTGTGAAAGACTTCAAGTAACTCCAAAGGTTTCTCATTTAACAGCAGTCAAGAGGATTTTTAGATATCTCAAGGGTAAACCTAGGTTGGGTTTATGGTATTCAAGGGAATCTCCTTTTGACTTAGTAGCATTTTCAGATAGTGATTATGGTGGTGCTAGCTTGGACAGAAAGTCAACAACTGGAGGATGTCAATTCCTTGGGTGTAGACTTATTTTATGGCAGTGTAAGAAGCAAACAATTGTGGCTACTTCAACAACTGAAGCTGAATATATAGTTGCTGCAAGTTGCTGTGCTCAAGTCCTATAGCTTCAAAACCAACTTCTTGACTATGGGTACAATTTTATGAACACTGTCATTCATATTGATAATTGTAGTACAATTTGCATTATTAAAAATCCAGTACAACATATTAAAACAAAACACATTGAAATTAGACATCACTTTATAAGAGACTGCAATGAGAAAAGATTAATTCAAGTTCTTAAAATTGCTTCAGAACACAACTTTGCAGATCTGCTAACAAAAGCTTTTGATGTTGGACGGTTTCAATACTTGGTAGCAAGTATTGGAATGCTTAATCCTTAAAATTTTCAATCTGATGTGTTTTTGTATATAAATTTTTGTTTGTGCTACTAGCTTTGTCAGTTAATACTGCTATTACAAAAGTTTGTGTTGTTTGTACAAATTTAAATTCTATTATTCATACAGTTAGTCCTATGATTATTCTAATACAAGACAAGTACTTTGTACATTGTTCTTTTGGTTTTAGACTAACTATTTCAGGTATGAATATTTGAGCACAAAAGAAGTTTCAAGTGAAATGTGTGAGCAGCAGAATGGAGATACTAGTTGCTAACATAATAGGTTCATGATAGAAAAAGTTTGGGAATTTCAAACCTCCTTAAAACTTCATTCTTGAAACCTGATTATGAAATTTCACATTGAATTGATGACTTAGTTGGTCAGAAAGTAACTGACTCAACTCACTTTCTATCATTTTATACTTTTAAGTATAATGAGCAAGTCTAAGGACATCTGATAGAAAGAACAACTAGTAAAAGTGAATCTAACACTTGTGTTAGAGGCAACAATTGCTATGAGCTGGAAACCCTGTCAAGAAAGCCCTTTGAATAGGTTTATCTTTACACAGGCAGTTATTTATAACTGAAAAACATTGGTTCTCACACAACCAGAGGTTGCTTTAAACATAAATCTTGATTAAGTGTCTGTTACACACTTAATCCCTTCAAAATGGTTGAAAGCAGTATGATTTTTCATAATAAAATCATATGCATACTGCTAAAAGTAAAAAAAAAAAAAAAAAAAAAAAAAAAAAAAAAAAAAAAAAAAGAAAAAAAAAAAAAAAAATCTTAAAAGGATTTTAGGAATAAAAATGACTAAGAAAACCATCAAATGATGGATTATGAGTTATTGCCCCATGAATCACCTCTCATAGGAGTTAACACACCTAGAAGTGATGGGGGCAACAAATTAAACTCTTAAGGAATTGATGGCTACATGTACAACATTGTCTGATAACAAGTTCTAATTGATAGCTCAGATGACAGGGGAGGAAGTATTTTGGTACATTGTGAGAGATCTTCGAAATAGGGGAGGAAATGTTATTTGCATCTCAGGGGAGGAAATAAATCCAAAGAAGGAAGATTAACCAATGAAAGGGAGGAAAAGACAAGAGCATACAAGATGATGACATGGAAGTTGAAAATGACAAGAATAGAGCTGATTCTGGAGTATTATATATATTCAGAAGGGATGAAGTATTCCAAAGGAGAAAGTTATATCTAGGTCAAAGGAAGAGAGCTTTCAGTTTCAATTTCAGTTCTCTACGTTTGTTCATCACTTGCAAAGGCATGCTGATAGATGATTTCACTTGTTGAAACAAGCATCCAAAATACACAGCACCATTGCCTCTTATAATTCCTCCATCCAAGGAAATTGCACCATCTTTTAGGTCAATGTTTGAAGCTTGAAGATGTGTACTGATATTGTTGAAGTCAAAGATCAGAAAGCAGATGAGTTACTGAGATAGATATTAATCTGTCAGAATTGAAGAAAGTTCAGTCCAAGGGTTTAACTATGAAGTGTTTGAAAGATCTTCACAATTCATCATTTAATTCAGAAAACATGTTGAAATGGATTCACATGTTTAGGGGAGGATTGATGGGAATTAAATATTCTGAAGATTAAGTATCGAGAAATACTCTTAAGTGTTTAAATCTGGTAGCAGTAGAGTTAAGTCTGGTGAGTACCTAGTTAAGTCTGCTGGTTAAGTCTAGTCGTTGAAGTTAAATCTGGTGGTTAAGTCTAGCGATTAATTCGGGTGAGTAACAGAATTAAGTCTGCTCTTCGAATGTTAAGTCTGCTTGTTGGAGATATTAAGTCTGGTTGACTGGATGGATAAGTATACTAAAGTCAATAATACACGGTAGATAATATCTTATCCCATGTGCTCAGTCATTATGTTATATACACAGAACAAGTTGTAAACATAGATACATGTTGTATCTTAGTTACTGATACACATAAGATAAGCTAGCAAGTTGTTCGACAAGACATAATATTATTGTAAAGATCTTTCTTGAAATATAAAAGAAAGATCTTAGACTTGTTTTTAAGTGTGTTAAAAGATAGTGCTTAATTAATATCTCTCAAGAACAAACACAAACAATATCACAAGATATAGAAACATAAGATTCAAGGTTGTAACCCTAGTGATAAGAAAATATCACTCGTATTATTATCTTAATAATATTGAATCATTTGGTGTTAACATTGCATGTTCATTGTTCGTCACTAAAGCATTACTTTCCATTTCCATAATTCAAATAACCTTCTAAGTGTGATTAAGTAGATTCCGCATACTTAATCATATTAACTCAATATATCATATACACAAAGTCACAAAGGTTTAACCACCTTAATAGTGTATCGATTCCTAACACAGAAGTACCCATTTAGGCAACCTAGAACCTGCAGAACTGGAAAAAGAGTCAACTACAGGCCACGGCTCCACTAAATAGGACACGACACCACTAAATTTAGTGGTACCGTGGGTCATTCAGCGGTACTGTGCCCTGGGAAGATGATTTAACTATTCTCTTCCACTTTTTGACCTTCTTTTCCTGGAATTCTGCAAATACAAACTAATTCCAATACACCCATATCCCCAAATCCACCATCCTATCCAACCATGCATGCGTTGATTTGGCTATATAAGCTCATATCAAGCATTGCTCCTCTTCACCAACACACACAACTCCCTAACTCCACCATTCCACAATCACCATACACTTATCATGTCTTCCACTATGGCTACTACTTCCCACAAAACCAAGAAGCCAAGGTTGTACCTCAAACCTTCCAATGAGATAATCCTCATTGATCTCACTTTGGATGATGGTGAAGAAGCCCACAGACCACAAACCTCAACCAAATCAACCTCCTCAATCCCTACACCCCTAGCTCCATCAAAGGCCAACTCAACAAGGCTAACATCATCATCCATATCCACTATAAGATTCACCACTCCTTTGTCTCAACCAAGTCCTCCTCAACCACTAGCCTTAACACTTACCCTATCACCATCAACTCCCTTTGAGCTTGGGAGTAACACATCATCTTCATCACTCCCATCATCACCACAACCATTAATGGGTCATCCCATTCTTTATCCCCTACAACCACATACCCTTAGTTGTCCTTGTTGCCATCACAACCAACACCTTATCATGTGCCTTAGGGATGAGTTGAGCTTTCAATTCTCCTACCTTGAGCACCTCCTCACACCACCTCAAGAACCCATCATACCATCTCCTCCACCACCAAATAGCCCAACCAACTAAACATGGTTATGTTTAGTTTTGTAAATAAAAGCTTAGGAACCTTTTGACATTTGAATTAAATCTTGAAGTCTCTTATCACTAATGATGTTTATGTGCTTTCTTGTAGTTTGTTTTGCTTCTATGATGTAGTCATACATATGTATGACATTTGTTTTATTTCTATGAATGAATGGGCTTTCATGTGGTTGTTTCATGTTTATTTTTGGCTACTTAGCCATATTTTTATGATTAGATATTTATCAAATGTGCTACGTGTTAGAACTTGTATATTTGCTTTCTAACCTTGTTTTGTAGCACGAATCATTGCTCGATTCCTTGGTGTCCTCCAGTCGAGGGGGAGTATACATCAAGGGGGAGCTTTAGCAACCTTTTTGCTTCAACAAAAAGAGGGAGAAAAGGGAGTAAACTCATTAAAAACTTGTTAAAACTAATTTTAACTTAAAATGAGTTTATGTTTTGTCATCATCAAAAAAGGGGAGATTGTTGATGCAAATAATGTTCTAAAAATGTTATTTCTATCTTTAAATAAATTCACGTTTTGAGGATGACAAAATGTGAAAACACGTTAATTTAAAATTGACATAAACAAGTTTTTAATCGGAAGATCCCATTTCTACGCAAATCACTCTAGAACAAATTTACAACTTGACTAATGGTCAAAGAAGTGAATTTGTGCTTAAGACTTCAAATTTTTATGTGACAAAACATTTCTTTCAAAAATATAATTTTACAAATTATTTTTGAATAATTAAGAAATGTTTTAATGGAAAAATAAGTTTAAAATACATAACAGCTATTTTTCCCCCCAAAATCAGCTCCAAACTTCCCCAAATAAGTTTTCACCAAAAAAGACAAAACCATCCTTAACAATTTTATTTATGGTTTTGAAATTAATGTGACCAAGCCTCCTATGTCATTTCATAGATTCATCCAATGTGGCCTTTACAACTAGACAAGTAAGTGCCCCTTTAGGAACAATTTTCTTCATATCAACACTGTACATGTTGCCCTTCCTTGGAATTTTAAGAAGTACTTGACTTTCATCAGTCATCTTAAAATCAGAAGAAAGCACAAGACATTCAGTGTCAGTAAAAAGAACTTTGTTCTTTTTGTCACACATTTGTGAGACACTAAAAAGATTATACTTAAGCTCTTGCACATAGTACACATCTTTAAAATCTAATTTACCGATTTTAAGAGTACCTTTACCAGTAATTCGTCCTCCAATTCCTCCTCCAAAGGTAACATATCCTCCATCTATTGATTGAAAGTCTGAAAGATAAGACATGTTGCCTGTCATGTGCCTTGAACATCCACTATCTGAATATCCTTGATCTTCATCATCTGTTGGTGAATGTCCCTGCACACAAATAAGGAATTAGTTTTCTTGGGGAATCCAAGCCATTTCTGACTTGGATTTGCCACGTGCATCAATGTAATTAAACCTTTTGAGAATAGTTGATGCACCATTGAATTTAAGAGGTCTCCAAATCCAACATGTTGAGGCCTTAATTAACAGCATTTGCCCTCATTTTCCTAGCAGCAGTATGAACTATTTACCTAGCAGTAGAAACTGCTGGCTTTACAGTTGTACCCTTCATTTTCGAAATTTGTTTTTTTGGACCATTTCTTTTGATTGAAAAGGCCTTTGAGCAGTTTTAGATGCATATTTGAAAGTTATTTTTGCATTTTGAACTACTGGTTTTGGGTAAACAGAGTAAAAATATCTGGCAGTAGAAACTGCTTGTCTAACAGTAGAAACTTTTGGTCTACCAGTAGGAACTGCTTTTGGTCCAGAATTTAATGAAACTGCTCTAGGTGTGGTTCTTGTATAATTAGAGTGACTTTTAGTTGTATGCCTTTTGAAATTCACCCTATGGTTTGAATACCCAGATACCCTTTGGTTGCAGAAAGCTGCAAGATGTTCAAAATCTCCACAAATGAAACAAGCTTTGTTATAGAAGTCAAAGTCATCACCTAGTTGGTGAGACTTAAGGCCATTCCAATTTCTTTGGTTACCTTTAGGCTTGTTTGTGGTTCTATATTGTTCACAATATCTTACTGTTTGCCTAATATGTTTAACATTGATTTTAGGCCTATCAGTATCATTTTTGACTATCTTAGGAACACTTGTTCCTTCTTTCTTAACCACATCAGGTTTAGACATAACCTGTTCTTCTTCATCATTATCAGATATCCAGTCCTCGATGATTAGACCATCTGATTTCCTATCAGAGGACACCTTATCCTCATGAAGTGAAGTTTTACTTAAACTCTCACTTACTTTCTTAGGTTCATCAACAACCACATTTGCTTTTGGCTGAACACCATATTGTAACTTTGGTAGTTGAAATTCAGCTAAGCCTGTGTGCTCTAGGTCTATCCCTGGGGTGCAGGGATTCCTCTATAAGGAGGTGGAACATTCTTGTATCCTAACCCAGATTTTGCCTTGTTGATTGCTTGACATTCAATCATGTTGGTTACACCTTTAGAGGCATGTTCTAATGTTTCTACACTTATTTGAATGTTTTCTTTGGCCTTCTTAATTCTATCTAATTCAGCTTTTAAATTACTAATATCAACATTTTGAATTAGTATTTCTCTGTTAAGAAGAATTTTGGTATCTGTAAAAGTAGCTTCATTTACCTTATAGTGTAAGATCTGCTCTTTTAGGACAGCTAAACCTCTCTTATGGTTTGTTAAGTTATGAATAATGTTGGTTAGTTCTGTCCTTTGATCTTCATAACGTTTTCTTAAAGTTTTTAAATCTTTAAGAGCAATGCAATTATTTGAACAAACTTTATCAGATTGTACCTCAGTAGAGAAAGCCATGAGTGCAATCTGAGAAGAAGCTTCTTCTTCATTAGCCATGAAACTCCAATCAAATCCTAAGCCATCAATAGCTACCATAGCTTTTGAGTTTGGCTCAGAGACCTCCCCTGTTTTGGACTTGCTTCCAAAACCTCTATTCTTGCTATCTTGTTGCCTTGGTCTTCTATATTCTCTTGAGAAGTGCCCCATCATATGGTAGTTGTAGCATTCTATCTTTGACTTGTCAAAACCAGCAGTATCATTGCTGTTGATTGTGAGCTTCTTCCCTGTCCTTTGATAGAATTTCTTAGCCCTCATACTAAGAAGAGAAATTTGCCATTTCAGGTCCATCTCCTCCAAATCATCATCATTGATTTCTTGGAGGTCTTCATGAGTTAGCATGGACCCATCATTCTGACTTATTAGAAAAGCACAATAAGTCTTATTATCCATTATACCAATAGTACTGCTTGATGAACTAGCAGTACCAACACCAACATCAACTTTGATATCATCAACTGGATTTGAGGTACTAGGAGATAACATAAATGCCATGTTCCCAGTACTTGAACTAGTACCTCCAGTTTTCTTCAAATCTTTTTCTAAAATCTTAAAGTTGCTATACAAGTCCATTAGTTCCATGGTGTCAATGTCTGGCTTGTTTTTCCACACAACAACATGCATAGCCCACTCTTCAGGTAAGCTTCTCAGAAATTTTGAGTTTAAATCTTCTTGAGGTATTTCAACCCCAAGAATAGCAAGTTGGCTCATAATTCTCTGAAGCCTGTTAAACATGTGGTTAAGTGATTCATTGTTGGTTGAAGAGAAGTTTTCAAACTGCTGCTTGAGAAGTGTCTTCTGGGTCTTCTTGGTGGCTTCATTCCCACCATACCTTGCAACAATGGCCTCAAATAATGACTTGGAATCTTTGAACTTGCTGAATTTTAAAAGGTGGTCATTTGGAATGGTCATCATCAGCATACTTCTGGCCTTGAGGTCATTTTTCTTCTTTATCCTCTCTTCTCCGGTCATTGGGTTGATCAGCACAGTTACTTCATCTTTACCCTCAACTTGTGATGTAGTGGTTATAGGCTTGTAAGAGTTTACATCTTCAATAATTTCCCAAAGTGTATAATCTTGCACTTGGAAATATTGCTCTATCCTCAGCCTCCACATCTCAAACTCATTCTGTTTGAGCATTGGTAACTTTACAGCAACATTCGTTTGAATAGACTCCATGTCCATTTCTTCTTCTTCTTCTTCTAAATCAAAAATATCAGCCTGGCTCTGATACCAATTGAGAGGATTCTGATACACTTGATAGGATGTTAGTCCTTTGTAACGTGTGTATATGATACTTTGAGTTAATATGATTAAGTATGCGGAATCTACTTAACCACACTTAGAAGGTTATTTGTTATTGGAAATGGAACAGTGATGTTTAAGTAATGAACAATGAACACAGAAAGTATAGCATCAAACGATTCAATATTATTGAGAATAATACGAGTGATCTTCACTATCACTAGGGTTACAAAACCTTGAATCTCTATTACAAAGAAAAACTATTTCTGTTTTTGTTCTTCGTATTCAGTTACTTTCTAATAGTTACACATTAAGCACTTTTCAACACTTAGACACATTTCTAACTAATGTCTAACTCTCTATATATGTAAATATATAAGCACATGCACACTTGAGTGTTCGACTACTTGCTAGCTTGTGTGTGTTAGTAGCTAAGATACAACTTGTATCTGTGTACACAACTTGTTGACTGATCACATATCAAATATATTATCTACCGTATACCTTTGACTTTTATACACAAATATCTTTTTCATACTTATCCAGTCAGCAGTAGAATACACGATACTTATCACTTTAGCAGTAGTATCTGATACTCTAGCAGTAGTATTCTTGCGGCAGCAGAATCTCTAACACTAGCAGTAGAATGAAATACACTAGCAGTAGAATGACACTTAGTGTATTTCCTTGAGCAGAACTAACCTTGTGAACATTTAATTCCCAATACTAATCTTCAGAACATTTAATTCCCAACATTAGCAACATTAACTTGAGCACTAGTAGTAGAAACTTCATGAGTAGTATTACCTACTCCATCAGAACTGCTAGTGTTATTGTTTGAGGAGGAAACAAAAGCCATCTTTTGTGTGCTTGTACTGGAGCTCGACATCCCTTTGACCTCTGGCTCATACACCTTGAGATTGTTCTAGAGGTCATCCAGGCTCATAGTGTCTAAATCAGATTTGTTCCTCTACACAACAGCATGTGTGTTCCATTCTGGTGACAAACTTCTTAGTAACTTCTGATTGACATCTTCTTGGGACAACTTTTCACCCAAAAGATCCAGTTGACTAACAAGCTTTTGAAGCCTATCAAAGGTTTGATCCAGCATCTCAGAACTTGGAGCAACAAAGTTCTCATACTACTACTTTAAAATATTTTTCTTGGTCTTCCTTGTTGCAGCATTCCCTCCAAACCTCTTTTCAATAGCTTCCATCAACGACTTGGCATCTTTTATTGAATTAAACGTTAACTGATGTTCATTAGGAATGACCATCATTAACATACTTCTGGCTTTCATCTTAAGTCGTCTCTGAGCCTTGTCATCAGCAGATGTAATAGGTACCAATGTTGTAACACCTTTAGCAGACGTTGTTGTTTTTGGTAAGGTGTTACCATTCTCTATGACTTCCCAGAGTGCATAGTCAATCATCTGAATATACTATTCGATTCTCATTCTCCATATCTCAAACTCATTAGGTTTGAGCATAGGAACCTTGGAGGCAGCCACCATATGTGCAGAATCTTGATCCATGTCTTCTATCAAATTCTTGTGTGTTAAAATAGATTCTTCTTGGTCACAGCTTCTCGATCACAAGCTCTGATACCACTTGTTCATCCAAGTTGAACTTTTGATCGAATTCCCTTAGCTTGTAAATGTTTAGTTATGCTAGATAAATCTAACACAACTAGAATAGGAACTGTCTTGAGTTTATCCAATACTATGCGGAATCTAGTATTTAATATTAAGAAGAACTTTCAATGTAATAGTAAACACAAGAACACAATTTAACAAACAAACAAATCTTCAATATTATTAAGAATAATACGAATACTCAACAGTATTAGGGTTACAAGACCTTGAAGCTAATCGACTCTATGTAATTCTGTAAACCTATAAATTTGTATCTAACTCTATGCCCTAGGACCTCCTTTTATAGACTAAGGAGTCTTAGTCAGCTTACAACGACTTGTTCTCTAAGATAAATCTTTTCTATATTTATCTAATCGACTTTACATGTATATCTCATTAACAATTGTAACATAACCGACTAAATAGCCTAACAATCTTAACTATGAAGCAGCAACATTAACTTATTAGCAGCATTATATTTGCAAAAGCAGCACTAACTTTGTACTAGCAGCACTAACACACTTAGCATATATTCTTTGTAATTCTTCAGCAGTACTAACTTTGCACAAGCAGTCTTAATGTTATACCAGCAGCAGAAACTTACTTAGCATATTTTCATTGAAACACATGAGCAGTCTTAAAACCTTAGAGCAGCAGTATCTTGATAATGAGCAGCAGTATCATGAAGAAGCTTTAAATCCCAACAGGTTTAGAGATGGGATGGGAATGGTTTTTTTGTTTGGTTTCTCGTGTTGAACGGTAAGGACCCGATGAGATTTATATAGATCAAGAAGCTCGGATAACACTTAGGGGTTGTTTGATAAAACCATATGATTTAGCTCTGAATGATTTTAAGCTCTGAATAATACATAGGCTCTGTATGAACTTTGTTATGACTAAAAGAGATATGTTTGGTAAGTGTTATTGATACTGATTCGAATGATCTAAAATTACAAATCTATCCTTGTGTTGTATATGATGAATTTTTATAGCTTTTATCTTAAAAAAACTGCACATAACGAAGAGTGAATTATTATTAACACATGCGAGCACGTGTTACAAAACTTTGATTAAATTAAAATAGTTGATACCCATTTCAATTAGAAAAAAATTAAATGACGCCCATTAACCATTTTCTTAGTTAAACACAATAATAAATGAGAAATTCATAAAGTAAGGAAAAAAAAAGTTAAATGACGATCGCAAATTCTTTTTATCAAAGAGACCTAAGACCTTTACTTTTAATATCGTAAATAAATTAATAATAAAATTTCAAGTAGTTGAATGTGATTGTGGAAAATAAATTTGAAGTAGTTCAATCAATATTACCAACCGTTTTGATTCTTACCTTTTTGTGCTAATAGTTTGCGCTATTTAGTATTAGTAAGCTATTTTTGTTCTATTTATTAAACAATATTTTAAAAATAAAAACGAAAAGGGTGCATGGGTTAAATGTTGGGAGCTGTGTGGTTTAGAGACCCCACTCGAGCAAAATGGTTCAGTAGCAAACGGAATAATTTAGAGGTGTTAAACATTTTTATCAATCAAGTAGGCCTTTGACCGAATAAGTAGTAGGCTTTGAATTGAACTATTAAGAAGCAATCAAATAGCCCCTTAAACAAGAACCATGTTTGCACTGCTGTGAGACAGTATTTGCCCATGTGTGTAAAAATTTATGTTATACTACATCTTAACCGCTAGTGACAGTAGCTTTATCCTTACTCAGTCAGGCTTGAGAAGTCTTTCCAGGCTCTACGTGGCTTGGGATTTGTTAGTACAAATATTACGATATTTAAACTAAACAGTTTCTTCGGTTTTAATAATGACAAACATGTAACTTGTAATACATAACGTAAAATATGCAAGTTACTTGTAAACACAAAACATCAATGCATACTTACCTCAACACCTCCCGACGTCTCAAGTATGCTTCAACGAAGTCGTAGATTTCCATCCCGACATAAATCACTCAAGGTATGGACAAACAAATCTACTACTTGACAAATGATCAAAGGATTTTATTTTTCTAAACTTCACATTTTTAATGTGACAAAATATTTTTTCAAAAATATATTTCACAAATTATTTTTGAATTAAAAAGAAATGTTTTATTTTGAAAAATATGTTTGAAAATCCCAACAGTCAAATTTCCCCCCAAAATAGCTCCTAACATCCCCAAATAAACCTTCCCCACTAAAGACAAACGAAGGAGCGTCCACGGTTCCTTTAAATAGGGACGGCTCCACTAAATTTAGTGGAGCCGTCGGGTATTTAGTGGAGCCGTAACGGTCAGATTTTCCCTTGCCTATAAATAGTGGACCATTCCACATTTCCAACTTGATTTTTCCAGTCCTTTTTCACTGGTCTAATCCCTCCTCACTTAGATGACTTTCTTTGATCATTTGGAGAGTCTTAGGTTGTTTAAGAGTGATCCAATCATCCACTCAAGTGATCCTCTTCATTCCTCTTGATTAGCAAGAGAAGAACACAAAGTATCCAAGTAGATACAAAGTGTTGTCATCCCTCTTGATTAGCAAGAGAAGAACACAAAGTATTCAAGTAGATACAAAGTATTGTCATCCCTCTTGATTAGCAAGAGAAGAACACAAAGTATCCAAGTAGATACAAAGTGTTGTCATCCCTCTTGATTAGCAAGAGAAGAACACAAAGTATTCAAGTAGATACAAAGTATTGTCATCCCTCTTGATTAGCAAGAGAAGAACACAAAGTATCCAAGTAGATACAAAGTGTTATCATTCCTCTTCATTTACAAGAGAAGAACTCAAGGTATCCAAGAAGATACAAGAGTTGGAGTTGTTAGGTCTTGTAACATTTGTTACACTCTTGATTGTATCATAGCATACATCAAGATTATTTTTCTTTTGTGGGAGAGTGAGTCAAGATCATTGTGATCTTAAGAAATAGTGAAGATCTCTTGAAGCCATTGGGCTTGTGTGATTGATCATGTGGATCAAGGGTAGATCGGGTAGATCGTGGTAGATTGGTGCTAGCTAAGATTAGCACTCGACATCTAGCTTAGTGTCAGAAATAGGATAAGCAACGTGTAGATCGGGTAGATCGTGGTAGATTTGTGCTAGCTAAGATTAGCACTCGACATCTAGCTTAGTGTTGGAAAACAAGTTAAGCGACGTGTACGGTTTTCTCCGCCTGAAGGGAGTTTGTTGATTAGTGAAGTAACTCTCGAGTTGGGTACTCGGGGAGTGGAGTAGGGCGAAGAGGAGCTTCGTGACCGAACCACTATAAATCACCGTGTCCGGTTTGCGCCTTCTTACTTATCTCTTTACTTTCATTTCATTCGTTATCGCTTTATATTTATATTTGCATTGCGTATATGTTTGTGTGGCTAGTTGCTTATGTCGTGATTGATTATGTATGTTCCATGGTTTGATTATGCATATGTTGTAGTTTACTATATTCATCTCTAGATGCTATATAATCATAGTTGACACTTTTCATATTACGTCACACTTGATCGGGAGTTTGATACAAAAGTTTTAAGTTTTTAAATGGAAACGTATTCACCCCCCCCCTCTACGGTTTCCACAATTGGTACCAGAGCCAGGTCGCTCAAATTTTTAAAACAAATGGTTTTCAAAATTGAGTACGATCCATGTATCAAATTACCTATGAAGGTGATAAAATATGAAAAGTATTTACTTGTTTAATACTTACAAGTTTTGTTGTTAAGTATACTTTGTCATACTAGCTTGAAGGTTTTATTAAACCACTAAAAGAATAGTGTTTTTAAGTGTCCGGTCAGAAAATAGACCACGGTACCACTAAATATTGTACGGTACCGTTATATTTAATGGTACCATGAGTCATTTAATGGTGTCGTGCATCTATTTGTCTGTTTTTCATTTTTGATTCATTTTCAAAAATCCATATAAAATCAACCATAAGTCTGTACGAGTCGTGTCGCCCATCATTTTAAACAATGTTGAGTCTACTTTCATTTGAGAAATATTTTTATGAATTAATTCTAAATGAAAGCATGTTAAAGTCCTTGATTTTAAACTAAAGGTCTTCTGGTCATGCAGTTTGCGTAAATTTTTGGTCAAACTGAAAAAGGGCGATTCAACCTTTAAACCTTGACATGTTTTCAAAGTGCTCAGCAAAAATCTTTGAAATGGGGAGGAAACCAATTCATTGTCAAATAAAATCAAGCTTAGTATACATTGTTATACCTAATACACAAAATGACGATAAGTATTTTTGTGTGTTAAGCTAAATTGCTATTTGCTTATTATAGTTTTTCGGTTTATGCATTTATAAGGCTCATGCTAAATCACTTGCACTATATTAAGTAATTAGTTTGCATTGCATATAGGCATCAACCATTTGTCTTGCATTTGTTGCAAGTTCTTAAAATGGTGTAGTAACTTTCTTAGGAATAGAAACTAAGATGGTAGATCATGTGTGTCGAAAGATATTGTCTTACACAATTATTTTTCCTAAGGTTTAAGTGTAAAAAGTATATTACCCCAAAATACTTAACACTTTCATAAAATCCGTAACATGATCTTTAAAACATTACACCATTTTGTCTTGTTTGACCATGGGTTGTCTAAACAAGATAAAACGTCATTTAATACATTAGTATTTAAGTAAAAGAAAATGTATTAAACTTGCATTGATTTAACACACATACAAAATGTTTTAAACATTTAGTGTTTTACGTATGTTGTATAAAATTAGTTAAGATAATTATTTTTATACTAATGAGGTGTCGAAAAACTAAGAATATTATACTTAATAATATAAATAGTTTTTCTCAAATAAAAATTAATGACAATATCGAAGTAGTAACTTAATATGTCATTAACCTTACACATACAACTAGTATTAGAATAAATGGAACACACTCCTTAAATTTTTATTTTCTTTTTAAAAGGAGTGATCGTGAGGGTCAAGAAAGATTTCGAGTACATATCAATTCATTATTCAAATTATGATTGATATCATCATTGATGCGTGGTTTTGCGACCTTACAACAGGTTTTACCTCTCGAGGGATCTCAAGAGGCTTGCAATCCCCACCAGGCAGTGTACCTGACCGATGTAGTATAGTGTAGTGGCAAGTACCGGGGGATTGATCGTTCTCTAGGGGAATAGTGTCATTAGTATTGAAAAACTACTCTAATAGGTCTAAGGGTGAGGGAAGATTCTTTTTGTATTTTTATATTTTTATGAAAGCAAGTAAAATCTCGGGTTTGAAGGAGTGGGCGGAATTAGTTGCTAGTCAACTAACCCAAATAACTACAATTGCCAATAAAATAAAATAACTGAAAATAAAAAGGTTGTGGAACTTATATGGGGAGAAATGTGTTTACTTAGATTTCCTTACTCCCTAACTATCTTTTACCGGTTGATTAGTGTGTATTAATTGTGTGGATGACGGGTGTATTCCTTAATACCAATCGTGGGGTGGCGTACGTACTTCCCCAACTCTACAAGCTCCTACTTCACTCCTATGTCGAGCCAGCTAAGAAGCTCCTAACATGGGATCACTAGAATTCGCTCATGCATTAAATACAACTATAATAACCTTAGTACGCATTGGTTCATGTTTCTTAAGACGTTCAAGCAAGTTACCGTATAGGAGGTTAGCCAGTTTTCTTAAGCCTAACATCGATAAACAATCATCCAATACAATTAATAACACACCAACAACTAATAATCAATAGTTAGGTTTCATTAGATCTAAGCAAACACAAAATAAATCTAGCCTAGCATGTTAAATAAAAGACAAGAACAAGATATAATCAAACAACACATAGACATATTGAATGATTAATTGATTACTTATCTTCAATTGAACATGGGAGATCCAAGGGTATAAAACCCTTAAAAATGGCAGAAAAATCGTCTTAGGGTTTCTCCTCACAAAGTTTCACACTATGAATAAAAATTGCAAAACTATATATAGGGAAACAGATCTGACGGCGTCACGTTATAGAGCATGACGCCGTCACCTCGCCGCGGTTATGGTTTCTTGATGGCCTTCTTGACGCCGTCCCCTTTTAATCCTCCAAAATCCTCTCTGGCGCGTCAAGGGTTGACGCCGTCAAGGTTAAGGGTGACGCCGTCACTCTTTAATCCTGATGGCCATCTCTCTTTGTCTTAGCACAAGACGGCCTTGATCACCTTAAAGGGTGACGCCGTCAGACTTCCTTTGTAAAACTTTCTGGCGCGTCATGTGTATTTGTCATATCCACCTCTTTTGCCAAGCCATGACGCCGTCAGGAGCAATCCTTGACGCCGTCATGTGTACTTTTCCAGCAGCTTTGGCGTTTTGTCGAATTCTTCACTTTTATGCTCCAATAACGTCCAAAATGCTTCCTTTTCCAGATTTCTTCTCCAAAGTACCTAAAATGACAAAAGGAACGATTTAGGGCAATATTTGATCAAATAAATACGATTTAGGGCTTAAATGACCCCCTAAAAGCGGTACACTTTTCGCCTCATCAAATACCCTTACACTTGAGATTTGCTTGTCCTCAAGCAAATGCGCTTTTATTCTAATCAAAATACAAGCTCGGGGTCATTTAACGCTAATATAAAAGTAATTACAACAAATAGTCGTTCCACTTTAATCATAATAAGCACGGAGATTACAGACTAGCACCTCACAAGTAGTGTTTAGATACTCACATCTCTCAGGTGTCATAAAAGTATATCTCATAAATGAAAATGAATAATATCTCTCACTACCTGTCATAGCAAATAGATTACCATAGGCTTGGGAAAGGATCAAAAACCTCCTCCACTAGGCGTAAGCACCTAAGATAAACTATCAAAGAGGGCTTTTAAACGGGTTATAACGTTAGGTGTAGGGATATGATAAACACGGTTTTGTTGGATAAAGGATATTTTACTGGTGGCGAGTTAAAGATCTTGATTAATTACATGTACAATATGGCGTTGCTAAGCCAAGACTAGACTCGACTTAAGCTAATGAAAAAAAAATAACAAAAAGATAAAATAAACATAAAATGAAACGGGATGGTAGTCCGTATGTTTTTTTCTACTTTTCTTTTTCTCATTTTTTTGTATTTTTCTTGATTTTTTTTTTTTTTTCATACACTCTTGCCCTACCATCCAAAATAATACATCATAGGGGCCTCGGTTCTCCCCTTACACTTGAACTTTTACATACTTTACAATTAACTATTCTAATGACTCGAATTAAGATAATCGAAACACTTGGAGTACTTTTAAAATATTTAGCACATATGGGGGTAATAATGTAGTTCTTCCCCATTACTCCATTACACTAGTACTTTACCCATGAGTCCCAATCGTCCCAAAACAATATGTACAAGGATATGACTCGACTTAGCAACCATGTAATCAATTAGATAATTAACTTGGGGTTTAAACAAATGTTGTCACAATAATGCACTAAAAATGAGTGCATACAAGGTAGGCTAAGGCGATTTGGGTGTACATTTAAGTGGGGTGTAAACAAATTCTTACTTTAAGTAAAATGCTTAAAGTTAGAAACGAAAAGATAGGCTCTGAGGGGTGTACTAGGGGTATCGTGTACTAAAAATGAGTACAACGCAAAGGGTGTGGGAGAATTACTTGACCAATGTAGCCAATGTAATTATAACAAAAACACAGGTGTAGAACAATGGGTTAATCCTAATGCCTCTTATCATGTAGTACATCTAACTACACGAATGTAGTCTCACTTGTGGCCTCGGAATGGTCCTAACGCAAGTTCTAGAATCTAAGTGCTACCGGTACACACATCATAGCATAAATGTTTTTCCTACCAATTCTAGGGGCGAACCTCACATATTTGGGGGTGGAAAATTTTTTAGTGGTACGGTTTTGTGCTAGTCATATAACTCCTATCCGTGAGACGCTCATTAAGACCAAAGTTTCACAACTATATGTTGTAAAAAAATTTAAATGTGGCACTAAAATTGCCTTAACAGGTATTTATCTCAGTTTTATTACACATCTACCATCAAACAAACAAAAATCAAGTGCAATTGTATTCTCTAAGGTATCGTAATTTTACCCCCCCTTACACTTAAGATGAACATTGTCCCCAATGTTCAAATAACAAGTTGTAAAAGTAAATAAGGTAAAAGAATGAAATCAAATACTCCCCTGATTCGCTCGGTGGATAAAGGGGTAACATGGTTAGATCTTCTTCCAAGGTATTGTTGAAGCTTCAAGATTAAAGCAGCGCCAAAAGCTTGATTCCATATACATCTCCTTGTCCAAAATAACCTGTTAAACCTGAGAAAACAAACACGAAAACCTGCATAACATCCACGGGATAAATCTGTATAAGGATATAATGCTTGTGGAATGATTATTTTGCAGATTCCTGGAGTTTATAAGTTAGAGATTTAATAAAAACTTTTTATGATTCCGGAAGAAAAACAAAACTTTCAAAAATTTCAGAAAATTAAAACCTGACGCCGTCAGCAATGATCTGACAGAATTCTCATGTAAAGTTTCCGGAAAATTTCTGGAAAAACCTATACCTTACTTCCTGGAAATCCTGCAAAATATCATTATGACTCGATACAAGCATTTGACTCAAACAATTACTAATATGTATGTTAATTTATTATTGTTACGATTCATGTTCATCTGTTCTAATAAACCGATTTGAATTTCCCTTACACTTATCTTTTGCAAAATACCTTTACATGTAGTTAAGACGAAGTTAAAAACAAGATAAAGCATTTTCACAATTTAGTTTCGAACATGAATCAATAATAAAAAAATTAAACATACATACGGAAGCAAATAAAATCAAACAAACAAATAAATAAACACACAAAGCAAATAAAGCTTGGGTTGCCTCCCAAGAAGCGCTTTTCTTTATTAACGAGTCTTGTAGCTAGACTCAAAGTCCTTTTAACCTATGTAAGTGAGATCGTCATCGAGGACATCTTTAGGGTTAAGCTTGGATTGAAGTTTTCTATTGGTCCGCATAGTACGATATATCTTTTCAAACCTCTCTCCATCCGGGTCATACAATGTCATCTTAATATGCCATGACCCATCTCCATCTTTGGGTGGTTTGTCCCAATCCCACTTATGATCATCGTCCTCACAAGTCCACTTATTCATCCCTAGGTTAATTGGCAAAACTCCTAGGAAATCAATCATCTTCCTAAAAACTAGAGGGTCTTCAAATGGATCCAATTCGGTGTCCCTAGCCAAGAGTTGTTCTACCGTATGTGTTCGGTTCACAAAGTCCTCTTCTAGGTAAAATGGGCGTTGGGGTCCTATGAAGTCTCCATCGATCCAGGGTCCATATCTAGATGGTCTCCTATTTAATTCTAACCAATGGGGTGTTGATTCCTCACTAGTATCATAGGCATGTTTCTTCACATCATAGACTGACCAAGTATCACCTTCTCCTACCGCTATCTTAGATTCCTTACAATCAATCATAGCACTAGCGGTCGCCAAAAATCCTCTACCTATCAACAAGGGGCATGTAGGGTCGCTAACCATATCAAGGATGTGGAAATCGGCTAAAATGGTTAGTTTTCCTATGTGTACTAACACGTCTTTGACTACTCCAATTGGGTAAGCAACACTTCCATCCGCTAAGCCTATTATCACCTCGGTTTCTTCAAGTTTTCCTAGTTTTAGAGAGGTGTAGAGAGGTAACGGAAGTAGGTTAAGGCTTGATCCAAGATCGGCTAATGTGTCATAAGCATCCGAATTACCGATCTTACAAGGTAGAACAAATAGGCCTGGATCATCTAATTTCTTAGGTAGCTTGTTTTGAACAAAGGCGGCCCCTTTTTCGCCTAACTTGAGCTTCTTCTCATCCAACACATCAATAACCGGACTTTCAAGGTGGAGCTCCTTGAATTCTTCGTCAAGGTTTTGAGTGGGAGGTGTTTCAACTATGTTGTTGACCAATTTAGTGTTGGATATCTTAACTTGTTGGTCCTTTTGGATGACTTGGGTTTGTTTGAAACACATGCTCATGGAATTGACCGAATAATATTGTGGACAAGAACTAGGAGACGTAACTAATGAAATGGCGTTGACGTTTAGTTTCGGGTTCTTGACTGTGTTGCTAGGGAGTGCTCCCATTTCTCGGTTATTGAGGGCTTTCAACAAAGTGTCATTCTTATTGGTCATCTCGCTTTGTTTTTGTTTGAAATCGGCTTCAAACTTTGCTAAACGAGCTTCTTGAGATGTCACGAAGTTGGACATCAACCCTTCAAAGTTATTGGTACTACCATAGTTGGAAGGATTGTTGTTGAAAGTACGGTTCGAGGATGAACCGCTTGATTGGAAACGATTAGGTGGGTTGGAAGAATTGGTTTGCTGTGCGTTTTGGTTTTGTTTCCACCTAAGGTTTGGGTGATTTTTCCATGAGGGGTTGTATGAATCACCGTAGGGGTTTGGCTCGGGTTTGAAAGTGTACCACTTGTCTCCCGCTCCGTCGGTACGTGAGGATGCGTAGTCCGCAAAAGCTTGTTCGGGGAGTTCCATGCAATCACGAGTGTCGTGGGGACCACTACATAATTCACATGAAGAAGTGATTTTGTTCACTTGGCTTGAAGGTTTAGGAGCCTCGTAGGATTTCATAAGAAACTTGACTTGGACTTCAAGTTCTATGATCCTACGGTCGAAAGTGCTTGAATTGTTCGAAGGCAAAGATATTGCCTTGACCGTTTTATTCAAATCACGGGGATCATTCCAACTTTCGTTGTCATAAAGAGCAAGATCTTCCAAGAGAGCCCATGATTGTTCCGCACTTAGATCACGTAGCTTACCACCGGCCGATTGGTCAATGGTTTGCCTCGTGGAGAGATTGATGTGGTCATAGAAGATTTGGACTTGGAGCCAAAGTTCTATGCCATGGTGAGGGACTTTTTGGAGTAAGTCCTTGAATCGAGTCCATGCCTCGTAGAGGGTTTCGCCTTGACGTTGTTGGAACATCAAGATATCATTCCTTAGCTTGGTAGTTCTTCCTGGTGGGAAAAACTGATCAAGGAAACGAGTGGTGAGATCATCCCAAGTGGTGATGGATCCTGCGGGTAGACGCTCTAGCCATTGACTAGCTTGGTCCCGCAGAGAGAATTGAAAGAGACGCAGTCGGGTTGTCTCTCGAGTGGCAACATCAAGGTCTATGGAATCAACGATTTTGAGAAAGTCCTTGAGATGTTGATTAGGATCTTCGAGACGAAGTCCATGGAATGCGCATCCGCTTTGCACCAACCGGATGGTGTCGGATCGCAAGGGAGTGACATTGGCTCCTTGAGTGAGCTCAATGGTGTTTCGATAGCCATTGTGGCTAGGACGGGAGTAGTCTCCTAAGGTACGGGCTCTAGGAGGTGGTTGTTGTTGTGGTGGTGGGTGGTTGGGATCGAGGATATTACCACCTTCCATGATGTCGCATGGTAATGGTTACGAACAAAGAAACGAAGAAAAAAGATAGACTAAAGAAAACCTAGAAAAATAAAATAAAAATCTCACTAGAAAGGAATCTAGTGAGTAGACCTAATAAAATAAAAATTCAACCTAAACAATAACTATTCCCCGGCAGCGGCGCCAAAAACTTGATGCGTGGTTTTGCGACCTTACAACAGGTTTTACCTCTCGAGGGATCTCAAGAGGCTTGCAATCCCCACCAGGCAGTGTACCTGACCGATGTAGTATAGTGTAGTGGCAAGTACCGGGGGATTGATCGTTCTCTAGGGGAATAGTGTCGTTAGGATTGAAAAACTACTCTAATAGGTCTAAGGGTGAGGGAAGATTCTTTTTGTATTTTTATATTTTTATGAAAGCAAGTAAAATCTCGGGTTTGAAGGAGTGGGCGGAATTAGTTGCTAGTCAACTAACCCAAATAACTACAATTGCCAATAAAATAAAATAACTGAAAATAAAAAGGTTGTGGAACTTATATGGGGAGAAATGTGTTTACTTAGATTTCCTTACTCCCTAACTATCTTTTACCGGTTGATTAGTGTGTATTAATTGCGTGGATGACGGGTGTATTCCTTAATACCAATCGTGGGGTGGCATACGTACTTCCCCAACTCTACAAGCTCCTACTTCACTCCTATGTCGAGCCGGCTAAGAAGCTCCTAACATGGGATCACTAGAATTCGCTCATGCATTAAATACAACCATAATAACCTTAGTACGCATTGGTTCATGTTTCTTAAGACGTTCAAGCAAGTTACCGTATAGGAGGTTAGCCAGTTTTCTTAAGCCTAACATCGATAAACAATCATCCAATACAATTAATAACACACCAACAACTAATAATCAATAGTTAGGTTTCATTAGATCTAAGCAAACAAAAGATAAATCTAGCCTAGCATGTTAAATAAAAGACAAGAACAAGATATAATCAAACAACACATAGACATATTGAATGATTAATTGATTACTTATCTTCAATTGAACATGGGAGATCCAAGGGTATAAAACCCTTAAAAATGGCAGAAAAATCGTCTTAGGGTTTCTCCTCACAAAGTTTCACACTATGAATAAAAATTGCAAAACTATATATAGGGAAACAGATCTGACGGCGTCACGTTATAGAGCATGACGCCGTCACCTCGCCGCGGTTAGGGTTTCTTGATGGCCTTCTTGACGCCGTCCCCTTTTATTCCTCCAAAATCCTCTCTGGCGCGTCAAGGGTTGACGCCGTCAAGGTTAAGGGTGACACCGTCACTCTTTAATCCTGATGGCCATCTCTCTTTGTCTTAGCATGAGACGGCCTTGATCACCTTAAAGGGTGACGCCGTCAGACTTCCTTTGTAAAACTTTCTGGCGAGTCACGTGTATTTGTCATATCCACCTCTTTTGCCAAGTCGTGACGCCGTCAGGAGCAATCCTTGACGCCGTCACGTGTACTTTTCCAGCAGCTTTGGCATTTTGTCGAATTCTTCACTTTTATGCTCCAAAAACGTCCAAAATACTTCCTTTTGCAGATTTCTTCTCCAAAGTACCTAAAATGACAAAAGGAACGATTTAGGGCAATATTTGATCAAATAAATACGATTTAGGGCTTAAATGACTCCCTAAAAGCGGTACACTTTTCGCCTCATCAATCATCGAATCTAATTGACAAGTTTTCGATTGTGGACATGAAATTGGAGTCATTATTTGTTTAGCTTCAAGATAACATCAAAACATGATGAAACATATTTTGTTGAATCTACATACTCAATCACACTCGATTGTTATGAAAATAATGACGTCCTCTCAAGATGAAAATAATATGCATCGGATCATAACTCACACTCGTGTTGAAGATGCCATGTTAAGTCTTCTTGTCCAATGGTTGTGTTCCAAACTTTAAACTAACATGTTTAAAAGATGCATAAAATACACAACCTAGTAGGATTGAAAACTTGGATGTTTCATCCAAAATATACAAGTAATTTACATTGCAATGCAATTGGTAAATGTGTCATTTCCGAAAAACCAAACACGAGCAAACTAACAACATATGTAAACTTTGCTCATGAACAAATCAACACTCAAAGCCACATGTCTAGTAAAAGTGTCACACATAATATGTTATTAACTATTATGTAAGTCATCAATCTTTGAGAATATCACATGTATTTCTCTTATCAAAAGATTGACAAAAGATAACCTATATCTCATGCGTCTTATTTTCTTTGTAACATGAATGGTTATGTTACAAGAGAATACATTGCATCCTGTTAACAAATATAGGATATTAATAATAACCCAATACAACATGTGTCATTGCATAAACAAGTAAAATTGGTCATACACTAAAATACTTGTTTCACAAAGCATTCGTAAGAGTGATAAGTTTCCTCTTAGAAAAGCATATTTGTTGAAATATACAATATGTCTCATTTTTAATATAATGCTCACAAGATCTATTGAGGTATGTAACCTTCACTAGATTCTTTCTCAAGATATGCAATGGAGCATTCTTGAAACACACACGATGTAGTAGGTTCTACATTGTTGCACCACTAGTGATAGTCTCATACTCATTCTCTAACTTGAAAAATTTTCATTCCTACATTTGACTAGAGATAGTTTACATCGGTGAACTTTATCTCCCATTAGGATGTCATCTTAAACAAGTAGTAATTAGGATCTGCCTTAGCAAACCTAGATTGCTTGCATCCCACATACGTGTTTCAAAATGATAACATGTTCTCATAAGATATGGTTAAATGTCTTCATGATCTTAAATGCTAAATGATTATCATGTTTTACATGATGCTTGCATTTATTCCTTATGTGCATTTTACATGATTTACTTGTAAAGTTTGCACCCACACTATGTCCTTTTGACACATTAGGAATTAGGTATGCCCATCACTATGAACCCTTAGAAGTCATAGAGCCATACACTAGTGTCAAAACCTATAAGTTAAAGTAGTCGCGAAGTTACCCTAATTCCCCAGTAATCACTTCGCCTTCTTCCAAGTAATACACCCTTTTTGTCATGGGAAGGTTAGGAACAAACCTAGTAGAACTCGGAGTAGGGTTGACAACTTAATTATTTCATCCAAAATATTCAAGTAAGTTTAACTTGCGATCGCAATTGTTAAATGTCATATCCGAAACATCATACTCAAGCCTTTTAACAACATATGTTAAAACGCTCATCCCAAAGCTAAAAGCTAACATCAACCCTCGGGTGACAAAGGACTCACGAGTTGCTATTTAAGTGATTAGTAGTTCCTTTCATCCTCGTGTGAATATACATGTCTTAAGATCCCAAACACTGCTGCGAACCAGCATCATAGGCCTAGCTTTACATCTTTCAAAACCCCGCGAAACACTCACGTGCAAAGCACATCGAAATCCGTAAATCAACTAAACCTCTCAACCGAGAATCCCTTAACCATCTCCGTCTAGGTCTAGGAATGATGGAACATTTTCCATAAATCTTATGACTATTTAAATATTTCACTGGAAATATTTTAGTCATCTCGTATGTTTCGTCTCATGACTCTTTAAATATTTCACTGGAAATATTGAGTCATTCTTTAAATTCCTCTCATGACTATCTAAATATTTCACTGGAAATATTAAGTCATCCCTCACGCTCCTTGCATGATCTCTTGAATATTTCACTGGAAATATTGAGATCATCTCTTCTATTTCGTGTCATGACTTTTAGATATTTCACTGGAAATATCAAGTCATTCCCTCTATCTCGTCCCATGACTGTTAGATATTTCGTGGGAAATGTCAAGTCATATCCTGTGTCTCGTCTGATGACTTTTTAAATATTTCACTGGAAATATTAAGTCATCTTTCATATCGCTCTAATGACTACATATATATTTCTTCAGAAATATAAAAGTCATCTCTTCTCGTCCAGTACCGTTCAAAGAATTTATTAGGTATAAATTCTCTCCTCGTGTCAAAAAATACAGCGAGATTTATTCGTAAAATCCTCTTAAACTCCAATGACAACTTAAATATTTCATTTGAAATATTTAAAGTTCATTTAATTTGCGAAATGAAATTAAATGTCATTTCTCGTTCGCGACAAACGTTCATTGAATCCCGTTGGATTCACTCATAAAAGAATTTATTCGGTATAAATTCTTTTAATCTAAGGTCCAGAAAAATCACAACATATGTGAAATTTCTTTGTCTGAAATCTAATTCTGGGTCAAAACTGACCTCAGCAGGTCACGGTACTCTTAAATAGGGGACGGTACCGCTAAATTTAACGGTACCGTCGGACCGTTGTCTGCTGAGACAAGTTTATTCTCACTGTTTCAAAAACACTATCGAAACCCACTCGATATAGTCTTGAACCAGAACCGTATCCTATCAGAACAGATTGTATCTATCTTCTGATTCCTAAGCCTTCTTCCCTTTCACTTCCGCATGGTACTAAACATTACCAATGCTTCCGCATCTCAATCATCTTCCACATACTTCAAATGAAGAACCGCTAGGATACGTTGAGATAAACCTTCTTCATCAACATAGATAACCCCACTAGAACCTTATCACTAACATCACAACCTTGAAGATTTTATCTTCTTAACCCTTAGGATATCTCCAAGTGATCAAATGCCTCATCATAATATTCTATGAATATTCACAATGATTGAGAAGATCTACGTGATTTCAAAGGTGAAGTTTATCGTATGCTATCCACCACTTGTCATGACGTTACTAAGCTCATCGCTTCCGTCAACGTTTGTTTTCCTCTTTATCTTTTGCATCTTGTCCGGATGGTCATAGATTAAGGGGGAGCGAAAACACACTCATATAGCCTTTCACCAAACACTCTCAAGAACACATTAATGTGGTTCTTATTCCCTAGGAAACTTCCCTTTAGCTGCCCAGAACTAGGCTGCACAGGAAAATTTGTGACTTCCAGATCACGGTACCGTTAAATAGGCCACGGTATCGTGCCTATGTTTGACGAATTTTCACTGTTCCCTCCTGTTCCCTGCATCCCTAACCTCAAACCTGCAAAATTTTGCAAACTCACACACACCCTAAGATTTCCTCACTACACCATAGGACACCATCACCAACTTTAGTTTGAATCCCACAACCCTTGCCTATATAAGGCCTCACTATTGCAAGCTTATCTTGCATCTCATCTTCAAACCTCACATTAACATCTTTCATCACACACTCAATCCTTATAGCTACACTTCACTCTTGACAGTGATAGTTAGTCTAAGAACCTTAACCCATAGATCATCACACTCAAACCTTAAAACTTCAACTCATCGATCATCACACTCAAACCTTACAACCTTCAACCCTTATATCAATCCCACTCATACCTTTTAGCTACACTTCACTCTTGACAGTGATAGTTAGTCTAAGAACCTTCAACCAATAGATCATCACACTCAAACCTTATAACCTTCAACTCAACACACTCAAACCTTACAACTACTCCTCACTTTGGATAAGTGATAGTTAGTTCAACAGCCTTTAATCCTCACAAACACATGAAACCCTTCATGCACCAAATTATCTCTAACACACAACTAGGATCATCCAACCTAGAAACCTAGAACTTCGTTACCTTAACCCCGTTAGAGATATCCACCAACGATACTGTTAGGATCACATACACCTTTTTATTTTTCCCTTTTGAAATATATCATGCATCTCATTGTCAGTGCAAACGATATATTAACCTAAACCATCCTTTCCCACCTTTCGTCAAAGGGCAAAACCAACATATCCAACCACATCATCATCATCCTCCACCTTTAGGATTCCTACACCCTTACCTCCACCAAGTCCACCACAACCTTTATGATGAAGCGAAAAGTGTACCGCTTTTAAGGGGTCATTTAAGCCCTAAATCGTATTTATTTGATCAAATATTGCCCTAAATCGTTCCTTTTGTCATTTTAGGTACTTTTGAGGAGAAATCTGGAAAAGGAGGCATTTTGGACGTTTTTGGAGCATAAAAGTGAAGAAAACGACAAAGTCTCAAAAATCGGCTAAAAGTTACCTTTGACGGCGTCAGATTTTACTCTGGACGGCGTCATGGCTTGGCAAGAAAAGGTGGACGTGAAATTTACTCATGATAAGCCAGTGAAAATTGCATGTGAATTCTGACGGCGTCACGCTTTAACCTGATCAAGGGCGTCACGGCTTAATTCAAAGAGGGACGGTGTCACGTTCAAGGTCTGACGGCGTCAAGCCTTGATAAGCCAGAACGGATTTTGGAGAGCTAAAGAGGGACGGCGTCAAGAAGGTCATCCGGGAACCCTAAAAGCGGCGAGGTGACGGCGTCACACTCCATAAGGTGACGCCGTCAGATCCAAAAGTCTATATATAGTTTTCTAATTTTTTGTCATTAAGGAGGGAGCTTAGTGTGGAATTTTTGGGAGAAAACCCTAAGACGAATTTAGCTTCTTTTTCAAGGCTTTTTGCCTTGAGATCTTCCATGTTACATTGAAAGATAAGTTATCAATTAATCATTCAATATGTCTATGTGTTGTTTGATTCTATCTTGTTCTTGTCTTTTGTTTAACATGTTAGGCTAGATTTATCTTGTGTTTGCTTAGATCTAATGAAACTTAGCTATTGATTATTGGTTATTAGTGTGTTATTAGTTGTATTGGATGATTGTTTATCTATGTTAGGCTTAAGAAAACTGGCTAACTTCCTATTCGGTAACTTGCTTGAACGTCTTAAGAAACATGAACCAAATGCGTACTAAAGGTTTTTATGGTTGTATTTAATGCACAAGCGAATTCTAGTGATCCCATGTTAGGAGCTTCCTAGCCGGCTCGACATAGGAGTGAAGTAGGAGCTTGTAGAGTTGGGGAAGTACGTACGCCACCCCACGATTGGTATTAAGGAATACACCCGTCATCCACGCGACTAATACACACTAATCAACCGATAAAAGATAGTTAGGGAGTAAGGAAATCTAAGTAAACACATTTCTCTACACTTAAGTTTTCACCAACATTTTATTTTCAGTTATTTTATTTTATTTGCATTAGTAGCTTTTGGGTTAGTTGATTAGCAACTAATTCCGCCCACTCCTTCAAACCCGAGATTTTACTTGCTTTCATAAAAATATAAAAACATAAAAAGAATCTTCCTCAACCTTTAGACCTATTAGAGTAGTTTTTCATACCTAACGAACACTATTCCCTGTGGAGAACGATCAATCCCCCGTACTTACCACTACACTATACTACATCGGTCAGGTACACTGCCTGGTGGGGTTGTAAGCCTCTTGAGATCCCTCGAGAGGTAAAACCTGTTGTAAGGTTGCAAAACCACGCATCAAGTTTTTGGCGCCGCTGCCGGGGAATAGTTATTGTTTAGGTTGAATTTTTATTTTATAGGTCTACTCACTAGATTCCTTTCTAGTGAGATTTTTGTTTTATTTATCTAGGTTTTCTTTAGTCTATCTATTTTCTTCGTTTCTTTGTTCGTAACCATACCATCCGACATCATGGAAGATGGTAATATCCTTAATCCCGACAACCCACCACCACAACAACCACCACCTCCTAGAGCCCGTACTTTAGGAGAGTATTCCCGTCCTAGCCACCATGGCTATCGAAACACCATTGAGCTCACTCAAGGAGCCAATGTCACACCCTTGCGATCCGACACCATCCGGTTGGTGCAAAGCGGATGCGCATTCCATGGACTTCGTTCTGAAGATCCTAATCAACACCTCAAGGACTTTCTTAAAATCGTTGATTCTATAGACCTTGATGTTGCCACTCGAGAGACGACCCGATTGCGTCTCTTTCAATTCTCTCTGCGGGATCAAGCTAGTCAATGGCTAGAACGTCAACCCGCAGGATCCATCACCTCTTGGGATGATCTCACTACTCGTTTCCTTGCTCAGTTTTTCCCACCGGGAAGAACTACCAAGCTAAGGAATGATATCTTGATGTTCCAACAACATTAAGGCGAAACTCTCTACGAGGCATGGACTCGATTCAAGGACTTACTCCGAAAGGTCCCTCACCATGGCATGGATCCTTGGCTACAAATCCAAATCTTCTATGATGGTGTCAATCATCAAACTAGAAGAGCCATAGATTACGCCGCCAATGGGAGATTGAGCAAGCTCAGTGTCGATAAGTGCTGGGAAGTCATTGAGGACTTAGCACAATACGAAGAGGAAGAATGGAATGACTCAACGTTCTCGGAAGAAGGGATTTTAAATTGCATGAGTGCAACCCAAGAACAGCTGTTCGAAAACATAAAAAGGCAGGTTGAGAGCTTAATGAAAGCTGAGACACCTACGGCTGATGAAAATCCCGATGAGTGCGTGAACACAATTGGTAAACATACGTTTCATCAATTCTCACGACAAGATGAGTTTGAAGGGATAATGCTAACTTTCGTGAACAACCAAGAAAGGCGGATCCAGGAATTAGAGACTCACTTGAAAAACACCCAAGATATGTTCATGGAACTAGCAGAAAGGTTTATTGTGAGAATAAAGGAGAAAATTAGGGAAGAAGCCTCACACAAAAAGATCGAGAAGATCTTTGAACTCCCGGTCCCTAATGAACCATACAACGAATGGGATGATGAAACCCCTCTCCCCGAGCCTTCACTTTTAAAACCCTCTTATCTATTTGGACCCTCTCGCGAGAAAAAGAATTCTCAAGATCGTAGCATTTTCGTGGGAAGCATGGTTTTCACGCTCCCTAACTTTCATGAGGCTAGGAAACGATCTTTTGGCTTTAAGCCAGGTGTGAGAAGAACTCAATTAAAGCACATCCTCATTTCGAAAACCCCCTGTAAAAGCTCCTCACACTCCCTGAATACCTGCCGTGACGAAGATTGGAACCTGAATGTGACGTCAACCGGCCCTTTTCAACATTTTACCACATCCCGTGACAGTAACAAAACATTTGACCCAGGAGGAACTTGTTAACGAGACTAGCTATCAGGATTATTGACCCTGACTAGCTGCTCCTTTAAAGTACGAGGGGCTCATTTGTAAACTGGCACAAAGTGGTAAATTACGCTGATCTGACGGCGTCAGGATTTGAACGTGACGCCGTCACCCCGTCTGCACAGCAATAATAACTTTAATTCCATCACTTTCATCACAAACCCCACAAACCATATCCACTCCAACCCCACCTTCGAATTTCCAGGATCAAATTCACCGACTTTCGTCACCAATTTCCACGTGGTAAGTAATTTTTATTCATTCTTTTCGTTTCAATTACTCATAGGATTTGTCAATTTCGAAAGCCCTCTACTCATGATACCCTAGGGTTGATTCATGCTTAGAACTCATAATGTCCTTTAATTAGTGTTATTTTAGCAATAACTAAAAGCATGTGATTGTTAGCAATCAAATGGGTCAATTCACTAATCGGGTGGCCACGAATTTGAACCATAACCTGTGATCCAATCACCCATTTTTCTGTAAAAAGTGGTGTGTGGTTATTGAGCCTGAAGTTTGAATATTGATTTTTCCCTCGTAATTATGGATTTGAACTTGGTCGAATCTGACGGCGTCACCTAGCAAAGGGTGACGGCGTCAGACCTGTCTGATGCGCCACCAAATCTTTAATTCGCATATTAACACTTTTGTTCCTCCTGCTTTGTTCCAGATAATGAGTAAGCGTCAAAGACCCAGCCGAGGAAGTTCTTCCCGATCTCAACAAGAGAACTTTGGGGATACGGTCCTCAGTTGGGGTGTCTTTGACAACGATGCTGCTACAAGCAAATACGCACAACTGCTACTACACAAGGTCGAAAATGGGGCCGTAGTTGATTGGAACTTTCTGAGGAGAGAAGGTCTTGAGCAGACCTTTCTCCAAAGTTTTCAGACGGATGGGTTTACCGGCCCTCAGTGGGAAAGACTGTTTAAAATTCAGGAGCCGGTATATGAGGAATTGGTACGTGAATTCTTTGCCACCTTTCATTTTGACATGGCTGAGGCAAGGACCGATGTAGGCAGTACCACGATCTATTTCAGGCTGGGGGGTGAGCTAAGGACGTGTTCGGTTACTGAGTTTGGGTGGAGACTTGGGTTATACGATCAGCATGATACCATTCAGGCAGGGTTCATGCATAGGTTGTTGCGTGGGGAGTCGATGAAGAATGATTTTAGATGTTCCATGTTCTGGCAAACTATTGGGGATGGGGTGTATACCTCGACCACTGTGGCATCCCAAATCAGGGATCCTAGGGTTCGGTTGACTCATCGATGCCTCACCTACAGCTTGACAGGGCGTCACAGCTCTCACCACCGTGTCACTGCTTCGGTTACTGAGTTTGGGTGGAGACTTGGGTTGCTAGCTTTATGCATGGTGGAGTTGGGGAGAGGGAAGGAGACAGGATTTATGGTGGGATGTTTATCACCCGGCTGGCCCAGTCTTATGGAGTCCTCAGGCCCGAGGTCATGAGGTATTTGAGTGGTGATGCATGCAGGACGGTGAAGGAGAGGTCCCTGAAGCAGATGGAGGTGATTATGGAGATGCATGATGGGTCCTTTATGTGGTATCATCCAGCCGGAGCTGAGGATGATGATGATGAGGATGATGAGGAGGAGGAGGAGCCCCAGCAGCAGCAGCATGAGGGTTATGAGGCCGGTACAGCTGATTACTACCGGCACATGAGCAGGGGGGACTGGCAGGCTCACCAGGGGACCTGGATGGGCCAGGTTGATACTTGGAGGACCAGGGTGGACGAGAGGTTCGACTGGATGTATGATCAGACGGTTCGTCAGATGCAGCATCTATCTACACGTGATCAGTTGGACCCACATCTGCAGATTGACCCTTTCCCGGATCGTGAGCAGGATTACCCACCATATGGGTACTACGGGCACCTCCCTCCAGGCTACGACTATCGCCAAGGTCCCCCACCCCAGTGATGATGTGATTTGATGTTTTGATGTTTGAACAATTTGATATTTGGTTGTATGTGTTGAAACAATATGGTCTGTAATAATTTAGGGAAGGCATCTGTTTGCCTTAAAACATTTGTTACATTGATTTTATTTATCGCATGCTAGCCTCATTTGATTGTTTATTTATTTGCTTTGTGTGTTTATTTATTTGTTTGTTTGATTTTATTTGTTTCCGTATGTGTGTTTAATTTTTATTCCTATTGATTCATGTTCAAAAGTAATTTGTGAAAATGCTTTATTTTGTTTTTAACTTCGTCTTAACTACATATAAAGGTATTTTGCAAAAGTTAAGTGTAAGGGAAATCTAAATTGGTTTATTAGAACACATATGAACATGAATCGTAATAATAATAAATTAACATACATATTCGTATTTGTTTGAGTCAAATGCTTGTATCGAGTCATAATGATGTTTTGCAGGATTTCCAGGAAGTAAGGTAAAGGTTTTTCCAGAAATTTTCCGGAAACTTAAAATGAAAATTTTTGTCAGGTCATTTCTGACGGCGTCAGGGTTTATAACCTGACGGCGTCAGATTTAATTTTCAGAAATTTTTGAAAGTTTTGTTTTTAAAAAGTTTTTATTAAAATCTCCAACTTATAATCTCCAGGAATCTGCAAAATTATCATTCCACAAGCATTATATCCTTATATATAGATTTATCCCGCCGATGTTATGCAGGTTTTCGTGTTTGTTTTCTCAGGTTTAACAGGTTATTTTGGACAAGGAAATGTTTTGAATCAAGCTTATGGCGATGCATTAGTCATGGAGCTTCAACATTACTTTGGAAGAAGATCTAACCGTGTTACTTCATTATCCACCGAGCGAATCAGGGGAGTATTTGATTTCATTCTTTTACCTTATTTACTTTTACATCTTGTTATTTGAACATTGGGGACAATGTTCATCTTAAGTGTAAGGGGAGGGTAAAAGTACGATTTTAGAGAATGCTATTACGCTTGATTTTTGTTTGTTTAATAGTAGATGTGTAATAAAACTGAGAGAAATACTTGTTAAGGTAATTTTAGTGCCAAATTTAAAATTTTTTACAACATATAGGAGTGAAACTTTGATCTTAATGAGCGTCTCACGGATAGGAGTTATATGACTAGCACAAAAACCGTACCACTAAAAAATTTTCCACCCCCAAATATGTGAGGTTCGCCCCTAGAATTGGTAGGAAAAGCATTTATGCTATGATGTGTGTACCGGTAGCACTTAGATTCTAGAACTTGCGTTAGGACCATTCCAAGGCCACAAGTGAGACTACATTCGTGTAGTTAGATTTACTACATGATAAGAGGCATTAGGATTAACCCATTGTTTTACACCTGTGTTTTTGTTATAATTACATTGGCTACATTGGTCAAGTAATTCTCCCACACCCTTTGCGTTGTACTCAATTTTAGTACACGATACCCCTAGTACACCCCTCAGAGCCTATCTTTTCGTTTCGACCTTTAAGCATTTTACTTAAAGGAAGAATTTGTTTACACCCCACTAAAATGTACACCCAAATCGCCTTAGCCTACCTTGTATGCACTCATCTTTAGTGCATTATTGTTACAACATTTGTTTAAACCCAAGTTAATTATCTAATTGATTACATGGTTGCTAAGTCGAGTCATATCCCTGTACATATTGTTTTGGGACGATTGGGACTCATGGGTAAAGTACTAGTGTAATGGAGTAATGGGGAAGAACATCATTTATTACCCCCATATGTGCTAAATATTTTAAAAGTACTCCAAGTTTTTCAATTATCTTAATTCGAGTCATTAGAATAGTTATTTGTAAAGTTATGTAAAAGTTCAAGTGTAAGGGGAATGCAATGCCCCTATGATGTATTAATTTTGGATGGTAGGGCAAGAGTGTATGCAAAAAAAAAAATAAATAAATAAATAAATAAATAAATAAAAATCGAAAAAATCAAGAAAAATACAAAAAAAATGAGAAAAAGAAAAATAGAAAAAACATACGGACTACCATCCCGTTTCATTTTATGTTTATTTTTATGTTTTTGTTATTTTGTTTCTAGCTTAAGATTGAGTCGAGTCTTGGCTTAGCAACATTGTATAGTACATGTAATTGATCAAGATCTTTAACTCGCCACCAGTAAAACATCCTTTATCCAACAAAACCGTGTTTTCCTTTTCCCTACACCTAACGTTATAACCCATGTAAAAGCCCTCTTTGATAGTTTATCTTAGGTGCTTACGCCTAGTGGAGGAGGTTTTCGATCCTTTCCCAAGCCTATGGTAATCTATTTGCTATGACAGGTAGTGAGAGATATTATCCGTTTTCATTTATGAGATTTATTTTGATGACACTTGAGAGATGTGAGTATCTAAACACTACTTGTGAGGTGCTAGTTTATAATCTCCGTGCTTATTATGATTGAAGTGGAACGATTATTTGATGTAATTACTTTTATGTTTGCATTAAATGACCCCTAACCTGTATTTTGATTAGAATAAAAGCGCATTTGCTTGAGGACAAGCAAATCTCAAGTGTAAGGGTATTTGATGTAGCGAAAAGTGTACCGCTTTTAAGGGGTCATTTAAGCCCTAAATCGTATTTATTTGATCAAATATTGCCCTAAATCGTTCCTTTTGTCATTTTAGGTACTTTTGAGGAGAAATCTGGAAAAGGAGGCATTTTGGACGTTTTTGGAGCATAAAAGTGAAGAAAACGACAAAGTCTCAAAAATCGGCTAAAAGTTACCTTTGACGGCGTCAGATTTTACTCTGGACGGCGTCATGGCTTGGCAAGAAAAGGTGGACTTGAAATTTACTCATGATAAGCCAGTGAAAATTGCATGTGAATTCTGACGGCGTCACGCTTTAACCTGATCAAGGGCGTCACGGCTTAATTAAAAGAGGGACGGCGTCACGTTCAAGGTCTGACGGCGTCAAGCCTTGATAAGCCAGAACGGATTTTGGAGAGCTAAAGAGGGACGGCGTCAAGAAGGTCATCCGGGAACCCTAAAAGCGGCGAGGTGACGGCGTCACACTCCATAAGGTGACGCCGTCAGATCCAAAAGTCTATATATAGTTTTCTAATTTTTTGTCATTAAGGAGGGAGCTTAGTGTGGAATTTTTGGGAGAAAACCCTAAGACGAATTTAGCTTCTTTTTCAAGGCTTTTTGCCTTGAGATCTTCCATGTTACATTGAAAGATAAGTTATCAATTAATCATTCAATATGTCTATGTGTTGTTTGATTCTATCTTGTTCTTGTCTTTTGTTTAACATGTTAGGCTAGATTTATCTTGTGTTTGCTTAGATCTAATGAAACTTAGCTATTGATTATTGGTTATTAGTGTGTTATTAGTTGTATTGGATGATTGTTTATCTATGTTAGGCTTAAGAAAACTGGCTAACTTCCTATTCGGTAACTTGCTTGAACGTCTTAAGAAACATGAACCAAATGCGTACTAAAGGTTTTTATGGTTGTATTTAATGCACAAGCGAATTCTAGTGATCCCATGTTAGGAGCTTCCTAGCCGGCTCGACATAGGAGTGAAGTAGGAGCTTGTAGAGTTGGGGAAGTACGTACGCCACCCCACGATTGGTATTAAGGAATACACCCGTCATCCACGCGACTAATACACACTAATCAACCGGTAAAAGATAGTTAGGGAGTAAGGAAATCTAAGTAAACACATTTCTCTACACTTAAGTTTTCACCAACATTTTATTTTCAGTTATTTTATTTTATTTGCATTAGTAGCTTTTGGGTTAGTTGATTAGCAACTAATTCCGCCCACTCCTTCAAACCCGAGATTTTACTTGCTTTCATAAAAATATAAAAACATAAAAAGAATCTTCCTCAACCTTTAGACCTATTAGAGTAGTTTTTCATACCTAACGAACACTATTCCCTGTGGAGAACGATCAATCCCCCGTACTTACCACTACACTATACTACATCGGTCAGGTATACTGCCTGGTGGGGTTGTAAGCCTCTTGAGATCCCTCGAGAGGTAAAACCTGTTGTAAGGTTGCAAAACCACGCATCACTTTAGCTATCACACTAACCCTATCACCATCAAACCTCTTTGGACTTGGCACCAACACATCATCCTTATCACCATCACCATCACCACAACTACTAATGGGTCATCCCATTATTTATCCCCTACAACCACATAACCCAAATTGTCCTTGTTGTCACCACAACCAACACTCTCCCACCTTATGGAATTATTTAGGTATAACCTTTATCGAGTCTACTTTATGACACGACTTGTCATAATAGTAATCATTTAGAGTATGTCCTATCAACAAATTATCCTTAACATCAATCATCTTAGGTAGATGACTATGTTGTTCAAAAGGTTTGATAGAACTTTCCTTCCCAATGACAACTTGGAAGAAGTCATTTAGTGTGTCAGTCAATGAACGAATCCCGTTCTTGTTAGTATGATTGATTGAACAATTACACCTTAGGTTGTTGGTCTTCACCCTTTTGCCACTCTTTTAGGTTGTGTCACTCACATAGTTTAACCCTTGCATATCTTGCTATGTGTATTCTATCCCTATATGCTCCTATACTGTTATATATTATGTTGCACAAAGCTAACCCTTGATGTAGGAAAAGCCTTTGTATGAATTTGATCCATGGATCCGCTAGATACTAAGGTAAATAAACAAGGGGATTAAGTCACCATAGGGGAGCATTGAGCTAGGGGGAGCTCGGGAGAATTTAAATACATAGCATGGAGTCCTTCTAATGGTGGTGATAGAAGACTTCACTGGGATGATGCAAACTCGCCTTTCTGGGGAGAAATGAAAGTGGTTCAATAAGGGGGAGTAGGGAATGAATTCAAGGGAGCGCTCGAGGAAACTACCTTTTTGATTCGACAAAAGGGGGAGAAGGGAGTGTAAACAGGTAACTTTTACATTTTACTATGTGTTACGGTTTACATATTTGTCATCATCAAAAAGGGGGAGATTGTTAGTGCAAATATTACGATATTTAAACTAAACGGTTTCTTTGGTTTTAATAATGACAAACATGTAACTTGTAATACATAACGTAAAATGTGCAAGTTACTTGTAAACACAAAACATCAATGCATACTTACATCAACACCTCCCGACGTCTCAAGTATGCTTCAACGAAGTCGTAGATTTCCATCCCGACATAAATCACTCAAGGTATGGACAAACAAATCTACTACTTGACAAATGATCAAAGGATTTTATTTTTCTAAACTTCACATTTTTAATGTGACAAAACATTTTTTCAAAAATATATTTCACAAATTATTTTTGAATTAAAAGGAAATGTTTTATTTTGAAAAATATGTTTGAAAATCCCAACAGTCAAATTTCCCCCCAAAATAGCTCCTAACATCCCCAAATAAACCTTCCCCACTAAAGACAAACGAAGGAGCGTCCACGGTTCCTTTAAATAGGGACGGCTCCACTAAATTTAGTGGAGCCGTGGGTCTGTAACGGTCAGATTTTCCCTTGCCTATAAATAGTGGACCATTCCACACTTCCAACTTGATTTTTCCAGTCCTTTTTCACTGGTCTATCCCTCCTCACTTAGATGACTTTCTTTGATCATTTGGAGAGTCTTAGGTTGTTTAAGAGTGATCCAATCATCCACTCAAGTGATCCTCTTCATTCCTCTTGATTAGCAAGAGAAGAACACAAAGTATCCAAGTAGATACAAAGTGTTGTCATCCCTCTTGATTAGCAAGAGAAGAACACAAAGTATCCAAGTAGATACAAAGTGTTGTCATCCCTCTTGATTAGCAAGAGAAGAACACAAAGTATCCAAGTAGATACAAAGTGTTATCATTCCTCTTCATTTACAAGAGAAGAACTCAAGGTATCTAAGAAGATACAAGAGTTGGAGTTGTTAGGTCTTGTAACATTTGTTACACTCTTGATTGTATCATAGCATACATCAAGATTATTTTTCTTTTGTGAGAGAGTGAGTCAAGATCATTGTGATCTTAAGAGATAGTAAAGATCTCTTAAAGCCATTGGGCTTGTGTGATTGATCATGTGGATCAAGGGTAGATCGTGGTAGATTGGTGCTAGCTAAGATTAGCACTCGACATCTAGCTTAGTGTCGGAAATAGGATAAGCAACGTGTAGATCGTGGTAGATTTGTGCTAGCTAAGATTAGCACTCGACATCTAGCTTAGTGTCGGAAAACAAGTTAAGCGACGTGTACGGTTTTCTCCGCCTGAAGGGAGTTTGTTGATTAGTGAAGTAACTCTCGAGTTGGGTACTCGGGGAGTGGAGTAGGGCGAAGGGGAGCTTCGTGACCGAACCACTATAAATCACCGTGTCCGGTTTGCGCCTTCTTACTTATCTCTTTACTTTCATTTCATTCGTTATCGCTTTATATTTATATTTGCATTGCGTATATGTTTGTGTGGCTAGTTGCTTATGTCGTGATTGATTATGTATGTTCCATGGTTTGATTATGCATATGTTGTAGTTTACTATATTCATCTCTAGATGCTATATAATAATAGTTGACACTTTTCATATTACGTCACACTTGATCGGGAGTTTGATACAAAAGTTTTAAGTTTTTAAATGGAAACGTATTAACCCCCCCCCCCCTGCCCTCTTCGATTTCCACAGGATTTAAGCCGAGCCTTTATTAAGTGTTGATTGGGCCTTGGTGACGGGCTTAATCCGGGTGTGTAATTAATGGGTTTGGGCCATTAATAGTGATACGCTATCAAATGGCTATTATTATCTTATTTGATTTTCTTCTTCTTTTTTTGTCTTTTTTTTATATATTTTTAAATGAGTAAATTGCATTTTTGGTCCCTAAGGTTTGGCCATATTGCAGGTTTGGTCCCTAACGTTTCAAAAGTGCAACGGTGGTCCTCATTTTGAAGTTTTTGCTGCATGTTTGGTCCCTGATCAAGATCAAATGACTAAATTACCCTCGACTTTTCAGCTTTCTTACATAAATGGTTCATGTGTTGTGCCACATTTTACAAACTTAGTCTCGTTTTTTTTTTTTTTTTTTTTTTAATTTATTTAATTTCAAAAAAGAAATTAAGAAAAAGAAATGATTTCACGAAGAAAAAAATTTCGGAAAAAAAAATAATTTTTCTAAAATAATTAATTTAAAAAAAATTAATTTTTCTAAAAAAAAATTTCGAAAAAAAAATTAATTTAAAAAAAAATTCTAAAAAAAAATTTCGGAAAAAAAATTAATTTTTCAAAAAAAATTAATTTCGAAAAAAAAATTAATTTCTCTAAAAAATTAATTTCAAAAAAAATTAATTTTTCTAAAAAAAAATTATGAAAAAAAATTAATTTCGAAAAAAAAATAATTTTTCTAAAAAAATAATTTCTAAAAAAAACTTATTTTGAAAAGAAAAATTAATTTCGAAAAAAAATTAATTTCTCTAAAAAAATTAATTTCGAAAAAAAAATTGATGTTTCTAAAAAATTAATTTCCAAAAAAAATTTTAAGAAAAAGAAATAATTTCACGAAAATAAAAATTAGATAAAGAAAAAAGGAAAAAAAATCGGGAATAAATTTGTAAAACGTGGCACAACACAGGTTCCATTTATGTAAGAAAGCAGAAAAGAAAATAGAAAAAAAAAGGCGAGGGTAATTGTTAGGAATATAAATATTCATATCAAGGTTCGGTCACCCCGAGTATCTTTTTAGCATTTATGTAGCTCGTAGGCTTATTATTATTATTAGTATTATTAGTATTATTAGATTAGTCGTATCTATATTTGTGGAGTGGGTCGGGGCTTTCCCCACTGTCAGCTCACTCCACAGCCAACTAGGGGCACCAATATTAGTTAGTATATAAACCCCTTCCCACACTTGGTAAGGGTTGGAACTCTTGTAACCTTTCACATAGTAATCTAATATTTCCAGGTTTTCTCTCAAGGGTTCCCTCTCTCTCTAACATCTCACTAACTCCATGGGTTTCTTGATCTTTCAAGATCCAAGACCACCCGAATAGATCCACACAATCAATATGGGTATATCTGACAATTGGTATCAAGAGCCATGGTTAGGTTCGATTGATTGTGCTTGGATTTGTGGTATCCATTTTTTCTTGTTCACATTTTTTTTGGTTCGAATTTAACTTTCAAATTCTGGGTGGAATCTTTTTTATTGTGTTAACTTTACTGTTCGTATTTCACAAACAAAATCTGGTCTATATATTGTACTTTGTTTTGGGCATTTAACAGTGTTAGCTAAGATTGAGTTTGGGCCCAACTTGTTTCGTTTTCTCATTATTGTTTGGTCATACGTTTGACATCCGGATTGTGTTTCATTTTCTCTTAAAGTGTTTCATTATCTCACAACTGTGGTTGTCTTAAGTGCATTAAAGAACATCCGGATTGGGTTACTTTTGGTTCAAATATTAATGTTGTTCTTTCGGTTCAAACGTTAAGTCATGAAAAGCTCACTGATTATGACTTTATTCACGTTTATGCCGTATCTTTCTCGGCTATTTCATGTGTTTTACGGCTTATTTGATGGTTAAACATGTGGTTTTTGTGGATTGTTCTTGGCTGCTGTTTGTGGTCAAAAGGTGGTGTTCATTGGTGCGGTTTGTGTCATGTTGGGAGTGATGTTTGGACTGTAACTAAAAAGGGGTATAAGACAAAACTGGGTGAAAGTGACAGCTTTGACTGGTCAAACTTGCGGTTTGTCTAAGATGCGGTTTGTCTCTATGCTCATGGTTGCGGTTTGTATCTGTTCATGGGTGCGGTTTGTCTATCTGTTCATGGGTGCGGTTTGTGTATAAAAGGTGTATGCGGTTTGTCTGTCACTCGGTCAAACGGTCAAACGGTCAAATTTGGTCAACGAGTTATCAAATATCAGAAATGAAGATGAAGAAGACCAGAGAGTAAACCACATCGAGACCAAATACCTGAAGCCCACTCTAGCAGTGTAGCCCCAACTAACTACTATGAACCATAACTAATCCTAAACCCATCTCCTAATCGGTCAACCAACATCACAACCGATACCAACTCAGTTACTATCCCAAACCCACCTCCAACTTATCTAATCAGTAAACAATAACTTAAATGAATATTAACTAGGATCTCAGATTATTTTTTTTCGTGTAGTACAAAGGCCAAAGAACTTTTACAAGTCCATACACACGAAAATGATATCATCATAGATCCAATAAGAGAAAATCCATCATAGATCTCGGTTTTAATTTCGTGTTACACAAAGCCATATCGAGACTATTAAAGTCTATCACATGAAAACTAAACCATCATCGATCAAGATTTTGAAGCATTGCTCCATCAACTATACGAAATTAAAAGGATAAGAAACATAACAATAATGTTATTTTCTTTCCTTGATTCGTTTTAGACTCATAAATTACATATAATCTCAGATCGGTTCATTGTTTTTAATCTTTACAAGATTTTTAGTGAACCATCATCATAGATCATTATGTAGCTTACACTTTTTGGTTAATATCCGAACATCTTGAGTAGAACAAAACGATTCTGTTTCATCATTTCTCTTGTTCGTTTACTGTAAGCACAAGCACGAGACACTACATATAAAAACATAACTGCGACCCCAATGGATATTGAAGCCGAATATGTTTTGCACATCAGAATGTTCACGTTTGTTTCTTATTATTACTCGTGTGATGATGAAGATTGATGAAGATTGATGAAGGAATGATGATAGATCGGTTTCATTGAGATGTGATTAGGATTGGTGTTTGACTGGATATAGAGAAATTGTTTAGATGGGGGCGCATGATATGAGATTAAGGTTATCTTGGTAGCAGGGGGGCGTATTGTTTGATAAGAAATGAGATTAGGGTAAATCAAATATATATGCCGTGAGATTAGGGCGTGATTACGGGCTATGATATTGGATTGGGTATTAAATCTCATTTGATGGGCTGGAACCAACACGTGGGATTCAAACTGGGCTTGAAAATCTTGGATTGGGCTGGTGTATTGAATCAACATCCAATGTGTTTGGATTGCAGCGAAAGTTATTTGAAAATGAGTAAGGTTGTTTGAATTTGACTGAGCATTGGACTGTCTTTGGTGGATCCAAATGATGAGTGGTACTTTGGTTGTTATAAAACGCCACGAGTATACTCATGTCACGGCCAGTATTTGGGTATATGAATATCAACGTGATTACTGAGTTGTGGATTTGGTAGAAATGTCTTATTGGTGCCTACGATTTGAGTGATCCTGCAATTTGATCTTTGCAATTTGAGTTATAGCTGACAAATAACAATTTGTTTAAATTGCGATATGTCAAGTTGCGTTTTGACTTGTTGCGACTTGACTGATAGCAATCTGACCAGTTGCGATTTGACGTTGCGAGTTGACACTTGCGATTTGACTAATTGTGATTTGGTTGATTGCAATCTGACTTGTTGCAAGTTGACAACCTGTGACTTGACTTGTTGCGATCTGATCAAGTTGTGATTTGACTTCTTTGACTTGAATTTTAAAGATTAGTATTGCAATTCACTCTTAGTTGTTCTTGTTGATTTTACGGTTTCTCTTGTAGGTTTTAGAAAATCCCGCGAAAAGATTCGATTTCTCGGTTTAAATCTCAAGAGCTGTAAAATCCCGTGAAATTAATTTTGGACAGGTAGGCTGGACTTGGATTTAGACTTAATAAAACTTACGGGGTGTGACCAATTTTTCGGGATAAGTTTGTGCTTCAAGATCGGCGGGAATTGGGAAATTATGGTAACTTGATTGGTTTGTTAATTCACGGGTTGGTGTATTTAGTGTCACAGACATCTCGGGGTGAATGGATGCACGATGTTTGATGACCCTTGCTCGAGCGTATTTAAGGTTCTAAATCACAAATTTAGTGCAAGTATAAGTCGCGGACTTGTTCTTTATCAAGCTTCATCAAGTGATTGTTGTTTCTCAAGCTTCTAATGGGATTGTAGTACAAGATCTTCTCAAGAGGTAGTCAGACTTAAAGACAAGGGGTGATTTGTTTGGAGACGTGTTTTTAACCTTTTACTCACTCTAAAGTTAAACACATTTCATCAAGCGGTTTTGGCATATTACGAGCTTCAATGAATTATTAATCTGCTAAATCATTGATGAGGAGTCTAGCAAGGGGTTACTACAAGAGAGTCTTAATTACCATCTTCGTTGCAGTAGTTTTATGTGTCTCATTCCATGTATTGTGCCTGACAAATTCACAAACATCACGGACTCTCAGCTTTGGCAAAAAGGTCATTTCATGTCCTTTTTGAGGGGGAGAATTAGCGCAAGTTTCCTAGAAGTTCCGTCTCCAGCGATGTGAATTTTAGCGGTTCCGGTTACAGCGGGTCAGATCGTATCGGTTCAGTCTCCAGCGGTTTGAATCTTAGCAGTTTCGGTTACAGCGGGTCAGATCGTAGCGATTCAGGATTCAGTGGTTCAGTCTCCAGCAGTTTGAATATTAGCGGTTCCAGTTTCAGTGGTTTAGCTTTCAGTGGTTTGGGTCTTAGCAAATTGCCTAAGATTTCAACAGTTTGATACTTACTGTTGTGCAGTTTGTTCTTGAATTTATTTCTCGGTTAAATCTCAAGAACTGTAAAATCCTGTACACAGTACGACAACTATTCCATGCACTGCACCTGATAACATCCAAGTAGCTGGGTCAGACAGCTTTGTTTGATAGGACTGACTATGAGTCATGGGCACTGCTAAGAATTAGCGCATGTTTCTCCTCCCTTTGACTATTCAACCACACAAAATGATCACGAAGTTAATTTGGTATTCCTTGCTTGAGAGTGAAGTTGGATTTCACGAAAGAGTCTACCTATTTTATCTTGAAATCGGGGATGGTTGGATGCATGATTTCAATGATAACTTGCTCGTGCTTAAGAAGTAAGTTGAAGACTTGGGTTATCTAGTTACCAGCAGTCGGGGTAACTATCACTTAAGAGTTATTGGAGTACTCAGTGTCACACGTCAATGACGATGTCAATAATCGCAAGAGGTGTTAATGTCTCATACTTTGGTTGGGTATTGAGCACTTAGAGATTTGCTTGGAGCATTAATTCTTAACACCGTTCTTCCAACAACAATGCAAGCTTAGGTAACAAATTTGAGTAATTCTACTTCAATTGCAATATGGGTATATCGGGTTTCCTTCATTAAGTGGTCACAACTAGTTGTATGTGTACGAGGTTGGTTAGTTGGACAAAGGTTTTAAAAGTTGTGATGTGATCTGCAATTCTCACGAGATATTCTTAACCCAAGCTGAAGTTCACCAAAATCAAATCAGTCATGCCACATTCAATCTGTTACTGTCTCACGGTTTCTTCTTGGTTTTGTAAAATCCCGCGAAAGAACTTATTTCTCGGTTTAAATCAAAGATTTGTAAAATCCCGTGATGATGGGCTATGCGCTCTTGACCATGATCGGGTTAAACCCATTATCAAAGATCAGCTAAAACATCACAAATGGCTGGATCGGGGCAGTTAATCGACAAGATGTGACTACGGCGTTAAATCAGTATTATTTATTTGAGGTTGAAGTGAAATTTCATAGGTGCGTGTACTTAGTATCTAAAGATAACGGGGAGGTTGGATGAAGATTCTTCGAGATCCTTGTTCGAGCTTTCAACATTTACAATGACGAGGACTTGGATATCTAGTTATTTTTCTTTCTCTCTATTGCAAAATAACTATCACTTTAAGGAGTCACGTTGTAGTGCTCAGTGTCACACGAAGTTGTGGATATCCAAGAGGTGATGTACGTCTCATACTTGATGGTTGGTTGGTTGAAGAGTATAGAGTACTTAGGGATTCGATGTTGCACGAAGTCTCTACACCGCTCTTTGTCACGCATTAGTACAAGTTTAAGTCACAAGTTCGGGTTATATTACTTCAGTATCAAGTTCATCATATTGGGTTTTACTCCATCAGTGGTCACGACATCAAGCCGATAGAATGATAATGGGGTTGGTATGGAGTTAGACGAGAGAAGTAGTAAAGAGAGAGTAAGGACGTCTGTACACCTCAGTGCAGGCCTCGCTTTTCATCATAATGACGTCTGAACACATCAGTTCAGGCCTCGTGCTTCATAGACTATGACGTCTGTACACATCAGTGCAGGCCTCGCTCTTCATTGGTTATGACGTCTGTACACATCAGTGCAGGCCTCGTTCTTCAAAGAAAAGAAAAGTGTACGCTTGAGTGCACTTTATCTTCAAAAGAAGAGGAATCTTCTTATTTATGGCCATTCTCATCATCAAGTTTCACGCTCTTCCCGTGCTTATTCAGTCTTCAAGTGGATCGGCGCATATTGGAGTATATTTTTATTCACGTATTCAACCAAAAATTGCAGTTGACAGGCATATGCAATTTTTGAGGGGGGGAAAGGGTGAATAAACAACATGTCAGTCTTCAAGAACCGTCAAGCGGAGCTACTTACCGTTGATGGTATTCATATTCACAAGTTCAATCATCAAAAATTGCAGTTGGCAGGCATATGCAATTTTTGAGGGGGGGAAAGGGTGAATATTAATCTACATGTTAGTTGATGATTGAGAAATGGTCATACGACTCCTGAATACGTCAGTTCAGGAGTCGTGCAAACCATGTTTCTCCAACACTAATTCTTCCGTCTATCAAGGTGTTGAAGAACATGGTCATGGAATGCTAATCTACATATTTTCACGGGCTGGTTCAATCAGCAACAAAGGGTTTCTAGTCAATGCTTCATGTATACGTCATTAGGCTACATGTACACATCATGATGATGATTCCGATTAATCGTAACCATCATGGGGGAGAGAAATGTGTACACCAAGGATGCACAACAGGTTCACGTGATCGGGCTTTATATTGCTTCCGAGTTGAAGTTATTCCGGTGTTGATAACCGCAGAGATGATCAATGGTTCAACTTGTTACCTTGGTATTATCGTTTCGCTTTTACGTCATGGGCTGATTAATCGTAACCATCAGGGGAGAGAGAATGTGTACATCAAGGACGCACAACAGGTTCACGTGATCAGGGCTTAATATCCAAGGATGGATACATACTATAGATGATCAGTGGTTCAACTTGTTACTTTGGTGTTATACTAAAGACTGAAGAAGGTCGAGTCGTAGTCTACTCTTCATTCTCTGTTGGGTGTTATCATCTCATGTGTATGCTGCGGGCTGATGGGTTATATGTAAGGTTACTGGAAGGCATTTGGTGAGATGAAGATGATTGGTATTCTGTTCCTCCACATTGGGCAATCTTGAAGAAGCTCGAGTCTACAGTCTTCTCTACATTCAAAAATGTTGAGTTCTTTTCTTACAACTTGATATTTAACTTAATCCCATGACAGTTCTTGTTTGATGAGTTGTGGAGTTAAGTTAGGTTCAAGTTGTTCTGTAGTTTAAGGTTAGGTCCAACTTGATTTTAACCTAATCTCATGACAGTTCTTGTTTGATGAGTTGTGAGGTTAAGCTGAAATCAAGTTGTTACTGGGCTTAAATTTGTGGTTTAGCTTAACCTCATGACAGTTCTTGTTTGATGAGTTGTGGGGTTAAGCTAGATTTCAGTTGAGGCTCAACTTAAACTATCGAAAAGATGCCTAAGGTTTTTGACGACGTTACTCAAGGACGGGAGTGTTAGATGACTAAAGACGGCATGCATTTGGTTATCAAAAGACTTCTTCATATTATGGGCGTTCATCCAAAGTCTTCTTTCTATTATGGGTGTTCATCAGAAAGGTTGTCAGATTGGGGGAGAGCACTAATTAGGGGAGAATGAAAAGCCTGAATTAATCCCTAAGTTAAAAGTGCTCACATTACTCTTCAGCAAGTTAAATGATGGAAGCGGAAAAGATTCAGGATGCTGAGGAGTAATGGTTTTCGGTTCGTATCCTTGTATATATTTTGCTTCTTTCATTCTTTTTCATATCTTATACCATTTTGTAAATAGATATATAGAAATCTTGCTAATTGTAAATAGAGAAACGTAAAATCAGAAAAACCATAAAAAAATAAAAAAATTAGAAAAGACCAAAAATAGTTTCACCTAGGCATGTCTTCTGTTTATCGATAACATTTACGGACTTAGAAATGTCATTCAATAATGGCACGGGTCTTTATATGAAGCTCGAGCAGAAGTTAAAATGGATGGTTAAAACATGTCTAAATGGCTTGCTATTACTTTAGATAGCAACCCGCGCTTCAAACTGGGGAAAGCACGTCGCCAAAAAAACGGCTGTTCCTCCAACTGGGTGATGTTCACCTGGGCATGGATTACTTTATATCCATGTTTATTCGATCTGATGTACATTTCAGTGCATCATTTCTTGAAAAAGAAGAGAAATCTTCTTTGTATGCAAATAGTTTTCATTCTATGATTCTTCTGAAAATTATTTGTGAGACACTTGGTGGATATGTGTTGTATGAAATTTGTTTATACTTGGATTATGCATAAAATTTGTCACTCAATCAACGACTACAAATCTTTAACAAGAATACTGGTCATTGATTGAGGGGGAGAGTGAATTCAAATTTTATATCATCAAACGGGTTTCTAGATTAATTCATATTCTTTGAAAAGGTTTTGTAGCTAATGGGGTATTAGTTGAAGAGGAAATTGCTAAAATTTATATCAAATGGCCAAATGTGTTAGTTGCTAGAAAGTTTAGGACATTATGTGCAATCTGCTTATAGTTTCCTAGCTTCATATAACTAGAAGGTTCATTTGTATCACTTTGGAATCCTCGTTTAATCCCCTAGATACATTAAGACTCAAAACCTAAAAGAAGTTAGAAAACCAGTTGTGTTTGATGTTCTTGAATACTCCACTGGCACTTGTATGATCTAAGTGAATGAGTTTCAAATGTTGTTTGTCTCTGCTGCTTAATTGTTGTTGATATTGTGCATATGTTCTCAGGATTCGCTTAGGTATATTGCTATTATGTTAGAATCATGTTCCTAAGATCCTGAATTGAATATTGAAATCTGTGTGAATTGCCATGTTCATGATTGCTATTTTCTCTTCATGCTAGATAGTGGTTTGACGTACTTCCTGATTGTGGTTGATTATAAGATGAACTTGGTATTATAATGTGGCAAGCTGCTGAAGGGTAGCTATTAAGGAATAGTGTATCTGTATGTATGTATGTATATCTGTGTTGATATTCTTATGCAGATTCCATAGCCAATATGAATGTGCCAGTTCCAGCTCTAACCATACGATCAGATGTTCAAACTCTATTGATTGGCCTAGAATTCACCACGACAACAACATCGGCAGCAACAACAACAACAACACCTTCACCACCACCACCACCTTCATTTCAACAAAGCAGTACTTACTCGGATCTCGCCAAGTGGGGATCGACAATACTTGAGAAGATTTATTGGTGGATGGATAATCGATGTTGACCACTGACTCACTCAGAAAAGTGGGTGATTACATCATCTGCGGAAAAAAGTCAATATCACTTGTGTCATAATAATCACTTTGTGCAAAATAAGTAGTGAATCTCCCTCTTAGTTTAAGGGGGAGCACAGAATGTTCCATTATCAGAAAATATTAAATTGGACACATTTTCTCCCACATTTTTCTAACTTATTTAAATCAATTGGGATTACAAATCTCAAAAGGTTTGAAATTTTTGATCGGGGGAGAGAATGTGATTTGAATATGAAATCTGATAAAATGTGATGTTTGGACGTAAATGTAAGCTCTCCCATATGTGCTAAACTCTTTCGTATATCGATGCACATATTGAGGGGGAGCGAATTGACAAAAAGGATTTGGCATGCATCTTATGTGAGCAAGGCTCAGACTTCACCAATGAATTGACGATAGCTAAAGTCAGTAGTCGAAAGGACATGTCCTGGACGGGTAATAATTTCAAGCTAGTCTAACTAGTGATGTAAGCGTGTCTCACAAAGGACGTGTCTGAGTAGAATGTACCGATTTCGAGCGATTTTCCTTGAATGTGATCTGGACGGGTAATAATTTCAAGCTAGTTTACTAGTGATGTAAGCGTGTCTCGCGATGATCATGTTCTGGGAAAATCAATCAATTCAAAAAGTGTGAGCTCTACCTAACATGTGAAAATTTATAAAACAATCAACCGAGCACATGTTGAGGGGGAGCATTTGAAAAATATAAAACTCTCAAGTGTTGGCAAAAATGTGTTTCAGAATCATGAACACTTTGAGAGATTTTTCAAAAATTTGGTTTATGGCAATCGTGGAAGAATACCAAAGACCGACCATTTTAATTAATGTATGGAGTTATAAGGATGGTTAGGTTAGGCTCAAGTTCCCACGATCCCGCCAGAGCCGGAGGGATCTACCCAGGGACAATCCACTAGTTAGTGTAGAAGTCCTTAGGTATGATTAAAAAGGAGAAAAGTGGATAAGGGAAAAGTGCCGACTGAGATGGAGCTAGTACTGGAACTAACCTAACAAGGTGCTAGTTATGAAGTCTCGGTTAGCACTGAAGGGGTTGAAGAATGAAAAAGAATTGTAAAGATAAAGGGTGAAAAGAAAGAAGCCCTCCTTACAACTTAGGCAGAAACCGGGTCAATTCATATGCTGTCAGAATCACTTAGATGATTGTTGGCATTGAAGACAAAGTATCATGGACCCAGTGATACGCTGCACAACCCTCCCTAGCCACTCAAGGTCCCTCAAAGGATTCTTGTTTCAATTGTCACGGAGTTCAATACATTTCTATCGTCTCTCTCACTCCGAGTTAGATAATACTGAAAAGGTGGCAGTTCTCTCCAGCCTCCGCTCACTAAATCAAAACGCACTATTGAGTCTAGAGCCACGAGATGCATAAAAAGATCTCTTAGGGACACAAACTATTTCTACACTGGTTGGTCAACTTCAAGGACACCAGTTGTAAACTAAGAGTCCTACGCAGATCTTAGCAATCTGCCAGAACATTTATGAGAGAATTTACGAATGTAATTCTCAATGATTGAATGGAAATTCCTGCCAGGGTCAACATCAAGCAGCCCTGAAAGCAGGTCACTTCGGTAATTCCCTGGGGATTACGCTTAGTGTTCACGGCGGTTTCAAACGATCTACAGTCGTGGAGTGATCTCCAGCGACTCACCTAATCGTTGATGTGCTACGATTCGATCTTAAAAAGCCCTCTGTGGGTTTTCGATTAGGAACGTTCTTGGTAAGGATTAGAGAGAGTTTTCACACTATGCTGTTAACTATCTCGAAGTCCGAACCTGTAAGTACCGGACGTTTTATTGCTAACTGTCGTATGCAGGAACTTCTGACGGTTGTGGTTGTTGGATGCTGTAGCTGGTTGCAGTTGTAGCTGGTTGCAGTAAAGATGCCAATCCTCTACCACATGCTCACACTACATCATCATTGTAACCCAACAAAGTCATGATCAACCAAAAAGACCTTCAACACGGCTTCTACAAACTCTGATGCTAAAGATCATGACACCAAATAGTGTGAGCATGTCGGCTCAAAGATTTACACATCGCATGGAAACATACTACTGAAAGATGACTTAAAGACACATGTTGGATGATAACCTCAAAGAATACTCGAAGATCATCCAAGACAAAAGATTAGTCATCAAAGGTTCACTGCTAAAGGCACAAAGATACAAGATGTTGAAGAATTGAAGACTACGAGCTATGAGGCCAAGATCAAAAGATCAAATGCTAGAATTCGAAATATTATTTCCGGGGTGACCTCCCTTAGGGGGAGATTGTTAGGAATATAAATATTCATATGAAGGTTCGGTCCCCCCCGAGTATCTATTTAGCATTTATGTAGCTCGTAGGCTTATTATTATTATTAGTATTATTAGTATTATTAGATTAGTCGTATCTATATTTGTGGAGTGGGTCGGGGCTTTCCCCACTGTCAACTCACTCCATAGCCCACTAGGGGCACCAATATTAGTTAGTATATAAACCCCTTCCCACACTTGGGAAGGGTTGGACTCTTGTAACCTTTCACATAGTAATATAATATTTCCAGGTTTTCTCTCAAGGGTTCCCTCTCTCTATAACATCTCACTAACTCCATGGGTTTCTTGATCTTTCAAGATCCAAGACCACCCGAATAGATCCACACAATCAATATGGGTATATCTTACAGTAATTTAGTCATTTGATGTTGATCAGGGACCAAACATGCTGCAAAAATTTCAAAATGAGGACCACCGTTGCACTTTCGAAACGTTAGGGACCAAACCTGCAATTTGGCCAAACCTTAGGGACCAAAAATGCAATTTACTCTTTTTAAATTGAAGCAAATTCTGTAATTAGATAGTTTTTAAACTTTAGGGTAATTATATTGGGTATGGGGCATATATTGAGTGTCAAGTCCTTCCTGTAACACCCCAACCCGACAAGGGTAAAGATGTCACGCAAATGGTTTCATATCAGATCTAACAAAGCATACATTCAAAAGTAATACAAAGATTCTCAAAGGTTACAATTGAAATACTGAAATTACAAGGTTACAAAAGCGAATACAAATTCTAACAATAGAATAACTTCTAATCATCTCTAGGCCAAAACTATCAAGTCTTCTACGTCCAAAAGTCTCTTCACTCATACCCATCTTCCAACTAAAACCTGCCGCACACGAAAAGAAAACGTGCGGCTGAGCTTACAAAGCTCAGTGAACAGATACATAATACAAAGCAAAGATAACGAAACAGAATATAGTGAAGCACTGGAAATATCATAAGGTATAATCAAGCAAAAGAGAAATACGGATAGTCATCTACCACGAGCCCCAAAACTCAAAGTCATAATCTCAACATCATATCTCAAAGTCATAATCTCACAATCAGAGGGGATACCTCTCAGGCAACCAGATAATATGAGGGGTGTCCTCATGTATCAAAAGGGTGGAGTAGCTAGCTCCCAGAAATGTGAAAGGCATGTATTGCACACAGTACCAGTCACCTCAAAGTCATAAACTCAAAGTCATAGTTAAATCCACTAAACATACAAATCTAGGATTGCAATCCATACGCCCCCAAACTCAAAGTCATCTCAAAATCATAATCTCAAAGTCATAATGGCCATATCATAATATAAGAGGGACGGTGTGGAGAAATCACTCACCCACACATGAGTCATGCCAGTGGTGCATCACAGACATGGCCAGGTTACCTTCCTGGCTAGGTAACATAAATGGCTCGGGTATCAAACTAAGAGTCAGGTCTCAATGTCATATCAAAAGGTCATATATCAAAAAGTGCATCTCAAAGTCATATCAAAAGTAATATCAAAGGTGTACTCAAAGGGAACATAGCAATGGCTTGGGAAATCTTAACTGAATCATAACTCAAAATCAATGTATAGAATATAAGAACCCTTACTGAAAAAGGGCAGAGTATCTGTACCTTAGACCGCAAGTGAAAACACCACTAGAAACATAAAGATCGGAAACAAACTCCTTCTTCAGTGAATCTACACACGATATAGTTTTATTTATTAACAGCTTGTTTTATAAGTTGTTTGTTCATTGATGTTGTTCTTTTTACACATTAGGGCTTCTTTCCATTTCTAGTAACTTTCCTCTTTTAGTAACTTTCCATATTTGGTACGTTTTCGATTTAGTAATTTTTATGGTTATAAATGCCAATTTAATAACTTTCGGACTTAATATGGTCAATATTATAGTTTAGGGTGTATTATGCCAACTCTTAATAATTTAGGGTATAGAATGTCAATTTATTAGAGTTCAGGGGCCAAAGTGTAAATTACGTAATCATATGAAATTCCTCATACTCGTATAGTTAAATTTCTATGTTACTTATCTCATGCAAATTATACCGTACGCGAACCACCCCTTTCCATCGTGATAATATTCACCCAATTACTCCTTTGTCGACCCACACTTTCGACAGTCCCAAAAACCCATCACTAAACCAGCCCTTGACATATGTAATACACTCGTTTTTCCCTACCCATTACAACACCATAACCGCCCCATTCGACTCATCCAAGATCACCCCCAAGACACGCATATATCCAGACCAGAACATTAGTACCCATGTATGAACTCGATCATCCACGTAAAACATGCATGCGTATCACCCTTTTATTGCTCAGGTTATATTAGCCAAAATGACACGTTTTAACAGACCTTGATTTCGACACGCACGAGACACAACCACACAATATAACGACCAAAAAAATCACGAATCAACACCCACGATCGGACCTGTACCACGAAAACAATTGTGTACTTCTATCTTTACTCTTAGGGTTTATGCTAGATTTAGAAACACATTTTAATGATCAGCTTTAGGGTTGAACATGACAACAACATGGGTCGATTTCCGAAGCCTAAACCTCGATTATAATACACATGTTCTTCACTTCATAGTTTCAATTTCATATCTCGTTAATAAGTTTTAATCCACTATATATATTGATCCTTATCAAAATTAATTGTTAAGATGTTGCATGTCTCATTTAGTTTTAAGAATCTTAAGGCTGTAACACAGTTGGTCGAAGAGTAAAGATAACCAGCACTCAACAATTTGAAGTTGAGAATTCCTTCGTGTTTATCTTACGTTAACCTCTATACATATGCTCGAATATTTAGTGTAACGATTTCTTTTTAAGTCTATGAGATTTATTTTATCATATGGACGTATGCATGATTTATATATAGAGTTTCATGAGTGAATGAGGATACCTTCAGTCGAAAGATAGATCAAGGCTCAACGCTATTACGAGTGCGAGACCACATCAATACGCGAACACAATAATTGGTGAGAAAAGGTCGACCCATAACCTATGCGACCACCACCATGACACATACCATCACGAACCAACTTCAATGAATCGAAATCAATTCCTAACCCCGAACTAGATCATGCGGAGATGAGTCTTGGAGTTTCTTGTACAAAAACTTAAATACCAAAACAGCCTTTGACCCTTATGGAATATTAGCCTTCCAGAATATGGAACTTGTTTAACAACTCCTGTTGCTTCGAAGAATGGGTGAGTGTGGTAGGCGTATGAAAGCAATTCATTTAGAACCTGTTTGTGTTTGCTTGGTATGAAGAGAAAGGGAAAAAGATGATGACTGACAATTTAAAGCAGCATGAGAAAAAAGAGGCGTATAAAATTGTAGGAAAAATAGTAATTGCCAATTAATTAAATAGGTTTTATCTTGTCTTGATTAGGAGGCGTGATCCTTGGCTGAATTTGAGGAATTCTAATATTTTAAAATGTGAGTGGATCGTGTGTCAAATGACAAAGAAAGGAAAAGAAAAATAAAACTTGTAATTACCATGCAGTGGTTTAGGAATGTCTTGATTTGTAGTTATCTCATATTTAGTGTGTCTTGAACTACTTCATATTACTTGTATTTAAATTTCTTAACAAATGTTTTATGTATTTTACTAATCTTATCATAACTTAGGTTAAAATTTATATACACTCTTATATTATAGTTTTTTTTATAATGTCATGATTTCATGCGATTGAGGGGTAATTTAGGGATTTCAACTGAATGGAAAATGAGGGTTTTACAACTCTTCCCCTCTTAACAGAAAAATTTCGTCCTCGAAATTTGAAGTCGCAAGGTGAAACGAAATCGTGGCAAGTCGCAACAGATCATTGTAATATTCTCCTACTCGAGGAGGCTCTTCCAAAAGATCTTCAGACCAAAGGTTTCTCATGACTCAATCAAAACAAAATGGGTTCAGATTCCTTAGAAGGAGACAAATTGGGTTGATTCGGATTTAAAGAACCATAAAACATAATTGGATGATAGGTGGATCTTCTGAAAAGCTTACATTGAATACGAACAGAATTTCAGATCAGATTAACTGTATTACCAGTAGAGAGCTCTACAAGGAGTTTAAGAATTATAACAGAGGTCAACAGAATGCAATACGAGAGTTCAAATTTCATCCAGATATTTAATGAACGAAAACAGAGCATACGCATAGGTAGAATGAACCTAACACGGATAATCCTACGGAGATTCAGATTCTAAACTTCCTAGGTACTCCCCAAGATATCCTATGGCCACAATGAGCGCACGTTATATGGTGTAAGTATTATCACGTTGATCAGGCGTCATAATACTAGCACCACATAAATATGCCTTCATGATGATCATACTTTATCTCAAGTCGTATTCAAAACCACCTATCTTAATCCACCTAGTACTTCTACAGTCTCAGAGGTCATCAAAATCAAACACCATAACTAAGAGAAGAACGAACTACTCGAAAAAGTTAACGGAAATCTCAGAATGTCAATCAGAATTTGGTACATCATTAAAAGCATCAGATCATCCATTATTCGTCAAATTTTACATAACAAAACCATCGTCCACCATACGCAGAATGAACACCGTGCGGAATTACTAACACGGAACATAAATCATTCAGGGAATCCTATCTTAAGTAATGTAAATTTGAGTAGGTCAAGAGGAAATGAATTACGTCATCCATGGCTTCATTCTTCACCAAAATCAACTCTTCCAAACACAAACGTTCACTTCAGAATTATCGTCCATTCAAATACATGATCTTAAACTTCTTCCAAGTCCATGCAGTCTATCGTATGATCATAGAGTGGAAAAGAAATATCAACTCGAGTCTGGTCCCTCAAGCCTTCGGCACTTCTCCTTGGGACTGTGGTGTAGTAACGTGAATCTCCGATATGGTCACTGTGCATTCTTCCGTTCGCTAGTCTGCTTCTGCTCTCAATTCCTCTTAGTACAACTAAGACGAATAGAGAAGCAAGACTGCGTGTCTTCGACAGGTCTTCAGCACAGTTCAGAATTCGCCATCTCAAACTGCCGTCATCGCCGGATGCATGGTAGTGTTGTCTGCTACAATCTCTAGGTGCCAATCAAGTCTGTTTCCTCCAGAATAAGGGTCCTTTTACAAGATGATTTACATGCTCCTCTTTGTGCATAAAACTGAAATACTTCCCGGAGGTTACTCTCAGTTTGTCATCTCCCTTCTTAGAAGTTCTTGTGGTTGCTTCTTCAGTCCTTCAATCATCCACAGAGGTCGTCTGGTACGGAGTTTACAAAGATAGAATCAATCATTGATACGCTGAATTGAAAGGTGGTCATGGTAGTGATACGATTAGGTTTACGATAGTCAATACTCCAAAGTTTTCTCTTTCTTCTTCACAAGCTAACAGGGTATTCAAAATGAAACACTGAGGTGAACAAAATCATATTCCATCATCTTATCCAATTTCTCAACTTCTATGGCATCATGGTCCGTCAACCGGGATTGGTTCAAATTTTCATTCTACTTCTCAACCGGAATGGAAACCCAAGAGTTCCATCGTAGAAAACCAGAAAATTTGCACAACAAACTTCCAATGCTAAAGTTTTCTAAGAGTGGATAATAGGTGTCAAGAGGCAATCAACAATCAATTGAGATCGAGGTAGATGTTACCATAGCAGTGTTAACAGATTTGAGCGGTTACCGGTTATCATAACGAAAGTGGGATGAAACATATTACTAAAGGTCACAAATCAGATACGGTTGGCAGCGTATGAGGGCCAGCCAATCCATAACTTAAAGACCTCAAAATCGAATATGTCAAAAGTAAATGGATTCGTAGGATGAGTACGGTCGCCAAGCCAGACGGATAGTTCATATATCAAGGTCAAGTACATGGTTCATCAAAGTGTGGAAATAGATAAGCGAACAATTCAAGGTGTTGGATTCTTGTTTGGCTAAATAGCATAAGTGGCAGGTAGGTTGTGAATCATCGGTAATACAAAGATCGTATAACTGTCGAAAGTGAGGCATATAGAATATTAGTAATCAGCATCATCATGCTCAGCTAACAATTTCACATCGAGACAAAATTATCGTCGTATCCCTGGCTAATAATCACTAGAGTTCTCATAGGAGTAGTAATGGGCTTTGCAAGGACAGAGTAATATCAGATGATACATTTATATCCAGCACAGAAATAAATTTATAAAATGTGTCAAACACATTAGGATTAAATGACTGTCGGGATAGTCAGAGGAGTACCAAACTGCTTGTCCAACAGGTCGGAAGTGAAGAACAAAATCAGGTGGTGATGGCAAAAGTTTAACAATCAGAAATCATGGTAGGGAGTTCAAAATGGTTTCCAACACCGAAGGTGAAACATCGGAGAGTAATCGTCAATGATCAATCAACCTATCCTTTATCAGAATACAAATCAAAGCTAACTATTCAATGAAAACATATCGGCAACGCAAGTCTTATCGTTCAAAAGTGAGAGGAAAGCATTCTTATACTCATGGGAATAGAGATGTTTAAGACGAACTCAGATAGGGTCAGAAGATTCATAGATCATCAAAAGCATATAACAGAATGCATCAAGTAAGTCATCGTCATAGAGATTCTCAAAATACCCGAAAAGACATCAAAATGATTAACAAAAGAATCAGAGGTCGGAGTCGGAATCATAGGTGGTGCAAAGCGTGAGCTTAACAAGCAGGGCATAAATCAGAGTGATGCGGAAGCAATGCTACTTAAACAAAAGCCTTATAGTCTACCCATTCCTCACTAGTCAAAACTTAAGTTCCTATAGGGAAATCCTAAAGCAATTCTTAAAGGTTATCTTATGAGCGCATACAGTGGAAACTTAGTGGTCTAACTTACACAGGTCAAGGGTAAATGTATTACGAGTCGCAGCCTGTCTCTCTGATACCATAATTGTAACGCCCCAACCCGACAAGGGTAAAGATGTCACGCAATGGTTTCATATCAGATCTAACAAAGCATACATTCAAAAGTAATACAAAGATTCTCAAAGGTTACAATTGAAATACTGAAATTACAAGGTTACAAAAGCGAATACAAATTCTAACAATAGAATAACTTCTAATCATCTCTAGGCCAAAACTATCAAGTCTTCTAAGTCCAAAAGTCTCTTCACTCATACCCATCTTCCAACAAAAACCTGCCGCACACGAAAAGAAAACGTGCGGCTGAGCTTAAAAAGCCCAGTGAACAGATATATAATACAAAGCAAAGATAATGAAACAGAAAATAGTGAAGCACTGGAAATATCATAAGGTATAATCAAAGCAAAAGAGAAATACGGATAGTCATCTACCACGAGCCCAGAAACTCAAAGTCATAATATCAACATCATATCTCAAAGTCATAATCTCACAATCAGAGGGGATACCTCTTAGGCAACCAGATAATATGAGGGGTGTCCTCATGTATCAAAAGGGTGGAGTAGCTAGCTCCTAGAAATGTGAAAGGCATGTATTGCACACAGTACCAGTCACCTCAAAGTCATAAACTCAAAGTCATAGTTAAATCCACTAAACATACAAATCTAGGATTGCAATCCATACGCCCCCAAACTCAAAGTCATCTCAAAATCATAATCTCAAAGTCATAATGGCCATATCATAATATAAGAGGGACGGTGTAAGAAATCACTCACCCACACATGAGTCATGCCAGTGGTGCATCACAGACATGGCCAGGTTACCTTCCTGGCTAGGTAACATAAATGGCTCGGGTATCAAACTAAGAGTCAGGTCTCAATGTCATATCAAAAGGTCATATATCAAAAAGTGCATCTCAAAGTCATATCAAAAGTAATATCAAAGGTGTACTCAAAGGGAACATAGCAATGGCTTGGGAAATCTTAACTGAATCATAACTCAAAATCAATGTATGGAATGTAAGAACCCTTACTGAAAAAGGGTAGAGTATCCGTACCTTAGACCGCAAGTGAAAACACCACTAGAAACATAAAGATCGGAAACAAACTCCTTCTTCAGTGAATCTACACACGATATAGTTTTATTTATTAACAGCTTGTTTTATAAGTTGTTTGTTCATTGATGTTGTTCTTTTTACACATTAGGGCTTCTTTCCATTTCTAGTAACTTTCCTCTTTTAGTAACTTTCCATATTTGGTACGTTTTCCGATTTAGTAATTTTTATGGTTATAAATGCCAATTTAATAACTTTCGGACTTAATATGGTCAATATTATAGTTTAGGGTGTATTATGCCAACTCTTAATAATTTAGGGTATAGAATGTCAATTTATTAGAGTTCAGGGGCCAAAGTGTAAATTACGTAATCATATGAAATTCCTCATACTCGTATAGTTAAATTTCTATGTTACTTATCTCATGCAAATTATACCGTACGCGAACCACCCCTTTCCATCGTGATAATATTCACCCAATTACTCCTTTGTCGACCCACACTTTCGACAGTCCCAAAAACCCATCACTAAACCAGCCCTTGACATATGTAATACACTCGTTTTTCCCTACCCATTACAACACCATAACCGTCCCATTCGACTCATCCAAGATCACCCCCAAGACACGCATATACCCAGACCAGAACATTAGTACCCATGTATGAACTCGATCATCCACGTAAAAACATGCATGTGTATCACCCTTTTATTGCTCAGGTTATATTAGCCAAAATGACACGTTTTAACAGACCTTGATTTCGACACGCACGAGACACAACCACACAATATAACGACCAAAAAAATCACGAATCAACACCCACGATCAGACCTGTACCACGAAAACAATTGTGTACTTCTATCTTTACTCTTAGGGTTTATGCTAGATTTAGAAACACATTTTAATGATCAGCTTTAGGGTTGAACAAGACAACAACATGGGTCGATTTCCGAAGCCTAAACCTCGATTATAATACACATGTTCTTCACTTCATAGTTTCAATTTCATATCTCGTTAATAAGTTTTAATCCACTATATATATTGATCCTTATCAAAATTAATTGTTAAGATGTTGCATGTCTCATTTAGTTTTAAGAATCTTAAGGCTGTAACACAGTTGGTCGAAGAGTAAAGATAACCAGCACTCGACAATTTGAAGTTAAGAATTCCTTCGTGTTTATCTTGCGTTAACCTCTATACATATGCTCGAATATTTAGTGTAACGATTTCTTTTTAAGTCTATGAGATTTATTTTATCATATGGACGTATGCATGATTTATATATAGAGTTTCATGAGTGAATGAGGATACCTTCAGTCGAAAGATAGATCAAGGCTCAACGCTATTACGAGTGTGAGACCACATCAATACGTGAACACAAGAATTGGTGAGAAAAGGTCGACCCATAACCTATGCGACCGCCACCATGACACATACCATCACGAACCAACTTCAATGAATCGAAATCAATTCCTAACCCCGAACTAGATCATGCGGAGATGAGTCTTGGAGTTTCTTGTACAAAAACTTAAATACCAAAACAGCCTTTGACCCTTATGGAATATTAGCCTTCCAGAATATGGAACTTGTTTAACAACTCCTGTTGCTTCGAAGAATGGGTGAGTGTGGTAGGCGTATGAAAGCAATTCTTTTAGAACCTGTTTGTGTTTGCTTGGTATGAAGAGAAAGGGAAAAAGATGATGACAGACAATTTAAAGCAGCATGAGAAAAAAGAGGCGTATAAAATTGTAGGAAAAATAGTAATTGCCAATTAATTAAATAGGTTTGATCTTGTCTTGATTAGGAGGCGTGATCCTTGGCTGAATTTGAGGAATTCTAATATTTTAAAATGTGAGTGGATCGTGTGTCAAATGACAAAGAAAGGAAAAGAAAAATAAAACTTGTAATTACCATGCAGTGGTTTAGGAATATCTTGATTTGTAGTTATCTCATATTTAGTGTGTCTTGAACTACTTCATATTACTTGTATTTAAATTTCTTAACAAATGTTTTATGTATTTTACTAATCTTATCATAACTTAGGTTAAAATTTATATACACTCTTATATTATAGTTTTTAATAATGTCATGATTTCATGCGATTGAGGGGTAATTTAAGGATTTCAACTGAATAGAAAATGAGGGTTTTACATTGAGTGTCAAGTCCTTCCTTCATTACGCAAAATTTGGTTTGAACTTTGATGAGCACCTTGGAGATGCTCTTAAAAAATGAGATGCTTTCGATCCTTTAAACATTGTAACGTTGTATGAATTACTGACTATCTAAGCTGGAATGAGAAAAATGATTCTACGTGGGTATCATAATCTTATTGTTTGTATGAATTACTGACTATCTAAGCTGGAATGAGAAAAATGATTCTACGTGGGTATCGTAATCTTATTGTTTGGTTTGAATATTCGGTAAATTTTAAACGTTTAAGGCAATGAGTCGATCGATCACTTGTCAAGGACAGTTTTTCTTAAATGTTTTTCCTTTAAAATAAAAGAAGTTATCTTGTCCGCAATCGATTGATCATTTTGTTTATTTTTTGATAATGATAAAGAAGATAAAATGCATGAAAGTAATGCACAATTGAATAACTTTATCATCTCCGGGACAAAGTATACAAATAGTGATGAAGCAGTTGACAACGAAGATGGGACATCGACTCAGAAAATAATTTAAGTTACTACTCAAAAAGTATGTTCTTGTGATCATATTATCTAATATGAATAAAAAAATGAAGTAAAAGTTTCTCAAGTGTCAGGTCTCCTTTCTGTCTTTCAAATCTTTCTCATATCTTTTTTAAATTCGGTACGAACACAACAGTCGTCTTGTAAATCTAATCATTTTCTCACAAAACATTCATATAAAAAACTAAGAGTAAATTGCAAAAATCGTCCTTGTGCTTTGCCAAAATTGCATGTATCATCCCTGGTCTTCAATAAGTGCAGGCGGCCTCTCTGGTCTTCATACTTTTGGTTCCTTTTGCTCCCTGGCACTAACGACCATTAGTCCATCTCAGTTACTTGATACATAAATGGTCCCTGTCCCTATGCTAAATTGCGTCCAACGTCCCTATTTTTTTTCAATTTTTTTTACCCACTTTTTTTTTTCTCGAAAAATAAAATTTTCCACAATTTTTTTTCGGAATTATTTTTTTCTGAAATTGATTTTTTTTAATTTTTTTTTCGTGAAATCATTTCTTTTTCTAAAAATTTTTTTTGAATTTTTTTTTTCCATTTATTTTTTCTGAAATAATTTTTTAAGAAACTTTTTTCCAAATATTTTTTTTTTTTTTAGAAATTTTGTTTAGAAATTTTTTTCGCGAAAATTTTTTTTAGAAAAATTAATATTTTATACGAATTTTTTTTTCTGAAATAATTTTTTTGGAAACACTTTTCCAAAAAAATAAATTTTAGAAATTTTTTCCCCGAAAATTTTTTTTAGAAAAATATTTTTTTTTCGAAATTAAATTTTTTTTCCATTAAGTTTTTCTGAAAAAAATTTTTAGAAATTCTTTTCGAAAAAAAAATTCTAAAAAAAATATTTTCGAAAAAAAAATTAATTTTTATAAAAAAAATAATTTCAAAAATAAATTTAAGAAAAAGAAATGATTTCACGAAAAAAAAATATTTCTAAAAAAATTAATTTCAGAAAAAAAATAATTCCGAAAAAAAATTTCGGAAAAAAACATTTTTTCGGAAATAAAAAGTTGGAAAAAAATTTTTAAAAAAAATAGGGACGTTGGACGCAATTTAGCGTAGGGACAGGGACCATTTATGTATCAACTAACTGAGATTGACTAATGGTCGTTAGTGTCAGGGACCAAAACAAACCAAAAGTATGAAGACCAGGGAGGCGGCCTGCACTTATTGAAGACCAGGGACGATACATGCAAATTTGGCAAACCACAAGGACGATTTCTGCAATTTACTCAAAAACTAATTTCTATATATTCATTTTGAAAGTGAAAAAAGTTTCAAAAAATCACACCAATTATATTTTTCAACAAAAAAATTTGCATGTCTAAAAACTCTTTTAATTAGTTGAAATACATAATTGACACTTATTTTGCGACATCATAAAATAAAAAAGTTAACACTGTTAGTTAATAGACATTATTTTATTAGTCTAATGTTATGATCGAACTCGAGACCACGGGATTGCACACTTTACGTATGAGAATTAAAGATTAATAATTAAATATAAAATGTTGTATTTAATTATTAAATAACACAAAACGTATAACGACCGTTAGAAATTAACGAAAATTGACTAACGACCGTTAACTAATAAAAGGAAATGATTATAGATGGAAAAAATAGAGAACAAGAAAGATCTAGAAACCCCTTGTGGGCTTTAGATATGATCGGCCAAAGGAAGTGGTAAAACCCAACCCAACTCTAACTTGTTCTCCAAGTTTTGTCATTATATAAATACAAAAACAAGGGGTCATTGTTTTAAAACTCTTGTACACACACAATAAACCTTAAAATTTTGTTTTCCTTCTCTTTTGTTAAGCTCGGCCGGACACCCTCTTTTAAGGGGTATTCGACTTTTGTTCTTAAAAACAAAGCGTTTGGTTTTAGTTTTGTGTTTCTTAAACTAGCATTTACTTTAATTCGTTAATAGTATGTGTGTACAAAAACGTGGTGTAAACACACTATTGTTTACATCTTTGATTGAATTACAAAACGGTAAGGGGTAATTCTTTAATCCAATTATAAACCCTAATTAGGGTTCTTGGTGATTCAATTGAAGATTGATTCTTGTTTGGCTAGAATCAAAAGGTACGCATACTATTTATTATTCGGTTAATTAATTATATGTTATTTGTTCCTACGCTTCCGCAACACTTTGATGTTATGTGGTTAATTTATGATTGTCATGATATTAATATTCAACGGTGGCATCAAGAGCCGTTATAACGTGTAATTAATTACCGAAACAAATAAAAAAAACAAATCCTGATTGTGTTTTAAACATGTTTGGTCGATTTTAGGGTTTAATCCAATCGAACCCTAATTTTAATTTAGGGCCGATGCCTTTTATTATTTTTTAGGGTTTATGTTTGGTAATTTAATTTGATTAGGAACCTTAGGTTTAACATGTTTGTGTATTTGTATGCGATCTTGTGGCAACTTGCTAATTGTTAGGTAGAATCCATGAAAACGTGCATGTATGGCATGGATTCATTGTTGTGATGATTTAAATTTTTTTCACATGTAATTTAATTGATAGATGTCGAATTGGGGAAGACTCCAATATATTAAGTAAACAATTATGTGCAATGTGGTGTATATTTAATTATGAATAACGCAATCGATACATCGATGCATGTGGCTCACTTACCTTTGTAAGTGATAGTCTTAGTTAAATATATGTATAAATAAACATAGATTGATTATTAATAGGTTTTATCAAATAAAGTTTGCATGTGGCTAATTGTTTACATAAATTAATTGTTAAGTTATGTGCGTTATTTAGTTGTTTATTTTTATTATTACTTGTTTTTTTATTTAATTATATGACATGTTTTAAGCAAAAAAAAGGGTAATTTTTTTAATAGAAAATAAATGGACTAAATAATGGTGAAACTTGATGTGATAAATTATGAATCTTGCAAAGTCTTATGTGCCGATAGTGGTTCGCTTCGCACGATAATTTGCTCCCAGGCGAGACTAGCAAGGTTATAATTTATAACATGTTTTTAAGATTTAAAGTCATAAACTTTTAATTGATTGTTGAGTTTTGTACTAATAGTATGAACGGCTCACTCAATTGTGACAGACTATAAGAGGGGTTTAAGTAGGAACGGGTTTTTAATAAGATTCGCTCTGACCTTTGTTTCTACGCTCCTTTGTGCGTCAAATTGGAGCTACCAAGTACGACTATTTTATGTACAAAATCACCTTAAGGGTGAATTGACCTAAATTCTACGTGGAACTTTGTGGTAATTATCCGAATAACTTGGATTTTTTTACTCATGCAATAGTAGGATATAGTGGGCGATAATTGTAGGTAATTCTTTGATTGGTGAACCCAATACCTCAATTAAAACTTTGTTGATTTAATCTTAGCTTAAATTTGATAAATTAAAAGATTTTGAAAAATTCATGATATGAAGATGTATGCATGCTTCTTCGTACATATTTTGATTATAAACATCAAAAACTAGTACCCTTAAAATTAAGTTAATGCCATTTAATTAAAAGAACACTTGAAGTTGTAATTTACGTCATGTGAGAGCTTGGACTAGATTAAATGGAAAGGTAAATTTCATACTTTCATTACCAGCAGATCAACTGATGTAATGGGACTATGTTAATTTACAGTTTTTTAAATTAGACGACTTAAATTGAGTTGTAAGTGAGAGCTTGGACTCAAGGCATAAAATGGGGATGAAACATGCTTATATGGGAAATTGTTTGCCAATATAAATCCATAAAGATATAGGAAATGGAAATTGTTTGTCAATTATTGTTCGACAATTACCTTGTTGAATACTTTCATTACTAGCAAATCAGCTGATGTAATGGAATTATGTCAATTAGGATCCTAGCTTTAAGAAAATTCTATGGTTTATATGAATATTAACTAATGGGTATTTAATTTTCTTAAAGATTGTATTATTGAAAATACTAAAATTAAATTTTGTAAATTCTTTTAATGTATTAATGCAACATTAAACCGTAAACGTGGGATATTCTTTTATTGGTAAATTAATCTACACCCATAGGGGGTTTTGGCTAGAGTCAATTTTACTAAAAGGATAAACCTAGTCTCCTTTCTATGAGAGAAGTGAGAGACTTAATCCTATTCCTTTTCATGAATGAGAAAGGTATGATAGGAAAATTAGAATTGTCTAAATTCTAAGAAATAACTCATAGCAAACTTTAATAGTTAAGAAAAGTGCACATTTTCTGAGTTATTAAATTAGAAGCTAGACTGATTACCACAAAATTGGTAAAAGGCAAACAAGCATAATTTATCTAGTTGTTGTGCTTTGATCATTTAAAGGTTCTACATACCATTGTGGGGATGGTAGACCTATTAAGGAAGAAATTGCACACCCAATTTTTAAAGTTAATTGCATTGATGGATAGTCCATCATTTACAAAGTAGAATACATTCTTTTAGTGCCTAAGTAATTGTTACGTATGAGTTTTCTCAAAGGTGTAGGAAAGTAAATAACACACTATTTGCTTTTACTGGTTATGAAACACTTATAATGTTGTCAAATCCAGTGGGAGCATTGTGTTGTAATTACTGAATAATGAATTATTGTAATGATCTATAATTCAGTGGGAGCTACAAGCTTTGTCATCTTGGTAGTAACCCAGATTATCTCTAGAATGTCTTGAGATAATTACTTTCCAATAGTAGACACTTGTGTTTTTAAGGATAGACATGTACGTTTCCTTACTAGACAATGTGGTTCTATATCTACTAATTATGATAATATCTATGACACAATCATATTGATCACATAAACAAACGAGTGACGTGTTCTTTATCTGATACATGATGTTGTTCCATGCACAAGTGGTAGAAATCTTTATTGTGTGCAAGGTATAACACATAGGAATATGATTTAAAGGATTCTCTTGACTGCAAGGTAAGAGACTACAATTCTACCCCACCTAATCCAAGAAACACTTGGTATTGCAATTTACGTTATGTGAGAGCTTAGCTAGATTGCAATAACAAGGTAAAATCCATGTTACGTGAGACCGTATCTGAAAATTTTGCAGTTTCTAAATTAGATACCTATTAGAACAAGTGTCAATATGATAATAAGACTACTTCAAACTAAATATTTATGTATTATTGAACTGACATAAATAAATGAAGTAATCTAATACTACTTCAATTTAAATATTTATGTAATTTTGAAATGACATAAAATAAGTGAAGTAATAAATTAACTTGAAATTACTATTGAAAACAAGAGATGATGTTCATAATTACTTTAGTTAAACATGTTTATGTTTCATTGTAAAGATATAAACATGAAGTCTTTTAATTGTTACAAGACTTATAATAAAGTAAGACATTGATAGGATCTAAACACACACACTCCTTGTGTTAGATATACTTTGGGTAATACTAACTAGAACGCGGAATTTACTAGCTAATACTTAGAAGATATTTTATGTAAGGTATATGAATGAAACAATAATTGAATATGTATTTTTATGAACAATGAAGAAAATGTTTAACCAAAACGATTCAATATTATTATCAATAATACGAGTGATCTATGTTATCACTAGGGTTACACAACCTTGAATCTTTCACAAAAACAATACGTACATAAATTATAACCTAGGACCTCCTTTTATAGACTAAGGAGTCCTTTACAAGTAAACTAATATTCGTATCAATCTATATCTAGAAGATGTACACAATATCTTTTCTATACTTATCACATTACATGTATTCAGAATATAAGCAGTACAAACATCTTGTGCTAACAGTACTAAGTCAGTTAGTACTGCTAGTGTAATCTTCAGCAGTCTTCAACTTAAGCTTATCAGTTTGTACTGTTAGGTTTAATTCCCAACAATCCTCCCCTAAACTTATGATTTCTCTCCAAATCACTAAGTTTTTCTTGAATTAAACTCTATAGATGATGGGGGGATTCTTTCAAACACTATCAAGTCAATCTTTTGGTTCTAACTTTTCTTTGTTCTGCAAGATTGATTATCTTTCTAACTAGCTCATCTGCCCTCTCAGAAACTTCTTCAACCTTGAGTGTTACTGATAGCATAGACATAAGCACTACTGGTCTCAATGGATAATCTTTCTCTACCAGCATATATATCTCCAAACCATCTTTGGTAGCAATCCTGTGAACTCTACAAGTATCAAATAATTCCCATGTAATTTCCTTGACTTGTGCTTGAAACCTCCAAATTGCTTCTCCTCCATCTGGTTCATATAACCTTTTCAATTGAACCCACAATTCCTTGTCTTTATCATCAAGAGGATCTGAGACTTTGAATCTTTCTTGTACCAAATTCCACAACTTATTGAGGTCTTCTCTGTCAAATCCTCTTAGCATATCTTCAAATAACCTATACTTCTCAGTTTTTCCTCCAACCCTTATAATTTTCCATCCTTTCATCCTTTCATCTGTGAATACTTCCCAATCTATGATAGGATGTTTAGTTTGGAGTGGACTGACATTTGTAGATTCAGGAACTATCACAATCATGTTCTTGATCTGTTCATGTGATAAACTCTCAGTTGCAGTCTTTTGCTTCTTTGATGTATCTGATTCCAACAACTCAGCTTTTCTTTTCTCTTCTTTACTGTGCCCAGTATCAATTATGAAATCTTTTGGAATTGACTTATTTATCCTTGCATAAGCTTCATAATAAGCCTTTTCTATCTCTGCATCTGATCTCCCTTTGAAGTAACTCTGCTTCCAATAAGCTTGATTCTTCAAATAGCTCTTCATGAAACTTATCTGTTCTTTCTTAGAAGGCATCTTCTTCTTATAGCTTTCTTCTTTTTATCCTTGATATTCTGCAACAGATCATCTAAAGCCACTTCCTTATTCTTTGATATAATGAAATCAGCAAGCATAGTAGATCTTTCTTGAACACTTAAACTCTCATCTGAAACAAGTTGAATAGCCCTTGCCTTCACTATTGGATCATTATCAATCATCCATTGGATCTGTTCTTCAAATGATTCTTGAGCAATCTGAGCATCTGAAGCTATTCTCTCTTTTTCCAATCTCTGAGCTTCCATCCAATTTGCTACTTCTTCTTCATGAGCTTTTCTTGCTACTTCTTCATCAAAATCAATCTGTGCTTGTGTTCTGGGCTTGATCTTCAACTGTTTTGGCTCATCTACAATTAGAATACCTTTTCCTTTGTCTTTAGCAGTTTGTACTGCTACCTCAGCAGTTTGTACTGCTCCTTCAACTCCAGCAGTACCTTCTTGTTGTTGATCAGTACCACTTTGTTCACTCTGCTCACCCATATCATCATTATTACCACGATTACCTTCTTGTTCATCACCATTACCACCAGTACCTTCTTCATCAAACTCCAATGTCCTCCCCTGAGTTTGTGATCCTGTTTTCCTTGATTTCCTCTCCTGTTTGAGAGAATCATCACCATCATCTGAATCAGAACTTGAAGAACTAGTAGTTAGAACCATCTTAGAACTTTTACCCTTGAACCTCTTGACTTGAATTTCTAATTTCTTCACTCTTGTGGTTAATTTGGTGTAGATCAAGGCAAAATTCCTCTTGTGACTTTTTAGCTCATCCTCCAGAGACACCACCTTTTCAGACAATTGTGTATATAAGACCATCAATTCTTTTAGTTTAGAGTTGTCCTCATCACTTCTAGCTGTGTTACCTGCTAGGAGAGGTGAATCAAGGGCAAAGGTTCAATTTCCACCCTAGTTGGACTAGGAGGTACTCCTAAACCACCCATATATTCTATTTGGCTTGGGTTTTCATCACCTGCGGTAAGTCTTTGAGGACTTGGCACATTAGATGTTGCCATGGTAGGGGTCTTAGTTATGTTTACACTGACCTGCCCAGCTTCTAAGCCAGAAGCAGTAGTGTAAGCCCCACCCATACTATCAAAAATGATAGCCTCATCTGCTACAAAGGATAGAATAGGAGGACTAGGCTGAGGACCCATAGTCTCCTTTCTGTTTCTTCTCCTATAGGTTGTGGTGACTGGGGGTGTATGAGTTGTTTCTGGAACCACAATGGGTGTGTGTTGGGGCTCAGTTAGGTTGACTGACCCTTCACCCTGAACATTTTGAATTTGAGCAAGCATATCTTGAGATAAAGGTGTTATTTCCCCATTTCAACCCCTAGTTGCCATTGCCATATTTTGAAACACTTTTTGTTGCAGGCAAGGAGTAGGAAAAACAGTTTTATCGGAAAGTAACTTACTTTTCTTTGCATTTAAAATGGTTTGAATGAACCTTGGGTACATCAAAAATTTTGTTGGAGATGTCACATTCTTCACCGTACTTTCAAAAATCATTTTTGAAAAGTTATAAACTCTGTTAGTAGATAAACACACAAGAGCAATAGCAATATTGCTACAGAATTGCTCCCATGAGGTTCTTTTAGGGCTAATACAGTGAAGAAGTGTATGTATTAAAAATCTCCATTGAGGTGAGAAACATCCCTTTTTAAAAGTTAAAAGTCTGTTGGATGTGTCATACCCCATATTTGAAATATGATGTAAAATTTCTATGTTCGGCATGTCTATGATACAATCTGAATCATCTAAATGGAGATGTCTCCTTAAAGATTTTTCTGTAACATAGATGGTTTGCCCATCCACAGTTGCACTAAGTGCAGTGATAGGTGTATCCTCATCATCTTCATCAAGTGTTATGACAGATGAAGTCTGCCAGAACTGTTTGATTTGTGAGAAATAGAGAGTGGGATTAACAGTCAAAGCATACCTTATGTAGGAATTGTTGAGAAAATCCACAATCTCATAGAACTTAGGTCCATCCCCTTCCTCTGTTTTCTCTAGAAAAGCAACCTGATTATGCGTCTTAACAAACTCCAAAACAGCCATGAGTATGTTTACAAAATATATCAGAAAGATGATCGTATGTGGTTTAATTGATGATGTGCAAAGCCAATTGGGTTTTTTAAAAAGATACTGTTAGGGTATGAGAATTTTGCGTAAGGGATAATTATTATCTTTAGAAAGTGAATAAGTAAATTTTTTTAGTAAGAAGATAATTATCCTAAAGAAACCCCTATAAGTATGGTAAGAAGTGTTTTCACCCAACGGCTAGTTAAAAAATCTGTTACTGACACAACAGTTCCAACGGCTAGTTCAGCAGTACAAACTTTGCACTAGCAGTACAAACTTTGCACTAGCAGTACTAATTTTTAAGAAAAATTTTAATGAGCAGTATAAACTCAATATTGATTTAAAAACAATACTGCCCACATATAGTTTTTAGCAAACTATCAGCTATCAACGGATTTGATGTGTCTTTACCAATAGCCGTTTGCTTTGGACTAGCCAACTCTTCACTGTTAGATATGGTGAGTTGATAACCATATAGTTTTTGGTGAACTATCAACCATAAATGGATTTGAGAAGTCTTTACCAGAAACCGTTTGCTCTGGACTAGTTGGTTCTTGATGTGGATTAGACATGGTGAACCAATTACGATTTATTGTGTTCACAGATCACACACTTGAATCTCGAAAGCACCACTCAGTCCAAAACATAAAGCATTGAATTCACAAACTCCAATCAACCTGCAATTGTTAGTCCAAAAACAAGAAAACAAAGTGCAAAGCACTTGTCTCATAACATTATAAGCATATGACTAACATTGCACATAAACAAGGAAATTAATTTCCTTGGGGAACCCAAGCCATTACAGACTTTGATTTTCCTCTTGCATCAATATAATTAAACCTTTTTAGAACAGTTGGTGCACCATTGGATTGAACTGGTCTCCAAACCCATGATGCTGATGATTAATACCATTGCCCATCTTTCCCTTAGCAGTGTTTTTAAAACTACCAGTATTATTTGCTTGCCTAGCAGTATGAACTGCTGGGTTTGCAATTGTAACCTTAGGTTTCCAAATTTGGTTCTTTACCACTGCTTTGTTATGAAATTTCCTTCTAGCAGTTGATGGTGCAGATTTGAAAAATGTTTTTACACTTTGAACTGCTTGTCTTGGGTAAAAAGTCCTAAATGGTCTAGCAGTAGAAACTAGTTTTGGGCCAAACTTAAGTAGAACTGCTCTGGGTGTCATTCTAGCAAGGTTAGAGTGATTTTGAGGTCTTTCTGCGTTCACTCTATGGTTTGTATTCCCAGTTACCCTTTTGTTGCAATAAGCTGCAAGATGGTCAAACTCTCCACAACTAAAACAAGCTTTCCTATAAAAAACAAAGTCATCACCTAGTTGGTGAGACTTGAGGTTGTTCCAATTCCTTTGGTTACCTCTGGGCTTGTGTGTGGTTCTATACATTTCACAGTATCTTACTGGTTGCCTAACATGTTTATCATTGTTTTTAGGCCTAACAGTATTAACCTTGACCACCTTCGGAACTCTTATTCCTTTTACCTTAACATTATCAAGTTTAACCTTAACCTGATCATCCTCATCATCATAAGAAGTCCAATCCTCTATGGTTGGAGCATCTGAATCCCTAGCAGAGGACACCTTGTCCTCAGAGAGTGATTTATCACTTGCACTCCCAAAGCTTTCACTTACTTCTGCAGGCTTTTCAACTACTACATTCTCCTTTGGTTGAGGACCATATTCCATCTTGGGTAGTTGAAATTCATCCAAACCTGTATGTTCTAGGTCAACACCTGGAGGTGCAGGTATTCCTCTGTGAGGAGGTGGAACTGAATAATAACCTAGTCCAGATTTAGCCTTGTTGATTATTTGACATTCAATTAATTTGCTAACACACTTAGAAGCATATTCTAATGTATCTACACTTAATTGAATGTTCTCATTAGCCTTTTTCAACTTATCAAACTCAGCTCTGAAAAAACTAATTTCAGCATCTTTAAAATATAAGTCCTTTTTAAGCACAGCTATGTCATCAGCAAACCTAGACTCATTACTCTTATAGTGAACAATTTGCTCCTCTAAAACAGCTAAACCTCTCTTATGATTTGCCAAATTAAAATGAGTTTTGTTTAGCTCTATTCTTTGTTCATCATAATGTTTTCTAAGAGTTTCTAGTTCTTTTAAACCAACACATGATTTAGAACATTTAGCAACTTGTACCTCAGAATCAGAGAAAGCCATGAGTGCCATCTCAGTAGGTGTTGCTTCCTCCTCTTCCATGAAGCTCCAGTCAAACCCTAAGCCATCAATGGCCACCATAGCTTTTGAGCTTGAGTCAGTAATCTCCACTTCCTTGTCTTGCTTCCATAGCTTATGCTCTGGCCATCTTGTTGTCTTGGCCTTTTGCACTCCCTTGAAAAATGACCCATCTTATGGCAATTATAGCATTCAATCTTTGACTTGTCATAACCAGCAGTATCATTGCTGTTTATGGTAATCTTCTTCCCTGTTCTCAGATGGAATTTCCTAGCCCTCATGCTAAGAAGAGATATTTGCCATTTAATATCCATCTCCTCCAGATCATCATCATTGATCTGATGGACCCATTATGCTGGGTTGTAAGGAATGCACAACAAGTGGTCTCATCCATAATGCCTTTAGTACTCCTTGATGTGCTAGCAGTACCAATATTTGTGCTAGTAGTACCAACTGCTGCATCAACCTTCACATCTTCAGGACTTGAGGTACTAGGAGATGACACAAATGCCATATTCCCAGTGCTTGAGCTTGTTCCAGCAGTCTTCTTCACATCTTGCTCCACAATCTTGAAATTGCTATACAAATCCATCAAGCTCATAGAATCGATATCAGGCTTGTTCTTCCACACAACAACATGCATAGCCTATTCTGATGGTAAAATTCTCAAAAACTTGGAGTTGAGGTCTTCCTGAGGTATTTCAATTCCAAGAATAGCAAGTTGACTTACAAGTTTCTGAAGCCTATTGAACATATGATCCAGTGATTCATTGCTAGTTGCTGAGAAGTTCTCAAAATTTTGCTTGAGGAGTGTCTTCTGTGTCTTTTTGGTGGCTTCATTCCCACCATACCTAGCAACAATGGCCTCAAATAGTGTCTTGGCATCCTTGAACTTACTGAAGTTCAATAATAGATCATTAGGAATGGTCATTAGCAACATGCTTCTGGCCTTGAGGTCATTCTTCATCTGAATCCTCTCCTCTGCAGTCATTGGCTTTGTCTGCACAATTGTTTCAACCATACCATCTACAGTTGAGGTTGTAGTTATAGGCTTGAAAGAATTCCCTTCTTCAATGATTTCCCAGAGTGCATAATCTTGCACCTGGAAGTATTGCTCTATCCTTAACCTCCACATATCGAATTCATTAGGCTTAAGGATTGGCAACTTTGCAGCAACATTGGTTTGGGTAGTCTCCATGTCCATCTTCCTTGTTGAAAGAGTTCTTCTGTATCTTCTAATTCAAAGTATCAGAACCTGGCTCTGATACCACTTGATAGGATCAAAACACACACTCCTTGTGTTAGAGATACTTTGAGTAATACTAACTAGCACGCGGAATTTACTAGCTAATACTTAGAAGATATTGTATGTAAGGTATATGAATGGAACAGTAATTGAATATGTATTTGTATGAACAATGAAGACAATGTTTAACCAAAACGATTCAATATTATTATCAATAATACGAGTGATCTATGTTATCACTAGGGTTACACAACCTTGAATCTTTCACAAAAACAATACGTACATAAATTCTAACCTAGGACCTCCTTTTATAGACTAAAGGAGTCCTTTACAAGTAAACTAATATTCGTATCAATCTATATCTAAAAGATATACACAATATCTTTTATATACTTATCACATTACACGTATTCAGAATATAAGCAGTATAAACATCTTGTGCTAACGGTACTAAGTCAGTTAGTACTGCTAGTGTAATCTTCAGCAGTCTTCAACTTAAGCTTATCAGTTTGTACTGTTAGGTTTAATTCCCAACAGACGTTAACTTGTTAAGTTTTTTAAGACATATACAAGAAGTCATTGAGTTGATCAATGACTTATAACGTATAGTGGGATTATAACAGTTTATGTCTTCTGGTTGAGACATGGACATGAAGTGACTTGGTCAAAAAGTACTTATGTTATATAAGCATGCAATTGGCTTGAAAATTCTATTATACCATTAAGTTGACTTAGTTGGTGAATAGATAAGCCAAACGAAATATATTTATCTTACATATTGTAAGATTGTCTTACAATATTAATCCTAATGAAATATCAAATGTTTATGGTATGTTCAGTTAGAAAAATCAAACTCTTGTTATATTGTTTGATTAAAGATAACTATGACTTCTAGTCTTCCAAAAGTTATCAAAGTTAAAAAATTTAGTATAGATTGGATATATTCAATAACACTCCAATCCAGATGATTAATAAGAAACCATTTTGTTATGGAATGTGATGAATCACATTAAGTCTTAAAATGAATTTTTGAATTTGTTAAACTACTTATGAGTAGGTTATTAACAAACTAAATGTCAGGAATTGTCAATATGTATTTGTAATGTCCTAAAAAGATAAAACTGTATTGTTGCTTTATTTGCTAAGTATTTATAGATAGTCTATAAATTACAAAAAGCAAGTGGGAGTTTTTATCTTGAAAAGATAAAATTACAAGATACATAATCTTCTAAAACACACTAGTGAAAATCATGATGAGGCTAAACATGTAAATGATAGACCTCAAGATGATGGAATTCTCATTCATAGATCCGCAAGGATATCTCAAATATTTGATTAATATGCTGAGGATTATATTATGATGCATTATCAAATATTGAATTGGGTAAATTACTCATACTAAGAATGTTAAAGATGTTGTCCATAAAGATAATCAATTTTTGAAAATTGGTTTATCTTAATTCTTAATAGTTAGACTAGAGAATGAAGATGAGTTTCTTTAAAGATAAGGTAACCCTAGTGGTTTAAATCTTCGTGTAGAAATCATATGGACAATATTGTACACATATTTTAATGCATGTCTTATGACAAGATTATTAATCATACTTAAGCAATTAACTATGATTGAATATTTTTTTCTAAGCACATTAAATATACAAAGATGGGAATTGTCATACTTATTTTCATAAATATGAAATTTGACAATGGTTTATTAAACTCTTTCTTGTATAATTACTTAAGCGAGGACGGTAAGTAATTAAGAGTTTTATGAATTCATATAATCTTTGAAAGTGTACAAAATGCAAGAATTCAAGTATGGATAAATGTATGCATCAAGGAGATGAGTCTTATGTTTAAATATTAAATCTAAGTTTTGATTTATAATTTAAAATAAGATAACTCCTAAGTATTCATGAAAGCTAGTGGGAGTATTAGGTTTACTTTCTTAAATCATATATGTTGGATAACATATAGGAAGTAACATTTCATATAATTTAAATGTTAAGTCTTCACTTGGAATGAAACTTCACTTGAAAGATTTAGGAAATAAAACATATAACTTTGGAATGCGTGTTTATTATTATAAACATATGCGGTAAATAAATCTAATAGAACATGATATATCATTTAGAATGTCTAAATGAATACATATCTTTTAAATAAGATATAATATGAATGAAATCTAAGTATGACTCAAAGATTTTTCATGAACATCATCTTACATAAACGAATTGTTATAAGATGTTATGACAATGTTGATATCTAATTGAAAGTTATTAGATAACTAGTGTAATAATTATTTTATTAAAATATGTTTAAATATAGAATTACATCCTCAGCCTGGAACAGCTTCCAGATTCTATAGATCAACAATTTATCAATTGTTGTGAAAATTGTCATAGCCAACAAACTTGAAATTTTGGAAAGCATCAAACATTACGCAATAGATATTCAAGTTTACGAAATTTTGAATAGCATATTGTTGTTTGTTTACAATGATGCTGGTTTGATTGAGATGAAACTCAATACTAGTCATGGTAGAATTTCATCCTTGGACATGTGAACTAGTTGTGCTCACTAATAGCATAGTTGCATTATACATTAAAAGAATAAGAATACTTTAAACTTTAAAAATGTTTGAAAGTTTAATTATCATATATTGGTTGTTGAGGATGCCACACACTTTATGAAGTATTATGTGGCAATATTAAAATTATTTGAATGCACACATACAAGAACCTCATTAGTTGAATTCTTGAAATAAGTATTCTCCAAATTCTAATAGATCAAAGTTGGTTGATTTATGTCTTGTCAACAAGTATGATTGTCATAGCTTGAGACATAATTCATCAACTAGAATTTTCATGCATTGATCTATTTAGTATTTGGATAAAGGATGTTAAGCATTTATTATTTGTAATGAATTTAAGTACTTGGTACGTTTATTTTCATTATTAATAAATTGTATACTATATTTGCATGTTTAATCCATGAATAATTTAGTTATTCTAAATTGTCCGTTGTCAATTAATGATATGGGAATATGATTGAATTAAGATAAATCAAAGTTTTGGTATAATATACTTGAAAGTATATTGATGCGTTGACATGCCAAATTCACATGATATTAAATGAATTGGATATAGGACTTATCCCAAACTACATGATGTTACTTTATGGATGTTGTTATTAAGTAAATCATGACTAGTTTACCTCAGACTTGAGATACCAGATAACTGTTATGAATGTAGTGCATTCTGTGGAATAATTTAACGCTATACGTAACTGGTAGTCATAAGGATTGTTTTCGCAATTGTTGTAAAATTCATAGGTTATGCTTGTAGTCAAGATAGAATTTGTTCATTCAAATTTATTTTAAAGTTCAATACTGTTGGGCCCCTCGTAGGGTTGACAAGATGTTTGCGTGCGCACGCCCAAGATCTCCCCTGAATATGTTTAGAAGATTTGGTAATCTTGCTCAATCACAAAAAATGAGAAATAAAATATTTGAATAAAGAATGACTTTAATTCATATATTTATTTAATGTAATATTAGTAACAAAAGGATAATAATAATGATGAATCATTAAAGGTTTTTCCAAGAGACCAACTCGAGTTGTACTAGAGGCATCGAAGTGTTGCTAGACGCTAACCAATGTGATTACACTATTAAAATATATCAAAGTGGGAGCTATTAATTTATGGACATTATTTTAGTAGTCGTATGTTATGATCGAACTCGAGACCACGGGATTGTACATTTTACGTATGAGAATTAAAGAAGATTAATAATTAAATATAAAATATTTTATTTAATTATTAAATAACACAAAACGTATAACGACCGTTAGTAATTAACCGAAATTGACTAACGACCGTTAACTAATAAAAGGAAATGATTATAGATGGAAAAAATATAGAACAAGAAAGATCTAGAAACCCTCGGTGGGCTTTAGATATGATCGGCCAAAGGAAGGGGTAAAACCCAACCCAACTCCAACTTGTTCTCCAAGTATTGTCATTCTAGAAATACAAAACCAATGGGTCATTGTTTTAAAACTCTTGTACACACACAATAAAAACTAAAATTGTGTTTTCCTTCTCTTTTGTTAAGCTCGGCTGAACACACTCTTTTAAGGGGTATTCGACTTTTGTTCTTAAAAACAAAGCGTTTGGTTTTAGTTTTGTGTTTCTTGAACTAGCATTTACTTTAATTCGTTAATAGTACGTGTGTACAAGAACGTGGTGTAAACACACTATTGTTTACATCTTGGATTGAATTATAAAACGATTAGGGGTAATTATTTAATCCAATTATAAACCCTAATTAAGGTTCTTGGTGATTCAATTGAAGATTGATTCTTATTTGACTAGAATCAAAAGGTACGCATACTATTTATTAATCGGTTAATTAATTATATGTTATTTGTTCCTACGCTTCCGTAACACTTTGATGTTATGTGTTTAATTTATGATTGTCATGATATTAATATTCAACAAACACTTATTCTGAAATGTAGAAAGTATTAAGCGTGGATCATTTTTAAGTGGAGCAAAAGTCTAAAGGAAAGCATTTCTTTCTTAAAGAGACATTATAAATATGATTCATGTCAATGGTTATGATATAAATTTTTGTGCTAATGTAAATATGATTCATGTCAGTGTTTTGTGCTAATGCAAACAAAACTGAAAGATATATTATTTTGCACTTTTTTTTCTTTTTTTCTTTTCTAAATTTTAATGCAAACGTCAAAGTAAACACTATTTTCTCATTCACATTTTGAAAGAAACCATTAGGTATTTTATAGATTTTTGAGTAAATTGCAAAAATCGTCCTTGTGATTTGGCCAAATTGCACATTTCGTCCTTATGGTTTATTAAGTGCAAAAATCGTTCTTATTTTGTACTGTTACGTGCACTTTTGGTCCTCCATCATTGCAAAAATTGTCCTTGTGGTTTGCTAAATTTCACTGTTGAAGGACCAAAAGTGCACGTAACAGTGCAAAATAAGGACCATCTTTGCTCTTATTGAACCACAAGGACGAAAGGTGCAATTTGGTCAAACCACAAGGACGTTTTTTGCAATTTACTCTAGATTTTTTTAAACTATATAGAAAGATTGTAAATGATACAACTGTTACATTGTGTACAACCTGACATTTAGTGTTTTAAACGTTTAAATATATGATGATTTATTAAAAACATTTTTGTAGTTTTTAATGCGTATTTAAACAAGCTAAATATATATACTCAGATTTTTCTATAAGACCACTCCCAACAGTTAACTCAGCTTTAAACTTTAAACCCATGCCACGTCAGCTTTAACACACTCACCCTTAACTCAGCTTTAATACACCCAACAATAACTCAGCTTTAACACACCTTAACTCACCTTTATATCAAATATTTTCAAATTCAACCCCTAACTTATAAATTACTTCATTTTTTAAAAACATAACATTACATACTTAATAAAAAAATTACAACAAAACTATAAAAAAAAAAAAAAAAAAAAAAAAAAAAAAAAAAAAAAAAAAAACAACTACAACATAAAAATAAAGACAATCCTAAATCTACTGAGGAGGTTGTTGGAGGTTGTATTTTTTCTTGATTCGAACTTTTTCTTCGTTGATCCAATACACGACATCTGGTTCCAAACTGGAGGTGTTCGTCATCAAAATTTTCATTTCCTCTAACCTTGTTTGATAGGATCTAAACACACGGCTTGTGTTGAAGATACTTTGAGTTAATGTTAACTAGCACGCGGAATTTACTAGCTAACACTTAGAAGATTTTGTGTTTGGTAATGTATGTTATTGTATGAATGTAACAGTGTAAGCAAGAACACAATGTTTAACCAAACGATTAGCTTCAATATATTACGAGTGATCTACAATATCACTCGGGTTCGACAACCTTGAAGATTTTACAATAATGCGTATGACTGATATTTTAAAACCCTAACCAAGGATCTCCTTTTATAGAACAAGGAGTCCTATACAAGTAAAACTATTATACGTATCAATCTATCTTAATAAGATATACGTTACATCTTTTCTATATATATCTTTACGCGTCTTTCATCTTCTGTCTTCATCTTATAATCAGTACTAACTTCTTGAGGTAGCAGTACTAATTGACTTAGTACTGTTAGTACATTCTTCATCAGTTGTAACATTATGCATGACAGTACCAACCTCATACCTGGCAGTACTAACTGTTGGTTTAATTCCCAACAATCCTCCCCTAAACTTATGATTTCTGTGCAAATCATTAAGTTTCTTCTTGAATTAAACTCTGTAGATGATGGGGTGGATTCTTTCAAACACTTATCTTCAACCTTGAATCACTTCAGAATTTTCTTCACATATAAGAATTTGATGAAACCATAACAGTAACCACTCCAGCAATTAACATCTATAATCTTTGAATTTTAAACTGATATCCTCCCCTGAATCACATAATCATCTTAACAGCAACTGAACAAAACTTTAATTCCTCCCCTGTTTGGAAGAATCTTCACCATCACTTTAACTTGAACATATGATAATTTGTACAAGTGTCCATCAATTCATTGTAGTTTCAAGCCGCTCTCAACACTTCCAGATGTGTAACCTTCTGAGAGAGGTGAATCATAGAGCATAAACTTAGTTTTAAACCAAGTTCAAACCATCAGTACAAACTAGTTGGAACTAGCAGTACAAACTGTTTAGAAAAATTTCAAAGATCATGATAAACTTAATGTGGACTTGAAAACATTTTTGCCCACTTATAGTTTTTAGCAAACTATCAGCTATCAACGGATTTGATATGTCTTTACCAATAGCCGTTTGCTTTGGACTAGCCAACTCTTCACAGTGAGATATGGTGAGTTGATAACCATATAGTTTTTGGTAAGCTATCAACCATGAACGGATTTGATTAGTCTTTACCAGAAACCGTTTGATCTGGACTAGTTGGTTCTTATGTGGATTAGACATGGTGAACCAATTACCATTTGTTGTGTGACAAGATCTCACACTTAACATTCCAAAGCACCATACTTTCCAAATCACAATCCATCTCAAAATGCTTTCTTAACCTGTAAATGTTAGACCAAAACCAAAGAAAACACAATACAAAGTATTTCCTTTTTGACAGTTATCAAAAATGACTAACAGTTAAGATAAGCAGTACCAAAAATTATTCAAGCAGTACAAACTATACTCAGCAATTTCATCAGACACACCTAGCAGTACAAAATCCTTTTATTACAAAAACACTTAGACATTGAAATTTCAAGGATTAAGCATTCCAATACCTGTTACCAAGTACTGAAACCTTGTCACATCAAAACCTTTAGTTAGTAAGTCAGCAAAGTTGTCATCAGTATGAATTTTGACAACCTGAAATAACTTCTTTTCATTACAATCTCTTATAAAATGATGTCTAATCTCAATATGTTTAGTTTTTGAATGTTGAATTGGATTTTTAACAATACACATTGTACTGCTATTGTCTATGAAAATTATTGTATTCAAGAAATTATACCCATAATCAAGCAATTGATTCTGAAGCCAAAGAACTTGAGCACAACAATTTGCTGCAGCCACATACTCAGCTTCTGTACTAGAAGTGGCCACCATAGTTTGCTTTTTGCACTGCCATAAGATTAATCTGCATCCCAGAAACTGACAACCACCAGTTGTAGATTTTCTATCCATACTAGGTCCAGCATAATCAGAATTTGAGTAAGCCACCACATCAAATGCAGACTCTTTAGGATACCACATACCTAAATTAGGTTGACCTTTAAGGTATCTAAAGATTCTCTTCACTACAGTCAGATGAGACACCTTGGGATTAACTTGGAACCTTGCACAAGCACATACTGCAAACATAATATCAGGCCTGGATGATGTGAGATACATCAAAGACCCAATCATAGATCTATACATGTGCACATCCACAGCTTCATCACTTTGATCTTTCAAAAGTAAATGTGTCTCCTTATCAATAGGTGTACTTGCAGCTTTAACATCTGTAAATTGGAAATTTCTCAAAATTTCAGCTACATATTTATCTTGAGAGATAAATATTCCATCTGATTTCTACTTCACTTGGAGTCCCAAAAAGAAAGTAAGCTCACCCATAGAGCTCATCTGAAACTGATCCTTCATAAGCTTTTCAAACTCTTTGCACATTTCCTTCTTAGTAGAACCAAAAATGATATCATCTACATAAACTTGAACCAGTAGTATATCACCTTTGTTTTTCTTAATGAAAAGAGTTTGATCAATCTTTCCCCTATGGAACCCATTCTTCAAAAGATATTTAGCCAGAGTTCCATACCAAGCTCTTGGAGCTTGATGTAATCTAAAGAGAGCTTTTACTATTTTATACATTTGTCAGGATGGTCTGGGTCTATGAATCCTGGAGGTTGAGAAACATACACCTCCTCATCAATTGTACCATATAAAAAGGCACTCTTTATATCCATCTGATATACCATAAAACCCATAAATGAAGCATATGCTAGAAAAAGCCTTATAGCTTCAATCCTAGCAACAGGAGCAAAAACCTCCTCATAATCTATCCCTTCTTCCTGAGTATAACCCTGAGCCATAAGCCTTGCTTTATTCTTTATCACTATACCCCTTTCATCTTTCTTGTTCCTGAATACCCACTTAGTACCAATAACCTTCATTCCCTTTGGCAAATCAACCAGAACCCAAACTTTTTGAATTTTGAATTGAAGCAGTTCTTCTTGCATTGCTTCAAACTAACTTGAGTCCTCCAATGCCTTTAGCACATTCTTTGGTTCAATCTGAGATAGGAAGCATACAAACAAACACTCATTCTCATCCTCATGGTGTTTTTCTTCATACACAACACTTAGAAACCCATGATGATCTGGATCTTGTATTTGTTTTCTGGTCTTCACACCAAATTGCACATCTCCAATCACATTTGTAAGTGGATGATTCTTGTTAACTGTTGTATGGGGAGTAGGAAGAACTTCATAATTTACTGGCATGTTGTGCAGCTCCACTTCTTCATCAGAAAGACTACCAGTATCAACTGTTGGTTCAGCAGTATGAAGATTAGAACCATCAGTACCTTCTTTTGGCTCAGCAGTACTAACTCCATTTGTACTGCTCTCAGGAATTTCTGTTTCTTTACCTTCCAGTCCACTGATTTCACCATCATTCTTCTCTTTATCATCATCCTTAGAAGAAGAAACATTCAATGGACTATCATTCAAGATTGGCATCAAAATATACTCTTCATCATCTTCTTCTGAACCTGCATCATGGTTAGTATTTGTACCTGTAATAGGCACATAATTCATAGAATCTGAAAGCATATCAAGATCAAACAACCAATCTGGACCAGCACCTGCAACATTTTGTATATTCTCTTGAAATTCTATGTGCAGATTCTCCTCTACATGCCTAGTGTTCTTGTTATACACCCTAAATGCCTTGCTATGCAAAGAATAACCAACAAAGAAACCCTCATCAGATTTCCCATCAAACTTTCCTAGTTGGTCTTTGGTATTAATTATAGTGACATGGCAACCAAAAGGTCTCATGAAGCTTAAGGCAGGGGTTCTACCTCTAAAAAGTTCATAAGCAGTCTTGTTATGAGGTTGCACAACTAGAACCCTATTCTGAACATAACAAGCAGTACTAACTGCTTCAGCCCAAAATGAAATAGGTAGCTTAGAGTCTGCCAACATTGTCCTAGCAGCCTCTATTAAAGTCCTATTCTTTCTCTTAGCTACTCCATTTTGCTGTGGGGTCCTAGCTACACTGAATTCTCTCCTAATACCCTTTTCTTTGCAAAATTCATCCATAACCCTATTCTTGAATTCTGTTCCATTATCACATCTGATTATTTTGACTTTCTTATCAGCTAGGTTTTCTACCTCAACTATAAATGACTTAAGGATCTCACTAGTCTCATCCTTAGTCCTCAAAAAGAAAACCCAAGTAAACCTAGAATAATCATCAGTAATAACCAAACAATATCTTTTATAATTCAAGCTATTCACAGAAGTTGGACCAAACAAGTCCATATGAAGCATGTATAAAGCTTGATTGTTAGAGTTATGCACCTTTGGCTTACAAGAAGCTCTGTGTTGCTTACCCTTAAGGCAAGAAACACATGTTTGGTCATTTTGAAAAGTCTTGTTAGGTAAACCTCTTACCAAACCATTTTTAGCAATTTTGTTAATGGTTTTAAAATTAACATGACCAAGCCTTTTGTGCCACAACATTGACTCCTCCAATGTGGCTTTTGCAACAAGGCAAGTAAGACCTTCTTTGGGAACAAGTTTATTCATCTCAACACTGTATGTGTTACCCTTTCTGGGGATTTTAAGCAATACTTGATTTTCATCAGGTAGCTTGAAATCAGGAGAAAGAATAAGACAATCAGTATCAGTGAATAAAACCTTGTTCTGTTTATCACAAATTTGTGATACACTAAAAAGGTTGTACTTTAGCTCTGGTACAAAATACACATTTTCAAAGTCAAGATTACCAGTTTTAATTACACCTTTACCAGTAATCTTCCCACCAACTCCACCTCCAAAGATAACAGGTCCACCATCCAAAGCTATGAAATCTGAAAGGTATGACATGTTACCAGTCATGTGCCTTGAACATCCACTATCTGAGTATCCTCTATCTTCTCCATCATTTGTTGGATGTTCCTGCACACAAAATAAGGGGGTTAGTTTCTTTTGGGGACCCAAGCCATCACTGAATTGGATCTGCCTTGTGAATCAATATAATTATATATATTGAAAGTCATTGATGCACCATTGGATTTGGTAGGTTTCCAAACCCAACGTGCTGAGGCCTTCACAGCATTGCCCCATTGACCCTTAACACTCATATGCCTAGCAGTAGGAATTGCTGGCCTAGCAGTTGGAACTGCTGGTTTAACTTTAGGCACCCATTTTTGATTACTCAAAGATGTTTTCTTATAAAAGGGCCTGTTAACTGTTTGTGCATGATTTGAAAATGGTTTTGCACTTGAAACAGTTTGTTTGTTATTAAACCACTTGTTTTGTCTAGCCGTAGAAATTGGTTTAATGCCAGACTTTTACATAACTGCTTTGGGTGTCATCTTTTGGTTCACATTAGGGTTAGTCAATCTAGTTGGACTATTTTGATTTACCCTAGCATTGTTATTCCCATTCACCCTTGAATTCCCAAAAACCCTCTTTTTCCATGGGTTTGAATCACAATAAGCAGCCAAATGGTCAAAATTACCACATACAAAACACACTTTTTTTTGCATAACAAACTCTTCACCTAGTTGTTGAGATTTCAAGTTGTTCTAGTTCCTTTTATTGCCCCTAGGAACTGATGATCTATGTGCAGACCTATACATCTCAGCATATTTAACATTATTCCTAACTGGTTTTATGTTTTCAATTTTAACCACTTTAGGAGCATGCTTAACTTCTACCTTAACAACATCAGGTTTAACCTTAACCTGATCATCCTCATCCTTAGATGTCTAATCCTCTATAGTTGGAGCATCTGAGTCCCTACCAGAGGACATCTTATCCTCAGAAAGTGATTTCTCACTAGCACTCACAAAAGAATCCTCAGCCTTAACAAATTTAATAGGACTCTCATTGATTTTTGGACCATATCCAGGAAACTCTATCTTTAAACTCTTCTAAACTTGTATGAGCTAAATCTATTCCTGGAGGTACAAACATTCCTCTATTTGGGGGTGCAACTGACTTATATCCTAAACCAGACTTTGCTTTATTAAGTACTTGACTCTCTATTATTTTCTGAACTCCTTTAGATGTATGTTCAAGAGTGTCAACACTTAATTGTATGTTCTCTTTTTCTTTCTTGAGTTTCTCTAGTTCATATACAAGCCCACTCATTTTATCATCTCTCAGTTGCAAGTCTCTTTTTAGAACAGCTATATCATCATTAAAGTTTGATTCATTCTTTCTATAAAAAAAAAGTTGTTCTTCTAGAACAGCTAAGCCTCTTTTATGATTAGAAATACTAAAGTTTACTTCATTAAAGTCTGTCCTAAGATTATCATACTGTATTTTAAGAGACTCATAATCTTTTAAAGCTTGACAAGAATTTGAACACTTTTGAAACTCATGTACCTCTGAGTCTGAGAAGGCCATTAATACCAAGTTGGCCTGTTGGGAATTATGATACGATTCAAGAGAAGACAACTTAGGTCTGGTAGTATATCAGAGTTAGGTCTGTCTTTGTAATTAGGTCTGGTAATGTAAAGTTAAGTCTGGTAGTATGTTTAAGTCTGGTTGACTTATAATGTTAAGTCTGGTCGTGAAGTTAGGAAAGTCTGTTAGAGATAAGTTAGGAAAAGATACAAAACGTGTAAGTATCTTTATAGAAGATTTGTGAATATCTTCTTAGTCGGTTAGTATTAGGGTTTCCTTGTGTTATAAAAGGATTCCTAAGGATTGTTAGTTCTGTGTGTGAGTTGTACGAGTTCACCATTATGATTAAAATCAATGTACGAAGTTAGTGATATCTCTGTGTGTTCTTCATTGTTCTTGTTAAGATTCCGCATTAACATTAACAATTGTCTAGGGTTTCTCACTTAGATTGGTTTGGATTTATCCCAACCATCTACTAGGTATTCAAGACTACTTAGAGATCCACATACAATTCGTGGACCAACAAGTGGTATCAGAGCAAGGCGAGAGACTCTGAATTCGAAGAACACTTAATCTCAAAAACCTAATTCTCACTCAAATCACCCTTCACAATGTCTGAATTCGATAAGCCTGTTAACACTGAAACTTTCTCAATCCATAACAGTGAGGATGAGAAATCAAACCATGAAGATGAAGGAAAAACTGAAACCAGTAACTCCCAAACACAACAACAACCCGTCCCTTCCACAACCACAATCTCAAACATAAAACTTCCATTACTGAAAAGAGAAGAGTATGATATCTGGGCCATGGAGATGGAACATTATTTGGAGTACATTGATAGTGATGTATGGAAGGTTATTCAAAAGGGAAATTCTATGAAAAGAATTTCACAAGGGAATGATGGGCAGATCAGAATAATGCCACCAGTATCTGCTGAGGAGATTAGGGCTGTGGAGAAGGAAAAGAAGGCCAAAACCTTGCTTCTTATGGCTATTCCTAAGGAGCATCTACAAAGGTTTCATGGCATCCTTGATGCAAAGGAGATGTGGGAGGCTATCAAGAAACGATTTGGAGGCAATGCAAACTCCAAGAAGATGCAAAAGGCTGTTCTTAAACAGCAATTTGAGACATTCAGTGTTTCAAAGACTGAAGGTTTGGAGAAGGGCTATGACAGATTTCAACATCTGGTAACACAACTGGAAGTTCATGGTGCAGCAGTTTCAAATGAGGATGCAAACCACAAGTTCCTTAGATCTTTACCATCAGAATGGGGCAATGTATCTGTGGCGATGAGGATAAAGGAGGAAGTAGATTCAATGACACCTGATGACCTATACAATAATCTCAGGATGTTTGAAAGGGACATCAGTAACAACACTCAGGCTTCAAACAGTTCGTCAAATGTTGCTTTTGTGTCACAAAACAAAAGCAGTACTTACAAGGTTAAACCTGGTAGTGTTAGGTCTGGTATCTATGAAACTCCTTCAAGTGAAAGGTCTGCTTCAAGTTTTACTGATGAGGTAATACATTCTTTCTTTGCCAACCAAACGAAAGATGAAAGCTTTATTAGTGAAGACTTAGAACAGATTAATGATGCTGAAGTTGAGGAGATGGACATAAAATGGCACATTGCCATGGTTGCTTTAAGGGTCAAACGATTTCAGAAGCAATATGGAAGGACCATCAACTTCAACAACAAATCACCAGTGGGATACACAAAGAGGATAGTTGAATGCTACAACTGTCACAAGCATTGACATTTTTCAAGAGATTGTCCAGAGAAGAAGCCTGCTGATGGGAAAAGAGATGATGATGGGAAGATGGAAAAGAATCAGATGAGCCTGCTTACAATGGAAGCTGGAGGAGTCAACTGGGGTGAGCATCCAAGAGTGAATGAGGAGTCTGATCATGCTCTCATGGCCATTGGTAATGAGGTATCATTATGCTCTAAATTATGCACTGACTCATATAATCATGTTAAGGCTTTGTGTGATGAGCAGTTAGAACAAATAGGTGACCTAGAAGTAAATCTGTTAGCACATAAAAATGCTGTAAAAACATTAGAGGCACAAAAGGTCACCCTTCAAAACCAACATGCTGCTTTAAATGAAAAACTATACTTTCAAGCTAATAAAATATATGAACAAGATGAAAAGCTTAAAAGGTATAGACAATTGGGGCTTAAAATTCAGAAGGAAAGGGATGAGTTGAGAAAAAGGGTAGATCAGTGGAACAATTCAAATAATAACCTGTTTAAGTGTTGGGATTCTCAAATTAAGTCAAATAAAAAATGTGGCTTAGGATATGAGGAAAATGAGAATAAGGCTATATTTAAGAATAAAGAAGAGGACTATACTGATAAGCCTTTGTATAATAGGTTTGTTAAGACTGGAGACTTTAAGGGAGTACCACCACCTTTGAGTGATGACTATACTCCTCTTGAAAAAGAAGAGTTGGATGATTCACTCTTTGTGTATGGTAAGAAAGGTCCTCAAACACCTGAGTATAACTCCTCAGAGGAAAAATCCAGTAGGTATTCTTCTTGTCAATCCAATGACTCTGAAGGATCTATTGATGGTTCCTCTGATCACTCTAAGTCTGAGTCAAAAAGTGAGGTAAAAGAGAATCCTGAACCTAAGGTTGTTAAGAAGTGTGAACCTGTTGTTACTAAACCTGTAGTGACTGAACCAAAGCCTGAGACAGTCAAACCTAGTTGTGTCAATCACATAAAAACTCCTAGGGAATCTGTTAAAATAAGTGAGTCACCTAGAAGCAATAGTGTTCACAGAGAAAGTAGGATTAGTTACACTTATGCTCCTAAAAGATGTTTTGTGTGTGGAAGTTTGAGTCATTTAATAAGAGATTGTGACTTCCATGAAAAGAGAATGAAAAGAGAGGCTGGTAGCACAAGGATACAAACAGGAGGAGGGCATAGATTATGATGAGGTTTTTGCTCCTGTAGCAAGAATTGAGGCTATCAGGTTATTTTTGGCCTATGCATCATACATGGGATTCAAGGTGTATCAGATGGATGTCAAAAGTGCTTTTCTTTATGGCACTATTGAAGAAGATGTGTATGTACATCAACCTCCTGGTTTTGAGGATCCTGCTAACCCTAATCAAGTGTATAAGGTTATTAAAGCTCTATATGGTCTTCATCAACCTCCTAGAGCTTGGTATGAAACTCTTTCACAGTTTCTTGAAGAACATGGATACATCAGGGGTGTAATTGACAAGACTTTATTCATTAAGAGAGACCAGAAGGATATCATTCTTGTTCAAATTTATGTGGATGATATCATTTTTGGATCAACAAGAAAGTCTTGGTGTGATGAATTTGAAGGTTTAATGAAGAGCAGGTTTGAAATGAGCTCAATGGGAGAACTTACATTTTTCTTGGGACTGCAAGTAAAACAAAAGGATGATGGACTTTTTATTTCTCAAGACAAGTATGTTACAGAAATTTTGAGAAAGTTTGAGTTCTCAAATGTGAAGACGGCAGTCACTCCCATGGAGAACAAGGTGCCTTTAACAAAGGATGAAGATGCTGCTGATGTGGATGTGCATCTTTACATATCCATGATAGGTTCCCTCATGTATCTTACTGCTTCTAGACCTGACATTATGTATGCAGTTTGTGTTTGTTCACGTTTTCAGGTACAACCAAAGACTTCACATCTTCATGCTGTGAAGAGAATCTTTAGGTACTTAAAGGGCAAACCAAATTTGGGCCTTTGGTATCCTAAGGAGTCATCTTTTGACCTGACAGCTTATTCAGACAGTGACTATGCTGGTGCAAGTCTGGATAGGAAATCCACAACAGGAGGTTGTCAATTCCTTGGAAGGAGGTTGATATCTTGGCAATGCAAGAAGCAGACAATTGTGGCCAATTCAACTACTGAGGCTGAGTATGTAGCAGCTGCTCACTGCTGTGGACAAGTCTTGTGGATTCAGAATCAGATGCTGGACTATGGTTTGAATTTTATGAATACTGTTATCCACATAGATAATAAGAGTACTATCTGTATTGTTAAGAACCCAATATATCACTCTAAAACTAAGCATATAGAAATCAGGCATCACTTCATTAGAGATTGCTTTGAAAAGAAGTTGATTAGAGTGGAGAAAATACATACAGAGTTTAATGTTGCTGACCTGTTAACTAAAGCATTTGATGGTCCTAGATTCAATTATCTGGTAGTTAACATTGGTATGATGAACCCCTAGTTTGAGTTAAGGGGAGGTTTGGCTTAAGGGGAGGTCAAATTGTAAAGTATGTTAAGTATGAGTACTTACCAGCATTTAGGTTATCTTTAAGTCTTGTAGTTTTGTTTTTAGTTCTGTTAGTGTTAAAAAAAAAAAAAAAAAAAAAAAAAAAAAAAAAAAAAAAATTATTATATGTGTCTTCTATTTCTTTTATAGGCAATGCTGGATTAAGTATAATTTTCACAAGTTGTTAAGTGAGACTATTGGAACTTCTCACTTGGTGGAGGTGCTTTGCACTAACACATCAAAAGGTTATCAGTCCACCTTGTCTCATCAACACAAGGACTGGCTAATCCTGAGCAAACAGCTAACAGGTAAAGATTGCTCAAATCCGTTTATGGCTGACAATTTGCCAAAAATTGTATGGTATTCAACTCACCATATCTAAGATAAGTGAAGAGTTGGCTAGCCCACAAGGTTATGGCTTGTGGTAAAGGCTGTGGAAAACCATAGATGGTAATCAATTCACCATGATGAGGTGCTTTTCCATCAAAGAATTGGCTAGTCCAGAAGCAAACGGCTTTTGGTAAAGACTTAACAAATCCGTTGATAAGCTGATGATTTGCTAAAAATCATATGGTTATTAATGTACCATGGTCTTACACACCAAAACATTGGCTACTCCAGTGGTAATGGCTATTGGTAAAGAGATTTCAAATCCATTACATTTTCAATGATTCACCTCTCACAGATGGTAACACATTTGGAAGTGATGAGAATAGTATGGAACTTAAATGAATTTGATGTACATATAGTCAATGTTGCTGCAAAGACCATATCAGAAGAGCTTATCAAGATTCAAGCTGCTAGAAAGGATCAAGACCTAAATACAATTCAAAGTGTTCAAGATTCAATCCTCTGAAAGCTTAATCAGAAGAACTTGAAGTTCATGGAGCATGAAGATCAAGTTAGGGGAGGATTGTTGGGAATTATGATACGATTCAAGAGAAGACAACTTAGGTCTGGTAGTATATCAGAGTTAGGTCTGTCTTTGTAATTAGGTCTGGTAATGTAAAGTTAAGTCTGGTAGTATGTTTAAGTCTGGTTGACTTATAATGTTAAGTCTGGTCGTGAAGTTAGGAAAGTCTGTTAGAGATAAGTTAGGAAAAGATACAAAACGTGTAAGTATCTTTATAGAAGATTTGTGAATATCTTCTTAGTCGGTTAGTATTAGGGTTTCCTTGTGTTATAAAAGGATCCCTAAGGATTGTTAGTTCTGTGTGTGAGTTGTACGAGTTCACCATTGTGATTAAAATCAATATACGAAGTTAGTGATATCTCTCTGTGTGTGTTCTTCATTGTTCTTCTTAAGATTTCGCATTAACATTAACAATTGTCTAGGGTTTCTCACTTAGATTGGTTTGGATTTATCCCAACCATCTACTAGGTATTCAAGACTACTTAGAGATCCACATACAATTCGTGGACCAACATGGCTGGCTCCTCCTCCTCTTCCATAAAGCTCCAATCAAAACCAGCTCCATCAACAGCTACCATTGCTTTGGAAGAAGTATCTTCCACATTCGCTGTTCTTCTATTTCCCTGCTGACCTGTATACCCTTTAGCCTTGGAATCCTGTTGTCTTGGGCTTCTACACTCTCTGGCAAAGTGTCCCATCTTGTGACAATTATAACACTCCACCTTGGACTTGTCATATCCAGCAACATCCCCTCCATTTAGTGTAAGCTTCTTGCCAGTTCTCTGAAAATATCTCTTTGCCCTAATACTCAACAAAGCCATCTGCCACTTCAAGTCCATGGCATCCAAGTCATCTTCATCAATCTGAAGAAGGTCTTCATTATAGATTTGAGATCCATTGGATTGCTCAGATATAAAGGCATATATAGTCTGATCACTCAAGTTAGCAGTACTAGTTTTTACACTAGCAGTACTAACTGTAGGGCTAGCAGTACCAACTACTTCAACATCTTCAGGACTGCTATTACTGGAAGATGATAAGAATGCTATGTTTCCAGAACTAGTACTGGTGCTTCCTCCTTTCTTTACCTTTTGTTCAACAATCTTAAGATTGTTGTACAATTCATTGAGGGTCATCTTCTCCAACTCAGGCTTGTTGATCCAGACCACTACATAGGTGTTCCACTCAGCAGGTAGACTATTTAGAAACTTCATATTCAGATCTTCTTGTGGAATCACAATTTCCAGAACAGTAAGCTGGCTAACAATCCTTTGAAGTCTATTAAAGATATGATCAAGTGTTTCATTGCTTGAGGCACTAAAGTTCTCATAACTCTGCTTGAGCAGGGTTCTTTGTGCTTTCTTGGTGGCTTCATTACCACCAAATCTCTCCACAACTGCTTCAAAAAGGGTCTTAGCAGTCTCATAGTGGCTAAAGTTTAACACTTGGTCATTAGGAATTGCCATGAGTAACAAATTCCTAGCCTTTTGATCATTCTTCTTCTTTATTCTTTCATCATGAGTAACAGGCTCAGTGTTAAGCTTTGTGGTCTTGGAACCATCAGCATGTGTTTCTTCAGAAGTAGTAGGTTTGAAGGAATCACCATTGATAATGATATCCCATAATGCATAGTCTTGCACCATGAAATATTGCTCAATTCTGAGCCTCCATAAATCATATTCATTCTGTTTCAGCATGGGGAGTTTGGCAAGGATTGAAGTTTGTGGTGTCTCCATGTCCATCTTCTTGGTTGCAAGAGAGTAAATACTTTTGGATCTTCTAATTCAAAGTATCAGAACCTGTCTCTGATACCACTTGTGAGGATCATTTAGCTCGAGATTGGTTAGATCTCATCAAGGGATCACACAATAATAATGAATAAACATGTACACAGCGGAATAAATAAGAACATCATTATTATTGAGCAAGGTTTTTCTCGTCATCATCTCTACCACTAACAAACTTACAAACCCTAGGCGTCTACACTAAGACTTGACGCCTAGAATACACACACTTTTTCCTAGAGTTACATCTCTAACTCCTGTACATAAAAACCAATGCCTCATCTCTTTATAAACTAGAGATTAGGGTTACAAAGATATATAAATAATACATAATTAGTCCCTTATCTTTGTCTTCATAAGTTTCCTCCATCTTTCATATTTTGTCAATATCAACTCTAAATATAATTCCTAACATACTCAGCTTCATGGAAGAAGCTGGTTTCAGGAATTGCATGAGTGTTCCCGATGGTGCTCCTCTAAGTGTTTCCACGAAAGGTGTACCATCTCAAGAAGAGGATGTAAAATACCAATATTTATAGAATTGCAAGGAGTATTTAGAGAAGGCGTCTCGCATAATACTCGCCACAGATGGGGATGAGCCTGGTAAAGCCTTAGCTGAAGAGTCAGCACGTATGCTAGGAAGAGAAAGGTGTTGGCGAGTCACATGGCCTACTAAAAACGAAAAGGAGAATTTCAAAGATGCTAATGAGGTTCTGATGTTCATGGGTCCCGCTGTATTGAGGGAAGTTATTGAGTCTGCTGAATTATATCCTATTAAAGGTTTATTCAACTTCAGAGATTACTTTGGTGAAATTGATGCATATTACCATAAAAAATTTCTTGCCGAGCTTGGAGTTTCTACCGGATGGAAAGCTATGGATGGTTTATAAAATGTTGTTCCTGGAGAGTTGACTATAGTCACTGGAGTCCCCAATTCAGGAAAGAGCGAGTGGATTGATGCATTGTTAGTCAATCTGAATGAAAGTGTTGGCTGGAAATTTGCACTTTGTTCTATGGTGAACAGGGTTAGAGAGCATGCAAGGAAACTTCTCGAAAAGTGCATGAAGAAGCCATTCTTTGATGTGAGATATGGAAAATCCGTTGAAAGAATGACTGTGGAAGATTTGGAGGTAGGAAAGAAGTGGTTAAGTGATAATTTTCATCTCATAAGGTGCGAGAATGATTGCTAGTTGGTATTTTTACTGAAGATTTGGGATTTTTCTGTCTTGGATTCATTTATAAAAGAAAGCGTTTTGGTGTTCATTCATGGAGGGCGATTCAAGACATTAGAAGACTAGATTGGAAGTATGGTGCTGATTCGTGATTATGAAGATCAAGGTTGCTTACTTTTGTTCCCTATTTGATGATGACAAAAAGGGGAAGACGATATTGAAGATTGCAGCTTGAAGATCCTTGATGATATGCATGGTTTAAGGGGAAGACGACATCTTCTCATACATGGTTTTGTCATATCAACTAGGGGAAGATTGTTAGGAATTATATTTAGAGTTGATATTGACAAAATATGAAAGATGGAGGAAACTTATGAAGACAAAGATAAGGGACTAATTATGTATTATTTATATATCTTTGTAACCCTATTCTCTAGTTTATAAAGAGATGAGGCGTAGGTTTTTATGTACAGGAGTTAGAGATGTAACTCCAGGAAAAAGTGTGTGTGTGTTCTAGGCGTCAAGTCTTAGTGTAGACGCCTAAGGTTTGTAAGTTTGTTAGTGGTAGAGATTATGACGAGAAAAACCATGTTATATAATAATGATGTTCTTATTTATTCCGCTGCGTACATGTTTATTCATTATTATTGTGTGATCCCTTGATGAGATCTAACCAATCTCGAGCTAAACGATCCTCACATTGTTAATGTCTCCTCTTTTTCTTGGGTTGCCCGATACGCGGCTTCGACCGCTTCCCTTTTCGAACGATACTTGGATGTCATATACTCCACGAATTGCAACGACGAGCTCGTTCCTCCCGTACTCGCTCCCGTGCTCGTTCCTCCGGTGCTCTCGGATTGAGCTTTCTTTGCAGCACGCCTTCCCATTGGCCTTGGTTGTTCATCACGACTAAACAATGCCTCATTTGTTTCGCTTGGGACATCGCCGGTTAAATCAATTCCTTCCGACATGTCCCATTTCATATGACCCCTTAAAACCTCCCAAGCCTCCTTGTTGCTAAAAGGAGCGGCTCTGTGCTCGTCCAGATACATTTGTCGGGCGCGTTTCAGGATATCCAATTCACTTTCCCCACTTTTTTCTTGGCGTTGGGAACGTTTGTAGTACGCGTTAAACTTTGAGCAATCACGGTTCAACGTTTTCCAATTACTTTGGATCATATCCTTGTTTCTCTTTTGATAATTGAGTCTATTAAACTCATGTTGCACCCGTTGCCAAAACGTACCCCTGCTTTGATTTCGACCCACTTGTTAATCTTCTGTCGCTGCAACATAACACAACGCAAGTAGTTTTTCATCTTGTGGGTTCCAACGTTTGATGATGTTGGTGTTTTCTTCTTCATCATCCTCCAAAGGTTAGGTGTTTTTTGGTTTTCTAGCCTTTCGTTTGACACGCGAGGACTTGTATTTCTTTGGAGGAGACGTTGGAGTATCGGGAACATTATGGGTTGCGGTTTGAGATTGTTGTGAATGTTGGGTGAATAGGAGATTGGAGAAATTGGTGTTTAGGTTCGCTTGTTGTTGTTGTTCGAAAAATAGCATTCGTTGATGTTGTTCGTAAAGTTGTTGGCTCGACAAGCCAAGTGGGTTCGGGTTTGAAGATGACTCGGCGTTTGGGTTTGAAGATGAGCCAACGTTTGGGTTATTCCACCCGATGTTTAAGAGATTAAAGAACTTATCCTCGCCGTCGTCATTTAGGCTGAAGCCGGACATTTTTTTTTGGGTGGAAGGTTGAAGAAGATAGTGTAAGATGTAATATATTGATTTGTGGAAGTGTGAAAAAAAAATGTGATGTGAAATGGGTATTTATAGGAGAGTGAAAATGGTTTCAAAATAATATATATATATATATATATATATATATATATTTCTAAATATATATATATATATATATATTAACATATAGCCGTTTAGAATGAAACAGTAATAAAAAGTTAGGGGCCTAAAATGAATTTTTTTTTTTGAAATTAACGGATAGAAAAGGACACGTTGAGGGGGCCAAAATGATTTTTTTTTTTTTTTTTTTTTTTACATAATATACCCTTAACGCAGCGTTAAGGGTTTAACGTGGCCCTTAACGCTATGTTAACGCAAGCCACACCCAACAGTTAACGCACGTTAACGTGCAAATAACGTCCCTTTTTTTCCCCTTAACGCTATATGATTATATGTATTTTTGAGTTTGCCTACTCCCGTTGGGAGTGGTCTAAGATATATGATTATATGTATTTTTAAATTTGTTAGTTGTCAAAAAGTGCATGTACTATGTCTTAATAGTACTAATGCATAACTCGGGATACATTTTCTAAACAAGCACATATGTGAACAGAATGGAACTTGCTCTATATTAAAACCACCCCCTCCACAGGTTCAGGGTCTTACCCTACTCCAAAATACTTTAACTAAATAATGCTTTGTACAAAGGTTAAGATGATACTATTTTGTCTACTTGTCTCTTTGGTGAATCTACCAAAAGATGTTGCAGCTGCAGTCATTGCATTCGGTGACTCCAACGTGGATAACGGTAATAACAACGATATCGTGACTGTGGGCAAGGCTAATTTTCTGCCTTATGGAACGGACTTTGAGGGTGGAAAACCGACAGGAAGATACACCAATGGGAAATCGTTGTCCGACATTATGGGTAACTAAATTAGCTAATATAAACATCAGCTCGTTCGTTAGTTATGACTGATAATGCAGATCTTTTTTATATGTTATATATTATTTGTAAAAACATCACAGTTCTAACCATTATGACTTAGTTTGTTTTTTGGTGTGTTAGAATCATTTTGTCTAACAAAACTGCAATTATTTTATACGGTTTTTATAGCTGAGAAGCTAGGTGCAATGAAGTATCTTCCGGCATATTTAAACCGTTCCATACAGGATGAGGACCTTCTCGAAGGTGTAACTTTTGCATCTGGTGGCTCGGGTTATGATCCTTTAACGTCTAGGCCGATGGTATGCACATGTATCTTACTTTTGTATACAATTATCTACCAAACTCATATATGGTCAAATCAATCATCATTTTAGTTTTGAACGTTTTCTGGTATGTGTTTGATCATTTTTTCTTCCATATGACAATTAGAACGTTTTGACTTTATTGGATCAATTGGTTTTATTCGAAGAATACATTGGGAAGCTTGAAAGAATTGTCGGAGAAGAAGCAGCAAGAGATATAATAGAAAATGCTTTCTTTATAATTGTATCAAGCTCTAATGATTGGGCTATAAGTTATATTGGTGCTCCCTTGAGAAGTATACAATACGATGTACCTGCTTATGCAACACTGTTTGTAACGTTGGCTAGAAACTTTATACAGGTACTACCTCCTTGTGCTGCTAATCTAACATTTACAGTGCGTGTAAAAGCTGGTTGTCATTGTGTTCATAATGTACCAGATCAGTGCCTTTCTAAAGAAAGTAAAATGTACCAGATCAGTATAAAAGTAGTACATAGTATCATTTTTAATACGCAAACATATTGGACACATAAAACTGTACAAATACAAAGAATAAAATGTTACCATTAGATAATTTAACTTATACGTATTCTCAAATTAATGCTCAAGGACATACACAAACTAGGAGCAAAAAAGATACTAGTTTTTAGCACGCCACCAATTGGGAGTTTTCCACTAGCAAGAACTATGGCGGGAGGACCACATAGAATGACTGTCAACAAATACAACGAAGCAGCAAAATCATTTAACAGCATGCTAAAATGTCAACTCCAGCTACTTGGCAAGAGTCTTCCTGAATCCCGACTTTACTATGTGGATTTCTACTATCCTTTGCTGAATATCATTGAAAACCCTCAAAAATATGGTATGTATTATATTATTATTCAACATCATTGGCGGCGTTATGTTGAGTAACATTCTTTTTTTGTTATTACTTAATTATCAGGTATACAAGTCACGACTAGAGGCTGTTGTGGAACTGGAATTATAGAATTAAGTATTTTATGTAACAAGTTCATCTCAACATGCCCTGATCGTAATAAATTCTTATTCTGGGATTGCGTTCATCTAACAGAAAGAGGATATAAGATCTTCGTTGATCAAATCATGCCAGATTTGTTATCCGACATTCAGTCAAGAGATTGACTTCTGATATGGAACTAACGGACTTCATCTACTATTGACTGATGATAATAGTTTATGTAACCTTCCCTTTTATGCGTCTATTAATGGATAAAAGACCTTCACCTTCGTGTGTATTTGCATTTTTTATCAGAGCTAAATTAAATTAACAATGGATCACAATTCAAATGCATCTCGATCTCTCCTAGTCTTCATCACCATCATCTTGTCGCTCTCTATATCTCTAAATCAAATGGTTGAAGCATAAAACCCAAATCTTAGCATCGTAAATAACATATAAGTAAATAAATGCTAGCAAGTGATCGACTAGTAAAAGGGCAAAAAAAATAATGACAAGTGTTGAAAAATGAACAGAGAACAATGTTGGGTGAGCGGGTCTTATTGGGTACTAATATCCAGTTTTGCAGAAATCGGCCGCCTCAGCCGATTAATCGCCGATTACAAGGTAATCGGCCTTGTACGTTGTTGATTTTTGAAAATCGAGTAAAAAATCGGCCACTAATCAGTAAAAAATCGGCCTAATCAGTCAAAAATCGGTCAAATCGGTCAAAACTCGGACTAATCGGCCAAATCGTCTTAATCGGTCAACTTTTAAAAAAATATTAATTTAGGCATTCTACTTAATTTGAGGATCGTTTATTTCACTTATAACTCACAATGGACTTTATAATCAGAATTGGAGCCTTTTATTGAGGTTTGAGAACATAGTAGGCTTGGAATCAGTTAAAATCTTTAGTTTGGTCTTCAGAAATTCCCAAAACTTGCAGTACCCATCTGATTAATCACTGATTAATCCCGCCTAGACCGATTGCAGGCTACAGGGTGGTCGACCGCCTAATGGGTTGTAATCAGTATTATTCAGTTGTTATATTTTTGTTACTAATTCAATCTTAGTTTTTGATTCGTTTGTATCCTGTTTTTGTATTTAAGCTGAATTAGGTATTGTTCATATCTTAAATTTGTATCTATCGTCACAATTCTGATTTTGAAATAGTTAGTTTATGTTGTAATATAATGTGATCACTCATACACTGTCGTTGTCTGTCGAACACCTCCTTCATATTCTGTTTTGTAAGAGAAAACAAATATATTTCTTTCTTTAAAGAAAGTCGCTGTTGATCTTAAAACATGATTAAACCATCTGAATTAGCTTGAAGGAAAGTAACCCTTCTTCTCTGGAGGAAGTCTTCCTTCAAAACAGATAATTTGTTTAAGTTCTAAAAACATCGGCAAAAGGGCTAGGAACTATTGGAAATTAAAACGTATGTTGGTAACAACACTCGCTTCGTAAAATGTATTGGAAAGAATGCATGACGGTTATTAATTAATGAAACAAATGAAGTATACTCTATTTACGGAAATCTACATGCTTCTCATCCGCAATGAGAAGAGAGAGCATATAAAAGAAACATTCAGACCAACATAGATAAAAATGGTGATGGCAATGTGTTTTATAGCATTAGTTGACCACATTAAATATGTTATGATTACATTCAGTAGATTCATAAGGGTGATGGCAATGGGTCTAATGTCGCCAGCAGCTTGGGGGGAGGCCACGGGCAAACACCGCCGCCAATCCCCTTGCTGCCAGCGGAATGTGATTTGGAAGCAAGGTGAAGCCGACGAGTTATGGAGAATGAAGGCATAAAAACACAAACCCAACGGCTCTTTTTTTGACCGTCGGGTATTTAATTTTTTACCGTTGGGGATGCCGGAAGATGACGTCACATTCGCCGGAGATGATGATCTGAAGCATTTTTTGATCTTTTCCGATGATGATCAAGCATAAGTTTCTTTATAGTAGCTTCGATCTCATCCTCATCACCGATCATCATCGATTTCATCTTTTCCGATGATGAGAAAATTACATCTTTTTATTGGTCTTTGCAAAGAAAGTCAACTACTTTGACTCAGTTTAGTGCTATTGAATCTTAATGTTTGTCGAATAATGTTGTTGCAGTGGTAGGGATTCACCTTAATATACATAAATAATAAATAAATAAAATAAAGGATGATTCTGAATCCTTCATAATCCTCCACTGCCAACAATTTAGGATTCCGAATCCTCCTTTTTTTGCTTGCTACATAGCAGTCTGTGATTGGTGGGTGGGAATCCTCCATTGCCATCACCCTAAGTACATAAAGTTGCTTTCCATTATTTATAAACTAAGGTACATTAGCTCTTGACTAAGAATTTATCTCACCATTAAAAGTTGAATTGTTTTAAAACAAACTTTTCACCACATGTGGCAGAATATGATCTACATAAATGTTACATCCGTTTTCAGAAATGTGAATACTATCCCAGAAGAGATATTTTGAGTCGTCGTCGCATGTTTTGCTGAGTTTGTTGCATAAAACAAGTACCTCTAGCTATGATGAACTCAAATAAGTACATTTTATTACTATCATTTATCCTATTTATTTAACTTTTTTTATTATATTATCTGTGAGAATCGATACGTCGTATCACTATCAAGATTTCACCAGTTTCGATCCAAGATATAAGAGGACATGCGCCGCATCTATTAATGAAGATACGCCGCATCTCAAGGCGGTGTACGAATATTCCTGAATATATTAATCTTGGACCCCACGCGAAGTTAAGTCAATGCGCCGCATCTACTTATTAGATGCGCCGCATCTTACCCTCAGACAGAAACTATAAATACCCCAAAGTCAGACGAGAGAAAAAAGTTCGACAGTTTTAGAAGACCGAAGTACAGAAACCCTAGGACGAATTCAGTCGAAGTAGCAGCACAAGACACACCTTGAACGAAGATACAAGAGCTGTAAGAAGGTCCTGCATGTATTTAATTCATTAAGTAGTTTTGTTTTATTGTGTTAGTAAACTTTAATTCATCAGGATTGGTGGCTTGTGTAATGTGACAACGGAAAGGTTGCACTCCCTTTAATATTGCTTTCCCATCAATTAAAGTTTATATGTTGATGTCTTTGGTGACTTTTATTAGTGCATTGATAACCTCTGTGTCTAGCTGAGCGTTGATCGGGTCGCCATGCCTCTGCCCTCGCCTATTTATTAGATCGCCTATGCATTCTATCGTCTGTAGAAAAGTAGGAAGAAAGATAAATAGGATAGTCATAAGTAATCATTAAGGGTTTACTCGCCGATAAGATTAGAACCAACGAGAAAGGACTTAATCTCGGTGCGTTGCATCGAACTATACACTTCATATAAAACTAGCAATAAAACAAGTGACAAGCTACTTAACTATCAGGACAGGTCTTCTTATTGTCTCGAGTATTTATCTGTGTACGTGTGTGCTATTCGCTGATTCGTGCCTATTAGTTAGTTTATTATTTAATTGCAACCAAACCGTGCCAGTCTCTCAGGCTGAACCCCCTTGCGTTAGATTAGGTTGTATAGCTAACTTAAGATATTAAAATACTGATTAGAATAACTAGATAATACGTTCCACTCTTAGTGATCGACACTCTACTTACCATTATATACATACTGACCGGGTACACTGCTCGTTAAAGTGTGTGTGTTATTGATAAGTCGGCTAAATATAAATTTAAAACTTGAATACTGCTAAAACCACAACGACATACCGTGGGTATAAATTAGAGCACTCGCACGCACGCATCAAGTTTTTGGCGCCGATGCCGGGGAGTGAATTGTTATTATCTGTTAATTTGATTAGTATTTTAATTAGGTTTTTAATTTTTAATCTAACCGCTAACTCTGTTGTATATTAGGTTAATTTGCATTCATTGTATTATTTTGCATATTTTCTGTTTTTGTGTGTTTTTTATTTTTGTTTATTTTCGTTTGTTTTTATTTGTTTTTATTTTTTCGTATTTTCTGTATTCTGCTATCGTTGTACTGAGCTTATTCAAACGATACGGCGCATCTATTTTCATAGATACGGCATATTGCGTTTAATTTTTATAAAATACAACGCGTTTAATTAATTCGATACGACGCATCTTTCCCTAAGATACGGCGTATCTGTTTTTAACAAGAATTTTTTTTTCTTTAAGCGATAATGCGATACGACGCATCTGCTTTAGCGGATACGGCGTATCTATTATTTTAATTAAAAACACTTTTCGAATTATTAAACAGATACGACGCATCGATCTCTATCGATACGGCGCATCTTTCTGAATCAAAAATCTTATATTTTGAAACGTAACGAAAATACGGCGCATTAACTTTTGTTAATACGACGCATTTAATTTTAAATAAATATCGATTTTTGATAATTAAAACTGATACGGCGCATTCTAATTTCTAAGCGGCGTATCTATTTTCCGAATAAAGTCTGATTAAATTTTAACGATTATAAGATACGGCGTATCCAATTTTTTTGGATACGGCGCATCGTCTGCAGATATCAGTAACTTTAATTTTTCGTATTCCGTTTTCGTTGTTGATTTTCTGATATATTACTTTCTTGAGCATACCCTACTGATGTTTTTGTGTTGATTTCAGGAAGTGCATGACCAGGAGTTCTTCGAAGAACTTGATTCAACCTTTCGAAGATCCTGAACGAGCTTTTCATTCGCTTAAAAGGCTTTTCAACACAAAAAGCTTTGATACTTCAAGTTCATTCGAGCTTGATTATTTTTCTGAAGAGAAAGAGGAAGAAGAAACAGAAACAATGGGCGAAAACACAACTATGGAGGAATACATGAACAAAACCCGTGCTAATTACACTTCAGGAGTTGCTAGACCAAAGTTTGATGATAAGTCAAAGTTTGAATTGAAGGGTCAGTTTCTCAAGGAGCTAAGAGAAAATGCTTTCAGTGGATCAGAACATGAGGATGCTAATGAGCATGTTGAAAAGGTCCTCGAGATTGCGGATTTATTTACTTCAGAAGGAGTCACTGACGATCAACTCATGCTAAGAATCTTTCCAATCTCGCTAAAAGGAGCTGCTAACAAGTGGCTGAGGAATGAACCTGCTAGTTCAATCACTACATGGGAAGATTTGAAGAGCAAATTCCTGAAGAGATATTGTCCACCTGCTAAGACTGCTAAAAAGATGGAGGCTATCAACAGTTTCAAGCAAGAGCCTGATGAAACTCTTTATCAAGCTTGGGAACGATTTAAAGATTTACTGGTAAGATGTCCTCAACACTATCTAACCCCTATGCAGGAGATAATATTGTTTTATCAAGGATTGGACGTGCCTACAAGACAAATTTTGGATGCTAAGGGAGCTGTGCCTCAAATGAGTGCAACCAATGTTAGGAAAGCTATCCAAGAAGCTGCTGATCATTCTCAAAAATGGCACGATGGGACCTCTACTAGATCTAAGACCAGCACTAATTTTGACGGGTTTGCTGCTATTCAAGCTCAATTGGATAAAATTAGTAGAGAGATGAAGAGGCGTGATGAAAAAGTGTATGCTGCCCAAGTTGGATGTGAAAAATGCGAAGGACCTCACTACACTAAAGATTGCCCGATTAAGAATGAAAGTGAGACGTTTGAAGAAGCATATTACACCCAATTTGGACAACCATTCCGACCTTCAGGAAGATTTAGGGAAGCTACCCCGGGATTCTATCAAAAGAACAACTTTAATCCCGCTTATCAAGAAAAGAGGCAGACTTTAGATGACACTCTAAAGCAAATTATGGCCGATGCTGCTAAAAGACATGAAGAGAATACTGCTATGATCAAAGAAATCCGAGCTTCAACAGACACTATTACAAGAAATCAAGGAGCTTCGATCAAAGCATTGGAACAACAAATTGGTCAAATGAGCAAAGTTCTTCAAGAAAGGGGATATGGAAGTTTACCTAGCTCAACTGAAACCAACCCAAGAGATCAGGTCAAGGCATTAAGCACCACTGAAGAAGTCACTCCTTACATTCCTTTTCCTGGAAGACTGATGAATGGTAATGATGGTGCAAGACCCGAATTTTTCTTTAATTCTTCAATCAGTTTAAGGAGACTACTAAAAGAGAAGACAAAGATTGAAGAGGAGATCAAGGCAACAATGAAAGAAGAGAGCTCTGCAACCGACTTAAATGCCTTGCCTCATAAAGAAAAGGACCCAGGAAGTTTTACTTTACCTTGTTCAATTAATGATATATCTTTCAATAATGTGTTAGCTGACTTAGGAGCTAGTGTTAGTGTAATGCCCCTTAAGACATTCACTACCCTAGGACTAGGAAAATTAGCACCAACTAAGTTACTTATTGAATTGGCTGATAAAACGGTAAAACGACCTGAAGGGATTGCTAATAATGTGCTAGTTAAGATCGAGAAGTTTGTTTTCCCTGTAGAATTTGTTATATTAGATATGCCCGAGGATGTTAAGATTCCTTTAATCCTTGGAAGACCTTTCTTGTCTACTGCCCATGCTAAGATTGATGTGTTTAAAAGAAAAATCTCATTAAGGGTAGGGAATAATAAACTAGTCTATAAGTGTCAAGATCCTGTTAAAAGCGTAATTAGAGGCGTTTATGCTCTAGGATTAAGAGAGCGTATGGACATTGATCTTGAAGCTAGGCTTATGGGAGAAACATTGATTCAAAACAACTCAACTAATCCTAATCATGAGAACTTTGAGGAATTTATTGACCTTAATGTACCTACCGATCTTAGACGCAATATTGTTAATGATTCTGATGACGAGTGGTATGATTGCGTAGTAATTAACAAACGTAGGAGAATAGTTGAGAAAACGAATTTGAATAATGATGTGTTTATTGAACTACCACCCCACCTTGCTTATTTATGCCTTTATGATAATAAGAATTTCCCGTCTATCATTTTGTCATCTCTGCCCGAAAGGGACAGAACTTTGTTTATACAGATGTTAAAGAAGAATGGCGTGGAAATTAAAGACGAGCAAGGAGTGTTCAATATTACTGAATTGGCGATGAGGGAGCGCAATGTTTCCGACTCCTTCAATGATCGATATTAAAGAGCTTAACGTGAGTCTAACTTGAAGACTCTGGAATAAAGACAAGTGCTGACCGGGAGACAACTCGGAAAATTTTTATTATTCTGTTATGTGTCGAGTCAGTCAGGCCCGCAGAGGATACGGCGCATCTCAATCCCAAGATGCGACGCATCTCCTGCACTGGTCATATCTTACTTTATTTTTCTGCATTTTTTATTTTCGACTTTAAAACTTTTTATCAGTTTATTTTAATGCAGCGCATCCCTGGTTAAGGATGCGGCGCATCTTCTATTCTGATTCGTATTTGTTCCAGGCTCGATACGGCGTATCTTCTTCCATAAGATACGGCGCATCGACTGACCTGATGATTTTCATTTTAATTTTTATGTTTTATTTTTGCTAACTACTAATGTATTATGCAAGTTTGAACCTTTCTTAACTTAGGTGTGTTTAAAGTCTTGGTGGTATTATAGATTCCTGCATTTCCTGTGGAAACATCAATTATGAAGCTTAAACGTTCTCATCCACAAGAAAGTTGATTTTTGCTCTTATACTAATGGAGGATCATACCGAGCAAATCTCAGGGGAGTTTTTTTTTCTGTTCTAATTCTTTTATTTTCCAGTTTTTAACCTTTTATACAAACAACGAGGACGTTGTTTAACTTAAGTGGGGGGATTGGAGAATTAGAACACTTAACACTTACTTGTCCTAAACTTTTCAAAAATTATGCTTAAAATGTGCTTAATATATCCAAATTTAAAATTTTTTAGCATGTTTTTGTTTAAAGTCTAAGTTGCATAGCTGCACACATGACGTTATTTTCAAAAATTGTGATTTTTCAAAATTCACAAATCTATGAGTGTGCCGGTGACTTGTAAACTTTAGAACTTGGCTTGTATACTATTCGAGACCACCATAATAAGTATTATTTTATATAATTGGAATGACTTGTCTAAATTGGTAAAATTCTAGGATTACACCCAAATAGCCTTTATATGTTATGTGTTATTAGCTAACTACACTGGTTAGTTAACCCCCGTATAAACCCTTTTGTTACTCTCATTTTTAGAGTAAGATACCCCTAGAAAAACACTCAGAGCCATTCCTTTCGTTTCTTACACCTTTGTTATAATGTTTCGTTACACCCTTACACCTTAGCCTACCCTGTAGATTAAAATCCGTGGTTGGTTAATTGCTTTAGGCAAAGTGTGTTTCCTTACATTACCTGTGTTCGCGTGCGTAATTCATTATCTTTGGTTAGGTCGGGAAATTGCACAATGCAATTGGAGTGAAAGTAAATATTGTATATCTTTGAGTTTATTTTTCGTGTGTTTACTACTTTCACTATTACCGTTATTTCTGAAGTTATGAAAAGTATGGAAAAATTATCCAGAGTTATCATTATAGTGATGTGGTGAAATTTTACACATCTATGTTTATGTTTCAAGTTTTAAAAAAAAAAAAAAAAAAAAAAAAAAAAAAAAAAAAAAAATCGAAAAAATAGAAAAGAAAAAGAAAAAAGGAAAAGTTGGAAGTTTGTTTTTACCAACTTATGTAAAGTTTTGTATTAAGTGGGCGATATCACCACTATTTGTTGTATACTATATCTATGGATTGAATGGGAGTTGAATGTCATGGGAACGCCAACTAAAGGATATTCTTTGATTGAGATCTTGTTGAGTATAATTCGTGCCTACCTAGAGCGTGTGTTTCAAGTGTTAAAGCGTGAGTTATTCTATGATATGAGTCTTATTCATGGGATGGTTGGGATAGTGATTAACCACACTTAGGATTTTAATTTATCTGTTTTGTTTATTTTTCATTTTTACACCAATTTATATCCCAAATATTATCCATACCCTATATTATTCTTTATCCAAACCTTTGATTTATTGAGATTAGGGATTTGAGCAATCTTATGTATCGTGGTCGTGGATTCGGCTATGTATTTATGATTTTGTCGCCCTTTTTGATATAATATTATTGGTGAAGATTACTTGGTCCTATCTTTAGCCTATTCGAGTTAAGGATTTGAGCAATTGCAAGTATCGTGTTCGTGGATTCGATCATGTATTTGTGATTTTGTCGCCTTTTCTGGAATTTGAGATCGATAGAGATTAAGGAGAATGATTAACCCTTAAACCTCAAAACCCTTTTTACCGCTTTAGACTTGTTATTCCTTGGCTTTAGTGGGGGAGATGTGTATACTTGCCAAGCTTATGATAGAATATTCGTCGCGACTGGACAGTTAAACGATTAGATTTGCTTTTATCAAATTATTTTATTTAACTTCTAATTCGTTAAGTGTTTGGTTGTGTGATTATGACAAAAATGAATACATGCTTAAATATAAAAATAAATCCTAATATCTTTTAGGATACTGATGCGCGTGATGTGTCGTTGCGGTTTAGCAGTTTTAATGCCTACTCAAGTTTTAAATTTATATTTAGCCGACTTATCAATAACACACACACTTAACGAGCAGTGTACCCGGTCAGTATGAAGATAATGGTAAGTAGAGTGTCGATCACTAAGAGTGGAACGTATAATCTCGTTAATCTAATCAGTATTTTAATATCCTAACGCAAGGGGGTTTCAGCCTGAGAGACTGGCACAGTTTTGTTTGCAATTAAATAATAAAATAAACAAATAGGCACGAATCAGCAAGTAGCACACACGTACACAGATAGATACTAGAGACAATAAGAGGGCTGTCCTTATGATTAAGTAGATTGTCACTTGTTTTATTGATAGCTTTATATGAAGTGTATGTAGTTAACCCTTTCTCGTTGGTCCTATTCTTATCGGCGAGTAAACCCTTAATGATTACTTATGTCTAAAAGTTATTCCTAAGTGATCAATTTAGAAACAACCGTGGGAGCCACATCTTGTCCCGCAGTCGGATGCCCGCAAGCCACTAATAAACACAGAGGTTATCAATGCACTAATAAGTAGTAACCAAAGACATCAACATATAAACTTTAATTGATGGGAAAGCAAGTATTAAAGGGAGTGCAATCTTTCGTTGTCACATTACACAAGCCACCAATCCTGATGAATTAAAGTTTGCTAACACAATAAAACAAAACTACTTAATGAATTAAATACATGCAGCACCTTCTTACAGCTCTTGTATCTTTGATTTGGGTGTGTCTTGTGCTGCCTCCTTGACTGAATTCGTCCTTTTGCTCTGCTGTCCGAACTTCGGTTTTAGGGTTTCGAACTCGAACTCCTTAATTCGTCTGGTCTACGGGGTATTTATAGTTTCTGTCTGAGGGAAGATGCGGCGCATCTACTTAAGTAGATGCGGCGTATGTACTTAACTTCGCGTGGGGTCCAAGATTATAATATTCAGGAATATTCGTACACCGCCAGAAGATGCGGCGTAACTCTTGATTAGATGCGGCGCATGTCCTCTTGTATCTTGGATCGTATCTGGTGATATCTTGATATAGATGCGGCGCATGTTGATAGTGAGATGCGGCGCATCTGGAGCAGAATTGACTTGATCTTGTCCATGTCAGTAGAATTCCACTTTATGCACGTTTTGCTCCATTATTAGTCCATAATCGCTAAGTTTCACCAAATGCTTGTTTTTACCTGAGAATTACAAAAGTAAACAATTAAGTATCAATCCTCATACATAATATAGTAAAACAAGTCAAATTAATAGGATAAACGATAGTAATAAAATGTACTTATTTGAGTTCATCAAATATCCCCCCACTTGAACTTTACTTGTCCCCAAGTAAACCTTAGAATTTCATTTATGAAAATGTATCCTAAAAGATGTTAGGATTTATTTTTATATTTAAGCATGTATTCGTTTATTTCATAATCACACAACTAAACACTTAACGAATTAGAAGTAAAATAAAATATGTCGATAAAAGCAAATCTAATCGTTTAACTGTCCAGTCGCGACGAATATTCTATCATAAGCTTGGCAAGTATACACATCTCCACCACTAAAGCTAAGGAATAACAAGTCTAAAGCGGTAAAAAGGGTTTTTAGGCTTAAGGGTTAATTATTCTTTTTTACACTATCGATCTCAAATTCCAGAAAAGGCGACAAAATCACAAATACATGATCGAATCCACGAACACGATACTTGCAATTCCTCAAATCCTTAACTCGAATAGGCTAAAGATAGGTCCAAACTTCACCAATAATAATATATCAAAAAGGGCGACAAAATCATAAATACATAGCCGAATCCACGACCACGATACTTAAGATTGCTCAAATCCCTAATCTCAATAAATCAAAGGTTCGGTTGGATAAAGAACAATACAGGGTATGGATAACATTTGGGATATAAATTGGTGTAAAAATAAAAATAAACAAAACAAAACAAATAGATTAAAATCCTAAGTGTGGTTAATCACTATCCCAACCATCCCATGAATAAGACTCATATCATTGAATAACTCACGCTTTAACACTTGAAACACACGCTTTTGGTAGACACGAATTATACTCAACAAAATCTTAATCAAAGAATAAACCTTAATCGGCATTCCCATAACTGCCAATTCCCATTCAATCCATAAATATAGTATAACAAATAGTGGTGATATCGACCACTTTCATAACTCTACATCGTTGGCTTAAAATAAACATCCAACTCTTTTTTTCTTTCTTTTTCTTTTCTCATTTTTTCGATTTTTTTTTTTTTTTTTTTTTTTTTTTTTTTTTTTTTTTTTTTACTTGAAACATAAACATAGATGTGTAAAATTTCACCACATCACTACAACTTTCTTTCCGGATAATTTTTTTTTTTCATACTTTTCATACTTTCAGAAATAACGGTAATAGTGAAAGTAGTAAACACACGAAAAATAAACTCAAAAATATACAATATTTACTTTCACTCCAATTTGCATTGTGCAATTTCCCGACCTAACCATAGATAATGAATTACGCACGCGAACACAGGTAATGTAAGGAAACACACTCTGCCTATAGCAATTAACCAACCACGGATTCTAATCTACAGGGTAGGCTAAGGTGTAAGGGTGTAACGAAACATTTTAAACATAGGTGTAAGAAACGAAAGGAATGGCTCTGAGGGTTTTTCTAGGGGTATCTTACTCTAAAAATGAGAGTAACAAAAGGGTTTTATACGGGGGTTAACTAACCAGTGTAGTTAGTTAATAACACATAACATATAAAGGCTATTTGGTGTAATCCTAGAATTTTACCAATTTAGACAAGTCATTCCAATTATATAAATAATACTCATTATGGTGGTCTCGAATAGTATACAAGCCAAGTTCTAAAGTTTACAAGTCACCGGCACACTCATAGATTTGTGAATTTTGAAAAATCACAATTTTTGAAAATAACGTCTTGTGTGCAGTTATGCAACTTAGATCTTAAACAAAAACATGCTAAAAATTTTTTTAAGTTTGATATATTAAGCACATTTTAAGCATAATTTTTGAAAAAGTAGGACAAGTAAGTGTTAAGTGTTCTAATTCTCCTATCCCCCCACTTAAGTTAAACAACGTCCTCGTTGTTTGTATAAAAGGTTAAAAACTGGAAAGTAAAAGAATTAGAACTAGAAAAACTCCCCTGAGATTTGCTCGGTATGATCCTCCATTAGTATAAGAGCAAAAATCATCTTCCATGTGGATTAGAACGTTAAAACTTCATACATGATGTATCCACAGGAAATCCAGGAAACTATAATACCACCAACACTTTAAAACACACCTAAGATAAGAAAGGTTCAACTTGCATAACACATTAGTAGTTAGGAAAAATAAAACTTAAAAATTAAAACTGAAAATCATCAGGTCAGTCGATGCGCCGTATCTTATTGAAGAAGATACGCCGTATCGAGCCTGGAATTAATACGGATCAGAATAAAGATGCGCCGCATCCTTAACCAGGGATGCGCCGCATTGAAATAAACTGATAAAAAGTTTTAAAGTCGAAAAATAAAAATGCAGAAAAATAAAATAAGATATGACCATTGCAGAGGATGCGTCGCATCTCAGGACTGAGATGCGCCGTATCTTCGTGCGGCCTGGACTGACTCGACACAGAAAACAGAATAATAAAAGATAAATCCGGGTTGTCTCCCGGTAAGCACTTGTCTTTATTCCAGAGTCTTCAAGTTAGACTCACGTTCAGCTCATTAGCATCGATCATTGAAGGAGTCGGAAACATCACGCTCCTTCATCGCCAATTTAGTAATATTAAACACTCCTTGCTCGTCCTTAATTTCCACGCCGTTCTTCTTCAATATCTGTATAAACAAAGTCCTGTCCCTTACGGGCAGAGATGACAAAATGATAGACGGGAAATTCTTATTATCATATAGGCACAGATAAGCAAGGTGGGGTGGTAGTTCAATAAACACATCATTGTTCAAATTCGTTTTCTCAACTACTCTCCTACGTTTATTAATTACTACACAATCATACCACTCATCATCAGAATCACTAACAATATCTCGTCTAAATTCCGTAGGTACATTAAGGTCAATGAATTCCTCAAAGTCTTCATGATTAGGATTAGTTGAGTTGTTTTGAATCAATGTTTCTCCCATAAGTCTAGCTTCAAGATCGAGGTCCATACGCTCTCTTAATCCTAGCACATAAACACCTCTAATTATGCTTTTAACCGGATCTTGGCACTTATAGACTAGTTTATTATTCCCTACCCTTAATGAAATTTTTCTCTTAAACACATCAATCTTAGCATGGGCAGTAGACAAGAAAGGTCTTCCGAGGATTAAAGGAATCTTAACATCCTCGGGCATGTCTAGTATAATAAAGTCTACGGGAAAAATAAACTGCTCAATCTTAACTAGCACATTATTAGCAATCCCTTCAGGTCGTTTTACTGTTTTATCAGCCAATTCAATAAGTAATTTAGTTGGTGCTAATTTTCCTAGTCCTAGGGTAGCGAATGTCTTAAGAGGCATAACACTAACACTAGCTCCTAAGTCAGCCAACACATTATTGAAGGATATATTATTAATAGAACAAGGTAGAGTAAAACTTCCTGGGTCTTTTTCTTTATGAGGCAAGGCATTTGAATCGGTTGCAGGGCTCTCTTCTTTCATTGTTGCCTTGATCTCCTCTTCAATTTTTGTCTTCTCTTTTAGTAGTCTCCTTAAGCTGATTGAAGAGTTAAAGAAAAATTCGGGTCTTGCACCATCATTACCATTCATCGACCTTCTAGGTATATTAGGAGTGACTTCTTCGGTGGTGCTTATGGCCTTGACATGATCCCTTGGGTTGGTTTCAGTTGAGCTCGGTAAACTTCCATATCCCCTTTCTTGAAGAACTTTGCTCATTTGACCAATTTGTTGTTCCAATGCTTTGATCGAAGCTCCTTGATTTCTTGTAGTAGTGTCCGTTGAAGCTCGAATTTCCTTGATCATAGCAGTATTCTCTTCATGTCTTTTAGCAGCATCGGCCATAATTTGCTTTAAAGTATCGTCTAAAGTCTGCCTCCTCTCTTGATAAGCGGGATTGAAGTTGTTCTTTTGATAGAATCCCGGACTAGCTTCCCTAAATCTTGCTGAAGGTCGGAACGGTTGTCCAAATTGGGTGTAATAAGCTTCTTCAAATGTCTCACTTTCATTCTTGTTCGGGCAATCTTTAGTGTAGTGAGGTCCTTCGCACTTTTCACATCCAACTTGGGCAGCATACGCTCTTTCATCTCGCTTCTTCATCTCTCTACTAATTTTATCCAATTGAGCTTGAATAGCGGCAATCCCGTCAAAATTAGTGCTGCTCTTAGATCTAGTAGAGGTCCCATCGTGCCATTTCTGAGAATGATCAGCAGCTTCTTGGATCGCTTTCCTAGCATTAGTTGCACTCATCTGAGGTACAGCTCCCTTAGCATCCAAAATCTGTCTTGTAGGCACGTCCAATCCCTGATAAAACAATATTATTTCCTGCATAGGGGTTAGATAGTGTTGAGGACATTTTATCAATAAATCTTTAAATCGTTCCCAAGCTTGATAAAGGGTTTCATCAGGCTCTTGCTTGAAACTATTGATAGCCTCCATCTTCTTAGCAGTCTTAGCAGGTGGACAATATCTCTTCAGGAATTTGCTCTTCAAACCTTCCCACGTAGTGATTGAACTAGCAGGTTCATTCCTTAGCCACTTGTTAGCAGCTCCTTTTAGTGAGATTGGGAAGATTCTTAGCATGAGTTGATCGGTATTGACACTTTCTGTAGTAAACAAATCTGCAATCTCCAGGACCTTTTCGACATGCTCATTAGCATCCTCTTGTTCCGTCCCACTGAAAGCATTCTCTCTGAGCTCTTTGAGAAATTGTCCCTTCAACTCAAATTTTGACTTGTCATCAAACTTTGGTCTAGCAACTCCTGAAGTGTAATCAGCACGGGTATTGTTCATGTATTCCTCCATAGTAGTGTTTTCGCCCATTGTTCCTGTTTCAACTTCCTCTTTTTCTTCAGAAAAGTAATCAAGCTCGAGTGAACTTGAAAGATCAAAGCTTCTTGTGTTGAAAAGCCTCTTAAGCGAATGCAGGGCTCGTTCAGGATCTTCAAAAGGTTGAATCAAGTTCCTCGTAGAACTCCTGGTCATGCACTTCCTGAAATCAATCACAAAAGCATCAGTAGGGTATGCTCGAGAAAGTAATATATCAGATAATTAATAACGAAAACGGAATACGAAAAATTAAAGTTACTGATATCTGCAGACGATGCGCCGTATCCAAAAAGTTGGATACGCCGTATCTTATAATCGTTAAAATTTAATCATACTTTATTCAGAAAATAGATACGCCGCTTTAGAATTTAAGAATGCGCCGTATCGAATTAATTAATCAAAAATCAACTTATCCAATTAAAATTAAATGCGTCGTATTAACGAAAGTTAATGCGCCGTATTTTCGTTACGTTTAAAAATAAAAGATTTTTGATTCAGTAAGATGCGCCGTATCGACAGAGATCGATACGCCGTATCTGTTTAATAATTCGCAAACTGTTTTTAATTAAAATAATAGATACGCCGTATCTTCAAAAGAAGATGCGTCGTATGGCGTTAATGTTTTAGAAAAAATTTTTATTAAAAACAGATACGCCGTATCTGCAAAAGCAGATGCGTCGTATTACTTTATCGCTTAGAAAAATTTTTCTTATTAAAAATAGATACGCCGTATCTTGGGGAAAAGATGCGTCGTATCGAATTAATTAAACGCGTTGTATATAAAAAAAATTGAACGCAATACGCCGTATCTGAGAGATCAGATGCGCCGTATCGTTTGATTTAGCACAGTACAACGATAGCAGAACACACAAAAAACGAAAAATAAAACAAAAATAAAACACACGAACAAAAACAAATAAAAGCAAAAATAAAAGAAAACAAATAGCACACAATACAACAATTATGCAAAATAGTACAATGATGCAATTAATCTAATAAAAAGAAAAATAACCTAATTAAAATACTAATCAAATTAACAGATAATAACAATTCACTCCCCGGCATCGGCGCCAAAAACTTGATGCGCGTGATGTGTCGTTGCGGTTTAGCAGTTTTAATGCCTACTCAAGTTTTAAATTTATATTTAGCCGACTTATCAATAACACACACACTTAACGAGCAGTGTACCCGGTCAGTATGAAGATAATGGTAAGTAGAGTGTCGATCACTAAGAGTGGAACGTATTATCTAGTTATTCTAATCAGTATTTTAATATCCTAACGCAAGGGGGTTTCAGCCTGAGAGACTGGCACAGTTTTGTTTGCAATTAAATAATAAAATAAACAAATAGGCACGAATCAGCAAGTAGCACACACGTACACAGATAGATACTCGAGACAATAAGAGAGCTGTCCTTATGATTAAGTAGATTGTCACTTGTTTTATTGATAGCTTTATATGAAGTGTATGTAATTAACCCTTTCTCGTTGGTCCTATTCTTATCGGCGAGTAAACCCTTAATGATTACTTATGTCTAAAAGTTATTCCTAAGTGATCAATTTAGAAACAACCGTGGGAGCCACATCTTGTCCCGCAGTCGGATGCCCGCAAGCCACTAATAAACACAGAGGTTATCAATGCACTAATAAGTAGTAACCAAAGACATCAACATATAAACTTTAATTGATGGGAAAGCAAGTATTAAAGGGAGTGCAATCTTTCGTTGTCACATTACACAAGCCACCAATCCTGATGAATTAAAGTTTGCTAACACAATAAAACAAAACTACTTAATAAATTAAATACATGCAGCACCTTCTTACAGCTCTTGTATCTTTGATTTGGGTGTGTCTTGTGCTGCCTCCTTGACTGAATTCGTCCTTTTGCTCTGCTGTCCGAACTTCGGTTTTAGGGTTTCGAACTCGAACTCCTTAATTCGTCTGGTCTACGGGGTATTTATAGTTTCTGTCTGAGGGAAGATGCGGCGCATCTACTTAAGTAGATGCGGCGCATGTACTTAACTTCGCGTGGGGTCCAAGATTATAATATTCAGGAATATTCGTACACCGCCAGAAGATGCGGCGTAACTCTTGATTAGATGCGGCGCATGTCCTCTTGTATCTTGGATCGTATCTGGTGATATCTTGATAGAGATGCGGCGCATGTCGAGAGTGAGATGCGGCGCATCTGGAGCAGAATTGACTTGATCTTGTCCATGTCAGTAGACTTCCACTTTATGTACGTTTTGCTCCATTATTAGTCCAAAATCGCCAAGTTTCACCAAATGCTTGTTTTTATCTGAGAATTACAAAAGTAAACGATTAAGTATCAATCCTCATACATAATATAGTAAAACAAGTTAATTTAATAGGATAAATGATAGTAATAAAATGTACTTATTTGAGTTCATCAGATACATTTTCATAAGATTAATTCTAAGGTTTACTTGGGGACAAGTAAAGTTCAAGTGGGGGGATATTTCATGAACTCAAATAAGTACATTTTATTACTATCATTTATCCTATTAATTTGACTTGTTTTATTATATTATGTATGAGAATTGATACGTTAATGTTTACTTTTGTAATTCTCAGGTAAAAACAAGCATTTGGTGAAACTTGGCGATTTTGGACTAATTATGGAGCAAAACAAGCAAGAAGTTAAGAGTCTACTGAAATGTACAAGATCAAGACATTCTGCTCCAGATGCGCCGCATCTTGCTTATTACATACGGCGCATCACTATCAAGATTTCACCTGTTTCGATCCAAGATATAAGAGGACATGCGCCGCATCTATTAATGAAGATACGCCGCATCTCAAGGCGGTGTACGAATATTCCTGAATATATTAATCTTGGACCCCACGCGAAGTTAAGTCAATGCGCCGCATCTACTTATTAGATGCGCCGCATCTTACCCTCAGACAGAAACTATAAATACCCCAAAGTCAGACGAGAGAAAAAAGTTCGACAGTTTTAGAAGACCGAAGTACAGAAACCCTAGGACGAATTCAGTCGAAGTAGCAGCACAAGACACACCTTGAACGAAGATACAAGAGCTGTAAGAAGGTCCTGCATGTATTTAATTCATTAAGTAGTTTTGTTTTATTGTGTTAGTAAACTTTAATTCATCAGGATTGGTGGCTTGTGTAATGTGACAACGGAAAGGTTGCACTCCCTTTAATATTGCTTTCCCATCAATTAAAGTTTATATGTTGATGTCTTTGGTGACTTTTATTAGTGCATTGATAACCTCTATGTCTAGCTGAGCGTTGATCGGGTCGCCATGCCTCTGCCCTCGCCTATTTATTAGATCGCCTATGCATTCTATCGTCTGTAGAAAAGTAGGAAGAAAGATAAATAGGATAGTCATAAGTAATCATTAAGGGTTTACTCGCCGATAAGATTAGAACCAACGAGAAAGGACTTAATCTCGGTGCATTGCATCGAACTATACACTTCATATAAAACTAGCAATAAAACAAGTGACAAGCTACTTAACTATCAGGACAGGTCTTCTTATTGTCTCGAGTATTTATCTGTGTACGTGTGTGCTATTCGCTGATTCGTGCCTATTAGTTAGTTTATTATTTAATTGCAACCAAACCGTGCCAGTCTCTCAGGCTGAACCCCCTTGCGTTAGATTAGGTTGTATAGCTAACTTAAGATATTAAAATACTGATTAGAATAACTAGATAATACGTTCCACTCTTAGTGATCGACACTCTACTTACCATTATATACATACTGACCGGGTACACTGCTCGTTAAAGTGTGTGTGTTATTGATAAGTCGGCTAAATATAAATTTAAAACTTGAATACTGCTAAAACCACAACGACATACCGTGGGTATAAATTAGAGCACTCGCACGCACGCATCAAACTAGTACCTCTAGCTTTCCTGTTCCACAACAACCTTTATCTATAACTTCTAGGCCTACCACAAAGCAACAAATCTAATAAGAAACCAAAATGGTTATTAAAATGTAATTGTTCAACTTTTAGACAAACATTGTAAAGTATATCAATATCAATAAACTTGTGTCTAGAGATATAATACAATTTAGGCATGAATATTTACCATGGGATAGCTCATAGCTCCATATAAAAAAAAAAGTAACTCCCAATACCGTCTTTCACGGTGTATGAGGGAGGTTGAGACGTAGACAGCTTACCCCTACCTAAGGTAGAGAGGCTGCTTTCGGTTCTACCAAAGGTAAAAAAGGACCTCCAGCCTTGCAAGAGGTGATGATCGAACCTTTGACCTCTGTCTCCAGAGGCAAGGATGTTAACCACTTGATCCAACCCTGCTCTTAGCTCATAGCTCAATATAAAACGCAAAAATGCTAGGACTTTTGAGAGATAAAAAGAGAACATGTAGTCCTTTCTTTTTAAAAGGAATAACATCTAGTACTAGCTAGACGTACGCCAAACTGACATAACTATTTTTCGAAAAAAAAAAATATTAAAACTATAAGCATAAGACTGTATATTCATTATAGTGAATACTGTTAAGTTTATGGACAAATATTAAACATGTATACTAGAATCGAACTCGGGACCACGGGATTGCACACATTCCGTATGAGGAATTAATGTACAATAATTAATATATATATAAACCGTTATATATTTAATTATTTAAACACAAAATAATGACTAACGGACGTTAAGTAATTAACGGAAATTGACTAATGACCGTTAGGGAATAAAGGAAGGACCATAGGTGTAATTAGAGGATCTAAAAGGTTTCGGAAACCCTTGAGGACTCCATAACCGATCGGCATTGGGTTGCCTAAACCCAATCCATGTCAAACTTGTTCTCTAAGTTACTCACCTATAAATACAAAGGCTAAGGTTATTAGTTTTCATTATTCTTGCACTCTTGCTATAACCCTAAACCCTTGTTTTCTCTTCTTCTTCTTTATTGCCGATCAATCCTTAACCCTTTGGGTTAGTCGATCCAAGTTTTTGTTAAACAAAGTTTGTTTGGTTTAATTTGTGTTTTTAGATCTAGCAATCTAATTAATTCGGTTATAGTACGTGTGTACAAGAGCGTTGATATTAACTCACTATAGTTAATCCATCTTGGATTGAGATACAAAATGGTAAGGGGTATCTCGCTAATTGATGTGCCCATTTAGAGTGAAAGTTTTAAATTTATAACACGATCTACCAATGTTTCAAACGCAACACATACGAGCAAGTATACTCGTTCGTGTGTAGTAAGAGGTGAAATGGTAAGCCGAGGTCGTTTGCAAGGATGTGTTTAGTTTTTGTGTGACGTGAGTTTGAATATAAAATCAAACTTATCAATGATTCTAATAGCAAGCAAATAAAAATGATGATGTAATTCAATATATTAAGACTACACTTGCCTAGACTAGTTTTGCACAATTCCCTTGAATAAGATTATGACAATGGTTCCATTTGATTATGATCAATAAATTAGATGGTGTTCTAATTTGATTAGTTGGTATACTAATCCTATTGTTTTCCCCACTTTCAATCCTCGTGAAGATTTGAAGATAACAAAAACAATACCAAGGTTTGATCAACCAAGACTAACACAATTCAATCACTTGATTCACTTTCGTTTCACAAGCAATTGACAACCATACTTATTAGTTTTCTAAGTTTAACCAAGTTACTTATGAAATGGTCAATACATAAGGTAACACCCTCATAGACAAAGGTTTACAATTAATTGACTAACAATGTCTCTTTCAACCCATTACACTATTAGCAATTAACCAAACTTGACAACTCTTTTGTTGAAGAAAACTTTTACAAGTACAATTCGATCTTAGTATTAGCTTTTCATTGAACTAGAACCATAGAGTCATAATCAATCAAGATTCATGTAACAAACATCATCTAGGCAAGTGCACAAGGCACTTAGCCACTCATAGCAAACAAAGAAATAACTACATAAATTATATCACTTGAAAACATGATTAAGAAGTCTTACAAAAGTTGTAATGATGATTACAAGAGTTTGGAACAATATTGATGTTATCAACAATGATTCCTTGGACAATTATGATGATGGATGATGAATATAAGCCAACTTCTTCCTGCGTTTTTCTTCTTTGTAACCTTCTTGAGAGAGTACTTGTTATGAGATTTAGTTGTAGTAGATGTAAAAATGTGTATCCTTTCTTTTGGCCAAGCTTTCTTATTAATAGATTGACTCCCCTTGGTCACCAAGCAAATGTCTTGAGCATAAAGTGTCATAAGAATTCTGGACTTGAAGTAAATGAAGTGTAATGACAACCCATATGAAGAGTTAGTTTATTAAAGATAGTCATTAAGTGTGCCAGAAATTGCATCAGCCCAAGGTTGAAGTCTCAACCTGAGGTTCAGATTCCAGCCCAAGGTTTGGAGTAAGGTTTGGCATGACATTGTTGAACTTTGGGTTGAATTTGAGCCTTAGATGTATTTCTTGAACCTTTGGTTGAAGAAGCAAGCCATAATTTTGTGCATGTAACTTCTCATTCATCTTATCAACACTTGATCTTTTCTTGGCCTCGGAAATCTTTGTAACTTAATTCTTTATCTTTAACGCTCTTTCCGAGGTCTTTATTATGGGTAGAATCTTCCGTTGTGCATAAGCCCTTGATTTAGCATCTTTTTCACATCTTTCTTGCTATTCCTTTGGACTTGATTGTACCTGAACCTGAATACATCTTTTATACCTTTTAAGCGTAAAATGTTCACAAATACAACCAAATACAATGCAAAAATATAGAAATAACACGACTAAAACATGTACAAAATGAGCGTTATCACTAATCCACTTTGTTAATTTGAAGAAGAAGATTAAATTTTGATCCTTGTTCTAGCTAGGATCAAAGATACGTTACTTTTATCACTAATCCACAATGTCATGTCAAACCCCACCACCCATTACCCCCCCTCCCCCGCCATAGCTCTAATGTCCCCCAAACCCCTACTATCTCCATGAATGCTCTTAATCACCCTAACCAATAACCCCCCGCCCTCTGTCCTAAAACTCCACCACCGCTTACCAAATAAAGCAATATTTTTTTGCCCAAATCGCAATGAACCGTGTATTCTTATTTTACCAAAATGGACTTTAAGCGTGCAAAGCATGCACGCTTTTGTTGAATGAGAAACATTGAACATCAACAACTTACACAACACCAAAAACTAGAATGGGCGACCACAACAACGGCGAGGACACAAAATTAAAGTCCTTGCCAATACCCACTACATGAAAAAAAATGACCCAGCCAGAGAGTTTCATGAGAAGATAGTGTGGGGAAAAAATCAAGGAGGATATTTGGCGAGGACATGTCCTCACTAAAGGGTTGACCCAGTTAATAATTTCACCAAAAGTTCTATTTTGGCTATTTGTTCCCGCTATTTTTACCCCCAAACCCTTGGCGAAAACGTGTCCTCGCCAAAAGTTTGACCAAGATGTTGACCTATTATTAGATGTTTAATTACCCATAACTAATATATATATATATATATATATATATATATATATATATATATATATATATATATATATATATATATATATATATATAAAATATATATATATATATATATATATATACGTGACGTGGCATAGCCTTTGCCGAGGACATGTCCTTGCCAAAGGGTAAAAATAAAAATATACCATATATAATAATAATAATTATATTAATGATTATTATTATAAATTAAAAACAACAACAATAACAACAACAACAACAACAACAACAACAACAACAACAACAACAACAACAACAACAACAATAATAACACCCCCAAATTACCGCAGCGGAAACGACAGTGTCAAGGGGGTATTACTTCATAATATATATCAAGGTATAGAAAATGACCTCTAAATGAGATGTTTTGAAATGTTACCATTCGAATTATTAAAATCAGAGTTAAACAAGAGATTCAAAGTATAAAGTTACATAGATGTTTTTAAGATGTATCGAATGGTAATAGATAAAGGTATAAGTCTCCAAGTATGCAAATGACTCTACGATCCATGCATCCACTATCGCCTTATTAACCTGAGATAAACATGCTAAAAAGTTTCAACCAACGGTTGGTGAGTTCATAGACTTTAGTTTAATAGTAAAGCATTTGAATAAAGATTACACAGCAAAGGCATTGTAAATCCACTAAGTCCCAAGCCCCGCCCATACAAGACTTGCAACCTGTGTGTTTACAATCCACTGCTAAAGTATGAGTAGATGCGTATTCCGGATTATATTCACCCAAGGTCGCGTCATTTTGGACACAAGGGTGGGGACACCTTCCCAAATAGTACGTGTCACCCAAGGTCACGCATCTTGGACACAAGGGTGGGGGCATCTTCCCAAAATAGTACTATCAATACCTCTCCAACGGCTATGAATAGTGTGTATATGAATAGTTTAACACGTTAAGGCACATATTGTAATGAAACTACACATCATATCTAGAAAGTATAAAAGCGTATCGTATCATAAATGTTTTGAGTAATTGCATACCAATGCAAATCATGTATTTGATAAACGAGTAAATTAATTTAAGCACGTATCTCCCCCAAGTAGTTTAAAATGAATATAAAAGAGTAAGAGTGGGGCTATGACTCACCTTAGCTGTAAAGGTCAAAGTAATGTTATGTCAAAAAGTGTAACACGGGAACGGCTCCAACACACGACCTGAATAATAGGGAAGTCTGAGATTTCGATGATTTAAGATTGACTTGATGAGAATAGTGATTGTGAAAAAGTATCGGATAACGAATGGGTTTGTGATGAGAATGAATGACATGCTTAAAATGCTTAAAGTTCAAAAATAATATTATATATAATATTATCATGTTTTTATGTTTATTGAATCCGTATTTATCGTTTCTTCAAAAGTTGATGGATGATAAGTTATGCTTATTCGTTAAAAGTCTGTTATGTAAATATTAACGCAATGTTTGTTATATAAATCGTACTAATTGTAAAAGTGGATTTTAAGAACAAAAGGCATAAAACAAGTCATGTAAATGTTTATAGAATTAGTTTACTGGTTGGTCCTTGAAGTTACAATGAATTTACACTTTTAACCCTAACGGTGAAATATTTGCACCGTTAGTCTTTCGTTTGGAAATATTTACATTTTTAGTCCAAAAGATCCTAATATGACATTTTATGGTTTCTAGTTACTGTTTAATCCATTTCTACCCTCAAGTAATAAAAATGACAGTTTATTACACATTTATCTGAAAGTTACAATTTTAACCCAAATAGTATTATGTTTTGCATTTTTAGTCGAAAATTCACAAAGCTTATATATTAAATTTTCCGAAAGTTTTATATGCTTCAAGTAGCTTATTTAAGTTCATAAAAACTGATTATTCAATAAAAGAGCTTATTTATAGCTTATTGGGCTTTAACGTGTTAAATACAAAGCCCAATAAGAGAATTCGATCCATGGGGTTTCAATAGGATTTGGGCTTGGTCTTGGGCTTATTTTAGGGTCTTCAAAACAGGTCCAAACTGCTTATAACAAGCACAATAGCTTATCCGGTTGGCTTATTATAAGCTTAGTGGGCTAATAAGCCCACTCGATCTATATGTGTCTTTTTAGAAACTGTTTCGAATGCCAACACTTGGTCGATAAAAAGGGTGTCATAATAGCTTATTATAAGAGCTTATAATGTAGCTTATTAGATGAGACTATAGAGAAACAGTTGGTGCAATATATTCGATAGGTTGTATGTATAGAATTGATTTAATAGGCTTGTTCTAGTCGAATATAACAAAGTCCAAAAATATATCAATGACATAATAATGGTCGATATTAAAAGTAAGTTTAAAAAGTGTCTCGTTAAGTATTGACATGAGGTTATATGTGTCGAATGATGATTGTTCTTGATTTCTAGCCATCCAAAATATTAGGAGGTCAAGTTTATATGTGAAATGAAATAACGAGAAGTAGAAAAATACATAGAAGCTAAAACATGATATCGAATGCAATAAAATATGTAAGAATAAATGAAAAAAAATATGTATGTATAGAACTTGGTTCGATGGACTTTCCACACCTAAGTTGGTGGTGATAAAGCGTTGATATGAGCTAGGAATGAAGAGTTTTTGAACGAACTCGATAGAATGGTCGCAAAAGAATCGAGTTCAACACTTAAACGTTTTGGAAAAAAAAAAAGTCCAAACGACTAGAACTGGTTTTGTTTCTCTTCGAATAGGCTGGTCAGGAGAGGAATGTTTAATAGAATGAGTGTGAAATATGTTTGAGTGAAAATGAGTGAATGAGTGAACAAGGGAAAGGGTTATACGTATGTACATGCATGTATAGAGCGAATATAATGTATTTTATGAATGCAACTTGAGGTTATATTCGATTGTGGGAGAGAGGATAAGATTTAGGGAATATTTTAGCTAGGTAAGGAGTATAAGCTCAAGTGGGTTCTGTGTGTTTCAGTTTAGGACCGAGCAAAGGTCGAGTGGTATATATATGTATGGTACTTGACATATTAAAAGGTCCAACAACATGTGAACGTGACCAAAAGAGTATAGAAAAGATGTAAAAATGTTTATAGAGTCCTTAGGTCACGTTTAAATATAAATCGTATAGATAAAAATGGTTTTCGTTCGAATTTGAATTAACCCTTATATGAATTGTATATGTGTTGAACATGGTTAGCTTTTGGTCTCGTTTATGAACTAAACGTTCAAATCAAGCAATGAGACTTATCATTCCTGAATCTTGGGAGTATAAGGATTCGAAACATGTAAACTTTTGTATGGGCTGTGTGTCAAATTATAGAATGAAAGGTGCCAAGTAAATGAGATTGGTTCGAATGAAAATAAAATGAGTAATGAAATTTGGGTTGAACTTGTTTGGCTTAAATAGTGTTGGGTTGAAAAATAAGATTAAGGATCCATTTGGTGTTTTAATTGTGATTTGGATAGTCGTGGTGCGTGTGTGAGCTCATTCAAAAGTATTGTAATTCATGTAACAATGTGTTTGAATAGAAACGTAATAAACAAAATTTTCAAATTTTGCTTGTAAAAATTATTAAGTGAATAGTAACAATGGGTTAATACTAGATTAACGTTCACTAATGACTAGGGAATTCTACGGGTGGCTACAGTACTGATGAGTGTAAATACTCATCATTTTATACCCATATTTGACACAAAAATGACCAAAAACACCCGATTTATATTGCAGATATCCTTGGTTTGTGTTTTTATGTGTTTCAGGTACAAAGGATTGAAAACGGAGCAAAAACGGGCATTTTTGGATCGACTCGACAAAAATTGTGCATTTGATCAAGTGAAGACAAAAGTCAAAGTCACTCTCAAAAATACCAAGATGACACAAATGGTCCTTGGAAATTATTTTCAGTCTTTGGCAGCCTAGGTCCCTGGAGTTTCAGAGTTTACAAGATTGGTCCTTGAGCTTAACCCTTTTTACCAAATCCAAACCACTTAACCAATATCTTTTTATCCTAAACTAAAAACAAACCCAACCCATCACCACCTAAAACCTTAACCCAGCCCATAAACATTTCCCAAGCCCAAATAATATAAACCCACAACCCGGTCTTTCTTTTTTAGTTAATCCCACAAGTTGACCCGGTCAACTCTTCCCCTTTCCCACAAAATCCCGCCAAAATCCCACCGTCTCCCATCATTTCTTTCTCTGCTACACGCCACCACCCACTCTACTCCTCTGCTCCAGCTAGTTCACGTGTATCCCTCCCCCTCTTCACGAGATACCAAGCCAGGTCAGCAATCCATGTGACCATTTGGGCGCCAAAATCAATTTGAGGGCTAAGATCACTCCAACTTTAAACCAAGGGCTGGGATTTAATCCCAAGAAGCACACAAGGACTCCAAAGCTGTTTTATCTCACAAAAGAAGCACAAAGAGTGAAGACCCTTAGTTTTTTAGATTAGTATAAATAGGTTAGAGAATTTCAGTTGAAATTCAGGTTTTATTTAGCTAAAATTTTTAAGGTATTGTAACTCTTAAGATTATTTCTGTATTGTAATTTCACTTTGCTTTAATATAATTTCAATTTCTGTTTCATTTTTTAAATCCAAAAAAATAGTCTTTAGCTTAGTTACTGTACAAATGCTCATTTTCTGCTTATCTTAACATGTTTATGCTTATCTTAGCTTACTGATGTGAGCATGTTAGTTCTTTGAGTTTGAAGTCAGTTTCCTTAAAAAAGTTAGAAAAAGCCTTAAATAGCTTATTAGGACTTAGCTTATTCAGAGCTTATTGGTTCTTAAAAATAGCTTATTAAGGTATTGATAGTTAGTTTAAGCACTCATGTTTCAGAATCTTGCCTTACTTGAATCTGTTTTAGTTTAAAAATGCAAAGTCAGTTCCTAAAGGGGTGTTTGGCTTTTGAGTCAAACGGGTAAAAATCCATTGCCACTGTTCATTGACCAATGTGTGATGTTTGATTTAGCTTTTTAGAAGCTAGATAAGCTGCTGTTGTTAGGTCTTAAGTGATTTTGGTGCATTTTGAAGTTTTTGGTTGATAAGTGCAATTTGAGGACTAGGACTGCCCTAATTAGCTTCTAATAAGCTAAGGCTTATTTGATCTTTTATTTTGGCATTTACATGTTCATTCCAGTAATTAAAGTGAGTTTCTAAGTTTTGGTACTAGTTCATTAAGTATTAAAAGATTTAAGTGCTAAAAACCAAGACTGCTGCATCAGATTCTGATTTGCAGATCTGCACACACAAATTTGTTTATCTCAGCTTTTTGTTGTCCTCATATCTGCTTATCTGTTTAAGCTTATCATTTGATTTTTGGTATTTAGGTAGTTTGTAGTACTAATTTTCAGTTTATGAGCTTGGTTTGCATTTGTTAGCTTATTACTTAGCTTATTTTTGGTCTGCAAATCCCCCATAAGAACTGATTCAATCCTGCATCAATTTTAGTTTCTAACCTCATCTGATCTAGGCCTTAATTGGATAAGCAATTGAGTGTAGAATTTGGGCATTTTCAGTTTTAGAGTAGTCTATAGTACTAGCTTCTACATTCTACTTTTAGTTTCCCCTAATTAGCTGTTGCCTAGCTTTTAGATCAGCTGCAAATAGGCTGATAAGTCATTTGAATCTCCCCTAATTTGTTACTGCACTAAAGTGCTTATTGGCTTATTTTTAGAGCTTATTAAAACTGCTTATTTGCCCAAACTGCTTATTCGGGTTTAGAAAAGTTCCACTTTCATTTTTCATAGATTCATAATATTATTTAAGATTTTTCTGCAAAGTTTCAGATTTTTCCTTCATGTTTTAATATTTTTAAACATTTATTTTCCTTAAATCAGTTTTGAAAATATAACAAATAAAATAAAAGTAAAAAAAATATATAATTCTTTTTTTAAAAATTTTCTTTTATCATTTCAGACTTAGGAAAAATAATTTGGTACCCGTAGAGTTTATATTTCATTATTTTGACGTTTTTAGTTTCTTATTTTCCGTTTTTAATTTCGTTATTTGTTTCCTTTGCGTTTTTATTTATTCTTTGTAGATTTAAGTTTCCCTTACCCTATTTATGTTTCCCGTAGTTTTAAGTTATCCTTATCCTAATTATGCTTCCCGTAGTCATTAGTTATTTAATATTAATCAAAATCCAAAATATCTCCGTTTTTATATTTCAAACACGATTCACAAACCCGATCTCACAAATTCCATTCATCCTTCATCGGGGATAACGAACCGGGTTACACATACTCCACTTGTGTTTCCTTAGAAAAATAACGTGTTGATTTTAACCGATCAATTTTTGGCGCCGCTGCCGGGGAAGGTTGTAGCGAATTTTAAAATCTCGTTTGTCGTTTCGTGTTTTCAAAACCTTTCTTTGTGAAAGTTTTCCATTCTTTTTGTCAATATTTTCAAAAGAAACCAAAGATCATAAAAATCACCACAAACACTTTTCCTAAAGTGTTTACAATACCATAAAAATTTCCAACAAAACAAATCATGAGTTCATTGTTTTCGGATTATCTTGAAATTACAACCTATACATGTAACACCCCGACCCGACAAGGGTAGAGATGTCACAATAATGGTGACATATCAGAAATATACACAAGCATACATCTTCAATAATACAATGGAATACAAAGGTTTCAATAAATTACAAGGAAATACAAATTTACAAAGGAATAAATACTAAGTCTGAAATATAAATTCTTCTAGTCATCTCTATAACAAAATATCTATCACGGTGTAGTCTTCTAAGTCCAATGGTACTCTCCACTCCTACCCAGCTTCCTACTAAAACCTGCCGCAGGAAAAGAAATGCGGCTGCGCTTCGAGAGCCCAGTGAACAGATATAACGGTAACAAAGCAGTAATAAAGAATAGTACAGAGTGTCAGAAATATATGTTATGCAGATATAATCAGAATCAAAGGATAAATAAAGGAGTAAGGATAAAGGATAGGGAATAATAAGTAGGTGAAGGTAAAAGGAAATAGTGCAAGGTATAATAATGGTCAAAGGTAAGTAATGTATATGATAAATGTAAACAGTAATCCACCACGAGCCCAGAAACAGAGATATAATATATATAACCATGCCATCATCATCAATCAGAGGGGTGTCCTCTCAGTAACCAGATAATATAAGGGGTGTCCTCATGTATCAAATGGAGTAGCTAGCTCCCAGAGGTTGTGAAAGAAGTGTATCGCACACACCATCAGTCACCAGAGATATAACAGATAATATAAACAGATAACAGAAACAAAACAAATCTAGGATGCATCCATACGCCCCAGGTGGCCAGAGTCTACCAATAAACACCAGATAAAATAAAGTCAGGGACGGGATAGGTCATCTCTCTCCTACCCTAGAGTCAAGTCATCGGTGCATCAATGACAAGGACATGAACACCTCATGCCTAGTGAGTTGGCTTGGGTATCAAACCGTGGTCAGGGTCAAGTATCAAGTATCAGGTCAAAATCAGAGTGTCATATCAGAAGATTCATAGCATAAGGTTCATGTCAAATAATTCAGAAGTAAATATCAGAGGTTTAGAAATCAGATAGGTTTATATCAGAGTTTATAACAATGTTCAAGTCCAGTTTCAGAATAGTATATCAGATTAATGCTTATATCAAAGTTCAAATTAAGTTTCAAAACAAGCGTTTATAACCAGGTTTAGAATAAGGTTCAAATCAAGGTTCAATAGATCATATCAAAAGTTCATAATCAAAAAGGTTTATAGGTTCATAGAAAGACTTTAATTCAAAGGTTTCATATTAAACTTGTATTTAAAATAATCTTTCAGTAACTTTCATAAAATGATGTTTAGTAAAACCTTTTTATAAAGATAGTCTTTAAAAGAGATTTTCATAAAACCCTTAATGCATTTTCAATTCAAAATTGGTATAACATCGTATTCAAAAGCTTTTCTCAAAACATTTTCAGATATAATTAAGAAAGGTTTTCCCATTTCAGTTTCAATATCAAAAGGTCTATATCAGAAGTTCATATCAGAGGGTTCAATATCAGAAGGTCCATTATCAGAAGGTTCAATATCCGAAGGTTCAATATCAGAAGGTTATAACAAAGGGGATCGTAGCAATGGCATAAATACTGAAACTGACAGATCAGAAAAATGAAAGAGATCATGAGAAACCTGTGAGAAGGTTCAGAATATCTGTACCTTATTAGCAGTGCAGAAAATAAACAAGCAAATAAATACTGAACAGATCAAGGCTTCTCCTTCTTCGCACCTAAAGGAGTAGAAGACGGAATTACAAAGGATTCCAATTCAGATTATTACTTTTAGTTTACCTTTCCATTTTAAGTAACTTTCTATTTTTAGTAACTTTCCAGATTTAGTAAGTTTCCAAAATTAGCAGGTTTCCAGAATTAACAGATATTATCATTTCAGATTAGATTAAGTCCTTACTCAGAGATTATTATGGAATAAAGGTATATTTTAACAAGTTACAGAAGTCTAAGGTTAATTATGCCAAGTTCACAAAGTTTAGGGTTTTAATTGTAACTTCATCAATTTCAAAGGTCTTAAGTGAAAATACTTCAAGTACTGATTTAAATACATATTTTATTCAGAATGACATCATAATCCCTTTAGTTTCATAATTTATAGATTATACCCCATTAGTTACAATATTTACAAAACAAACCCTTTAATTACATAATTCATGATTTAATCCCTCTAATATCCATATTTACCAACCAAGCATGTTATTTTACCAAAATTCAGAATGTCACATCAGAATTTACATATAGTACTATTCAGCCCCTCAGATTTCAGAATTCACACAATTATTCCTTTAAGTTTACAAAACTTATAAATTAAATCATAATTCCATAATAATTACACATTAGGCCCATAAATACTCAAAATTACACAAAACACTCTTAATATTATTATTTACTCAAAATGACTTCAAGTTTCCAGAATTTACATTTTTAGTCCCTCTAGTTTAATTATTTGCAATTCGAATTAACAATTTTATATAATTACCTTTTAAACCTTTTAATTACAAATCTAACATACATGGCCCTTATTTTATATTTTTACATGATTAGTCCCTGATTAAAAACACATCACAAAATATCCCATGAATTTCAAAAATTACAAAACAGCCCCTATACTTTTTATTTTTAAATCGTTATTTAATAAAAACATCACAAAAATACTACAAACCCTAGAATTAATTCCCAATCATTACACCATCATTCTTAACAACCTTAAAAATCATTTATGACCAGAATCTCACACCAAAACCCTAACCCTAACTCATTTCCTTTTTATTTTATTTCTTTTCTTTATTTTCTAAATTAGCGATTACAACAAAAATTCACAAACCATGATCCAAGCCTCAACAATTCGAATTAGAATTTTTATGAGATCTTATATATTATATAGAGTCCACATAAAATAGTGCTCATGCCCATAAAATTCGTATATAATTATTTAGAGTTTTATTACGTTTTTAAGGTTTAATTCACAAATAATTTATAGATCATGCATGGTACGATTCTATCATTTTATTTGAGACTTATATGATGTATAGAGCATGGGAAAAATACCAAACCAGATCTGGAATGAAAAGAACAGGCTGAACGAATTAAACTCCTCGGATTGAATAATACGACACCAATAATTCCCACGAGCTCACGAGTGATCCCACGACCTTGTATACAATTTTCACAGATCACATATGATATAAGAGACTCAGGAAAAATTCCAAAATAATTTTAGCATGATCGTATGAATTATAAGGGGATTTACCTCACGTTTTGAACAAAATTCGACAACAAAGAATCTAGGCCTCTATAATTCTAAGTACTAATTTCTTGGCTTCCTAGAAATATAATGAACTCAGGAAAATAGTCTTGGGCCTCCAGAAATTCGCAGGAATGAGAGATGAATTATTTGGTGGTTTTGTGATTTACGGTATGTGAAAATAGGAAGGAATAAGTGATATAAATTATATAGAAGGTAAAATACTGGTTCTAATGGGATTTTGTGCTTAAGGATCGGCCCATATTTGTAAACAAAATCAGATTTTAATTTTGGTTGATCATATCCTTAATTGTTTGTATTTATCTTCACTTAAACTAATTTTATTTATACCGAAATAATTAAAAACAATGTATATTCGGTTTTCAAAATTATTTGTGGTAACATGATAATTATTTTGGACATATGAAAATTATTACAAGACTTGTCTTAAGTTTATTTTACCTTTATGTAATTTATTTCATAAGATTTGAATTAATTTGATGCTTATTATAGCCTTTAATTGAATTTTTAAGTCATAAGGGCATTTTGGTCATTTTACATGTTATCTGAATTTCAGGTATTACAACTTCTTCCCCACTAACAAAAAAATTTCGTCCTCGAAATTTGCAGAAAGCAGAACGAAAAGAGAGCAGAAAACAAAACAAAGACATAACAGACTAAGACGAGAATTGAGATGAAACGAAACAGAAACACAACTGACGGTGAACCGACATATGAAAGATTTGTTTCTCATGACTCGAACTTGTAGATTCCAAAATTGTTTCAGATCCTCAGAACAGACATAACATACTGAATCCAGATCAGAAGAATAACATACCAAACGTAGTAGATGAAAATCAGATTCTCTCGGAAGAGACAAAGAAATACATAGGGTTTTGATGGATATGCCGTTCACAGACATTGATTAGACAAATCAGATTAGAAGGTGCAGGAAATAGATTATTGATAACATCAATTGGCATAAAGTTCTACAATATAACCTAAGATAGTTATCAGAAGTACAGAGGTCAGCAAAACGCGTGACGAGAATCCAGATGTATCAATTCGCATAACGGTGAAAGCAGATTACGCGCATAGGTAGAATGAACTTAAAGTCTCACTAACGCAGACGATCTCAAACAGTTATCAGAATTTCTAAAGCTTCTAAGGCACTTCTCGAAATATCCTATGCCCACAACAAGTGCACGTTATATGATGTAAGTATTATCACGTTGGCCAGACGTCATAATACTGGCATCATATAAATATGCCCTCATGATGGTCATACTTTATCTCAAGTCATGAACATAACAACTTATCTTAATCCACCTAATCCAACTACAGTCTCAGAGGTCATCAGAATCAACATCATAACTAAGAGGAGAAACGAACTACTCGAAAGAGTTAACGGAACAGGTCTAAAATGTCTATCAGAACCGGATATGTCGCCAATAGCGTCAATCCTTCATCACTCATCAGAATCAACTCAGACAATACCAGAGGTTGCTTCAAAATCCTCATAACAAACTATCGGCCTACATACGCAGAATGAATGCATAACGGAATTATTAACAGAGGGTCTAAATCATTCAAAGGATCTTAGCATCTGGTAACGGGAATTTAAGTAAGTTAAGTGAAATACGTCATCCATAGTTTCATCCTTCACAGAATCAACTCTTCCAACGTAAACGTTTGCTTCAGAATTATCATTCCTTCAATACATGATCTTCTTCCAAGTCCATGCAGTCTGTCGTATGATCATAGGATGTAAAGGAATTATAAACTTGAGTCTGGCCCCTCAAGCCTTCGACACTTTACCTTGTGGTGTGGTAACGTGAATCTCTGACATGGTTATTGTGCATCTTCCCTTCGCGAGTCTGCTTCGGCTCTCAATTCATGTTAGTACAACTAAAACGAATAGAGAACAAGACGGTGTGTTTCTGACAGGTCTCCCGGCACAGTTCGAAATTCGCCAACTCAAACTGTTGTCATCACAGGATACGGGGTAGTGATACAATTAGTTTTACGATAGTTGATACGCTGACGTAGAATTTTCTCTTTCTTCTTCATAAATTAATAGGGTATTCAGAGGGAATACTGAGGTGAACAAAATCATAATTCATCAACTTCTTCAATCTCTCAACTTCTATATCATCATGGATCGTCGATTGAGGTCGGTTCAAAGTCAATTCTACTTTGCAAACAGGAGGGAAACCCAAGAGTTTCATCAGAAAACATCAGAATACTTGTACAACAAAACTTCTAATGCCCAAAACTTTCTAAGGGTGGATATTAATACATGTCAGGAGAACTTCGACAATCGAATGAGATCGGAGCATGTGCTTCCATAGCAACATTAATCTTAACAGATTCAATCGGCTGAGAGTCATCATAATAAAAGTAGGGTAAAACAGATTTGTTAAAAGTCACATTTCAGATACGGTAGTCTATGGTAGCTTTATGAAGAGTGATGCGCGTGTGCGTATGCTCTAATTTATACCCACGGTATGTCGTTGTGGTTTTAGCAGTATTCAAGTTTTAAATTTATATTTAGCCGACTTATCAATAACACACACACTTTAACGAGCTGTGTACCCGGTCAGTATGAATATAATGGTAAGTAGAGTGTCGATCACTAAGAGTGGAACGTATTATCTAGTTATTCTAATCAGTATTTTAATATCTTAAGTTAGCTATACAACCTAATCTAACGCAAGGGGGTTCAGCCTGAGAGACTGGCACGGTTTGGTTGTGATTAAATAATAAACTAAACTAATAAGCACGAATCAGCGAGTAGCACACACGTACACAGATAAATACTTGAGACAATAAGAAGACCTGTCCTGATAGTTAAGTAGCTTGTCACTTGTTTTATTGCTAGTTTTATATGAAGTGTATAGTTCGATGCAACGCACCGAGATTAAGTCCTTTCTCGTTGGTTCTAATCTTATCGGCGAGTAAACCCTTAATGATTACTTATGACTATCCTATTTATCTTTCTTCCTACTTTTCTACAGACGATAGAATGCATAGGCGATCTAATAAATAGGCGAGGAAGGGGCACCAAGCAATGCTCAGCTAGACACAGAGGTTATCAATGCACTAATAAAAGTCACCAAAGACATCAACATATAAACTTTAATTAATGGGAAAGCAATTTTAAGGGGAGTCGAAGTGCATGGTTAAATCCATGATCACAAGCCCATCAATCCTGACCAATTAAAGTGTACTAATACAATAAAACAAAACTACTTAATGAATTAAATACATGCAGGACCTTCTTACAGCTCTTGTATCTTCGTTCAAGGTGTGTCTTGTGCTGCTACTTCGACTGAATTCGGCCTTAGGTTTCTGTGGTCTTCGGTCTTCTAAAACTGTCGAACTAGGGCTCTTGAAATTCGTCTGTCTTTGGGGTATTTATAGTTTCTGTCTGAGGGTAAGATGCGGTGCATCTAATAAGTAGATGCGGCGCATTGACTTAACTTCGCGTGGGGTCCAAGATTAATATATTCAGGAATATTCGTATACCGCCAGAAGATGCGGCGTAACTCCAATCTTAGATGCGGCGCATGTCCTTTGCCGTCTTGGATAATATCTTGTGAAATCTTGATAGTGATGCGCCGTATGTAATAAGTAAGATGCGGCGTATCTGGAGCAGAATGTCTTGATCTTGTACATTTCAGTAGACTCTTAACTCTTTGCTTGTTTTGCTCCATAATTAGTCCAAAATCGCCAAGTTTCACATAATACTTGTTTTTACCTGAGAATTACAAAAGTAAACATTAACGTACCAATTCTCACAGATAATATAATAAAACAAGTCAAATAAATAGGATAAATGATGGTAATAAAATGTACTTATTTGAGTTCATCAAATATCCCCCCACTTGAACTTTACTTGTCCCCAAGTAAACCTTAGAATTAATCTTATGAAAATGTATCCTAAAAGATGTTAGGATTTATTTTTATATTTAAGCATGTATTCATTTTTGTCATAATCACACAACCAAACACTTAACGAATGAGAAGTAAAATAAAATAATTCTGAATAAAGCAAATATAATCGTTTAACTGTCCAGTCGTGACGAATATTCTATCATAGGCTTGGCAAGTATACGCATCTCCCCCACTAAATCCAAGGAATAACAAGTCTAAAGCGGTAAAAAGGGGTTTGTGAGGTTTAAGGGTTAATCATTCTTCTTAATCTCTATCGATCTCAAATTCCAGAAAAGGCGACAAAATCACAAATACATGATCGAATCCACGAACACGATACTTGCAATTGCTCAAATCCTTAACTCGAATAGGCTAAAGATAGGACCAAGTAATCTTCACCAATAATATTATATCAAAAAGGGCGACAAAATCATAAATACATAGCCGAATCCATGACTACGATACTTAAGATTGCTCAAATCCCTAATCTCAATAAATCAAAGGTTTGGATAAAGAATAATATAGGGTATGGATAATATTTGGGATACAAATTGGTGTAAAATGAAAAAAATAAACAAAACAGGAAAATTAAAATCCTAAGTGTGGTTAATTACTATCCCAACCATCCCATGAATAAGACTCGTATCATTGAATAACTCACGCTTTAACACTTGAAACACACGCTTTTAGGTAGACACGAATTATACTCAACAAAATCTCGATCAAAGAATAACCTTTAGTTGGCGTTCCATAACGTTCAACTCCCATTCAATCCATAGATATATTATACAACAACTAGTGGCGATATCGACCACTTAATACACAACTTTACATAAGTTGGTTAAAACAAACATCCAACTTTTCTTTTTCTTTTCTATTTTTTTGATTTTTTTTTATTTTTTTTGATTTTTTTTTTTTGATGAAACATAAACATAGATGTATAAAATTTCACAACTTTTCTATCACTTTCTTTCCGGATAATTTTTCCATACTTTTCATGACTTCAGAAATAACGGTAATAGTGAAAGTAGTAAACACACGAAAAATAAACTCAAAGATATAAAATATTTACTTTCACTCCAATTGCATTGTGCAATTTCCCGACCTAACCAAAGATAATGAATTACGCACGCGAACACAAGTAATGTAAGGAAACACACTTTGCCTAAAGAAATTAACCAACCACGGATTTTAATCTACAGGGTAGGCTAAGGTGTAAGGGTGTAACGAAACATTATAAACATAGGTGTAAGAAACGAAAGGAATGGCTCTGAGTGTTTTTCTAGGGGTATCTTACTATAAAAGTGAGAGTAACAAAAGGGTTTATACGGGGTTAACTAACCAGTGTAGTTAGCTAATGACACATAACATATAAAGGCTATTTGGGTGTAATCCTAGAAATTTACCAATTTAGACAAGTCATTCCAATTATAAAAATAATGCTTATTATGGTGGTCTCGAATAGTATACAAGCCAAGTTCTAAAGTTTACAAGTCACCGGCACACTCATAGATTTGTGAATTTTGAAAAATCACAATTTTTGAAAATAACGTCATGTGTGCAGCTATGCAACTTAGATCTTAAACAAAAACATGCTAAAAATTTTAATTTTGATATATTAAGCACATTTTAAGCATATATTTTAAGCATATTTTGAAAAGTTTAGGACAAGTAAGTGTTCTAATTCTCCAATCCCCCCACTTAAGTTAAACAACATCCTCGTTGTTTGTATCAAAGGTTAAAAACTGGAAAATAAAAGAATTAGAACAGAAAAACTCCCCTGAGATTTGCTCGGTATGATCCTCCATTATTTGTATAAGAGCAAAAATTATCTTCTTGTGGATTAGAACGTTTAAGCTTCATATTTGATGTATCCACAGGAAATGCAGGAATCTATAATACCACCAAGACTTTAAACACATCTAAATTAAGAAGGTTCAAACTTGCATAATACATTAGTAGTTAGTAAAAATAAAACATAAAAAATAAAAATGAAAATCATCAGGTCAGTCGATGCGCCGTATCTTATGGAAGAAGATACGCCGTATCGAGCCTGGAATAAATACAAATCAGAATAGAAGATGCGTCGCATCCTTAACCAGGGATGCGCCGCATTAAAATAAACTGACAAAAAGTTTTAAAGTCGAAAGTAAAAATGCAGAAAAATAAAGTAAGATATGACCAGTGCAGGAGATGCGTCGCATCTCAGGATTGAGATGCGCCATATCCTCTGCGGGCCTGACTGACTCGACACAGAACAGAATAGTAAAAATTTTCTCTCCGGGTTGTCTCCCGGTAAGCACTTGTCTTTATTCCAGAGTCTTCAAGTTAGACTCACGTTCAGCTCTTTAATATCGATCATTGAAGGAGTCGGAAGCATCGCGCTCCCTCATCGCCAATTCAGTAATATTGAACACTCCTTGCTCGTCCTTAATTTCCACGCCATTCTTCTTTAATATCTGTAAAAATAAAGTCCTGTCCCTTTCGGGTAGAGATGACAAAATGATAGACGGGAAATTCTTATTATCATAAAGGCATAAATAAGCAAGGTGGGGTGGTAGTTCAATAAACACATCATTGTTCAAATTCGTATGCTCAACTATCCTCCTACGTTTGTTAATTACTACGCAATCATACCACTCATCATCAGAATTATTAACAATATCGCGTCTAAGTTCGGTAGGTACATTAAGGTCAATAAATTCCTCAAAGTTCTCATGATTAGGATTAGTTGAGTTGTTTTGAATCAATGTTTCTCCCATAAGTCTAGCTTCAAGATCGAGGTCCATACGCTCTCTTAATCCTAGCACATAGACGCCTCTAATTATGCTTTTAACAGGATCTTAGCATTTATAGACTAGTTTATTATTCCCTACCCTTAATGAGATTTTTCTTTTAAACACATCAATCTTAGCACGGGCAGTAGACAAGAAAGGTCTTCCAAGGATTAAAGGAATCTTAACATCCTCGGGCATATCTAATATAACAAAGTCTACAGGGAAAACAAACTTCTCAATCTTAACTAGCACATTATTAGCAATCCCTTCAGGTCGTTTTACCGTTTTATCAGCCAATTCAATAAACAACTTAGTTGGTGCTAATTTTCCTAGTCCTAGGGTAGTGAATGTCTTAAGGGGCATTACACTAACGCTAGCTCCTAAGTCAGCTAACACATTATTGAAAGATATATCATTAATTGAACAAGGTAAAGTAAAACTTCCTGGGTCCTTTTCTTTATGAGGCAAGGCATGTAAGTCGGTTGCAGAGCTCTCTTCTTTCATTGTAGCCTTGATCTCCTCTTCAATCTTCGTCTTCTCTTTGAGTAACCTCCTTAAACTGATTGAAGAATTAAAGAAAAATTCGGGTCTTGCACCATCATTACCATTCATCAGTCTTCTAGGAAAAGGAATGTTAGGAGTGACTTCTTCTGTGGTGCTTATGGCCTTGACATGATCTCTTGGGTTGGTTTCAGTTGAGCTAGGTAAACTTCCGTATCCCCTTTCTTGAAGAACTTTGCTCATTTGTCCAATTTGTTGTTCCAATGCTTTGATCGAAGCTCCTTGATTTCTTGTAATAGTGTCCGTTGAAGCTCGGATTTCTTTGATCATAGCAGTGTTCTCTTCATGTGTTTTAGCAGCATCGGCCATAATTTGCTTTAAAGTGTCATCTAAAGTCTGCCTCCTTTCTTGATAAGCGGGATTAAAGTTGTTCTTTTGATAGAATCCCGGAGTGGCTTCCCTAAATCTTCCTGAAGGTCGGAATGATTGTCCAAATTGTGTGTAGTATGCTTCTTCAAAAGTCTCACTTTCATTCTTATTCGGGCAATCCTTAGTGTAGTGAGGTCCTTCGCACTTTTCACATCCAACTTGGGCAGCATACACTTTTTCATCACGCTTCTTCATCTCTCTACTAATTTTATCCAATTGAGCTTGAATAGCAGCAAACCCGTCAAAATTAGTGCTGCTCTTAGATCTAGTAGAGGTTCCATCGTGCCATTTTTGAGAATGATCAGCAGCTTCTTGGATAGCTTTCCTAGCATTAGCTGCACTCATTTGAGGCACAGCTCCCTTAGCATCCAAGATTTGTCTAGTAGGCACGTCCAATCCTTGATAAAACAATATTATCTCCTGCATTGGGGTTAGATAGTGTTGAGGACATTTTACCAGTAAATCTTTAAACCATTCCCAAGCTTGATAAAGAGTTTCATCAGGCTCTTGCTTGAAACTGTTGATAGCCTCCATCTTTTTAGCAGTCTTAGCAGGTGGACAATATCTTTTCAGGAATTTGCTCTTCAAATCTTCCAACGTTGTGATTGAACTAGCAGGTTCATTCCTTAGCCACTTATTAGCAGCTCCTTTAAGTGAAATTGGAAAGATTCTAAGCATAAGTTGATCGTCAGTGACTCCTTCCGTAGTAAACAAATCTGCAATCTCGAGGACCTTTTCAACATGTTCATTAGCATCTTCATGTTCTGTCCCACTGAAAGCATTTTCTCTTAGCTCCTTGAGAAACTGACCCTTCAACTCAAATTTTGACTTTTCATCAAACTTTGGTCTAGCAAATCCTGAACTGTAATCAGCACGGGTACTGTTCATGTATTCCTCCATAGTTGTGTTTTCGCCCATTGCTTCTGTTTCTTCTTCCTCTTTCTCTTCAGAAAAATAGTCAAGCTCGAATGAACTTGAAATATCAAAGCTCTTTGTGTTGAAAAGCCTTTTAAGCGAATGAAAGGCTCGTTTAGGATCGTCGAAAGGTTGAATCAAGTTCTTCGTAGAACTCCTGGTCATGCACTTCCTGAAACTATCACAAAAGCATCAGTAGGGTATGTTCAAGAAAGTAATATATCAGAAAATCAACAACGAAAACGGAATACGAAAAATTAAAGTTACTGATATCTGCAGACGATGCGCCGTATCCAAAAAGTTGGATACGCCGTATCTTATAATCGTTTAAAATTTAATCAGACTTTATTCAGAAAATAGATACGCCGCTTATAAATTTAGAATGCGCCGTATCAGTATTAATTATCCAAAATCGATATTTATTTAAAATTAAATGCGTCGTATTAACAAAGGTTAATGCGCCGTATTTTCGTTACGTTTCAAAATACAAGATTTTTGATTCAGAAAGATGCGCCGTATCGATAAAAATCGATGCGTCGTATCTGTTTAATAATTCGAAAACTGTTTTTAATTAAAATAATAGATACGCCGTATCTGTGAAAACAGATGCGCCGTATGGCGTTATCGCTTAGAAAAATTTCTTATTAAAAACAGAATACGCCGTATCTTGGGGAAAGATGCGTCGTATTCGAATTAATTAAACGCGTTGTATTTTATAAAAATTAAACGCAATACGCCGTATCTATGAAAATAGATGCGCCGTATCGTTTATATAAGCTCAGTACAACGATAGCAGAATACAGAAAATACAAAAAATAAAAACAAATAAACACAAACGAAAACAAACAAAAATAAAAACACACAAAAACAGAAAATATGCAAAATAATACAATGAATGCAATTTAACTAATACACAACACGGTTAGCGGTTAGATTAAAAATTAAAAAGAAAGACCTAATTAAAATACTAATCAAATTAACAGATAATAACAATTCACTCCCCGGCAACGGCGCCAAAAACTTGATGCGCGTGTGCGTATGCTCTAATTTATACCCACGGTATGTCGTTGTGGTTTTAGCAGTATTCAAGTTTTAAATTTATATTTAGCCGACTTATCAATAACACACACACTTTAACGAGCTGTGTACCCGGTCAGTATGAATATAATGGTAAGTAGAGTGTCGATCACTAAGAGTGGAACGTATTATCTAGTTATTCTAATCAGTATTTTAATATCTTAAGTTAGCTATACAACCTAATCTAACGCAAGGGGGTTCAGCCTGAGAGACTGGCACGGTTTGGTTGAAATTAAATAATAAACTAAACTAATGAGCACGAATCAGCGAGTAGCACACACGTACACAGATAAATACTTGAGACAATAAGAAGACCTGTCCTGATAGTTAAGTAGCTTGTCACTTGTTTTATTGCTAGTTTTATATGAAGTGTATAGTTCGATGCAACGCACCGAGATTAAGTCCTTTCTCGTTGGTTCTAATCTTATCGGCGAGTAAACCCTTAATGATTAGTTATGACTATCCTATTTATCTTTCTTCCTACTTTTCTACAGACGATAGAATGCATAGGCGATCTAATAAACAGGCGAGGAAGGGGCATGGCGATCCAAGCAATGCTCAGCTAGACACAGAGGTTATCAATGCACTAATAAAAGTCACCAAAGACATCAACATATAAACTTTAATTAATGGGAAAGCAATTTTAATTGGAGTCCAAGTGCATGGTTAAATCCATGATAACAAGCCCATCAATCCTGACCAATTAAAGTGTACTAATACAATAAAACAAAACTACTTAATGAATTAAATACATGCAGGACCTTCTTACAGCTCTTGTATCTTCGTTCAAGGTGTGTCTTGTGTTGCTACTTCGACTGAATTCGGCCTTAGGTTTCTGTGGTTTTCGGTCTTCTAAAACTGTCGAACTAGGGCTCTTGAAATTCGTCTGTCTTTGGGGTATTTATAGTTTCTGTCTGAGGGTAAGATGCGGCACATCTAATAAGTAGATGCGGCGCATTGACTTAACTTCGCGTGGGGTCCAAGATTAATATATTCAGGAATATTCGTACACCGCCAGAAGATGCGGCGTAACTCTAATCTTAGATGCGGCGCATTTCCTTTGCCGTCTTGGATAATATCTTGTGAAATCTTGATAGTGATGCGCCGTATGTAATAAGTGAGATGCGGCGTATCTGGAGCAGAATGTCTTGATCTTGTACATTTCAGTAGACTCTTAACTCTTTGCTTGTTTTGCTCCATAATATGTCCAAAATCGCCAAGTTTCACATAACACTTGTTTTTTACCTGAGAATTACAAAAGTAAACATTAACGTACCAATTCTCACAGATAATATAATAAAACAAGTCAAATAAATAGGATAAATGATGGTAATAAAATTTACTTATTTGAGTTCATCAAAGAGTCAGCCAATCCATAACCAAAAGACCTCAAAATCAAATATTTCCAGAGTAAACGGATTCGTAGGATGAGTACGGTCGCCAAGCCAGACGGATAGTTCATATATCAAGGTCAAGTACGTGGTTCATCAGAGTGTGGAATTAGATAAGCGGACAATTCAAGGTGTTGGAGTCTTGTTTAGCTATTTAGCATAAGTGGCAGGTAGGTTGTGGATCATCGGTAATACGAACATCGTATAAAAGTGAGGCGTATAGAACATCAGTTATCAGCATCATCATGCTCAGTTAACAATTTCATATCGAGACAAAATTATCGTCATATCCTTCCAAAAGAAACTAGTGACGGCAAGATTCATTTTTCAAAGGGAGGGAATAAACTTCCTTTATCCATGGTTAATAATCACCAGAGTTCTCATAGGAGTAGTAATAGACTTTACAAGACAGAGTAGTATCAGATGATACATTTATCTCCAGCACGGGTAATGAATTCATAAAATGTGTCAAACATATTAGGGTTAAATAACCTTCGGAATGGTCGGAGAGGTATCAAACTGTTTATCAAACAGATCAGAAGTGAAGATCAAAATCAGTTAGCGGTAGCAAAAGTTTAACAATCGAAAATCATGGTAGGAAGTTCAAAATTATTTCAAATGCCAAAGGTGAGACATAGGAGGATAGTCGTCAATATATTTTGAATGTTTAATCAATCTCTCATCAGAATAAAATCAAAGTTAACTATCCAAGGAAGACGGGTCAACAAAGCAAATCTTACCGTTTCGAATAAGAGGGAAAACATTTTTATACTCGTGGTTAAACACCACAATACTTCTCATGGGAACAGAGGTGGTTAAGACTAAATCAAATAGTGTCAGAAGATTCATAGATGATTATCAGAAGGAAGAAACAACTAACAGATTGTATCAGGTATATCATCTTCATGGAAATTATCAGAATGCCCGAAGAGATCAGAATGATTAACAGAAAGTTCAGAGGTTGGAGTCGGAATCTGAAGGTAAGGATCAAATAATGTCAGACAATTACTATGCAATTCTCAATGCTTTCAAGATTTAATTAGGTTTCAAATCTTATGTGGTGCAAGGCATAAGCTTTCAATCACCAAAAGTGATCTCAACAAGCAAGGCACAAATCAGAGTGATGCGGAAGCAATGATACTTAAACAAATGACTTATAGTCTACCCATTCCTCACTGGTCAGAACTTAAGTTCCTATAGGGAAATCCTAAAGCAAATCCTTACAGGTTATCTTGTGAGCGCCTACAGTGGAAACCTAATGGTCCAAACTTCACAGGTCAAGGGTAAATGTATTACAAGTCGCAGCCTGTCTCTCTGATACCATAAATTGTAACACCCCGACCCGACAAGGGTAGAGATGTCACAATAATGGTGACATATCAGAAACATACACAAGCATACATCTTCAATAATACAATGGAATACAAAGGTTTCAAGAAATTACAAGGAAATACAAATTTACAAAGGAATAAATACTAAGTCTGAAATATAAATTCTTCTAGTCATCTCTATAACAAAATATCTATCACGGTGTAGTCTTCTAAGTCCAATGGTACTCTCCACTCCTACCCAGCTTCCTACTAAAACCTGCCGCAGGAAAAGAAATGCGGCTGAGCTACGAGAGCTCAGTGAACAGATATAACGGTAACAAAGCAGTAATAAAGAATAGTACAGAGTGTCAGAAATATATGTTATGCAGATATAATCAGAATCAAAGGATAAATAAAGGAGTAAGGATAAAGGATAGGGAATAATAAGTAGGTAAAGGTAAAAGGAAATAGTGCAAGGTATAATAATGGTCAAAGGTAAGTAATGTATATGGTAAAGGTAAACAGTAATCCACTACGAGCCCAGAAACAGAGATATAATATATAAACCATGCCATCATCATCAATCAGAGGGGTGTCCTCTCAGTAACCAGATAATATGAGGGGTGTCCTCATGTATCAAATGGAGTAGCTAGCTCCCAGAGGTTGTGAAAGACGTGTATCGCACACACCATCAGTCACCAGAGATATAACAGATAATATAAACAGATAACAGAAACAGAACAAATCTAGGATGCATCCATACGCCCCAGGTGGCCAGAGTCTACCAATAAACACCAAATAAAATAAAGTCAGGGACGGGATAGGTCATCTCTCTCCTACCCTAGAGTCAAGTCATCGGTGCATCAATGACAAGGACATGAACACCTCATGCCTAGTGAGTTGGCTCGGGTATCAAACTGTGGTCAGGGTCAAGTATCAAGTATCAGGTCAAAATCAGAGTGTCATATCAGAAGGTTCATAGCATAAGGTTCATGTCAAATAATTCAGAAGTAAATATCAGAGGTTCAGAAATCAGATAGGTTTATATCAGAGTTTATAACAATGTTCAAGTCCAGTTTCAGAATAGTATATCAGATTAATGCTTATATCAAAGTTCAAATTAAGTTTCAAAACAAGCGTTTATAACCAGGTTTAGAATAAGGTTCAAATCAAGGTTCAATAAATCATATCAAAAGTTCATAATCAAAAAGGTTTATAGGTTCATAGAAAGACTTTAATTCAAAGGTTTCATATTAAACTTGTATTTAAAATAATCTTTCAGTGACTTTCATAAAATGATGTTTAGTAAAACCTTTTTATAAAGATAGTCTTTAAAAGAGATTTTCATAAAACCCTTAGTGCATTTTCAATTCAAAATTGGTATAACGTCGTATTCAAAAGCTTTTCTCAAAACATTTTCAGATATAATTAAGAAAGGTTTTCCCATTTCAGTTTCAATATCAAAAGGTCCATATCAGAAGTTCATATCAGAAGGTTCAATATCCGAAGGTTCAATATCAGAAGGTTCAATATCAAAAGATTATAACAAAGGAGATCATAGCAATGGCATAAATACTGAAACTGACAGATCAGAAAAATGAAAGAGATCATGAGAAACCTGTGAGAAGGTTCAGAATATCTGTACCTTATTAGCAGTGCAGAAAATAAACAAGCAAATAAATACTGAACAGATCAAGGCTTCTCCTTCTTCGCACCTAAAGGAGTAGAAGAGGGAATTACAAAGGATTCCAATTCAGATTATTACTTTTAGTTTACCTTTCCATTTTAAGTAACTTTCTATTTTTAGTAACTTTCCAGATTTAGTAAGTTTCCATAATTAGCAGGTTTCCAGAATTAACAGATATTATCATTTCAGATTAGATTAAGTCCTTACTCAGAGATTATTATGGAATAAAGGTATATTTTAACAAGTTACAGAAGTCTAAGGTTAATTATGCCAAGTTCACAAAGTTTAGGGTTTTAATTTCAAATACTTCAAGTACTGATTTAAATACATATTTTATTCAGAATGACATCATAATCCCTTTAGTTTCATAATTTATAGATTATACCCCATTAGTTACAATATTTACAAAACAAACCCTTTAATTACATAATTCATGATTTAATCCCTCTAATATCCATATTTACCAACCAAGCATGTTATTTTACCAAAATTCAGAATGTCACATCAGAATTTACATATAGTACTATTCAGCCCCTCAGATTTCAGAATTTACACAATTAGTCCCTTAAGTTTACAAAACTTATAAATTAAATCATAATTTCATAATAATTACACATTAGGCCCATAAATACTCAAAATTACACAAAACACTCTTAATATTATTATTTACTCAAAATGACTTCAAGTTTCCAGAATTTACATTTTTAGTCCCTCTAGTTTAATTATTTGCAATTCGAATTAACAATTTTATATAATTACCTTTTAAACCTTTTAATTACAAATCTAACATACATGGCCCTTATTTTATATTTTTACATGATTAGTCCCTGATTAAAAACACATCACAAAATATCCCATGAATTTCAGAAATTACAAAACAGCCCCTATACTTTTTATTTTTAAATCGTTATTTAATAAAAACATCACAAAAATACTACAAACCCTAGAATTAATTCCCAATCATTACACCATCATTCTTAACAACCTTAAACATCATTTATGACCAGAATCTCACACCAAAACCCTAACCCTAACTCCTTTCCTTTTTATTTTATTTCTTTTCTTTATTTTCTAAATTAGCGATTACAACAAAAATTCACAAAACATGATCCAAGCCTCAAAAATTCGAATTAGCATTTTTCTGAGATCTTATATGTTATATAGAGTCCACATAAAATAGTGCTCATGCCCAGAAAATTCGTATATAATTATTTAGAGTTTTATTACGTTTTTAAGGTTTAATTCATAAATAATTTATAGATCATGCATGGTACGATTCTATCATTTTATTTGAGACTTATATGATGTATAGAGGATGGGAAAAATACCAAACCAGATCTGGGACGAAAAGAACAGGCTGAACGAATTAAACTCCTCGGATTGAATAATACGACACCAATAATTCCCACGAGCACACGAGTGATCCCACGACCTTTTATAAAATTTTCACAGATGACATATGATATAAGAGACTCAGGAAAAATGCCAAAATAATTTTAGCATGATCGTATGAATTATAAGGGGATTTACCTCACGTTTTGAACAAAATTTGACAACAAAGAATCCAGGCCTCTATAATTCTAAGTACTAATTTCTTGGCAACCTAGCAATATAATGAACTCAGGAAAATAGTCTTGGGCCTCCAGAAATTCTCAGGAATGAGAGATGAATTATTTGGTGGTTTTGTGATTTACGGTATGTGAAAATAGGAAGGAATAAGTGATATAAATTATATAGAAAGTAAAATACCGGTTCTAATGGGATTTTGTGCTTAAGGATCAGCCCATATTTGTAAACAAAATCAGATTGTAATTTTGGTTGATCATATCCTTAATTGTTTGTATTTATCTTCACTTAAACTAATTTTATTTATACCGAAATAATTAAAAACAATGTATATTCGGTTTTCAAAATTATTTGTGGTAACATGATAATTATTTTGGACATATGAAAATTATTACAAGACTTGTCTTAAGTTTATTTTACCTTTATGTAATTTATTTCATAAGATTTGAATTAATTTGATGCTTATTATAGCCTTTAATTGAATTTTTAAGTGATAAGGGCATTTTGGTCATTTTACATTTTATCTGAATTTCAGGTATTACAATACAAGTGGTTTAAGGATGGTTTGACATTAAATTGACAAACCGAAAGAGGCGGGTTTTTAATCAGCTTTTGAGCGGACATTTGCTTCTCCGCCACTCTGCGAGTAGTGTGAAGGATTATGCAAACACTTGGGATGTGAATCTTAATAATGTGTTTGGGATATTTAGGAATGAATGTGCTTTAGTATGCGGAATCTACTATAACACACTTAAAAGAAAACAAAGGTGATGAATATGTAAACGTGAGTTATAATGAACAATGAACACAACTTTAGTAACACAAAACGATTCAATATTATTGATGAAATAATACGGATGATCTAACTATCACCAGGATTACAAAGTAACCTTGAATCTTTGGATTTGTTAAAGGATTTGTGAATTTAGTAACTAAGTTACTAGAGAGATGTTCTGTTTTGGATATTGCTAAGTTCTTAGTTGGAAAAGAGATACTACAAAGGTGGTGACTAAGGGATCCTTTTATAGGATAAGAACCCCTTATTACAAGTTGTCAAGTTGTTTAATATAATAAGATACTTGGACTTTTCTAGCCTACAATTAAATAAAACTTCCAATGTAAACTACTCTGTATATTCTTCTGCACACATAGAAGACTGAACTACTTCTACTTAACGTGTTACATTGTACAAAGACTAATAATACAACAAATATCTACAAATAAATATCTATCAACTTGATCATCAACTTGGCAGGACCTTCAATAACTAGCAGTACCTTCTCACCCAGAAGGTACTGTTAGTACATCTTCAACTTCTTCAGAATCAACTAGCAGGCTCAATACAACATCCAGCAGGCTCTTTGACTTGAACATTTTATTCCCAACAATCCTCCCCTAAACTTGTTATTTCCTTTAAAATACACAAGTTTCTTATGAATAAAATACATACCTTGAGGATCTGAGGGAACTCTTCCAAAACCTTTACTCTCTGTTCTTCCTTTTTCTTTCACATTGCTAAAAAATACTCATCAGCAAACTTTGAACAACTTCTGACTTTTCTTCATCTTTATCACATCTCAACCTCTTTGAAATCATAGTTGTAAGAACTTCATAGCTAAGTGGATACTCTTTCTCAGCCAACATAAAGAGTTCAATCCCACTTTAGTGTAAAAAGATGATGAATAATGCTAAGGCTTAGAAATTCCCATGTGGTTGAAGGATCATGATATGGAAACTTCCAATGAACATCTTTTGGATTAGGATCATACATCCTATTGAACTCTACCCAAAGTTCCTGTTCCTTAACATCAGTGCTAGAATTTGTGTCTAGCCTAATTTGAACTAGATTCCACAATTCTTCTAAGTCAGCTCTATCACATGCTCTAATCAGATTTTCAAAATTCTTGAAGATAGCAGTTTGTCCCCCAACCCTAGTTATTTTCCATGACTTTCCTGATCTATCATGGTGAATTTCCCAATCAATAATAGGGTGTCTAGACCTAATTGGATCAACATGTATAATTGTTGGTAAAGTAATCAACATTTTACTTACTTGCTCTGAATCCAATTTTGCTTCTTTCTTCTTCTGAGCATCTTTCTTTTTCATTGAAGGCTTTGCATCAGATGGGATCTTGTAGTAAAGACTCTTGTAGGCATTTAGATAAAGGAAGTAGATTTCATCAGCAGATTTCTTCTTCAGTTGATATTCAGTCCAATTTGCTTGACTTCTTAGAAACCTTTTCATGAAAGTTACTTGATCTTTCTGAGTTTTGCCCACCTTAAAACCTCTTTTCTGACTTTCTTGAATCTTTTGAAAAATATCATCCAGAGCTGCTTCTTTATACTTTTTGTTGATAAAAGTTTCAAGCTCTGCTGTTTTCTCTTCAGTAGAAAGATTCTTGTCATCCATAATTATTGCTGCTTGACCTCTCACAATTGGATCATTAGCAATAATCCATTGCATCTGTGCATCAAACGTTTCCTGAGCAGCTTGAGTGTCAAGAAGAGTTTGAGCAGCATCTTTTTGCTCTTGCATTTCTGCAAGCAGTCTTGAAGCTTCAAATGCTTTCTGCACTTCTTCTTCATGAAGCCTTTTGGAGACTTCTTCATCTATAGCCATCTGCACTTGCTCTGTTCTCTTCAACTTTTTGGGCTTGGGTTCATCATCAACCATAATGCTCTTGCCCTTATCTTTTGGTGTAGGTTCTTGAGATGGAGCAGTAGATTGCTCATCAGCAATAAATAACCTCCCTTGAACAAACAAATCCCCTTGAGGCTCTAAGTCCCTCTTTCTTTTGTACACATGATCAGCAGTACCTTTGTAGTCCATAGCCAAAAGCCTCTCAATCCTAGCAGGCTCTTTTGAACTAGCAGGCTCTTGCTCTGCACCAGCAGGCTCTTCATCAGATACTTGAGTTCCTTCATGAAAATCAAATTGAGCCTCCTCTTCATCTTCTGAACTACCCATCCTCCCCTTTTTGGAAGAGTGACCCAAACCTTAGCATCTGATCTTGAAGAACTAGATAAACAACTTTGAAGATCTTTTACCCTTAGCATCTTCACTTCATTCTCCAATTTCTTACCCTCTTAACTAACTTGATGTTGATCTCAGAAAATTTTGTGTTCTGACTTTTAAGAGCATTTTCCAAGAGCTTCACCTTCTCTTTTAGTTCTTTCACTGTTTGAGGAGATTGGGATGGTGATACATGATGTGATGGTGTTGGTGGTGTTGCAGATGGTACTGGTGATGGGATTGGTGATGTAAGATGAGTTGGTGAGATGTAACCAGGTGAAGAACTTGATGATGGTGATTCAGATGATGGTGTTGGTTCTTCAGCATGTTGTGGTAACATTTCATCAAAAAGTGGTATTTCTTCCCCATGGAAACCAATTTTCATGTTTGAAAACACCTTGTGTGAAAGTTTTGGTGTTTCATAAAGTGAGTGTGGGGGAAGTAACAAATGTTTTGATTTTGAGATGATGCATTGAATAAATCTTGGATACATCAAAAACTTTGTTAGGCTATCCACATTTTTAACCAATCCTTCAAAAATATGTTTGGAAAAATTGAATTTTCTGTTTGTTGCCAAGCAAATGAGAGCTGTAGCCATGTTACCACTAAATTGCTCCCAAGAGGTTTTCTTTTGGCTTAAACAATGAAGGATTGTATGGATCAAAAATCTCCATTGTGGAGTAAAATGCTTTTTAAGAAAGGTGAGTTTTGTAGAATCAGCATTATACCCCATTCTTTCCAAATTTTCAAAAATTTCAGTATCTGGCAATTGACTAATACATCTGAATCATCCAAATGAAGATGTCTTCGAATGGATGACTCAGTAAGAGTCAATGTTTTGCCATCCACTTTGGCTTTTATCCTTTGGTCTCCATTTTCAGAAGTTTTAACTTTAGCTGTTTGCCAAAATTGTAAAATTTGAGATTCATAAATAGTGGGATTTACTAGTAAAGCAAACCTGATGTAAGAATCATTTAAAAAGTTCACTATTTGATGAAAAGAGGCATTATCCTCAGACTTTTCCAAAAATGCTAACTGGTTGTGACGTTTAACAAAAGTTAGAATAGCCATGGTAAAAATTAATGAAAAATCTTGATTAGGATGGTGGGATTTGATGGTGGTACTGGTAGAAGATGAAAGATGAGTGTTAATTGTGATAAGAACTGATGAAAGATTTTATGAGAGAATTACTTTTAACCGACAATAAGAAAGATTATAATAAGTAAATGAAAAGGCGGTTAAGAAGATCTTTTATATGTGAAATATAATATAATATAACATCAGTAATTGACAGAAATACCCCAACGGTTATGTTTAACTACCAGGCCCAACGGCTATAATTTTTATCTGACAGGCTCAACGGTTATCTAGCAGTACCATTTTGCTCTAGCAGTACCAAAATTTGAACTACCAGTACCTTTGAAAATTTTATTTGGCAGTCTCTTTGAAATTTTAGCAAAAATCCCTTATAGTTTTTAGCAAACTATCAGCTATCAACGGATTTGATGTGTCTTTACCAAAAGCGTTTGCTTATGACTAGATAACTATTACTTAAAGTATGGTTAGTTAAATACCATATAGTTTTGGTAAACTATCAACCATCAACGGTTTGATGTGTCTTTACCAAAGCCTTTTGCTTATGGACTAGTTAACTATTTACTGTAAAGTATGGTTAGTTAAATACCATATAGTTTTTGGTAAACTATCAACCATCAACGGATTTGATGTGTCTTTACCAAAAGCCGTTTGCTTATGGACTAGCCAGCTTTTAAGTTTCCAAAACTTGGTGAACTGATTACCAATTCCATATTGATCTAAAGATGGTGCAATTTCCTTGGATGGAGGAAATATAAGAGGCAATGATGTTGTGTATCTTGGATGCTTGGTTCAACAAGTGAAATCATCTATTAGCATGCCTTTGTATGAAACTTTCCCTAGTTTGATCTAGATAGAACTTTCTCCTTTAGGAATGCTTCATCCCTTCTGAATATTGATCTATTCTTATCATTTTCAACCTCTACATCATCTTGTATGCTCTTGTCTTCTCCTTTCCATAAATTGGTTTTTCTTCATTTCGGGCTTATTCCCCTGAGATTTTACCTCCCCTGAGATATAAATAACTTATATTTTCCCCTTTTGTTTGGAAGATTTCTTGTTTTGTTATCAACCTGAAATTTGTTAGTTGCAAACCAAAAGAACAAGTGCAAAGCACTTGTTTTATAGCATTGTAAACATTTAATCATCAAGATGAACAAAAATAGCAAATTTTATTCTAGCAGGACCAATTATGAACTGACAGTACCTTTTGACTAACTAGCAGTACCATGTTTAAAAGCCAATACCAGTTATTTTATGTACAAAAACACATGTTTTTCAAAGATTAATCATTCCAATACCTCCTACTAGGTATTTGAATCTACCTAAATCAAAAGCTTTGGTGAGAAGGTCTGCATAATTCTTTTCAGAATCAATTTTGACAACTTGAATTAACCTTTTCTCATTGCAATCCCTTATGAAATGGTGTTTGATTTCAATGTGTTTTGTTTTTGAATGTTGAACTGGATTTTTAATGATACAAATAGTACTGCTATTGTCAATGTAAATAATGGTGTTAAGAAAATTGTACCCATAGTCAAGCATTTGATTTTGGATCCAAAGAACTTGCCCACAACAACTTGCACCAGCAACATATTCTGCTTCAGTTGTAGAGTTGGCCACCATTGTTTGCTTCTTGCATTGCCAAGATATGAGTCTGCAACCAAGAAATTGGCATCCACCAGTTGTGGATTTTCTGTCTAGAGTTGCACCAGCATAGTCACTATCAGAATAAGCCACCAATCAAAAGATGATTCCCTTGGATACCATAGACCCAACCTAGGTTGACCCTTGAGATATCTAAAGATTCTTTTAACTGCTGTGAGATGAGAAACTTTGGGATGTACTTGAAACCTTGCACATACACATACTGAGAACATGATATCTGGTCTTGATGATGTAAGGTACATCAAGGACCCAATCATTGATCTATAATTGTGCAAATCCACATCTTCACCCTCAGCATCTTTTAGTAACCCCTTTTCTGAATCCATTGGTGTACTTGCAACCTTAGAATCAGCAAACTGAAATTTCCTTAGGATCTCTGCTACATACTTATCTTGGCTGATAAATATGCCTTCAATTGATTGTTTCACTTGGAGACCCAGAAAGAAAGTAAGTTCCCCCATGGAACTCATTTCAAACTTACTATGCATAAGTTTTTCAAACTCTACACACAAGTCTTGGTTTGTGGATCCAAAGATAATGTCATCAACATAAATTTGCACCAGCAAGATGTCTTTCTTGGTTCTTTTGATGAACAAAGTTGGATCAATCTTGCCTCTTTGGAATCCATTTTCTAATAGATAGAAAGCCAATGTTTCATACCATGCCCTAGGAGCTTGGTGTAGACCATAAAGAGCCTTGGTAACCCTATACACCTTGTCTGGATACTCTGCATCAATGAAGCCTAGAGGTTGAGAAACATACACTTCTTCTCCAATAGTACCATATAAGAAGGCACTCTTGACATCCATTTGGTAAACAGTGAAGCCTATGAAAGAAGCATAGGCAAGGAATAGCCTAATTGCTTCAAGTCTTGCAACTGGAGCAAAAACCTCTTCATAATCTACTCCTTCTTCTTGAGTATACCCTTGGGCCACCAATCTTGCTTTGTTTCTGATCACTATCCCCCTTTCATCTTTCTTGTTTCTGAAAACCCATTTGGTTCCAATTGCCCAGTGACCTTTGGGCAAATCAACCAATTTCCAAACCTTATGAAGCTTGAATTGAAGAAGTTCTTCTTGCATTGCTTCAACCTAACTTGCATCATCTAAGGCTTTGTTAATGTTTTTGGGTTCAGATTGAGAGAGAAAACATGAAAACAAGCATATGTTGGCAACTTCATGATTCTTTTCTTCATAGATAGATGAGATAAACCCTTCTTGGTCTGAAGTCAAGACTTGAGATCTTGTTCTAACACCAGAATCAATGCTACCAATCACATCATCAGTGGAGTGATCTTTAAGAATTCTTGTGTTGTGTGTTGTAGGAACTTCATAGGTAAATGGAAGATTGCCAATCCCCACTTCTTCTGGTAAAGAATCATCTGTTTGAACATTTAATGGTTCAGCAGTACCAATTTGTGAACTGGCAGTACCATCTGGTGAACTAGCAGTACCATTGTCATTTGCACTACTTTCTTGATTCTCTTGACCCTGAGTTCCATGATCATCTTCAACACCTTCTTTTGTTGTATTGGAAGGTTCTTCATGACTTGAAGATAATTCCAATCCTTTCCAAATTGGCATCCAGATGTAATCTTGATCTTTAGGTGTTTCAACATTGTCTTCAAAACCTGCATTATCATTAGTATTTGTACCTGCAACAGGCACATAATTCATAGATTCTGAAAGCCTATCAATATCAAACATCCAATCTGGCCCAATGCCTTTAACATTTGCTAGTTTCTCTTGAAACTCTATGTGCAAATTTTCTTCCACTAGCCTAGTGCAACTATTATACACTCTATAGGCCTTACTTTGCAAAGAATACCCTATCAAATAGCCTTCATCAGCTTTTCCTTCAAACTTGCCTAAATGATCTTTGGTATTGAGAATAGTGACATGACATCCAAAAGGTCTCATAAAACTTAAAGATGGTGTTCTACCAAAGAAAAGTTCATAAGGAGTCTTTTTATGTGGTTTTATCACAAGAACCCTGTTCTGCACATAACAAGCAGTACCTACTGCTTCAGCCCAAAATGAAATAGGCAACTTAGAGTCTAATAACATTGTTCTAGCAGCCTCTATAAGTGTTCTATTTTTCCTTTCTGCTACTCCATTTTGCTGTGGGGTTCTAGCTACACTAAATTCTCTTTTTATTCCTTTTACTTTGCAAAATTCATCCATAACTCTATTCTTGAATTCTGTCCCATTGTCACATCTGATGACTTTTACTTTCTTATTAGCTTGGTTTTCTACCTCAGTTATATAAGACTTAAGAATCTCACTTGTTTCATGCTTAAATCTTAAAAAGAAAACCCAAGAAAATCTGCTGTAATCATCAGTAACTACAAGACAATATTTTTTACCATTCAAGCTACTCACATTTGTAGGACCAAAAAGATCCATATGAAGCATGTATAAAGCTTGAGAAATTGAGTTATGGGTCTTGGGCTTACAAGAAGCTCTATGTTGTTTGCCTTTAAGACAATCAACAAGGTTTGGTCATTTTGAAAAATCTTTTTGGGTAAACCTCTAACCAAATCATATTTTGCAATTGTATTGATTGTTTTAAAGTTTACATGACCAAGCCTTCTATGCCAAAGCATAGATTCATCCAATGAGGCTTTTGCTACTAAACAAGTTAAACTCTCCTTAGGATCAATGTTCTTTAAATCAACACTGTACATATTGTTCCTTTTTGGGATTTTAAGAAGAATCTGACTTTCATCAGACATTTTAAAATCAGAAGAAAGAACCATACATTCATTGTCAGTAAAGAGAACATTGTTCTTTTTGTCACACATTTGTGAGACACTTAGGAGATTAAACTAAAGTTCTTTCACAAAGTACACATTTTCAAAATCTAATTTACTGGTTTTGATTGTACCTTTACCAGTAATCTTTCCTTTGATTCCTCCCTCAAAGGTAACATATCCTCCATCAAATGTTTTGAAGTCTGTGAGGTAAGACATGTTGCCTGTCATGTGCCTTGAACATCCACTATCTACATATCCTTGATCAGCAATATCATTTGAATGTTCCTGCACATATATAGACATATTAGTTTCCTTGGGGTACCTAAGCCATAACTGACTTGGGTTTGCCTCTTGCATCAATGAAATCAAACCTCTTTAGGATTGTTGATGCACCTTTTGATTGGAGTGGTCTCCATATCCAACATGCTGAGGACTTAACAGCATTTTCCCTTTTAATCCATTTTGTGGTCTTTGGTCTATCAGTACCAATTTTGGCAGTACCATTTGGTCTAGCAGGACCTTTTGGTTTTGGTCTCCAATCTTGTGTTTTGACCACAAATTCTTTTCAATTGGACTTTTCACAACTCTTGGTGCATATTTGAAAGTGTTTCTTGCACCCTTAGTAGTTGGTTTTGATTTAACAGGCTTATTTGGTCTAACAGTATAATTAACTTTTGGTGTGTTAGACTTAACAAAACTTTTTCTGGGGTTTGTTCCATTTGTTTTAGACCTTGATTTACTCCCAGAAACCCAATTGTTACAATAAGCATGAGTATGATTAAAACTACCACAATAATAGCAAGCCTTATTGTACATAACAAAATCATCACCAAGTTGGTGTGACTTAAGATTGTTCCAATTTCTTTGGCTACCTCTAGGTTTGCTATTACACTTAGCACAACATTCAACTGTTTTCAGAACAGCTTTAGCCTTAGTCTTAATCTCTACTCTTTTAGGACTGATTGGTCCTACTTTGTTTCCTTTGTTTGAAACAGTCTCTTCTTCATCATCATCAGATGTCCAATCTTCAATAATTAGAACATCTGATTTCTTATCAGTGAGCACCTTAGAGAGTGAAGCAACCTTAGCACTCTCAACAGGTTCACTTTTCTCTACAGGTTTAGCTAGTGGTTTATTGGTAAATTCATGTAAACCTGATTCTGCAAGATCTAATCCTGGGGGACAAGGAATTCCTCTATAAGGAGGTGGACATGTCTTGTATCCTATCCCAGATTTGATTCTCTTGTTCATTTGATTTTCAACTATGCTTCTAGTACAGTCAGAAGCAGTTTCCAAAGTGGTAACAGTTAGTTGAATATTATCCTTTGCCAATGTCATTTTAGCACACTCAGTTCTTAACATTTTTATTTCAGCATCTTTCAAAAATATTTCCCTATTAAGAATGGCTTTAGTGTCAGAAAAAGTGAGTTCATTTTCCCTAAAATGGATTATCTGCTTCTCAAGTTTGGCCATACCACACTTATGATTAACTAGGTCTTGATGAGTTTTTCTTTCTTCTACTTTCAGTTCATCATAAAGTTTTATAAAAGTTTGTAATTCTTCAAAAACTGTACAAGTATTAGAACATTTAGTAATTTGTACCTCAGGAGTGGAGAAAGCCATTAAAGCCAATTCATCTGAAGTTGACTCTTCTTCACCCATAAAACTCCAATCAAAACCCATTCCATCAATAGCTACCATTGCTTTAGGCTCAGTGATTTCCACAGCCTTGCTCTTGCTCTCATAGCTTCCTTTCTTCTCAAAGCTTCCCTTGTTCTTGTTCTCAAACCCTTTTCCCTTATCATCCTGCTTCTTTGGTCTTCTACACTCTCTTGAGTAGTGACCCTTCATGTGGCAGTTGTAACACTCCACTTTAGACTTGTCATACCCAGCAGGCTTATTACCATCTATGATAATCTTCTTTCCAGTCCTCATCAGTAATTTCTTAGCCCTTATGCTAAGAAGTGAAAGTTGCCACTTTATGTCCATTTCTTCAAGATCATCATCATTGATCTCTTGAAGATCTTCAAAAGTCAATATGGACCCATTGTGTTGTGATGTCAGGAAGGCACAACCAATTGTTTCATCTAGAATTGTTTTGGTACTGCTAGAAGTACTGGCAGTACCAAAATTTGTGTTGGCAGTACCTTCTTCTCTACCATCTTTTTCTTCATCTACTACCTTTGAGGTGCTTGGAGATGATACAAAGGCCATATTTCCTAAGCTTGAACCAGTAGTCTTCTTTACTTCATGCTCTACTATTTTGAAGTTGTTGTAGAGATCATTAAGACTCATCTGATCAATATCTGGTTTGTTTTTCCAGACAATGACATGCATGGACCATTCAGAGGGTAAACTCCTAAGAAATTTGGAGTTTAAGTCTTCTTGAGATATCATCACTTCATGAATGGCTAACTGACTTGAAAGCTTTTGTAGTCTATTGAACATGCTGTCCAAAGACTAATTTGTTGTGGCTGCAAAGTTTTCAAACTGATGTTTGAGGAGAGTTTTCTGAGTTTTCTTGGTGGCATCATTTCCACCAAATCTAGCCACAATAGCTTGTAAAAGGGTTTTAGCACATTTGTATTTGTTGAAGATCAAAAGCTGATCATTTGGAATAGTCATGAGAAGCATACTCCTGGCTTTAAGATCATTTCTCTTTTGAATTCTTTCTTCTGCGCTTGTTGGGTTTACTTGCACATGTGTTACTAGTGCATCGTTTACTGTGGAGGTGGTGATTGTGGGTTTGAATGAGTTTCCTTCTTCAATAATCTCCCAAAGTGCATAGTCTTGCACTTGGAAGTATTGTTCTACCCTCAGTCTCCACATATCAAACTCATTTTGTTTGAGTAATGGAAGTTTTGCAGAAACATTGGTTTGAATGTGTTCAACGTCCATTGTTCTTTTAAATCGTAAATATCAGCCTAGCTCTGATACCACTTGTGAAGGATTATGCAAACACTTGGGATGTGAATCTTAATAATGTGTTTGGGATATTTAGGAATGAATGTGCTTTAGTATGCGGAATCTACTATAACACACTTAAAAGAAAACAAAGGTGATGAATATGTAAACGTGAGTTATAATGAACAATGAACACAACTTTAGTAACACAAAATGATTCAATATTATCGATGAAATAATACGGATGATCTAACTATCACCAGGATTACAAAGTAACCTTGAATCTTTGGATTTGTTAAAGGATTTGTGAATTTAGTAACTAAGTTACTAGAGAGATGTTCTGTTTTGGATATTGCTAAGTTCTTAGTTGGAAAAGAGATACTACAAAGGTGGTGACTAAGGGATCCTTTTATAGGATAAGAACCCCTTATTACAAGTTGTCAAGTTGCACAATATAATAAGATACTTGGACTTTTCTAGCCTACAATTAAATACAACTTCCAATGTAAACTACTCTGTATATTCTTCTGCACACATAAAAGACTGAACTACTTCTACTTAACGTGTTACATTGTACAAAGACTAATAATACAACAAATATCTACAAATAAATATCTATCAACTTGATCATCAACTTGGCAGGACCTTCAATAACTAGCAGTAGCTTCTCACCCAGAAGGTACTGTTAGTACATCTTCAACTTCTTCAAAATCAACTAGCAGGCTCAATACAACATCCAACAGGCTCTTTGACTTGAACATTTTATTCCCAACAAGTAGTTTTAAGAGAAACGAATTTCGATTGACGAATCGATCCCAAAAATATTGTGTGTAATCTTTCCTAAAAAAAAAAAAAAAAAAAAAAAAATCCAAAAATATTTTCATGTTTAAATTTTGTTTTCTTTTTAAAATTTTGTTTCTTTGTGGTGTATGAACACCCGTTCTTCTACACCCGATCTTATTTCACTAGTTTCCAATCCCGAAAGAATTATTCGTCGAGGTCGACGTCTTGATTTTCAAGACGACGAAGAGATGGATAACAATACAAACAATGATGAGCCACCTCCCGATCTCCGAATGATGGAGGAGTTGTGCCAACCAACAATGCAAGGACGTGGTGGCCCGATTGCCCCCGTTAATGTCCAAGCCGCGGATTTTGGACTTAAACATCACATGATCCAACAAGTCCAAACTTCTTGCCAATTTCACGGTTTACCGGGTGAAGATGCAAACAAGCATCTTGATAAATTCATTACCGTCACCCAAATTATGAAACAAAATGGGGTCACCGATGACGCCCTTCGTCTATATCTCTTCCCATATTCTTTGACGCATCATGCCACCGCATGGTTTGATCGTCTTCCCAAGAATTCAATTCATAGTTTCGATGAAATGACTTCAAAATTCTTGGCAAAATATTTCCCACCGTCGATGGTGACGAAATTAAGAAATGATATAAGTAACTTTCGCCAGCTTCCCGATGAATCTTTATTCGAAGCATGGGAACGTTACAAGCTTTCGATTGATCGGTGTCCTAATCACAATATGTTACTTGTTACCATAATAGACACATTCTATAATGGTTTAACATTAAGACATCGCGACACGATCAATGCTGCGGCCGGTGGTACCTTTATGAAAAGGCGACCACAAGAGTGCTATGATCTAATCGAGAACATGTCAACCCACCATAATCATTGGGATTCCTCTGCCTAGAGGAATGAGTCAGCCAAATCCACCACTACTTCTTCTTCTACCTCTGAGATGGCTTCACTCACTAAAAGGATGGATGATTTGTCAACTGCTGTCTTGAGAATTCATCAATCTCAGATTCAAAACAAGAACAATCATCAAGTAAATGTTGTTAATCAAAGTTGTGAAACATGTGGTGGTCCTCATCCATGTTCCGAGTGTCCAGCCACCATTGGCAACACTCAAGAGAGCGTTTACGCTGCTTCGGGATCCTATAATCAAGGAGGTAATGGTTACCAACCCCAAGGAGACCGTAATCTTCTCAGCTATCGCTCCAACAATTTTCTTGGACCACCCGGTTTCAATTCTCAAAACCAAAATGGGCAAAACCGAAATGCCCAATTCAATCAAAATCGAACGAACCAAGGTTTCCAAAACCAAGGTTTTCAAAACCAAGGTAATCAAAACCGAGGTCAAGGAAATTTCAACCAAAATCTGGGGAATGTTCAAAACTGAGGACATAATTTCAACCAAAACCAAGGTTTTAACCAAAATCAAACATCCTCGGATGAATGTTTGAAGCAATTCATGAAAACCCAAGATGAAACCAATCGGTTGTTAATTAACCAAATAGCTGAGATCAAGAAGTCTTTAAATGATCGACCCTCGGGCTCGGGAACTCTTCCTAGCAACACGATCGCTAACCCGAGGGGCGATGTGAAGGCGATCACAACTAGAAGTGGTAAAGCATATGATGGACCCTCGACTCCTATGCCCCCTCCACCGAGGGAAGTGAATCGAGATACCGAGGTGACAACGGACAAGGTGCATTTCTCAAGCCCACGAAGTACCGCACACGTCCAACCTCCAGATGTCCAAACTCAAGTTCTGGAACCCGATGTTCCGAAGACCAATCCTAAGCCTTCGATTCCATATCCTTCGAGGCTTAATGATCAAAAGCTTCGAGATAAAACCTATCAACAAATGGAGAAATTCTTCCAAATCTTCAATGAGTTGCACTTTGACATAAGCTTCGCAGATGCTCTCGTCCTTATGCCCAAATTTGCATCTACACTCAAAAGTTTACTAAGCAACAAGGATAAGTTGTCTGAGATGGCAAAGACCCCACTTAACGAGCAGTGCTCGGCGGTTCTCCTCAAGAAGCTTCCCGAAAAGCTCAGAGACCCCGGCAAGTTTTTAATCCCATGTGATTTCTCGGGATGGTTCAGTGCTTAGCCTTGGCCGATCTTGGCGCAAGCATTAACCTTATGCCACTCTCGGTATGGAAGAAATTATCTCTTCCGGAGCTTACATCTACTTGCATGACACTCGAGCTAGCGGACCGTACTATAACTCATCCACTTGGAATAGCTCGGATGTCGTTGTGAAAGTAGGAAAGTTCCACTTCCCCACTGACTTCGTTGTGGTAAACTTTGATGCCGATCCTCGAGTTCCACTCATTCTGGGGAGGGCTTTCTTAAGAACGAGTCGTGCTCTCATTGATGTATACGCCAAAGAATTAACCATTCGGGTTGATAATGAAGAAGTCACGTTTAACATAAATCAGGACTCTAAATCTCTAACCAAATGCAACGTTGCTACGGTTAATCAAAAATCTAATCTCGTAATTGCTTCCGAAAGAAGTGATTCGACACTTTCAAGATTCATGGTTAAGAGTACTTCAAAAAAACGTGCTGAGCTCAAAGCAATGAAAATTACCCCTGGTTCAAGCAAATGGTTTGAGAGCTGTGCTGGGGAAGTAAAGAGTATATTTGATTATGATGAACAAGAACCGGAGATCACAACGGAAGTGGTGAAAATTGCTAGCTCTAAGAGCACACCACTTGTCCCACCTCCGGAATCGGTTTGTCGTATTGAGATTGTTGATTCTATGGATGGAACTAAAAATTCCACTCCTATTTCTGCACCAATCATTTCCGACTCTTCCCATCCTTCTCCTCCGATTGAGAGAAGTGATATCTCTATGGAAGAGCTCGAGGTTTTCTTTATTGATGCTCCAATTTCGCCGGAAATTGTTGAGCCTGATGGTGATCCGGGGGTAGATGCTCCGTTATTAGAAAAAATGATATTTGATGAACCATTATTTTCCCTCCCCCCGAAGGATGTTGTTGTTAAAAATAAGCCGTCAGATCCTCCGGAGCTCGAGCTCGAGGATTTTGTTCCCGAATATGAGAATTTTATCTTTGATACGGCTAAAGAGAGTAGTGGCAATCCCACTTCTCATTCTGATTTTTCTCTCCCGGCTTATGAAGCCTTTTCTTTTGATATCGATCTTTTGGAAGAGACGAGTAGTGGCAGTACCACTTCTCATGCTTATATCTCTCTTCCCGAGTATGACTCATTTCTCTTTAATAAAAATGATCCGGTTATCTTTGAAGAGTTCTCCGGTGAACTCTCTCAGCCGGAATTTGATCATTTTTATTTCAATCTTGAGAATGATTCTAGTATGGGGGGAGGTGTTCTTAAGAATTTAGTTCTTGAAGATTTTATCCCGACCCTCCCCCCCCCCCCCCCGGTTGAAGACACAATTGCTTTTGATGATGAAGAGTTTTTTATGATAATCATAAAAATCTTGCTTCTCTTCATCACATATGGTGTGATCTCTCTTTCCTTTTTCTCCTACGGGAATGAGGACACCATCTTTGACCCCGGTATCGTCCCTTATAGTTTCTACTATTAAAATACCGTGGGTATCTCGCCGGTGTGGAACTTTCTTATATTCAAATGTTTATCCAAACACATTGAATGAAAGTCCGATGGAGATTGTTTCTTCCACTTGCTTCCCCATGACCAAATGAATTCGGGGTCGAGTCAAGCTAGTGACTCGGTTAACAAAAACATTAGCATTGCATGGGTAAACGCCCATGTTTCTGACTTCTTCCTATTTTCTAACACTAAGTGTGGGGGAATTCCTCTGCTGTGCTGTGCTTTTTTGTGTTGTTTGCTCTTGTTTGCAGATTTCCCAAAGATCGTGATGATTGATGCGCCTGTTTTCAATCCAGCCGCCCAATATCCGATCTTGTTGCTAACGTTTATCTAGGGATATCTTTTTAATCCTGTTTGTGAAAAATGGATATTTCTGTTCCACACTTGGCTATTAGTATTACCTTTTTACGTTCTAAGTGTCGGCATAATAGCCGGTACTATGAATATTTAGGGCAATATTCAATTCTAAATGTGGGGGGGAATTCTCGCGAATTTTGTCACATGAGTACCTTCTAGTGCCCTAGTACCCCCGTTTTGACCCAAATTTTAAATTTTTTGTCGTTTTTAAATAAAAAAATTGTGTTATGTTTAGTCTTGATTAGGTTGAGAACAAAGGGAATCCCGACTCTGCCAGAGTGCTGATCTGGCTACTTCCTTAACGGTTAGACTAAGGTTTTACGATATGTGCAAATGAAAATGCTAAGCGTAGAATAGTTGGTTTTCTTTAGAGCTTATATAAGTAATCTATGGCTTTTCCTCCCAGGAGATAACTAATCTGACTTAATAAGTGCTTATTTTCAAACATTTGAACACACAAAATCATTTTTTCATACGATTTTGAAAAATACTAGTTCAAAGATTTATTTAAACTTCGGAACAAGCATATGTCATAGTTGCAAAAGTTAAATAATAAATGTATGTGCTAAAAGCTACGGTTCAAGATCGGCCCTTGGATCCTTATTTCCAGAAGGCGTTTAGGTCTTGGCTACCCTCTTACACCGGCCCTTGGACCTCTAATTCAGGAATGTGTGAGGTCTTGGTCTAACACCCTTGGATCCTCATTTCAGGAATGTTTAGAGTCTTGGAACTCTCCGTTGTAACGGCCCTTGGATCCTTTATTCCGGAAGGTGTAAGGTCTTGGTTCCCGTGAAACTCCGTTAGTTTATGTTGCACAAGTTAAAAAAAATGATGAAAAAAATAATAAAATAAAATGGAATGATATTGCAAAATGCAAAAATGGAAAGATATTGCAAAATGCAATAAGTTTTGATGTGTTTGCTTGTTGTAAATTTTAAATCTATCTTTCAACTAGTATTAGTCAAAATCTTATAAAAACGTCAATTTTTGTGATCAAAATTTTGAAAATCAAGCACAGTCACCTAACTTTAATAAATTGTGGGAGTGAAAAGTTAAGTCTCGGCTTACATAGATTATTAGTATAAGTAGTGTTAGCATTTTACAAAAATATTTGCACATTGAGTTTAAGCTTAGTTGGGAGTATAAAAAAGAGGATGACGATTACAATTCCTTGGAGACACCCATTTTGTGTGAATCCCGTTCCATGATACCATTTTTGGGGATCAAGCATGTTATCTATTTTTGTTTTAGTTTAAATTTCTCGCATTGAATAAAAAGTCGAAACGGGGTATACTTGGTATTCTTTTGATCCTTTCATTACTTCATATGATCGGATTGCTAGGGACTAGCAATAGTTTAGTGTGGGGGATTGATGAGTGTGTAAATACTCATCATTTTATACCCATATTTGACACAAAAATGACCAATAACACCCGATTTATATTGCAGATATCCTTGGTTTGTGTTTTTATGTGTTTCATGTACAAAGGATTGAAAACGGAGCGAAAACGGGCATTTTTGGATCGACTCGACAACAATTGTGCATTTGATTAAGTGAAGACAAAAGTCAAAGTCAACCTCCAAATTACCAAAATGACACAAATGGTCATTGGAAATTATTTTTAGTCTTTGGCAGCCTAGGTCCCTAGAGTTTCAGAATTTACAAGATTGGTCCTTGAGCTTAACCCTTTTTACCAAATCCAAACCACTTAACCAATATCTTTTTATCCTAAACTAAAAACAAACCCAACCCATCACCACCTAAAACCTTAACCCAGCCCATAAACATTTCCCAAGCCCAAATAATATAAACCCACAACCCGGTCTTTCTTTTTTAGTTAATCCCACAAGTTGACCCGGTCAACTCTTCCCCTTTCCCACAAAATCCCGCCAAAATCCCACCATCTCCCATCATTTCTTTCTCTGCTACACGCCACCACCCACTCTACTCCTCTGCTCCAGCTAATTCACGTGTATCCCTCCCCCTCTTCACGAGATACCAAGCCAGGTCAGCAATCCATGTGACCATTTGGGCGCCAAAATCAATTTGAGGGCTAAGATCACTCCAACTTTAAACCAAGGGCTGGGATTTAATCCCAAGAAGCACACAAGGACTCCAAAGCTGTTTTATCTCACAAAAGAAGCACAAAGAGTGAAGACCCTTAGTTTTTTAGATTAGTATAAATAGGTTAGAAAATTTCAGTTGAAATTCAGGTTTTATTTAGCTAAAATTTTTAAGGTATTGTAACTCTTGAGATTATTTCTGTATTGTAATTTCACTTTTGCTTTAATATAATTTCGATTTCAGTTTCATTATTTAAATCCAAAAAAATAGTCTTTAGCTTAGTTACTGTACAAGTGCTCATTTTCTGCTTATCTTAACATTTTTATGCTTATCTTAGCTTACTGATGTGAGCATGTTAGTTCTTTGAGTTTGAAGTCAGTTTCCTTAAAAAAGTTAGAAAAATCCTTAAAATAGCTTATGAGGACTTAGCTTATTCAGAGCTTATTGGTTCTTAAAAACAGCTTATTAAGGTATTGATAGTTAGTTTAAGCACTCATGTTTCAGAATCTTGCCTTACTTGAATCTGTTTTAGTTTAAAAATGCAAAGTCAGTTCCTAAAGGGGTGTTTGGCTTTTTGAGTCAAACGGGTAAAAACCCATTGCCACTATTTATTGACCAATGTGTGATGTTTGATTTAGCTTTTTAGAAGCTAGATAAGCTGCTGTTGTTAGGTCTTAAGTGATTTTGGTGCATTTTGAAGTTTTTGGTTGATAAGTGCAATTTAAGGACTAGGACTGCCCTAATTAGCTTCTAATAAGCTAAGGCTTATTTGATCTTTTATTTTGGCATTTACATGTTCATTCCAGTAGTTAAAGTGAGTTTCTAAATTTTGGTACTAGTTCATTAAGTATTACAAGATTTAAGTGCTAAAAACCAAGACTGCTGCATCAGATTCTGATTTACAGATCTGCACACACAAATCTGTTTATCTCAGCTTTTTGTTGTCCCCATATCTGCTTATCTGTTTAAGCTTATCATTTGATTTTTGGTATTTAGGTAGTTTGTAGTACTAATTTTCAGTTTATGAGCTTGGTTTACATTTGTTAGCTTATTACTTAGCTTATTTTTTGTCTGCAAATCCCCCATAAGTACTGATTCAATCCTGCATCAATTTCAGTTTCTAACCTCATCTCATCTAGGCCTTAATTGGATAAGCAATTGAGTGTAGAATTTGGGCATTTTCAGTTTCAGAGTAGTCTATAGTACTAGCTTCTACATTCTACTTTTAGTTTCCCCTAATTAGCTGTTGCCTAGCTTTTAGATCAGCTGCAAATAGGCTGATAAGTCATTTGAATCTGCCCTAATTTGTTACTGCACTAAACTGCTTATTGGCTTATTCGATGTGTTTCTCAAGTCTAATTCAGATGTTTTAAGCTTAAATTAGCATGTTTACCAGTTTTCTAGCTTTTGGTAATTTTTGGTAATGTGGAGCTTATTTTTAGAGCTTATTGAAACTGCTTATTTGCCCAAACTGCTTATTCGAGTTTAGAAAAGTTCCACTTTCATTTTTCATAGATTCATAATATTATTTAAGATTTTTCTGCAAAGTTTCAGATTTTTCCTTCATGTTTTAATATTTTTAAATATTTATTTTCCTTAAATCGGTTTTTAAAATATAACAAATAAAATAAAAGTAAAAAAAAATATATAATTCTTTTTTTAAAAATTTTCTTTTATCATTTCAGACTTAGGTAAAATAATTTGGTACCCGTAGAGTCTATATTTCATTATTTTGACGTTTTTAGTTTCGTATTTTCCGTTTTTAATTTCGTTATTTGTTTCCTTTGCGTTTTTATTTATTCTTTGTAGATTTAAGTTTCCCTTACCCTATTTATGTTTCCCGTAGTTTTAAGTTATCCTTATCCTATTTATGCCTCCCGTAGTCATTAGTTATTTAATATTAATCAAAATCCAAAATATCTCCGTTTTTATATTTCAAACACGATTCACAAACCCGATCTCACAAATTCCATTCATCCTTCATCGGGGATAACGAACCGGGTTACACATACTTCACTTGTGTTTCCTTGGAAAAATAACGTGTTGATTTTAACCGATCAAGTACCTACCCCTTATCTTGAATCTCGTCCCGAGATTCAGTATGTGTTAGCTGTTGAAAGATGCTAACGAATAGTCGATGTGTAAAGTTTAAAGTATTTAGGGAAAAACTTACGTATCTAGGGTAGAATACTACTTGTCTAGGGAAAACGTACCCATTATTTGTTAGCGGCATCCAAATGACCCAAATAGATTGCTCTACCATGAGGTGGACTGAGATGGACTCCAGGGTTTGGGTTATTTCCTTTAATTACCAAAGCTAGATTACCCTGTCTTTGTCTAGGTGCTCTATTCAACCTAGGACACGCATTCTTGAGGTGATCCGGGCTGTTACATTCATAACATGCCCTTTGAATATTTTTCATGTTGCCTGCATTCCTTGGTGCTCCACATTGATTCGTAAAATGAACCAACTGATTGCAGTTTGTATACTCACGACAGGGCACAGACCCCGGGTGATGATAAGTACATTTAATACACTTAGGATGTGGACCTACATATGCTCTCTGACCAGACCCAGTGGCCATAAAGGTTCTTGTTTTCTTGTTGTCAATCACGGGGACTGTTTGCTTATCTGACTCATTCGTTACTTTCCTTTGGTCACCGTTCCTCAACATTCCAGTCATAATCATCTCATCTGTTAGAGTCCCTGCTCTGAATATTGCACTCTGAATTGTAGCCGGCTCAGTTGCTTTCACAGTTCCACGAATTTTGGGGACAAGACCATAGATGTAGCTGTCGATTCTATTTGATTCAGGGGTGACCAGATGAGGAACTAGTTTGGCTAACTCATGAAATCGATCTATGTAGGCTGCATGACCAGCCCCTATCATAGTGTGATGCCAGAGTTCACCTTCCAGCTTTTTCATTTCATTGTCTGGACAATATTCCTCTTTTAGTAGTGCCTTGAAGTCGTCTCACGTCATACCTACAGCTGCTTCTCTGCCTCTAGCTTGAATCTGTGTGTTCCACCATGTTAACGCCTTTCCTGACAGCAAGCATGCAGAATACTTCACCTTCTGATGTTTCCACAGCTACTAATGTCGATTACTGACTCCATCTTTTCAATCCATCGGGTATACTCCAACGCACCTCCTTTACCATCAAACTTCATTGGCTTGCATGCCGTAAATTCCATATACGTGCATCCAGTTGTGTGGTTGTTAGTATCATTCCCACCTACATCATTGGTGTTGTCATTTCTGCTTACATGGTTTCCCGAGTTGTTGATATATGATCCGATGGAATCAACACGTATTTTTTTCTCCAAGGATTTACAAAGGAAATATGTAAACCCGAGTCGTTTTTTCCAACGAAGGATTGAATGGAATTTGTGATCTCGATTCGTGAAACGTGTCGTGAATAGGGAAAGTAATGGGAATTTGGGTTTCTAAGCTAAAATAAGTGAACATTAACTAAAAAATACTTAATAAATAGGAAAAACGATAATCTAAAGTACGCCTATCTAAAAACGTAAAGAAAACTTAAAACGCGTTTAAACCGGGAAATTCCGAGCCTAAAACGTGAGATCTAACAAATTTTAACTCTACAGGTACAAATCTATTTTTTCTAAGTTCTAAATGATAAAAGAAAATTTTAAAAAAAAGAATTATATTTTTTTTGACTTTTATTTTATTTTCTATGAATTAAAACAGAATTAAAAAGAAAAATTAATTAAAAATACTAAATGAACTTGGAAAATTATGAAAAATTCCAGAAAAGTCCTAAATAATGCACTGATTCTAGGAAAAATAAGCAAAGGATGCTAGCTTATCCAGATAAGCTGGAATAAGCAAATCAGATAATAATAAGCTAAAGTGGAAAAGGACAAAACTATGTAAGAGACCCAGGTTCGAATCCTGGCTCAGTCCTATTGATAACTATTTTACTTTTTTGATTTTCTCCTACAAACTGATTAAGGACATGTAAATAAGCACTTTTGATAACTACAACTAATTATGAAAACATCAAATAAGCTAAGAAAAAGGGGTATAAAATCTGATCAGGAACAAAAGAGCAAAAAAAAGCTAAGGCTGTTGATCTAAATGACTATTTAAGCTATTACTTTGAACTAAATTGAAAACTAAAATAAGCTACTTGGCTGAGAACAAGCTAAAATGAGAATAGACAACTGAATAAGCCATAAAACCTAAGCAATAAGCTCTGAGATGGACTCAATGAGCTTATTGGGTCTGCTGAGTAGGGCAGTTCAGTCAACAAAGGCCCATTTTTGAGCTTAATTATAAGCTACTCTAACTGAAAGCTAATCCATTTTAACTAAATATAATGAAAGTTCAGACTATTAACTACTTAAAAATAAAAAAAATAAAACAGAAAGAAGCAACTAGATAAGCATATAAGCAGATGAGCAGTAGTACTATTCTGATGCAAAGAACTTCACCATTATTCTATTAACACCTAATGGAATGCCAAAATGGGATTGAGGCAATCTTAGATGATTGAAAAGAGTTGTAAATAGATAAAAATGAAGTTCAAGAACTTCTTATCTCAATGATAAGCAGTTATGAGCAGTTAAGCTCATTGAACCTAGCAAATCAATCTAAAACAATGAAATCCTTCAATTAAGCTAAAGTTGACCTACAAAAAGCTTAATGCAATTAAATGAAGCAAGATTAAAATTTCCAAAATGGTCAATGAATAGTAGGATCTTATTTCTACTCTAAAATAAGCTAATGCCAAACACTCCTTTATTAAGGACTGTTTGTATTTTCTACTGAAACAACTGAATTTGGGCTAGGATTTTGGATGATAGATGAACATCTAAGTGTATTAAGCACTAAAAAGTAACTATGAATGGAAATTAAGCACTCTAATAAGCAGTACCTAGATTGAAGCTATTTTGGCATTTTTTGAGCTATTAAGGCAAAAATAGTGAGACTAAGTAAAATGGTGTCTAAATGGGCATTAACTATCATCACTAGGCTAGATAAGCAAATATTGATCAGATAAGCAAAAAATAAGCAGATGAACAGTGATTTTGACTTTTCTTGACTTTTAAAATTGAAGCTGAATTGATCCAAATTAACTTTAGCAAAAGCTTTAATAAGCTCTTATGAGCTTAATGACACAGAAATGAGAACTTGTTATCTAATTTTAACAACTAATTGCTTGAATTCGATTACCAGTAAATAGGAGAAATTTGAAATTTCATTAAACTATGAATTTGGAACAATGCTTGATAAATGACAAACCAATAAGCTTAAATGAACATGAATTAAAGTTAAGAACTGAAATTAATACTGATTACATACTACAATAATTAAAACGACATTTTAAATTAATCTACTCCTAGTTGGTTTCTTCTGTGTGTGAGAAGATAACTTTTATATCATCCAAAAAGCTCTTGGGTAGTCTCTGAGCAAATCCCCATCGTTGGTTTGGCATCATTCCATCTCATTCGTTGAATGCCATTTTTGGCGGGAAAAATATGGACATGGGTTTACAGCTTTTCAGAGCACGTGGGAAGTGTGTACTGTGTCTGGAGCTAAGTGAGGGGGGGGGGGAAGGCGTGTAGCAGAGGAGAAAAGTGGAGTGGTGATGGGTTTGTAAGGGATAAGGGTGGTTTTGGTGGCAAATGGTAAAGAGGGAAGGGTGGGTTTGACCATTTGACTGGAATTAGCTAAAACTCTTTTTGGTGGCAAATCGTTATCCTCTTTTTTATACTCCCAACTAAGCTTAAACTCAATGTGCAAACGTTTTTGTAAAATGCTAACACTACTTATACTAATAATCTATGTAAGCCGAGACTTAACTTTTCACTCCCATAATTTATTCAAGTTAGGTAACTGTGCTTGATTTTCAAAATTTTGATCACAAAAATCGACGTTTTTATAAGATTTTGACTAATACTAGTTGAAAGATAGATTTAAAATTTACAACATGAAAGTTTCAAAACTTTATTCAACACATCAAAACTTATTGCATTTTGCAATATCATTCCATTTTATTTTATTTTTTCCTTTTCATTTTTTTTTCATCATATTTTTTTTTTTTTTTTTTTTTTACAACAAGCAAACACATCAAAACTTATTGCATTTTGCAATATCTTTCCATTTTTGCATTTTGCAATATCATTCCATTTTATTTTATTATTTTTTTCATCATTTTTTTTAACTTGTGCAACATAAACTAACGGAGTTTCACGGGAACCAAGACCTTACACCTTCCGGAATAAAGGATCCAAGGGCCGTTACAACGGAGAGTTCCAAGACTCTAAATATTCCTGAAATGAGGATCCAAGGGTGTTAGACCAAGACCTCACACATTCCTGAATTAGAGGTCCAAGGGCCGGTGTAAGAGGGTAGCCAAGACCTAAACGCCTTCCGGAAATAAGGATCCAAGGGCCGATCTTGAACCGCAGCTTATAGCACATACATTTATTATTTAACTTTTACATTACTATGACATATGCTTGTTCTGAAGTTTAAATAAAGCTTAGAACTAGTATTTTTTAAAATCGTATGAAAAAATGATTTTGTGTGTTCAAATGTTTGAAAATAAGCACTTATTAAGTCAGATTAGTTATCTCCTGGGAGGAAAAGCCATAGATTACTTATATAAGCTCTAAAGAAAACCAACTATTCTACGCTTAGCATTTTCATTTGCACATTTTGTAAAACCTTAGTCTAATCGTTAAGGAAGCAGCCAGATCAATACTCTGGCAGAGTCGGGATTCCCCTTGTTCTAACCTAATCAAGACTAAACTTAACACAATTTTTTATTTAAAAACGACAAAAAATTTAAATTTTGGGTCAAAACGGGGGTACTAGGGCACTAGAAGGTACAATTGTGACAAAAATCGCGAGAATTCCCCCCACACTTAGAATTGAATATTGCCCTCAATATTCAAAGTACCGGCTATTATGCCGACACTTAGAACGTAAAAAGGTAATACTAATAGCCAAGTGTGGAAAAGAAATCTCATTTTTCACAAACAGGATTAAAAAGATATCCCTAGATAAACATTAGTAACAAGATCGGATATTGGGCGGCTGGATTGAAAACAGGCGCATCAATCATCACGATCTAAGGGAAACCTGCAAACAAGGGCAAACAACACACAAAACAAAGCACAGCAGAGGAATCCCCCCACACTTAATGTCAGAAAATAGAAAGAAGACAGAAACATGGGTTGTCACCCATGTGGTGCTAATGTTTTTGTTAACCGAGTCACTAGCTTGACTCGACCCCGAATTCATTTGTTCTTGGGGAAGCAAGTGGAAAAGATAATCTCCATCGGACTTTCATTCCAAATGTTTGGATAAACATTGAAGTACTTGAAAGTTCCACCCCGATGAGATACCCGCGGCTCTAAATAGAAATTATAAACGACGATGCCGGGGTCAAAGATGGTGTCCTCACTCCCGAAGGAGTGAAGAAGAGGAGAAATCACATCATATGTGAGAAAAGGAAAAGAGATTCTGATAGTGATTGGGAAAAAATCTCCATCAATAACAAGTTTGTCGTTTAAGCTCTTAAGGTCATGATCTAAAAGCACCTCAGGAGGGAGATTCGGGATAGTGTCTTTAATAAGCAACTGCTCACTATAGATCACGCCTCCCTCCGAGTCCTTAGAGTAATCATACTCCGGCGGAGATATGATGTGAGAGAGTTCATCGGCGAACTCCCCCAGACTAGAGGCACAATTAGTTGACGGATCATGACTTAGCAAAAATTCCAATTCTCTCAGATCAGATTCAAAATCGAAGTTTTTATCTTCATCCCCCGGTGGGATTGGATAGATGCGAGTGAGTTCATCGGTGAACTCCTCGAGAAGATAATCACTCTTATGAAGAACGTCTTTGAGCTTGGGCTCTGGAAGGATATACAGAGGTGGGACATGTGTTGTACTTTGTGTGCTAGAAGTTTGCACCTCGTCCATTATTGTCTCCGTATCTGACTCATCACTTTCCTTGTTATGAATATCAAAATTTTGATTATCTGAAATTAGAGTAAATTCAGAATCAAAATTAGACAAAGGATTTGTGATAGTTATATCGAGTGTTTGAGAAGTAGAATCAGGAAGATCGAGAGGTTCCTTGGATACCCTTGGGATTGGAACAAGGTCATCAATTTCCTTAAGAGGATTGATTTCGGCTTCCTTGTCCCCCATTAAAAAGGTATCTGAAGGGTCCTCATCTGATTTCTCTTCATCAAAAGGATCATCCTCATCACTTTCATCGGAGTATGAAAGGTGGATAGTGTTAGGATGACCTGGTCCTTGCTGACAATCCTGATTTATATAACTTTTGTGATTGCCAAGGATCCCAATTTGTGCAATTTCAGCGGGAATGTAATCGGAATAATGATTACTCAAAACAGTGGTAGAGTCATAAAGGGATCCAGCATCCCGCTGATAGTGATTTTGTGTCATATTCTCGATCAAATCATAAGCTTCTTGAGGAGTCTTCCGCATGAGATTGCCTCCGGCAGCCAACATGATTTTGTCTCGATCAATCGGAGTTATACCACTACAAAATGTTAGGATTTGATCAAGAAGCAAAATTTTGTGATCATGACATTTTCGTAACAAAGATTTGAATCGTTCCCAAGCTTCAAAAACTGACTCCATGGGCAATTGCCGGAAATTCAGAATGTCTTTCCTAAGCTGCACCATTTTAGAATGTGGAAAGTATTTTGAAAGAAACTTGAGGAACATCTCTTTCCAAGTATGAATTGAGTGAGTTTTAAGAGTATAAAACCAAGATTCAGCTTCGTGGGATAAAGAGAATAGAAAAAGATTCAAACGAATGCTATCTTGAGAAACTCCTTTCTGTTTCATGGATTGAGTGATAGATATGAACTTGTTTAGGTGCTCGTTTGCATCTTCATCTCGAAATCCGTAGAATTGGCAATTTTGTCGGATCAGTTGAACCATATGATTTTTCAATTTGAAATCGGTTCCCGAAACTGATGTAGGAGTGATCGGTCCTCCTCTACCGATCAGTGTTGGACGATAGAAATCCTCCATGGTCCGAGGATCATGGGGATAATATGGTGGAAAATCGATCATTGTAGAGAATTAAACAATGAGAGGGTAAAAAGATAAGAATTAAACATTTAAGAGGAATAAGAAGAATATTTTTGGATTTTTTACTTAAAATGGAAAAACAAACTAAGATAGAAAAATAAAATTTAAAAAGGAAAATATTTTTGGGTTTTTGTATTTAAGCAACATTGGAAAACACAAAGGAAGAAAAATTGGAAAAGAAAACCTTTTTTTGTTTTCTTTTTTTTTTTTTTTTTTTTATTTTTTTTTATAAGAAAATATTTACGAAGAAAACGATAACTTCTCAGGAGAAGGGTCTTCAAAACACGCAACAACAAACGAGAATTAAAAAAAAAAATCGCTTCAACCTTCCCCGGCAGCGGCGCCAAAATTTGATCCGATGGAATCAACACGTATTTTTTTCTCCAAGGATTTACAAAGGAAATATGTAAACCCGAGTCGTTTTCCCAACGAAGGATTGAATGGAATTTGTGATCTCGATTCGTGAAACGTGTCGTGAATAGGGAAAATAATGGGAATTTGGGTTTCTAAGCTAAAATAAGTGAACATTAACTAAAAAAGACTTAATAAATAGGAAAAACGATAATCTAAAGTACGCGTATCTAAAAACGTAAAGAAAACTTAAAACGCGTTTAAACCGGGAAATTCCGAGCCTAAAACGTGAGATCTAAGAAATTTTAACTCTACGGTACAAATCTATTTTTTCTAAGTTCTAAATGATAAAAGAAAATTTTGAAAAAAAGAATTATATTTTTTTTGACTTTTATTTTATTTTCTATGAATTAAAAACAGAATTAAAAAGAAAAATTAATTAAAAATACTAAATGAACATGGAAAATTATGAAAAATTCCAGAAAAGTCCTAAATAATGCACTGATTCTAGGAAAAATAAGTAGCGGATGCTAGCTTATCCAGATAAGCTGGAATAAGCAAATCAGATAATAATAAGCTAAAGTGGAAAAGGACAAAACTATGCAAGAGACCCAGGTTCGAATCCTGGCTCAGTCCTATTGATAACTATTTTACTTTTTTGATTTTCTCCTACAAACTGATTAAGGACATGTAAATAAGCACTTTTGATAACTACAACTAATTATGAAAACATCAAATAAGCTAAGAAAAAGGGGTCTAAAATCTGATCAGGAACAAAAGAGCAAAAAAAAGCTAAGGCTGCTGATCTAAATGACTATTTAAGCTATTAATTTGAACTAAATTGAAAACTAAAATAAGCTACTTGGCTGAGAACAAGCTAAAATGAGAATAGGCAACTGAATAAGCCATAAAACCTAAGCAATAAGCTCTGAGATGGACTCAATGAGCTTATTGGGTCTGTTGAGCAGGGCAGTTCAGTCAACAAAGGCCCATTTTTGAGCTTAATTATAAGCTATTCTAACTGAAGGCTAATCCATTTTAACTAAATATAATGAAAGTTCATACTATTAACTACTTAAAAATAAAAAATAAAAATAAAACAGAAAGAAGCAACTAGATAAGCAGGTAAGCAGATGAGCAGTAGTACTATTCTGATGAAAAGAACTTCACCATTATTCTATTAACACCTAATGGAATGCCAAAATGGGATTGAGGCAATCTTAGATGATTGAAAAGAGTTGTAAATAGATCAAAATGAAGTTCAAGAACTGCTTATCTCAATGATAAGCAGTTATGAGCAGTTAAGCTCATTGAACCTAGCAAATCAATCTAAAACAATGAAATCCTTCAATTTAGCTAAAGTTGACCTACAAACAGCTTAATGCAACTAAATGAATCAAGATTAAAATTTCAAAAATGGTCAACGAACAGTAGGATCTTATTTCTACTCTAAAATAAGCTAATGCCAAACACTCCTTTATTAAGGACTGTTTTGTATTTTCTATTGAAACAACTGAATTTGGGCTAGGATTTTGGATGACAGATGAACATCTAAGTGTATTAAGCACTAAAAAATAACTTTGAATGGAAATTAAGCACTCTAATAAGCAGTACCTAGATTGAAGCTATTTTGGCATTTTTTGAGCTATTAAGGCAAAAATAGTGAGACTAAGTAAAATGGTGTCTAAATGGGCATTAACTAACATCACTAGGCTAAATAAGTAAATATTGATCAGATAAGCAAAAAATAAGCAGATGAACAATGATTTTGACTTTTCTTGACTTTTAAATTTGAAGCTGAATTGATCCAAATTAACTTTAGCAAAAGCTTTAATAAGCTCTTATGAGCTTAATGACACAGAAATGAGAACTTGTTATCTAATTTTAACAACTAATGGCTTGAATTCGATTATCAGTAAATAGGAGATATTTGAAATTTCATTAAATTATGAATTTGGAACAATGCTTGATAAATGAAAAACCAATAAGCTTAAATGAACATGAATTAAAGTTAATAACTGAAATTAATACTGATTACATACTACAATAATTAAAACGACATTTTAAATTAATCTACTCCTAGTTGGTTTCTTCTGTGTGTGAGAAGATAACTTTTATATCATCCAAAAAGCTCTTGGTTAGTCTCTAAGCAAATCCCCATCGTTGGTTTTGCCTCATTCCATCTCATTCGTTGAATGCCATTTTTGGCGGGAAAAATATGGACATGGGTTTACAGCTTTTGAGAGCACGTGGGAAGTGTGTACTGTGTCAGGAGCTAAGTAAGGGGGGGAGGGTGGAAGGCGTGTAGCAGAGGAGAAAAGTGGAGTGGTGATGGGTTTGTCAGGGATAAGGGTGGTTTTGGTGGCAAATGATAAAGAGGGAAGGGTGGGTTTGACCATTTGACTGGTATTAGCTAAAAACGGGGATAAGGGTTTTTTTGTTGGGCTGGTATTTTTTTTTTGTTGGTGATGCGTGGTTTTGCAACCTTACAACAGGTTTTACCTCTCGAGGGATCTCAAGAGGCTTACAACCCCACCAGGCAGTGTACCTGACCGATGTAGTATAGTGTAGTGGTAAGTACGGGGGATTGATCGTTCTCCACAGGGAATAGTGTTCGTTAGGGAATAGTGTAGTGGTAATTTTATGAAAGCAAGTAAAATCTCGGGTTTGAAAGAGTGGGCGGAATTAGTTGCTAGTCAACTAACCCAAATAACTACGAATGCAAATAAAATAAAATAACTAAAAATGAAAAGGTGGTGAAATTTATGTGGAGAAAAATGTGTTTACTTAGATTTCCTTACTCCCTAACTATCTTTTACCGGTTGATTAGTGTGTATTAATTGCGTAGATGACGGGTGTATTCCTTAATACCAATCGTGGATGACGGGTGTATTCCTTAATACCAATCGTGGGGTGGCGTACGTACTTCCCCAACTCTACAAGCTCCTACTTCACTCCTATGTCGAGCCGGCTAGGAAGCTCCTAACATGGGATCACTAGAATTCGCTTGTGCATTAAATACAACCATAAAAACCTTTAGTACGCATTGGTTCATGTTTCTTAAGACGTTCAAGCAAGTTACCGAATAGGAAGTTAGCCAGTTTTCTTAAGCCTAACATAGATAAACAATCATCCAATACAACTAATAACACACTAATAACCAATAATCAATAGCTAGGTTTCATTAGATCTAAGCAAACACAAAGAAAACCTAGCCTAGCATGTTAAACAAAAGACAAGAACAAGATAGAATCAAACAACACATAGACATATTGAATGATTAATTGATAACTTATCTTCAATGTAACATGGAAGATCTCAAGGCAAAAAGCCTTGAAAAAGCTGCTAAAATCGTCTTAGGGTTTTCACACACAAAGTTCCATAATAAGTTCCACACTAATGACAAAAAATTGCAAAACTATATATAGACTTTCAGATCTGACGGCGTCACGTTATGGAGTGTGACGCCGTCACCTCGCCGCTTTTAGGGTTCCCGGATGGCCTTCTTGACGCCGTCCCTCTTTAGCTCTCCAAAATCCGTTCTGGCTTATCAAGGCTTGACGCCGTCAGAATTAGGCGTGACGCCGTCCCTCTTTAAATTAAGCCGTGACGACCTTGATCACTTCAAAGGGTGACGCCGTCAGAATTCCCATGCAAATTTCTCTGGCTTATCATGAGTAATTTTCATATCCACCTTTTTCTTGCCAAGCCATGACGCCGTCCAGGGCAATCCCTGACGCCGTCAAAGGTAACTTTTAGCCGATTTTGAGACTTTGTCGTTTTCTTCACTTTTATGCTCCAAAAACGTCCAAAATGCCTCCTTTTCCAGATTTCTCCTCAAAAGTACCTAAAATGACAAAAGGAACGATTTAGGGCAATATTTGATCAAATAAATACGATTTAGGGCTTAAATGACCCTTTAAAAGCGGTACACTTTTCGCTTCATCAAATACCCTTACACTTGAGATTTGCTTGTCCTCAAGCAAATGCGCTTTTATTCTAATCAAAATACAAGTTAGGGGTCATTTAATGCTAATATAAAAGTAATTGCAACAAATAGTCGTTCCACTTTAATCATAATAAGCACGGAGATTACAAACTAGCACCTCACAAGTAGTGTTTAGATACTCACATCTCTCAAGTGTCATCAAAATAAATCTCATAAATGAAAACGGATAATATCTCTCACTACCTGTCATAGCAAATAGATTACCATAGGCTTGGGAAAGGATCGAAAACCTCCTCCACTAGGCGTAAGCACCTAAGATAAACTATCAAAGAGGGCTTTTACATGGGTTATAACGTTAGGTGTAGGGATATGATAAACACGGTTTTGTTGGATAAGGGATATTTTACTGGTGGCGAGTTAAAGATCTTGATTAATTACATGTACTATACAATGTTGCTAAGCCAAGACTCGACTCGATTTAAGCTAATGAAAGAAAATAACAAAAACATAAAATAAACATAAAATGAAACGGGATGGTAGTCCGTATGTTTTTTTTCTATTTTTCTTTTTCTCATTTTTTTGTATTTTTCTTGATTTTTTTTTAATTTTTTTTTATTTATTATTTGTTTTTCATACACTCTTGCCCTACCATCCAAAATAATACATCATAGGGGCGTTGCATTCCCCTTACACTTGAACTTTTACATAACTTTACAAATAACTATTCTAATGACTCGGATTAAGATAATTGAAAAACTTGGAGTACTTTTAAAATATTTAGCACATATGGGGGTAATAAATGATGTTCTTCCCCATTACTCCATTACACTAGTACTTTACCCATGAGTCCCAATCTTCCCAAAACAATATGTACAAGGATATGACTCGACTTAGCAACCATGTAATCAACTAGATAATTAACTTGGGTTTAAACAAATGTTGTCACAATAATACACTAAAAATGAGTGCATACAAGGTAGGCTAAGGCGATTTGGGTGTACATTTTAGTGGGGCGTAACAAATTCTTCCTTTAAGTAAAATGCTTAAAGGTCGAAACGAAAAGATAGGCTCTGAGGGGTGTACTAGGGGTATCGTGTACTAAAAATGAGTACAACGCAAAGGGTGTGGGAGAATTACTTGACCAATGTAGCCAAAGTAATTATAACAAAAACACAGGTGTAAAACAATGGGTTAATCCTAATGCCTCTTATCATGTAGTAAATCTAACTACACGAATGTAGTCTCACTTGTGGCCTCGGAATGGTCCTAACGCAAGTTCTAGAATCTAAGTGCTACCGGTACACACATCATAGCATAAATGCTTTTCCTACCAATTCTAGGGGCGAACCTCACATATTTGGGGGTGGAAAATTTTTTTAGTGGTACGGTTTTTTGTGCTAGTCATATAACTCCTATCCGTGAGACGCTCATTAGAACTAAAGTTTCACTCCTAAATGTTGTAAAAAAATTTAAATTTGGCACTAAAATTACCCTAACAGGTATTTATCTCAGTTTTATTACACATTTACTATTAAACAAACAAAAATCAAGCGTAATAGCATTCTCTAATCGTACTTTTACCCCCCCTTACACTTAAGATGAACATTGTCCCCAATGTTCAAATACCAAATGTAAAAGTAAAAAAGTAAAAGAATGAAATCAAATACTCCCCTGATTCGCTCGGTGGATAATGAAGTAACATGGTTAAATCTTCTTCCAAGAGAATGTAAAAGCTCCAAGACTAATGCATCACCAAAAGCTTGATCCAACAAACATTTCCTTGTCCAAAATAACCTGTTAAACCTGAGAAAACAAACACGAAAACCTGCATAACATCGGCGGGATAAACTCTATATATAAGGATATAATGCTTGTGGAATGATAATTTCGCAGATTCCTGGAGATTTAAAGTTATAGATTTAATAAAAACTTTTTATGAAAACAAAACTTTCAAAAAAATTTCAGAAAATTAAACCTGACGCCGTCAGGTTGTAAATCCTGACGCCGTCAGAAATGATCTGACAGAATTCTCATGTTAAGTTTCCGGAAAAATTTTGGAAAAACCTATACCTTACTTCCTGGAAATCCTGCAAAACATCATTATGACTCGATACAAGCATTTGACTCAAACAAACACTAATATGTATGTTCATTTAATATTATTACGATTCATGTTCATTTGTGTTCTAATAAACCGATTTAGATTTCCCTTACACTTAACTTTTGCAAAATACCTTTATATGTAGTTAAGACGAAGTTAAAAACAAGATAAAGCATTTTCACAAATTAGTTTTTTAACATGAATCAATAATAATAAAACTTAAACACACATTCGGAAACAAATAAAATCAAACAAACAAATAAACACACAAAGCAAATAAAACTTGGGTTGCCTCCCAAGAAGCGCTTTTCTTTATTAACGAGTCTTGTAGCTAGACTCAAAGTCCTTCTACCCTATGTAAGTGAGCTCGTCATCGAGGACGTCTTTAGGGTTAAGCTTGGATTGAAGTTTCCTATTGGTCCGCTTAGTACGATATATCCTTTCAAACTTCTCTCCATCCAGGTCATACAATGTCATCTTAATATGCCATGACCCATCTCCATCTTTGGGTGGTTTGTCCCAATCCCACTTATGATCATCTTCCTCACAATTCCACTTATTCATCCCTAGGTTAATTGGAAAAACTCCTAGGAAATCAATCATCTTCCTAAAAACTAGAGGGTCTTCAAACGGATCCAATTCGGTGTCCCTAGCTAAGAGTTGCTCTACCGTATGTGTTCGGTTAACAAAGTCCTCTTCTAGGTAAAATGGGCGTTGGGGTCCTATGAAGTCTCTATCGATCCAAGGTCCATATCTAGATGGTCTCCTATTTGATTCTAACCAATGGGGTGTCGGTTCCTCACTAGTATCATAGGCATGTTTCTTAACATCATAGACTGACCAAGTATCTCCTTCTCCTACCGCTATCTTGGATTCCTTACAATCAATCATAGCACTAGCGGTCGCCAAAAATCCTCTACCTATCAACAAGGGGCATGTAGGGTCGCTAACCATATCAAGGACGTGGAAATCGGCTAAAATGGTTAGTTTTCCAATGTGCACTAACACGTCCTTAACTACTCCAACCGGGTAAGCAACACTTCCATCCGCTAAGCCTATTATCACCTCGGTTTCTTCAAGTTTTCCTAGTTTTAGAGAGGTGTAGAGAGGTAACGGAAGTAGGTTAAGGCTTGATCCAAGATCGGCTAATGTGTCATAAGCCTCCGAATTACCGATCTTGCAAGGTAGAACAAATAAGCCCGGATCATCTAACTTCTTAGGTAGCTTGTTTTGAACAAAGGCGGTCCCTTTTTCGCCTAACTTGAGCTTCTTCTCATCCAACACTTCAATAACCGGACTTTCAAGGTGGAGCTCCTTGAATTCTTCGTCAAGGTTTTGAGTGGGAGGTGTTTCAACTACAACTTGGGTTTGTTTGAAACACGTGCTCATGGAATTGACCGAATAATATTGTGGACAAGAACTAGGAGACGTAACCGATGAAACGGCGTTGACATTTAGTTTCGGGTTCTTGACCGTGTTGCTAGGGAGTGCTCCCATTTCTCGGTCATTGAGGGCTTTCAACAAGGTGTCAATCTTATTGGTCATCTCGCTTTGTTTTTGTTTGAAATCGGCTTCAAACTTGGCTAAACGAGCTTCTTGAGATGCCATAAATTGAGACATCAATCCTTCAAAGTTATCGGTACTACCATTGCCGGAAGGATTGTTGTTGAAAGTACGGTTCGAGTTGGAACCGCTTGATTGGAAACGATTAGGTGGGTTGGAAGAATTGGTTTGTTGTGCGTTTTGGTTTTGTTTCCACCTAAGGTTCGGGTGATTTTTCCATGAGGGGTTGTATGTATCACCGTAGGGGTTTGGCTCGGGTTTGAAAGTGTACCACTTGTCTCCCGCTCCGTTGGTACGCGAGGATGCGTAGTCCACAAAAGCTTGTTCGGGGAGTTCCATGCAATCACGAGTGTCGTGGGGACCACTACATAATTCACATGAAGAAGTGATTTTGTTCACTTGGCTTGAGGGTTTAGGAGCCTCGTAGGATTTCATGAGAAACTTGACTTGGTCTTCAAGTTCTATGAACCTACGGTCGGAAGTGCTTGAATTGTTCGAAGGCAAAGATATTGCCTTGACCGTTTTATTCAAATCACGGGGATCACTCCAACTTTCGTTGTCATAAAGAGCAAGATCCTCTAGGAGAGCCCATGATTGTTCCGCACTTAGATCACGTACCTTACCACCGGCCGATTGGTCAATGGTTTGCCTCGTGGAGAGATTGATATGGTCATAGAAGATTTGGACTTGGAGCCAAAGTTCTATGCCATGGTGAAGGACTTTTTGGAGTAAGTCCTTGAATCGAGTCCATGCCTCGTAGAGGGTTTCGCCTTGACGTTGTTGGAACATCAGGATATCATTCCTTAGCTTGGTAGTTCTTCCCGGTGGGAAAAACTGAGCAAGGAAACGAGTAGTGAGATCATCCCAAGAGGTGATGGATCCTGCGGGTTGACGCTCTAGCCATTGACTAGCTTGGTCCCGCAGAGAGAATTGAAAGAGACGCAGTCGGGTCGTCTCTCGAGTGGCAACATCAAGGTCTATAGAATCAACAATTTTGAGAAAGTCCTTGAGATGTTGATTAGGATCTTCAGAACGAAGTCCATGGAATGCGCATCCGCTTTGCACCAACCGGATGGTGTCGGATCGCAAGGGAGTGACATTGGCTCCTTGAGTGAGCTCAATGGTGTTTCGATAGCCATGGTGGCTAGGACGGGAGTACTCTCCTAAAGTACGGGCTTTAGGAGGTGGTGGTTGTTGTGGTTGGTTGTTGGGATCGAGGATATTACCACCTTCCATGATGTCAGATGGTAATGGTTACGAACAAAGAAACGAAGAAAAAAGATAGACTAAAGAAGACCTAGAAAAATAAAACAAAAATCTCACTAGAAAGGAATCTAGTGAGTAGACCTATAAAATAAAAATTCAACCTAAACAATAACTATTCCCCGGCAACGGCGCCAAAAACTTGATGCGTGGTTTTGCAACCTTACAACAGGTTTTACCTCTCGAGGGATCTCAAGAGGCTTACAACCCCACCAGGAAGTGTACCTGACCGATGTAGTATAGTGTAGTGGTAAGTACGGGGGATTGATCGTTCTCCACAGGGAATAGTGTTCGTTAGGTATGAAAAACTACTCTAATAGGTCTAAGGGTGAGAGAAGATTCTTTTTTATGTTTTTTATAATTTTATGAAAGCAAGTAAAATCTCGGGTTTGAAAGAGTGGGCGGAATTAGTTGCTAGTCAACTAACCCAAATAACTACGAATGCAAATAAAATAAAATAACTGAAAATGAAAAGGTAGTGAAATTTATGTGGAGAAAAATGTGTTTACTTAGATTTCCTTACTCCCTAACTATCTTTTACCGGTTGATTAGTGTGTATTAATTGCGTGGATGACGGGTGTATTCCTTAATACCAATCGTGGGGTGGCGTACGTACTTCTCCAACTCTACAAGCTCCTACTTCACTCCTATGTTGAGCCGGCTAGGAAGCTCCTAACATGGGATCACTAGAATTTGCTTGTGCATTAAATACAACCATAAAAACCTTTAGTACGCATTGGTTCATGTTTCTTAAGACGTTCAAGCAAGTTACCGAATAGGAAGTTAGCCAGTTTTCTTAAGCCTAACATAGATAAACAATCATCCAATACAACTAATAACACACTAATAACCAATAATCAATAGCTAGGTTTCATTAGATCTAAGCAAACACAAGATAAATCTAGCCTAGCATGTTAAACAAAAGACAAGAACAAGATAGAATCAAACAACACATAGACATATTGAATGATTAATTGATAACTTATCTTCAATGTAACATGGAAGATCTCAAGGCAAAAAGCCTTGAAAAAGCTGCTAAAATCGTCTTAGGGTTTTCACACACAAAGTTCCACAATAAGTTCCACACTAATGACAAAAAATTGCAAAACTATATATAGACTTTCAGATCTGACGGCGTCACGTTATGGAGTGTGACGCCGTCACCTCGCCGCTTTTAGGGTTCCCGGATGACCTTCTTGACGCCGTCCCTCTTTAAATTAAGCCGTGACGACCTTGATCACATCAAAGGGTGACGCCGTCAGAATTCCCATGCAAATTTCTCTGGCTTATCATGAGTAATTTTCATATCCACCTTTTTCTTGCCAAGCCATGACGCCGTCCAGGGCAATTCCTGACGCCGTCAAAGGTAATTTTCAGCCGATTTTGAGACTTTGTCGTTTTCTTCACTTTTATGCTCCAAAAACGTCCAAAATGCTTCCTTTTCCAGATTTCTTCTCAAAAGTACCTAAAATGACAAAAGGAACGATTTAGGGCAATATTTGATCAAATAAATACGATTTAGGGCTTAAATGACCCCTTAAAAGCGGTACACTTTTCGCTTCATCAGTTGGGTTTGGAAATTGGGTTAAGGGTTTATTTGTTTAGTGGTTAGGATAAAAGGGTTAGGGTTTTAGTTTAGGATTAGTTTTAAGTTTAAGGACCACTTTTGTAAAATCTGAAAATTCAAGGACCCAACTTGCCAAATCTGAAAATTGTTTCCAAGGACTATTTTTGACAGTTTGATATTCTTGAGGGTTGACTTTGACTTCTTGAGCATAAATGTGATCCAAACTTGAAATTCCTTTCCCAGCCTCGGCTTTTCACGTTCTTTCCATTCCAAGCTCGGTTTTGTTCGTATTTGCCCCGTTTTCAATCCTTTTGTACCTGAAACACATAAAAACACAAACCAAGAATTTTTGCAATAATATTTGGTCTATTTGGGTATTTTTGGTCATTTTTGTGTCTTTTATGGGTATAAAATGATGAGTATTTACACACCCATCAATATGATTGCCAACCTGGGTGATAATAGTAGGAAGCAAGTTTTGAAGCTGTTGAACGATGATGGCGGAAAAATCAGGATTTCCACCTTCGTTGTTGTCATTGTTACTAATGCCTCGACCACCTCCTCTACCTCCACGTTCACTAGTCCTTTCACCCCTTAGTGTCGCACCTCCTCAGTTAGCGTTGCGAGCTGATCTCCTTGCCTCTTTTCACACGTGTACATATCACCAAACACACATATCTCAGCGATCGACGTTACTTAAATGGTGAAAGGGTAGGGTGATTATCCCTCAAAAGTATCCTCAAGAGAAATCCCATTTTTGAGCAAAATCATCAAATTTCTGCGGCTAACTGATAACCTTTATTTAACTTAATCCCATGTCTCATCAAACAAGAACAATCACAAGATCAAGTTAAATAGCTAGTTATCACTGAGCTCCACACTTTTGATGACTCGACTAAATTTTGAGATTCCCTATCAGTACAAATATTATAACATCCAACAGCGTAGATATAGATGGGAAAAGTTCTATGTATGCAAGGCGATAGGGACGAGAGTCTCAATGTATATAGTAGTTATACTCTAGGCACCTAAATGCAACCTAGTTCTCTATAACCAAGTCTCTGATACCAATCTGTAACACCCACAAATTACCGCAGCGGAAACAATAGTGTCAAGGGGGTATTACTTCATAATATAGATCAAGGTATAGAAAATGACCTCTAAATGAGACGTTTTGAAATGTTACCATTCGAATTATTAAAATCAGAGTTAAACAAGAGATTCAAAGTATAAAGTTACATAGATGTTTTCAAGATGTATCGAATGGTAATAGATAAAGGTATAAGTCTCCAAGTATGCAAATGACTCTACGATCCATGCATCCATTATTGCCTTATTAACCTGAGATAAACATGCTAAAAAGTTTCAACCAACGGTTGGTGAGTTCATAGACTTTAGTTTAATAGTAAAGCATTTGAATAAAGATTTCACAGCAAAGGCATTGTAAATCCACTCAGTCCCAAGCCCCGCCCATACAAGACTTGCAACCTGTGTGTTTACAATCCACTGCTAAAGTCTGAGTAGATGCGTATTCTGGATTATATTCACCCAAGGTCGCGTCATTTTGGACACAAGGGTGGGGACACCTTCCTAAATAGTATGTGTCACCCACGGTCACGCATCTTGGACACAAGGGTGGGGGCATCTTCCCTAAATAGTACTATCAATACCTATCCAACGGCTATGAATAGTGTGTATATGAATAGTTTAACACGTTAATGCACATACTGTAATGAAACTACACATCATATCTAGAAAGTATAAAAGCGTATCCTATCATAAGTGTTTTGAGTAATTGCATACCAATGCAAATCATGTATTTGATAAACAAGTAAAGTAGTTTAAGTACGTATCTCCCCCAAGTAGTTTAAAATGAATATAAAAGAGTAAGAGTGGGGCTATGACTCACCTTAGCTGTAAAGGTCAAAGTAATGTTATCTCAAAAAGTGTAACACGGGAACGGCTCCAACACATGACCTGAATAATAGAGAAGTATGAGATTTCGATGATTTAAGATTGACTTTATGTGAATAGTGATTGTGGAAAAGTATCGGATAACGAACGGGTTTGTAATGAGAATGAATGACATGCTTAAAATGCTTAAAGTTCAAAAATAATATTATATATAATATTATCATGTTTTTATGTTTATTGAATCCGTAATTATCGTTTTTTCGAAAGTTGGTGGATGGTAAGTTATGCTTATTCGTTAAAAGTCCGTTATATAAATATTAACGCAATGTAAATCGTACGAATTCTAAAAGTGGATTTTAAGAACAAAAGGCATAAAACAAGTCATGTAAATGTTTATAGAATTAGTTTACTGGTTGGACCTTGAAGTTACAGTGAATTTACACTTTTAACCCTAACAGTGAAATATTTGCACCGTTAGTCTTTTGTTAGGAAATATTTACATTTTTAGTCCAAAAGATCCTAATATGACATTTTATGGTTTCTAGTTACTGCTTAATCCATTTCTACCCTCAAGTAATAAAAATGACAGTTTAGTACACATTTATCCGAAAGTTACAATTTTAACCCAAATAGTATTATGTTTTAGTCCAAAATTCACAAAACTTATATATTAAATTTTCCGAAAGTTTTATAAGCTTCAAGTAGCTTATTTAAGTTCATAAAAACTGCTTATTCAATAAAAGAGCTTATTTATAGTTTATTTCGCTTTAACGTGTTAAATACAAAGCCCAATAAGAGAATTCGATCCATGGGGTTTCAACAGGATTTGGGCTTGGTCTTGGGCTTATTTTAGGGTCTTAAAAATTAGTCCAAGCTGCTTATACCAATAGCTTATCCGGTTGGCTTATTATAAGCTTAGTGGGCTAATAAGCCCAATTGATCTATATGGGTCTTTTTAAAAACTGTTTCGAATGCCAACACTTGGTCGATAAAAAGGGTGTCATAATAGCTTATTAGAAGAGCTTATTAATGTAGCTTATTAGATGAGTCTATAGAGAAACAGTTGGTTCAACATATTCGATAGGTTGTTTGTATAGAATTGATTTAATAGGCTTGTTCTAGTCGAATATAACAAGGTCCAAAAATATATCAATGACATAATAATGTTTGATATTAAAAGTAAGTTTAAAAAGTGTCTCGTTAAGTGTTAACATGAGGTTATATGTGTCGAATGATGATTGTTCTTGATTTCTAGCCATCCAAAATATTAGGAGGTCAAGTTTATATGTGAAATGAAATAACGAGAAGTAGAAAAATACATAGAAGCTAAAACATGATATCGAATGCAATAAAATATGTAAGAATAAATGAAAAAAATATGTATGTATAGAACTTGGTTCGATGGACTTACCACACCCAAAGTGGCGGTGATAAAGCGTTGATATGAGCTAGAAATGAGGAGTCTTTGCACAAACTCGATAGAATTGTCACAAAAGATTCGAGTTCAACACTTAAACGTTTTGGAAAAAAAAGTCCAAACGACTAGAATTGGTTTTGTTTCTCTTCGAATAGGCTGGTCAGGAGGGGAAAGCTTAATAGATTGAGTGTGAAATATGTTTGAGTGAAAATGAGTGAATGAGTGAACAAGGGAAAGGGTTATACGTATGTACATGCATGTATAGAGTGAATATAATGTATTTTATGTATGCAACTTGAGGTTATATTCGATTGTGGCAGAGAGGATAAGATTTAGGGAATATTTTAGCTAGGTAAGGAGTATAAGCTCAAGTGGGTTGTGTGTGTTTCGGTTTAGGACCAAGCAAAGGTCGAGTGGTATATATATGTATGGTACTCGACATATTAAAAGGTCCAACAACATGTGAACGTGACCAAAAGAGTATAGAAAAGATGTAAAAATGTTTATAGAGTCCTTAGGTCACGTTTAAATATAAATCGTATAGATAAAATGGTTTTTGGTCTAATTTGAATTAACCCTTATATGAATTGTATATGTGTCGAACATTGTTAGCTTTTGGTCTCGTTTATGAATTAAACGTTCGAATCAAGCTATGAGACTTGTCATTCCTAAATCTTGGGAGTATAAGGATTCAAAACATGTAAACTTTTGTATGGGTTGTGTGTCGAATTATAGAATGAAAGGTGCCATGTAAATGAGATTGGTTCGAATGATAATAAAATGAGTAATGAAATTTTGGCAAAACTTGTTGTTGGGCTTGAATAGTATTGGGTTGAAAAATAAGATTAAGGATCCGTTTAGTGTTTTAATTGTGATTTGGATAGTCGTGGTGCGTGTGTGAGATCATTCAAAAGTATTGTAATTCACGTAACAACGTGTTTGAATAGAAACGTAATAAACAAAATTTTCAAATTTTGCTCGTAAAAATTGTTAAGTGAACAGTAACAATGTGTTAATACTAGATTAACGTTCACTACTGACTAGGGAATTCTACGGCCTGCTACAATAATAATATTAACATTTATCTAGTTAACATTCGTATGTGCACTCTCGACACTATCAATGGAATGCAAGTCATTCATACAAGTAGTATGGTTTGATGGTGAATGGGAGATTGGTTCAGGCACCTGAATCATTGGTCATGTTTGACAGTCATTGTAACAACCCGTAAATTTTCACACAATAAAATGACTATTTTACCCTTTGACTTTTTTTTTTTAAAAAAAGTTGACTTTGACTTTTACATCTTGACTATTTGACTTTTACCTTAAAGTAAAAGCAAATACGGTAAGTGGTAGTTAACCGATAACTTACCAAGTAAATAACCCGCATTGATTCGAATTATTACTCTCTGAACGTTACGTTCACCTTTGTCTTTTTAACAAGAGAATATATTGTTTTTCTTGCATACCAACACCGCAATGAAAATGGTTCACATTCGATAGTCATTATCAGACACCAATAGTTTCGTTTATATATTATGTGGAAAACTAGAAGGGGGGTTGAATAGTTTTTACCGTTTTTCGAGTTTTATTTGCTTTGTTACTATATGTTAATTCAAAGGAAACAATCACAAACAAATAATCACACAATATAAACAAAAGATAAAGAGAGGAAAGATCAAACCACACAACACTGTTGTTTATAGTGGTTCGGCTACAAGGACTCTCTTCCTTGCCCTACTCCACTCCTCGAGCTTCCAACTCGAGAGTTTATCCTTCACTAAGAAACAAACTCCCTTTCTAGGTGGAGAAAACCTTTACACGTCGCTTACTTCTTTTTCTGGTACTAAGCTAAACACCGGGTTCTTTTACAAGGTAGAACCAACCTGACGTCGCCTATATACTTTACCGACACTAAGCTAGATGTCGAGTTCTTTACAAGGGTACAACCACTCCCTACTCTTTTTGTGTTTTGAGGACTAAAACACTAACCACACTCACTGATTACAAATGATAGATAATGATGTGTGAAACAAATTACAATATCACACAGTAATGAAACTAAAGGATTACGGTTCTGTAGATCCTTGAAAGCTTGATCTCTTTTCTACAAAAAGAAAGATCAAAGTGAAATGCAAGTATGAATGATGTTAGTAAGATATATACTGAATGAATATGTGTGTTTAGGCTATATGAGTGATAAGAAAGCCAAATGATCAGCTTGCTATTTATAGGCAAGCTGATATCCAGCTCACGGATCCCACGGATCCCAAAATATGGATCCGTCCTTCATTGGACTTGGATCCGTGGGTCTTGACAGCTAAGGGATTTGGTGTATCATTCCATATCTTGCCAAATCTTCCAAGATCCACAAATGTCAACTATCTAACTTGTGAATCTAAACAAAATATTACACAATCTAACTAAGATATCACTTGTGATGTATGCCATGATGTCATGGTGTAACTTTAAAAATAAAGTTTCCTTTTAAGGAAATAAGTTTGTAAAAGTGTAAAATTGTAATTCTAAGTTATCTTGCAAAATGTAAAATGTGTATTAATGAGACTTAAGCTAGTATTTATAATTTGCTAAAAGATATACCTTGTAATTGTCATTAACAAAACTAAGTAAAGATCGAAAAATATAAATAACGTTTTTGGGACGATATTTGTATTAACATATTATTTCTATAAAGACGTCTCCAGAAATATATTTCTCACAATTACCAAACCAAGGTACCGCATTTACACTTTAGCTCAACGGGACACGAGGTATAAACGATGCACTACATAATAATAATTATTCTTATCTCTTTTATATGTATAACCTACAATAATATAGACCATATCTTATCTCATATCTTATCTTATCTATATTTCCCTCTCCCTCTTTATACCACTCATTCTCCCACTCTCTCAAGAAAATAAAACAGATAAACCATGTACTTCACTTCCCGCCCTCTCCTACATCGCCTGCCATCATTAAGAAAACTAAGTAAAGAGGATTTGGTTCTGGATTGTGATACCACCACCACCGTATCTCGTTCATCACCTCCCTTCTCTTCTCGTTAAATTGTAAGTCGACACATACAATCGACCTTGTTAGTTCCTTGTTATTCTAAAATCTATCTGTTTAATAAGCGAGGATGGCACGGAGGTGCACGGATACATCAAAAGGGCTATAGATTTTATTATCATTCGAAAACTTATTTTGTAAATCTTACAACTACTGGGACCTCACTTGTAAACTCTGATCTTCGTATGGTAAATCTTTTAAAACTACTCAACTAGAGATCGTTTTCTATCATTATAACTGTTATGCCATGAAGTAACACCCAGTTTGAATTTCGCTGCGTATCATGAAATTGGGGGTGTTACAGATTGGTATCAGAGCTATAGTTATAGAGAAACGGGTCTAATTGAGACCTGAACTATAACCACTCTTACAAACAAAACATTTTATAGCCTTTCGCTCTCCGTGCCTTCCATCCTCCCGACGATTATGTGACTTCTAGGTAAATTATGCTACACAAACACTTTGGTATATTGATATATACATATTCGACATGCTTTCGAATCACTTTATACAAACAACGGAATAAACATACATCTTCGTATGCCTATTCTAGGGCATTACGGCACAACCAATTTTTTTCAATCATGTACCTACTCATACACTTTTGTGGTCTAGGAAACTTCCTCCAGGACATTGTAACTGATTACAATGGTCTTTCCTACTACCCAGACATTGTAATTTATACAATGGTCTCATTTATTTTTCAAGGCACTGTAAGTCCTACAGTGGTCTCTATTACATCCCAGACACTGTAAATGAAACAGTGGTTTCACTTATTTCTCAGACATTGTGAGTTGCACAATGGTCTCACTTATTTCTCAGACATTGTGAGTTGCACAATAGCCTCACTTATTTCTCAGACATTGTGAGTTGCACAATGGTCTCGTTTATTTCTCAGACATTGTAAATGATTACAGTGATCTCTAAACTTCTCACGACTTTATATTATTTTACATGGAACCTGTCACAATCTAACGATTTCCCTGCTAAAAATACAAGATATTAAATTGCTAAGGAACAAACTAATTCATCACCTACAAAAGCTGAAGTTCGGCAACTTTCTCTACATTCATCAAAGTTCTCTTCCGAAACTTTCATTGTTAAAAGTCTATGATTCTAGCCCAGTGTGGACTATTTTTCTTTTCCACATGTATGAGTGTTTTGTCAGAAATTCTTAAGTAGGATGATTTACAATGTCTTTATTTGAATGGATTGGGACGCCTTTTTATTTAAATAAAGAAATTGTGAATCGCTGAACCATAAGTTTATACTTCTTTATTTACATTGTTTGGGATGCTTCTCTATGTAAATAATGAATTATAAATAAGTGGGCTTATTTGTATCCGATATGACATGAGTATGAACTCGAAATTGAGAATCTCCAGTATTCTATTATTTAGTAAAAATCTTAAGAACTCATTTGAACTACCTGAGTTTATTACTAAGTTATCACTTTCGTAATTACAAATCCTTACAATCATGAGCTATTTATTAAGTTAACAGACTTGTTACACTCTTGAGCTAACGGATGTTGGTTCAATCTTGAACTGACAAACTGATTTCGATAATTCACCTACTATGCTTGAATACGTAAATACCTACACTTTTCCCAGACATCTCAACATCGGACTATACAAGATCCTAACTAGGATTGGTCTGGTAGTTTACACCCGAGAGTTACCACTAGAACTTAGTGATGTACACTACATCTTTCATGTGTGCAATATGAAGAAAAAAAAGGTGTCTTCCGAGAGGATTTAAAACACTTAGGATGTTACTCCCTTATAATGCGTTTGAGATACTTCGAGATTATGTAGTTAAGTATGCGGAACCTACTCAACCACACTTAGAAGAATTTGTTTGATGAAACAGTAATGCTTGTATGAACAATGAACACAGAAAGTTTAACTTCAAACGATTCAATATTATTCAAGAATAATACGAGTGATCTCAATATCACTAGGGTTACAATGACCTTGAATCTTAACAAAAACTATATTCGACTGATGTACATAACATCTAACCTAGGATCTCCTTTTATTGACTTAAGGAGTCCTTTACAAGATAAGTATCCTACCGTATATTTCTAACTAATTGTGATATACATAAGATCTATTCCATACTTATCCTTAATACATATCTTTTAAAACAGTTATCCATGCAGCAGTATCTTCATTAGTATACTAGCAGCACTAACTTGAACTTTGTACTGTTAGTTATACTTCAGCAGTCTTCACTTATACAATAGCAGTTTATACTGTTAGTGTATTCTTCCAGCAGTACTAAGTCTTGAACATTTAATTCCCAACATCTTCTGATTGGACACTCACTATTCCTCTGGAAGATATCCAGATTGACGAATGTCCGAACTTTATCCAAGAACCTATCAAGATCATAAACCGTAAGGTCAAACGACGTAATTAAAGTCGCATTTCTATTGTCCAAAAGTTCGTTAGAACTTTCGGTAAGAACTCGAATTCACGTGGGAACATGAAGACCAGATGCGTCGCAAGTACTTCCATCTATTCTCGAACACACTGTTAGCAGATAACACCCACCGAATTTCAGGACAAAGTTCCAATTGAGGGGTGGATACTGTAACAGCCCGTAAATTTTCACACAACAAAATGACTATTTTACCCTTTGACTTTTTTTTTAAAAAAAGTTGACTTTGACTTTTTCTTCTTGACTATTTGACTTTTACCTTAACGTAAAAGCAAATACGGTAATCGGTAGTTAACCAGTAACTTACCAAGTAAATAACCCGCATTGATTCGAATTATTACTCTCTGAACGTTACGTTCACCTTCATCTTTTTAACAAGAGAATATATTGTTTTTCTTGCATACAAACACCGCAATGAAAATGGTTCACATTCGATAGTCATTATCAGACACCAATAGTTTTGTTTATATATTATTTCTATAAAGATGTCTTCAGAAATATATTTCTCACAATTACCAAACAGAAGTACCACATTTACACTAGAGCTCAATGGGGCATGAGGTATAAAAAATTTACTACAAAATAATAATTATTCTTATCTCTTTTATATGTATCACCCACAATAATACAGACCATATCTTATCTCATATCTTATCTTATCTATATTTCCCTCTCCCTCTTTATACCACTCATTCTCCCACTCTCTTAAGAAAATAAAATGGATAAACCATGTTGTCCTTCACTTCCCGCCCTCTCCTACATCGCCTGCCATCACCAAACCATCATCTCCAGCCGCCATCATCCTTCCATCTTTACTGGAGATATACAAAGATCAAGGATGCTCGTATTTGGGTTTTTGAATTTTGTTTTGGATCGTGATACCACCACCACCGTATCTTTTTCATCACCTCCCTTATCCTCTCGTTAAATTGTAAGTTGACACATATGATCGACCTCATTAGTTCCTTGTTATTCTAAAATATACCTGTTTAATTTTTGTGGATATAAAATGGGATTAAAATCGTTTCTAATATTAAATTCGTGTGGTATATAAACAAATAAGAGTTTGTTTGGTGTGGATTTGGTCTCGGGTCCAAAGTAAACCCGTATTTGTTTTAGGCCATAGCCCATGTGGTTGTGGGTTGTGGTTATTGCTTATTTGTGTGGCTTATTTTGTAACTCGGCTTATTTGGTTTATGTAAACTAGTATGGTAACCCAAGGTTGTGGGACGAGCCTATGGCTCGGCTATATATTTATTGGTGACTTATTTGCCATAGCTTATTTGGGCTTATTTTCTTTGGAGTTAGCTTATTTGATTTAATAAACGGATATGCTTATTTTTGTTGTTTGGGTTGCTTAGTTCTACCCATATAGGGTGCGTCTGGTTTTGCGTCTCACAACCCACATGGGGGCATTTGTTTCTGCTTGCAAAACAGCCCCAAAAGGGGTGTTTGTCTGCTGCAATGCATCCCCAACAGGGGGTGTTTATGGCTGCAAAACAGCCCCAATAGGGGGTGTTTGGTTCGTCGTTTTATAGGCCAACATGGGGTGTTTTTATCTACTGATTTTCTGCATAAAAAGGGGTGTTTGTTTGCTGATTTTTTGCACTAAAAAGGGGTGTTTGTTTGCTGATTTTCTACGTAAATAGGGTGCATTTTGTTTGTTTATTTACTGCACATCTGGGGTGTTTATTGTCACGGTTATAAGGAGAGCACTAAGGTGGTGTTTATGTTTGTGTTTGTTTATTTCTTCTTGTGTAACTTTCGTGCTTATTGTTGATTTTCAAATTTGTGTATTTGGTTGTGCTTATAGTTTAAGCTTACTTGATAATGGTACCTAACTAATTTGACATATACGGGGTGAGTGTAATAGAGTAACATAGTCTATTTGATTATTTACTTTGTTATTGACCTTGTAAATAATGGCTAGTTTCGGGTTTGATTTGGATTATTGACTTGATTCTGGTTGTACATATATGCACTAGACATATAATAAATCGGAATATATATTTATATATTGGTCATTGGACAAAAACAATTGAAGACGACGTTGGACTATATTTTGGACTTGTATCGGACTACATTGGAGATATATGAGTTATACCGGGCTAAAAACAATGGACATATTAGACTACTAATTTGACATCTTTTTGCTTAAACAGACTTAACCATTTTCATATAATTTGCTTATCTGCTTATCTGATTTTTACTTGTTTGTTTTCCTTTTATACTTGTGCTATATGTTTTATTCTTTGGCGTACGTTTTGTATGAGTCTATGACTTCATACCACCACACGAATGAGATACCAAACCTTTTTACAAACATTGATACAAATATTCCACGAAAACTAAAACGCTCTATCTTTTAAAACTCGTACGTATCGATTACTTTCCGCTTGTCATATTTTGAGACAAGCTTATATTCATTAGGTTATGACGATTCCGTATTCTTTGAGCTATACATCCTTACACTGTTCTACCATACTCCTTGGCACCATTGCGTTACTTACGTCACTACATTCCAAGGTGAGTCATAGCCCATTCTACCACTTATTTTGAATTCTTTGGGGGAGTACATGCTCAACTATTTTCAATTACTTTTACAAGTACACTAAACTTTCACGGATTGCCGTGAGTTTGTAGCCCCACTTTTAACTCGTATTTGCTCTATAAACTTGGGGTGAGAAACATGCTTACTTTTATGGACCATTTAAACAATGCTTTTGTTTGAAAAACTATTATGCGTTAGCCTAAGTATTGTATCCTAAATTTATGCCCATACTCAAGTACCGTTAATTCCTGCTGGGAAGCACGAGTAATATAAATAGATCTATTGAGGGTGACACCTGCATCCGTGTTGGAGAATCAACAGTCCGGATAGGACAAACGGATGTATACCATGTCGAATTTCAAGTGTCAAGGGATAGAACACTTGCCGGACCTTATTATTACATGAACACTTTTCATGCACACTGTCGTAGCTTCGGTAACATGGAACTTAGCGCAGCATAATAGCCTTTTGTATAACATTATGCATATTATAATGTTAACTCGTAAACTTATTTCGTATAACATTATGTACATTATAATGTTAACTCGTAAACTTATTGGTCCAACTTTACTGCTTTATGTAAACTTTATCACCAAACCAACCTCTGTGTTGACACTTTTAGCATGTTTATCTCAGGTCCATAATGAGCAAGGATGTCAAGGAGGAGCACGGATACATCAAAAGGGCTATAGATTTTATTATTATTCGAAAATTTAATTTGTAAATATTACAACTACTGGGACCTCACTTGTAAACTTTGATCTTTGAATGGTAAATCTTTTAAAACGACTCAACTAGAGATCTTTTTCTATCATAATAACTGTTATGCCATGAAGTAACACCCAGTTTGAATTTCGCTGCGTATTACGAAATTGGGGGTGTTGCAATTATCTAGTTAACATTCGTATAAGCGCTCTCGACACTATCAAGGAAGTGCAAGTTATGCGTACGAATAGTATGGTTTGATGATGAATGGGAGATTGGTTCGGGCACCTGGATCATGAGTCATGGTTAATATTTGTCAATTACCATTCATCTACTTAACATTCGTAACGAGTAGTATGGTTTGATAATGAATGGGAGATTGATGAATGATTTAATTAATTAAAGATTATTTAAATTACTCTTTGTACTAGACGATGAAACTAAGGGTGGAAACGAGCCGAGTCGAGCCCGAGTCCGCTAGAGCTTACGACTATGCGAGCAATACTATTTAGGAATTGTTCTCACAACCAGTTATCAAATTAACTAGTCAAAAGCATATATTTTAACCATATAAGCAATATAGCCACTCAAATAACTAAAGCATACGAATTACATTCCATGATAAACGTTTAAACATTAACACATTAAACAACAACAACAAACCGAATCATGCATGAGCGGAGAAACATTAACACATTAAAATAAACATACGAATTAACACATTAAAATAAACATACGGATTACTACTCCACACGAAGATTTTCCATCTCATCTAAAAGATCGTGAAGTATTGCAGCTGACTAACATGCGTGATCCTCGGGATGCCTTTCCATTTCTAGTCTTGACAGCATCTTTAGTCTTTCCTCCAACATCTTTATCTTTAGATTTTTGACCTTGAAATTTGTGCATTGTGTTGGTGCAGATCCAAAAGGTCCTAGAGAAGAACTTGGATGGTTGAAGGTCCCAGAGAGAAACTTTGAGGCGTTGAAGGTCCATGAGAAGAACTTAAACTTAGCCGAAGATCTAGATCATCCTTCCATATAAAATTTGTCCACATCCATAATATTAAATCATTTATACGCATTCATATACGAGACAAAACATTTATAGAGTCGGATAGGATTGCCTTCCATAGTTGGACTAGGTCAGTAAAACAACTCATAATTCCACATTTACATGCGTAAATTTATTTTATGTGTTTGTGCGTAGATTTTTTATAAATATGTTTAAGTCTGTATACTTATTTATTGCATCATTAAAACACAATTATGACAATTCATAAAAGTTGGACCCTTTTAGATAATCGTAGTAGCAGACCATTTTTTGCTGGTCTTGCCACATTCCTCGAGCATTGCAGGCCATTACTGAATACCTCTGAAAACATAAAATGTCCATGTCGCTTGTTGTAACCTAACATGGGTATCCATCGAGGGTCTTAAAGACCATGTAGGCCAAAATAGGTTTGAAAAAAGTTATAAGAAATGGCATAATCACGATGAATGTGAGTCTCTGATAGTAGTACACAACACAACACAACCTGAGATGGGTGACATGACTGCGTTCCTTAATGATATGCGCCTGAATGAGCCAACTCAAGGAAATAATGGTGAGACAAGTAACGAGCCAACTCAAGCAACGAAACCTCTTCAATGTAGCGAGTTTGAAGAGTTACTTGCTAGTGCATATGATAAACTATACCCGGACTATGACTAGATTTCTTCATTAGACTTGATGGAAAAGATGACGCACATCAAGGTCAGCATTAAACAAACTGACAGTTAATTTAACTAAAACCTAAAATTTCTCTAGGAATGTTTCCCGCCCAGGCTAAGATACAAAATCCCATCATCATAATATTAAATAAAGAAGACATTTAAAATGGTCGGGTTAGGATATGAGTCAATACATGCTTATGTAAATGATTGCTGCTTATTTCGGGGGTATAAGAACAAAGATTTAGAGAATTATCCAATCTGCAACGCGAGTAAATGGAAAGACAAGAACACACCAGGGAAAAAAGTTCCTATTAAGGTGTTGCATTACTTTCCTTTGATTCCTAGACTACAACGTATGTACAAGTGTAAGCACACTGCAAAGCATACAACTTGGCATGCTACTAGAATGTCTAGTGAGAATGGTAAGATGTCACACCTGGTTGATGGTCAAGCATGGAAGAATTTTTACACCCACAATATGTAATTTGCTAAAGAAAAAAGAGATGTCTGATTAGGGTTGGTTGTTAATGGTTTCAATCTGTACAGCTACCTTAGTCAGTCTTACAGCATGTGCTGATCATATTAATGACATACAACATACAATACGCTTCCATGGATATCTATGAAAGAGACTTCTTTTATGTTGATGTTGTTAATTCTTGGCCCTAAATCACATGGGAAGGAAATTGATTTTTACTTTAAGCCTTTGATTGATAACCTAAAGACTTTATGGGAAACTAGAGACATGAATACATATGATGTTACAGGCACTAAATTCAAAGAAGCAATGCTTTTATGGACCATCAATGACTTTCCTGATTGAAGTATTTTGTTTGGATGGAGTCGGCAAGGTTACATGCCATGACCTACATATAATGAAGATACTCATCTACTCGTGTATCTAGCAGAACTGCTTATGTTGGTCATAGAATATTCTTACAAATGGCCGATAAATGGAGAAGAAACAAAAGGACATTCATTGGTCCTGTTGAATATGGGGAACCTCCTAGAAAGTTTACCAATGATGACATCTTGAAGCAACTTGGGAGATTAGTTAGACGTACGTTTGGGAAACATCCAAGTTTTAGGGGTATGAAGAGAAAATGTGATCCTGTCGTTGAATTCAATTAGAGCAAATTATCTATTTTCTATGAAATAGAGTATTGGCCTTCTCTTACATTAAAACACAATTTAGATGTCATGCATATAAAAAATAATGTCGTTTTCTTATCGTAGGCAAAACCGTGCTGATCACCGCGCTTTCAGATATCGATGGCACGAATGGTAAGTGCAACATTAAGGTAAAAGTCATTTCTGTATGGAACCAGTATTAAGGCGTTACTAACCAATGTCAAGGTTGCTGGTATTGATATGATTCTGATGCATGAATAGGTATAATTATTTATGTTAGTGCAAATATTACGATATTTAATTTATACAGTCTCGTTTGTTTTGATTGATGACAAACATGTAACTTGATACATAACGTAAAATGTACAAGTTACTAGTAATCTTATTTTGTCTCAACATACATTCAATACCTCAAGTCCTCGTATGCTACAACACAAGTTCGTACATGTTTGTTATGTGGCATTATGATCAAACCCCTTAACAAACCATTTAGAATGTTTAAAATATGTTTAGAGTCATTAAGTATTTTGAAAGGTTAACCATTCTATTTCGAACCTCATTTTACATTTTGCATATATAAGTATTTTTACTTGTACATCATACTTCCTAAGTTGTATTCATGTCAAAGTAGGATAAGTGCACTTTAGGTGTCAAACTAAGACAAATGTGTTTACTTATAAAAATGATGTCAATGACATAATATCTTAAGTCCTATAATAGCATAAGTAGTTTAACATTTTTAGTAACACATAAACTAACATGGTATAACTTGGTAAACATATATTAGTTAGCTAGTATATACATTTTACAAGTTTACATTCATATACATTTTAATTCTAAATTTGGAAATGTACTATGACATCATGGCATGCATCACTTTGAAATCTTTAGGAGATTTTGAAGATCATATGAATATCTTGTTTAGATTCTTACTCAATGAAAGATATGAAAATATCTTTGTTAGATTTGGTTAACATTTTTGTATTAATTCTGTCAGGTTCCCACGGAACCAAAATGGTACACGGACGGATCCCTACATTTGGATCCGTCCCATCCGTGGGTTAATAATCTTGTTGGCTATAAATAGCAGCCCATTGTTTACACATTTGATCGTCACTTGAACATACATTCTCTCTACCCTTTTGCATACATTTAGATCAGTAGATAACCATGTAGTAACATACATTAGTCACCCTTATCATTATGATCATAATGTTACTAACTTTCATTATGTTGTAAGCATACTCCAGAAATGATCCTGTGTAGCAAACTTAGAGATTTTGAGTCATCATCCACCACAAGCATATCATACCTCCTGATCCACCAAAAAGGCTTGGAGATCTTGCCATCATCTTACACCAAAGCATATCAACATATGAATATTCAAGGGCACTTGTCATCCTCATTGTTTGAAGACTTCTTATTCAACAAGTTCATATAGATTCCATATGCATGCATATATGAAGATCTATCACAACAAGCTTAGGGAACTTGTGATCTTCATCCATTGAAGGCTTCCTATCAATGGAAGTTCATTTAGATTAGTCATTCATATCTAGTAGACATTTGTGTCATGGATCATAATTGTAAACATCATTGCATCATCATAATCTATTCACCAAACTAGATTAGATGGTTTATGTGTTTGTGCCATAAAACACAAGGTTTTTATGTTGGGCCATAAAACATAACGGGAGTGGTTGTACCCTTGTAAAAGAACTCGACATCTAGCTTAGTGTCGGAAATATTGTATAAGCGACGTTAGGTTGGTTCTACCTCGAACTAGAACCCGGTACTTAGCTTTGTACCGGAAAAAGTGTAAGCGACGTTTGTAAGGTTTTATCCGCCGAGAAGGGAGCTTGTTGATCTAGTGAAGTAACTCTCGAGTTGGGTACTCGGGGAGTGGAGTAGGGTGGAGAGGAGCTCCGTGACCGAACCACTATAAATCATCGTGTTCGGTTTGCGCTTTTTTTACTTACTGCTTTACTTTTATACTTGCATTATATTATTGCTTGTGTTGTGACTTGATGGTTATACTTGTTTGACAACTTGTTTTAGTATATGTTAGTCATAAACTATAATTGGCATCTTTCATATTACAACAAGCTTAATCGGATATTTGATACAACAAGTTTTAAGAATTTAAAACGGTAACGTATTCACCCCCCCCCCTCTACGTTTTCACAATTGGTATCAGAGCTTCGTGGCTCTTATTTTCAAAACAAACGGTTTTTAAAAATGGAGTACGGTCCATGTATCAAATTATCTTTGAAGCGGAATATAATATGAAAAATGTTTTGCTAATTATACTTAGAAATTTTTTTGTTAAATGTTACTTCATATACAAGCTTGAAGATGTCATTGGAAAATAAAAGAAAAGATTTCTCAAAAGAATTAAGTGTCAAATTATGTGCTTAAAGCAAATCTACGAAAAATACGGTCTTGAAAGGAGCGTTTGGATAACTATAAATTTAATTGAAAAATAACCTCCGTAAATGATTAGATAAGTCACATAAGTAGAAATGATGTTAAAATAGGTATATTATATGTTTACTACCAAATCTAGTAAGTCCTACACATTCTCGCTATGCGAAAATACATGTTTTTAACATTCTGTGACATTTTGTCACAGAGCACCACGGATCCCATGGATCCCTTTAAAGGGTTCCTTGCCCTTTGGAGAAGGGATCCTTGGTCCGCACAGTCCAAAGTTTTTGCAAACTTCAAAAAAATTCATAACTAATTAACCGTAAGTCCGTAGGAGTCACGCCACCTATCATTTTAAAGGGAATTAAGTCTACTTTCATTTAAAAATAATCTCATGGCCTAAATCTAAATTGAAGTAAGTAAAACAAATCAAATGCTACAACCTGTCTAAAATATTAAGTTTCATTTTGACATAGTAACTTAAACTTTTGAGTCAGGCAATGTAAGTTGGTATTCTTTGAACATTGATATGATTTCTTTTGAAACTAAAGAATTTGGTGATATTTATATATATAAAGGAAACAAAACTAGCTTGGCATACATCGTCATATTTAAACGCAAAGTGACGAAAAGTATTTTTCTTTTTATGCTATGCTATATGACTACTTGTTTTGGTTGTTTGCATACATGTTGTTTGCTTATTGAAAGTTGTGATTGCATTTATTTATTTGTGATACATAAGTGTCAATCTTGCCATGATAATCATTCGCTTGTTTGTCAATTTCATGTTTATACACAATAGGACATTTGCTAGATTTTGTGCTCCAAGTTGGAAAATTGTTTTTGCATTGCTTATAGACTTAGATAATTTTCTTTGCATATGTTATATTAAAATCTTGCATAATTCACTTAGGAATGAGAACTAAGTAAAACTAGTTAAGTATCTTGAAAAATGTTGTTTTGCACAAACTCTCACCTAATAGTTCAAGTGTTAAAGTGTGTCACTACCTTCAATGATTATCTAAACATGTAGTATCTTTGAAAAAGGTGTTTGGTACAATAGCTAACAATGATTTATGAACTATTATGTGCTTTATGGGATGATAAGTTTGCTACTAATCTATCATGTTAACTAACGATTTATCTTGCAGGAAGATAACATAGTTATTTTATCAATCTTCATTTTTCACATTTTATTGAAATTTTTAGCCCTTGCATGATCTATACCCATCCATGTGTTTATACCTGTTTTATTGTTATTTCCTAATCACATTGAATTAATTACACATGTTGTAGGAGAAACTACGGGATTTGAAAGGGTTTCGGGGATTGAAAAATGCCCTTTGTTAAGGATTTTTGCATGGCGGATCAGATGGAACCAAAAGTAGGGTTCCGTCTGTCCAAAATTAGCCTGAAGGATCAGGCGGAACCAAATTCATGGTTCCGCCTGTGTTGTTATTTGGTTCCGCCAGCCAAACAGCTAGATTTTTTAATTTTCGTTTAATCCCGCACTTTAAATCACTCATTCTTGTTACTAGGATATTTTCACTAATAGTCATTCACATTAGGATCATGTCATCTCACTTGCACCTATAGGAAATCCATTTCCCACCAAAACTTGAGATTTCAAAAATCCACTCAAGTTACCTTTCTTCATAAAGCAAGGATCCCTAAAATTGATTCCTTGCAATCTATGGATGTCACACCCCCAAATTTTGTGACTTGCAGCGGAATGGAACATCCGGGGGCATGACTTGTCATAGCACCACAGTTACAGTTATATTGAATGACCTAAAGTGTCATTTAGAAAATACATCGTTTGATTATTTGAAACATTCAGAGTTACAAAGTTTAGGTCCCAAAAGTTGAAACATGTTTGCGGAAATCAGGTTAATACAAATCAAACGATAGATAAGTGCATAAAAAAAATGTAAAGTGAGACGCGTCGACTCCGCGACTCCATGCATGTCCTTATGCAAGCCAATATACGATACCTTAATTACCTGAAAATACATTGCTAAAAATGGTCAACAATAATGTTGGTGAGTTCATAGGTTTATGTAAATGAAATGCTCCTACGGAAACCACAAGTATAAATTGTATGACAAAATGTCACATAAAAATATTACATTAGCTCTTAAGCTCATGACCCCGAAGCTAGACTGATATAAATGCCCCAAAAGGGAGTGCTTTGCCAAACACTCTGAATGTATGAAATGAAATGCGTTCGTTTGACCAGTTGGTGCTACCAACCCGAACGGAGGCGTCACCCTCAATAGATCTATCCACTCACCTTCGCTTGCTCACAATTAACGGTCCATGATAAATAAAAGGGGACTTTAAATTGGCAATGATGTAACTTAAGAAATGTAAATGGGTTTGTATACTTTGGTCCGCATATAAAAATGGTGCAATGTATTCTCCCCCGAGAATTTAGAAATCAAATAATAAATTTAAAACGGGGCTATGAAAACTCACCTGCTATGATAGCAACAATGACAATGATGAAATGAGGCTCGGTCTCTAACCGCGACCTAATATGATGATATGATCTAATGTAAGCAATGAATTAACGCAACACATGCAAATACGTATGTTAACGATACCACTTGCTAATTTTGAAAATAACGTTTATCGTCGAAAAATACATTTTTGACGTCTCGTTAAGTTATAAACTACTTTTCGCGTAAATATGTTGAAACGGTACTCTATGATCCTTGTTTGGTGTTCTATCGAAAAAATATAATGTCTTCGTCGCAATTTAATATTTTCTTTAACTTGTGAAAATATACCCAAAATGGCCTCGTAAAACTAGTCGTGGAATATTGTACGTTAAGTGTTAGTGATCGAACTCGACGTTCTTGAAAACCTTGTAACCATGTCTTAATGTCGTTTCATTTAACTTTTGATCATACGTGCCTCGATCAATTTAGAAAATCGGCTATCAATGTTATGTCTTGTAAAAACACTAGTTTTTATACTTGGATTATTTTTCTATTAGTGGGCTGTCAAAATGATTAATGTTCGTCGGGCTTTAAACGCGTATATCTTGGTCGTTATGAGCTCGTTTTCTACGTTCTTTATATCCACGGATTCGTATTAACATGAACTAACATAATCTCAGTAGCTCGGCTCCTCTAGATCACGTCTAACGCCTCGTTTGGTCCTTTGAAATTCGGCAAACAGCAAGCTTATTTTCAGAAAATTAGTTTTCGTCGTCTAACTTGTAAAAATCGTATCTCCTTCGTTATAAGTCGGTTTTTAGTGATTCAAGCGGCCACGGTTTCGTTTTTGAAAGAAATTTTTGAATATCAAGGCCAAAATAGTTCAAAAGTTTTTGAGTTTTCCAGTTTACACGTTTTTGGATAGTAGGTTATTTAGATTGTTAAAAACTCATTTTCTTGGTTCTAAACTTGATCATACCACTCCAAATCAACTCCACAAGTTCGCAAATCCTACCATACACCTTCTTAGGGTGTCATGGGGTCCTAAACATCACCAACCTTGGTGGATTTCATGAGATCACTAGTGAAACTTATAGATCTAGTGTTTATAAAGAAAGTATGAAACAAGTGGTATGAATAATATAAACTTTGCATGATTAGTTAAAATAAAACTTGATATTACAACAATATATAAATAAAATAAAAGTATGAGATGATCAAAGATAAGTTCTTGAGCTTACTTGATGATTTGATGAGATTTGGATGAAAATGCTTAAAACCTTGGGGCTTTTATCACAAAACCCCAACAATGAAGGTAAATGGAGCATGATTATGACTTTAACTTGAAAAATTGATGGATTATTCTTGTGGATCTTGATATGGCCGAACCTAGGAGATGGAAGGAGAGGGTTTTGATCTTTGTTTAGCTAATGAAATATATAAGTGAAGTGTTTGTGTAGTGGGATGGAAATAAAAGGGTGAAAATTCATTAATGAGTTTTGTTTTATTAATCAAGTGTATAGAGAATTAGGGGTGCTTAGGGGGGGCGGCACATGTGGGAAAAAAGGGTGGATTTGATGCTAATTAATGCTTGTGTCACCAATTAATTAGAATTAGTTAGTTTTGGGTATACATTAGGTGTTATTGTGTATCGAGTTAACTAGAAATAAATCACGACGAGGTAAAATAAAATACGACGAAGTTGTAAAATTTGTAAAATCATATTCCTTGCATGAATCGGGTGTTAGAATGATTATCGGGATGAAATTTCGCAAACCGACGGAGTTATAAGTGTCAAACAAAAATATAGCGATTGATTTAAAAACACCGGGTAAAGTAATAATATAATCTCTATATCATTATAATTAGTTTGAAAATGTGTTAGTATCGTAGTCGGGAGTATTAGGTATGATGTTAGCATAAATGACTGAGTGGTAACGTTAATTTAAACAGTTAAACATACGTTAAAGAAAATCACACAAACCCATGCATGAACTGATATGGTAATGATGTTACTGATGATATGCAGACTACCCTAGTCTGTATGATGTGCCTTTACTGATGATGCATGAATACACAACTAAACCTAACTGGTTACGCGCATTTGATTACCCGTAAACCAAGTTTATGACATGATGAATGATGCCCATGAATAGTGATTTCCCTCCGAGAATGAATAGTGTCACGTGAATAGTAAAATTTTTGACGACTTCTCAAAGTCTCAAACTGACTTCAAAAATGATGAATAGTGAAATGATAAATAGTAATTGATGAACTCAAATAAGTATATTTTATTATCATCATTTATCCTGTTTATTTGACTTGTTTTATTAGATTATCTATGAGAATCGATACATTAATGTTTACTTTAGTAATTCTCAGGTAAAAACAAGCATTATGTGAAACTTGGCGATTTTGGATTAATTATGGAGCAAAACAAGCAAGATGTCAAAAGCCTACTGAAATCCAGAAGATCAAGCTCGTTCTACTCCAGATACGCCGCATTATACTACTAACATACGGCGTATCACTATCAAGTTTTCACAAGTTACAATCCAAGTACATGCGCTGCATACAAAGTCAAGATACGCCGCATCCTCTGAAGACGGTGTACGAATATTCTTGAATATATTAATCTTGGACCCCACGGGAAGTTAATTCAATGCGCCGCATCTAACAATTCTATGCGCCGCATCGATCCCTCTGACATAAACTATAAATACCCCAAGGACAGACGAATTTAAGGGCTCTCAGACACTTAGCTTAACTCAGAGAGCGAAGACAGAAGAACCCTAGAGCCGAATTCAGACGACCAAGCAGCACAAGACACACCTAAACGAAGATACAAGAGCTGTAAGAAGGTCCTGCATGTATTCAATTCATTAAGTAGTTTTGTTTTATTGTATTAGTACACTTTAATTCATCAGGATTGATGGGCTTGTGTCATGTGACTACGGAAAATCATGCACTCCCCTTAATATTGCTTTCCCATTAATTAAAGTTTATATGTTGATGTCTTTGGTGACTTTTATTAGTGCATTGATAACCTCTGGGTCTAGCTGAGCATTGCTTGGGTCGTCATGCCCCTTCCTCGCCTATTTAAGAGACGCTTAATAAATAGGATAGACATAAGTAATCATTAAGGGTTTACTCGCCGATAAGATTAGAGCCAACGAGAAAGGTTTAATTATATACACTTCATATAAAACTAGCAATAAAACAAGTGACAAGCTACTTAATTATCAGGACAGGTCTTCTTATTGTCTCAAGTATCTATCTGTGTACGTGTGTGCTAATCGCTGATTCGTGCTCATTAGTTTAGTTTACTATTTAATCATAACCAAACCGTGTCAGTCTCTTAGGCTGAACCCCCTTGCGTTAGATTAGGTTGTATAGCTAACTTAGGATATTAAAATACTGATTAGAATAACTAGATAATATGTTCCACTCTTAGTGATCGACACTCTACTTACCATTATATTCATACTGACCGGGTACACTGCTCGTTAAGTGTGTGTGTGTTATTGATAAGTCGGCTAAATATAAATTTAAAACTTGAGTAGGCATTAATACTAATAAACCCCAACGACACATCACGCGCTCCATCAAGTTTTTAGCGCCGCTGCCGGGGAGTGAATTGTTATTATCTGTTAATTTGATTAGTATTTTAATTAGGTTTTTCTTTTTAGTTTTTTTTTAGATTCTAACCACTAACCCTGTTATATATTAAATAGATTGCATTCTTTGAATTATTTGCATATTTTCTGTTTTTGTTTGTTTTCTTTAATTTTTGTTTCTTTTTGTTTGTTTTTATTTTTTGTTTTTCTTTTTCTATTTTTCTGCATTCTGCTATCGTTGTACTGTGCTAATACAAACGATACGGCGCATCTATTTTCATAGATACGGCGTATTGCGTTTAATTTTAATAAAATACAACGCATTTAATAAATTCGAGTACGACGCATCTTTCCCCAAGATACGGCGTATTCTGTTTTTAATAAGAAAATTTTCTAAACCCTAACGCCATACGACGCATCTGTTTTAACAGATACGGCGTATTTTCAATTTAAATTAAAAACAGTTTTCGAATTATTAAACAGATACGACGCATCGATCTTTATCGATACGGCGCATCTGCTAAATCAAAAATCTTGTATTTTGAAACATAACGAAAATACGGCGCATTAGCTTTTGTTAATACGACGAATTTAATTTGATAAATATAGTTGATTTTTAATATTCACTTTGATCGTTCCACTACTCTCGTGCACAAGTTGGTTTACTTTCAGGATAAATGATGGCTTAAGCATCACTATGGAAGATTACATTATGAACCTAACCAAGAGACGCTAGCTGGAGTAATCAAACCTTAGATGATTGAAAGGCTGTAATAAGACGACAAGAGTGGAGGAGAATTCAGTACTGGTAACATTGAGTATCTTAAAATTCTTGAAATAGAATTCCAGGTATCCTGTACAATAATTTACCTAGCCTTATAGAGAGTTCTCTACGAAACCTCTCCCGAATATAATCTCAATTTTGTAAGCTTAAAACGATATTTGCTCCTAACCTTGGAGTAAATCATTATCCACTAAACAATAAAGATTATAATCATTAATAAAACGTATATGCCTATTGCTCTTATCTTGAATTTATATATATCATATGGTATACCGTTTTACCCCAAATTTGATGTATAAGGAAACGCGTTGCGGAGGCCAAGGTACGTTCCTTATTTAAATTTTGTTCACTGGCACAACAATACGGCGGATCTTAGTATTCTAAGCGCCGTATCTCTGACTAATTAAAACTTATTGACCAGTCAACGAATTTAGATACATACGGCGCATACAATTATGCGATACGGCGCATCGTATTTACCCTATAAATATGAAAGAGATGCGCCGGATTTCAACTTCTTACCCAAATTTACACACAGTAATACGCACACCAAATTAAACCCTTTAATCCGAAGTGATTTTCTCGAATCAAAACCTTCTAATCCGAACTCTAGACCGAATCCTAATCATAATATAAGGTAATTATTCTATTTAATTTTGTTCAATTTAAAAATTAGGGTTTGTGCTATATATCGATTTTGGTGGGAAGTTCAGGGGCTTTTATTAGAACTTGGACTAGATGATTTCCCCCATGTTAATTTTTGGACTAATCATTGAATTTGGTACCGAATTGATTTAAACGAAAACTAGGGTTCGGGAAATTTGTTTGTGAGCTTTGGAGGGAAAATGAAATATTGTGGTTATAGGAACTCTAAGATTTAATATATGGGTAAAATGTAACCGTGATGTTAAGTGGGAGTTTACGTCACGGGACCGGATTCTTGGAAAACGTGTGATCGGTGTATTTTACATTCACCTCATAGCATGTTAATTACGCATTGTTGCATTGTTATTCGTTGTTATACATGTACTTTGAGGTGTTTTATGATTATATAGGTTTGGCCCATAAAGGAGCTAAAGTTGTGATATTACAAGCTTAAAATGAAGACAAAAGAGATTTGGACATTGTCGCATTGTTTTGGTCATAACTTCTTCGTCCGAGCTCCGTTTTAGGTGATTCAAAAAGCTACTAAAAGAGAAAAATGAGATCTTCACATATAAGAAATAAAACGCACCAAAATCTGAAGCTAAATGGTGATTTGTTGTGCTGGAAAACTGAATTCGTAAATGATACATGTGGGCCGGATACATAGAAAATAGAAAAGCCCATTTTGGTTTGGCTTTTGACGTGAAGAAAAGAAGAAAGAAAGGGCCCATTCATTAGAGGCCATCTTTTTTATCATCGTGAGATAGAGATACATATCATTCGAACAATCCTACTTTTAAGATATCAGCCGCCATTCTTTGGTGGACCCATTCGAACATTATAAGTTTATATTAAAACCCGTGATGACGACGCCGTATTGACTTGGGCTTTTCCCGCCAAAATTCTTGGGCTGCTTTGATCCATCTCCAGTGATCCGACGTTCTGCCTGATCCATTTTTGGTGTTATTCTGAAGCTTCTCGATCTTCAAATAGTGATAAACGTTATGTGGTACACACATTTCTTCAACCTCCTTCATCTAAAAAATGCGGCGGGTTAATTTCGAGCGAGAAGCAAGCAACAATTGATTAAAGAAGTTGAAGGTGTGTTGCCTATACTTGAAGAACAACCGGCGACTCAAATGATATAATAGAGTAGCATTTGTCCCGGGATCTACCACCAAACCTAATGCACACCCACTCTTCCGAAGATCTGTTGCCTATAGTTGCTGTGTAGTCATCAATCAAAAAAAAAAAAAAAAAGGAAGGTATAAAATTATTTATAAAATCTAATCGTAAATTAGGGTTTTGTTGTAATTTGGGGGTTCTGCTAATTTCGGGTTTATTTATAAATTTTACGTGTTTTGTAGGTTTTTTGTTTGTTGCCTTGCATTTGGAACCCATGACCAGGACTGTGTATTACGTTTCCCCTTATTAACGCATACTTGCTCTGTTTTTTAAATTTAATCTTTGGTGCTTTGCATATATATACTGTTAAGAATGATCATGTACCTAAGCTTTAACAACTTGATGTACATTTGATATGTATTATGCCAAGAAATGTAGTCTTATATGTTTGTTGGGTACTTTATGATGCTTTTACTACTTTACACAGTTACATTTGATATGTATTATGCCAAGAAATGTAGTCTTATTTGAGTTTTGTGATTTTCATGATGAGTTTTGGGTTGAACTCCATTAAGATAACATGAACATCGGAGTTTTGTGATTTTCATGATGAGTTTTGGGATGAATGAAGATGAATGTTGAAGGTTCGGGAATATAGCAGCTGTATATATGATAATATTGTTGTTAGGTTTTTACCCTTGATATTTGTAGATGATTGAATTCTTTTAGTTGAATGAGAAGGCGAATTAGGAAATCGGATCTATTGAATATTTTAATTATGAAATTACTATGCTTTGTGTTCTATTTTTGAAGCTAAAGTCATATAGTATAGACTTAGGTTTTTTTTTTCTAGCTGGTAATGAGGAATCCTCTTACAGTTGTGTAACTACCTTTTTTTACATCTTTAATGACTGTTATCTGTGCATACATATCAGGTTCAGGCAGTTGAGGGTGTAATTTCGGTGCTTCTTGACACTGTTTCTTCGGGTCCTCTTAGACGGGGTGGTGCACCTGCTTTTAGTGCACATACAGCTGTAGGTGCGAATATTGGTACATCAAGCAACGACATTTTTGATGGTTGGTTTCTGAACTAACTTTAGATGTGTTTATAGCGTTATTGCCATACATTTATGAGAATTTGTTTGTTTATAACAGTGTAATCAGATGTGGGCCGAGGCCCAATGTTGTTGGATTTTGGGGCTGCCCTATGCGATGCTGGTAATGCAGTTGTCATAAGTGTTAATAGAGCCCGGTTCATGTTAATGTCATCTCCTATGCTGACATGCATGTAAAAATTACAGGGACTTCCACAGGTGCATACGGTGTTCGCAAGAGGTTGCGCGCGGACATGCCTGAAGGTACATCTGTCTATTTATGCATATCGTCCCACTCTCTTTCAAACCTCATTGCATTGATTGTTCATGTACCTTTTGTTTCATTATTTCAGGGCAACGTCCTTTGCAGTGAAGTCGTTGACAATCAGCGGCCAGTTCGTCACAGCCACGGTACCAGTCATCTGTCCCCATGTTCGTTTCTACAGCATCAGACATAGGTGTTGGCGCAACAGGTACATACATTTTGCCTATCGTTGTTTCTATGCATTACGAATTTTCTTGATGGATTTAACACGATGGTTGTTGTAGGTGCGCCTGGAACATCTAAAACATCCCCCTTTGTTATAGCTACACCATCAATCAGGAGTTCACACACATCGTTTCCACAAGCACAACCAGCGCCTGCACCAACGTCAAGGTGGCCTCGCACAGGTTTGTGTATTCGTTAGATGTTGTTGATTAACTTGAACTTAGTGCATTTGTAGCCTATAGGGTGCATTAATTCCCTTTTGTTGGCTGTTGTTCAAGGTAACGACCAGCTCCTGGATAGGTCGGTACGCGTACGCACCAACACTACAACCGACCTCTAAGGAAAAAAAACTGCTGGTCTCCAGGAGTCAAGCCAATTTCTGCTATCAAGAATCATCGTGATAAAGGTGGAGATCCTGAGAAGGTATTGTTTTTTAAGCCTGATTTGTTTGTTTTATTGTAATTTGATTGGTATTTAGTTGAAAGTTAGCTTATTTGATTAGAATTAAATCGATTTGGATTAATTGAATAGTTGATGCAATAGAATTGTATAGATATTTAATATTGGATCGAATTTTAATGCAATATTGAATTAATTATGCTTTAAGCAGTCTATAATTATTTGTCGGGTTAGGTCTAATAGCTTATTGTGTATTCTGTACTTATAATTGCAAGTTCCAACTTTAGGAATTAATAGATTATAGTACACATTATGTTGAAACTTTGATACTTTGAATGAGGTGTTCGTGTTATGATGTTGAATTCGTGGGAGTTGTTTATTTTTAATGTAGTGAGGGTAACAAAAATAATGGTCTGTAATGTTTATATTTTGTGGTATATGGTATATGAGTGATGAATTGGCTGGCTACATAAGTTTAGTTCTGGTATATTTGTTTTTTACTCACCTTAATGCATAATGATAAATCAGTTAACTGTGAATACCTACCTTTGATTAGAGGTCTGAACCATGGTAAATCTCCACCTTGCAATTAATAATTATGTAACACAAGTACTTTGTAATTCTTTCCTTTCTTTAGTTGGTTGAAATAAAAAATAGACAATTATTTTGGTTATTTTTTTTTTATGTTTTCTACTTAATGCTTTTGCACCAGGTACAAACTTATACTTTTGTCACTTAAGTGATATTATGATTTTCCAGGATATGGATTAATAATAGTTTTTCTGCATTCACATTGCTGATATGTTTATCAATTATTTGCAGATGTGAAGGACGTGAAATATGTGATCAGTTCATGTTCATTGCAGTGTTTATGTTAACTATGTTTTGCTTGGATGACAACAAAGGTATACATAGTCATACTTGCTTTTACCTTTAGTTTCAAATAGTAAAAGTTCATTATCATTTTAAATAATAGATTATTGTAAGTAAATGATGGTCCAATCAATGCCACAATATAGTGAACAACTGATAAACTATTCCTCCATGTTGAAGTAAGTTAACGCTATTATGAAACCTTATTTGGAAGTGTCCTGAAGATTGGTTTAAAGAAATATAACTTTATCTTTTTTTTACGTATGTTTCATCGACTAGCTCTAATTGAATAAGTTGGACAGTGAGTTGTTTCTTGGAGTTGAATGAAGAATCTTTGTGTCTCAATCATAATTAGAGTTGAGGTGTATTCTTATTATACTTATGCATCCTTTTCTCCTTTGATACTAAAATTTTCATTAATGTTCTATTGTAATATAATTTGCAGTTGTTTACATGCCTGTTAATGTAACCTCTTTTAACCAATGTATGAACTTTGCACTTACCATCATTAATGTCCAGTCCAATTTTAACATACTGTTTTGACATGAAATGGGTCATGGGTAAGTGCTTAGTTCCTCAAGTCCAACTTTCATTTGATAGCGTTATTGGCTATTTTATGAGAAATTATATTGTGTCAACCGATGGAGTAACGACCACAACAATTATTCAAAATATTCGAACACATAATCATTTAGAGAACACACTTCAAAACACTCCTTTAAACCCTTTATTTCAGCGATTCATGCTAATATATATGTATTTTCATTCTCAGTTAGCCTCTTATCTTTTATATAGATTAGACCTTATGTACCCAAACATTCATTACATTATCACCATTCTTGACTTTTCCTATTTGGGTTACCTATGAATATCTCAATTTATAATGGAAACCCTATTGCAGGTGCCAAGCAAACATACTGCCACCTAAACGGTTATCAGATTTGACAGTTGGACAAGCCAATGCTACAACAGTAAGTTTTTTGTCAATAATTTAAGCCTTTAAATATCAACAATGATTCAGTGTTTGTCGCTTTGGGTCAATGAGTTGTGCAGTTTTTATCATATATATAATTACTCCGTATTAAACATTCCTGTTTGGTGCTTTGTTATCAAGTATATAACTTAAGCCTTTTGTTAGTCTATGGATATGTAGGTGACGCCCTAATGTAAGCTAAATTGTATATTCTCTAATACTATATAGTATATTTTCCCTCATTTGAGCTAAAAATTAATATTAGTGCTTGATTATAGTTACATTAGGGCGGGATTTAGTTTTTTTGATAATGTAGGATTTCAACTTGATTATGAAGCAAAATTAGACTATAATCCCAATAAAATACCCAAAAATGAGTAATGAAAACAACCCCAAAAACATTGGATTACGAAAATGATTATATAGAGCACAACAATAGATCAAAATGCAGCTCGACAAGAACCCTAAACATATCACCAGCCCATACACTAACTTTGGCATAAATACATACAGCAACACATTAGGGGTATTTGGATTGGATTATGTGAGAATACGCATTGTACCAGTTTCTGATTCCAGCAACACAAAGATGGAGCAGGTGAAAGCTTTGTGCTTCTAACCCTTTACTAAATTAGATATCATGAATGTTGTTTCGTGTACTGAACCAATTTATTTCATTGCAGAAAATTAACTGATACAAGGGTAAGGTAAATTTTAAATCACTTATATGGTTAATGATATGGCTACAAAAATGAGTCGTTCTTAAAAAATTGCTTATCGGGCTAGCTACAAAGCATGGAGGAAGGTCGTTCTTAAAAATTGTATCCTGAATCGGTATGCTTTATAATTATTGCTCTGCTTATCTTATATATTGACGAGGCATGAAACTACTATTTTTCAAGAATATGCTCCGTTATGCGAATTGCTTATTCTAACCTGATAGAATTTCTAATGGGGTTCTGACTGATATGAAACTACTATCTGTAGGTTCTTTCGAGCAAGCATCTAATTTACTTCTGAACACGACGTCTGTTGGTCAGAAACTATTCTCTTTTGTTACTGTTCCTACTTCGGTTTCCTTAATTACATGTTAAGTTCGATTCATTTAGGGATTCGAGTTTGCATTTTCTGATTATGTTAAAGAAGGTGTTCTCTCTGCCATTGAGAACCTTTCTGAACCCATCGAGGGAACTACATACGAGTTAGAAAAGATGATGATGGTCTTCAAGGTATTTATTTTTTATTATTATCATTTGTGTTTTAACTATATAATGCTTTTTTTGCTGTTTTTAGTTATGATATTTTGATGCCTTTTTAATGTTGTTAGTAGTTGTTGGTTGATAATTGTAGGTCATTGTCAGTTAAAGTAGTTGACCCGTGCCCAAGCTCTCTAAGGCAGTTGGCCAGGTTTTATATTTGAGAGAGTAAGTTTGACTAATAATCCTTGAATTTTATTTCGAGACCCGAATCAATCTTCAGCTATAGCTAATCTAAAGAAAAGTGCCTTACATGAGTTGTTTGTTTATTTGTTTTCAGATTTGAAACTTTCTACCAGATTGCTTTGGCTATTAAGGATGAAGTTGAGGATCTTGAAAAACCTGGAATCACCATCATCTAAATCGATGAGGCTGCTTTAAGAGTGGTATCAAACCAAACTTAGAAGACATTATTTTGTTAAAAAAATCTAAACAAAAAATGCCAATATATTTGCACCATCGCTTTTGCTAGCCAATAATTAATGGCAATAAACAAAATACCGTATTTTATACAAAATACAACTGACAAAAAACATTTGAAGCCACTACAAGTCAAAGGAAGTGGAAAAGATGTTATTGCACAACACCAGATATGGGAGCATATTGATTTATTCTTTGTCATTTGAGCCTCAGTTTCCAGAGTATGTAGACGCTTACTTCACCCTTGCTGCTATTGCGAAAGCATGGAATAATGTTCCTTTTAAGCATTGAATTGGTGCTTACCTCTTTGCATTATCATTGTTTACAATTACTTTGTTTTTGCATATGCCTTCATTTTGTGTCTGACGTCAACAATGTGATCCTCTTTTGCTGTAGATTCGTGATGCTCTGGAAGTGGATGGCAAAAACCCGGATGCATTATGCATGTTTGGTGACTTGGAGCTTAAAAACGATGACTGGGTCGAACCAAAAGATACCTTTCGGGCAGCAAAGGATGCGTCTAATGGAAAAGATTCTTATGCTACTCTTTGTCTGGTAAGACATTTTTCAGAACGCGCCAATTCCATGATTGTCATATTATATGGTGAATTCATGCTACAACCGCTCTGTTTAAGTGCACAAGTTTTAGCAGGTTCAGGTTTATAAAACATCTACTCATTAGCATAGAACGTAAAACAGTTACTGTTCATTTCTTATAACACTCATTTAACATCTTAATACTTCTACTCATTGCTCCACCCACCTCTGTTCATGCAGGCCGAGTGAGATTTGTTGAGGATGAAATGGTAAATGGGGAATTAAGAAGTACGTAAAAAAGGGTGGGTCAGTGTTTAGTTTAATGGTTGGTTAAATGCCGCTTTTGTTTCTATCTTTAAAGTTTACAATATTCCAGTTCAATAGCAGAGTTGATAAAACTTCATGTATTTGGTGCAGTGACAGTTTATCTCAATGAAAAGATTATGCAAAATCACCTTCGCCAAAAAACAGGCCCGCCCGCAACGCGGCGGACCATTGCCATTCTCGTTCGATACAATAGAAGAAGTCAGCCGCTATTAGTAGATGTTATTATTCTTGTTTCGACGATCGTGCAATTTAATGGAGATGGTATCTACCAACGTGATGTCCGGCTAAGCCTCTTGTAATCTCTCCCGGTAAAAGATATATTTGGTTTGATCATGTTTACGGATTTTATTTTATTTGTCAAACATTAATTCATCTGATTTTAATGCATATCTTTTATTTGATTTTAATGTTTAATATAATTATTTGATTGAATAATTATGAGACATATTATTGTGAGTCAACGATTCGTACCGAGCCTAATTAGTATAGGGGTTAAGACGGTCGTATGTTAAACATAATTTGTACCCATAATTGTTCACTTGAGTAATTATTAAATTAATTGATAAGATTATTGTAAGACATGTTATTGCTAGTCAACGAGTTGTGCCGATTCCACTAGTTTAGGGATTAAGACGATTTGTGTGATAAACATAACTTGTGCCCAAAATTATCCTTTTCAATTAATAAAAACTATGTCTATGTGGTTTGAAGGCAAACATTAGAATTAATCCGTAACTTGATCATATCATTATATCTGGAGCCGGGAGGGATTGCTTTTTACTCAACTGTTTACACTCTTGCTTTTATTTGCTTATTTAATTTTTATTTGTTTATTTACTTTTTATTACTTATTTGCTTTCTAGTTAATCAGTAGTTTTATTATTAAGTATTAAACAAACCAAAACTTTTATTGATCAGTGATCACCCCAAAACTTAAATTAAAACCACATACTCCTCGTGGATACGATACCCACTTGCCCTATCTAGTATAAGGTAATTAGGTTTATTTTTTATCGGTACAACGACGTGCCTGACCCCCTTTCTTTTATACTGATATATTGCTAGATGCGGCGCATCTTGGTTAATTGATGCAGCGTAACGACCTATTTCCAATTTAAATACTTCACTATTGTTACGCCGTATTACTTAACTTAGATACGACGCATCCGCATTACGCCGTATTCCAGTGCTTGCTCCGCATCTCTTTTATGCAACTTAGATACGCCGCATTGATTTATCAGATGCGCCGTATCAATCTTATTTCAGGACTGTTTCCTAACCTTGACATTTCTTTCAGATGGAACTACCGGTTGCTGAACGCAGACACATGTGGCTCCGTTTCGAGACCATGGGACTTACCCCGGACACCGAGGCTGATTATGTACGGAGACTTAGAGCGGTTTTCTTTAGGAAAATCCTTAGGGTTCCAGTTTTAGACTTTGAGGGTGTTGGGTTGATTAACGGATGGAATGCAGTTGGTGGTCTTCATGATAGGCTGGAGATGGTTGTGAGGGATGATGATGATGAGGTTGTGTTTAGGTCACATGCATGGAGAGGTTGTTCAGGATTGACGAGCCTCTGATTAGGGAGCTCATGCTGGAGTTCTTTAGCACGATTCATTACAGGGAGACGGATTTGGAGATTGATACAGCTGACACTCTGGTGTTCAGGTTAGGAGGGGTGCATAGGCAGATGTCGATGAGGCAGTTTATTTTGGCCATAGGGCTACACGCTGAGGAGGAGCTTGGATCTGTTGGGTTTGCCAGGTATTGGGCTGAGAGTTTATGAGCTGTTCCAGATAGGATGTTGCTTGGTGATTTCTGGGAGAGGATATCCTCCGGGGGTGATTCTACTGCTTCCACCTCATCCTACACATTGATCAGAGAGCCAATGAGGAGATTATGCCATAGGATGATTGCATTGACCATCGCTGGGAGGGGTCAGTCACCTGAGAAGGTGACCACTCTTGACCTCTTCCTTCTCAGGAGCATGGATGAGGGATTGGCGGTGAACATCCCTCATTTTTGGCGCATTTCCTTCATAGGGGTGCTTTGGGGAGAGATAGGAGGAGCCAGATGACTGGGGGGAATTTTGTATCTAGACTGGCCCGTCATTTTGGTGTGATCGGTGATGATATTCCTGCCGGGTTAGAGGTTGAGGTGACCAGTCTACCGGTTATTGGGCAGGATTATTTGGTCAGGTTGGGGATTTGCGAGATGGTTATGGGGGGATGCTATTGGGTGGCGTTGGGTCCCGCGAGACCAGCAGAGGTAGAGGCAGAGCAGGGAGGTCCCCAGGGAGCTCCGGCTGCTGCTCCAGCCCAGGAGGAGCTACAGGTACCCCCACCACCACCAGTTGCATGAACAGTCGGTCAGAGGGTAGAGCTAGTCGAGGGGGAGGTTAGAGCTTTGAGGGGCGTCGTTGATGGTATGAGGACTGACCTCACTGTAGTCAGGAGGGATTTAGGTTGGCTGGTCGGGAGTGTGAGCCAGATTTTGGAGGGTCAGGGCACGAGCCATACTCGCCCTGATGGTACTTTCGTTAGAGGGATGATCACATACTCCCGGGTCCCTTCACGCAGAGTCCGACCTAGGACCGACGATGCCAGCACCTCAGGGACTCACTCAGCTGCAGAGGATGACTCCCCACACCCTTGATCTCATATGTTTGATCTTATAGACATTGTTCTACATACATTTTTATTCTTCTTGGGATTGTACTGAATTTTATTATCATGTATTTATTTGATGTTTCAGTTTGTGTTTCTTATTGTGTTTGATGAAGACTAGCATTAAGTTCAGCATGAGTGAACGAGAGAACCCGAGAGGTAAACCATAGAACGAGCCCATTTTGCAACAGACTGTTAACAGTCTGTTTGGTAAATACATGCGCCGCATCTAGTAAAACAGATGCGACGCATCCTATCCTTTATTTTATTTTATTTTGTATTTATTCCAGGCTCGATACGGCGTATCCTCTTCCATAAGATACGGCGTATCGACTGACCTGATGATTTACATTTTAATTTTTTTTAGGTTTTATTTTTACTAACTACTAATGTATTATGCAAGTTTGAACCTTCTTAACTCAGGTGTATTAAAGTCTAAATGGTATTATAGATTCCTGCATTTTTTTGTGGATACATCATTTATGAATCTTAAACGTTCTCATCCACAAGAAAGTTGATTTTTGCTCTTATACGAATAATGGAGGATCATACCGAGCAAATCTCAAGGGAGTTTTTCTGTTCTAATTCTTTTATTTTCCAGTTTTTAATCTTTGATACAAACAACGAGGACGTTGTTTAACTTAAGTGGGGGGGATTGGAGAATTAGAACACTTACTTGTCCTAAACTTTTTCAAAATATGCTTAAAATGCGCTTAATATATCAAAATTTAAAATTTTTAGCATGTTTTTGTTTAAAGTCTAAATTACATAACCGCACACATAACTCTATTCTTTCAAAAATATTAAAACTTTAGTGTGCTGGTGACTTGTAAACTTTAGAACTTGGCTTGTATACTATTCGAGACCACCATAATAAGTATTATCTATATAATTGGAATGACATGTCTAACTTGGTAAATTTCTAGGATTACACCCAAATAGCCTTTATATGTTATGTGATATTAACTAACTACACTGGTTAGTTAACCCCCGTATAAACCCTTTGTTACTCTCACTTTTAGAGTAAGATACCCTAGAAAAACACTCAGAGCCATTCCTTTCGTTTCTTACACCTTTGTTATAATGTTTCGTTACACCCTTACACCTTAGCCTACCCTGTAGATTAAAATCTGTGGTTAATTGCTTTAGGCAAAGTTTGTTTCCTTACATTTCCTGTGTTCGCGTGCGTAATTCATTATCTTTGGTTAGGTCGGGAAATTGCACAATGCATTTGGTATAAAAGTAAATATTGTATATCTTTTAGTTTATTTTTCGTGTGTTTGTTACTTTCGCTATTACAGTTATTTCTGAAAGTATGAAGAGTATGAAAAAATTATCCGAAAAAATAGTGATAGAAAAGTTGTGAAATTTTACACATATATGTTAATGTCAAAAAAAAATAAAAAAAAAATAAAAAAAAAATAAAAAAAAAGAAAAGAAAAAGAAAAAGGAAAAGTTAGAAGTTTGTTTTAACCAACTTATGTAAAGTTTTGTATTAATTGGGAGATATCACCACTAGTTGTTGTATATTATATTTATGGATTGAATGGGAGTTGGCCGTTATGGGAACGCCAACTAAGGGTATTCTTTGATTAAGATCTTGTTGAGTATAATTCGTGTCTACCTAAAGCGTGTGTTTCAAGTGTTAAAGCGTGAGTTATTCAATGATATGAGTCTTATTCATGGGATGGTTGGGAAAGTAATTTACCACACTTAGGATTTTAATTTATCTGTTTTGTTTATTTTTCATTTTACACCAATTTTTAACCCAAATATTATCCATACCCTATATCATTCTTCATCCAAACCTTTGATTTATTGAGATTAGGGATTTGAGCAATCTTAAGTATCGTAGTCGTGGATTCGGCTATGTATTTATGATTTTGTCGCCCTTTTTGATATAATATTATTGGTGAAGATTACTTGGTCCTATCTTTAGCCTATTCGAGTTAAGGATTTAAGCAATTGCAAGTATCGTGGTCGTGGATTGGATCATGTATTTGTGATTTTGTCACCTTTTCTGGAATTTGAGATCGATAGAGATTAAAAAGGATGATCAACCCTTAACCAACAAACCCTTTTTACCGCTTTAGACTTGTTATTCCTTGGCTTTAGTGGGGGAGACACGTATACTTGCCAAGCCTATGATAGAATATTCATCACGACTAAGCAACTAAACGATTTAGAATTGTTTTACATTAAAAATTATTTTGGTTTCTACTTCGTTAAGTGTTTGGTTGTGTGATTATGACAAAACGAATACGTGCTTAAATATAAAAATAAATCCTAATATCTTTTAGGATACATTTTCATACGATTAATTCTAACGTTTACTTGGGGACAAGTAAAGTTCAAGTGGGGGGATATTTGATGAACTCAAATAAGTACATTTTATTATCATCATTTATCCTGTTTATTTGACTTGTTTTATTATATTATCTATGAGAATCGATACATTAATGTTTACTTTAGTAATTCTCAGGTAAAAACAAGCATTATGTGAAACTTGGCGATTTTGGATTAATTATGGAGCAAAACAAGCAAGATGTCAAAAGCCTACTGAAATCCAAAAGATCAAGCTCGTTCTACTCCAGATACGCCGCATTATACTTCTAACATACGGCGTATCACAATCAAGATTTCACAAGTTACAATCCAAGTACATGCGCCGCATACAAAGTCAAAATACGCCGCATCCTCTGAAGACGGTGTACGAATATTCCTGAATATATTAATCTTGGACCCCACGCGAAGTTAAGTCAATGCGCCGCATCTAACAATTCTATGCGTCGCATCGATCCCTCTGACAGAAACTATAAATACCCCAAGGACAGACGAATTTAAGGGCTCTCATACACTTAGCTTAACTCAGAGAGCGAAGACAGAAGAACCCTAGAGCCGAATTCAGACGACCAAGCAGCACAAGACACACCTAAACGAAGATACAAGAGCTGTAAGAAGGTCCTGCATGTATTCAATTCATTAAGTTGTTTTGTTTTATTGTATTAGTACACTTTAATTCATCAGGATTGATGGGCTGATGTCATGTGACTACGGAAAATCATGCACACCCCTTAAAATTGCTTTCCCATTAATTAAATTTTATATGTTGATGTCTTTGGTGACTTTTATTAGTGCATTGATAACCTCTGTGCCTAGCTGAGCTTTGCTTGGGTCGCCATGCCTCTTCCATGCCTATTTAAGAGACGCTTAATAAATAGGATAGACATAAGTATTCATTAAGGGTTTACTCGCCGATAAGATTAGAGCCAACGAGAAAGGTTTAATTATATACACTTCATATAAAACTAGCAATAAAACAAGTGACAAGCTACTTAATTATCAGGACAGGTCTTCTTATTGTCTCAAGTATCTATCTGTGTACGTGTGTGCTAATCGCTGATTCTTGCTCATTAGTTTAGTTTACTATTTAATCATAACCAAACCGTGCCAGTCTCTCAGGCTGAACCCCCTTGCGTTATATTAGGTTGTATAGCTAACTTAGGATATTAAAATACTGATTAGAATAACTAGATAATATGTTCCAATCTTAGTGATCGACACTCTACTTACCATTATATTCATACTGACCGGGTACACTGCTCGTTAAGTGTGTGTATTATTGATAAGTCGGCTAAATATAAATTTAAAACTTGAGTAGGTATCAGTACTGCTTAACCGCAACGACACATCACGCGCGCATCAGTAATCCGTGAATAGTAATTTTTTAGATGAATAGTGAAATTTGAAGATTGAAAAAGGACCTGAAGTTACGAGTTGTGATAGTCTTCCACCCTAAAAGGAATTCAGTCCCTGAATTCAATTGATGTTGGTCTCTGGAGTGGACTTGGTGAAAAAGATGCGGGTATTTGAGTCGCACCTGGTCTTCCCGTTCCCAAGTAAACTCGGGACTTCCTTGAGAATCCCAGTGAACCTTCGCGATAGGAATTTTGACTCTGTTTCACCTGTTTGACCTCACGGTCCTTGATTTCTGTTGGTTCTTTTAACGAAATCGAGCTTACCGTCGAATTGAGTTCCTTCTAATGGAATGAAATGGAATACGCTACGAGCGATTCGTTTGGAAGGCACTTCCTGAGGTTTGAAATATGAAATGGGTAGGGTATGTTGCTGAGTTCTAACGGAAACTTAAGTTTGCATGCCAGTCGACCGATTCTAATTAGAATTTTAAATGGTCCAATATACCTAAGGTTCGGTTTCCCGGGTTTCCAAAATTGTATCATGCCCTTCCAAGGCAAGGCTTTCAACATATCTTGTCCTACAACTCGAATCCCAATGGTTTACTACTTAGGGATACCTAATCCCCATGATTTTGCATTCCGAACTGACCTAACTTCTCTATTCTTCTCTTGTTACTCGTAACTGATTCTTGACTTGTACCATTTCCTTTGTTGTTTCACAATTGCGTTCTAGACCAGTGAACTTGACCTTCCGATTTCGGTCTGTCACTATGTAATTGGTACTTCGACCATAGGGTGCCTTAAAAGGTGCAGTCTAAGTGTTCGTGTGATAACTATTGTGGTAAGAGGACTCGATTAATGGCAAATGGTTAGCCCAACCATTTCCAAAGTCAATCACTCATGCTCTGAGCATGTCTTCCAATTTTTGAATCGTTCTCTCGCTCTGACCATCGGTCCGAGGATGATAGGCAGTGCTCATGTCTAGTTTGGTTCCAAATGAATCTTGTAATGAATCCAAAAGTTTGAAGTGAATCAACTATCACTGTCGTAAATGATGGAAACTGGTGCTCTGTGCTTTGAGACTATTTCCTTGACATAAAGTCTGATTAGTTGGTCCATAGAATAAGTTTCTCTGATTGGGATGAAATAGGCTGATTTAGTGAGTCAATCAACGATTACCCAAGTAGCACTGAAACCTCCTGATGTTTTGGGTAGTTTGGTGACAAAGTCCATTGTAATGCGTTCCCACTTTCACTAGGGGATTTCTGGTTGTTGAAACAATCCTGATGGTTTCTGGTATTCGGCTTTTACTTTAGCACCAGTAAAACACTTGCTAACATACGTAGCTATTTCTGCTTTCATATTCGGCCACCAATGAAGTCTATTGAGATCCTGATATATCTTATCAGAACCTGGGTGAATGGAGTACTTCGACTTGTGCAATTCGTGCATGATCAACTCTCTTATTCCGCCATCAAGAGGTATCCCGCTTCTATCCTCGAAGCACAATACTCCGTCTGACCTCTTTATTAAACCATTTGTATCCTTCGGCATACCATGGGGTTTTTCATTTTGTCGGTTTTCCTCCTTGAGTGCCTCAACTTGAGCCTCGAGGATTCGTGATGGTAAAGGTGATATAATTGTCATTCCCAATGATCTGACTCTCAAAGGTTTGAGTCTTTCTCTCCGGCTAAGGGCATCTGCCACAACATTAGCTTTCTTAATTGCCCATTGGTCTGAAGATGGTAGAGTGCGTGTATATCTGATTGGAAAGAAAATATCTTAAGGGGATTATCAGCAGTTTGAGGTGCATAGTCTATCCTTTATTAGGAGCCTTTGAAATTTGTACAACGTGTCTCGTGACTACTCCTACAACGGTAGGTTTGTCGGAAGTGGGTTATCGAAGAACAAAGCTACGGTAACGGTTTCTGATTCCTTGTTTCTTGCTATAACTGATGTCAAGATATGAGCCTCTCTTCACCTAAGATGCTTGTTCTTTATTGCCAAAATTTGTGTTGTTTAATAGTTTTTCCCTAGATCTCCTTTGTCAAAAATTTCCCATACTATTGTTTGTCAATCACAAGATCTTAATTGTATGAAGTGTCGTAGTATGGTGGTTGGTTTTTCTAAATTTGACTCGATATGGAGCGTTTTGATTGAAATCTTCCCCTGAACAATTTATTTACTAGTTTGGGTAATGAATCTTACAATTTGAATAAATGGATTCCACAAGTTTGAATAAATGAAGTTTTATGTCTAAATGAATAAACCTTTCTTTCGATACAGAATATTTTCTTTGAAATCTTTTTCCTGAAGAAATGAATTTTTCAAGTTTGGATAATCTCAGTGGTTATGCAAGATTGGACTATTTTCAAATACTACCCGAAGTTTTATTGATGGGTTTTCGACATGATGTGGATAAGAATGTTTTAGCAAGGTTTGGTGTTATACAGTTCCTAACATTTTAAAGAAAGTTCATTTGTATTGACAGCGTCAAAAGGTTAAAATAGTCGGGTAGGTATGTCTGCAGGAATACTTAAATGTCTAACGTTCCGTTTCTGGTGTTTGAATAGTGCCTAAAGGTTAATCTTGGGTAAGACTTATGGGTATGTATATCCAACTTTGCTTGATCCTTTCTAAACTGGATCATGATTTAGGTTCGTTTTCCTACTTGGTCTAACTAGTACTTCTGAAATGATAAGATTTGGTGACTATGCTAAAGATAATGATTTGGATTGCTTCGTGAGATCTTATGTTTTCCGTTGCAATACGAATCAACTTGCTGTATATTTCTAGTCCTTGTTTGTGGTTCCAAAACCCCTTTCGTTGTTTTCTTATGTCGTGAAATTCTCCTTGAAGATGGGAAAGTCTTTCCTAGAAAGGTAAATGGTAAAACCTAACTTACCGTTAAGTAAGTGACATGTGGTGTAGGTACTCAGATAGAGTTTGCCAATGGGGATGCTTATGAAAATTTATTTGGTTACAAAGCTTTTGAATGAAGATTGTTATTAGGAATTTTGAAAAGATGATTGTTTCCTTCATGGCATAATCCTTCCTAAATTAGACATAGGTGATCAGGCTATGTATAATTGAGGACTAATGATGCGATGCTCGGTTTAGCCAAAATAACATTACTTTTCTCAAAAGTTTTAGATAGTGTTCAACGTGTCATTTGGTAAAATGGTGGTTTAAACTCCGTTTTTAACAATAAACTGGTTCATAAGGGAGTAAATAGTTGGTGGAGTGCTAGTAAATCGATTTATGAGATGATGGGAATATAACATGTTTTGGAATCTTGTGAAATAATTCTCTAAGGTGGTAGTGAAATATCTTGCATTAAAATTTTGGGTAAGACAGTTCTATAAAGTGGTAGTGAAATAGTTCGGGATACAATCTGCTGAATAGGTTATAGGATGTGTGTGGAAAGTCTTACGGTAGGGTAATAGTCTATAGTCAAAGACGAAATATGCCTAACCCTTACTAGGATAGCGGTATGTTGTTGCGAAATGATTGAAAATTGGCAATTGGAATAGGATATGAAATAAACGAAGATTGTGCTCATGGTGGAGATGATAAAAGATAGGGATTACATTAGATAGAAAGGTACATAATACAACGAGGTTACAAGAAAGTACTTAAGATAGACTACTTAAATAAATACAACCCCAGCGGCTTCATCTATGGTTTATTACTAAGGCAGAAGTTCTTTGTGCTTAAACATGGTTGTCGTCCTCAATGTTGTTGGTGTGCTGGCCATCTCCTCCTCCGATGACCTAGGCTCTTCCATGAGCTATTCCACCTTGGTTCCCATTCCTTTGATTCCCTTGTCTTGGACATTCCTTCCTGTAGTGTCCTATCTCTCCACAGCCAAAACATGTCACTGGAGGTTTCTGATTTCCGGCAATGATTGGGAACTTGCATTCTCTAGTCGAATGTCCAATTCTCTTACAGTTACCACAAGGATTAAGACAAGGCCCAGGTTTATGATGACTTTGACACTTGTTGCATTTGGGTAGGGTACCTTTGTAACCTTTCTTGTCAGTCGGGCCTGTAGCATAGGCCTCAGCAACTTCTTGTCGCTTTGGTGGTTGTTGGGTAGCATTACCGCCCTGATTGTTGTCCCACTTTCTCTTGTTGTAGTTGTTGTTCCATTCTTGTTTGTTGTCATTAGTGTTTCTTATGGTCTTGGTGTGAGCTAGGTATTCCTTTGCCTCAATCGCCATACGGATAGCTTTAGACATGGTATCAGGTTCTGATAAGGTGACCATCATCCGAATTTCAGGGGAGAGTCCCCGAGATATCTCGCAAGTTTCTTGCTTTATAGTTCATCCATTGCAGGGCCTAGTCATGCTAATTCATAAAAACGAGTAGTGTATTTGGCAATATCATCTCCTTCCATGGTAAAGTCTATAATTTCCTGTTCCATTGCTTGTATTTCGCTTTTTAAACAATATTCTAAGGTCATCATCCTTCTTAGTTTCTCCCAAGAGATTGAGTAAGCAGCGTCAACCACTACTATCTAAACATATTTAGTCCACCATCCCTGTGCATGATCCCGAAAAGTGCAAGTGGCGAACTTAACTTTGTCTTCCTTGCGGACGTCGCCACCTTGAAATATTGTTTCTATTTCTTCGCACCATTTGTAAAATCCCTTTGTGCCTTCAGTTCCGCTAATGGTGTGGGGGTTGTAATCCATAAATTCCTCAGGGGTAAGATTTTTGGTAAGGGCTCTGGCTACGTTCTTGGCAATGTTTTGCTCAACGGCGGCTTGTGTCATGTCTGGAGTGGCTTGCTTAAACCTAACTTCATCAAAATCATAAGAGACCATGATAATTTATGGGTAGTAAAGATCATCGTACTCACATATACGCAACCGTGACACGTATAAACAAAGTGAGATAACAACAAGGTGCAACCACGAAATGTCATAACACACGTGGATGTAATACACGAAAATTTCGATCTTACATGGACCGATATCATAGATAGCACAACCATACCCATATAGTAAGTCAATACTTGGTGATTTCGTTGTACAACAATCAAAATACTACAAGTTTCTTTGAATCATACCACAGATCCCGTGGCTAGGATAGCAGTAAAAGCTAGTAAAGATATAAGTCTAGTCTACAGATTCCCTAGTGCTCCTCTGAGTGAATCCAGGGTTGTGGCATCTTGGGGTCGGGATGAGTCCTGATGTAGGGTCTGGAGTAGTGCATCGATCATGTCCGAGATAGTGTAGATTCCAAACCATTCTTGAGGAATCTACTGATGTTCCTGTTGAGTCGGTGATCTTGGTATTATCCACAAGGTGTCATCTAATTCCTCATATGTGGGAATGGAAAGGGGAATGACCATGGTGGTGGTGGGAAGGCGGGGGCAGTTCCCTGAATCTCAAGAGTTTCGGTGTTATATCTGGTAGTATCTCCTAAGTCCGGCTCAGGTAGTGCTAATACCTCCAATAGGTGGAAATTATCATTCAATAATGGTGAGTGTGGTGATGTAGGTGTATGAGTGGATGAAAAAGCGTCCTCGATATCCGAGTCTGCTAGAATGATAATAGGGTGGTTGGGTGAAGACATCTGTGTGACAACCGATGTGAAATAAAAGTAAATAACTCCTCACATTATGCGAGTTATGATGAAATGATGTATGTATGAAACCGCATGTATAGTGAATATGCACTTATGATGAAATGGTGAGATGCTATGATGATGTAGTTATAGACTAGGGTCAATGATACAACCTAGTTCGCTATAACCTTTGCTCTGATGCCAATCTGTCACACCCCCAAATTTCGTGACTTGCAGCGGAATGGAACATCTAGGGGCATGACTGGTCATAGCACCACAGTTACAGTTATATTGAACGACCTAAAGTGTCGTTTAGAAAATACATCGTTTGATTATTTGAAACATTCAGAGTTACAAAGTTTAGGTCCCAAAAGTTGAAACATATTTGCGGAAAATCAGGTTAATACAAATCAAACGATAGATAAGTGCATAAAAAAATGTAAAGTGAGACGCGTCGACTCCGCGACTCCATGCATGTCCTTATGCAAGCCAATATGCGATACCTTAATTACCTGAAAATACATTGCTAAAAATGGTCAACAATAATTTTGGTGAGTTCATAGGTTTATGTAAATGAAATGCTTCTACGGAAACCACAAGTATAAATTGTATGACAAAATGTCACATAAAAATATTACATTAGCTCTTAAGCTCATGACCCCGAAGCTAGACTGATATAAATGCCCCAAAAGGAAGTGCTTTTCCAAACACTCTGAATGTATGAAATGAAATGCGTTCGTTTGACCAGTTGGTGCTACCAACCCGAACGGAGGCGTCACCCTCAATAGATCTATCCACTCACCTTCGCTTGCTCACAATTAACGGTCCATGATAAATAAAAGGGGACTTTAAATTGGCAATGATGTAACTTAAGCAATGTAAATGGGTTTGTATACTTTGGTCCGCATATAAAAATGGTGCAATGTATTCTCCCCTGAGAATTTAGAAATCAAATAATAAATTTAAAACGGGGCTATGAAAACTCACCTGCTATGATAGCAACAATGACAATGATGAAATGAGGCTCGGTCTCTAACCGCGACCTAATATGATGATATGATCTAATGTAAGCAATGAATTAACGCAACACATGCAAATACGTATGTTAACGATACCACTTGCTAATTTTGAAAATAACGTTTATCGTCGAAAAATACATTTTTGACGTCTCGTTAAGTTATAAACTACTTTTCACGTAAATATGTTGAAACGGTACTCTATGATCCTTGTTTGGTGTTCTATCGACAAAATATAATGTCTTCGTCGCAATTTAATATTTTCTTTAACTTTTGAAAATATTCCCAAAATGGCCTCGTAAAACTAGTCGTGGAATATTGTACGTTAAGTGTTAGTGATCGAACTCGACGTTCTTGAAAACCTTGTAACCATGTCTTAATGTCGTTTCATTTAACTTTTGATCATACGTGCCTCGATCAATTTAGAAAATCGGCTATCAATGTTATGTCTTGTAAAAACACTAGTTTTTATACTTGGATTATTTTTCTATTAGTGGGCTGTCAAAATGATTAATGTTCGTCGGGCTTTAAACGCGTATATCTTGGTCGTTATGAGCTCGTTTTCTACGTTCTTTATATCCACGGATTCGTATTAACATGAACTAACATAATCTCAGTAGCTCGGCTCCTCTAGATCACGTCTAACGCCTCGTTTGGTCCTTTGAAATTCGGCAAACAGCAAGCTTATTTTCAGAAAATTAGTTTTCGTCGTCTAACTTGTAAAAATCGTATCTCCTTCGTTATAAGTCGGTTTTTAGTGATTCAAGCGGCCACGGTTTCGTTTTTGAAAGAACTTTTTGAATATCAAGGCCAAAATAGTTCAAAAGTTTTTGAGTTTTCCAGTTTACACGTTTTTGGACAGTAGGTTATTTAGATTGTTAAAAACTCATTTTCTTGGTTCTAAACTTGATCATACCACTCCAAATCAACTCCACAAGTTCGCAAATCCTACCATACACCTTCTTAGGGTGTCATGGGGTCCTAAACATCACCAACCTTGGTGGATTTCATGAGATCACTAGTGAAACTTATAGATCTAGTGTTTATAAAGAAAGTATGAAACAAGTGGTATGAATAATATAAACTTTGCATGATTAGTTAAAATAAAACTTGATATTACAACAATATATAAATAAAATGAAAGTATGAAATGATCAAAGAGATGTTCTTGAGCTTACTTGATGATTTGATGAGATTTGGATGAAAATGCTTAAAACCTTGGGGCTTTTATCACAAAACCCCAACAATGAAGGTAAATGGAGCTTGATTATGACTTTAACTTGAAAAATTGATGGATTGTTCTTGTGGATCTTGATATGGCCGAACCTAGGAGATGGAAGGAGAGGGTTTTGATCTTTGTTTAGCTAATGAAATGTATAAGTGAAGTGTTTGTGTAGTGGGATGGAAATAAAAGGGTGAAAATTCATTAATGAGTTTTGTTTTATTAATCAAGTGTATGGAGAATTAGGGGTGCTTAAGGGGGGGGGGGGGGGGGGGCGGCACTTGTGGGATAAAAAGGGTGGATTTGATGCTAATTAATTCTTGTGTCCCCAATTAATTAGAATTAGTTAGTTTTGGGTATACATTAGGTGTTATCGTTTACTGAGTTAACTAGAAATAAATCACGACGACGTAAAATAAAATACGACAAAGTTGTAAAATTTGTAAAATCATATTCGTTGCATGAATCTGGTGTTAGAATGATTATCGGGTTGAAATATCGCAAACCGACAGAGTTATAAGCGTCAAACGAAAAATATAGCGGTTGATTTAAAAACACCGGGTAAAGTAATAATATAATCTCTATATCATTATAATTAGTTTGAAAATGTGTTAGGATCATAGTCGGGGGTATTGGGTATGATGTTAGCAGAAATGACTGAGTGGTAACATTAATTTAAACAATTAAGCATACGTTAATGAAAATCACACAAACCCATGCATGAACTGATATGGTAATGATGTTACTGATGATATGCAGACTACCCTAGTCTGTATGATGTGCCTTTACTGATGATGCATGAATACGCAGCTAAACCTAACTGGTTACGCGCATTTGATTACCCGTAAACTAAGTTTACGACATGATGAATGATGCCCATAAATAGTGATTTCCCTCCTGGAATGAATAGTGTCACGTAAATAGTAAATTTTTTGACGACTTCTCAAAGTCTCAAACTGTCTTCAAAAATGATGAATAGTGAAATGATGAATAGTAATTCGTGAATAGTAATTTCTTAGATGAATAGTGAAATTTGAAGATTGAAAAAGGACCTGAAATTACGATTTGTGACATTGGACCACTGAGTTTTTGTAATCATTACACACATTCACTACATTCTTCCATCCTTACTCATCCTTTATCCATTAGCTTGATTTTTTTCATGAATTGAAAACTTCCTAACAAATCCGGACTCATTATTTGCAAAGATATCATACATCACAAGTCCAACTTATGACTGTAGATATTGTCTTCCATCTACATATGTTACCTCACTAGGTTAACATGAAAATAATGTGTCATCCTTCAAGACGATAAGGATTTACATCGAGTCATAACCCACACTTAGGTTATAGATGTATTATCAAGCCTTGCTATCCTTGAGTGCAACCTAAGCTTTATAATCTCAAAGTAGGATTGACAACTTAAGTATTTCGTCCGAAATATTCAAGTAAATTTGACTTACGATTGTAGTCATTAAAAGTCATATCCGAAAGAATCAACACCCAAGTATTTTAACAACATATGTTAAAACACTTATCCTATCACATCTAACCAAGACAAACACCTACTATAGGTCTTACCCCACATTGACTCTTATCCTAACACTCTCCAAACCAATAGGAATAAAGCAAATGTCAATAGGTTTTCTTCCTCGAACATTTATCACTTAAGTTCACTTGTTCTTTCACCATCATCCCATCACATTCACCTCTGAGATACATCTCAGCCCCTAAGCTTCACAAACATGACCAAAACTTCAAAGCACTTTACCCACTAATTGTACCAACCAATGAACCACAAGAATCAGTATCCATCCTTGTTGTTTTAAACATTTATGAAATCTAAGTACTCCCATAGCACAACAAACCCCTACGTCACCACATCCTCCTTTAGACACACTAGAAGACCTAATATCTAAATCAACCAATTCACAATCCTTACCATCATTTGAATCCATTGAGTGCATTGCTAAAAAAGCCCTTTGTCCAAACACTCGTACCGAATCAAATGCACGTTGAACAAACTCAACCATACTTTGCCACCTATAGGATTAGAACTTCAACCATCAAAATGAGTATGATGCTCGCATTCATTGTTTATCAATTTCCACTAGGTTTAAGTAGTACCACTTTCACAAGTTATCAAAGTATTAGTAATACTTTGTCACCAAGCTTCTGCATATGTCTCCTTAAACCTTAAATCAACATTTTAACAACATATGTTAAAATGCAATCTCAAAGCTAACCTCATACACCCCAAGTGACAATGACTCTTGAGGAGTATACATAAGAAACTCGAGTGAATTCCTCTTGTCATCATCTAGTGAATATAATCTTGAGACCAAGTATATTTAGGATAGGACTATCCGATTCAAACACTTTGGCTTCATATCTTCATTTAGGAAAACATTATGTTTCAAAGAACATTATGCCTAAGAAATCATACGTTTAGTTTTCATCTTGTTAAAAGGATAATGTATATCCTATACATCATGAACGATTGTATTACAAGAGATTTCATTATACCTCATTGGCTAAATGATCTTGAACAAACATCTACAAGTTCTATGAACTAGCGTATCTCCCTCATCTTGTCATACTTGTTTTCATAATCATGATAACTTTATCCCATGGGATAATCTTACTTGTTGAAAGATACTATATGTATCTATTTCCCTTCAAGCATACATCATAACCAAACCTTGCTCATAATCTAGTTCAAACCTTATGCATATCCAATGTTAAAACTACACATCTCTAGAGAATACACAAGATCTATTAAAGTTGGTAACTTTACTTAGATTATGTTGAATAAAATTCCAAAAAACTTTCTTGAGAACGTTCTAAGTTTAACATAGTCCAGTATCACACACAAACACATTTCTTGGTCTTAGATGATCAAATAACTTTCATACTTAAACTCAACATAAAAGATGTCATCCATTAGATCATGCAATAACCTTAGACTCCAAACACAAGATTAAAATATGTTGACACATATTTGTCAAATTCTCGTGTAAAACATGACATCTTCATCACCTTAGTTTTAATAGATATAGTTGAGTCTCATTAAGCCAAGTATTGGTGAATTATCATCTTTTATATACTTCAATAGGCAAAAAATAGGAATTCCTATCTTTCTAACATGAGAATGACTACTGGAGAACCTATTGCACTAGAAACTCAATTTAACCTAACGGTTAAATTGCTTCCAGGAGAGAAGTTGGGTATGTGGAATCACCCGTAAAAATGGTCGTGTTTAGCCTTAATTGAGCACCGCTAGTAATAGTCTCATATTCATTCTCCAACTTGAAAAATCTTTATTCATATAATTTGCCTAAAGTAAGTATTAAAATAAGATATTATATCTTGTCTTAGGAATATTAATCAAACAAGTAGTAGATGTGACTTTTCTTTCTTTAGTTTATTAAGAATCACTTGCATTACACATACATGTGTTGATTACATGTTATTTGTTTGATATGATTAAGTATCTTGACATTATCATGATAACTATTTGATTGATAATCAAATGTATAAACGTTGGAAAGGTTTTGTCTGCATGCTTATATATGTTTCGTGCTACTAAATGTTAACATGATTTGTACGATATTTTCATTCGTTTGTTATATGATATTTCGCAAGATTAACATGTTTCTTGTTAACTCATGATATGTCATTTTAATACATGATGTTTTTATATGATGTTTCTATATTTGAAAGCTCTTGTCTTTTGTTGACATTCATTGAGCCTTTTCGTAGAATAGCCTAAATGATACATGCTCTAAAAGATTATAATAGTTTGCATGAATCTTTCGTCTTGTTTCGTTTGTGACTTTGTCACACTATTTGTTTGCCACGTGTGCACCTATAATTTGTCAAAGTGTTTTTGGTATGATAAACATTTAGAAGTCACTTTATTCTACAAATTAATCACATAGATCATTGTGTTAATTAATAGGTAAGTATGCTTAAGTGACTAAGCCTAACATCAAAACAATTTCACAATGTAGTATCTCAAACAATGTCATGCTCTCTTGTAATATGATTATTTGTCTTGATGCTATGTGGTAACTTTTTGTCTAGTAGTCGAATATTTGTTTTTGCTTATATAAGATGTTATCTTATGATTTCTATCATAATCACATCTTTTGTCATTAACACTTTTATCTTATAGGTTGATAACAAATTATTTGTTATCTCACTTCGTTATGCCTATTTTGCATAATTGTAATCCCTTTATTGCTACGTAGATTAGTAATATGTTTATGGGACCCATTCACTTGCATATAGTTTTTAAAGCTATTAGGATTAAGTTTTAGAGGCTTGGAAGTTGTGTTTGCGTATCTTTCAATCGACCTCTTTCCAAATCTCATTATTTCTTTCGCTTTCCTAAAAACATTCCATCACCTTTTAGTTATAACAATACACCTCCCATAAGGAAACCACATGCCTCGTCATGCGATCATCTTGCATTAATAGAGAAGAGCTACGTGACTTCAAGGATAAAGTTCTTTGTATGCTAACCAACATCCGTAAAAACATTACTAAGCTCATCGCCTTCATTAACCTGCAAACTCCTAAACACTTTATCGTCATTCTTCATTCGATGCATTACACATTATGTTGGATGTCCACCGATTAAGGCGGAGAGAAATTCATTCACATAATTTTCTTTTTGTATTAAAGAACACTTACTCATGTCTCTTACACCCTCAAATACCAACACATAGTTTCACACCATTTAGTTAAAATCAATTCACAAAATTACAAGTGTTTCAAACATTCTTAACCCAACATCACATGTTTGCACCAATACCTCGTCAAGTGAAAAACACATCATGTGTTTGACAAACCTCTTAAACGAGAACCATTGAATCTCCTTAGACTTGGACTAGGATTAGTGGAACCAAATCCATAGTTATAAGTAAATAGATCTTAGCTCGAACCTTCGTTTGATCAAAAACGACAAAACATGACCAACTCAAATTCTGGTCGTAAGGTACCCTTAGATAAGACGGACGGAACCAAAAATTTGGTTCCGCCCAATCCGTGGGTACCTGGATCAGTCTTTAAACTACTTAAAACAAACAACCCTCTCACAACCAACGAGTCTAATCTCACAACTTCATTGTCTAGAACACCATCATAGGATCTCATCCTTTTCATTCTTGATACATATCAAGCACGTCATTGTCAGTGCAAACGATATATCAAAACCGTCATTCTCAACACATTGGTCTAACCAACACTCTCCCATCATATGATGTCATTATCATCCTCATATAGGTATTTAGTATTTCTAATTTTTTGCATATGGAATTTCTATTTCTAAGTGATCATTGTCTTCACTTCCTCTCAACTCCATTCGAGCATATATTTCATCTTTGGTCGATGATAATGTCATAACCTTAACCGTCTTCAATATTCCTATAACATTTTCTATACATACGAGTTTCTATATTCATTATAACCACCACCTTCCATCACCTCTTTCACTAATCATCACCCCCATAGATTAGCGAAAAACCTACTAGTAAACCAACACCAACACTATCACCACTCAATCTTAATATTTCAACTTCACTTCATATTTTCCTTCTAGGTGTTATTTTGTAGGCTTTTATCATATTATATTCTCGTCTTTCTTATGATTGTAATTCTTATTAGAAGACTACACTTCATGAGATCTTTAACCATGATTCTCTACTTTGAGTTGCTTGTGATTATATCATTGAAATATTTCGTTATATCTATACACATCTTATTTTTCTTTGTCAAAAAGATGAAATATATTGCACTAATCCTTTTCATTGTAGGTTCATCATCATATACGCTCGATCATATATAGCATACTCATTTAAGGATGAAGTTTGCATTGACTATCTTCCTTCTTTTATTATAGGTTCTTCTTAAACGTCCTCGAACCAGGAGGAATATCTATCAAGCACTCATATTGCATCGTCTATACACTTGGTCGTATATGACATATTTGTCTAAAGACATAGCTTCTATTGTACTAATTTTTGTTTTGTAGGTTCATCTTGACGCCCTAGAGCAAGGGGGAGCTTCCGTCAAGCATTTATAGAAGGTATCTTTTACACACTTTGTTATATATCACATACTTGTCCAAGGACGAATATAGTTTTGCACAAATATTTGTTTTGTAGCTTTTAATCATGCATTGACGCCTCGATCAAGGGGGAGCAACCGTCAAGGGGGAGCATGAACGCATTCATAATCATTTTCATTCTTCGACACACCTTTATGTTTCTACAAAAAGGAGGAGAAGATAGTCTAACATAGCTTATCCACGTGTATCGTTTGCTATTTGCATTTTCTTCATCATGCATTTCTCACATATTTTTTTGTTGCACAACACTAACCTTGATGTAGGTTAAGAGTCTAAATTTGATCCATGGATCCGCTACCAAATAAGGGCAATAACAACCATAGGGGATTGGAGTAGACAATTTAACTTCACTAGGGATGATGCAAGCTCGCCTTTTCAGGGAGAAATGAAGTTAACTCCAAGGACACACCCTTTTTGTTTCGACAAAAGGGGGAGAAGAGTGTAAACGGAGAAGGTAATGTAGAAGGTAATACGGACACAAGTAACTTTTTACATTTTACTATCTATCACGTTTACATATTTTGTCATCATCAAAAAGGGGGAGATTGTTAGTGCAAATATTACGATATTTAATCTATACAGTCTCGTTTGTTTTGATTGATGACAAACATGTAACTTGATACATAACGTAAAATGTACAAGTTACTCGTAATCTTATTTTGTCTCAACATACATTCAACACCTCAAGTCCTCGTATGCTACAACACAGGTTCGTACATGTTTGTTATGTGGCATTATGATCAAACCCCTTAACAAACCATTTAGAATGTTTAAAATACGTTTAGAGTCATTAAGTATTTTAAAAGGTTAACCATTCTATTTCGAACCTCATTTTACATTTTGCATATACAAGTATTTTTACTTGTACATCATACTTCCTAAGTTGTATTCATGTCAAAGTAGGATAAGTGCACTTTAGGTGTCAAACTAAGACAAATGTGTTTACTTATAAAAATGAAGTCAATGACATAATATCTTATGTCCTATAATAGCATAAGTAGTTTAACATTTTTAGTAACACATAAACTAACATGGTACAACTTGGTAAACATATATTAGTTAGCTAGTATATATATTTTACAAGTTTACATTCATATACATTTGAATTCTAAATTTGGAAATGTACTATGACATCACGGCACGCATTACTTTAAAATCTTTAGGAGATTTTGAAGATCATATGAATATCTTTGTTTAGATTCTGTAGCAATCTGTAAAATTCCCCAGTAATTTATACATAGCTAATCAAGTATTAAATTCTAATACAGTTCAATTAACCATTTTTATGGTCAAGATTTAAAATTTTGTTAACATATTAGAGACACATTGGAATGAGCTCACACACGAACCACAAATAATCCAACACACTCATTATAACTAAACAGATCAAACCACTATTCCTAGCCCAAGTATTTGGCCTGTTACTATTCCAAGGCCCAACCCAACATTATAAGTTTATTAAATCTCATATAACTCACTCAATTGAACACACTTCACTTTACCCCGTTTTATTTCAAATTCGACACACATGTTATACGACATTTTACTCATCTCGAATCCTCACCCACCAAATAATTAGTATGTCGAATCCCATTTACTCATTCGAATGTTTGGTTGCTTAACGAGACGCAAAGTAAACCCCCATCGAGACATGTATAATCTCACTCAATGATTAACCCGTTTTTATCCAACTCGACACAACTTATTTTTCCCTAGCATATTCAATATTCTATGATCGAATATCAGCCCAAGAGTTCATTTCTCACCTTTTCCCACAATATGGCACGTTAAAATAATCGTTTGGACCTTTTGGTATATCGTACGAAGTATATAGATGTACATGTACATCCTACTCGACATGACCAAGCTTATACCCAAACCCCCCTCCTAAGCTACTACATACTCGAGTATTATTCTTATTCCTCTGCTAACAAATCAAATCAAGAAACTTGTGGGAGTATTATGCTATATATCGAACCATAATACATGTATATATACATGTACATTAAACTCCTTGCACACACACAAGTTTTATCCATTTGAACTAAGTATTTCCTGTTAGGAATTAAATGTTCTGAAGATGAGCATTTGGAATTACATGTTCACAAGGTTTGTGCTGCAGAGAAAACTGCTAGTGTATATCTGAAGTTTGCTCAAGTTATAACTAACAGTACTAACTTAAAGTTAGTACTACTGGTACAAAGAAGGTACTGCTAGTGCTCAGAAGGAAAATACTCTAAGTGTTATTCTACTGCTAGTGTTGGAGATTCTACTGCTGAATGGATAAGTGTCGCGTATACTACTGCTGGTTAGATAAGTATGAAAAAGATATTTTGCGTATAAAAGTCAATTATATACGGTAGATAATATCTTAGACAAAGTGTTCAGTAAACATGTTGTATACACAGAACAAGTTGTATCTTGGTTACTGACATACATAATGTTGGGAATAAAATGATCAAAGTCAAAGAGCCTGCCAAGTCGATGAAGAGCCTGCTAGTTGATTTTGTTATGTACGAAGATGTTCTACCAGTACCTTCTGGGTAGAAGGTACTGCTAGCTAATGAAGAGCCTGCCAAGATTATGTCAAGTCGATTAGATATTTTGTAATAGATATTTAGTTGAATTATTAGTCTTTGTACATTGTTATACGTTATGTAGAAGTAAAATAGTCTTCTGTGGTGACAGAAGAATATATCAGAGTGTACATGGGTAGTTGTATTTAATTGTAGGCGCCAATATAGTCAAAGTATAGTATTATATTCATCTACTTGACAACATGTAATAAGATATCCTTAACTTATAAAAGGATATCTTAGTCACTACTTCATGCATGCATCTTTCACAACCAATAACCACAAACCAAACTATCTCTCAAGTAACTTAGTTACTTCGAATCAAAAATCCTTTTTACAATCTTAGATTCAAGATTACTTTGTAATCCCGGTGATACTTAGATCATCCGTATTATTTCATCAATAATATTGAATCGTTTTGTATTAACCAAAGTTGTGTTATTTGTTCATTACATTCACTCATTTACTTAAACTCACCACCTTGTGTTCTTTTAAAGTGTGTTGTAGTAGATTTCGCATGCTAAACACATTCAATACATAAATATCTCTCAAACACATTACTAAGATTCATATCCCAAGTGTTTGAACTTCAAGAACAACAAAGCGTTCCACAAGTGGTATCAGAGCCAGGCTTGATATTTACTAATTTAAAAGAAAAATGGATGTTGAACATATTCAAACCAATGTTGCAGCTAAACTTCCATTACTCAAGCAAAACGAGTTTGAAATGTGGAGACTAAGGGTTGAACAATACTTTCAAGTGCAGGACTATGCACTTTGGGAGATCATTGAACAAGGCAATTCATTTAAACCCCAAATCACCACTACAACAGTAAATGATGCTCTTGTAACAAAAATACAAGATCAACCATCAAATGCAGATGAAAAAGTTCAGAAGATAAATGATCTAAAGGCAAGGAGTATGTTACTGATGACTATTCCAAATGATCAACTTCTGATCTTTAACAAATACAAAGATGCCAAAACCCTTTTTGAAGCAATTGTGGCTAGGTTTGGTGGTAATGATGCTACCAAGAAAACACAGAAAACCCTTCTCAAACAACAATTTGAGAACTTCACAGCCACAACCAATGAGTCTTTGGACAGTATGTTCAATAGACTTCAGAAGCTTGCAAGTCAGTTAGCCATCCATGAAGTGATGATAACTCAAGAAGACCTAAACTCTAAATTTCTTAGAAGTTTACCTTCAGAATGGTCTATGCATGTCATTGTATGGAAGAACAAGTCAGATATTGACCAGATGAGTCTCAATGATCTCTACAACAATTTCAAAATAGTAGAGCATGAAGTAAAGAAGACTACTGGGTCAAGTTCTGGAAATATGGCTTTTGTTTCATCCCCAAACATCTCAAAGGTTGATAATGAAGAACAAGGTAGCAGAGAAGAAGGTACTGCTAATACAACCTTTGGTACTGCTAGTACTTCTGGCAATACCAAATCTATATTAGATGAAACAATTGGGTGTGCTTTTCTTACATCTCAGCACAATGGGTCCGTATTATCATTTGAAGACCTTCAAGAGATTCATCCTGATGATCTTGAAGAAATGGACATAAAGTGGCAACTTTCACTTTTAAGCATTAGAGCCAAGAAGTTGATGATGAGGACTGGCAAGAAGATTCTGATAGATGGAAATGAGCCTGCTGGCTATGATAAGTCAAAGGTGGAGTGTTACAACTGCCACATGAAAGGTCACTACTCTAGAGAGTGTAGAAGACCTAAGAAGCAGGATGACAAGGGTAGAGGGTTTGACAACAGAAATAAAGGAAGCTTTGAGAAGAAAGGAAGCTTTGAAAGCAAGAGTAAGGTGGGTGAAGATGAGTCAACTTCTGATGAATTGGCTTTGATGGCATTCTCCACCCCTGAGGTACAAATTATCAAATGTCCTAATGATTGTGAATCTTTTAAAGAATTAAAAATCATAAGTAAAGCTTATGATACAGAAGTATTAGAACATAGAAAAACCAATCAAACCTTATTTGACCATAAGTGTGGTATGTCCAAGCTAGAAAAACAAATCATTCACTATAGAGAAAATGAACTCACATTTTCTGATGCTAAAGGTGCTCTTAATAGACAAATATATTTGAAAGATACTGAAATAGAAATGTTAAGGACTGAGTGCACTAAAGTGACATTAGCTAGAGACAATATTCAACTGACTGTTACTAAATTGGAAAATGCTTCTGAGTGTACTAAGAGCATAGTAGAGAATCAGTTGAATAAGAAAATAAAATCAGGGATAGGATACAATGAATGTCCACCTCCTTATAGAGGAATTCCATGTCCCCAGGGTAGTGATCTTGCTGTATCAGGTTTACATGAATTTGTTAACAAACCATTGGATAAACCTGTAGTGATAAGTGAACCTTCTGAGAGTGCTAAGAATGTTCCACTCTCTAAGGTGCTCACTGATAAGAGACCAGATGTCCTAATTATTGAGGATTGGGTATCTGATGATGATGAAGATCAGACTATTCCTATCAAAGGAATCAAAGTAGGACCAACCAGTCCTAAGAAAGTAGAAGTTAAAGCTAAGGCCAAAACTGTTTTGAAAACAGTTGAAAGTTGTAAAAATTGTAATAACAAACCTAGGGGAAGCCAAAGAAATTGGAACAACCTAAAGTCACAACAACTAGGTGATGACTTTGTTATGTTTAATAAGGCTTGTTATTATTGTGGTAGCTTTAATCATCTTCATGCTTATTGTAATAAATGGGTTTCTGGGAGTAAATCAAAGTCTAAAACAAATGTTTACCACCCCAGAAAAATTTTTGTTAAGTCTAACACTACAAAAGATAATCATACTGTTAGACAACATAAGCCTGTTATTACAAAACCAACTGAAAAGGGTACAAGAAACACTTTCAAAAGTGTACCAAAAGTTGAGAAAAGTCCTATTCAAAAGATAAATGTGGTTAAAACAAAAGTTTGGAATCCAAAAACCAAAGGTCCTGCTAGACCACATGGTACTGCCAAAATTGGTATTGCCAAAATTGGTACTGATAGACCAAAGACCACACAATGGATTAGAAGGGAAAGTGCTGTTAAGTCCTCAGCATGTTGGATTTGGAAACCAATCCAATCAAAAGGTGCATCAACAATCCTGAAAAGGTTTGATTTCATTGATGCAAGAGGCAAACCCAAGTCTGTCATGGCTTGGGTACCCCAAGGAAACTAATATGTTTATTCATGTGCAGGAACATTCAACTGATATTGAAGATCAAGGATATGTTGATAGTGGGTGTTCAAGGCACATGACAGGCAACATGTCATTCCTCTCAGATTTCAAAACATTTGATGGAGGATATGTTACCTTTGGGGGTGGAATAAAAGGAAAGATCACTGGTAAAGGTACTATCAAAACCAGTAAACTAGATTTTGAAAATGTGTATTTTGTGAAAGAACTTCAGTTTAATCTTCTTAGTGTCTCACAAATGTGTGACAAAAAGAACAATGTTCTCTTTACTGACAATGAATGTATGGTTCTTTCTTCTGATTTTAAGATGCCTGATAAGAGTCAGATACTTCTTAAAATTCCAAAAAGGAACAATATGTATAGTGTCAATTTAAAGAACATTGATCCCAAGGAAGGTTTAACTTGTTTGGTAGCAAAGGCCTCATTGGATGAATCTATGATTTGGCATAGAAGGCTTGGTCATGTAAACTTTAAAACAATCAACACTATTGCAAAATATGATTTAGTAAGAGGTTTACCCAAAAAGATTTTCCAAAACGACCAAACTTGTGTTGATTGCCTAAAAGGCAAACAACATAGAGCTTCTTGTAAGCCCAAGTCCCAAAACTCTATTACTCAGGCTTTACATATGCTTCATATGGATCTCTTTGGTCCTACTAATGTGTGCAGCTTGAATGGAAAGAAATATTGTCTGGTTGTTACTGATGACTATAGCAGATTTTCATGGGTTTTCTTCTTAAGATCTAAACATGAAACTAGTGAGATACTTAAAACATATATCACTGAGGTAGAAAACCAATCTGATAAGAAAGTCAAAATCATCAGGTGTGACAATGGGACAGAGTTCAAGAATAGAGTTATGGATGACTTTTGCAAGGAAAAAGGCATAAAAAGAGAGTTTAGTGTAGCTAGAACACCTCAGCAAAATGGAGTAGCAGAAAGAAAGAATAGAACACTTATAGAGGCTACTAGAACTATGTTAGTAGACTCTAAGTTGCCTATTTCATTTTGGGCTGAAGCAGTTGGTACTGCTTGTTATGTACAAAACAGGGTTCTTGTGACAAAACCACATAGAAAAACACCTTATGAACTTTTCTTTGGTAGAAAACCATCTTTAAGTTTTATGAGACCTTTTGGTTGTCATGTCACTATTCTCAATACCAAAGATCATTTAGGCAAATTTGATGGAAAAGCAGATGTTGGCTTTTTGATAGGGTATTCCTTGCAGAGTAAGGCCTATAGAGTGTTTAACACTTGCACTAGGCTAGTAGAAGAAAATCTTCACATAGAGTTTCAAGAGAAACTAGCAAATGTGAAAGGAGTTGGACCAGATTGGATGTTTAATGTTGATAGGCTTTCAGAATCTATGAATTATGTGCCTGTTACAGGTACAAATGCTAATGAAACTGCAGGTTCTGAAGACAATGTTGAAACTCCTAAAAATCAAGATTACATCTGGATGCCAATTTGGAAAAGTATGGATCTATCTTCAAGTCAAGAAGGACCTTCAAACACAAGAAATGAAGACAATGAAGAAGATCAAGGAACTCAGAATCAAGAGAATCAAGAAAGTGGTGCTAATGACAATGGTACTGCCAGTTCTTCAGATGGTCCTGCCAGTTCAAGTATTGGTACTGCTGAGCCATTGAATATTCAAATAGATGATTCTTTTCAAGAAGAAGTTGGGTTTAGTAATCTTCCAACTACATATGAAGTTTCTAAAACACCAAACACTAGAATTCTCAAAGATCACTCAACTGATGATGTGATTGGAAGCATAACTTCTGGTGTTAGAACAAGATCTCAAGTTGGTTTATCTCAAGTCTTATCTCCAGATGAAGAAGGGTTTATCTCCTCTATTTATGAAGAAAAGAATAATGATACTTCCAATATATGCCTGTTTTCATGTTTTCTATCTCAGGCTGAACCCAAAAATATAAACAAAGCTTTAGATGATGCAAGTTGGGTGGAAGCTATGCAAGAAGAGCTTCTCCAATTCAAGATTCAGAAGGTTTGGATATTAGTTGATTTGCCAAGAGGACATAGGGCAATTGGAACCAAATGGGTGTTCAGAAACAAGAAAGATGAAAGGGGTATAGTGATCAGAAACAAGGCTAGATTGGTAGCACAAGGATATACTCAAGAGGAAGGGGTAGATTATGAAGAAGTGTTTGCTCCAGTTGCAAGACTTGAAGCAATTAGGCTTTTCTTAGCCTATGCTTCATTCATAGGCTTCACTGTCTATCAAATGGATGTTAAGAGTGCATTTTTGTATGGTGAAATTGAAGAACCAGTATATGTATCTCAACCTCCAGGCTTCATTGATGCTGAGTATCCAGATAAAGTTTACAAGGTTACCAAGGCTTTGTATGGTCTACACCAAGCTCCAAGGGCATGGTATGAAACATTGGCTTGTTTTCTACTAGAAAGTGGATTCCAAAGAGGCAGGATTGATCCAACTTTGTTTATCAAAAGAACAAAGAAAGACATCTTGCTAGTGCAGATTTATGTTGATGACATAATCTTTGGATCAACAAACCAAGACTTGTGTGTAGAATTTGAAAAACTTATGCACAGTAAGTTTGAGATGAGTTCCATGGGGGAACTTACTTTCTTTTTGGGTCTCCAAGTGAAACAATCCAAAGAAGGCATATTTATCAGCCAAGATAAATATGTAGCAGAGATCCTAAGGAAATTTAATTTTGCTGATTCTAAGGTTGCAAGTACACCAATGGATCCAGACAAAGGGCTACTCAAGGATGCTGAAGGAGAAGATATGGATTTGCACAATTATAGATCTATGATTGGGTCCTTGATGTATCTTACATCATCAAGACCAGATATCATGTTCTCAGTATGTGTATGTGCAAGGTTTCAAATACATCCCAAGATCTCTCATCTCACAGCAGTCAAAAGAATCTTTAGATATCTTAAGGGTCAACCTAGGTTGGGTCTTTGGTATCCAAGGGAATCATCTTTTGAATTGGTGGCTTATTCGGATAGTGACTATGCTGGTGCAACACTAGACAGAAAATCCACAACTGGTGGATGTCAATTTCTTGGTTGCAGACTAATCTCTTGGCAATGCAAGAAACAAACAATGGTGGCCAATTCTACAACTGAAGCAGAATATGTTGCTGGTGCAAGTTGTTGTGGGCAAGTTCTTTGGATCCAAAATCAAATGCTTGACTATGGGTACAATTTTCTTAACACCATTATTTATATTGACAATAGCAGTACTATTTGTATCATTAAAAACCCAGTTCAACACTCAAAAACAAAACATATTGAAATCAGACACCATTTCATAAGGGATTGCAATGAGAAGAGGTTAATTCAAGTAGTTAAAATTGATTCTGAAAAGAATTATGCAGACCTTCTCACCAAAGCTTTTGATTTAGGTAGATTCAAATATCTTGTAGGAGGTATTGGAATGATAAATCTTTGAAAAACATGTGTTTTTGTTCATAAAATTAACTGGTATTGGATTTTAAACATGGTACTGCTAGTTAGTCAAAAGGTCCTGTTAGTTCATAATTGGTCCTGCTGATACAAAATTGCTATGTTTTGTTCATTTAAAGGCTTGAATGTTTAAAATGCTATAGATCAAGTACTTTGCACTTTGTTCTTTTGGTTTGCAACTAACACATTTCAGGTTGATAACAAAACAAGAGTTCTTCCAAACAGAAAGGAGCAACAAAAGTTATATTCATTTCAGGAGAGATAACAATCTCAGGGGAGGAATTGATAGCCAAGAATGGAAGAAACACCAATTAATGAAAGAAAAGACAAAAGCATACAAGATGATCCAGAGTTGAAAAAGATAGAGTTAGATCACATATCTAGAAGGGATGAAGCATTTCTCAAAGGAGAAAGTTCTATCTAGATCAAACTAAGAAAGGTTTCAACTCAAAGGCATGACATTAGATGATTTCACTTGTTGAACTAATCATCCAAGATACACAGCATCATTGCCTTTCTAAATTTCCTCCATCCAAGGAAATTGCACCATCTTTGGGCCATCATGGCTTTTGGTATTCAGCTCACCAAGTTTTCACAAACTTAAGAGTTGACTAGTCCATAAGCAAACGGCTTTTGGTAAAGACAAATCAAATCCGTTGATGGTTGATAGTTTACCAAAAACTATATGGTTGTTAACTAACCATACTTAATTGTAAATAGTTAACTAGTCCATAAGCAAACGGCTTTTGGTAAAGACAAATCAAATCAGTTGATGGTTGATAGTTTACCAAAAACTATATGGTTGTTAACTAACCATACTTAATTGTAAATAGTTAGCTAGTCCATAAGCAAACGGCTTTTGGTAAAGACAAATCAAATCCGTTGATGGTTGATAGTTTACCAAAAACTATATGGTTGTTAACTAACCATACTTAATTGTAAATAGTTAGCTAGTCCATAAGCAAACGGCTTTTGGTAAAGACAACTCAAATCCGTTGATAGCTGGTAGTTTGCTAAAAACTATAAGGGATTTTTATAAAACTTTCAAAGGTACTGGTAGTTCAAAATTGGTACTGCTAGTATAAAAAGGTACTGCTAAATAGCCGTTGAGCCTGTCAGAAAAAGTTTTAGCCATTAGGCCTGGTAGTTAAAATTAGCCGTTGGGGTTGTTATGTAATTCACTGATGATTATATTATATTATATTTTACATATAAAAGATCTTTTTAACCGCCTTTTCATTTACTTATTTTAATCTTTCTTATTGTCAGTTAAAAGTAATTCTCTCATATCTTCTTTCATCAGTCACTATCATAATTCACATACACCTTTCATCTTCTACCAGTACTACCAACAAATCCCACCAACATATTCAAAATTTTCATTATGGCTTCCACAGTTGTTCTAGATTTTGTCCAACGTCACAATCAGTTAGCATTTTTGGAAAAGTCAGAGGATAATGCCTCATTTCATCAAGTAGTAGACTTTTTAAACAACTCCTACATCAGGTTTGCTTTGCTAGTCAATCCCACTATTTATGAAAATCAAATTTTGCAATTTTGGCAATCTGCTAAAATTAAAACTTCTGAAAATGGGGAACAAAGAATTAAGGCCAAAGTGGATGGTAAACATTTGACTCTTACTGAGTCATCCTTAAGAAGGCATCTTCATTTGGATGATTCTGATGGTATTAGTCAGTTACCAGATACTGAAATTTTTGAAAATTTAACAAGAATGGGGTATCATGCTGAGTCCAACAAACTCACTTTTCTGAAAAAGCATCTTACTCCACAATGGAGATTTTTTATTCACACAATCCTTCACTGTTTGAGCCAGAAGAAAACCTCTTGGGAGCAATTTAGTGGCAACATGGCCTCTGCTCTCATTTGCTTAGCAACAAACAGAAAATACAACTTTTCAAAATATATTTTTGAAGGATTGATAAACAATGTGAAAAGTAAAACAAAGTTTTTGATGTATCCAAGATTTATTGGATGCATCATTGGAAAACTACAACATGTGTTGCTTCCCACAGACTCAATTTATGACACACCAAAACTTTCTCACAAAGTATTTTCAAATATGAGAATTGGTTTTAGAAGGGAGGAAGTTCCACTTTTTGATGAAATGATACCACAACATCCAGAAGAACCCACACCATCTGCTGATACACAATCATCCAGTTCTTCACATGGTTACATTTCACCAACACAACAAACAACACCAATACCATCTCCAGTACCATCTGAAACACCACCACCATCACCACATCATATATCACAAACCCAATCACCTCAGACAATGCAAGCATTGAAAGACAAGGTGAAATTCTTAGAGAATGCTCTTAAAAGTCAAAATGAAAAGTTTTCTAAGATCAACATCAAATTAGTCAAGAGGGTAAAGAGATTGGAGGGTGAAGTGAAGAAGTTACAGGGTAAAAAGTCTGCAAAGGTTGTTTTATCTAGTTCTTCACAATCAGATGCTGATAGGATAGATCACTCTTCCAAACAGGGGAGGAAGGATAGGTCTGAAGATGAGGATGAAGAGGAGGAACAGGCTCAATTTGAATTCCATGATGGAACTCAAGTTTATGATGAAGAGCCTGTTGGAGCAGGGCAAGAGCCTGCTAGGCCAGAAGAAGAGTCTGCTAGGAGAGAAAGGCTATTGGCTATGGGGTATAAAGGGTCTGCTGAGAGAGTGTACAAGAGAAAGAGGGTTTTAATTGCTGATGAGCAATCTTCTGCTCCATCACAAGATCAAACTCCAAAGGATAAGGGCAAAGGTATTCTGATTGAAGATGAGCCAAAGTCCAAGAAGTTGAAAAGAACTCAGCAAATTCAGATGGCTTTAGGAGAAGAAGAGGCCAAGAGGGTTCATGAAGAAGAGCTAAAAGCACTTGAAGCTTCAAGAATGCTTGAAGTAATGAAAGAGCAGAAAGATGCTGAAGATGCTGCTCAAGCTCTTATTGATTCTCAAGCTGCACAAATATTTGATGCACAACTACAATGGATTATCTCTATTGATCCAATTGTAAGAGGTCAAGCCTCTGTGTATATGGATGATGAGTCTCTCAGTGTAGAAGAAAAGACAGCCAAGCTTGAAGAATTCATCACCAAAAAGTATAGAGAAGAAGCCTTAAATGATGTATTTCAGCAGATCATGCAGTATAAGGAGAAAGGGTTTAAATTGCCACATGATCAGAAAGAGCAGATGAAGTTCTTCAAGTTATATCTGAAAAGGTCAGCAAATTGGAAGGATCATCAACTCAAAAGAAAATCATTTGAAGAGTTGCAGCATCTATATATTGAAGTATACAAGAAGAACCACTGCACTCCTCCTGAACACACACAAGAAAGGTCTTCAAAGAAGAAGGAAGATGCTCAGATGAAAGAAGTAGCAAAATTGGACACAGAGCAAGTAAGTAAAATGTTGATAACTTTACCTACTATCATACATGCTGATCCAATTAGGTCTAGACACCCTATAATTGATTGGGAAATACACCATGATAGATTTGGTAAGTCATGGAAAATATCAAGGGTTGGGGGACAGTCTGCTATCTTCAAGAATTTTGAAAATTTAGTTAGAGCATCTGATAGAGCAGATTTGGAAGAATTGTGGAATCTAGTGCAGATTAGGCTAGCCACAAATTCTAGCAATGATGTTAAGGAACAGGAATTATGGGTTGAATTCAATAGGATGTTTGATCCTGATCCCAAAGATGATTATTGGAAGTTTCCATATTATGATCCATCTACAACCTGGGAATTCCTAAGTCATTGCAGTGTTCATCATTTGTACACATCAAGTGGGATTGAACTCTTTATGTTGGCTGAGAAAGAGTATCCACTTAGTTATGAAGTGCTCTCAACTATGATCTCCAAGAGGTTAAGGTGTGACAAAGATGATGAAAACTCAGAAATTGTTCAAAGTTTGCTAAGGAGCATATTTGAACAATGTGAAAGAAAAAGGAAGGATAGGAAGTAAAGGTTTTTGGAAGAGTTCTCAAATCCTCAAGGTATGTATTTTATTCATCAAAAACTTGTGTATTTTAATGGAAATAACAAGTTTAGGGGAGGATTGTTGGGAATAAAATGATCAAAGTCAAAGAGCCTGCCAAGTCGATGAAGAGCCTGCTAGTTGATTTTGTTATGTACGAAGATGTTCTACCAGTACCTTCTGGGTAGAAGGTACTGCTAGCTAATGAAGAGCCTGCCAAGATTATGTCAAGTCGATTAGATATTTTGTAATAGATATTTAGTTGAATTATTAGTCTTTGTACATTGTTATACGTTATGTAGAAGTAAAATAGTCTTCTGTGGTGACAGAAGAATATATCAGAGTGTACATGGGTAGTTGTATTTAATTGTAGGCGCCAATATAGTCAAAGTATAGTATTATATTCATCTACTTGACAACATGTAATAAGATATCCTTAACTTATAAAAGGATATCTTAGTCACTACTTCATGCATGCATCTTTCACAACCAATAACCACAAACCAAACTATCTCTCAAGTAACTTAGTTACTTCGAATCAAAAATCCTTTTTACAATCTTAGATTCAAGATTACTTTGTAATCCCGGTGATACTTAGATCATCCGTATTATTTCATCAATAATATTGAATCGTTTTGTATTAACCAAAGTTGTGTTATTTGTTCATTACATTCACTCATTTACTTAAACTCACCACCTTGTGTTCTTTTAAAGTGTGTTGTAGTAGATTCCGCATGCTAAACACATTCAATACATAAATATCTCCCAAACACATTACTAAGATTCATATCCCAAGTGTTTGAACTTCAAGAACAACAAAGCGTTCCACACATAAACAGCTAGTAGTTTGACAAGACTTGACAATATTGTAAAGATCTCCTTTGGACTATAAAAGGGAGATCTTAGCTTAGACATAAGTGTGCTTAATTGATAATACATGTGTCTAGTCTAGTATTGAACAAAACTGAACTAGTTATCTTTGTAATAGAGATTCAAGGTTTGTAACCCTAGTGATAGTGAAGATCACTCGTATTATTCTCAATAATATTGAATCATTTGGTGTTAACATTCATTGTTCATTATCTAACAACAAGCATCACTCTTCCATTTCCATTACCAAATATCCTTCTAAGTGTGGTTAAGTAGATTCCGCATACTTAATCATATTCACTCAAAGTATCATATACACACGTTATAAAGGACTAACATCCTACCAAGTGTATTATAATCCTCGCAATTGGTATCAGAGCATAGGCTGATATCTTTGATTTAGAAGAAGAAGAAGAAGAAATGGACATAGAGTCTATTCAGACGAATGTTGCTGCAAAGTTTCCAATGCTCAAACAGAATGAGTTTGACATGTGGAGGTTAAGGATAGAGCAGTATTTCCAAGTGCAAGACTATACACTTTGGGAAATTATTGAAGAAGGCAACTCTTTCAAACCTACAACCTCTACATCAACAGTTGAGGGTAAGGTAGTGACAACTTTTAAACTTCAGCAAGTTCAAAGATGCAAATTCTTTGTTTGAGGCCATTATTGCAAGGTATGGTGGAAATGAAGACACCAAGAAGACCCAGAAGACTCTTCTCAAGTAGCAATTTGAAAACTTCTCCTCAACCAACAATGAATCATTTGACAACATGTTTAACAGGCTTCAGAAGATTGTGAGCCAACTTACAATTCTTAGGGTTGATATACCTCAAGAAGATTTAAACTCAAAATTTCTGAGAAGCTTACCTGAAGAGTGGGCTATGCATGTTGTTGTCTGGAAGAACAAATCAGACATTGACACCATGGATCTTATGGATCTGTATAGCAACTTTAAGATTGTGGAACAAGATGTGCAGAAGACTGGAGGATCTAGTTCAAGCACTAGGAATATGGCATTTGTGTCATCTCCTAGTACCTCAAATCCAGTTGAAGATGTGAAGGTTGATGTGGGAGTTGGTGCTGCTAGTTCATCAAGCAGTACCATTGGTATTATGGATGAGATGACTTGTTGTGCTTTTCTCACAAGTCAGAATGATGGGTCCATGCTAACTCATGAAGACCTCCAAGAAATCAATGATGATGATTTGGAGGAGATGGACCTAAAATGGCAAATTTCTCTTCTTAGTATGAGGGCTAAGAAGTTCTATCAAAGGACAGGGAAGAAGCTCACAATCAGCAGCAATGATACTGCTGGTTTTGACAAGTCAAAGATAGAATGCTACAACTGCCACATGATGGGGCACTTCTCAAGAGAATGTAGAAGACCAAGGCAGCAAGATAGCAAGAACAGAGGTTTTGGAAGCAAATCCAAAACAGGAGAGGTTTCTGAGCCAAACTCAAAAGCTATGGTAGCTATTGATGGCTTAGGTTTTGATTGGAGTTTCATGGCAGATGAAGAAGAGGCTTCTTCTCAGATGGCACTCATGGCCTTCACTGCTACTGAGGTACAAAATATTAAAGTTTGTTCTAATACTTGCACTGCTCTTAAAGAACTAGAAACTTTAAGAAAGAATTATGATGATCAAAGAAAAGAACTAAACAGAACTCATCAAGACTTAACAGATTATAAGATAGGTTTAGCCACCCTAGAGAAGCAGATCATACACTACAAGACCAATGAAGCCACTTTTACTGATGCCAACATACTTTTTAACAGGGAAATAATGTTTAGAGATGCTGACATTAGTAATTTGAAAGCTGAGGTAGATAGGCTTAAAAAGGCTAAAGAAAACATTCAACTAAGTGTAGAAACATTAGAATATGCCTCTAAAGGTGTAACCAACATGATTGAATGTCAAGTAATCAACAAGGCAAAGTCTGGGTTAGGATATAATGTTGTCCCACCTCCTTATAGAGGAATCCCTGCACCCCCAGGGATAGACTTAGAGCACACAGGCTTAGCTGAATTTCAACTACCAAAGTTACAATATGGTGTTCAGCCAAAAGCAAATGTAGTTGTTGATGAACCTAAGAAAGTAAGTGAGAGTTTATGTAAAACATCACTTCATGAGGACAAGGTGTCCTCTGATAGGAAATCAGATAGTCTAATCATAGAGGACAGGATATCTGATGATGATGAAGAAAAACAGGTTATGTCTAAACCTGATGTGGTTAAGAAAGTAGGAACAAGTGTCCCTAAGATAGTCAAAAAATGATACTGATTGGCCTAAAATCAATTTTAAACATATTAGGCAACCAGTAAGATATTGTGAACAATATAGAACCACAAACAAGCCTAAAGGTAACCAAAGAAATTGGAATGGCCTTAAGTCTCACCAACTAGGTGATGATTTTGACTTCTATAACAAAGCTTGTTTTATTTGTGGAGAATTTGACCATCTTGCAGCTTTCTGCAACCAAAGGGTATCTGGGTATACAAACAATAGGGTGAATTTAAAAAGGCATACAACTAAAAGTCACTCTAATAATACTAGAGCCACACCCAGAGTAGTTTCATTAAAGTCTGGACCAAAAGAAGTTTCTACTGCTAGACAAGCAGTTTCTACTGCCAGACCTTTTTACTTTGTCACAAATCACAATTTCAGGTCATTTTCCAAACCTCGACAAATTGCTATTCTCGGGATTACTATTCATTATTTACTATTCATCATTTCACTATTCATCATTTTCGGAGTCAGTTTGAGACTTTGAAAAGTTTTCAAAAGTTTTACTATTCATGAAACACTATTCATTCCCGGAGGGAAATCACTATTCATGGTTATCATTCATCATTTCGTAAACTAGGTTTACGGGTATTCAAATTCGCGTAACCAGTATGGTTTAGCTGCGTATTCATGCATCATCAGTAAGGACACGTCATATAGACTAGAGTAGTCTAAATATCATCAGTAACATCATTATCATATTAGGTCATGCACGGGTTTGTGTGATTTTCATTAACGTATGTTCATTTATTTATTAAACGTTACCACTCAGACATTACTACTAACATTATACCCGACACTCCCGACTATGATCCTAATATATTTTCACACTAATTATAATGATATAAAGATTATATTATTACATTACCCGGTGTTTTTAAACCAATTGCTATATTTTTTGGTAGGAGCTTATAACCCCGTCGGCTTGCGATATTTCAACCCGATAATTATTCTAACACCTGATTCTTGCAAGAAATATGATTTTACAATTTTTACAACTTCGTCGTATTTTATTTTAACTCGTCATGATTTATTTTTAGTTAACTCGGTACCCGAAAACACCTATTGTATACACTAAACACACTAATACTTATCTAAATGGGGACAAGATCTTTAATTAACCAGCAAATCCATCTCTTTTACTTACACATGCCGCCCCCCTTTTTGCCTAATACTCCAAGAATTCTTAATTGTTAGACAAAAACCATTAATGTTTCATGTATACATAATCTTGAATTAATTTCCATAACATTCATTCTTAACAAACCAACTAGCAAATAAGTTCAATATTCTCTCTTTTCCTCTCCTTCTTTGCTCGGCCAACACAAGAACACCAAGAACATCCATCAATTTTTGAAGATCAAGTTATAAACAAGTTCCATTTACACTCCTAGCTAGGATTTTGAAATAAAAATCCCTAGGTTTCTTATACATTTCTTTCCAAACCACCTCAAATATTCAAGTAAGTGAGTTACATATTTTTTTCTTCCATTCCATGTATTTTCAAGTTTTATTAGTAGCAAGTTATGCAAAATATATGTTATACATACCACTTGATACTCATTTTCTCTATAAACATAGATCTATACATTTTTAGTAATATTCTCATGAAACCCACCATGGTTGGTGATGTTTAGGACCCCATGACACCTTAAGAAGGTGTATGGTAGGATTAGAGTAGTTGTGGTGTTGATTGGAAGTGGTATGATCAAGTTTTGAACCATAAAAATGAGTTTTTAACACTATAGAAAAGCTACTGTCCAAAAGCGTAAAATCTGGAAAACTCAGTAACTCTTGAACTATTTTGGCCTTCATATTTAGAAAATACTTTCAAAAACGAAATCGTGGGCGTTGGAATGAGCAAAAACCGACTTACGATGAAGGAGATATGATTTTTCTAAGTTAGACGACGAAAAACTATTTTTTGAAAATTTGCGTGCTGTTTGCCGAACTTCAAAGGACCAAATGAGGCATTAGACGTGATCTAGATGAGCCGACCTACTGAAAATATGTTAGTACATGTTAATACGAAGCCGTGGATATAAAGAACGTAGAAAACGAGCTTATAACGACCGAGATATACACGTTTGAAACCCGACGAACTCTATTTATTTTTGACAGCCCCTAATAGAAATATTTTCTAAGTGTAAAAACTAGTATTTTTACAAGGCATAACATTGCTAGCCGATTTTCTAATTAATCAAGACGCGTATAATCAAAATGACAAACATATGAATTCAAGGTAAAGTTATAAGGTTTCTAAAAACGCCAAGCTTATTCACTAACACTTAACGTACAATATTTCACGACTAGTTTTATGAGGCCATTTAGGCATATTTTCAAGTTATGAAAAATGTTAAACTACGACGAAAATATTATATTTGCCAATATAACATCAAATGAGGATCGTGGAGTACTGTTTCAACATATTTACACGAAACGTAGTTTATAACTTAACGAGACGTCAAAAATGTATTTTCGTCGATAAACGTTATTTTCAAAAGCAACAAGTGGTATCGTTAACATACGTATTTGCATGTGTTGCATTGTATCATTGCTTACCTTAGATCATATCATTCATAATAGGTCGCGGTTAGAGACTGAGCCTCATTTCATCATATCCATATTTATCATTGTTGCTATCGCATCAGGTGAGTTTCATAGCCCCGACTTTTACATTGTTTATACATGATTTCTAAACCCTCGGGGTGGGAATACACTGCTTGTTTTTACATACGGACACAAGTACTAAAACTGTTACTTTGCCTAAGTTACCACATTGCCATTAAAGTCCCCTACGAATCATGAACCGTTAATTATTTGTAAGCGCGGATGTTATGAATAGATCTATTTGGGTTGACACCCCGTCCGGGTTGGTCGCGCCAACTGGGTAAACGGACGCATATCATTCAGATTATTTCCGAGTGTCTGGCAAACACTTATTTGGGGCGTTTATTATTGTGCTTAATTGCATACCAATTCGTCGAGCTTCTGGATCATGAGCTTAGGCACTGTATTTATATATTTTTGGCTATGACATTAAACTTATTGTGATTGTCATGCTATTGAAATCTTGTGGTCCGCACTTTACTTATTTACTTACACCTATGAACTCACCAACAATTATGTTGACCCTTTTAGTGTGTATTCTCAGGTAATTAAGGCATTCACATCATGACCGGCATTTGGACTTATCTACCAGTCGCAGTGGCGACGCGTCTCACCCGGATTTTTATGCACTTAAACTATCGTTTGATTTGTAACAAACTTCTTTTCGCAAAACTTGAATTATCTTTTGGGACCTAACTTTTGTAAACTCTTAATGTTTTAATCAATCAAACGATGTACTTTTAAAACGACACTCTAGGTCGTTCAATGTAACTGTAACTGTGATGCTATGGCAGTCACGCCCCAGGTATTTCATTTCGCTTCAAATCAGGTATTTGGGGGTGTGACACCTTTTTACTTTGTTTACCCAAAACCAGCAGTTCAAAATGCGAAAATAACTTTCAAATATGCATCTAAAACTGCTCAAAGGCCTTTTCAATCAAAAGCAGTGGTCCAAAAAAAAATTTGGAAAATGAAGGGTATAACTGCAAAGCCAGCAGTTTCTACTACTAGGGAAGCAGTTCATACTGCTGCTAGGGAAAAGAGGGCAAATGTTGTTAAGGCCTCAGCATGTTGGATTTGGAGACCTCTTAAATCCAATGGTGCATCAACTGTTCTCAAAAGATTTAATTACATTGATGCACGTGGCAAATCCAAGTCAGTAATGGCTTGGATTCCCCAAGAAAACTAATTCCTTTATTTATGTGCAGGGACATTCACAAGCAGATGATGAAGATCAAGGCTATTCGGATAGTGGGTGTTCAAGGCACATGACAGGCAACATGTCTTATCTTTCAGACTTTCAATCATTAGATGGAGGATATGTTACCTTTGGAGGAGGAATTGGAGGAAGAATTACTGGTAAAGGTACTCTTAAAACCGGTAAATTAGATTTTGAAGATGTGTACTATGTGGAAGAGCTTAAGTATAATCTTTTTAGTGTCTCACAAATATGTGACAAAAAGAACAAAGTTCTTTTTACTGAAACTGAATGTCTTGTACTTTCTTCTGATTTTAAGATGCCTGATGAAAGTCAAGTACTTCTTAAAATTCCAAGAAAGGGCAACATGTACAGTGTTGATATGAAGAAGATTGTTCCTAAAGAGGCACTTACTTGTCTAGTTGCAAAGGCCACATTGGATGAATCTATCAGATGGCATAGGAGGCTTGGTCACATAAATTTCAAAACCATAAATAAAATTGTTAAGGATGGTTTGGTAAGAGGTTTACCTCAAAAATGATTTGAAAATGACCAAACATGCATTGCTTATCTTAAAGGCAAACAACATAAAGCCACTTGTAAGCCCAAGATTTTTAACTTTATTGATCAATCATTGTTTATGCTTCATATGTACTTATTTGGACCTACAAATGTGAGTAGTATACAGCATAAAAGATTTTGTCTAGTTGTTACTGATGACTATAATAGATTTACATGGGTTTTCTTTTTAAGTTCTAAGGATGAGACTTCTAGCATTCTTAAAACATTCATTAAAGAGATAGAAAACCTAGTAAGCAAGAAAGTAAAAGTCATTAGATGTGATAATAGGACAGAGTTTAAGAATAGAGTTATGGATGATTTCTGCAAAGAAAAAGGTATTAGGAGAGAATTTAGTGTTGCTAGAACTACTCAGTAGAATGGAGTAGCTGAGAGGAGAAATAGGACACTCATAGAAGCTGCTAGAACCATGTTAGCCGACTCTAAGTTGCCTATCACTTTTTGGGCTGAAGCGGTTAATACTGCTTGCTATGTCCAGAACAGGGTTTTGGTTGTCAAGTCTCACAATAAGACATCTTATGAGCTTTTTAGAGGTAGAACTCCTGCAATAGGATTTCTTAGACCTTTTGGATGTCATGTGACAATTCTGAATACCTTAGACCATCTAGGAAAGTTTGATGGTAAAGCAGATGAAGGATTCTTAGTTGGATATTCTCTCAATAGCAAAGCATTTAGAGTATACAACTCAAGAACTAGAAGAGTAGAGGAAAACCTGCATGTGGAATTTTTAGAGAACAAATCCAATGTAGCAAGTGAAGGTCCCAAATGGCTATTTGATCTTAAGACACTAACCAAATTAATGAATTATGTGCCTATTGTTGCAGAAACTAATGAATTTTCAGGATCAGAAGTTGCTGATGCAACACATGAGGAAGGGTTAGAAAAGGAGACAAATCAAGATTATTTGATGATGCCAATATGGACAAGTGTGGATTCAACTTCAATAAATGATGAACCTTCTTTTGATGAAGCTAAAGAAGGGATTGAAGATGAAAACAAGGAAGATGAGACTGAGGAACAAGAAAATCAAGGTAGCAGTACAAAAGATGTTTCTACTGCTGAGACAGAGCAAGATACTGCTAGGCCAAATTTTTCTACTACCCGGCCAAATGTTTCTACTGCTGGCCCATCAGACTCAAATGAAGCAGATTTCTCAGAAGATGAGGTGGATTTCAATAATCTCCCACCTAACTATCATGTTCCTACTACACCACACACAAGGATTCACAAAGTCCACTCCCTGGACAATGTGATTGGAGATGTACAATCAGGGGTGAAGACAAGGCAACAACTGATGTCTTCAGACCAACAAGGGCTTCTTGATGCTCTTTATGCATCAAAGCAGCATGAGTATACCAACTCTTGCTTATTTGTATGTTTTCTCTCACAAGCAGAACCCAAGAATGTTCTTAAAGCCTTAGTTCAAGATTCAGAAGGTATGGGTGCTAGTTGATTTACCTAAAGGTGTAAGGGTAATTGGCACTAAATGGGTTTTCAGAAATAAAAGGGATGAAAGGGGCATAGTGATAAGAAATAAGGCTAGATTAGTAGCCCAAGGGTACACACAAGAGGAAGGGATAGACTATGAAGAGGTTTTTGCTCCAGTAGCAAGGATTGAAGCCATTAGACTCTTTTTGGCTTATGCTTCATTTATGGGCTTCACAGTTTATCAAATGGATGTCAAGAGTGCTTTTTTATATGGTACTATTGAAGAGGAGGTGTATGTCTCACAACCTCCAGGGTTTACTGACCCAGACCATCCAGACAAAGTGTACAAGGTAGTTAAGGCTCTTTATGGCCTTCATCAGTCTCCAAGGGCATGGTATGAAACACTGGCTTCCTATTTAATAGAAAATGGATTTCAAAGAGGCAAGATTGATCAGACATTATTCATCAAGAAGCACAAGAAGGATCTTTTGCTAGTGCAGGTGTATGTGGATGATATCATCTTTGGATCTACAATGAAGGAGATGTGTTTAGAGTTTGAGAAACTTATGCATGATAAGTTTCAGATGAGTTCCATAGGGGAACTTACATTTTTTTTTTGGTCTGCAAGTTAAACAATCAAGTGAAGGCATATTTATCAGCCAAGATAAATATGTTGCAGAGATTCTAAGGAAATTTCAATTTGTTGATTCAAAGGTAGCAAGCACACCAATGGACTCTGAGAAGCCACTTCTAAAAGATGTAGATGGAGAAAATGTGGATGTACACACATACAGAACTATGATAGGTTTTTTGATGTATCTTACATCATCAAGACCTGATATCATGTTCTCTGTTTGTGCTTGTGCAAGATTTCAAGTAACTCCTAAGGTTTCTCACTTAACAGCTGTCAAGAGGATTTTTAGATATCTCAAGGGTCAACCTAGGTTGGGTCTATGGTATTCTAGAGAATCACCTTTTGATTTGGTAGCATATTCAAATAGTGATTATGTAGGTGCAAGCTTCGACAGAAGGTCAATAACTGGAGGATGTCAATTCCTTGGATGTAGACTTATCTCATGGCAGTGTAAGAAGTAAACAATTGTGGCTACTTCAACAACTGAAGCTGAATATGTAGCTACTAGATGAGGCGAAAAGTGTACCGCTTTTAAGGGGTCATTTAAGCCCGAAATCGTATTTATTTGATCAAATATTGCCCTAAATCGTTCCTTTTGTCATTTTAGGTACTTTTGAGGAGAAATCTGGAAAAGGAGGCATTTTGGACGTTTTTGGAGCATTAAAGTGAAGAAAACGGCAAAGTCTCAAAATCGGCTGAAATTTACCTTTGACGGCGTCAGAATCATCTCTTGACGGCGTCATGCCTTGGCAAGAAAAGTGGGATGTGAAATTTACTCATGACGGGCCAGTGAGTTAGCATGTGAATTCTGACGGCGTCACGCTTTAACTAAATCAAGGGCGTCACGGCTTAAATCATAAGGGGACGGCGTCACGTTCATGATCCGACGGCGTCAAGCCTTGATAAGCCAGAATGGATTTTTGAAGAGCTAAAGAGGGACGGCGTCAAGAAGGTCACCCGGGAACCCTAAAAGCGGCGAGGTGACGGCGTCACAATGCATAAGGTGACGCCGTCAGATCCAAAAATCTATATATAGTTTTCTAATCTTTTGTCATTAAAGAGAGCTTAGTGTGTGGAATTTTGGGATAAAACCCTAAGACGATTTTAGCTACTTTTTCAGGGCTTCTTGCCTTGAGATCTTCCATGTTTCATTGAAAGATAAGTTATCAATTAATCATTCAATATGTCTATGTGTTGTTTGATTCTATCTTATGCTTGTCTTTTGTTTAACATGTTAGGCTAATTTTATCTTGTGTTTGCTTAGATCTAATGAAACTTAGCTATTGATTATTGGTTGTTAGTGTGTTGTTAGTTGTATTGGATGATTGTTTATCTATGTTAGGCTTAAGAAAACTGGCTAACTTCCTATTCGGTAACTTGCTTGAACGTCTTAAGAAACATGAACCAAACGCGTACTAAAGGTTTTTATGGTTGTATTTAATGCACAAGCGAATTCTAGTGATCCCATGTTAGGAGCTTCCTAGCCGGCTCGACATAGGAGTGAAGTAGGAGCTTGTAGAGTTGGGGAAGTAAGTACGCCACCCCACGAATGGTATTAAGGAATACACCCGTCATCCACGCAACTAATACACACTAATTAACCGGTAAAAGATAGTTAGGGAGTAAGGAAATCTAAGTAAACACATTTCTCTACACATAAGTTTCTCACCACATTTTCATTTTTTGTTATTTTATTTTATTGCATTTGTAGTAATTTGGGTTAGTTGACTAGCAACTAATTCCGCCCACTCCTTCAAAACCGAGATTTTACTTGCTTTCATAAAAATATAAAAACATAAAAAGAATCTTCCTCAACCCTTAGACCTAATTAGAGTAGCCTTTCATACCTAACGAACACTATTCCCTGTGGAGAACGATCAACCCCCCGTACTTACCACTACACTATACTACATCGGTCAGGTACACTGCCTGGTGGGGTTGTAAGCCTCTTGGGATCCCTCGAGAGGTAAAACCTGTTGTAAGGTTACAAAACCACGCACATCAAGTTTTTGGCGCCGCTGCCGGGGAATAGTTATTGTTTAGGTTGAATTTTTATTTCTATTAGGTCTACTCACTAGATTCCTTTCTAGTGAGATTTTTATTTTATTTTTCTAGGTTTTCTTTAGTCTATCTATTTTCTTCGTGTCTTTGTTCGTAACCATACCGTCCGACATCATGGAAGATGGTAATATCCTTAACCCACACAACCCACCACCACAACAACCACCACCACCTCCTAGAGCCCGTACTTTAGGAGAGTATTCCCGTCCTAGCCACCATGGCTATCGAAACACCATTGAGCTCACTCAAGGAGCCAATATCACACCCTTGCGATCCGACACCATCCGGTTGGTGCAAAGTGGATGCGCATTCCATGGACTTCGTTCTGAAGATCCTAATCAACATCTCAAGGACTTTCTTAAAATCGTTGATTCTATAGACCTTGATGTTGCCACTCGAGAGACGACCCGATTGCGTCTCTTCCAATTCTCTCTGCGGGACCAAGCTAGTCAGTGGCTAGAACGTCAACCCGCAGGATCCATTACCTCTTGGGATGATCTCACCACTCGTTTCCTTGCTCAGTTTTTCCCACCGGGAAGAACTACCAAGCTAAGGAATGATATCTTGATGTTCCAACAACGTCAAGGCGAAACTCTCTACGAGGCATGGACTCGATTCAAGGACTTACTCCGAAAGGTCCCTCACCATGGCATGGATCCTTGGCTACAAATCCAAATCTTCTATGATGGTGTCAATCATCAAACTAGAAGAGCCATAGATTACGCCGCCAATGGGAGATTGAGCAGGCTCAGTGTCGATAAGTGCTGGGAAGTCATTGAGGACTTAGCACAGTACGAAGAAGAAGAATGGGATGACTCAACATTCTCGGAAGAAGGGATTTTAAATTGCATGGGTGCAACCCAAGAACAGCTGTTCGCAAACATAAAAAGGCAGGTTGAGAGCTTAATGAAAGCTGAGATACCTACGGCTGATAAAAATCCCGATGAGTGCGTGAACACAATTGGTAAACATACGTTTCACCAATTCTCACGACAAGATGAATTTGAAGGGATAATGCTAACTTTCGTGAACAACCAAGAGAGACGCATCAAGGAATTAGAAACTCACTTGAAAAACACCCAAGATATGTTCATGGAACTAGCAGAAAAATTCATCTCGAGAATAAAAGAGAAAATTAAGAAAGAAGCCGCACACAAAAAGATCGAGAAGATCTTTGAACTCCCGGTCCCTAATGAACCATACAACGAATGGGATGATGAAACCCCTCTCCCCGAGCCTTCACTTTTAAAGCCCTCTTATCTATTTGGATCCTCTCGCAAGAAAAAGAATTCTCAAGATCGTAGCGTTTTCGTGGGGAGCATGATTGTCACGCTCCCTAACTTTCATGAAGCTAGGAAACGGTCTTTTGGCTTTAAGCCAGGTGTGAGAAGAACTCAATTAAAGCACACCATCATCTTGAAAACCCCCTGGGAAAATTCCTCTCACCCCCTGAATACTCGCCTTGATGGAAATTGGGACCCGAATAAGACGTCAACCAACCCTTTTCAATATTTTACTACACCCCGTAACAGTAACAAAACATTTGACCCAGGAGGAACTTGTTAACGAGACTAGCTATCAGGATTATTGACCCTGACTAGCTGCTCTCTTAAAGTACGAGGGGCTCATTTGTAAACTGGCACAAAGTAGCAAAATACGCTAATCTGACGGCGTCAGAATTTGAACGTGACGCCGTCACCCCGTCTGCACAGCAATAATAACTTTAATTCCATCACTTTCATCACAAACCCCACAAACCATATCCTCTCCAACCCCACCTTCGAATTTCCAGGATCAAATTCACCGACTTTCGTCATCAATTTCCACGTGGTAAGTAATTTTTATTCATTCTTTTCGCTTCAATTACTCATAGGATTTGTAAATTTCGAAAATCCCCAACTCGTGAAACCCTAGGATTGATTCATGCTTAGAACTCATAATGTGTTTTAATTAGTGTTATTTTAGCAATGATTAAAAGCATGTGATTTTTAGCAATCAAATGGGTTAATTCACTAATGGGGTGGCCACGAATTTGAACCATAACCTGTGATCCAATCACCCATTTTTCTGCAAAAAGTGGTGTGTGGTTATTGAGCCTGAAGTTTGAATATTGATTTTTCCCTCGTAATTATGGATTTGAACACTGGTCGAATCTGACGGCGTCACCTATCAAAGCGTGACGGCGTCAGACCTGTCTGATGCGCCACCAAATCTTTAATTCACATATTAACACTTGTATTCCTCCTGTTTTGTTCCAGATAATGAGTAAGCGTCAAAGACCCAGCCGAGGAAGTTCTTCCCGATCTCAACAAGAAAACTTTGGGGATACGGTCCTCAGTTGGGGTGTCTTTGACAACGATGCTGCTACAAGCAAATATGCACAATTGTTACTACACAAGGTCGAGAATGGAGCAGTGGTTGACTGGGGCTTTCTGAGGAGAGTAGGTCTTGAGCAGACTTTTCTCCAAAGTTTTCAGACGGATGGGTTTACCGGCCCCCAGTGGGAAAGACTGTTTAAGATTCAGGAGCCGGTATATGAGGAGTTGGTACGGGAGTTCTTTGCCACCTTTCATTTTGATATGGCTGAGGCAAGGACCGATGTGGGCGGTACCACGATCTATTTCAGGCTGGGGGGTGAGCTAAGGACGTGTTCTGTTACTGAGTTTGGGTGGAGACTGGGGTTATATGATCAGCATGATACCATTCAGGCAGGGTTCATGCAGAGGTTGTTGCATGGGGAGTCGATGAAGAATGATTTTAGATGCTCTATTTTCTGGCAGACTATTGGGGATGGGGTGTATACCTCGACCACTGTAGCATCCCAAATCAGGGATCCTAGGGTTCGGTTGACTCATCGTTGCCTCACCTACAGCTTGACAGGGCGTCACAGCTCTCACCACCGTGTCACAGCTTCTGATCTCTTCTACCTGTACACCATCTACTCTAATGATGTTTACTGCAACATCCCGTTTTGGGTTGCTAGCTTTATGCATGGTGGAGTTGGGGAGAGGGAAGGTGACAGGATTTATGGTGGGATGTTCATCACCCGACTGGCTCAGTCTTATGGAGTCCTCAGGCCCGAGGTCATGAGGTATTTGAGTGGTGATAAATGCAGGACGGTGAAGGAGAGGTCCCTGAAGCAGATGGAGGTGATTATGGAGATGCATGACGGGTCCTTTATGTGGTATCACCCAGTTGGAGCTGAGGATGATGATGATGAGGATGATGAGGAGGAGGAGGAGCCCCAGCAGCAGCAGCATGAGGGGTATGAGGCCGGTACAGCTGATTACTACCGGCATATGAGCAGGGGGGACTGGCAGGCTCACCAGGGGACCTGGATGGGCCAGGTTGATGCTTGGAGGACCAGGGCGGACGAGAGGTTCGACTGGATGTACGATCACACGGTTCGTCAGATGCAGCATCTTTCCACACGTGATCAGTTGGACCCGCATCTGCAGATTGACCCTTTCCCGGGTCGTGAGCAGGATTACCCACCCTATGGGTACCACGGGCATCTTCCTCCTGGCTATGACTATCGCCAAGGACCCCCTCACCAGTGATGTTGTGATTTGATGTTTTGTTGTTTGAACAATTTGATATTTGGTTGTATGTGTTGAAACAATATGGTCTGTAATAATTTAGGGAAGGCATCTGTTTGCCTTAAAACATTTGTTACATTAATTTTATTTATCGCATGCTAGCCTCATTTGATTGTTATTTTATTTGCTTTGTGTGTTTATTTGTTTGTTTGTTTGATTTTATTTGTTTCCGTATGTATGTTTAATTTTTATTCTTATTGATTCATGTTCAAAACTAAATTGTGAAAATGCTTTATTTTGTTTTTAACTTCGTCTTAACTACATATAAAGGTATTTTGCAAAAGATAAGTGTAAGGGAAATCTAAATCGGTTTATTAGAACACAAATTAACATGAATCGTAATAATAATAAATTAGCATACATATTAGTATTTGTTTGAGTCAAATGCTTGTATCGAGTCATAATGAAGTTTTGCAGGAATTCCAGGAAGTAAGGTAAAGGTTTTTCGAGAAATTTTCCGGAAACTTAAAATGAAAATTTTTGTCAGGTCATTTCTGACGGCGTCAGGGGTTATAACCTGACGGCGTCAGATTTAATTTCCAGAAATTTTTGAAAGTTTTTTTTTCATAAAAAGTTTTTATTAAATCTCCAACTTATAATCTCCAGGAATCTGCAAAATTATCAGTCCACAAGCATTATATCCTTATATATAGATTTTATCCCGCCGATGTTATGCAGGTTTTCGTGTTTGTTTTCTCAGGGTTAACAGGTTATTTTGGACAAGGAAATGTTTATGGAATCAAGCTTATGGCGATGCATTAGTCATGGAGCTTCAACATTCTCTTTGGAGGAAGATTTAACCGTGTGATTTCACTATCCAACGAGCGAATCAGGGGAGTATTTGATTTCATTCTTTTACTTTATGCTTTTACATCTTGTTATTTGAACATTGGGGACAATGTTCATCTTAAGTGTAAGGGGAGGGTAAAAGTACGATTTTAGAATACAATTGCGCTTGATTTTTGTTTGTTTGATGGTAGATGTGTAATAAAACTGAGATAAATACTTGTTAAGGTAATTTTAGTGCCAAATTTAAAATTTTTTACAACATAAAGGAGTGAAACTTTGGTCTTAATGAGCGTCTCATGGATAGGAGTTATATGACTAGCACAAAAACCGTACCACTAAAAAATTTTCCACCCCAAATATGTGAGGTTTGCCCCTAGAATTGGTAGGAAAAGCATTTATGCTATGATGTGTGTACCGGTAGCACTTAGATTCTAGAACTTGCGTTAGGACCATTCCGAGGCCACAAGTGAGACTACATTCGTGTAGTTAGATTTACTACATGATAAGAGGCATTAGGACTAACCCATTGTTTTACACCTGTGTTTTTGTTATAATTATTTTGGCTACATTGGTCAAGTAATTCTCCCACACCCTTTGCGTTGTACTCATTTTTAGTACACGATACCCCTAGTACACCCCTCAGAGCCTATCTTTTCGTTTCGACCTTTAAGCATTTTACTTAAAGGAAGAATTTGTTACACCCCACTAAAATGTACACCCAAATCGCCTTAGCCTACCTTGTATGCACTCATTTTTAGTGCATTATTGTTACAACATTTGTTTAAACCCAAGTTAATTATCTAATTGATTACATGGTTGCTAAGTCGAGTCATATCCTTGTACATATTGTTTTGGGACGATTGGGACTCATGGGTAAAGTACTAGTGTAATGGAGTAATGGGGAAGAACATCATTTATTACCCCCATATGTGCTAAATATTTTAAAAGTACTCCAAGTTTTTCAATTATCTTAATTCGAGTCATTAGAATAGTTATTTGTAAAGTTATGTAAAAGTTCAAGTGTAAGGGGATGCAACGCCCCTATGATATATTATTTTGGATGGTAGGGCAAGAGTGTATGCAAAAAAAAAAAAAAAAAAAAAAAATCGAAAAAATCAAGAAAAATACAAAAAAAAAATGAGAAAAAGAAAAAGTAGAAAAAACATACGGACTACCATCCCGTTTCATTTTATTTTATTTTATTATTTTGTTATTTCGTTTTTAGCTTAAGATCGAGTCTAGTCTTGGCTTAGCAACATTGTATAGTACATGTAATTGATCAATATCTTTAACTAGCCACCAGTAAAATATCCTTTATCCAACAAAACCGTGTTTTCCTTTTCCCTACACCTAACATTATAACCCATTTAAAAGCCCTCTTTGATAGTTTATCTTAGGTGCTTACGCCTAGTGGAGGAGGTTTTCGATCCTTTCCCAAGCCTATGGTAATCTATTTGCTATGACAGGTAGTAAGAGATATTATCCGTTTTCATTTATGAGATTTATTTTGATGACACTTGAGAGATGTGAGTATCTAAACACTACTTGTGAGGTGTTAGTATATAATCTCCGTGCTTATTATGATTGAAGTGGAACGATTATTTGTTGTAATTACTTTTATGTTAGCATTAAATGACCCCTAACTTGTATTTTGATTAGAATAAAAGCGCATTTGCTTGAGGACAAGCAAATCTCAAGTGTAAGGGTATTTGATGAGGCGAAAAGTGTACCGCTTTTAAGGGGTCATTTAAGCCCGAAATCGTATTTATTTGATCAAATATTGCCCTAAATCGTTCCTTTTGTCATTTTAGGTACTTTTGAGGAGAAATCTGGAAAAGGAGGCATTTTGGACGTTTTTGGAGCATTAAAGTGAAGAAAACGGCAAAGTCTCAAAATCGGCTGAAATTTACCTTTGACGGCGTCAGAATCATCTCTTGACGGCGTCATGCCTTGGCAAGAAAAGTGGGATGTGAAATTTACTCATGACGGGCCAGTGAGTTAGCATGTGAATTCTGACGGCGTCACGCTTTAACTAAATCAAGGGCGTCACGGCTTAAATCATAAGGGGACGGCGTCACGTTCATGATCCGACGGCGTCAAGCCTTGATAAGCCAGAATGGATTTTTGAAGAGCTAAAGAGGGACGGCGTCAAGAAGGTCACCCGGGAACCCTAAAAGCGGCGAGGTGACGGCGTCACAATGCATAAGGTGACGCCGTCAGATCCAAAAATCTATATATAGTTTTCTAATCTTTTGTCATTAAAGAGAGCTTAGTGTGTGGAATTTTGGGATAAAACCCTAAGACGATTTTAGCTACTTTTTCAGGGCTTCTTGCCTTGAGATCTTCCATGTTTCATTGAAAGATAAGTTATCAATTAATCATTCAATATGTCTATGTGTTGTTTGATTCTATCTTATGCTTGTCTTTTGTTTAACATGTTAGGCTAATTTTATCTTGTGTTTGCTTAGATCTAATGAAACTTAGCTATTGATTATTGGTTGTTAGTGTGTTGTTAGTTGTATTGGATGATTGTTTATCTATGTTAGGCTTAAGAAAACTGGCTAACTTCCTATTCGGTAACTTGCTTGAACGTCTTAAGAAACATGAACCAAACGCGTACTAAAGGTTTTTATGGTTGTATTTAATGCACAAGCGAATTCTAGTGATCCCATGTTAGGAGCTTCCTAGCCGGCTCGACATAGGAGTGAAGTAGGAGCTTGTAGAGTTGGGGAAGTAAGTACGCCACCCCACGAATGGTATTAAGGAATACACCCGTCATCCACGCAACTAATACACACTAATTAACCGGTAAAAGATAGTTAGGGAGTAAGGAAATCTAAGTAAACACATTTCTCTACACATAAGTTTCTCACCACATTTTCATTTTTTGTTATTTTATTTTATTGCATTTGTAGTAATTTGGGTTAGTTGACTAGCAACTAATTCCGCCCACTCCTTCAAAACCGAGATTTTACTTGCTTTCATAAAAATATAAAAACATAAAAAGAATCTTCCTCAACCCTTAGACCTAATTAGAGTAGCCTTTCATACCTAACGAACACTATTCCCTGTGGAGAACGATCAACCCCCCGTACTTACCACTACACTATACTACATCGGTCAGGTACACTGCCTGGTGGGGTTGTAAGCCTCTTGGGATCCCTCGAGAGGTAAAACCTGTTGTAAGGTTACAAAACCACGCACATCACTACTGCAAGTTGCTGTGGTCAAGTACTTTGGCTTCAAAATCAACTTCTTGACTATGGGTACAATTTTATGAACAATGTCATATATATTGATAATAGTAGTACAATTTGCATAATTAAAAATCCAGTGCAACACTTTAAAACAAAACACATTGAAATTAGACATCATTCTATTAGAGACTGCAATGAGAAAAAGTTGATTCAAGTTATTAAAATTGATTCTGATCACAACTTTACAGATCTTCTTACAAAAGCTTTTGATGTTGGAAGGTTTCAGTACTTGGTAGCAAGCACGGATATGCTTAATCCTTAAAATTTTCAAACTGATGTGTTTTTATATATAAATTTTTGTTTGTACTGCTAGCTTTGTAAAAAGGTACTTTATTGAAAAGTTTGCACTGTTAGTACAAATTTAGATTGTTTGTTCATACTGTTAGTCATATGATTCTACTGCTATAAGACAAATGCTCTGCATTTTGTTTCTTGGTTTTGGACTAACATTTTCAGGTATGAACATTTAAGCACAAAGGAAGTTTCAAGTGAAATGTATGAGCAGCAAAATGATAATACAAGTTGCTAACATAATAGGTTCATGATGGACAGAGTTTGGGAATACATTAACAAAGGTTTACCCCTAAGTTAATTGATTCTTTAAAACTTCTTTCTTGAAATATGATTATGATGTTTCATATTGACTTGATGGCTCAGTTGGTCAGATAGTAACTGACACAACTCACTTTCTATCATTTTATACTTTAATTAGTATAATGAGCAAGTCTAATGACACCTGATAGAAAGAACAGCGAACAAATATGCATCTAACACTTGTGTTAGAGGACACAATTGTCACGAGCTAGAAAACCTGTCAAGAAAGCCCTTTGAATGGGTTTGTCTATACACAGGCAGTTATTTATAACTGAAAACATTGGTTCTCACACAACTAGAGGTTAATTTAAAACGAAATCTTGATTAATTGTCTGTTACGCACTTAATCCCTTCAAAATGGTTGTAAACAGTATGATTTTTCAATAATAAAATTAAGTTCATACTGCTAAATCAAAAGGTTCTTAAAAAGGATTTTCAAAATGGCTCAGAAAAACCATCAAATGATGGATAATGAGTCAATGCCCCATGATTCACCACTCACAGGAGGTTACACACCTGGAAGTGATGAGGGCAGCATTGAAATTTAAGGAATTGATGACTACATGTACAACATTGTCTGAAAACATGTTCTAATTAGTAGATCAGATGATGGTGAGATGATGATGAGAGATCTTCCAAACAGGGGAGGAAATAAAACTCAGGAGAGGAAGATTAACCAATAAGGGGAGGAAAATATTGTGGTTGTGTATGCTCAGAATCATGGGAGAAAATTTAAAATTGATCAAGTTCAAGAAAAGACAAGAGCATACAAGATGTTGATGTCAGCTTTTTGAGAAGCTAACATGTCTTATTATTCAGCCAATAATAAGAACAAGCTCAAGTTTCAGTTGATGGATGCTGGGAATAAGCATAAAAGAACAAGACTCTGGAGTATTATATATATTCAGAAGGGATGAAGCATTCAAATGAAGAAAGTTCTATCTAAGTACTTTCAGTTTCAATTTCAGTTCACTACGTTTGTTCAATACTTGCAAAGGATTGCTGAAAGATGATTTGACTTCTTGGAACAAGCATCCAAGATACACAGCACCATTGCCTCTTATAATTCCTCCATCCAAGGAAATTGCACCATCTTTTATTCATGGTAATGCTATTGTTCAAGACAAAGAAGATGATGTTATTACTGAAAGAGATTCACAGAAAGCAGATGAGTTAGACAAAAAGATAGTTAGTCCTACAGAACAAAGAAAAGCTCAGATCAAGAGTCTGACTATTTAATGTTTGAAAGATCCTCACAATCAGAATTTAATTCAGAAGAAACATGTTGATTTGGGATAAATCACAAGTTTAGGGGAGGATTGTTGGGAATTAAATGTTCTGAAGATTAGCATTTGGAATTACATGTTCACAAGGTTTGTACTGCTGAGAAGAATACACTAACAGTACTAACTGCTAGTGTATATCTGAAGTCTGCTCAAGTTTACTGCTGGTACAAAGAAGGTACTGCTGGTGCTCAGAAGGAAAATACTCTAAGTGTTATTCTACTGCTAGCATTGGAGATTCTACTGCTGAATGGATAAGTGTCGCGTATACTACTGCTGGTTAGATAAGTATGAAAAAGATATTTTGTGTAAACATGTTGTATACACAGAACAAGTTGTATCTTGGTTACTGACATACATAAACAGCTAGTAGTTTGACAAGACTTGACAATATTGTAAAGATCTCCTTTGGACTATAAAAGGGAGATCTTAGCTTAGAGATAAGTGTGCTTAATTGATAATACATGTGTCTAGTCTAGTATTGAACAAAACTGAAATAGTTATCTTTGTAATAGAGATTCAAGGTTTGTAACCCTAGTGATAGTGAAGATCACTCATATTATTCTCAATAATATTGAATCATTTGGTGTTAACATTCATTGTTAATTATCTAACAACAAGTATCACTGTTCCATTTCCATTACCAAATATCCTTATAAGTGTGGTCAAGTAGATTCCGCATGCTTAATCATATTCACTCAAAGTACAATATACACACGTTATAAAGGACTAACATCCTACCAAGTGTATTATAATCCTCGCATTTCCTCTCCAAGTCGAACCCTCAAGAAGCCAGAAGCATTCTCCCATTCGTTCGAGCCAAGTTCTAGTCGTATAACACCCTATTCGGATCTTTGGTGATCGTTTACGCGAGCTACACCCATATTTCCCTTTTTCTTGATCATTCGAATGTATAAACACCACCTTAAAGGTGTTGTAAGTCTTCCTAAACCCTTCTTAATTCATTCTTATCGATTTATAACATCTCATGCATTGTTATATAATTTATTTCGATCGTATATTCATTTTATTGCTTTTTACGAGTTCTTTTATTTATTTCTTTCGTTTATACGCAATGACCTCCTTCATGGATGGCTAAGAACTCGTGTTTTACATTTACTTGACACTTACATACTCGTTATATTGCTTATCGCACTTCATTTTACTTATTTATCAAATCGCATATTTCATTTAACACATTATATATGTCATTTTCATATTCTTTTAACCATGTTATATCGACTAAGAAATGGACCAATAAAATTGGATACATACACACACCATATCATTTTTATTGCTTATCTCGATTCTTCATAAGCTCAATTATTAAGTTGATGTTTTAAGTTTCCTTTAATAAGCTCGTTTAAGCCCTTTTTAAAGTCACGAGTAATCGCTACTCGGACCTATTGAAAACTCACTTATTTACCGATTGGGCTTAATAGCCCAATAAGCAGTTTTTAAGCTTTTTCGATAAGCTGTGGTAATAAGCACTTTTGCAACATTTATAATCTCATTAAACAAGCCCAAAATTAAGCCCACTTTGTTTTAAAGCACCTCGAATCGAAAAACGTTAATGGGCTTTGTTTTTAAATCATTAAAACCCATTTAGCTTAAAAATAAGCACTTCGAATTATAAGCAGTTGATTTTGACTTGAATAAGCTTTATTAAGTTATAAAAACTCTCGAAAAACTTATCACCCTCTTTTTGTAAATTTTGGACTAAGTTTGCAAAGAATATTACTATTTGGGTTAAAAGTGTAAAGTTTGTATATTTATGTTGCAAATTGTTAAATTATTAACTTAAGGGTGGGAATTGATAAAACTGTAAACAGGAAGTTCATTATGTCATTTTAGAAACATTTGGACTAAAAATGTAATAAATATGTAACTAAGGATTAACGGTGCAAAATTGACACCGTTAGGGTAGAAAGTGTAAAATTGGTAAAAGTACAAGGACAAAACTGTAACTTTAACACTTACATATTTTATTTCATATTTTACACTTTCCCACTCATTCATATGCATTTTTACGTTTTGTTCACATATTTAATTCCGTTACGTTTAAATTTATATATAACGAATTTTAACGATTAAATTTAACGTTTCGTTCAAACACTTTCGAGGAAACGATATTTATGGAATCAATGACATAAAAACATGATAATATTATATATAATATTATTTTTGAACTTTAAGCATTTTAAGCATATCACTCACACTCATCACACACCAAATCGTTATCCGTTACTCGTTTTCACACTCACTATTCATATTAAGTCACAAATACCAAATTCTCAGACTTCACTATTATCCAGGTCGTGTGTTGAAGCCGTTTCTGTAATTTCACTTGATTTCACATTTCCACCTTGCTAGTTACACACAAGGTGAGTCATAGCCCCACTTTTACTCATTTAACAAGTTTACACTCTATGTGGGAGATACATGCTACAGACTAAAACACAAGTATTTTCAAGTATTTTTGTATGATTCACCTGATATGATATTGACTAAGTTACTCAATTGCCAAAAGCCCCTCACATCATGAACCATTAATCACTTGTGAGTGAACACGAATATAGTGAATAGATCTATTGGAGGCTGACTGCCTATTCCACTAATGCCTTGACAAATAGCCTTAGTTGCTAGTCGGATTAGTCGCAATACACTATATTTGAAGGAAATAGGCAATGGCAAATGATGTGTCGTGTGTGAGTACAAGTTTTAAATTTATAATGGTCGAATTACCGAATCTAGAAACAACACATACGAGCAAGTGAACTCGTCCGTTATAGCAAGATTATGATGGTAAGTCAGGATCGTTTGCAGGGATTTGTGTAGTGAATCGAATTGTAAGCTACTAGAAGTAAATCTCTTAAACAAGCAATGATGTAAATATAATAATTCAAATGATTAAAAACTACAATTTCTTAGACTAATATACTACTCTTGAAAAGCATGACTGTGATAACTTAGGATAACATGTTGGTTATGATAATTAGTTTGGTGAACTAATCTATTGTTTCTACAAATTAAACCTTCGTCAAGATTTTAGTTCATAAAAACAAGCATTAAGTTTAACCAATCAATTCAAGATCAATTCAAGGTTCATAAGTTGGTGTACCTTAAACACAAAAATATTCTTTTGTTTTATCAAATAAGCTTAGGAAATGGTCAATACAAAAGGTAACCGATCATAGACAAAAGGTCACAATTGATAGTAAACTAATAATCTTTCGACCCTTGAAATGGTTTACAATCAATCCTATTTTGATAGACAAAAGCATTCTTATTACAACCACAATTAACTTTCTTTGTTTAATCAAGAATAATGGGTAAAAACAATCATTCATAGACAAATGATTATAACTAGTTGAATAACAATAGTTCTTTCGACCCTTAAAATTATTAGCAACTAGTTAAACTTGATCAACAAATGTCACTATGAAACTTAATCACAATTGGATCTTAGAATCAACTTGAAATTGAATTAAAACATGTTATCACAATCATATGCAAATCAATAAGCAATACACATCATCTAAGCAAGTGCACAAAGGCACTAGCCACTCATAGCAAACATGAACATAATCTCAGAACTTTGAACATTAGAAACCATAATTGAAAGTCTTACAATGATTGGAAATAGATTACAAATGATAAGGTAATGATACCCAAAGTATTGGTGTTGACTTCTTGATGTTTTGACCTCCAAATGTTGACTTCTTGAACCTCCAAAGCTTCCTGAACTTCTAAGGACGAATTTGGACTTTTGAGAGAGTATCTTGATGATTGTATGAGAGTTGGTATGAGGATTATTGAAAAGGTGTGTGTAAAACTCCTCACAAATGGTTCTATTTATACTATTCTCAAGCCTAGGGTTATTAATGGTTCAACTTGGCCTCCAAGCAGATAGAATAGTCTAGAAGGCTTTGGAATTGTGCACCTAAGGATAGGAATCTTAATGATGAAGTTTTGGAAAATCAGACAACATCCAACCGATCGGTATTTCGTCCAACCGATCGGTTGGTCTTCAGAATTAGCCTCCATCCGAATCGGTTGCGGGCAGCCTCCGATCGGATGGAGCACTGCTGTTTTCTCTTTTTGTGAACTTTTGTTGTTTGGCCTTGTTCCTTCCTTTTGGTTCTTGGTTCTTCATTCCAAACTTGATCTTTTCTTTATCTTGGGGCTTGTCAACTTGAATACTTGGATCTTTATTCTTTGAAATGCCTTTTTGATTGGATCTTGACAAGAAAATCTTTGCACTATCATAAATATTTCCTTCTTCCTCATTTTTCTCATCTTTTTCTTCCTTTTTCCTGTTTTTGGCTACATATACTTTGCAAACACGCTTTGGTATGATTTAGTAACAAAAGCATATAAATATAACCAAATAACATATATAAAAACACGAATAACGCTACTAAAAACATGCACAATTTGAGCGTTATCATATTCCCCCACACTTAAACTTTGCTTGCCCTCAAGCAAATCTAGAAATAAAAACAATTATCCACATGGTACACGAGTATGATTAAAAAGATGTGATGCAAATCTATCAAGCACAAGTACAAGTTAGATTCATCATTTTAAGCTTTTATGGTTGAAGCATCGAGATGTTTGACAATACCCAAATGATTTTCTTGCTTGATACACATTACTAAACACCTCACGAAAGGGAAATGAAATATAATTCACTCAAAACACTCATTTGTATGGTTGGTGGAGTATAAGAAGAATCACACTGATTTGCTCAGTCATGATTTAAATATTACCAAAGGCTTGTACGAGAAACAAAACTACACCGAAATGGCGTGAGCACCAAGTATAGATATCAAAGAGGGATTTTATTTGGGTTTAAAGGCTTCAAGGGTTGAATTAGACTTATGTGCAACTGTCTTATGCAAAACATAATAGATCGCTAACAACGAATTCTCGCATTACCAAATAATGGATGGTCACTAGGGCATAACTTGGATCACTAGCGCGCTATTCACATAACGAACGGTCACCAAAATACACACTAGATCGCTAGCAACGTTATCTAATTCCTCAAGAAATCGGATGGTCACTACATGTCCATACATTTGATAATTTCACAAAGTCAAAAGGGTAGGATAAGACATGGGATATGTTTTAGAAAGGGTTGATAATAATGAATATACAAAGTAGTAAAAGTCTACAGCCCAAATGTTACTAGCTATTTCGAAACGCTATCATGCATTCTTGAAAAACTCCATACTTGATTGCACTATACATTATTACATAGCTCATTGGCTATTCTTGTCACCTTATAGTTCCGATGACTTGTTTTCCTTTTTTAATCTTTTTTTTTTTTTTTTTTTTTTTGAACATAAAAACTTGTCATCTTATAGTTGCGATGACTTCACTTGGATAACTCCTTTTGGAGTTTGCAACTTTCTTCTTACTTTCATGATTTCCCACATAACATCCATCTTGCCAAATAGCTAGCAACCAACCAAGACTTGACTAAGGCTAAGGCTAGGCTAAAGTGTAAAATCTTTTTGTATTTTTCTGTATTTTATCAAAAGAAAAAGATAGGCTCAGAGGGTGTAACTAGGGGTATCTAGCGTTAAAGATAAACGCTAACAAAATGGTTTATACTGGTGGTTAACTAGTCAATGTAACTAGCTAAATATCAATACGGAAGCCTTATTTGGGTTAAATCCTAAGATTGCCTCTTATCACGCATATATACTTATATCACAAATGAAAAGTGATCTTACAACGGTCTCGTAATGATTTACAAGCACAAGTTCTAGAATAAATAAAATCACCGGCACACTCATAGCAAAAAGATTCAAAGCATAAAAGATGTATGCTAGATACGAAACAGGCTTAAATCCTCACATTGTAGTGGAAAGGGCTATAATATGTGCTAGCTAATGTTATCGATCCCAGAATGGATTGCAATATTATTCGGGACACATCTCAATTTTTCAAAAATTACAGGTTTTACCAATGGATAGATCCAGTTATTCTAATATATAAACCTTAAAATGACAAATAACTAGATAACAAGGGCAAACAAAATTTGAAATTTAGCTCGAAATTTACAATCTATTCTTATTTTCCTATTCAACCCCCCCCCCCCCCCCCCCACACTTAAGTTAAGCATTTTCCTCAATGTGATAAATGAAAGGAATGAAAATAGGGAAATAAGAGAATAAACCATATTTTCCTGCTCCAGATGATTCTTTGATCCAAGTGTCCATACTTTGTAATCATTACCTGCAGTAATCTTAAAACAAAAGAAACACACGAAATATTTCTACGTTTTATTTAAAAGTAAGTGATACACCCCCACACTTAAGTTCAGCTAAGGGATTAGATAAACTTTGGGGTTTAATCACTTGAAAATAAAAATTAAAATTAAAACAGCAAACACACGGGTTGCCTCCCGAGAAGCGCTTGTTTTATTAATGAGTCATCAGCCGGACTCAAACTCCCTTCTTTCTACGTTGGTGTAATTTTTGGTTTCTTCTTTGAGAATTTTGGAACATACACCACGTTTCCTATCACTATTCCTTCTCCAGTTTCATCTATGTTCTCCAATTTGATTCTTTCCCAAGGTCTAGGAAGAACATCATAGATATAACCAGATTCTTCGGCCCAAGGAGTGTTTTTCTTATAATCGGCCGGAAAGGGTGCCATGAATGTTATTGCTTCAAATTCTGATTCAGGCGGAATCTCGTTGATAGAAATCTCGTTCATTTGCTCCTTATCATCATACAATTTAATTTGGTGGCCATTAACAATGAAACTTCCACCTTGTTTGTCATGTAATTCAACATACCCAGATGGAAATCCATGTTCCACTATATACGGACCGAACCATTTCGGTTTTATCTTAGGTGCTTTGAACTTGTATTTCATATTAAAAAGCAGAACTTTGTCTCCAGCTTTGAATTCTTTCCGGATTCTAAGCTTTCTGTCATGATACGCTTTGGTTCTAGCTTTGTAAAGCTTGGAGTTCTCATAAGCTTGGAGTCTTAGTTCATCAAGTTCATGCAATTGCAAAAATCTCTTCTCTCCAGCTATTTTGAGATCAGGGTTACAGCTTCTGAGTGCCCAGTAAGCGCGATGTTCGATTTCGAATGGCAAATGACAAGTTTTCCCATACAAAAGTCTGTATGGTGTTGTACCAATTGGTGTTTTATAAGCCGTAATAAATGCCCATAGAGCATCATCTAGTTTTCTTGACCAAACGGCGGGATTGTCTTTGACCATTTTTTCAAGTATCCTTTTTAAGGCTCTGTTGGTATTTTTGACTTGACCACTGGTCTGTGGGTGATAAGCTGTGGCGAAACGATGATGAACTCCGTATCGTTTCATAATTTTCTCCATTTGTTTGTTACAGAAATGGGTTCCTCGATCAATTATTAAAGCTTTAGGAATTCCATAACGAGCGAAAAGCTTTTTGAGAAAATTAACAACAACTCGTGCATCATTTGTGGGTAGAGCTTCGGCTTCAGCCCATTTGGAAACATAATCAATAGCAACGAGAATGTATTCGTATTTGTGCGATTTAGGAAATGGTCTCATAAAATCGATTCCCCAAATATCGAATATTTCGCAGACTTGAATGCTCTTTTGAGGCATTTCATCTCTACGAGAAAGACTACCGGATTTTTGGCAAGCATCGCAGTTTTGAACAAGAGTATGAGCTTCTTTGAAAATGGTTGGCCAATAGAATCCAGCATCAAAAACTTTTTTAGCTGTGGTGGAAGGACCATAGTGTCCCCCAGTCGGGCCATGATGGCATTCATCAAGAATTCTTCTTGTTTCGGAACCAGAAACACATCTTCTGATCATCCCATCGGGACACATCTTGAAAAGATAGGGCTCTTCCCAATAATAGTGTTTTAATTCTGAAAAGAATTTACTTCGTTGGGCATGAGTTAATCCTTTTTTGAGAATTCCTCCAACGAGGTAATTTGCATAATCTGCAAACCACGGAATTTTCTTTTTCATCATTTGTATTAACAGCCATGAGAGTTTCATCAGGGAAGTAATCGTCAATCTCGTCTTCCTTTAACTCTTCCAAATTTGGATTCTCAAGACGAGACAAATGATCAGCAGCTAGATTTTCTGCTCCTTTCTTATCTTTGATTTCGATGTCGAATTCTTGGAGTAGCAAAATCCATCGGATAAGACGCGGTTTTGCATCTTGTTTGGTAAACAGATATTTGAGCGTTGAATGATCAGTGAACACAATCGTTTTTGAAAGCACAAGATAAGATCTGAATTTGTCGAAAGCAAAAACAGCGGCTAACAATTCTTTCTCTGTAACCGTATAATTTTGTTGAGCATTGTTGAGTGTTTTGCTAGCAAAGTATATAGGACGGAAATGTTTTCCTTCACGTTGTCCAAATATAGCTCCAACAGCAAAATCACATGCATCGCACATGAGCTCGAATGGTAGTGACCAATTATGTGAAACCATAATGGGTGCACTAGTCAGTTGGGTTTTCAATGTTTCGAATGCCTTCATACAATCTGCATTGAAGTCAAAAACAGAATCTTTTTCTAGAAGTTTCGTCATTGGACGAGATATTTTGGAAAAGTCCTTAATGAAACGACGGTAGAAACCGGCATGTCCTAGAAAACTTCTAACGGCTTTAACGTTGGTTGGAGGTGGTAATTTGGTGATAACATCGATTTTTGCTTTGTCAACCTCCATTCCTGCATTGGAAATTTAGTGTCCTAGCACAATTCCTTCAGTCACCATGAAATGACATTTTTCCCAATTGAGAACAAGATGTGCAGCTTCGCATCTTTCGAGCATTTTATCGAGATTAGAAAGACAAGCTTCAAATGAGCTTCCAAAAACTGAAAAGTCATCCATGAAAACTTCCATAGATGTTTCAAGCATGTCTTGGAATATAGCAATCATACATCTTTGAAAAGTCGCAGGTGCATTACACAGACCAAAAGGCATACGCCGGTAAGCGTAAGTTCCAAAGGGACATGTGAATGTAGTCTTTTCTTGATCAACAGGATCAATGGGAATTTGGAAATATCCTGAAAAACCATCAAGGAATCTCTCAAGCATTTGATCCATGAAAGGTAAAGGAAAATGATCTTTTCTGGTGGCTTTGTTTAATTTTCTGTAATCAATACATACTCGCCATCCAGTGACAGTTCTAGTAGGAACTAATTCATTCCGTTCGTTAGTCACAACAGTTATTCCTCCTTTTTTCGGAACACAGTGAACTGGACTCACCCAAGGACTATCCTCGATGGGGTAAATGATACCGGCATCAAGAAGTTTGATGATTTCTTTTTTAACAACTTCTTTCATGTTGGGATTGAGTCGACGTTGTCTTTCTACAACGGGTTTAGCATCTTCTTCAAAATTGATTTTATGTTTACAAAAATCAGGACTAATTCCTGGTATATCAGATGTTTTCCACGCAAAAGCTCTTTTATGATTCTTGAGAACAGAAATGAGACATTCTTTTTCCTTATCATTGAGCAACGAAGATATGACTACTGGAAGAAGTGAATTATCTCCCAAGTAAGCATATTCAAGATTTTCGGGAAGTGGTTTCAGCTCAAGATCAGTTGGTGGTTTTTGAAGAGATGTTTTGATTTTCAATTGATCATTGAAAGAGATTTCCTCAAAATCTTCCTTTATTATTTCTCCTTCTTCTACTTTTCTTCATCTTCCTCAAACTTTACTTCCATAAAATCAGCGAATTCTTTATCAAAGTTTGTTTCACTAATTTTTTCTGAAGTAGTCATGAATGGATCATAATCATCAAGTAATGCATCCAATTCTTCCTCAGTGACTTCATCGATCACATCAATGTTAAAACAAGTGTCATCACTGGAATATGGATATTGCATTGCTTTATCGATTAAAAAGGTAATCCTATCTTCTCCAACTCCAAGATTGAGTTCTTTTCCTTTTACTTTGATGATCGCACCGGCTGTGTTTAGGAAAGGTCTTCCTAAAATAAGAGGTACTCTACTATCTTCCTCCATTTCTAAGATCACAAAATCCACGGGAAAAATGAATTTACCAACTTAGACAAGCGTATTCTCAGCAATTCCAACAGGATATTGGTAAGAATGATTTTCTAATCGAATACTCATCCTTGTAGGTTTCAAAGTAGTGATGGAAAGTTTAGAATACAACGAATAGGGCATCAAATTGATACTTGCACCTAGATCGGCTAAAGCATCGCATGTGATGTTGTTTCCTAACGTGCATGGAATCAGAAAATGTAGGTCACTATAATGATCTCAACACAACACACTTTCTCGTTAATGAATTAAACAATCACACTCGATCTACTACTTTATCTAAATAATAAGCTACGTATGGAAATATAGATAAGCTAAATACGATAAGCTAGAAATAAGAGAAATGAGAAGAGAAGAATAAGATGGGAGGTTTTCATTCAAACGATTCACACACTAGCAAAGCTTCCGCACATACAATAGAAAACCAACAATAAGAATGACTCCCTTGCCTTGTATTTATAGGCATTGGGAGGGGAATATTTCTTGGGAATATTCCCTTTACATGTGCTAAGGATAAGATTAAATGATATGACCGGTCCAAGGACTACTATTGAACCGGTCCAAAAATACAAACAATATAGTCCTAATTATGCAACATTAATTAAATGAACAAGACTTGTAAAGTAATTTAAAACGTGTTCCTAACAATCTCCCCCTAAGTCTTGATCATCAATGTTGCTCGACGTCTTCTTTGCTTCTTAGGCTTCCGACGTCTTTATAATCTTTGTTTCTTTGTTCTTGTGTAATGATGATATGATGTTGTCTCTATCTGTCAATCTCCAACGTCTTCTCGTCTTCTCCATCATGCTCATATATCTTTGACTTGTTATCTGCAATATGTTCTCACTTTTCAATCTTTAAACTTGTGAAAGGTTGAGATGCTTGAACTTTTGACTTTACTATAGCTTGTGTTGAACTTCTGTAATAACTGAGTCATTAAGAGAACATTTCTTCAAAATATAAGCATGATGGAGTCTTGATGGTCGATCTCCAGCTCCTCAGCAGCAGCAGCAGCAGCATCAGCAACAGCACGTACCAACCGGTACTTACAGGCTCAGACTTGAGATCATCAACAGCATAGTGTGAAGACTTTCTCAAATCTTAACCCAGACCGTTCTGAACCGGATTCCCCCGAAAGGGATTACTCGGACACACCGAAGTGCACCCACGATTCAGTGAGTCGCTGGAGATCACCCCACGACTGTAGACCATTTGGAGCAAAAACACTAAGCGTAACCCACAAGGAGTTACCGAAGTGACCTGCTGACAGAGTTGTTTGATGTTGCTCTGGCAGGATTTCCATTCAATCATTGATAATCACAATTGTGATTTTTCTCATGAATGTTCTTGGCAGATTGCTAAGATCTGCGAAGGACACTTTTCCTAATTTACACCTGATGCTCATGATGTAGAACACCAGAGTAATTCTAAGTGTACCTAAGAGATCTTTTGATGATTCTCATGGCTCTAGACTCAATAAGTGCACATTTGTTTGGTCATCGGAGGCGTGGAGCAGATTGCCTCCTTTTTCAATATCAACAATCTCGTAATGAGATGTCGATAGATTATGAAGGGTTCTCCGTGTGAATGAAACAAATGTCTTTTGAGAGACACTTGAGTGGCTTAGAAGGTTTTTTAGTGCGTCACTGGGTCCATGACGTCTTTGGTCTTCAATACCGGTGATGCTCATCAACCAGTAGATTATGAATTGAACCCGGTGTCTGCCCTAAGGTTGAACAAATGGAGGGCTATTTCTTTTCACCCTTTTCTTTGCTTTTTTTTTTTTTTTTTTTAATTCTTCAACCCCTTCTTTCTCCGTACATTCATTTTCTCCTTTTTTATATCATACCTAGGACTTTCTAGTCTAAACTAGTGGTATTGTCCTTGGGTAGATCCCTCCGGCTCTGGCGGATCATAGGACGGTTTTCCCTAACCTTAGTCACCTTATAACTCCATGACTATCCTAATGATGCCATACAACCAAAACCTTTGAAATTCTCTCAAAGTGTCGATCATTTGTAAAGACATTTTGTTGACACTTTGAGAGTTTGATGATTTTCAGAAAGGCTCCCCCTTAACATGTGCGCATAAGTAATAATTTTGAAATTTGCACATGCCGGAAGGAGTTGGCACTTTTGAATTGATTGATTTTCAATGAACCTGATCGTTGCGAGACACGCTTACATCACCAGTTAGACTGGCTTGAAATTATTACCCGTCCAGATCAGATTCAAAGATTATCGCTCGAAATCGGTACATTCTACTCAGACACGCCCTTTGCGAGACACGCTTACATCACCAGATAAACTGGCTTGAAATTATTACCCGTCCGGGACATGTCCTTTCGACTACTGACTTTCCTATTCGTCAATTCGAAGGTCAATTCTGAGTATGAGCACACGAGATTCCAGCAAATGAGACATCATATTTTAATCATTTGTTTCTTCTCCCCCTCAAAAATAGCATACTCATGATGTTTTTGGAAAAACGTTTATGATTAAAATATGCTGTTTTTGAGTTTTAGGAAAGAAGTTTCAAGAACTTTGATACTTCTTTTTGAACAAAGATTATATTTTTCAAATACTCCCCCTGGACGAGGGAATACTTGTCCTTATGAGCAGAATGTTTGAAAAACGTTGGAAAACATTCTGATTTTAATTCTGCTCATAAGTAAGAAGCTTTCGCTCCTTTTTCAGGATTGAGGCACTGAAGCGTACCTCAGGGTCCTTTCTTTGGGGTCCGGGTTGTACACTGTTATGTGTGCACAAGCCGTAGTCATATCCACAGTCATATATAAGTAAGAGTATTGAATGAATATTTGAATATTGAAATCAAATTCTTACAAATTAACCGCCTCGGCCAAACGTGGTGAATTTTGGATCTGTTCTCTGGAATAATCTGATGGCAAATGGAGGACGACCCCCAACATAAGTTTCCAATCTCCTCATCTGATCCCTTCTGTAGAGCCTTTCTTCGATTGACCAGATAAAATTCTTGACCTGCCTGAGCTGCTGATGATTCCATTTCTTGTGCTTCTTCAGTATTTGATCCTGAACCCGTGTGACTAACCCATCTCGAACATTCTTAAGAGTGTCGTCACAGAACTTGTGAATCTCTTTATGAGGCATGAAACGGTTGGTGTTTGTGGCACTTCTGTAGACGAATCCGAAGACAGGGTCGGTCTTGAGCAAGTACTGAGGCTCCTTGTTATCAGTGAGAGTAAACATGGGATCCTCAAGATTCAGTTTCTTCTGATAACTTTCAACTCCAAGTTGAAGATCTTCTACACGTTCTTTGATTACTGTTCTTCTGATGAAGTGGCATATAGCAGTGCTAAATGCATACAGAAGAGTAGGATTGAGATGATTCAGCTTCCCTTGAACTTTCATCAAATACAAATCTTCAATGTCGTTGAGATTAAGTTCAGGAAAATCTGCTTCATTGAACGTGTAAATAAGATTATCTTGTCTGCGAACCGTGACTTCAGAGATGAATGTGTAACCAAGCTTTTGAGATCCTTTAGCATCAATTACTGCCTTGATACGAAGATCACTGTGCACTTTTTCACGAGATGCCATGAGGGCTATCTTGTACTTGTACCATGATTTACGTTTGTCAAACCAATGATGAATGCCAAGTTCAGCATCACGATCATATTTAACCCTTTTGTTGATGAAGAGTTTGCGACGTCTAGCTTCTTCTTCAATGGCAGGATTGGTGTAATTCGCAGCAGGAGTGAACGTTATTGAGGTAGCATACTTGATTTCACTAGAAGCCCCATGCACAAGTAGTTCCAGATCTTGGTTGAAGAAGAATGCAAATGGAATTTCGGACGTTCCATGATAAGGTCGTATCACAGGAAGTGGTTTTGTCCAGTCCGTGATGTATGGACGTTTCTTGCTGTCAAGTCCACCTTCCCTGTATACATCTGGATTTGTCCAATCGAAGTCTTTTGATAATGCTCTAGCAATATTCTCCAGATGATATTCCAACTCAGCAGCACTTGCAGACTTATCTTTTAAAAGATTGAACGCATCATTCTTGATTCTACGAAGCTCTCTTTTAGTCATCTTTTTAATGTTGAAAGCATGTTTGACTTTTTGATTGAATTCAAACGTGCTATCTTCTATTTTTGAAGCTTCGTCGTCGATGATCTGAGCCTGTGCAAGTTGATCAAACCAATTGTTTCCATGTAAGTCTTCGTCAGTATCTAACCATGTAAGCACAGCTGGTTCTTCAGAAGACTTTTTACTGCTGGATGGTTTGGCTTTTGCTGGTTTAGGAGGTGATTGAGGTGGATCATCTTGAGGAGGGTCATCTTGAGGTTGAAACTCAACGTCATCATTGATGAAATGTTCAAAGTGATGCTCAGTTTCCTTAGGACCAGATTCTTGATGATTAGGAGATGGTGGAGAAGTTGTCTGTACTGGTGGTTCCTGAATGTGAATACCAGATCCACTTACAGTCTTTTGTTTCTTTTGTGTGGCATTTGGATCTGGATCCTCAGTGTCGTCATCACGAATCCTCTTTCCTTTATCAGCAGCAACCTTGCAAGAAACCTTCTCAATATGTGCTGCAATAGACTTCATAAGACTAATATCTTCAGGAGAAGGAGATGTCATAGTGTGGAATCTGTTGAGAAGCTCAATTTTGAGTTCTTCTGTAGTGAAGTCTTTGAGCTGCTTGAAGCCAGAATTGAGAATGATTGCTTCTTTGACCTTGAGATCAAGCTGAGTGTTGACATTCTCGTTAATGTTCTTCTGTAGATCAGCGGTAAAACGTTTGACATAATGTCTTGTTTTAATTTTGATATTGTCTTCTATATTGAAAGAAAGAAACTCATCCATGTTCTTCTTTGTTTCTTGCATCTCCTTGACTTGTTCAGATAGACCCTTGATGAGATTTTGCATTTCTGACATCTGTTCTTGCATCTTGCTCTCTCTTCTTGCTTGAGCAAGTTTTGCTGCTTTCTTGATTTGCCTAGATATAGGTGAGAGAACTTCAACTCTTGTGACTTTGGCGATTTTATTGACTTGTTTGCCCTTCATGACTGTTTTGATTCTTTCTGCCAATGTTGCTTTGCCTTTGTTTGGTGGTGACCTTGATGGTGATGGAGTGAGTGATGGAATAGATGATGATGAATTAGGAGAAGCAGAATCCTTGTGAGATGAGGGTGAAGGTTTTGGAGATCTTCTTGGTGATTCTGGAGGAGTTGGAAGCTTGGGAGGTGACTTTGGAGGTGAGATAGGTTTGGGAGAAGGAATGGGAGGAGTTTGATCACGTGGTTGTTGTGGAGGAGATTTGAATGGATCATTCAATGGAGAGATAATGTAGTTATCTGCTTCCTCATCCTCCTTTTGTTTCCTATCCATTTCTTCCTTCCTTTTCCTTTCTGCTTCAGCAATTTCTTCCTCCAGTTCATTAGCAGCTTTAGTAGTCTTTAATCCAGTAATCTCCTTCTCTTCCTCAGAATCTCCCCATTCCTCAATGTTATCTTGATGATGTTCTTCCTCTTGATGTGGGATGTCATCAAACATAGAATCTGAAATTTCATTTTCTGTGAAGACAATCTTTTCTGATTCAGATTGTGGTGGATTTTCCAAGTCGGGTTGATTAACCGAGCTTGATGGAGGAGGAGGAACTGTAGATGAAGCCATAGCGGGTTGATTAACCGTATTTGGCTGAACTGTGGAAGTTTGCAATACACCGGGTTGATTAACCGGATTAGAAGATAAAACTGGTGCTGGAGTGACTCCTGATCCTCCTGCTCCCTTAGCAATCTCTTCCTTCTTCTTTGCTTCCAATTCTCTCAAAACTTGCTTTTGTAGTTCTGCTCTTCTTTCTTCTCTTCTTTCTTCATCAATCCTTTTCTGTTTAATACTTGCCTTAGCAGCATTCTCTAAATCAATCTCTGTTTGAAACTCAGCTTCTTGATCATTGAGTATTTCTATTTCTGGTTCCGTGTCTTCAGAGGATTCAGAGGTTTCATCACGAATACCAATTTCTTCAACTTTTGGTTTCGGAGCTGTCTTAATGATTCTCCTTTTGCTTGGAGGTTGTTTCTTTGAAGCACTTGATGCACTTCCAGTTTTGCTAGCTCTACTGCTTTTGGAACGAGTCTTGGAAGACCCTGTTCCCTCAGTCATTTTAGTGATACCGACAAGCTTCTTCTCATAAGCTTGAATGTAATCAGCGTAAGCAGAAGTTTTCTTGATCTCTTCAGTAAGTAGAACATCAAACAGCTTAAGACCTTGTTTGTGAGTGCTTTCCTTTGGAAAGTATACTGATTTGAAGTCTGTGTCCATCTTGATCACATGTCTTTCTCTGTCTTCGGGTCGATTAGAGATATCATGATCTTTATCAAGAAGAAGACTGATCAGCAACTTGGTGTAACGTACGAATGGGATTTTAGTCAAGGGTTTTTTGAGTACACCATGCATTTGATGCATAAGGTCTTCCCAGATAAGAGCAGCAAAATCAAGGTTGTGTTTGGTAACAAAACCCCAGAAGAGTTGTGCATGAGAGAGTCTTGGATGTTCGTGTCCACTGTCTCTTCCAGACACTGATCGAATCAGAATATAGTACATTGCTCTCCATGGTTGAGGAATGGATTTGGCATTGATATTTGAGAGGATGTTGAGTGGAAGATCAGGATCAACATCATAACCAAGGCCAATGAGAAAGTTGAGAATGTCTTGTTCAGTGGGTGCAGGCCAGTATCTTCTTGAGGGTTCCGGTGGATCTGGTAGAGATAATGCTTCACGTAGATGTGCTAGAGTGACCTTGACTTGTTTCCTGTCAAGAGTGCAGGTGAAGAATTTGTTGTTGTCATCTGGTTTGATAGTGTTCCACATCTGATGAATGTAGATCTCTGGAATACTATCTGAATCTTCCAAGATACTCCTGCATTCATGTCTTTTGAGGATTTCGATGACAATTCGACAACTTGGTTCAGCACATTTGATGTTGTCGAAGACCACTCTTGAGTTGTTCTTCCCATATTTAGCCTTGAATCCTTGTGGGAATAATTCTGCTTTGGTGATAGGAGGAAGTGGTTGTTGTTGTTGTGAAGACATTGTGGATGATCTGAAATAGCATTATGACACCAATTTGCAGGATATATGTGTGTTAGCATTAGTTGAAATTGAATGTTTGCACATAACATCCTTCTTGATATGATTGAGCAATCGTTAATCTGTGAATTGATCATTTGAATTTGCAAGAGAAAAAAAATTTCCAATTGCAAGAAACATTTCCAATTACGAGAAAAATTTCCAATTGCAAGAACAATTTCCAATTGCGAGAAAAATTTTCAATTGCGAGAAAAAAATTTCCAATTGCGAGAAAAATTTCCAATTGCAAGAAAAATTTCCAATTGCGAGAAAAATTTCCAATTGCGAGAAAAATTTCCAATTGCGATAAACATTCCAATTGCGGGAAAAAATTCCAATTGCGAGAAAAGGTTTTTCAATTGCGAGAGCACTTGACCAATTGCGATAGCAATCACCAATTGCGAGAGCAATGGCAATTGCGAAAGCAACTGACAATTGCGAGAGCAATTGCAATTTCGAGAATATCTTATACAAGAAATTCCGAACCCGTTTTGACGATGATTTCATTCACAAACATTTTGCAATTCACAGATTAATGATTCCTCATCAATTGCAATAGGTTCACTAAGCTATTTTACTCATTTTGTCCAATTTATAACACTTTCTAACCACAAAATCTATAAGATCAAACTGCTAGTGCAACGTGTTCTTGATAAACCCTAAATCTCACTCAATGATTATTTAATGTTTCTGGGCTTAATCTGAGGCAACAACAATTCAATTCGAGTCATAACAACACTATAACAACACTTTAATCTCACCAAAACATTCACATTTGATTTTCCCCAAATTATGAACTTAAACCCTAAATTTCGAATAATCATTCAGTTGAAATTCTGGAACAATTAATCATGCATTTAAGTTACATAATCAAGTTTTAAGCATGGAATTACAAGCATTATCACTCAGAACGCATAGGATTAAAAAATCCCAATTCTACGCAAACCCTAGAATTACGACTAGGCATTATACACTAATTCCACCGATGGATCGTTAATTCTTTGAAAACCATATGTTATAATTGCTTAACAATCATGAAAATACTCACAAATTCGTTAGATCTTGAACAGATGACCAGATTTAATGATAGCCGTTGATTTTGGTTGTTGGGTGGTAGTAAATGCGAGAGACAAGATTTCAGAAATAGTAAATGATTTTGTTCAATTGTTACAGTTGTGTATTTAATCCTTTTACTATTATCTTTTATCCTATTTTCACATTTAGTCCCTTAACCTCAAGTTGTGTAGCACATTAAATCCTAACCAAATGATTTTCAATATTTAGCACTTTTAGTCTTCTAACATTTAGTAACCATCGAATTCCTAAGAGTTAAACAAATAATCCTTAGGTTATCACATCAAAACCAATACAAAGCATCATTGTGACAGAAAATATGCAAGTACAAATTTGTATAAAAAAATTTGTAAAATTTTGTGTCTCCCCCTCAACATTTGTTCAGAAGTGAAGAAAGACAGTTTTAAAAATGAACAAAATGTTGAAAGAGGATTTGTACTTGCATACACACACACATTTTTTTTTTTTTTTTTTTTTTTTTTTTTTTTTTTTTTTTTTTTTTTTTTTAAGATGATATTTACAAGATAGTTTGGATGTTTGACTCATGTATTAGTTTTTGAGAAAATTTGACAATTCCTGAGGAGTCAAACATCGCATTCCAATTTGGTGAACCAATTTCACAAAACGTTCATGAGGTAAAGCCTTCGTGAAAAGATCCGCCAATTGGTGTTCCGTTCCCACGAAATACAACTCAATGGTACCCTGCTCCACATGCTCCTTGATGAAGTGATATCTCAGAGCGATGTGTTTGGACTTGGAGTGTTGGACAGTGTTGCACGAGATAGCAATAGCACTTTTGGAGTCGCAGTACATCGGGATTTTGTTGAATATGTAACCATAGTCCATCAGTTGTGATCGCATCCAAATGATTTGAGCACAACAGGCAGACATAGCTACATATTCTGATTCTGTTGATGATAGAGACGTACAATCTTGTTTCTTGGACTGCCAGGACACCAGCTTATCACCGAGAAATTGGACACCACCAGATGTGCTCTTCCTTGTATCAATACATCCCGCATGATCCGCATCTGAAAAAGCAGTTAGTGCAAAACCAGAATCCTTTGGATACCAGATCCCCAAATTAATGGTTCCCTTGATGTATCTAAGGATTCTTTTAACAGCAGATAAATGTCTTTCTGTTGGGTTAGATTGATAGCGTGAACACAGGTATGTGGCAAATACAACATCCGGTCTGCTAGCTGTGAGATACATAAGAGACCCAATTATACTACGATAATTTGTAGGATCAGTGGGTTTCCCATGTAAATCAGCATCTAGCTTCGGGGATGAGGAGGCCATTGGGGTGTTATAGGTGTCACTAGTTGTCATGCCATGCTTCTTTAATATCTCTTGTGCATATTTAGACTGACTCAAGAATATACCACGAGGTGACTGGTGAACTTGTAAGCCTAGAAAAAAGTTTAATTCACCGATCATGGACATCTCAAAGTTTTGTTTCATTAGTTTTGCAAAAGCGTTTGAGTACTTTTTATGGGTAGACCCAAAAATGATGTCATCCACATAAATTTGTACGATGAGAATGTCCTCCCCGTGTTTTTGTATAAACAGAGTCGGGTCCACAGATCCTTTAGTAAAATGATTAGCAAGCAAGAATGCAGCAAGTTTATCGTACCATGCCCTCGGGGCTTGTTTAAGGCCGTAGAGAGCTTTCTTAAGTCTGTAAACGTGTTGTGGATGTTCTGGATCAACGAAGCCCTCTGGTTGTGAAACATACACCTCTTCACGAAGTTGTCCGTTCAAAAATGCAGTCTTCACGTCCATTTGATAAACTGTGATGTTCTTATGAGCCGCGTATGCCAGAAACATTCTCACTGCTTCTAGCCTAGCCACTGGTGCAAAGGATTCCTCGAAGTCAATTCCCTCTTCTTGGCTATACCCTTTAGCAACCAACCGAGACTTGTTCCGAATAACCGTTCCCTCTGCATCCAGCTTATTTTTCCAAATCCATTTTAATCCCACAACATAAACTCCATCTGGTCTTTCAACGAGTTCCCAAACTTCTAATCTCTTGAACTGATCCAACTCTTCTTGCATTGATTCAATCCAATTGTCGTAAGTCAAGGCCTCTTTGATATTTTTCGGTTCAGATTGACAAACGGTGAGAGCGTAAATGCATGTTTCACCATCTGTGTGGAGTTTCTGTCGGGTCATTACTGGTTTATCTGGATTGCCAATCACATTTACTAACGGATGATCCCTTGTCCATTTATGAGTTGATGGGTAGTGTTGAACGTTGTGATGATGATATGACGGGTCCATGTTGCTCGAGGATGATTCTCCGGAATCTGGAACAGTTGGTGGTGGAGCAAATGGATTAAAGAAGGCATTCCCGTCATATCCTGATGGTGTTGGAACATTGTTAGAAATGGGGGATGAATCTTCAACTGCTGGTTGAGGTGTTATCTCCATTGTTGATGATGGTTCAGGTTGTGGTGCATCGGCAGCAACTATTGTAGAGATAGATGCTGATGGATCAGGTGCTTGATGTGGAAGTTGTTGAGCAGCGGAACTGGTGGAATCAGCTGATGCACTAGTAACACGAACGTCATCAAACATTGGTGCAAACAAATCTTCCAGATCCTTCCTGTTGAAAGGTAGGGGTGCAGATGAAGATTCAGGAAAATTCAGACGGTTGTGTGCGGGTTCTAAGCTGTCTTGCTCAGAAGCCATTTCGGTGAGTTCATCAAAATTAGCGTGTATGGTCTCTTGAATTTCCCCAGTCCGACGATTCCAAATACGATATCCCTTGGAGTTTTCACAGTATCCAACAAAGATCCCAATATCTGCTTTAGCCTTAAGTTTACCAAGATCATCCTTATCATTCTTCGGATAACACAAAGCTCCAAGACGTGAAAATGGTTGATGTTTGGTTTTCACAAGAAACAAAGGAAGAATAGAGTCAAGAAATCTAAGAAGGAAGTATCTAAGTCTGAAGAAGTCCAAGAAAGTAGTTTGAATAAAACAAATGTAACATCACTAGAATTGCACTTACCTGAGTCTAGTTCTAGGAATGATGTAACAGATGATAACTCTTTGCATATTAATGAAGATGCTTTGGTTGATGCTACTTGTGTCTTTTGTCGTCATAGCATACTATCTGGTAATCATACAAAATGTGTTGCTAAAACTTTGCTGACTAAGAGAAAGAAACGAACTAGTGGCGCTTCCTCTAGGCTTAAAACCATTAAGAAATCCATTTTAGGAATGCCCCCACTAGATGTTTCTGAGGAGAAAATAGAAAAGCCCCAATCCAAGACCAAAAAGTCACCTAGTGCATACCTTAGGAAAAAGGCAGAGACTAGTTGGACCTGGCAACGCTGGTTACAGAATACTTTTGATTTCAAATGGTTACCTAAAGTACTAACATCTTGTGTAACTAACCCAGCGGATCCAACCGTTATCAATTCTCCACCTGTTTCCCATGTTTGTGATGCAGGTGATTCAAATCGTCCTTTGGATTATTGATAGCGGGTGCTCCCGACATATGACCGGCAATCTCAAACTTCTTCAGAACTTTGTTGCAAAGTTTATCGGAACGGTCAGATTCGGGAATGATCACTTCGCTGCAATTATGGGCTATGGGGATTATATTAATGGGAACATCGAAATCAGCCGTGTGTATTATGTGAAACTACAGTAGCTGGAATGGGATAGGGTCCTTCTTCAATGACCTTCTTGAGATACTGACCATGGGGTTTTTTCAGTTCAACGAATCTGAGGAATCTACTAGCCCATTGCACGTAGTTACCCGGAGTTAGCATTGGTGGAGTTTATTGACTTCCAGCTTCATGACGCGATTGCTGACTACTGATTGCTTCACACATCTTATTAAACCAATGAGGTTCTCTGGAGTAGGATGAATAGTTCTGCAGTTGTTGATTCTGTTGCATGATTTGTTGTGGGGATACTTGTGGTGGAGAGAGAAATTGATGTTGTTGAACGAATGCTTGTTGCTGTTGATACTGAGGATGAAATTGTTGTTGCTGAGGATGTTGCTGTAGCTGATAGTAGTAGTTGAAGTGAGGTGGTTGAGACATTTTCTTGGATCTTTAGATAATTAAGATGTGTTTTAAGATTTATGATGTTTGATTTTTAAGTTTACTTAATGTTCTTAGTCCAATTGCGAGAAGCACTGTATGAATTGCGAGAGAATCTGAATTGCGATAAAGGTTGACCAATTGCGAGAGACTAGTGTAATTCCGAGAGATTTCTCCAAATGCGATAGAAACTTGCAATTGCGAGAATCAATGTCAATTGCGATAGAACTTTGCAATTGCGAGAGAGAACTCTGAATTGCGAAAGATCAAGCAATTTCGAAAGATTTTTCAAAATTACAATTTCGATCACTTTCTCAAACTTTTATACAAAAGTTGAGAAGAATTCCGAGTCGAGGTAGTTTCACTATCTTTTACAAAGAAGGAAACACCGAGTACCAAATCCGAAGAATCTGATGAATTGCGAGAAACTCTTAAACTAATCCAATTGCGATAAACCCGTAATTCAGCAATTCCGAGAAACCCTTGTTACCAAATGCGAGAAATCCATGAATTGTTGCAAACCAATTGCGAGAAACCCTTCTTCTTCGAATTTCAACCCAGAACGTTGGATGATGATGAAAAACGTAAATCTAATGATTTTTAACGATTAAAACACCGAATTTACACCAAAATTAACCACGTTAACTTTAAAAAACGAAGATTTGATTAAAAGGATTACACAACGATTTGCAAAACCCGCTTTTTTCACACTTTTGAACGCAAATGAACGTGAAAAAGAACTGACGTAAACGTATTGAAACCAAATGAAAAATAACGATTAGATCTAGACTTAAAACACAAATCCTAAATAACCTGGCTTTGATACCACTTGTAGGTCACTATTATGATCTCAACACAACACACTTTCTCGTTAATGAATTAAACAATCACACTCGATCTACTACTTTATCTAAATAATAAGCTACGTATGGAAATATAGATAAGCTAAATACGATAAGCTAGAAATAAGAGAAATGAGAAGAGAAGAATAAGATGGGAGGTTTTCATTCAAACGATTCACACACTAGCAAAGCTTCCGCACATACAATAGAAAACCAACAATAAGAATGACTCCCTTGCCTTGTATTTATAGGCATTGGGAGGGGAATATTTCTTGGGAATATTCCCTTTACATGTGCTAAGGATAAGATTAAATGATATGACCGGTCCAAGGACTACTATTGAACCGGTCCAAAAATACAAACAATATAGTCCTAATTATGCAACATTAATTAAATGAACAAGACTTGTAAAGTAATTTAAAACGTGTTCCTAACAGAAAACTTCTGGAATCTCCCAGTTTTGATGGAATTTTGTTTTGAACAATTGCTGAACATTCTTCATTGAGAAAGGTAGCGGATATTTGCTCCAACTTGTTTTTGTTATTAAGAAGTTCTTTCAAAAATTTCCCATAATTGGGCATTCCAGCTAAAACATCAACGAGGGGTACATTGAGTCTAACCTCTTTGATTATTTCAACAAACTTCTTATAACGTTCTTCCATCTTTTCTTTCTTAAGGCTCTGAGGATATGGAATTTTTGGTGTGTACGCCTTAACTGGTGGGATGGGTTTGGGTGGTATTTTCCTTCTCGGCTTCTTCAACTTCATCATCGATGATCGTGGTATCATTTGGATTGGGTGGTGGATCATAAGAGAGACCACTTCTTGTGAATACAGCATTGATATGCTCATTTCGAGTCTGTGGTGGACGATAAGTTTTATCGTTTGATCCAGATGATGTTGGTTTAGGGTTGGTTTGGGTATTACTTGGTAACGAACCTGATGGTCGGGAAGAAATTTGATCAGAAAGTCTACCGAATTTGTTTTCAAGATCTTGAATAGATGCTTGATGATTTTTCTGACCTTGCTCAACTTTGGTTTTGAGATTGAAAAATTGGTTCTTGAGAATCACGGTTGTTATCCCTTTGTTTCGGTTTTTTATCAGAGGTTTGTGGAGTCTGATTGTCTACTCGTGGTTGAGAATCACGGTTGTTATCCCTTTGTTGGCGATCTTGCCAATTTACAGAATTTCGTCCGTAATAATTTCCACGATAACCGCCTCCACGGTACCCTCCTTGGACATAATTAGCTTCTCCTTCTTTGGGTTGGTCCATTGGTTGATCGTCACATTCTGATGATGGATGATTACCTCCACAGTTGTTACAACCGTCTCGCATTTCTTTCATTTCTCCTTTAAGATCTTTGTATTGCGAGTCGATTTTGGAAGTCAAGGTTTCCATTTTCTCCATGAGTTTAGAGGTATCGGAACCTTCAGCAAAAGCAACGGTTTTTCGTAAGGGTTTGGTTTTGGCATCTTTTGACCAATCGAGTTTGAGAAGAACTCGGTCTTCGAGCAATTGATATGCCTGGTTAGGAGTCTTATAAAGAAAAATTCCTCCAGCATCAAGAATTCCTTGAGATGCTTCATCAAGTCCATGGTAGAAGATTTGGATAATGGTTCCTCGTCCTAAACCATGTTCATGACAACTACGAAGCAAATCTTTCATACGAAGCCAGGCTTCAACGAGTGATTCGTTAGGGTTTTGTGTGAAAGCACGAATTTCTCCCATGAGTCGATCAAACATGGCAGGTGGAAAGAATCGGCTTACAAAAGCTTGCCTCATCTCCTCCCAAGTATTGATAGTTCCTGGGGTTAATTCGTTATACCACACTTTTGCATCTCCAGCAAGTGATGATGGAAAAAGTTTGAGTTTAATGGCATCCACATTGGTATCGCCATATCGGAACATGCCACAAATTTTGATGAATTTGGCAATACATTTGTGAGGATCGGCCCTCGAACGGCCATCGAATTGACGATCTTTGATCATAGAAAGATGGTGACCTTTAACGGTGAAATTGTCACCTAGGTTGACAGCAACAATAGCAGCTCCAGGAGTGGGTGCTATGGTTCGGTTGACTTCCCACATGGGTCTATCGTCAGCCATGGGAAAAGGTTGATTAGTGAAGGGGTTATAAACGACTTTGGCTTCAAAAAGGTTATCAAACGGTGGGTTTCGTACTCTTGGTACACGATTGGCTAATGGAACAAAGGGTTTTCTTTTTCTTCTTGGTCTTCGGACTAAACGTTCGGGATCTGAAAAAGGTGTAATTGGTTCTATTCCAGTTGATCGAGTGTTCATACAATTCCCAAGAGAATCGAGGCAATGTCTAAACACACGTGCAAAGAATGGAAATAATTTGAAAAATCAGGGTTGGTGATCCGATCGGATGAGATGTGGTACCAATCGGATGGTTGTCTCAGTAAAATTGGGTTTGAAAGGATACCGATCGGATAGATTGACTACTGATCGGATGGTGCTCTCGGGAAAATTTTATTTTGGGATCCGATCGGATGGGATACGATACCGATCGGATGGTGCTCTCGGTAAAATTAGAAATTGAGCAACCGATCGGATGGGATGTGAAACCGATCGGATGGTCAGCTCGGAAAACTTTTTTTTTATGAAAACGAACTATGAAAGAAACGGACTTCTAAAACCTACAGAAACACGATCAAAATCCCCGGCAGCGGCGCCAAAAACTTGATGTGTCGTGTGTGAGTACAAGTTTTAAATTTATAATGGTCGAATTACCGAATCTAGAAACAACACATACGAGCAAGTGAACTCGTCCGTTATAGCAAGATTATGATGGTAAGTCAGGATCGTTTGCAGGGATTTGTGTAGTGAATCGAATTGTAAGCTACTAGAAGTAAATCTCTTAAACAAGCAATGATGTAAATATAATAATTCAAATGATTAAAAACTACAATTTCTTAGACTAATATACTACTCTTGAAAAGCATGACTGTGATAACTTAGGATAACATGTTGGTTATGATAATTAGTTTGGTGAACTAATCTATTGTTTCTACAAATTAAACCTTCGTCAAGATTTTAGTTCATAAAAACAAGCATTAAGTTTAACCAATCAATTCAAGATCAATTCAAGGTTCATAAGTTGGTGTACCTTAAACACAAAAATATTCTTTTGTTTTATCAAATAAGCTTAGGAAATGGTCAATACAAAAGGTAACCAATCATAGACCAAAGGTCACAATTGATAGTAAACTATTAATCTTTCGACCCTTGAAATGGTTTACAATCAATCCTATTTTGATAGACAAAAGCAATCTTATTACAACCACAATTAACTTTCTTTGTTTAATCAAGAATAATAGGTAAAAACAATCATTCATAGACAAATGATTATAACTAGTTGAATAACAATAGTTCTTTCGACCCTTAAAATTATTAGCAACTAGTTAAACTTGATCAACAAATGTCACTACAAAACTTAATAACAATTGGATCTTAGAATCAACTTGAAATTGAATTAAAACATGTTATCACAATCATACGCAAATCAATAAGCAATACACATCATCTAAGCAAATGCACAAAGGCACTAGCCACTCATAGCAAACATGAACATAATCTCAGAACTTTGAACATTAGAAACCATAATTGAAAGTCTTACAATGATTGGAAATAGATTACAAATGATCAGGTAATGATACCCAAAGTATTGGTGTTGACTTCTTGATGTTTTGACCTCCAAATGTTGACTTCTTGAACCTCCAAAGCTTCCTGAACTTCTAAGGACGAATTTGGACTTTTGAGGGAGTATCTTGATGATTGTATGAGAGTTGGTATGAGGATTATTGAAAAGGTGTGTGTAAAACTCTTCACAAATGGTTCTATTTATACTATTCTCAAGCCTAGGGTTATTAATGGTTCAACTTGGCCTCCAAGCAGATAGAATAGTCTAGAATGCTCAATAGAAGGCTTTGGAATCGTGCACCTAAGGATAGGAATCTTAAAGATGAAGTTTTGGAAAATCAGACAACATCCAACCGATCGGTATTTCGTCCAACCGATCGGTTGATCTTCAGAATTAGCCTACATCCGAATCGGTTGCGGGCAGCCTCCGATTGGATGGAGCACTGGTGTTTTCTCTTTTTGTAAACTTTTTGTTGTTTGGCCTTGTTCCTTCCTTTTGGTTCTTGGTTCTTCATTCCAAACTTGATCTTTTCTTTATCTTGGGGCTTGTCAACTTGAATACTTGGATCTTTATTCTTTGAAATGCCTTTTTGATTGGATCTTGACAAGAAAATCTTTTCACTATCATAAATATTTCCTTCTTCATCATTTTTCTCATCTTTTTCTTCCTTTTTTCTGTTTTTGGCTACATATACTTTGCAAACACGCTTTTGTATGATTTAGTAACAAAAGCATATAAATATAACCAAATAACATATATAAAAACACGAATAACGCTACTAAAAATATGAACAATTTGAGCGTTATCAGCAAAACACCTATTACACGAGGGCCCCACACCAGTTATTACACTATTAACGTTTGCGTGACATGAGACTTAGGGCAATATATACAACTGCAATATCACCATTTTAAACTTGATTCTAATACACAGGCAATCACTACTTGTGTTTCCAAACTCATTATTATTACAAACTCTATGATTTCGCTCAACAATTTTGTTGACTTTTTAGCATGTTTATCTCAGATAATTAGCAGAGCAGACAAGGCACGGAGCGGGCAATAAACTCAGGGTTTTTAATGTGGTGTAAAATAAATTTTGTCATTCACTTTCAAACTACTACACCCTTTTATGGGATGTTTGCAACTCTGATATTTTCACTTTTTGTACTTCAACTTTTATTTGAATGACAAATACTTTTAAAACGCCTCTTTTGATCCATTTTCTATAATTATGACAAAGATCCTCCCCGTAATACCCCGATTAGTCTTCCGCTGTTAACTTATAATTTAGGGGGTGTTACAGATTGGCATCAGAGACATAATTATAGGGAACCAAATGTTTTCAAACGTTGGACTATAATTACACTTTCAAAATGAAGGACTTTTACACCATACCACTTTACACCCTTCGTGCATGCATAACACCGTGCTCAATATATTACCTTTTAAGATTATTTTACACTAATCTTTACACACTTGATATTTACTATCACACACTTGATTATTTCACCTTGATTTACACACACTTGATTATATTGACTTCTTACATTTACTATTCATGGGTTATTACAGTACCATGTGTACAGTCTCACACCTGAGTACCTCATCATCGGATATGGAATCCGAGGATACCCTATCATCTATCACCTTACCATTAGTTCCCAGCATTTCGGCCGATGCAGTGTCAAGCATCTCCTCAGACGAAACGGAGCCCTTTGAGGAGGGTGAAGTCATCGCCACACCACCTATGTCACCCATTACAGTAGGTAACCCAGATTCCCCATTATTTGAAGACCCGTATGTCTTAGCTAGACGGGCACATATCTTGTAGGATACTATAATATCAAACACGTATGGTACTTGTGGTTTTGGATCGATTCTAGAGAGATAAAGAAATGAGAATGGAACCTTGAGAGAGAAAGTAAGTAATATTAGATTGTAAGAATGAGAAGGTCCAACTCTTCCCACACTTGGGAAGAGGTATTTATACTACTAGCTAAGTTGCCCCTAGTGGGCTGTGGAGTGAGCTAACAGAGGGTAAAGACCCGACCCAACTCCACAAATACTAATGTAACTAAACTAATACTAATAATCCTACGAGCTACATAAATGCCAAATAGATACTCGGGGTGACCGAGTCTTTCATATGAATATTTATATTCCTAACAATCTCCCCAAAAGGGAGGTCACCCCGGAAAATACACTTTGAATTCTAGCATTCTATTACATGACTGTAAATTCCTAGCTCGTAGTCTTTTGATTCTTCAAGTTCAGCACACTTTGTACTTTCAGTAGTGGACCTTTGATGACTTATTCATTTGTCTTGGATGATATTTGAGGATTCTTTGAGGTCATCATCCAACATACGTCTTCAAGTCATCTTGTTGCAGTATTGTTTCCATGTGATGTTGTGATCTTTGAGCATTCTTTGAGATCATCAGCCATCGTAAATCTCCAAGCTCATCCGTTGTAGTAATATTGCCTCCATGTGATTTGTTGTGACCTTTGGACTGCATGCTCACACTTTTTTGGATCATGATAACTATCATCAGAGTTACGGAAGGTGTGTTGTAGGTCTTTCAACTATCATGATATCTTTGATAATGAATTGGAAGTGTGAGCATGGAGTGTGGATTGACACGTCTCTGCTGGAATCAGGTACCACCAACACCATCTTTATAAGAATCTGAATAAAACAGTTAGCAATAAAGTTGGGGAACGAATATGGCTTTGTCATTTGCTCGGTGTGGTTGGATTAACCTTCGGTTCCGTGAGGACCGACCTGTGATCAGGTAGAATCCCCTTTAAATAAGATTCTCCTTGACAGGACTTTCCAGCTTGTAGTAATGAGTCTTCTAACAAATTAATGTCAGAATCATCATACTAAGCATGTTCTCATACTGGAACATCTCAAAGCAGACAGCACGGTAGAGTGAATCAGTGAATTAAATACCCACTGATTGATGAGAAATTGATTAGAAAAATCACTCAGCGTGTCACTGGATAAACATTTTATGTAACACGACGAGAGTTTTATAAATTAAATCACATTTTCATCATAAACACTTTTGTTTGAAAATTTACACAATCAATGTGCTCGAAACTCAGTTGGTGAGCACATTGAAAGGTTTTTCAAAAGCATCCGTCAATCCTTTTCCTGGAACAAGTTTGATTCAAATGTGAATCGCCCCATCATTTTTTTCCAGTTGTCACTAGTTTGATCCATGAAGGATCTCACATGTCACCTACCAAGAGCTTGTTTGATGTTGGCTCTAGAAGGATTTCCATCTTCATTGTGAATACTTTCGTATCACTCGGATGTTCTGGCAATACCACGAGGATAATGCGTAGGACTCTTCATATATATTTTCTTGCTTTTCACGATGTATGAAACAGCAAGCATATTGGAAATGTGTCCTAATGAGATTTATGGATGATCTCTTGGCTCTAGACTCAATAGTGCATTTTGATTTAGTGATCGGAGGCTGGAGCAGACTGCCACCTTTTCAATATCAACTAACTCGGAGTGAGAGAGTCAATAGTAATGAGTGAATCTCCGTGTGAATGAAACAAGAGTCTTTTGAGAGACCTTGAGTGGCTAGGGAGGGTTGTGCAGCATATCACTGGGTCCATGATACTTGTCTTCAATGTCAGCAATCAACTACATGATTCTGACAGCATATGTATTGACCCGGTTTCTGCCTAATGTGTAAGGAGGGCTTCTTTCTTTTCACCCTTTATCTTTACATTTCTTTTTCATTCTTCAACCCCTTCAGTGCTTACCGAGACTTCACCACTAGTACCTTGTTGGGTTTGTTCCAGTACTAGCTCCATCTCAGTCGGCACTCTTCCCTTATTCACTTTTCTCCTTTTAATCATTCCTAAGGACTTCTATTCTAACTAGAGGATTGTCCCTGGGAAGATCCCTCCGGTTCTGGCTGGATCATGGGAACTGATACCTAACCTTACCATCCTTATAACTTCAGTACATTAGATAAAATGGTCGGTCTTTGGTATTCTTCAACAATTGCGATCATAAATCATTCGCTCCCCCTCAATATGTGCATCCATATACGAAAGAGTTTAGCACATATGGGGGAGCCTACACTTGAGTCCAAAAGATCACATTTTTATTATATTTTCATATTTAAATCACATTCTCTCCCCCGATCAAAAATTTCAAACCTTTTGAGATTTGGGATCCCAATTGATTTAAATATGTTTAGAAAATTTGGAAGAAAATGTGGTCAGGTTCAATATATACTGATAATGGAACATTATTATGCTCCCCCTCAATCAATGAGGGAGAATGTTAGTGTCAGGTATGATAAGTTTGAAAGATATTTAAATGAAACTCATACACTGACACATAACAACAAATTTTATTCACTTGATTATTATGTACAAAGTGGCGTGTTTTGATGATATAAAATTTTGAAATCACTCTCCCCCTCAATCAATGACCCGTTTTCTATTTAAAGAGTTGTAGTCGTTGATTGAGTGACAAATTTTATGAAAAACTTCAAATTTGATTGATTTCCAAAAAAATCATGGTAACACCAAGTTTAGCACAAATACTTTCCTGAAGAATCATAGATGGAAAAGTATTTGCGATGTAAAGAAGACTTCTCTTCTTATACGAGAAATGATGCACGGAAGCATACATCAAATCGGGGATGCACGGATATGAAGTAATCCGTGCTCGGGTGAACTTCACCCGTTGCTAGGAACAGCCGTCTTTTTGGCGACGTGCTTTCCTCATTTTTGAAAAACGGGTTGCATATCTGAAGTAATAGTAAACCATTTAGGCATGTTTTGAAAACTTTTTAAACTTCTACTCGAACTTCATTTAAAGACCCGTGTCATTATTGAATGACATTTCTAGGACCGTAAATGTTATCGATACCAGAAGACATGCGTTGAAAAACTATTTTTGGTATTTTCTATTTTTCCAATTTTTATGGTTTTTGTTGGTTATATATATATTTCTATTTACATTTTGGTTTAAGATATGTACAAAATATATTATTCAATTTAAGGAGATGCTGACATGAATACCAAAAAAGGATATCGTTCTGTACGTTGAAGAAATCTGTTGTCAATATCTCTTAAACTTTCACCACCAAAGCTTTCGAGGCTCCTGAATAGTCGACTGAACTTGAGCCTTCTCAATTTTGAAGCTTTGATAGCTTCCCCCCAAACCGACAATCTTCTTTTTGAGCAGATTCAAAGCTCTCTTTCAAGCTTACTTAAGATAAGTGTACAACGGAAATCGTAGCAAACCACATCAAATATTGCTGCTCCTTTAAGAATAATCATCGTGATTCTCCATTCGAGGGATCATCAAATAGATCAGCAGTGTATCATCTCACACTTGAATAATTCTTCTCACATTTCTTCCCGCTGAAGTCTGAAGTAATGCATACCAAAAGTATCCAGAGACCACTTCCCCGAAGTAGTTAAAGTGATGCAATCAGTCTCATTGTATGAAGCTCAAAAACAAGAAGTACACACTCAATCCCATTAATGAAGTCGAAAATGTAACATCAAAATCAATTAAGACTCGGAAATGCACTTTTCTCCCTTCAGGAAATTGCAGATGAGAATTGCTACACCAAATTCACCTAAGTCCCGAGTGTAGGCAAGTTATCCCTTATGTAGTCGAAATGATAACACCAAGACAGTACCGTAATTCTCAAGTAAGTCCCGGATGAACACATTTTCTTCTGTAGGATACCGACTAACCAGAGGAATCATCATACAATTGTGTACCTCTTTAATCATCAGAAACTATTTCTTACATCTCTTCCCCCACGTAGTTGGAATGATACACCAAAAGCCACGAGTTAAAACACTGATTTTCTCTGCGGTTATGACATTTCTCTTCCCGGAATAACTTCAATTAAGAAAAAGAATAAAGTTCATCACGTGTACTCGTTGCACGTTCAGATGTATGTCTCCTTCCCCCTTGCTGGTTTTGATACCTCAGAATCAGCAACACATTTTACACACATATACATGAAATCTTATGAGAAGAACAAAATTGGCTCAAATGCATCAAGTGAGAATCAACTGCTACCGAAACACTCTCTGACTATCTTTACCAACCCTTAAGTAGGCTATTTGAAGTGATAACTGATGGAGCAAACCCGATATACCAAACTTGAAACTGAAGTAGAATTCCCCATTCTCGTGACTTAAGCTTGCACTAATGTTGGAAGAACGGTGTAGAGAATTTATGCTCCAAGCAAATATCTAAGTACTCAATACCCAACCAAATTATGAGACATTAACACCTCTTGCGATTATCCACAACGTCATCAGCGTGTGACACTGAGTATTACAACATAACTCCTTTAAGTGATAGCTAACCAGGTCTTCAAACATTTACCCCGACTGCTGGTAACCAGATAAACTAAGTCTTCAATTTAAATCTTAACACGAGCAAGTTATCATTGAAAGTCATGCATCCAACCAACCCCGACTTCAAGATAAAATAAGATCACGCCTTTGTGAAAGTCAACTTCAATCTCGAATAAGTGATACCTGATCAACTCCGTAGTCACAATAAGATTCACATGCCCAACAAGTGAGTGAACATACAATCACATGTACGTCGATCCACTGTTCAAACTTCTCCCACTCAAAAATTGCATATGAGGTTGCCATTTTTTATGGAACAAGTGCATATGAGGTTGATCCATTGTTCTCACTTCTCCCCCTCAAAAATTGCATTTGAGATTGTCATTTTTGATCGAGTGAATAACCTACAATCTAATGAAAGTAGATCCATGTTGACATAAGTAATGCCTAAAAACATTATTCATACTTATTCATATCTCTATGTTTTGATAATCACAAAATATAAACTCATTAAACATAAACTTATCAAATAAACAAGTATTTAGTTGTAAATATTAACTTCCACAACTTAATCACTTAAGGTATGAATAAACAAGTGCTTAATGCATTGTATGATCAAAGGAACATTTTCTTAAACACTAGATTTTTTATAAAATGTCAAAAACATTTTATATCTTTTAGAAAAACATTTTTGGTAATAAATAAAAAGGTTTAATTCATTATAAATTTATGAATTCAAATTTTCAACCAAAATCAGTAAAAATGTTCCAGAAAAACCTTCCCCACAAAAAGACAAAACTGGGCAACGGCTAGGGAGGGCGGCCCCCTTAAAATTAAGGGGACCGCCCCCTATTTAAGGGGGCCGGCCACGCTCCAGTAGCCTTCCAGCTGTCCAGTTTTCTGCCTATAAATACCAGCCTTCCCCTGGATTTTTACTCACCTTTTGGCACTAAAAACTTTCTGTTGTAGATCTCATTTCATATCTTCAAAAACCCTTTGATCATATAATCTTAAGCATTGGTTTCCAAGTGATCCAAGCTTCCATCATCCAAGTGCAAAAGAAGAATACTTCTATCAATCAAGACTAGAATGTGTATATAAGGTGTAAACATAAGTGACTAGATATGTATAGTGTGTGAGTAGTGAAGAAGGTGTATAAGTAGTTGTGGTGTAAAGAAGTCATGTAGAAGTTGTAAAGCCGTGGTGTAGAAGTTGTGAAGCCGTGGTGTAGATGTCGTGAAGCCGTTGCTTAGAAGTTGTGAAGTCGTGGTGTAGAAGTCATGAAGTCGTAGCTTAGAAGTTGTGAAGTCATCATGTAGAAGTTGTGAAGCCGTAGCTTAGAAGTTGTGAAGTCGTCATGTAGAAGTCGTGAAGCCATAGCTTGGAAGTTGTGAAGTCATCATGTAGAAGTCGTGAAGCCATAGCTTGGAAGTTGTGAAGTCATTGTGTAAAAGTCGTGAAGCCATAGCTTAGAAGGTGTGAAGTCGTTGTGTAGAAGTCGTGAAGCCGTAGCTTAGAAGTCGTGAAGCCATTGTGTCGAAGTCGTGAAGCTGTCGTGAAGAAGTCGTGAATAAGTCGTGTACAAGTTGTGATTGAAGTCGTGAGATTGGTTCTAGCTACGATTAGAACTCGACATTTAGCTTTGTATCGTTAAACCGGTGTAAGCGAAAGTTGTGTAAGGTTTTCTCCGCCATAAGGGAGCTTGTTGAAGTAGTGAAGAAAACTCTCGAGCAAGGTGTGCTCGGGGAGTGGAGTAGGGCAAGGAAGGTGTCCTTGTAGCCGAACCACTATAAATCCCTCGTGTCTCGGTTTGATCTTTCCATCTCTTACTTATTTCTTTATATCGTCATTACTTTCATACATATAGGCATATATAACTATTAGTATTAATTAGAAGTTGATTTCACATAAAGATCAATTTAAAACTCCATTCATAAAAAGAAAACTTTTATAACAAATCTAAAAGGATACACATATAATTAATAATATTGTTCAAGTATCATTTTTCATATAAACTCAAATCTAAGGTTTTAAAAGGAAACTAAGTTTTCATAATAAAATTAAAAAGACGTAAAACTATTCAACCCCCCCCCCCCTTCTAGTTTTCCACAATTGGTATCAAGAGCCACGTCAAACAAGATTTTTAAAATATACTGTATTTTAAAACTTGAATCGATCTATGGAATTCGAAAAATATTTAGAAGGGGAATTTATGCAAAAACCACCGCTATTTGAAAACTATACTTTTCTTGAATGGAAAAATAAATTTGAAAATTATGTGAAATCAATTGATCTAGATCTTTGGCATGTCATTTCGATTGGTGATTTTCAATCAACAAAAACGGATTTTGAAAGTCAAACAAAAACGGATCTTGAAACTCAAAATGATTATTTAAAAACAAAGAATAACAAAAATAATGAAGCTAAAATAATTATTTACAAAACCTTGCCGAAAGTTGAATATGAAAGAATATATTTCTGTAAAACGGCAAATGATATTTGGAAAAATATCTTAAACTTTCATCAAGAAAAATGTCAAGCCAAAGATGAGGATTTTGATCTTGTACATGAATTAGTTATCTTAGAAAATTTAATAGATAAACATTTAGATAAAATAGATACATGTGCTACTAGTTCAAATGTTGTTATGAAGGTATTAACGACGAAGACTACATGAATCAACTCCAAAGCGAACTCAATCCAAAATCATGGAGTGACATAGACGAAGGAGAAGATCATCATCCGACTCACCTATCATTCACACGTTGATCATCATCTGAGACATTACGAAGAAAAGCTAGGACGTGAGGTAAGTTCTCTTTTTAAATTTCATAAGTAATTACTTCATGCATATAATCTTATTAATGCCTTAGGATACGCTTAATTTGATAGGTTGCTTTGCCTTTACACTTTAGTTATATTCGTTCTATGGCTTAATGAACTAGAAACCCTTTAGTTAGCCCCCCTAAGTATTAGTGAATCAAGCAAACTTCATATTTGGTATTCTTCAATAGGTAAATTTAGGAAATTAATTTCTTCTAGTAAAAGAATGACTACTGGAGAATCTATTGACTAGAAATTTAATTTGACCTGACGGTTGAATTGCTTCTATGTGAGAAGTTGGGTGTGTGTAACCAGTAAAAATGGTCGTGTTTAGCCTGAATTGAGCACCACTAGTAATAGTCTCATACTCATTCTCCAACTTGATTACATTATTCTTCCTAAATATATCTAACGATAGTTTACTGTTATGAACTTTGCTTTTCACTAGAGCTTTTCATTCCTAGATTTATGTCATCTTGCATATATAAAATTTCTAGATGTTTACTTGCTCCTATGTGATTTGACTGCATGCCTTCGTAATTATTTGTTTAGTTGTTGAATGCATTGTCATTATAATAGCTTTTGTTTTTCTCTAACTACTCTGATATGATGTATTTTTGTATTTAGTCATAATACTTGCTTAAATGCCATAGGATATATAGAAAGAGGTAGCATGTGACAATAGACTTGACCAATACCCTTGAGCATGAGATATTTTATAAACCATTATTTTTAAACCTATAATTAATGGGACTTTTTTTTTTAAAAAAATTTGCAAAAACTTCACATTTTGGAAAAATGATTTTTCAAAAGATTATGACACATTTCTATTAAACATGTTTCACCATCCTACCTTTCTTCCAAACTTGTGTCCATAATTACATGTTTATCAAAACCCAAAGATTGGAAAAATATGTTTTCTTTCCTCATAAAAACATTTTGAAATAAAGCCAAAACTATTTCATTAATATATTTTTCACATCCACATAAAACCTACTTTCAAACACTGTTGAATAATGCCAAAAACATTTCTTTAAATCATGCATGGTGATCTCATATCTGTCATCTATATTTATGTATGTGACATTTATAAGTGAACTAAATTTGAAAATAACCATAATTTATTCATTAAGACCTCACTTGGTACAAGTCTAGAAGTCCATGCTATCACAACTCCACATTCCCATGCACATAGATATTCATTAGGATTATTTAACTAGCTTATTAATCTTCCTAAATATGATACTATGAATTACTTGGTGCTATGTAGTGTTTTCTTGTCTAACATATATATGTTACATGCTAAATGAGTTGTTTGCATGCTAGATAATAATGTCTAATGAATATGCTTAGCATACATAAGTTATTAAATCCTAAATTGCCTCAAAAGAAGTTGGACTTGCTTGAAACTAAACCCAAAAACACAACCTTTTCTACAAATTTATGCCAAAAACCCATTTCCAGTAATCTGGAAGTCAGCAGATGGGCGGCCCCCTTAAATACCCAGGCGGCCCCCTTAAAATTAAGGGGACCGGCCCCTATTTAAGGGGACCGGCCATCTGGAGTGATGGATTACTGTTTTCTTTTTCAATTTCCAACCCATTTTACCCTATACTTCCCAAAATTCACAAACACATTTTGTCATAAACCACCCACCAAAATTTACCTTCCTAAACCACATCATTCCTACACTATAAATGCACTTCCTCATCATAAATGCTCATTCATGTCATCCACTCAAACATGTCATCCTCCAACTACCCAAAGTCAAAACCCTCAAGAGTTGCTAAAATCTCGGTGAGACAAATTTGGAGAAGGAAGCTTGAAACTTGCCATAACCCAACAAATGATGTTGTTCAAACACATAACCAATCATCCATCCCTACACCTTCATTTCCCAATGATCAATCCCAAAACAACAATCCTAATATCATTCACACTCAACCCACCAATGCATCATTCAAAACACTCACCACTCTTGGAACACCCACTTCATCCATATGTCCACCCTCATCTACTCATGATTACCCAAGTTCACAAATGTCTCCACCACCAAGAGTGTCACCACCACCTCCACCAAATAACAACTACTCTCCATCATCATCACCTTCCACTCAACACTTGAAGTTCATTGAAGAACTCAAGGAAGCCCATGAGCTTAATGCTCTCCTTGCTTTGCACCTTGCTCAAAGCAACTTAGACCCATCACCATCCATCTCACCATCATTACCATCATCACCACATCACTTGAGTCAAATTGAGAAACATGTCAACAATTGTCCTTGTAGCATCTTTCTCCAAAATCAAACCATCGCCTTAAATGAGCGTCTCACTTGGATTGAGTATCTTCTCACTAGATCTAATCCAACACCGCCACTTGAACAACATCAAAACCCTCATTCAACATGGTCAACTCCAAGCTCTCCACCTCCAATTCCTCCATCAACACTCTCTCCAACATCCATACACCCAAACTTACAACCCCATTAATCCAACATTTTTACCCCCTCTTTACCATCATCCATCCAAAATAATTCAAGTTTTTCATGTCTCAAGCAAGTCAAATGGATCTCTTAGGAAATTTAAAATTTTCTACTTATTGTATGCTATAAGCAAAATATGTGTTGCATCAATAATTATGTTTTTAACATAATTATTTTCAACTAATGAATGCTTTATTTCTTGTCTTTAATATATGATTGTTATGCTTATTGCTTGTATACTTGATATCATGATATATATACATGCTTGATGATTAATAACATGCTTATTCCATAATATGTTTTAAATGTATGCATGCGTATTTAACATATTTATGCCACTATTTAATCATTCTTGATGTACATGATTCAAATGGAGCTTGCTACAAAAACACCCTAAAAATGACCCTTTTCTGGAAATTTTTCAAATTTGGTCGCCTGGGAAAACACCAGATGGGCGGCCCCCTTAATTCCCTAGGCGGTCCCCTTAATTTTAAGGGGACCGGCCATCTGGGCAGTAAAATTTACTGTTTTCTTTTGCATCTTGTGACCCCTTTTATCTAGCCCCAGCTACCATTTCTCTTAAAGGACGAACTGTGTTAGGAATATAAATATTCAGATGAAGGCTCGGTCACCCCGAGCATCTATTTAGCATCTACATAGCTCGTATGCTTATCTATATTAGCTTAGTAATATTAGTATTAGTATTAATAGTATTAGTCATATTTATATTTGTGGAGTGGTTCGGGGCTTTCCCCACTGTCAGCTCACTCCATAGCCCACTAGGGGCACAATATTAGGTAGTATAAATACCCCTTCCCACACTTGGGAAGGGTTGGAACTCTTGTATTATTTTACACACACTAATCTAATCTATTACAAGTTTTCTCCCAACTCTCTCTCTCTCTAGTTCATCTCATCTACCATGGATCTAATCTTCCATAACCCAAGACCACCCGAATCATCCACACAATCAAGATGGTTATATTCTACAATTGGTATCAAGAGCCATGGTTAGGTTCACTTGATTGTGTGTGCTTAGATTTGTTGTATCCATTTTTCTCAGTTTTTTATTATTGTTTTTGGTTCGAACCATTTATTCCTCAAATCTGTTTTGCAACTTTTGGTTCGAATCATCTTTGTTTTTTATGTAAATCTGGTTCTACTAGATTCATTTGTTTTTGTTGGGCCATAATTGTTGTCTTGGGCTTCAACTATTCGAAGTGGTCTCTAATTGTTTGAATTCTCATATTTGTTGTAATATTATAACAAATAACAATATTATGTACGAACACCAAAGTCCACAAGAATTTATGTGCTTTTGGATTTGCCTTTGATATTCTACTCGAACTCTTGGTCTCTTCATGATATTTTCGAAGCTTATTTGTGGATTAAAAGCTCGGTTTTGTGGATTGTTCTTGGTTGCTGTTTGTGTCAAAAGGTGGTGTTCATTGTTGCGGTTTGTGTGACATTGGGGCTGATGTTTGGACTGTAACTAAAAAGGGGTATAAGACAAAACTGGGTGAAAGTGACAGCTTTGACTGGTCAAAGTTGCGGTTTGTCTATATGTTCATGGTTGCGGTTTGTCTCTATGTTCATGGTTGCGGGTTGTCTATATGTTCATGGTTGCGGTTTGTCTATCTGTTCATGGGTGCGGTTTGTCTATCTGTTCATGGGTGCGGCTTGTCTATCTGTTCATGGTTGCTATTTGTGTATAAAAGGTGTATGCGGTTTGTCTGTCAAACGGTCAAATGGTCAAATTTGGTCAACGAGTTATCAAATATCAGAATGGAAGATGAAGAAGAATAAAACCACACCATTAAGACCATAACACAACACCAAACTGTTTTTGAACCTCAGTCTACAACATCATCAGTTATGTCCAAGTCAAAACTAGACTCAAAACTTGACTCGAAATAGACATTACCAAACTGTTTCGTGATGAACACAGCCTCAGCCACAACCAATCCAACACAAAACCAACTCTAAACTAACCTCACGACAGCAACATCACTATCCTATATCAAACTGACTCGTACTAAACAAAAACATTTAAAGAATCTCATATTTCTTTTCGTGCCTATTCAGAGATACATCCAAACCATTGAAGGTTTACACAAAAAAAAATAAAAAATCAATCATCACAGTATTAGAACGACCTCAGATTTTTTTTCATTCGTGTTTCACATGATATGTCAAGTACTGATACTGATCTTAAACACACGAATTGAAAATATCATCATAGATTTGTAAAGAGATTAAACTCATCTTCATTATCCGAATTATACAAAGAAATAAATAAAACAAGTATGTTTCAATTATTTCTTTTTGTTCGTTTAATCAAAACAATCACCTACCGTGACCCAATTAAGGATCTTGAAGCCTTGTCTTGTGCTTGAACTGTTCTAATCAAACCATGGAAGGGTGGCTTATGATTGTTATTATGGGATAAGAGGGTGATAGCGTTCGGTAGATGCAAAGAGAGATTAGGGTTTGTTTGGTGTTTGGTGGCTGAGTGAGAGAAGAAGAGAAAGGGGGTGGATAAATGTGTTATTAGGGTTAGGATTTGAGGTTAAAGTGGTATTAATACCGAATAATTAGGGTAAGGAGTGTAATGGATCGGGTGACTTATGTTTGTTTCTTTGGACCGGGTTTACAAATGGGTTTGAGGAGGTTATTATATTGTACTTGGGCTGGGCTTGTCTGTATGGTGACATTGGGCTGACTTATCAATTAACTTGGACCGTGTTTGGTTACGTAGTATAATTGGACATTAACACATGAAAGGTGTTTGTTATTTGATTGGGCTAAAGTGTTGTACGCTACATTGGTGATATGTGTTATATGTTTGGATGTACAATATTTCACGTAAGTACACGCGTCTCGGCTAGTATTTGGGTTTAGGAATGTCATCGGGATTACAGAGTTGCGGATTTGGCTGTGTAGTCCAATTAGGGCCTACCACTTGAGCGAGCATGCAATTTGATCTTTACGATTTGAGTTATAGTTGACAAATAACAATTTGTTTAATTGCGATTTGTCAAGTTGCGTTTTGACTTGTTGCGACTTGACTGATAGCGATCTGACCAGTTGCGATTTGACGTTGCGAGTTGACACTTGCGATTTGACTAATTGTGATTTGGTTGATTGCAATCTGACTTGTTGCAAGTTGACAATTTGTGACTTGACTTGTTGAGATCTGATCAAGTTGTGATTTGACTTCTTTGACTTGAATTTTGAAGATTAGTGTTGCACTTCACTCTTGGGTATTCTCGTTGATTTCACGGTTTCTCTTGTAGATTTTAGAAAATCCCGCGAAAGATTCGATTTCCCGGTTTAAATCACAAGAGTTGTAAAATCCCGTGAAATTAATTTTGGACAAGTAGGTGGGACATGGATTTTGACACTATAATACTTGCGGGGTCTGACTAATCTTTCGGGATAAGTTTGTGTTTCAAGATCGGCAGGACTTGGGAAATTATGGTGACTTGGTTGGTTTGTTAATTCACAGGTTGGTGTACTTAGTGTCACAAACATCTCGGGGTGGATGGATGCACGATGTTTGATGACCCTTGCTCGAGCATATATAGGGTGATTAGACTTGGATGTTCAAGAAGTGGATATATACAATAAAGGTTGGAAGGTTGGGTATATATCACTACCTATATTTAAAGGAGTTACGTTGTTGTGCTCAATATAGGTTCTAAATCACTAATTTAGTGCAAGTATAAGTCGCGAACTTGTCCTTTATCAAGCTTCATCAAGTGATTGTTGTTTCTCAAGCTTCTAATGAGATTGTAGCACAAGATCTTCTCAAGAGGTGGTCAGACTTAAAGACAGGAGGTGACTTGTTCAGAGACGTGTTTTAACCTGCTACACATTATAGAGTTAAACATATTTCATCAAGCGGTTTTGGCATTTTATGAGCTTCAGGGAATTTTTAATCTGCTAAACCATTGATGAGGAGACAAACGAGGGGTTACTACAAGAGAGTCTTAATCACCATCTTCGTTGCAGTTGTTTTATTTGTCTCTTTCCATATATTGTGCCTGACAAATTCACAAACATCACGGACTCTCGACTTTGGCAAAAAGGTCATTTCATGTCCTTTTTGAGGGGGAGAATTAGCGCGTGTTTCCTAGCAGTTCCGCCTCCAGGGATGTGAATTTTAGCGGCTCCGGTTACAGCGGCGGTTCAGTCTCCAGCGGTTTGAATCTTAGCAGTTCCGGTTTCAGCGGGTCAGATCGTAGCGATTCAGGATTCAGTGGTTCAGTCTCCAACAGTTTGAATATTAGCGGTTCCAGTTTCAGTGGTTTAGCTTTCAGTGGTTTGGGTCTTAGCTAATTGCCTAAGATTTCAGCGGTTTGATACTTACTGTTGTGCAGTTTGTTCTTGAATTTATTTCTCGGTTAGATCTCAAGAACTGTAAAATCCTGTACACAGTACGACAACTATTCCATGCACTGCATCTGATAACATCCATGCAGCTGGGTCAGACAGCTATGCTTGAAAGGACTGACTATGAGTCATGAGCACTGCTGAGAATTAGCGCATGTTTCTTCTCCTTTTAGCTAGTCAACAGCACAAGATGATCACGAAGTTCATTTGGTATTCCTCATTTGAAATTGAAGCTGAATTTCACGAAGGCGTCTACTTATTTTATCTTGAAGTCGGGGTTGGTTGGATGCATGACCTTCAATGATAACTTGCTCGTGCTCAAAATTTAAGTTGAAGACTTGGGTTATCTAGTTACCAGCAGTCGGGGTAACTATCACTTAAGAGTTATTGGAGTACTCAGTGTCACACGTCAATGACGATGTCGATAATCGCAAGAGGTGTTAATGTCTCATACTTTGGTTGGGTATTGAGCACTTAGAGATTTGCTTGGAGCATTAATTCTCTACACCGTTCTTCCAACATTAGTGCAAGCTTAAGTAACAAATTTGGGGACTTCTACTTCAGTTTTCAGTATTGGTATATCGGGTTTCCTTCATCAAGTGGTCACTAATTTGTGTACAAGGTTGGTTAGTTGGCCAAAGGTTTTAAAAGTTGTGATGTGATCTGTAATTCTCACGGGATATTCTTAACCCAAACTGATGTTCTCCAAAATCAAATTAGTCATGCCACATTCAATCTGTTACTATCTCATGGTTTCTTCTTGATTTTGTAAAATCCCGCGAAAGAACTTATTTCTCGGTTTAAATCATAGATTTGTAAAATCCCGTGATGATGGGTTATGCGCTCTTGACCGTGATCGGGTTAAAACCATTAGCAAAGTTCAGTTAAATCATCATAAAGGGCTAGATTTGGGCATTAACCACAAGATGTGACTACGGAGTTAATTCATTATTATCTATTTGAGGCTGAAGTGAAATTTCATGGGTGCGTGTACTTAGTATCTGAAGATATCGGGGAGGTTGGATGAAGATTCTTCGAGATCCTTGTTCGAGCTTTCAACGTTTACAATGACGAGGACTTGGATATCTAGTTATTTTTTCTTTCTCTCTATTACAAAATAACTATCACTTTAAGGAGTCACGTTGTAGTGCTCAGTGTCACACGAAGTTGTGGATATCCAAGAGGTGATGTACGTCTTATACTTGATGGTTGGTTGGTTGAAGAGTATAGAGTACTTAGGGATTCAGTGTTGCACGAAGTCTCTACACCGCTCTTTGTCTCGCATTAGTACAAGTTTAAGTCACAAGTTCGGGTTATGTTACTTCAGTCTCAAGTTCATCATATTGGGTTTTTTTCTCCATCAGTGGTCACGACATCAAGCCGACAAAATGATAATGGGGTTGGTAACGAGTTAGATGAGAGAAGTAGTAAAGAGAGAGATAATGACGTCTGTACACATCAGTTCAGGCCTCGTTCTTCAAAGAAAAGAAAAGTGTACGCTTGAGTGCACTTTATCTTCAAAAGAAGAGGAATCTTCTTATTTATGGCCATTCTCATCAACAAGTTTCATGCTCTTTCCGTGCTTATTCAGTCTTCAAGTGGATCGGCGCATATTGGAGTATATTCTTATTCACTTATTCAACCAAAAATTGCAGTTGACAGGCATATGCAATTTTTGAAGGGGGGGAAAGGGTGAATAAACAACATGTCAGTCTTCAAGAACCGTCAAGTGGAGCTACTTACCGTTGATGGTATTCATATTCACTAGTTCAATCATCAAAAATTGCAGTTAGCAGGCATATGCAATTTTTGAGGGGGGAAAGGGTGAATATTATTCTACATGTTGATCGATGATTGAGAAATGGTCATACGACTCCTGAATACGTCAGTTCAGGAGTCGTGCAAACCATGGATCTCCAACACTACATCTTCCTCCGTCTATCAAGGTGTTGAAGAACATGGTCATGGAATGCTAATCGACATCGTCTCACGGGCTGGTACAATCAGCATCAAAGGGTTTCTAGTCAATGCTTCATGTACATGTCATTATGCTGCATGTATACATCAGGATGATGATTCCGATTAATCGTAACCATCATAGGGGAGAGAAATGTGTAAACCAAGGACGCACAACAGGTTCACGTGATCGGGCTTAATCATTTATTCCGGTGTTGATAACCGCAGAGATGATCAGTGGTTCAACTTGTTACCTTGGTATTAACGTTTCATTGTTATGTCATGGGCTGATTAATCTTAACCATCAGGGGAGAGAGAATGTGTACATCAAGGATGCACAACAGGTTCACGTGATCAGGGCTTAATATCCAAGGATGGATACATACTATAGATGATCAGTGGTTCAACTTGTTACTTAGGTGTTATACTAAAGACTGAAGAAAGTCGAGTCGTCAGTCTATTCTACATTCTCTGTTGGGTGTTATCATCTCATGTGTATGCTGCGGGCTGATGGGTTATATGTAAGGTTACTGGAAGGCATTTGGTGAGATGAAGATGGTTGGTATTATGTTCCTCCATATTGGGCAATCTTGAAGAAGGTCGAGTCTACAGTCTTCTCTACACTCTCCGCTATGTGTTAGAAGACTAAAGACGGCATGCATTTGGTTATCTAAAGACTTCTTCATATTATGGGCGTTCATCCAAAGTCTTCTTTCTATTATGGGTGTTCATCAGAAAGGTTTTCAGATTGGGGGAGAGCACTAATTATGGGAGAGTGAAAAGTCTGAATTAATCCCTGATTAAATGTGCTCACGTAACTCTTCAGCAAGTTAAATGATGGAAGCGGAAAAGATTCAGGATGCTGAGGAGTAATGGTTTTCGGTTCGTATCCTTGTATATATTTTGCTTCTTACATTCTTTTTCATATCTTATATCATTTTGTAAATAGATATATAGAAATCTTGCTAATTGTAAATAGAGAAACGTAAAATCAGAAAAACCATAAAAATTAAAAAATTAGAAAAGACCAAAAATAGTTTCACCTAGGCATGTCTTCTATTTATCGATAACATTTACGGACTTAGAAATGTCATTCAATAATGGCACGGGTCTTTAAATGAAGCTCGAGCAGAAGTTAAAATGGATTGGTAAAACATGTCTAAAATGGCTTGCTATTACTTTAGATAGCAACCCGCGCTTCATAATGGGGAAAGCACGTCGCCAAAAAGACGGTTGTTCCTCCAACTGGGTGATGTTCACCTGGGCATGGATTACTTTATATCCATGTTTCTTCGATCTGATGTACGTTTCAGTGCATCATTTCTTGAAAAAGAAGAGAAATCTTCTTTGTATACAAATAGTTTTCATTCTGTGATTCTTCTGAAAATTATTTGTAAGACACTTGGTGCATATGTGTTGTATGAAATTTGTTTAAACTTGGATTATGCATAAAATTGGTCACTCAATCAATGACTACAAATCTTCAATACGGGTCATTGATTGAGGGGGAGAGTGAATTCAAATTTTATATCATCAAACGGGTTTCTTGATTAATTCATGATTCTTAGAAAAGGTTTTGCAGTTAATGGGGTATTAGTTGAAAAGGAAATTGCTTAAATATATCAAATGACCAAGTGTGTTAGTTGCTAGAAAGTTTAGGACATTATGTGCAACTTGCTTATAGTATCCTAGCTTCATATAACTAGAAGGTTCATTTGTATCTCTTTGGAATCCTCGTTTAATCCCCTAGATACATTAAAACTCAAAATCTGAAAGAAGTTAGAAAACCCGATGCATTTGATGTTCTTGAATGCTCCACTGACATTTGTATGATCTAAGTGAATGAGTCTCAAATGTTGCTTGTCTCTTCTGCTTAATTGTTGTTGATATTGTGCATATGTTCTCAGGAATCGCTTAGGTATTTTGCTATCATATTAGAATCATGTTCCTAAGTTCCTGAGTTGAATATTGATATCTGTGTGAATTGCCATGTGCATGATTGGTATTTGCTTTTCTTGCTAGATAGTGGTTTGACGTAGTTCCTGATTGTGGTTTGATTATAAGATGAACTTGGTATTATAATGTGGCAAGCTGCTGAAGGGTAGCTATTTAGGAATAGTGTATATGTATGTATGTATATCTGTGTTGATATTCTTATGCAGATTCCATAGCCAAAATGAATGTACCAGTTCCCATTCTAACCATTTGATCAGACGTTCAAACTCTATTGATTGGCTCGGAATTCACCACGACAACAACATCGGCAGCAACAACAACAACAACACCGTCATCACCACCACCACCTTCAGTGAAACAAAGCAATATTTGTTCCGATCTCGCCAAGTAGGGATCTACAATACTTGGACGTTCTTGTTGGTGGATGGATAATCGATGTTGACCAATGACTCCTTCAGAGAAGCGGATGATCACATCATCTGTGCAAAAAGGTCAATATCATTCGTGTCATTAACAATCACTTTGTGCAAAATTAGAAGCAGTGAATCTCCCTCTTAGATTAATGGGGAGCATAGTATGTTCCATTATCAGAAAACATTAAATCGGACACATTTTCTCTCACATTTTTCTAACTTATTTAAATCAATTGGGATCACAAATCTCAAATGGTTTGAAATTTTTGATCGGGGGAGAGAATGTGATTTAAATATGAAATCTGATAAAATGTGATGATTTGAACATATATGCAAGCTCTCCCGTATGTGTTAAACCATTTTATATATCAATGCACATATTGAGGGGGAGCAAAATGTTTTGGATGTGAAAGTAAGCTCTCCAGTAAGTGCTAAACTCTTTTGTATACCAATGCACTTATTGAGGGGGAGCAAAGGATTTGGCATGCATCTTATGTGAGCAAGGCTCAGACTTCACCAATGAATTGATGATAGCTAAAGTCAGTAGTCGAAAGGACATGTCCTGGACGGGTAATAATTTCAAGCCAGTTTATCTGGTGATGTAAGCGTGTCTCGCAAAGGACGTGTCTGAGTAGAATGTACCGATTTCGAGCGACTTTCCTTGAATGTGATCTGGACGGGTAATAATTTCAAGCTAGTTTACTAGTGATGTAAGCGTGTCTCGCGATGATCATGTTCTTGGAAAATCAATCAATTCAAAAAGTGCGAGCTCTACCTAACATGTGCAAATTTATAAAACAATCAACCGAGCACATGTTGAGGGGGGCATTTGAAAAATATAAACCTCTCAAGTGTTTGCAAAAATGTGTTTCAGAATCATGAACACTTTGAGAGATTTTTCAAAGATTTGGTTTATGGCAATCGTGGAAGTACACCAAAGACCGACCATTTTAATAAATGTATGGAGTTATAAGGATGGTTAGGTTAGGCTCAAGTTCCCACGATCCCGCCAGAGCCGGAGGGATCTACCCAGGGACAATCCACTAGTTAGTGTAGAAGTCCTTAGGTATGATTAAAAAAAAGAAAAAGGAGAAAAGTGGATAAGGGAAAAGTGCCGACTGAGATGGAGCTAGTACTGGAACAAACCCAACAAGGTTCTAGTAATGAAGTCTCGGTAAGCACTGAAGGGGTTGAAGAATGAAAAAGAATTGTAAAGATAAGGGGTGAAAAGAAAGAAGCCCTCCTTACAACTTAGGCAGAAACCGGGTCAATACATATGCTGTCAGAATCACTTAGTTGATTGCTGGCATTGAAGACAAAGTATCATGGACCCAGTGATACGCTGCACAACCCTCCCTAGCCACTCAAGGTCCCTCAAAGGACTCTTGTTTCAATTGTCACGGAGTTCAATACATTTCTATCGTCTCTCTCACTCCGAGTTAGATGATATTGAAAAGGTGGCAGTCCTCTCCAGCCTCTGCTCACTAAATCAAAACGCATTATTGAGTCTAGAGCCACGAGATGCATAATAATATCTCATAGGGACACGAATTATTTCTACACTGGTTGTTCAACATTAAGGACACCAGCTGTAAACTTATGAGTCCTACGCAGATCTTAGCAATCTGCCAGAACATTCATGAGAGACTTTACAAATGTAATTCTCAATGATTGAATGGAAATTCCTGCCAGGGTCAACATCAAGCAGCCCTGAAAGCAGGTCACTTCGGTAATTCCTCGTGGATTACGCTTAGTGGTCGCGGCGGTTTCAAACGGTCTACAGTCGTGGAGTGATCTCCAGCGACTCACCTAATCGTTGAAATGCTACGGCATAGTCTTAAAAAGCCCTCTGTGGGTTTTCGATTAGGAACGGTCTTGGTAAGGATTAGAGAGAGTTTCCACACTATGCTGTTAACAATCTCGAAGTCCAAACCTGTAAGTACCGGTCGATTTGTTGCTAACTGTCTTATGCAGGAACTTCTGGCGGTTGTAGCTGTGGAATGTTGTAGCTGGTTGCAGAAAAGATGCCAATCCTCTACCACATGTTCACACTACATCATCATTGTTATTCAACAAAGTCATGATCACCCAAAAGACCTTCAACACAGCTTCTGCAAACTCTGATGCTGAAGATCATGATGCCAAATAGTGTGAGCATGTCGGCTCGAAGATTTACACATCACATGGAAACATACTGCTGAAAGATGACATGGAAACAAATGTTGGATGATAAAGTCGAAGAATACTCAAAGATCATCCAAGACAATCAATCAGTCATCAAATGATTACTGCTAGATACACAATGTACAAAGATACAAGACTTTGAAGAATCAAAGACTACGAGCTATAAAGACAAGTTCAGAAGAAAGAATGCTAGAATTCAAATTATTATTTCCGGGGTGACCTCCCTTAGGGGGAGATTGTTAGGAATATAAATATTCAGATGAAGGCTCGGTCACCCCGAGCATCTATTTAGCATCTACATAGCTCGTAGGCTTATCTATATTAGCTTAGTAATATTAGTATTAGTATTAATAGTATTAGTCGTATTTATATTTGTGGAGTGGGTCGGGGCTTTCCCCACTGTCAGCTCACTCCACAGCCCACTAGGGGCACAATATTAGGTAGTATAAATACCCCTTCCCACACTTGGGAAGGGTTGGAACTCTTGTAATATTTTACACACACTAATCTAATCTATTACAAGTTTTCTCCCAACTCTCTCTCTCTCTAGTTCATCTCATCTACCATGGATCTAATCTTCCATAACCCAAGACCACCCGAATCATCCACACAATCAAGATGGTTATATTCTACAAACTGGTATTGGAATTTTACCACAAAACCTCCAAACCTTACCTAAATCAACCATCACCTCCATCAAACACCCATTTTCATTCACCATGCTATCACCAAAATCATCCATCTCTAAGACATCCAAGAAATACAAAATTCTCATCATACCACCCAAAACAACTCTTCATTGACTTAACCCAAGAAGACACCAAAACTCCATCATCACCACCTCAATGTTCATCCCCAAGTACACCAAATGCACCATCAAAAACAACCTCCACTCATGGCACATCATCTTCATCCATACCTTCCACTTCATCCATCAATAACTACATCAACTCACACCTATCATCACCACCATCAAGAGCATCAACTCCACCTCCTACTCAAGAATCTCCATTCACCCAACTTGTCATTTCCATATCACCAATAACACCTCTTGATGCTCATTTCTCATCATCACCAATACCACCACCATGCTTTCCCATCCCTTGGGCTTTACTTGAAGCCCATGGAGACAATTGCCTTTGTTGCATCCACAACCGAACCATCATCTTTGGTCTTAGAGATGAGATACACTACATGTTTTCATCCCTTGAACACATGCTTAACAACTAACCTCCACCATTTTCACCCACTACACCACCACTGATGAGTGTCTAAATACTCATCATTTCTGTCACATTTAGACTACAAAAACATTTAAAAACATGCAGATATGCTTCAAAATGCAGAAAATATCATTTGATTGTGTTTTTATGTGTTTCATGTGCAAAAGGATTAAAAACAGTTGAAAAACGAACATATTTTGCATAATTGTCAATTCCAGTCCTTTAACTTTCAGAAATTGGCAAAAATAGTCCCTGGTGTTAAAAATGTGGAAAATTATCATTCAAGGTCCCTAAATTATTTAACTTTTACAATATTGGTCCTTGGATGAAAGTTTTAAAGAAATGGCAGTTTTGGTCCTTCAAGTTTTAAAAATGACATAAAAGGTCCCTGAAGTTTCAGAAAATGGCAATTTAGGTCCCTAAAGTTTAAACAATCCAAATTCCATTTTCTAAAATACCATAACCCATTTCCCATTCCCAAAAATCCAAAATTACCCAAGTTTGACCACAAAAAGTCAAAGGCAGTTTTAAATAAAAGATGGTCAAACTTGTACAGTGCACCAGAAAGTCAAACAAGCTAAAAACCGCCTATCCTGCTCCTTCTTCCACCTCACCCTTCCAGCTGCTACTATCCCTTCCACCTCACTACCCACTTTACAGAATTGTCCCCTCCACCTCCACAAACACCCAAAAATCCTTAATTACTAAAACCTGCTCAAATCAACTTGGCGCCAAAAGTAAAAATGGACGATTGGGATTAATTGAGGAGAATCAAGAGCTGGGATTGATCAGAGGGACTCAGAGAAGATATTTTGACTATAAAGGGAGAGAGAAGAAGCAGAAGCAAGTGTTAGATTTTTAGAGTAGATTTTAATTTAAATTAGGAGTAGTGTAATTTTAATTTCAAGTCGTATTCATAGTTTTTATGTTAAAACCTTACTGGGTTTTGTAATTTCTGAGTTGTATAAGCAAAATTAGTTGTAATACAAGTATTCAATTAGAGTAATTCCAACTTTACAGTGATAACTTATTTTCCCGCCAAAATTGTTCTTCATCGTTTTAATGTTATAAGCTCTAGTTTCTGCTCCATTAAGCTTATATAAGTTGTTTCTAGCTTATTTGTGAGTTCCCTTTTACTCATTCAGTTTTAATTTGAAATTTCCAAAAAAAGTCAACAAAAGTCAAAGAAGCTCAAAATAAGCAGTTCTGGTGGAATAAGCTATTCTGGAAAAGCTGAATTGGGTTTCTGGGTTAATATTAACAAGCTAGGCTTGTTGGGTGATCAAGGTTCCACTGTTTCATAAACTTCACAGTTGTAAGAATTTTCAAGTTTTTGCATTATTTTCTATTTCACTGTTATATAGCTTAATTTTAGCTTATTATAGTCATTTTCTACTTATTAGTAGTTTACAATTGTATTTCATCAGTTTTATTATACTTAATTAGCCTGTACTTTATTTTGCTTAAAAAAACTCTAAAAAAGCCAAAAATAGCTTAAATATAGAAACTGCTTATTAAGTGCTTATTTCCAGTTTATAATCACTCATTAGTATATAATTAAGTTAGTTAAACTTATTTCATTCAAAATATTAGCTTAAATCAGCTTGTTTCAGTTTTAAAACCAAAACAGTCCCACATAAGGGGTGTTTGGTTTAAGACATGTCAATGGGTCAAAATGGGTAAAAACACAGGTCCACTGTACATTTGCCATAAGCTCAACTTTAATCTTGCATAAAATAGACTATATAAGCTGTTTTTAAGTTCTATTAGGCTCATTAAGTAAGAAAGTTGGAATTTGGATAGGCTATGTCAATCCTAGGTGACTAATTGATCCAAATAAGCCATAATAAGCCACAAGCTCATTTGGACCTTGTCTCTAGCATTTATGTAGTCCCTTAAGTCCATTTAGTGAACACAAAAGAGTTGGTTAAGTTCCCTTAGGCCTAGGCTAGTTTTGGTTCAAAACTTGCATAGCATCTAAATTTTCGTATTTTTTGTTTCTGCATCGATTTTCTTTTATTTTTCATTTCTTCATCTTAAGTAGTTATAAGCTATAAATTGGCACGCATATAGTTCCCTGGCTTGTGTAGTTGTTCATATTTTTAGTTTATTTTTAGGATTTTTTTTATCAATGCTTTTCAACAGCTCAAAGAGGGCTGTTTTTGCCCTGCACCACAGAAAAATTAGCAGACCATGAGCTTATTGAGATCTTTTCAGCTCTTTGACTTGGCTTTTTCTAAGTTCTTTTAGCTTAAACATACTCACATCAGTCCCTAGTAACTTATTTAGTCACCCCTTAGCTTATTATATAGCTTTTAGCTTATTTTGAAAAACCACTAGTCTTAAAAGCTTATAAGTTAAACTGTGGAGATAAGCAACTTGTTTCTAGCTTATTTCTTTAGATATAAAAATATTTCCAGTTTTAAAGTAGCTTAATATTATCTTATAATTAAGTTTGAAAAAGAAAAATACAAAAAAAAAAAAAAAAAAAAAAAAAAAAAAAAAAAAAAAAAAAAAAAAAAAAAAGTTTCAGTAAAAAGGTATGGGTGGGATTCGAACCCCAGACCTTCTGTACACACACACAACACCTTAACCATCGTGCCCTTGGGTCTTTTCCAGTATACCTTTGCAACATTTAATATATAAGTAGTAATGTCAGTTTTAAGCTTATTTAATCATTTAGCTTATTAGCAGCTTATCCGAATAAGCTGTGACACCCTTTTTATTTTTCTTAGCTTTGTAATATCATATAGTATTTTAGAAAAAAGTTTCAGATTTTTATTAATAGTTTTAATATTTTTAATATTTTAATTAGTTTAAAATAGTAATTAATTCATAATAAATTAAATATTAATCAGAAAAATATAAATCTTTTTTCTATAATTTTCTTTTATCATTAGGATTCCAAAAATATGATTTTCATATCCGTAGGCCTTTTATTTATCAAATCTCACTTTTTATTTTGTACGTTTACGTAAATTTAAATTAAACGTACGCGTTTTTAAATTTTAGACGTTTCTAAGTATTTTGCTTTCACGTACTTGTTCATATAGCTTATTTAAGCTATTTTCTTTTATTCCTTAGTGTAAATCACTCACAACCCTTTTCTGTTCAATTATCACCCGATCACAGATTCGTTTTATTTCAGTTTACACACCTCGTTGGGACATAACGACCCGGGGATACACTAAACTCCTTTGGTAAATTGCATCGTGCCCTAGATTGTTTGACTCTTGTTGACCATTTCCTTGGTCAAATATTAGTTGCCCGTTTGGGGTCGATCAACCACCACCTCCATTCTCACCAAATTAAGCATATGCAATGCTTAATCAAAAATAATTTTTTAAACCATTTTGTGTGCAAGCCCCATGGAAGATCATGTACTCCTAGAATTATTATGTAGATTGCATTACTTACTAGCTAATGTAGGATTGAATATAATCTTGGATGGTTGTGTATTTATACACAACATTTTTAAATGAATGTCTTTATATGCATGCTTGTTTTTGCTATATATATGCTTGTGCTTCTAATATTTTTTATTGCAAGTATTCCATATATCGATTCCTTGGTGCCCTCAAACGAGGGGGGGCACACATCAAGGGGGAGTTCTCATCCCAACAAATTTTGTCTCAAAAACTTGTCGGCATAACCTTTTTGATTCTACAAAAAGGGGGAGAAGTGAATATAAACTCACTAAATACTTGTCCAAAAATAACTTTTTGGATTTAATGAGTTTTAGTTTTGTAATCATCAAAAAGGGGGAGACTGTTGACATAAGTAATGCCTAAAAACATTATTCATACTTATTCATATCTCTATGTTTTGATAATCACAAAATGTAAACTCATTAAACATAAACTTATCAAATAAACAAGTATTTAGTTGTAAATATTTACTTTCACAACTTAATCACTTAAGGTATGGATAAACAAGTGCTTACTGCATTATATGATCAAAGGAACATTTTCTTAAACACTAGATTTTTTATAAAATGTCAAAAACATTTTATATCTTGATGAAGCGAAAAGTGTACCGCTTTTAAGGGGTCATTTAAGCCTTAAATCGTATTTATTTGATCAAATATTGCCCTAAATCGTTCCTTTTGTCATTTTAGGTACTTTTGAGGAGAAATCTGGAAAAGGAGGCATTTTGGACGTTTTTGGAGCATTAAAGGGAAGAAAACGGCAAAGTCTCAAAAATTGGCTAAAAGTTACTCTTGACGGCGTCAAGATTTACTCTAGACGGCGTCATGCCTTGGCAAGAAAAGTTGGATGTGAAATTTACTCATGACGGGCCAGTGAAAATAGCATGTGAATTCTGACGGCGTCACGCTTTAACTTGATCGAGGGCGTCACGGCTTAAATCATAAGGGGACGGCGTCACGTTCATGGTTCGACGGCGTCAAGCCTTGATAAGCCAGAATGGATTTTTGAAGAGCTAAAGAGGGACGGCGTCAAGAAGGTCATCCGGGAACCCTAAAAGCGGCGAGGTGACGGCGTCACACTCCATAAGGTGACGCCGTCAGATCCAAAAATCTATATATAGTTTTCTAATTTTTTGTCATTAGAGGAGGGCTTAGTGTGTGGAATTTTGGGATAAAACCCTAAGACGATTTTAGCTACTTTTTCAGGGCTTTTTGCCTTGAGATCTTCCATGTTTCATTGAAAGATAAGTTATCAATTAATCATTCAATATGTCTATGTGTTGTTTGATTCTATCTTATTCTTGTCTTTTGTTTAACATGTTAGGCTAATTTTATCTTGTGTTTGCTTAGATCTAATGAAACCTAGCTATTGATTATTGGTTGTTAGTGTGTTGTTAGTTGTATTGGATGATTGTTTATCTATGTTAGGCTTAAGAAAACTGGCTAACTTCCTATTCGGTAACTTGCTTGAACGTCTTAAGAAACATGAACCAAATGCGTACTAAAGGTTTTTATGGTTGTATTTAATGCACAAGCGAATTCTAGTGATCCCATGTTAGGAGCTTCCTAGCCGGCTCGACATAGGAGTGAAGTAGGAGCTTGTAGAGTTGGGGAAGTAAGTACGCCACCCCACGAATGGTATTAAGGAATACACCCGTCATCCACGCGACTAATACACACTAATTAACCGGTAAAAGATAGTTAGGGAGTAAGGAAATCTAAGTAAACACATTTCTCTACACATAAGTTTCTCACCACATTTCATTTTTGTTATTTTATTTTATTTGCATTCGTAGTAATTTGGGTTAGTTGACTAGCAACTAATTCCGCCCACTCCTTCAAACCCAAGATTTTACTTGCTTTCATAAAAACTATAAAAACATAAAAAAGAATCTTCCTCAACCCTTAGACCTAATTAGAGTAGCCTTTCATACCTAACGAACACTATTCCCTGTGGAGAACGATCAATCCCCCGTACTTACCACTACACTATACTACATCGGTCAGGTACACTGCCTGGTGGGGTTGTAAGCCTCTTGGGATCCCTCGAGAGGTAAAACCTGTTGTAAGGTTACAAAACCACGCAATCAAGTTTTTGGCGCCGCTGCCGGGGAATAGTTATTGTTTAGGTTGAATTTTTATTTCTATTAGGTCTACTCACTAGATTCCTTTCTAGTGAGATTTTTATTTTATTTTTCTAGGTTTTCTTTAGTCTATCTATTTTCTTCGTGTCTTTGTTCGTAACCATTACCGTCCGACATCATGGAAGATGGTAATATCCTTAACCCACACAACCCACCACCACAACAACCACAACCACCTCCTAGAGCCCGTACTTTAGGAGAGTATTCCCGTCCTAGCCACCATGGCTATCGAAACACCATTGAGCTCACTCAAGGAGCCAATATCACACCCTTGCGATCCGACACCATCCGGTTGGTGCAAAGCGGATGCGCATTCCATGGACTTCGTTCTGAAGATCCTAATCAACATCTCAAGGACTTTCTTAAAATCATTGATTCTATAGACCTTGATGTTGCCACTCGAGAGACGACCCGATTGCGTCTCTTCCAATTCTCTTTGCGGGACCAAGCTAGTCAGTGGCTAGAACGTCAACCCGCAGGATCCATTACCTCTTGGGATGATCTCACCACTCGTTTCCTTGCTCAGTTTTTCCCACCGGGAAGAACTACCAAGCTAAGGAATGATATCTTGATGTTCCAACAACGTCAAGGCGAAACTCTCTACGAGGCATGGACTCGATTCAAGGACTTACTCCAAAAAGTCCCTCACCATGGCATAGAACTTTGGCTCCAAGTCCAAATCTTCTATGACCATATCAATCTCTCCACGAGGCAAACCATTGACCAATCGGCCGGTGGCAAGCTACGTGATCTAAGTGCGGAACAATCATGGGCTCTCCTAGAGGATCTTGCTCTTTATGACAACGAAAGTTGGAGTGATCCCCGTGATTTGAATAAAACGGTCAAGGCAATATCTTTGCCTTCGAACAATTCAAGCACTTCCGACCGTAGGATCATAGAACTTGAAGACCAAGTCAAGTTTCTCATGAAATCCTACGAGGCTCCTAAACTTTCAAACCAAGTGAACAAAATCACTTCTTCATGTGAATTATGTAGTGGTCCCCACGACACTCGTGATTGCATGGAACTCCCCGAACAAGCTTTTGTGGACTACGCATCCTCGCGTACCGACGGAGCGGGAGACAAGTGGTACACTTTCAAACCCGAGCCAAACCATTATGGTGATTCATACAACCCCTCATGGAAAAATCACCCGAACCTTAGGTGGAAACAAAACCAAAACTCGCAACAAACCAATTCTTCCAACCCACCTAATCGTTTCCAATCAAGCGGTTCCAACTCGAACCGTACTTTCAACAACAATCCTTCCGGCAATGGTAGTACCAATAACTTTGAAGGGTTGATTTCCCAATTTATGGCATCTCAAGAAGCTCGGATAGCTAGATTCGAGACCGAATTCAATCAACAACAAACTGAGATGACCAATAAAATTGACAACTTGTTGAAAGCCCTCAATAACCAAGTGCTATCACCTCCGCATAAGGACGCTAGGAACACAAATAGCGGACCCCAAGTCAAAGACCCTTCTTCATCCAAACATGTCCACTTCGTCAACGTTGTCACTATTAGACCAATCGATAGGAGCATGGAAGAAAGTGACAAGAATGAGGGTAGGATAGAAAGTGAACCTAAGGATGAGGATAGGAAAGTCGAGGTTGATAAGGAAGTTAGGACAAGTGTGATTGAGGAAGTAGATAATGATGAGGACTACTTCAATAAGCTACCCACTAAGGAAGAGCGCGCATATCATACAAACTTATTCGTTGACCCCGAGACACCATACTTCCTAGGTAGACCAATCATAGAAATAGGCGACCCTTCTAATCTCAACATACCATGCAACATCGGATATCTACATGTGTGGAAAGCCTACATCGACCTTAGATCACCCATAAACATCATGACTAGAGCCCACTACAACTTGATAATGAAGAATCAACTTGGGTATAGGATGTTCCCTGACAAGGGTTGGATGACTAACTTCACGGGAAGAGTTAAGGGATTACCGGTTTATGTAGGAAACTTCACCTATGTCACCGACTTTGTAATTGTAGAAGATATCCGCCCAATAGTCGATGCATCCTTGACTCAAGTGGTTTTTGGAAAACCATTTGTTGAGGTCTCTAGAATGACTTATGAACCTTCCTTAGGGATAGTTAGATTTAAGGATGAGACCGATGAAGTAAGCTACCAAATGCCATATAAGATAGAACAATTCCAACACTTGTCAAGTGTTGAGAAGGAGCTCAAGCAAGCGGTCTACTATAGGAATGATGAGGATAGAAGTAAAGGAGTAGACTATGTTATGGAAAGGATATTCGGTTTCTACAAGGATTGTTTGAAATTAGGACCGGATAATAAAACCGGGAAGGAGAATGGCCTAGGAACCGTGACCGATGATGGAGTCACGTAATGTACGTGACTTTGAGTCTAGCTACAAGACTCGTTAATAAAGAAAAGCGCTTCTTGGGAGGCAACCCAAGCTTTATTTTATTTATTTGCTTTGTGTGTTTATTTATTTGTTTGTTTGATTTTATTTGTTTCCGTATGTGTGTTTAATTTTTATCATTATTGATTCATGTTCAAAACTAATTTGTGAAAATGCTTTATTTTGTTTTTAACTTCGTCTTAACTACATATAAAGGTATTTTGCAAAAGTTAAGTGTAAGGGAAATCTAAATCGGTTTATTAGAACACAAATGAACATGAATCATAATAATATTAAATTAGCATACATATTAGTATTTGTTTGAGTCAAATGCTTGTATCGAGTCATAATGATGTTTTGCAGGATTTCCAGGAAGTAAGGTAAAGGTTTTTCCAGAAATTTTCCGGAAACTTAAAATGAAAATTTTTGTCAGGTCATTTCTGACGGCGTCAAGGTTTATAACCTGACGGCGTCAGATTTAATTTCCAGAAATTTTTGAAAGTTTTGTTTTCATAAAAAGTTTTTTATTAAAATCTCCAACTTATAATCTCCAGGAATCTGCAAAATTATCATTCCACAAGCATTATATCCTTATATATAGATTTTATCCCGCCGATGTTATGCAGGTTTTCGTGTTTGTTTTCTCAGGTTTAACAGGTTATTTTGGACAAGGAGATGTTTATGGAATCAAGCTTATGGCGATGCATTAGTCATGGAGCTTCAACATTCTCTTTGGAGGAAGATTTAACCGTGTAATTTCATTATCCACCGAGCGAATCAGGGGAGTATTTGATTTCATTCTTTTACTTTATGCTTTTACATCTTATTATTTGAACATTGGGGACAATGTTCATCTTAAGTGTAAGGGGAGGGTAAAAGTACGATTTTAGAGAATACAATTGCGCTTGATTTTTGTTTGTTTGATGGTAGATGTGTAATAAAACTGAGAGAAATACTTGTTAAGGTAATTTTAGTGCCAAATTTAAAATTTTTTACAACATATAGGAGTGAAACTTTGATCTTAATGAGCGTCTCACGGATAGGAGTTATATAACTAGCACAAAAAACCGTACCACTAAAAAAATTTTCCACCCCAAATATGTGAGGTTCGCCCCTAGAATTGGTAGGAAAAGCATTTATGCTATGATGTGTACCGGTAGCACTTAGATTCTAGAACTTGCGTTAGGACCATTCCAAGGCCACAAGTGAGACTACATTCGTGTAGTTAGATTTACTACATGATAAGAGGCATTAGGATTAACCCATTGTTTTACACCTGTGTTTTTGTTATAATTACATTGGCTACATTGGTCAAGTAATTCTCCCACACCCTTTGCGTTGTACTCATTTTTAGTACACGATACCCCTAGTACACCCCTCAGAGCCTATCTTTTCGTTTCGACCTTTAAGCATTTTACTTAAAGGAAGAATTTGTTACACCCCACTTAAATGTACACCCAAATCGCCTTAGCCTACCTTGTATGCACTTATTTTTAGTGCATTATTGTTACAACATTTGTTTAAACCCAAGTTAATTATCTAGTTGATTACATGGTTGCTAAGTCGAGTCATATCCTTGTACATATTGTTTTGGGACGATTGGGACTCATGGGTAAAGTACTAGTATAATGGAGTAATGGGGAAGAACATCATTTATTACCCCCATATGTGCTAAATATTTTAAAAGTACTCCAAGTTTTTCGATTATCTTAATTCGAGTCATTAGATTAGTAATTGTAAAGTTATGTAAAAGTTCAAGTGTAAGGGGAATGCAATGCCCCTATGATGTATTATTTTGGATGGTAGGGCAAAAGTGTATGCAAAAAAAAAAAAAAAAAAAAAAAAAAAAAAAAAGAAAAAAAAAAAAAAATCGAAAAAAATCAAGAAAAATACAAAAAAATGAGAAAAAGAAAAGTAGAAAAAAAAACATACGGACTACCATCCCGTTTCATTTTATGTTTGTTTAATGTTTTTGTTAGCTTAAGATTGAGTCGAGTCTTGGCTTAGCAACATTGTATAGTACATGTAATTGATCAAGATCTTTAACTCGCCACCAGTAAAATATCCTTTATCTAACAAAACCGTGTTTTCCTTTTCCCTACACCTAACGTTATAACCCATTTAAAAGCCCTCTTTGATAGTTTATCTTTGGTGCTTACGCCTAGTGGAGGAGGTTTTTGATCCTTTCCCAAGCCTATGGTAATCTATTTGCTATGACAGGTAGTGAGAGATATTTTCCGTTTTCATTTATGAGATTTATTTTGATGACACTTGAGAGATGTGAGTATCTAAACACTACTTGTGAGGTGCTAGTTTATAATCTCCGTGCTTATTATGATTGAAGTGGAACGATTATTTGTTGTAATTACTTTTATATTAGCATTAAATGACCCCTAACTTATATTTTGATTAGAATAAAAGCGCATTTGCTTGAGGACAAGCAAATCTCAAGTGTAAGGGTATTTGATGAAGCGAAAAGTGTACCGCTTTTAAGGGGTCATTTAAGCCTTAAATCGTATTTATTTGATCAAATATTGCCCTAAATCGTTCCTTTTGTCATTTTAGGTACTTTTGAGGAGAAATCTGGAAAAGGAGGCATTTTGGACGTTTTTGGAGCATTAAAGTGAAGAAAACGGCAAAGTCTCAAAAATTGGCTAAAAGTTACTCTTGACGGCGTCAAGATTTACTCTAGACGGCGTCATGCCTTGGCAAGAAAAGTTGGATGTGAAATTTACTCATGACGGGCCAGTGAAAATAGCATGTGAATTCTGACGGCGTCACGCTTTAACTTGATCGAGGGCGTCACGGCTTAAATCATAAGGGGACGGCGTCACGTTCATGGTTCAACGGCGTCAAGCCTTGATAAGCCAGAATGGATTTTTGAAGAGCTAAAGAGGGACGGCGTCAAGAAGGTCATCCGGGAACCCTAAAAGCGGCGAGGTGACGGCGTCACACTCCATAAGGTGACGCCGTCAGATCCAAAAATCTATATATAGTTTTCTAATTTTTTGTCATTAGAGGAGGGCTTAGTGTGTGGAATTTTGGGATAAAACCCTAAGACGATTTTAGCTACTTTTTCAGGGCTTTTTGCCTTGAGATCTTCCATGTTTCATTGAAAGATAAGTTATCAATTAATCATTCAATATGTCTATGTGTTGTTTGATTCTATCTTATTCTTGTCTTTTGTTTAACATGTTAGGCTAATTTTATCTTGTGTTTGCTTAGATCTAATGAAACCTAGCTATTGATTATTGGTTGTTAGTGTGTTGTTAGTTGTATTGGATGATTGTTTATCTATGTTAGGCTTAAGAAAACTGGCTAACTTCCTATTCGGTAACTTGCTTGAACGTCTTAAGAAACATGAACCAAATGCGTACTAAAGGTTTTTATGGTTGTATTTAATGCACAAGCGAATTCTAGTGATCCCATGTTAGGAGCTTCCTAGCCGGCTCGACATAGGAGTGAAGTAGGAGCTTGTAGAGTTGGGGAAGTAAGTACGCCACCCCACGAATGGTATTAAGGAATACACCCGTCATCCACGCGACTAATACACACTAATTAACCGGTAAAAGATAGTTAGGGAGTAAGGAAATCTAAGTAAACACATTTCTCTACACATAAGTTTCTCACCACATTTCATTTTTGTTATTTTATTTTATTTGCATTCGTAGTAATTTGGGTTAGTTGACTAGCAACTAATTCCGCCCACTCCTTCAAACCCGAGATTTTACTTGCTTTCATAAAAACTATAAAAACATAAAAAAGAATCTTCCTCAACCCTTAGACCTAATTAGAGTAGCCTTTCATACCTAACGAACACTATTCCCTGTGGAGAACGATCAATCCCCCGTACTTACCACTACACTATACTACATCGGTCAGGTACACTGCCTGGTGGGGTTGTAAGCCTCTTGGGATCCCTCGAGAGGTAAAACCTGTTGTAAGGTTACAAAACCACGCAATCATATCTTTTAGAAAAACATTTTTGGTAATAAATAAAAAGGTTTAATTCATTATAAATTTATGAATTCAAATTTTCAACCAAAATCAGTAAAAATGTTCCAGAAAAACCTTCCCCACAAAAAGACAAAACTGGGCAATGGCTAGGGAGGGCGGCCCCCTTAATTATACAAGGCGGCCCCCTTAATTTTAAGGGGACCGCCCCCCTATTTAAGGGGGTCGGCCACGCTCCAGTAGCCTTCCAGCTGTCCAGTTTTCTGCCTATAAATACCAGCCTTCCCCTGGATTTTTTCTCACCTTTTGCACTAAAAACTTTCTGTTGTATATCTCATTTCATATCTTCAAAAACCCTTTGATCATATAATCTTAAGCATTGGTTTCCAAGTGATCCAAGCTTCCATCATCCAAGTGAAAAAGAAGAATACTTCTATCAATCAAGACTAGAATGTGTACATAAGGTGTAAACATAAGTGACTAGATATGTATAGTGTGTAAGTAGTGAAGAAGGTGTATAAGTAGTTGTGGTGTAAAGAAGTCATGTAGAAGTTGTAAAGCCATGGTGTAGAAGTTGTGAAGTCGTCATGTAGAAGTCGTGAAGCCATAGCTTAGAAGTTGTGAAGTCGTCATGTAGAAGTCATGAAGCCATAGCTTAGAAGTTGTGAAGTCATCATGTAGAAGTCGTGAAGCCGTAGCTTAGAAGTTGTGAAGTCGTCATGTAGAAGTCGTGAAGCCATAGCTTGGAAGTTGTGAAGTCGTCATGTAGAAGTCGTGAAGCAATAGCTTAGAAGGTGTGAAGTCGTTGTGTAAAAGTCGTGAAGCCATAGCTTAGAAGGTGTGAAGTCGTTGTGTAGAAGTCGTGAAGCCGTAGCTTAGAAGTCGTGAAGCCGTTGTGTCGAAGTCGTGAAGCTGTCGTGAAGAAGTCGTGAATAAGTCGTGTACAAGTTGTGATTGAAGTCGTGAGATTGGTTCTAGCTACGATTAGAACTCGACATTTAGCTTTGTGTCGTTAAACCGGTGTAAGCGAAAGTTGTGTAGGGTTTTCTCCGCCAGAAGGGAGCTTGTTGAAGTAGTGTAGAAAACTCTCGAGCAAGGTGTGCTCGGGGAGTGGAGTAGGGCAAGGAAGGTGTCCTTGTAGCCAAACCACTATAAATTCCTCGTGTCTCGGTTTGATCTTTCCATCTCTTACTTATTTCTTTATATCATCATTACTTTCATACATATAGGCATATATAACTATTAGTATTAATTAGAAGTTGATTTCACATAAAGATCAATTTAAAACTCCATTCATAAAAAGAAAACTTTTATAATAAATCTAAAAGGATACACATATAATTAATAATATTGTTCAAGTATCATTTTTCATATAAACGCAAATCTAAGGTTTTAAAAGGAAACTAAGTTTTCATAATAAAATTAAAAAGACGTAAAACTATTCAACTCCCCCTTCTAGTTTTCCACAATCCACTTGATGACTGAACGAGCACGGAACAAGTATGAAGCTTGTTGATGAGAATGGTCATAAACAAGAGGATTTCTATTCTTTCAAAGATAAAGCGCACTTAAGCGTACACCTTTCTTTTCTTTGAGGAACGGGGCCTAAAGTGTTGTCTGCAGATGCCATTATGTTGACATTGAGGCCCAAGGCTTGAACTGCAGTGTTCAAACGTCATAAGTCATTGAAGAACGAGGCTTGAACTGATGTGTTCAAACGTCATTTGTGATTTCCCCTCATATGTTGTGAGCAGCCTGAGTCCAAATGTCAAAGGACGATCTGTATGACCTGCATTTGAAAACAGACGAAAATAGAGAGTTTGGAGTGTCGGATCCCCAATTTAAGTTGGGGTCCAGTTGGTTAGTGGGAACAGGAGCATCATTTGCCTGAGTCTCAGTAGAAGTTGGAATGCTAGTGGAAGTAGCCTTTTTCTGTTTGTTTCTACGTTGGTACATAGTTAACGATGTATGAGGATTGTTACAAAATCTCTCAGTGATGACACTTTCACTAGTACTAACATGTTTGGGTTGTATTAAAGGCACCGTTTCGGATTTAGTAGACCTAATTAAAGGGCAATGTTCTCCTACAGGGAATTTCCTTCCAGTTGGCTTCCATTGACGTACAGGCACTACTTTAGACTTAGTTATCCTAGTTAAAGGGCACTGTTCTCCTAAAGTGAATTTCCTTCCAGTGGGCTTCCATTGATAACCAACATTAGCAAACATATTTCCTGTTGCTTTCCAAGTTTGCTTGACATGTTTGGCTCTCCAAACTTGCTTGACATGGGTTTTGTTGGATGACTTCAAAAATTTCTCAACACATTTATCATGATTACCCGAAATTAAACAATCATTACATGTTTTGCAAAGTGAATTAGGATTTGAATTATGATTCCGTTTTTTCAAATCTGACTTATTGTTCCTCATGTGGTCTTTTAGTTTCTTCTTAGGAACACTTTTAGCTGGTGAAGTCCTATAATTCTTTATATTTCTCCTAGGTTTTGAATTGCTAGCTTTAGTGTCTCTGTTAACTCCTGTAGAAGAACTGATGGGAATCTTAGTCTTTTTCACTTCCAGTTGCTGAACATGTTTTGATGTGTTGGGATCTGAAGTTTCCAAGGGTGCCTCAAAGGTTACATGCTTGTTCTTTGTCATTGAGGATGATGCAATAAACCTATCTCGCTTGCTATCAGTCTTAGGACATGTGCCAATGACGTATTCTAAAAGTTCCTAAGATCGTTTAGTGAGGAAGCAGGCATCTACAACTGCACTATCAAGTGGTTTATCTATCCTATCCTCTTCTACGATCTCACGAAAGGTATCAAGGCCATTCTTAAGGTAAGTGAGATATACTTGATGAGCAGACCTATTGTTCTTAAGGGGAAGCGGAATAGGCACAACATTAATTGCTTACTTTCTACAAGCAGAAACCTTTGGAACAACATTATCACAAGTGATGATTGGCATTTTCCCTTTCACCTGAGTCTTTAGATTCTCAATCTCATTTAGCAAAGAAGTTATCTTTTCATTGTGATTGTTATGTGTGACTTTAATCGAGTCATATAACTCTTTGTAATGCTGTTTGATTTTTGAATTTTTAGCTTGAAAACACTCATTTTCATATTGTAATTTATTGATGGTGTCTTGATAGTGAAAATTCTGAGAATCTGAAGACGATGGTTTATGGGTGCCAATCACATCACTCTTATTTGATTTTAATTGGGCAATTTGGGCCCTCCATTTTCGAATCGTGTTAGTGTGAGCTTGAATTTTTTCATCTCGTTTGCTTAATTCAAAATATGCATCAAATTCAGGAGCATCCAAAGATGTCTTGGATTTTGAAATTTTAATTCTTTCTTTTAAATGTTGATACTTTAATTGCAAATTAAGATTATCAACCTCTAGTTTTGAAAAACGCCTAACCATGTTATCATGGTCATCATTTTGAATTTTCTCATGCAATTTCAAATTCTCCCCCTCAAGCTCAACAACACGATTCTGGGTAACATTCAATGCAATAGACAACTCATGAAATTGACAAGCAGTTAATGTAGAATCAGTAGCAGTATAAAATACATCCTGAGCAATACATCTAGCAATCAAATTCTCATTGGTGATGAGAATGTTCTTTCTCTCAATCTCACGACTCTTAAGTTCTATCGCATGTTGGGATACCTCATTTTCCATATCTTTAAACACTCCTTTCATCTCTTTTAATTCAGTTTCAAGGGTTTTTTGCATGCCCTCAAAATGTTCCTTAAGGAGTTTAAAGAATGGAATAACCTCAGTTAAGTAGCACCGTTTTGTTTGTTCAAAACCCCTTTCCCCTTCAGTAATTCCCGTTGGCGTAATTCTCTTCTTACATGTTTTATCAAAATCAGCAAATAGTTGACAAAGAACGTATATGCTAATTAGAGTTTTACATTCTGTGGGAAGAGTCAAAGGAACTAAGTGCTTGGGTGTATTGGGAGGATACACCGTTGCAGCCGCAATTTTCCTAAGGGGTGGAGTTTTGGCTTTAAGTTCATCGGCCTTTCTCTTTTCAATGTCCAAAGACCAAAATATTTGTTCAGGCGTCAACTTAGTTTGAGGTGCAAAGACAGTCAATCAATTTTCCTCATAGTAATCATGGGGTTTGATTATGATTCGATTGGCTATACATTTGGGATCCTTCATTTTTTCAGCCAATCTCTCTCTATTTCTTACTTCTATCTCATTACTCTCTTCAAATGATGACACATCGGGAGGGGCATGATCAGGCTTAATCATTACATTTGCATCATATAAGGCAGGTTGGGCTACTTTAGCACTCCTAAAGAAAGCTAATTTAGGTTCACCTACATTATGTTCACTATGTTTATCACACAACTTTTTATGCTTTTGAATCATTAGAGCAGTTTGTCTGGTTTGGTCTTGTGTGTACAACTTGTTTTCAATTTTATTCTTTAACGTTTTAAGTCTGGAAAAATCATTTAAGAGTTTTGTTTCTTTTTCTTTGAAATCTTGTTTTAGTGTATTAACACTTTCTTGAATCTCCTGTTTTTGTTTAACAGTCTGATCTAGTTGTTTTTGTAAAGAATATAACTCTTTTTTCAATGTTTCTTCCCTTAAATTACGTTCTGTTATGAATGTACGCATTTGACAATCCATTTTCTGCTCACGTTCAGTTAGCTCAAATTTTGCACGTTGTTCATATATGGCCACCTGATCTTTATAGATGTTAAGTCTAGTGGTCAAGGTGTCATCAGGGATAAACGTAGTGTACTCATGCAACACATAATCATCATTTATAACAGAAGATGCACTACTAGGTACAACAGACGCTTCGTTGTGATTCACATATTGTTCATATGGGATAACATCGCTATTACCCATATTAGCAGTATCTGACTCAACAACGTTTTTCTGTTGTACTTTGTCGGGAATCTTTTGTTCATGCAACACATTATCATCACTAATAACAGAAGATAACCCACTAGGTTCAACAGATGCTTCGTTGTGTTTCACATGTTGCACGTTGTTCATAGCAGTATCTGACTCAACAACGTTTGTCTGTAGCTGATGGAGCTCTTTCTTTTGAGAATTCGGGCACACAGAGTCCCTATCGGCACTAACATACTCAAACACGTTTATCTGTTGTACATCTTTGGGAATCTTTTGTTTGTCAATCATGTCATACAATTTGAGTACCTCAGAAATGACTGAATCCGTAGTTTTTGACATGATATAAACGCGCACGGGATTTTACAATTCTATGATTTAAACCGAGAAATAGATTCTTTCGCGGGATTTTACAAAAATCAAGAATAAACCGTGAAATGATAACTTGAATGTGTTATGATGAAAGTTTGGATCGATAATGATTAGTGATTGTATGTTAGGAGTGGTGATTTGGTTTGGTTGATGCAAGTTGTTATGGTGAAATTTTGGTCTGAAAACTTAAAACCTCAATAACTTCATTTTGGAACAATTCCAGGCTTTGAAATTTGGGTCGAATGAATAAAGTTATGCAACGTGTCCTTCTACTCGGTCGCACGGTCATTTTGACAGGTAATTCGCTGAAAACGGAGTTACTGTTCAAAAGTTATGGCCGTTTGAAGTTTTGACATAAAAAGTCAACTTTGGTCAAACCGCAACGAGTCAAAACGCAACAAGTCAAATCGCAATTAACCAAATCGCAATACGTCAAATCGCAAGTATCAACTCGCAATGTCAAATCGCAACTGGTCAAATCGCCATCAGTCAAGTCGCAACTAGTCAAATCGCAATGACTCAAATCGCAAAGATCCAAATCGCAGGCTCACTCAAATCGCAACCCAGAAATACCCAAATCGCAAGTCACAATAGGACAAAACTGTCACTTTCTTGTGATTTGTCTTCTTTCCCTTTTTAAGTAAAACGCCAAATCGCAACAGACCAAAACACCAAATCGCAACCTAACAATACTCAACTTAACTCAAATCGCAACAATGAAAAGTGTTACCGAGAGTCAAATCGCAAGGAAGAATAAGCACAAAACACCACTCGAATTTGCTCAAACACCCAATAAATGGATGAAACACGCTATCCAACCACTAAACTAAGCTTATACCACTATCCTAAACAAGAAAGTACAAGCTTTTAACTAATCAAACCACAAACAAGGTCGAATCAATGTGTTTCCCTAAAAACTAGTCGAACCAAGAAAGAAAACACAAAAAACAATAGAAAATCCGAGTACCCACACACCAAAAGATCAAACCAAGGCGCTTGATACCAATTGTAGGATACTATAATATCAAACACGTATGGTACTTGTGGTTTTGGATCGATTCTAGAGAGATAAAGAGATGAGAATGGAACCTTGAGAGAGAAAGTAAGTAATATTAGATTGTAAGAATGAGAAGGTCCAACCCTTCCCACACTTGGGAAGGGGTATTTATACTACTAGCTAAGTTGCCCCTAGTGGGCTGTGGAGTGAGCTGACAGAGGGTAAAGACCCGACCCAACTCCACAAATACTAATATAACTAAACTAATACTAATAATACTAATAATCCTACGAGCTACATAAATGCCAAATAGATACTCGGGGTGACCGAGTCTTTCATATGAATATTTATATTCCTAACATATCTCACCACCACACCCGGAGAACCGACCAGTTTCTCCTACCTACACCCCACTTACTGACGACCAGTACATGCAGACTCGGCAATGGTTGCCTGCAGAAGAGTCAGATACACCTTTACTTACTCCACCACCCACACCTGCACCGGTAGCCCGGTACAAACAAGTCAGGATCTTAGAACCATATGAACCCGAACCATTCATGACACCATTTAGGAGTCACCCCAATGGTTGCATTAGGATACATACACCTCGCCTGAGGGTACGCCTACCTATTGTGCCGATTATACCACCATTTCCACCCTATTCCCCTACTTCACCCCTAGATATGATCGGGATGACACCCCCATCATCACCCGAGTACCAGTACGCATTACCCCCACTATGATTATCATCACCTCCACCGTCGGTTAGACTCGACCACTTATTCAAGCAACTCACCCAGACTTACCCATTTACACCCCACCAGCGGGAGCCGGCTCCAGAGGAGGATTTACCCTCTTCGAGTCGAGATCGTACAGTAGGTCCCAGTCATCCATCTTCACCATCATTACCATTTCCACCCGGTTTCACTCCTCCAGCTCAAGTATTCGAGACTGGAGAGAGCTCACGGGCAGCAGTAGCCCGCACCCCTACTCCATCCTCCATCATGATGCGTCTGGAGCGTTATGAGAGGCAGATCGATACCCTTCTGGGTATAGCTGACCGGACACCGTTGGACCGCCCCGAGATGGTCAACGGCACTCTACATAGCATCGTATCCGACAGGATAGAGCTTTAGGATGGTCTGACTAGGATACGGTCAGAGATGTCCGAGACCCGCACCCACATAACAGTCTCACTATGGGAGGGACAGAGACATATTGTGAAAGCTTTGGAAGCATGCCTCAGAGCCGACACCTTAGAGAACCTTGTGGAAGACATGCAGGTCCAACATCAGACTGACATACAGAGGCTTCTGGAGCAGATTACACAGCTCACAGGGCCCATGGACGAGACTTCCAGCAGCTAGATATAGTTTACATCTGTATAGTTTTGAGGCATCTTAGCCTGCCGCATGTGGCATTAATAAAGGACCTTGTAATCATTCTGTTATGTAACACAATTGATTCAAGTTATTAATATACGTTGTTGGTTATGATTTACTATATATTGATGTTGATTTATGCTACTGTGGTTGTTCATGTGTATTGTGATTGTATCCAGACATGTCGTGATGTTACTTGTGATTGTCATGGTTCTTTGAATGATACAAATGGAATGTAAATACAAACACATAATAAAATTTCAAAAGAAACTTGATGAATGAAGAGAAAGTTGTTGAACTTCAGCCTTTGTAGATGATGAATCATCTTGTTCCTTAGCAATCCTATACCAAGAGTTGATCATTTACTTACGATAATACCCAAACATGTCGTGATTTTTATGATTCTCAATTGGTTATAATTTCACATTGTGACAATATTGTTAGTAATTATATACAAATTTCCTATTACTCAATGTATTCTAACATGGTCACTATGTGAGTTCTAAATCTATATTTTCTTGTGGTATTAACAGAAAAATGCCTCGCATAAGAAAAGAAACTGCCACTCCCGCAACAGCTATGACTCCTGAAGCTATCTAAAAATTGGTAGTTGATAGTGTTGCAGCAGCTCTAGAGACTCAAGCGGCTACCACGGCCCGCTCGAGCAACAACAACCGATCCACTGCTGAAAGCGAGGCATCTGCGTCTCGCAAATGCACATACAAAGATTTAATAGGTTGCCAGCCAACTTATTTCAAAGGTTCCGAAGGAGTCACCGAACTAGCTCACTGGTTTGAGCGTACCGAAACGGTATTCTTGCGGTGCAACTGTCCAGATAATAGCAAGGTTACCTTTGCTACGGGAACACTTCTGGAAGATGCCGCATCATGGTGGAACTCTGCCGCCCAGACCATGGGTATGGAAGAAGCCTATTAGATGTCCTGGATCGAACTGAAAACTAAACTGCTAAAGAAATACTGTCCTCGAACAGAAATTAGGAAACTGGAGGAAGAATTCCACCAGTTAATTGTAAGGGGGAACGATTTAAGAACCTACAACAAAAGGTTACAGGAACTGTCGGTACTATGTCCAACTATGGTGCCAGATACTGAAAGGGCACTGGAAGAGTATGTAGAGGGACTACCTCAAAACATCGAGGGGAACGTCACCTCGTCAAAACCGGAAACTATTGAGGAAGCTATCACAATAGCTCAACGATTATTGGAAAGAGAAATCGGACGGAGCTCTACCTCCGCAACCAATGATCACAAACGAAGTCTCGATAATCGTGGAACCACCACCCACAACAACCACAACAACAACAACAGAAACCCCAACAACAACCACAACAACTACCACAACAACAACAGGAACCCCAACCACAACAACAACAACAACAACCGCAACCACAACTACCAACAGAACCGCAACAACCACCACCACCAACAGAACCGCAGACAAGAAGCTGCTAGAGCTTATGTTGATGCACCCACTGGAGAAAAAGTCTATACTGGAACCCAACTCCAGTGCAACCAATGTAAACTACATCACACTGGACCTTGTCGTGCAGTTTGCGGCAATTGCCGAAAAGTGGGTCACAAAACCTCTGACTGCCAAGCCATGGGCGCAAATACACCGCCCATAGCAGTAGTGTGCCACGGTTGTGGTAAACAAGGACATTACAAGAAAAACTGCCCGAACAACGTTGCTCGTGGAGAGCATATGTGCTTGGTGATGGGAACGCACCATAGGAACCCGGCGTCGTCACGGGTACTTTCTTACTGAACCAATACAATGCTAAAATATTATTTGATTCTGGAGCTGATAACAGCTTTGTGTCTACCTCATTTGCTTCACTGCTTAATATTACCCCCGTAGAACTAGACACTACATATGAAATCGAAATAGCTAACGGAAACCTCATAGGCACCAACAAAATGATCAAAGGTTGCACCCTAACTCTTTTAAACAAACCTTTCCCTATTGATCTCATGCCTATCAAACTCGGTAGCTTTGATGTCGTTATTGGCATGGATTGGTTATCCAAACACCACGCCCGAATCATCTGTGACGAAAAAGTTGTCCAGATCCCACTTGATGGCGAAACTCTTATCGTTCGCGGTGATCACATCAAAACCCGACTCAACATCATCTCATATATCAAGACAATGAAGTACCTGAACAAAGGATGTCACGTATTTTTAATTCAAGTGATGGAGGATGAAACGAAGGAGAAACAACTCGAAGAAGTGCCTGTTGTCAAGGACTTTTCTGAAGTATTTCCAGAAGACTTGTCCGGTATTCCACCAGTTCGGCAAGTAGAATTTCAAATTGATTTAGTGCCTGGAGCAGCACCAGTTGCTAAAGCACATTATCGGTTAGCACCTTCCGAAATGAAAGAACTGTCTGAGCAGTTGAAAGAGCTGTCAGATAAAGGTTTTATCCGACCAAGTTCATCACCTTGGGGAGCACCGGTCTTATTTGTCAAAAAGAAAGACGGAACTTTTCGAATGTGTATTTGATCAGTTGCAAGGATCGAGTGTCTACTCAAAAATCGATTTGAGATCTGGATATCACCAGCTACGAGTCAGGGAAGAAGATATTCCCAAAACAGCCTTCCGAACACGTTACGGGCATTATGAATTTCAAGAAATGCCATTTGGTCTCACCAATGCACCCGCAGTGTTCATGGATTTAATGAACCGAGTATGTAAACCCTACTTGGACAAATTCGTGATCGTGTTCATCGATGACATCTTAATCTACTCACGCAGCAAAGAAGAACATGCTGAACACTTGAGAACCATTTTGGAGTTGCTCAAAAATGAAAAGTTGTACGCAAAATCCTCCAAATGTGATTTTTGGATCCCTACGGTACAATTTCTTGGCCATATCATCAACAGTCAAGGTATCCACGTAGACTTGCAAAGATTGAAGCGGTTAAAGGTTGGACATCTCCTACCACCCCAATCGAGATTCGTCAATTTCTAGGTCTCGTTGGTTACTACCAAAGGTTCATAGAAGACTTTTCAAAGATTGCAAAGCCTTTGACAGAATTGACCCAGAAAAACAAGAAGTATATCTGGGAAGAGAAACAAGAGTCGGCTTTTCAACTCTTAAAATAGAAACTCTGTGAAGCACCCATTTTAGCACTACCTGAAGGAAGCGAAGACTTCGTGGTGTATTGTGATGCATCACATCACAGTTTAGGTGCAGTGTTAATGCAAAGAAGCAAAGTGATAGCTTATGCTTCTAGACAGCTTAAGAAGAACGAGGAAAACTACACCACTCATGATCTAGAATTAGGAGTAGTGGTTTTTTCTCTTAAGATTTAGAGACATTACTTGTACGGTACCAAGTGTACGGTTTTCACCGATCACAAAAGTCTTCAACACATAATGGATCAGAAGGAGCTGAACATGAGACAGCGCCGATGGTTAGAATTGCTCAACAATTACGATTGTGAAATTCGCTACCACCCCGGTAAAGCGAATGTTGTGGCTGATGCCTTGAGCAGAAAAGAAAGAATCAAACCTCTCCAAGCCTGATCTCTACGAATGACCATTTGTTCACCCCTTCCATCACAAATCCTCATAGCTCAAGCAGAAGCTCTCAAAGAAGAAAATAGACCCCATGAGAAGATTTACGGTATGCCCGAGAATGAAAATGGTTTTGTAAAAAGATCAGACGGTATGTTGTGTTTCAAAGAAAGATATTGGGTTCCTCTCTACGGAGGTATTTGAGATCTCATCATGCATGAATCTCACAAATCCAAGTACTCAATTTACCCAGGTTCTGATAAGATGTATCAGGACCTCAAAAAGATCTACTGGTGGCCCAACATGAAAGCCGACATCGCTGAGTATGTTGGGAAATGTTTGACTTGTTCAAGAGTTAGGGCGGAAAGTCAAAAGCCATCGGGATTGCTTGAACAACCTGAACTACCAGTCTGGAAATGGGAAAGAATTACCATGGATTTCATTACCAAACTACCAAAGATGTCAACTGGATTGGACACCATCTGGGTCATCATTGATCGTCTCACCAAATCCGCTCATTTCCTACTAATCAAGGAAATTGACGAGATGAGCACTCTCGCTCAGTTGTACCTCAAGGAAATAGTGACTCGACATGGAGTTCCAATCTCCATCATCTCAGATAGAGATAGCCGATTTACCTCAAGATTTTGGCAAACTCTACAAAAAGCTCTAGGTACATGTCTAGATATGAGTATCGCTTATCACCCTCAGACTGATGGGCAGAGTGAAAGAACGATCCAAACCTTAGAAGACATGCCCCGAGCATGTGTTATAGACTTTGGAAAAGGTTGGGATAAACACTTGCCATTGGCTGAATTTTCTTACAACAACAATTAACATGCGCGGCACCATTTGAAGCACTTTATGGTAGAAAGTGCAAATCGCCTGTTTGTTGGACAGTAGTTTGTGACATACAACTCACAGGACCAGAACTGATACACGACACAACAGAAAAGATTTTTAAGATCAGGAAACGACTACAAGCTGCTTGTGACAGACAAACGAGTTACGCTGATGTAAGACGAAAACCCATGGAATTTCAAGTCGGTGACAGGGTTATGTTAAAAGTTTCCCCGTGGAAGGGAATGGTACGCTTCGGAAAGCGTGGAAAGTTGAATCCCAGGTACATTGGACCATTTAAAATCCTTGAAAGGATTGGTCCAGTTGCTTACAAACTTGAGCTCCCAGAAGAACTCAGTAGAGTACACCCCACATTTCACGTTTCATAACTAAAGAAATGTTTGTCAGATGAAACCCTTGTCATCCCACTAAAAGAAATCAAACTTAATGACAAACTCGTATTCACAGAAGAACCAGTAGAAATAATGGATAGGGAGGTGAAACAACTAAAGCAAAACCGTATTCCCATTGTCAAAGTTCGATGGAACTCCAAACGAGGACTAGAGTACACATGGGAACGTGAAGATCAAATTCGCGACAAATACCCCCATTTATTCCCATAGACACCCTTAACAACTATCTTAGATTTAATTCCGAGGCGGAATTCTGTTTGACGGGTATGTATTGTAGCAATCTGTAAAATTCCCTAGTAATTTATACATTGCTAATCAAGTATTAAATTCTAATACAGTTCAATTAACCATTTTTATGGTCAAAATTTAAAATTTTGTTAACACATTACAAACACATTGGAACGAGCTCACACACGGACCACAAATAATCCAACACACTCATTATAACCAAACGGATCAAACCACTATTCCTAGCCCAAGTATTTGGCCTGTTACTATTCCAATGCCCAACCCAACATTATAAGTTTATTAAATCTCATATAACTCACTCGATTGAACACACTTCACTTTGCCCCATTTTCTTTCAAATTTGACACACATGTTATACGACATTTTACTCATCTCGAATCCTCACCCACCAAATAATTAGTATGTCGAATCCCATTTACTCATTCGAATGTTTGGTTGCTTAACGAGACACAAAGTAAACCCCCATCGAGACATGTATAATCTCACTCAATGATTAACCCGTTTTTATCCAACTTGACACAACTTATTTTTCCCTAGCATATTCGATATTCTATGATCGAATATAAGCCTAAGAGTTCATTTCTCACCTTTTCCCACAATATGGCACGTTAAAATAATCGTTTGGACCTTTAGGTATATCGTACAAAGTATATATATGTACATGTACATCTTACTCGAGATGACCAAGCTTATACCCAAACCCTCCTCCTAAGCTACTACATACTCGAGTATTATTCTTATTCCTCTGCTAACAAATCAAATCAAGAAACTTGTGGGAGTATTATACTATATATCGAACCATAATACATGTATATATACATGCACATTAAACTCTTTTCACACACACAAGTTTTATCCATTTTTACTAAGTATTTCCTCTCCAAGTCGAACCCTCAAGAAGCCAGAAGCATTCTCCCATTCGTTCGAGCCAAGTTCTAGTCGTATAACACCCTATTCGGATCTTTGGTGATCGTTTACGCGAGCTACACCCATATTTCCCTTATTCTTGATCATTCGAACGTATAAACACCACCTTAAAGGTGTTGTAAGTCTTCCTAAACCCTTCTCAATTCATTCTTATCGATTTATAACATCTCATGCATTGTTATATAATTTATTTCGATCGTATGTTCATTTTATTGCTTTTTACGAGTTCTTTTATTTATTTCTTTCGTTTATACGCAATGACCTCCTTCATGGATGGCTAAGAACTCGTGTTTTACATTTACTTGACACTTACATACTCGTTATATTGCTTATCGCACTTCATTTTACTTATTTATCGAATCGCATATTTCATTTAACACATTATATATGTCATTTTCATATTCTTTTAACCATGTTATATCGACTAAGAAATGGACCAATAAAATCGGATACATACACACACCATATCATTTTTATTGCTTATCTCGATTCTTCATAAGCTCATTTATTAAGTTGATGTTTTAAGTTTCCTTTAATAAGCTCGTTTAAGCCCTTTTTAAAGTCACAAGTAATCGCTACTCGGACCTATTGAAAACTCACTTATTTACTGATTGGGCTTAATAGCCCAATAAGCAGTTTTTAAGCTTTATCGATAAGCTGTGGTAATAAGCACTTTTGCAACATTTTTAATCTCATTAAACAAGCCCAAAATTAAGCCCACTTTGTTTTAAAACACCTCGAATCGAAAAACGTTAATGGGCTTTGTTTTTAAATCGTTAAAGCCCATTTAGCTTAAAAATAAGCACTTCGAATTATAAGCAGTTGATTTTGACTTGAATAAGCTTTATTAAGCTATAAAAACTCTCGAAAAACCTATCACCCTCTTTTTGTAAATTTTGGACTAAGTTTGCAAAGAATATTACTATTTGGGTTAAAAGTGTAAAGTTTGTATATTTATGTTGCAAATTGTTAAATTATTAACTTAAGGGTGGGAATTGATAAAACTATAAACAGGAAGTTTATTATGTCATTTTAGAAACATTTGAACTAAAATGTAATAAATATGTAACCAAAGACTAACGGTGCAAAATTGACACCGTTATGGTAGAAAGTGTAAAATTGGTAAAAGTACAAGGACAAAACTGTAACTTTAACACTTACATATTTTATTTTATAATTTACACTTTCCCACTCATTCATATGCATTTTTACGTTTTGTTCACATATTTAATTCCGTTACGTTTAAATTTATATATAACAAATTTTAACGACTAAATTTAACGTTTCGTTCAAACACTTTTGAGGAAACGATATTTATGGAATCAATGACATAAAAACATGATAATATTATATATAATATTATTTTTGAACTTTAAGCATTTTAAGCATATCACTCACACTCATCACACACCAAATCGTTATCCGTTACTCGTTTTCACACTCACTATTCATATTAAGTCATAAATACCAAATTCTCAGACTTCACTATTATCCAGGTCGTGTGTTGAAGCCGTTTTCGTAATTTCACTTGATTTCACATTTCCACCTTGCCAGTTACACACAAGGTGAGTCATAGCTCCACTTTTACTCATTTAACAAGTTTACACTCTATGGGGGAGATACATGCTACAAACTAAAACACAAGTATTTTCAAGTAGTTTTGTATGCTTCACCTTATATGATATTGACTAAGTTACTCAATTGCCAAAAGCCCCTCACATCATGAACCATTAATCACTTGCGAGTGAACGCGAATATAGTGAATAGATCTATTGGAGGCTGACTGCCTATTCCACTAATGCCTTGACAAATAGCCTTAGTTGCTAGTCGGATTAGTCGCAATGCACTATATTTGAAGGAAATAGGCAATGGCAAAACACCTATTACACGAGGGCCCCACACCGATTACTACACTGTTAACGTTTGCGTGTCATGAGACTTAGGGCAATATATACAACTGCAATATCACCATTTTAAACTTGATTGTAATACACAGGCAATCATTACTTGTGTTTCCAAACTAATTATTATTACAAACTCTATGATTTCACTCAACAATTTTGTTGACTTTTTAGCATGTTTATCTCAGGTAATTAGCGGAGCAGACAAGGCACGGAGCGGGCAATAAACTCAGGGTTTTTAATGTGGTGTAAAATAAATCTTGTCATTCACTTTCAAACTACTACACTCTTTTATGGGATGTTTGCAACTCTGATATTTTCACTTTTTGTACTTCAACTTTTATTTGAATGACAAATACTTTTAAAACGCCTCTTTCGAGCCGTTTACTATTATTATGACAAAGATCCTCCCCGTAATACCCTGATTAGTCTTCCGCTGTTAACTTATAATTTAGGGGGTGTTACAGATTCTTACTCAATGAAAGATATGGAAATATCTTGGTTAGATTTGGTTAACATTTTTGTAGATATTCTGTCAGGTTCCCACGGAACCAAAATGGTACACGGACGGATCCCTACATTTGGATCCGTCCCATCCGTGGGTTAATAATCTTGTTGACTATAAATAGCAGCCCATTGTTTAAAGACTTCTTATTTGATCATCACTTGAACATACATTCTCTCTACCCTTTTGCATACATTTAGATCAGTAGATAACCATGTAGTAACATACATTAATCACCCTTGTTGGGAATTAAATTAAGCAGTTGGTACGGTTCTTTATAAGTTAGTACGGTTGAACAGTCGCTGAAGAATACAAGAACAGTTAGTACTGCTGATGAAGAGAAGTTCGTACTGCTTACAAGATCAAGATGAAACCGTATGAAGATAAATATGGAATTGATATGATGTATATCTTATTTGTATAGATTGATACGAATATAGTTTACTTGTAAAGGACTCTTTGTGCTATAAAAAGAGATCCTCAGTTAGGGTTTTAATATATCCATATATCCCATAAGAACAAGCATTATTAAGAGCTTCACGTTTATTCATTGTAATCGTTTAATATATTGAAGCAAAGTGTTTGGTTAAACAATTGTCTTGTTATTCTTATTGGTACATTCATACGATCACACAATCACCAAACACATATTCTTCTAAGTACTTGGTAGTAAATTCCGCGTGCTATCAAGTATATACTCAAAGTATCCCCAACACAACTCGTGTGTTTAGATCCGGTCAAGTGGTATCAGAGCCAGGTTCCTGATACTTTGAGTTTAGAAGATCCAGAAGTATTTACTCACTAGAAACCAAGAAGATGGACATGGAGACACCTCAAACCTCAATCCTTGCTAAACTCCCCATGCTGAAACAGAATGAATACGATTTATGGCGGCTCAGAATAGAGCAATAATTCATGGTGCAAGACTATGCATTATGGGATATCATTATCAATGGTGATTCCTTCAAACCAATTTCTGTTGAAGAAACACGTGCTGATGGTTCCAAGATCACAAAGCTTAACACTGAGCCAGTTACAAACGAGGAGAGAATTAAAAAGAAGAATGATCAGAAGCCTCGAAATTTTACTAATGGCACTTCCTAATGATCAAGTGCTGAATTTTAGTCAATATGAGACTGCTAAGACCCTTTTTGAAGCAGTGGTGGAAAGATTTGGTGGCAATGAAGCTACCAAGAAGGCACAGAGAACCTTACTTAAACAAAGTTATGAGAACTTCACTGCAACAAGCAATGAAACTTTGGACCATATCTTCAATAGGCTTCAAAAGATCATCAGTCAACTTACTGTGTTGAAGATTGTGATTCCACAGGAAGACCTCAACATGAAGTTTCTAAATAGTTTACCTGCTGAATGGAACACTTATGTTGTGGTTTGGAGCAATAAACCAGAGCTGGAGAAAATGACAATGAATGAGCTTTACAACAATCTTAAGATTGTTGAGCAGAAGGTGAAGAAGAGTGGTAGCACAAGTTCTAGTTCAGGGAATATGGCTTTCTTATCTTCTTCAAACAGTTCGAATCATGAAGATGAAGAAGCAGTTGGTACTGCCAAACCAACAGTTAGCACTGCTAGTGGAAAAACTAGTGATGTTGGATTGACTGAAGAGACCATATATGCATTTGTTGGGAATTCTGCTAAGGAAGAATTCTACTGATGGTTACTGCTGATGAATATGCTGAAGTAAAGATTCTGCTGAAGATTGTTTCTACCGAAGTATAGATTGTGCGGAATGTGTTTCTGCTGATTGATAGTTTCCGCGTATTATGTTATTAGTTAGGATATGCATGAGTTTATTTAGAAAGTGATATTGCATATCTTAGATAGTTTTTAGATTATACGTTTCTTGTGAAACGGTTTAGGGTTGTTTAGGGTTCCTTGTCTATAAAAGGAACGCATCATTATGTATTATGTACGAGTTTAGAAAAACACTTTTAGTATTAATCAAAAGATCCATAGAGGATCAAATCGTTCTTAGTAATCGTGTTCTTACTTGTGTTTGTTTTCCGCTATAGAATACAAGTAACTTAGACTTTCTTTTAGTGTGTTTGTGATTACATAAACATTACTAACGATCCACGAGCTCACGAAGATCTATCAAGGTCTTAGTTTCAACAAGTGGTATCAGAGCCTCGTGAGAGTCTCTGTGTTACTAGGAACACCTTCACGTTTACACCCTCTCACACCCTATAACAATAACAATGCCTGGATCAGACGATGAATCTGAAGTTCACAGCAACAACAACAATAACAACAACCAAAACACCACATCTATGCAACAACTCAATCTCACCAACAGCAATGCAAAGTTTCCTTACCTTAAGAAGGAAGAATATGAATTATGGGCGATGAAGATGCAGAACTGGATCACCAATATTGATTGGAATCTTTGGGAAATTGTCCGTAAAGGAAACAGTTTGAAGAAGCACTCCAAAGATGCTGATGGTGTTGTTTCGATTCTTCCTCCTAAATCTGCTGAAGAGGTTCTTGCAGTACAAAGAGAAAATAAAGTGAGAACCATTCTCCTTCAGGCTATTCCAGATGATCACATGGGAGACTTTCACTACATGGAGGAAGCAAAAGATATCTGGATGGCAATCAAGGCTAGGTTTGGTGGGAACGATGAGTCAAGAAGGATGAGGAAGTCAATGTTGAAACAGCAGTTTCAAGAGTTCCAAATAACTGAAGAGGAAGGTATTCACAAGGGGTATGATAGGTTCCATAAGATTTTGAGCCAGATGAATCAGCTGAAGGCCAGACCAGATAATGAGGACTGCAATGCAAAGTTCCTGCGATCTTTACCTCCCTCATGGCTACAAGTGAGCATTGCACTCAAAACTAAAGGTGGTCTTGATATGCTTTCTTTTGATGATCTCTACAACAAGCTTAAAACTCTTGAGCCTGATGTTAGAAGCCCCATTCGTTCATCAAACCCTACTTATTCAGCTTTTGTGAGCACCACCTCCAACAAGCAGACTCAGGCTTCAAGTTCAAGCTCCTCAGTAACATCTTCCTACTCTCAACCACAGTCCAGTGGTGTAATGGAGGATGTACTCCATTCTTTTGTTGCTGATTATGAACATCAGCAGCATCTTGCTTTTGAGGATTTTGATCAGGTGGATCCTCTTGATTTGGAAGAGATGAATCTAAAATGGCAGGTGGCCATGCTTACCTTAAATGTCAAGAGGTTTGAAAAGAAGTCTGGAAGAAAGTTCGGGTTTCAGGGACGAGATCCAGCTAGGTTTGATAGAAGGAAGATCAAGTGCTATTCATGTGGTCAGTTGGGTCACTTCTCTAGAGAGTGCAAGGATAGGAAGACTGGTGATGAAGTTCGGTATTCAAGCTATCAGAAGAATCAAGTGAATGCTGAAAACCCCAAAGCCTTGGTCACTCTGGATGATCATATCAACTGGAAGGTGCATGAACCTGAGAATGATGATAATACAGATGTGAATGGATTGCTGGCTAGCTGTTCTTCAGAGGATAAGCATAGTCACACTGCCTTTATGGGCATATCTCAGGTACAAAATTGTATATTTGGTTGTAGTGAAAGGTATAATGAACTTAAAAAGGAATATGATGAATTGAAACTTAAATATAATGAATGTTATATAGATGTTAAGGCTTATAAACACTCTTTAAAAACTCTAGAAAGACAAAAAGTTTGGTTTCAGAAGAATGAGGTCGCTTATGATGAAAAGATAGGGGTGTTAGAGAGAGATTTACATTGTGCTAAAATTGATTTAAAGCGTACTGAGAAAGAAAAGGCAGAGGTAGTGTTAGAAAAACAGGAAGTACAGACTAAACTAGACAATAGCTTGGCTAGGTTTGATAAATGGAAAGATTCATCTAAAAATCTAAACAGGTTAGTTAATAGTTCTATGTCTGTAAAAAACTAAGTTTGGTTTAGGGTATGGTGACTACATAGGGAAAGATCAATTTTATGACCCTAATGAGTATAGTGTTTTTGACCCTGAACCTGTAGACTATCAAGTTCCTGTTAAGTTTGTCAAGGAAGGTGAATTACATGCTGTGCCTGGACCTATTAGGGGAGAACACATGCCATCTAGCACCACCACCTCTGACTTTGATGGATCACACCATCTTTATGGCAAAAAGTCAAGTGACTTGCCAGACCCTAACTCTAATTCTGCTGACTTTGTCTCTTGTTCTGACAGTGAAAAGTCCTTTGACCAAGGGTCTACCACATATACCAGTTGTGATTCAAGTGAAAAGTCAGACCCTACAAAGACCTCTCCCAAGCCTACACCCAAGACACCCTACAAGTCTGTTAGAATTGCTGCTGAGGATGTGAAGTCCAAGACAGTTTCTTCTGAAGACTTGTCTTTTAATTCTTTGCAAAATAATGTTTCTAATTCTGTCAAAAACAATCCTATTAATGTTAATGGTTTGAATAATTCTACATGTAATGGAACATCTTTTTCTTTTAATAAATCTTCTAAAAAGAAGAAATGTTTTGTGTGTGGAAGTAAATCTCATCTAATTAAGGATTTTAATTTTCATGAGCAAAGAATAGGTGTTGATCAGACTAAACCAAGACCAAAGTGGACAAATGTTCAGAATATTCCACCATATGTTCCACAAGCAACTCATAGGGCCAGCAATTCTGCTGATAGACATTCTGCTGATAGACATTCTAAGTCTACTAGGAGAAGATATGTTGCTAGACCATTTGTGCAACCCACTAGTTCCTATTTTCAGAATGATTATTGGCCTGACTATATTGACCCACTGTATATGGGTATGGGATATTGGGATACTGCTGTTAAGCCCTCAGCAGGTTGTTTCTGGACTAACAAGGGACCTCATCTTTATAGAAGGTCCAAAAACAATGGTGGATCTTATCAATCTACATGGCCTACTTCTTATGATCCACAAGGCAGGCTCAAGTCAGTAATGACTTGAGTCTCCAAATGTGTACTAACATTTGTATAATTTTGTTGTATATGTAGGATCATCCTTTGAAAAGTAAAGATGTTGGCATTATAGATAGTGGTTGTTCAAGGAGTATGTCAGGAAACAGGGACATGATGCATGATTTTGTACCCATTCAAGGAGGAGGCAATGTGACCTTTGGTGGAGGAGATGGCAAAATCACTGGGTATGGAACTATCAGAACACCTCACTTGGACTTTGCAAATGTGCTCTATGTGAAGGAACTGCAACACTTCAACTTGTTCTCAGTATCTCAATTATGTGATACCAAGAACAAGGTCTTCTTCTCAGAGGATGAATGTCTTGTACTATCTAAAGACTTCAAGCTTCCAGAAGATACCACAATTCTGCTAAGAGTTCCCAGAAAATACAATTTATACACATTCAACTTGAATGAAGTCCAACCTGAAGGTGATCTGACATGCTTGGTGGCTAAAGCATCCCTGGATGAGTCAACTAAGTGGCATAGAAGGATGGCTCATGTTAATTTCAAGACCATTAACAAACTCTCTAAGCTTGGTCTAGTTCATGGGCTTCCCTCCAAAGTCTTCACCAATGAACACAATTGTGTTGCCTGCAACAAGGGGAAGCAACACAGAGCTTCATACAAAGCCATTACAGCTGTGAGCACTATCTCAGAACCTCTTCAATTGCTGCACATGGATCTTTTTGGTCCAGCTCAAGTCAGGAGTATTGATCTCAAATCCTTCTGCCTGGTGATCACTGATGACTATAGCAGGTTTTGTTGGGTATTCTTTTTGAGAACTAAAGATGAAACATATCCAATCTTAAAAGAGTATATTACCCTTGTTGAAAACCAGCTAAATAAAAAGGTTAAAGGGATTAGGTGTGATAATGGGACAGAGTTCAAAAATGCTGTTTTAATAGAACTTTGTCAGTCTAAGGGGATAAAAAGGGACTATAGCACTCCAAGAACCCCACAGCAAAATGGGGTTGCAGAAAGAAAGAATAGGACCTTAATAGAGGCAGCAAGATCCATGCTTGCAGACTCTAAATTACCCACTATGTTCTGGACTAAAGCAGTAAGCACTGCTTGTTATGTTTTGAATAGGGTATCCATCACTAGACCTCATATCAAGACACCTTATGAACTTCTCACTGGGAAAGTTCCTGATATTCATTACCTTAAACCTTTTGGTTGTCAGGTGACCATTTTGAACACTAGTGACCCCCTAGGAAAGTTTGATGAGAAGGCAGATGAGGGGTTTATTGTGGGATATTCAGCTCATAGTAAGGCTTATAGGGTATATAATTTAAGTTCTAAAAAGATAGAGGAGACACTTAATCTGAGATACCTAGAAAATAAGCCTCATGTTCAAGGACAAGGTCATCCTTGGTATTTTGACTTGGATTACCTAACTGATTATTTGGGCTATACTAGATATGTTGCTGAACAATCTGCAGGTACAAAAGAGTCTCCTACTAACAATGCAGGTACCCTGGAAGAGGACTCAGGAAGTGAGTCTGAGCATGATGAACATACTATTGTTGTACCTTCTTTTCCTCCTAACCATGTTGAAGGAGATACTTCTGGGGAGATTGAAGATTTGTCACACTATGCAGAGGACCTTGCTAGACTCAAGAAGCAAGAATTTGCAGCCAATCAAGAAGCTGAAAGACTTAGTGAGGAGTCAGCACAACCCTTCAGTGGAAACCAGGATTCTGCTGATCCTTCACATGTTTCTGCTGATGTTGCCAAATCTGCTGATGGGTCTTCTGACGGTTCTCCCATGACTAATAGTGTGTCCACAGACTTTGAGGAACCTTATACACGCTTTCCAAGTCCTTCTGATCTTGGAAATCACTCACCCAAAGCTGGTATCTTCAACTCAACCTCCTATGACAGTGAATTTGGACCAAATATGACCAATCTTGACACCACAATTGAAGTTAACCCCAATGCAACCAAAAGGATACATACTGCTCATCCTCAATCCAACATTCTTGGTGATCCTCAAGCACCTGTTAGAACTAGAAGTTCTGTGAAAGGTTCTAAATATGGTCAAGTGGCTTTTCTTTCTTATGTTTCATCTCAGCAAAGGGACAATCACACAGACTTTAAGCATTGTCTGTTTGCTTGTTATCTTTCTCAAGTGGAACCAACAAGTGTTAGTCAAGCTCTTGAAGACTCCAGCTGGCTTGAAGCAATGCAGGAAGAGATGCTACAATTCAAGAATCAGAAAGTTTGGCTATTGGTACCACTACCTGAAGGGAAGATTGCCATTGGTACCAAGTGGATTTTGAAAAATAAAAGAGATGCCAGGGGTATTGTGGTTAAAAACAAAGCAAGATTGGTGGCACAAGGATTCAGACAAGAGGAGGGCATTGATTATACTGAAGTATTTGCTCCTGTAGCTAGGGTTGAGGCCATCAGAATCTTCTTGGCTTATGCATCTTATATGGGTTTTATGGTGTATCAGATGGATGTCAAAGGTGCTTTTCTATATGGAGACATTGATGAGGAGGTTTATGTATCTCAACCCAAAGGTTTTGAAGACCCAGATAATCCAAAGCATGTTTACAAGGTTGTCAAAGCTCTCTATGGCCTTCATCAGGCACCAAGAGCTTGGTATGCTAGGCTTTCATCATTTCTGCTGAAGCATGGATACAGAAGAGGTGCTATAGACAAAACACTCTTCATTAAGAAGAATTCCAGGGATATCATACTTGTTCAAGTTTATGTGGATGACATTATCTTTGGCTCCACTAAAGAAGCTTGGTGCAGGGAGTTTGAGGAATTAATGAAGGGAGAGTTTCAGATGAGTGCTATGGGGGAGCTCACTTTCTTTTTGGGTCTCCAAGTTCAGCAGAAACCAGATGGTATCTTTATTAGTCAAGATAAGTATGTTAAAGATATGTTGAAGAAGTTTGATATGGAGAATGTTAGACTTGCCACTACACCCTATGAAGCTCCCAAACCAAAGAATAACCTTGAACCAGATCCTGCAGTGAATGTTCACCTATACAGGTCCATGATTGGTTCATTAATGTACTTGACAGCTTCAAGGCCAGACATCACATTTGCTGTGAGTGCTTGTTCTAGACATCAGGTCACACCACTCACTTCCCACCTGAATGCAGTCAAGAAGATCTTTAAGTATTTCAAAGGCCAACCCAAGCTAGGTCTTTGGTACCCAAAAGAGTCTCCTTTCAAGTTGGAAGCTTATAGTGATAGTGACTATGCTGGTGCAAATCTGGATAGGAGATCCACAACTGGAGGTTGCCAATTTCTTGGAAGAAGGTTGATTTCTTGGCAATGCAAGAAACAAACCATTGTTGCTACCTCATCTACTGAAGCAGAGTATGTTGCTGCTGCCAATTGTTGTGGACAGGTTCTTTGGATACAAAATCAATTGTTGGATTATGGGTTTAATTTCATGAACACCACAATTTTTATTGATAACCAAAGTACCATATGCATAGTTAAAAATCCAGTTTTTCATAATAGAACTAAGCATATTGAGATCAGGCACCATTTTATAAGAGATGCATATGAAAAACATTTGATTAAGGTGCTTAAAATACACACAGATGATAATGTGGCAGATTTACTGACTAAAGCTTTTGATGGACCTAGGTTTCAACACTTAGTGGTCCATATTGGGATGGTTAACCCTTAAATGCAATGTTTGAGGGGAGGCATAGGCCTCAGGGGAGGCATATGCCTCAGGGGAGGATTGTTAGTTGTAACATTTTGTATATCTTGTAATATTTTGTAGATTATTGATTAGATTTGCTTAGATTATTGATTATGTTTGCTAACACTAATCAACTAATGTCATTTTAGTTTGTTTGGTTTGGTTTCTTTGCTGTTATGTGTTTGTTTTGCAGGTTGCCTTAAGATTGCTGATTCTTAGTTAAGGTTAATCAAGTTTACATTAGTCGGATTTGGTCATTGTCTCTACTGAATAGAAGTGCTGAAGAACAATTCAAGAGCTTATCATTGCAAAACATAGGGCAAATTGTTCATTCATTCAAAGAAGTTACATTTCATAAAGACCAATCCTATACAAGATAACCTACACAGACACAAGTTCCTATCATCTATTGCAACACCAGGAAGACTAACAGACATGATTGAGAGACCAAAAATACCAAGAACCTAGTTTTATATTTTTTGGTCCTTGGCAACATCTCATCATCACCTACTCCACTTTACCCTTTCCCTTTCCTGTGTCTCTATGGTATGAAACACCAGTTCTTGGAGCAGGAAGACCAATAACCACCTCCCTTGTCACTGGGAGTGGTGGATTTCTGGTGTGTGGTCTTGGTTGGGGTTGTGAAGGTTGGGGATTCTCTTCCCTGGTTGATGCTGCTTCCCTCTTCTCTTCTTCTCTTGCCAATCTGTTGAAGATGGGCTCCAGACGTTCAGTAGAATCATCAGAGCCCCTAGGTGAATCATCTGGATCCACCACACTATCATCTTCTGAAGAAGGAAGAAAAGGGGACTTCCTTGTAGGTGGCTCGTCTTGGTAGGGATATCGAAATAGAGGACGATTATCCTCTGATGATGATGATGATGGAGATTTGGGTGGATTGTGGGGTCTGCTTGAAGCACCCACATCATGCTTTTTCTTGCGGGCTTGTTCTTTGGTGATACCATACCTTCTATGGGAAGGTTGTGTGGATGAATGAGGAAGGTTGTCTGCTGAATCTGCTGATGATTCAGATGTCAGATCAACTACTTCTGGTTGATTTGTCATTGTGCTGATGAATGGGTTAGGTTAACAAAAGGTTTGATGGTTAGTTAGGGTTAATTGGTAGGTGCGGATTGTGAATTGGGGATATTTTATAGGCGAAGTCAAGGATTCATGGTAATAAATGCGAGTTGGGTAGTAAAGTAAAACTCAAGATCTTTACTGAAGATATTATTCTCTTGAGTTGTTTCTGCTGATTGACTCTTCACTTCAGCAGATTGACCATTCTTTTCTGCTAAAGGGTTGATTTTGAATGGTGAAGTTACTTTACACGTCAGATAAGGTCAACCATTAGTTCCGATAAATTTTGACCATAATTGGGTAACTTCTATTTATAACCTATTCATATAATCTTCGCCCAAAACAACTAATTCCCTCTTCAAGCAATCTAAACCTATTCTCCATTCTCTCATAATTTCTTCAATGGAGGCCCTACAATTCAAGAAGGATCACAATAAAGTTGCTTTTCTGGGAAAAGCGAAGGGACAGGACATATATGACCCTATGGTTGATTTCTTAAAGCGATCAAAGATTCATTTTGCTTTGACTCATTATCCGGATATAGTACATGAATCTTTGGTAAAACAATTTTGGGCATCTGCTGAGAAGCGGTCTGATACAGAGATAGTAGCAAAGATTGATGGAACTGAGTATGTTGTGACTGAAGCTTTGATTCGGGAAAGATTGCAGTTGGATGATGAAAATGGGGTTTATCACACCAACACTGAAGAGATTCTTACTGGTCTAAGAGCAGCGGTTTATCAAAGTGTGGATACGACTATGTGGCTGAAGAACAAGTTTTGTCCCAAGTGGAGATTTTTGGTACACACATTACTTCAATGTATCAGCAACAAATCCAGAGGATGGGATCAATTTTCTACTCAAATGGGTTGTGGTATAGTGTGTCTTTCACAGGGTTTAACTTATAATTTTTCTAAGTTTATTTTTGATAATTTGGTAGAAAATATTCAAAAGAAAAAGCATAAGTTTTTAATGTACCCTAGGTTTCTACAGATAATTTTAGACATAAATACCCAGGATAGAGGACATTATCCCATAGGAGCCCTTAGTGCCAAGTTGTTTGCTTCTATGAAAACTCATTATGTTGGGGAGCATCACCCTCTGCTACCAGCTATGTTGCCACATGGCAATGATGATGCTGATGAGGGCATTGCTGCTGATGCTCCACCAGCTCCCAATACTGCTGATGGTACTCCATCAGTAGAAAGGGATGAGGGCCCATCCTTAACTGCTGAAGTACCTATTGTTTCTACTGACCAACCTACACCTTCACCTGTTCCATCACAATCTCATGAAGCTCCTGTAGAGCTTGCTCCTGAGGTTGAGGAGACAACTCAGTCTCTTGATACTCATATTCCTACACCTCTTGAAGATGAGATTCCAAGACTGTCCACACCTAGCCCCTTTAGAGACCCAATAGATGAGAACACTTCTAATTTTGAGAATTTACATGTTTCTTCTGAAAGGCCCAATGAAGCTCCCTTTACCACTGAGACATCTGTTGGTGGAGCTGAGGACCCTATTACTCTCACTTCTCTGTATACTTTACTCAACAGGAATGTTCAAGAAACTGAGAAGTTGAAGAAGGACCTTGCAGATACTAAATCTTCACTTGGTGATGAAATTGTGGTGCTGAAAAGAAGGGTTCAAGAATTAGAGGATAAACTTGGGCAGAAAAAGAAGAGGAAGTTTGTGTTTGCATCTGATGATGAGCAGGAGGATAGTTATTGGGATCATCTTGATTTATTGGCTGAAGCTGCTCAGCAGACTTCTACTCATTCACCTAAAGCTGCTGAATCCTCTCAACAAAGGGATCAGATTAAGTTCTACAGAAAGAGGAGAAGACAGTACTTGAGCAAGGAAGCTACAATGCCAAGTTTGTATGTTGCTCAAGAACATATTGATGATGATCATGTGGCTTCTGCTGATGTTACATTTTCCAAGGTGTCTGCTGAAGTGTTTATTGCTGGAAGATCCTTTGCCTTGGATACTACTGATGAAGTTTATGCTCCACATGTTGAATCTTCAACTCAACATGTTTCTGCTGATGCTTCTATTGGAGTTTCTACTGAAGATATTGACAGAGTTACTAGTGTGGATACTTCTGGAAATGAGCAAGGAAGGATGGTTGAAGAAGATATTGGTACAGATCTTGTTAGTGAAGAAGAAAGGAAGGAGCAAGATAGGTTGTTTAAAGAATATGAGGATCTTGTGAAGAGTCAAGCTTTAGCTAAACAGATGTCAGATCAATTTACTTCAGATTTGCCTCCAGAAAGGCAAAGAGAGCTAGATGAGCAGTCAGCTCATTTCACTGATGCACAATGGGACTCTTACACTCAACAAGCTGCATCCAATCCAACTTTGGCTCAAAGTATCTTAGGAGCTAACTTTGATAGTAATAACTTTGCTGAACAAATGGTAGCTCTTGGGCAACAGAGGAAGAAAGCTGCAGCAGAAAGAAGGAAGGCTATTGCTGCTCAGAAAGCACAAGCTAAGAGAGATAGACCTCAGACTGAAGCAGAGAAGAGACAATATAGGAGGAATGTTTCAGAACAATCTGGTGGGTCTAAGATCTTTAATGAAGATCTTCTTTAAATTGCTGAAGATGATTTGGAAGCTATGGATTTAAAGTGGCAGTTGGCTTTGATAAGCATCAGGGCTAAGAAGTATTACCAAAGGACTGGGAATAAGAGTACCTTTAATGGAAGAGATGTTGATGGGTATGATAAGTCTAAGGTGGAGTGCTATAATTGTCATAAGATGGGGCACTTTTCCAGGGAATGTAGAGGTCCAAGACAACAAAGCAACCAGGGTCAAGGGTTTAAGCATCAGCAAGGAACAAGGAGAACAGTTAATGTTGAAGAGCCTTCTTCCAAGGCTATGGTAGCTGTAGATGGAGCTGGATTTGATTGGAGCTTTATGGAGGAAGAAGAGGAACCAGCTAACTTGGGTTTGATGGCTTTCTCAGACTCTGAGGTACATATTGTTCAAAAATGTTCAAATAGTTGTTCTGCTTTAAAAGATTATGAGTGTCTTAAGAAACAGTATGATGATCTTAGAGTAGAATTTAATCAAGTAAATTTTAGTCTAGCAAATCATAAAAGAGGACTAGCTGTTTTGGAAGAACAAATTGTGTTTTATAGACAGAATGAGTCAAACTTCTCTGATGAGATAGGTGTTTTAAAGAGGGATTTGCAAATAAAAGATGATAAAATGAGTGGACTTGTATATGAACTAGAAAAGCTTAAAAAGGAAAAAGAAAACATCCAGTTAAGTGTAGAAACTCTTGAACATACTTCAAAGGGAGTTCAGAAGATAGTAGAGAATCAAATACTTAACAAAGCTAAGCCTGGTTTAGGGTATAAGTCAGTTGCACCCCCTCTTAGAGGAATGTTTGTTCCACCAGGAATTGATTTAGCTCATACAGGTTTAGAAGAGTTTAAGGATATGGATTTTCCTGGATATGGTGTTAAGATTAGTGAGAATCCTGTTAAATTTGTTAAGGCAGAAGATTCTTTTGTGAGTGCTAGTGATAAATCTCTTTCTGAGGAAAAGATGTCCTCTGATAGGAACTCAGATGCACCAACTATTGAGGATTGGACATCTGATGATGAGGATGCAGAGGTTAAGGACAAACCTAATGTTGTTAAGGTAGAAGTTAAACATGCTCCTAAAGTGGTTGAGACTGAAAACATAAAACCAGTTAGGAAAAGTGTTCGATATGCTGATATGTATAGGACTAAGAACAGATCTCCAGTTTCTGAGGGTAGTCATAGGAACTGGAATCACTCAAAATCTAAGCAATTGAATGATAAGTTTGCTATGATTAGAAAAGTGTGCTTTGTTTGTGGAAGTTTTGATCATATGGCTGCTTATTGTGATTCTAACCCATGGAAAAAGAGGGTTTCTGGGAATACAAGGGTGAATAGGAATAACAATGCTAGGGTAACTCAAAATAGTCCAACGAGTTTGACAAGCCCTAATGCAAATCATAAAATGTCACCCAAAGCTGTTATGTTAAGGACTGGCATCAAAACAGTTTCAACTGCTAGTCAAAATAAGTTGCTTAATAACAAGCAAACTGTTTCAAGTGCAAAACAATTTTCAAATCATGCACAAACAGTTAAAAGGCATTTTTATAAGAAAACAGCAATGACCAATCAGAAATGGGTGCCAAAATTTAAACAGGCAGTTCCAACTGTTAGGTCAGCAGTTCCAACTGCTAGACCAGCAATTCCTACTGCTAGGCATTTAAATGTTAAGGGAAAAAGGGGCAATGCTGTCAAGGCCTCAGCACATTGGGTTAGACAATCTACCAAACCCAATGGTGCATCAATGACCTCCAACAAATTTTCTCATCTTGATGCACAAGGCAGATCCAAACCAGTATGGTTTGGATCCCCAAAAGAAACTAACACCTTTATTTTGTGTGCAGGAACATCCTTCAAATGGTAAAGAAGATAGAGGATATTCAGACAGTGGATGTTCAAGGCACATGACTGGCAACATGTCATATCTTTCAGACTTTATTGCTCTGGATGGAGGACCAGTTGTCTTTGGTGGTGGTATTGGAGGAAGGATTACTGGTAAAGGGGTAGTTAAAACTGGTAATCTTGATTTTGAAAATGTGTATTATTTACCAGAACTTAAGTACAATCTTTTCAGTGTATCACAAATTTGTGATAAACAGAACAAAGTTTTATTTACTGATACTGATTGTCTTATTCTTTCTCTTGATTTCAAGCTACCTGATGAAAGTCAAGTATTGCTTAAAATCCCTAGAAAGGATAATACATACAGTGTTGAGATGAATAAACTAGTTCCTAAGGTTGGACTTACTTGTCTTGTTGCAAAAGCCACATTGGAAGAATCAATGTTGTGGCACAGAAGGCTTGATCATGTTAATTTTAAAACCATTAACAAAATTGCTAAAAATGGGTTGGTAAGAGGTTTACCAAATAAAACTTTTCTCAATGACCAAACCTGTGTTTCTTGCCTTAAAGGTAAGCAACACAGAGCCTCATGTAAGCCAAAGACCCAAAACTCTATTTCTCAAGCTTTATATATGTTGCATATGGACTTATTTGGTCCTACTTCTGTGAATAGCTTGAATTTTAAAAGGTACTGCCTTGTTGTCACTGATGATTACAGTAGGTTTTCTTGGGTATTCTTTATGAAAACTAAGGATGAGACTAGTGAAATCCTTAAGACCTTCATTGTTGAAGTAGAAAACCTAGTTGATAAGAAAGTTAAAATAATCAGATGTGACAATGGGACTGAATTTAAGAATAGGGTGATGGATGATGAACTCAAATAAGTACATTTTATTACTATCATTTATCCTATTAATTTGACTTATTTTACTATATTATGTATGAGGATTGATACTTAATCGTTTACTTTTGTAATTCTCAGGTAAAAACAAGCATTTGGTGAAACTTGGCGATTTTAGACTAATTATGGAGCAAAACGTGCATAAAGTTAAGAGTCTACTGAAATGAAGAAGATCAAGACTAATCTGCTCCAGATGCGCCGCATCTCACTCATTACATACGGCGCATCTCTATCAAGATATCACCAGATACGATCCAAGATACAAGAGGACATGCGCCGCATCTAATCATGGAGTTACGCCGCATCTTCTGGCGGTGTACGAATATTCCTGAATATTATAATCTTGGACCCCACGCGAAGTTAAGTCAATGCGCCGCATCTACTTACTAGATGCGCCGCATCTCACCTCAGACAGAAACTATAAATACCCCAAGACCAGACGAATTCCAGAGCTTTTTGTCAGAGTATTATTCTAGATTCGAAGACCGAAGCAGAAGAACCCTAGGACGAATTCAGTCAAGGCAGCAGCACAAGACACACCAAACGAAGATACAAGAGCTGTAAGAAGGTGCTGCATGTGTTTAATTCATTAAGTAGTTTTGTTTTATTGTGTTAGCAAACTTTAATTCATCAGGATTGATGGGCTTGTGTTATGTTATCATTCACTTCAACTCCCCTTAAAATTGCTTTCCCATCGATTAAAGTTTATATGTTGATGTCTTTGGTTACTACTTATTAGTGCATTGATCACCTCTGTGTTTATTAGTGGCTTGTGTAATATGGCAACGGAAAGGTTGCACTCCCACGGTTATTACTAAATTGATCACTTAGGAATAACTTTTAGACATAAGTCATCATTAAGGGTTTACTCGCCGATAAGCTTAGGACCAACGAGAAAGGATTAACTACATACACTTCATATAAAGCTATCAATAAAACAAGTGACAAACTACTTAATTATAAGGACAGCCCTCTTATTGTCTCGAGTATTTATCTGTGTACGTGTGTGCTACTTGCTGATTCGTGCCTATTGGTTTATTTTACTATTTAATTGCAAACAAATCGTGCCAGTCTCTCAGGCTGAAAACCCCCTTGCGTTAGGATATTAAAATACTGATTAGAATAACGAGATAATACGTTCCACTCTTAGTGATCGACACTCTACTTACCATTATATTCATACTGAACGGGTACACTGCTCGTTAAGTGTGTATGTTATTGATAAGTCGGCTAAATATAAATTTAAAACTTGAGTAGGCATTAAAACTGCTAAACCGCAACGACACACAGCACCACATCAAGTTTTTGGCGCCGCTGCCGGGGAGTGAATTGTTATTATCTGTTAATTTGATTAGTATTTTAATTAGGTTTTTCTTTTTATTAGATTAATTGCATCATTGTATTATTTTGCATATTTGTTGTTTTGTGTGTTATTTGTTTGCTTTTATTTTTGTTTTTGTGTTTATTTTGTTTGTGTGTTTTTATTTGTTTTTATTTTTCGTATTTTTTCTGTTCTGCTATCGTTGTACTGTGCTAAATCAAACGATACGGCGCATCTGATCTCTCAGATACGGCGTATTGCGTTTAATTTTTTTTTTTTTAAATACAACGCGTTTAATTAATTCGATACGACGCATCTTTTCCCCAAGATACGGCGTATCTGTTTTTAATAAGAAATTTTTTCTAAGCGATAAAGTAATACGACGCATCTGTTTAGCAGATACGGCGTATGTGTTTTTGATAAAAAAAAATTTCTAAACGTTAACGCCATACGACGCATCTGCTTTCGCAGATACGGCGTATCTATTATTTTAATTAAAAACAGTTTGCGAATTATTAAACAGATACGACGTATCGATCTCTGTCGATACGGCGCATTTTCTGAATCAAAAATCTTGTATTTTGAAGCGTAACGAAAATACGGCGCATTAACTTTCGTTAATACGACGTATTTAATTTTAAATAAATATCGATTTTTGATTAATTAATTCGATACGGCGCATTCGTAAATTCTAAGCGGCGTATCTATTTTCTGGATAAAGTCTGATTAAATTTTAACGATTATAAGATACGGCGTATCCAACTATTTGGATACGGCGCATCGTCTGCAGATATCAGCTATTTGTATTCATATATCCGTTTCTATATTCATTAATTTCTCTTCTAGCGAACAAATCCTACTGATGATTTTACCTTGGATGACAGATTTTGCTATGGAAGACATGTCAGTTAACGGATATCTTGCTAAGGAATGCTTGTTTTCAGATTCATTCAATGTACTCATGATCGATGCAGATTTATTCTCTTGGGAGACTCCTCTTGAAGCTGCTTTTAAGGAATTCATGCGTTTATGCAACATTGACAAAGAGGTATTCTCTTATGATGTATTTGTGAGGTACACTGGAGAAGAATTGTCGCTCTTATGGCCTATCATTGAAGCCGAAGGATTGAACTGGACTACTATCGAAGAAGATGATGGGAAATTCTATCTTGCATACATGGACTCATGCAACAACAGCTGTGGTGGAGGCAACACCCAAATCTCTTACATGCCTTATTCCGAACAGTACTGGGGATTAAATGAGAACTATCTAGATAATGACAGAAATTATGCTTTGGCGGAATTACTATTTCATGGCAGATTGGTAAGATTGATAGACCTCTTCCTCAATGATTGGCTAGAACTCAAATATGGTAGTCCGGAATTTGCCCCTGCAAATGAAGTCAAGCAGATTATGACTTCATGGTTGACTCGGAGTTTTAAGAAGCAATTTAACGAGTTCATGGAGATAAAAAAGAATATGATTGGAAAGGCTTGTTTTGACGTTAACCACGATCCTAACGATGTTGATTTTTCAGAATGGTTGGCTAGTAAGTTTAATAACCATAAGAGCATGGATCGAGCTACTAAGGATGCATTATGGGTATATTGGATGAGAGGAGAAGACGAAGAAGTAGAAAGCGATTATGGGCCGTCACTTCATGATTCAACAATCAATGAGGGCATTGAAGAACTTTTCAGAATTGACATTGATGTGTTCGATTATGAGACACCCTTGTGCAAGCAGTTCAAGGAATTTAACTACCTTCTTCAAGTCGACAATGATGTGCTTACTGGAGATCTACCAGGATTTAAGACTTATGACGATTTCAAAAACACCTGGTACTATGAATGGAATGACCAAGTACCATGGGTTTGGGATAAACCATGGGAATTTGAGCACATTGATCACACCTGTACACCCTTCGTTTTCAAGGACGGAAGTAGTGTTTGGCTGACCTGTGATTATAAAAATGACAGAACCTGTAATGGGGGAAGTATTATTGGGATGAAACGGGTTGGAAACGATGTAACCTTTGAAGATTATGAATGGTACGATAATGTTGAAGACTGCCCACAAAAATCGGAGGCTTTACAAGAAAAGGGCAGAGTTGAACGCTTGAAAGGACTTAAGGGGACATCGGATACTACTTTCTGGGAATGGGTGCATAAACAGTTTGATGATTTCACGAAGCTTAGTCGACGGTTACAATATGATTTGGAAAAAGAATGGGAGGCGATTCAAGATGATAATAATAATGAGTCGTTGATTGAGGAATTAGACTACTATTTGATTAAGGATCCTTATTTTAAGTTTGTTGACAAGGACAAAGAAGAATTCACCAAAAGAAAGTGTCAACTACTTGGGATCCCTTACAATAAGCCACCCGCAATGATTACTGAGAAATTTAAAATCATCAAATATTTTTTAGGTCCTGATGAAGAGTATACTGCGGCGAAGACAAAGAGTTATATTAGATTAAGTCGAACGGAAGAAAACGTCGCAGAGATATACGGGAAAATCTTTCGGATGAAGGAAGAAGGATGGACCGTGACAAGAACTAAATGAAGAGCTGAACGTGAGTCTAACTTAAAGACTCTGGAATAAAGACAAGTTCTTACCGGGAGACAACCCGGAGAATTTTTATTATTCTGTTTTCTGTGTCGAGTCAGTCAGGCCGCATGAGGATACGGCGCATCTCAATTCTGAGATGCGACGCATCTCCTGCAATGGTCATATCTTATTTTAATTTTTCTGCATTTTTTATTTCCGACTTTAAAACTTTTTATCAGTTTATTTTAATGCGGCGCATCCCTGGTTAAGGATGCGGCGCATCTTTATTCTGATCCGTATTAATTCCAGGCTCGATGCGGCGTATCTTCTTCCATAAGATACGGCGCATCGACTGACCTGATGATTTTCAGTTTTAATTTTTAAGTTTTATTTTTCCTAACTACTAATGTATTATGCAAGCTTGAACCTTTCTTATCTTAGGTGTGTTTTAAAGTGTTGGTGGTATTATAGTTTCCTGGATTTCCTGTGGATACATCAAGTATGAAGCTTTAACGTTCTAATCCACAAGAAGTTGATTTTTGCTCTAATACAAATGGAGGATCATACCGAGCAAATCTCAGGGGAGTTTTTCTGTTCTAATTCTTTTATTTTCCAGTTTTTTAAACTTTTATACAAACAACGAGGACGTTGTTTAACTTAAGTGGGGGGATTGGAGAATTAGAACACTTAACACTTACTTGTCCTAAACTTTTTCAAAAATTATGCTTAAAATGTGCTTAATATATCAAACTTAAAAATTTTTAGCATGTTTTTGTTTAAGATCTAAGTTGCATAACTGCACACATGACGTTATTTTCAAAAATTGTGATTTTTCAAAATTCACAAATCTATGAGTGTGCCGGTGACTTGTAAACTTTAGAACTTGGCTTGTATACTATTCGAGACCACCATAATGAGTATTATTTATATAATTGGAATGACTTGTCTAAATTGGTAAAATTCTAGGATTACACCCAAATAGCCTATTATGTGTTATGTGTTATTAACTAACTACACTGGTTAGTTAACCCCCGTATAAACCCTTTTGTTACTCTCATTTTTAGAGTAAGATACCCCTAGAAAGACACTCAGAGCCATTCCTTTCGTTTCTTACACCTATGTTTAAAATGTTTCGTTACACCCTTACACCTTAGCCTACCCTGTAGATTAGAATCCGTGGTTGGTTAATTGCTATAGGCAAAGTGTGTTTTCTTACATTACCTGTGTTCGCGTGCGTAATTCATTATCTATGGTTAGGTCGGGAAATTGCACAATGCAATTGGAGTGAAAGTAAATATTGTATATCTTTGAGTTTATTTTTCGTGTGTTTACTACTTTCACTATTACCGTTATTTCTGAAGTATGAAAAGTATGGAAAAATTATCCAGAATTATCATTATAGTGATGTGGTGAAATTTTACACATCTATGTCTATGTCCTTAAAAAAAAAAAAAAAAAAAAAGAGAAAAGTTGGATGTTTGTTTTTAAACCAACGATGTAAAGTTATGTAAGTGGTCGATATCACCACTATTTGTTGTACTATATCTATGGATTGAATGGGAATTGGCAGTTATGGGAACGCCAATTAAGGTTTATTCTTTGATTAAGATCTTGTTGAGTATAATTCGTGTCTACCTAAAGCGTGTGTTTCAAGTGTTAAAGCGTGAGTTATTCAATGATATGAGTCTTATTCATGGGATGGTTGGGATAGTGATTAACCACACTTAGGATTTTAATTTATTTGTTTTGTTTATTTTTATTTTTACACCAATTTATATCCCAAATATTATCCATACCCTATATTATTATTTATCCAACCAAACCTTTGATTTATTGAGATTAGGGATTTGAGCAATCTTAAGTATCGTAGTCGTGGATTCGGCTATGTATTTATGATTTTGTCGCCCTTTTTGATATATTATTATTGGTGAAGTTTGGACCTATCTTTAGCCTATTCGAGTTAAGGATTTGAGCAATTGCAAGTATCATGTTCGTGGATTCGATCATGTATTTGTGATTTTGTCGCCTTTTCTGGAATTTGAGATCGATAGTGAAAAGAGAATAATTAACCCTTAAGCCTAAAAACCCTTTTTACCGCTTTAGACTTGTTATTCCTTGGCTTTAGTGGTGGAGATGTGTATACTTGCCAAGCTTATGATAGAATATTCGTCGCGACTGGACAGTTAAACGATTAGATTTGCTTTTATCAAATTATTTTATTATACTTCTAATTCGTTAAAGTGTTTAGTTGTGTGATTATGAAATAAACGAATACATGCTTAAATATAAAAATAAATCCTAACATCTTTTAGGATACATTTTCATAAGAGAAATTCTAAGGTTTACTTGGGGACAAGTAAAGTTCAAGTGGGGGAATATTTGATGAACTCAAATAAGTACATTTTATTACTATCATTTATCCTATTAATTTGACTTGTTTTACTATATTATGTATGAGGATTGATACTTAATCGTTTACTTTTGTAATTCTCAGGTAAAAACAAGCATTTGGTGAAACTTGGCGATTTTAGACTAATTATGGGGCAAAACGTGCATAAAGTTAAGAGTCTACTGAAATGAAGAAGATCAAGACTAATCTGCTCCAGATGCGCCGCATCTCACTCATTACATACGGCGCATCTCTATCAAGATATCACCAGATACGATCCAAGATACAAGAGGACATGCGCCGCATCTAATCATGGAGTTACGCCGCATCTTCTGGCGGTGTACGAATATTCCTGAATATTATAATCTTGGACCCCACGCGAAGTTAAGTCAATGCGCCGCATCTACTTACTAGATGCGCCGCATCTCACCTCAGACAGAAACTATAAATACCCCAAGACCAGACGAATTCCAGAGCTTTTTGTCAGAGTATTATTCTAGATTCGAAGACCGAAGCAGAAGAACCCTAGGACGAATTCAGTCAAGGCAGCAGCACAAGACACACCAAACGAAGATACAAGAGCTGTAAGAAGGTGCTGCATGTGTTTAATTCATTAAGTAGTTTTGTTTTATTGTGTTAGCAAACTTTAATTCATCAGGATTGATGGGCTTGGGTTATGTTATCATTCACTTCAACTCCCCTTAAAATTGCTTTCCCATCGATTAAAGTTTATATGTTGATGTCTTTGGTTACTACTTATTAGTGCATTGATCACCTCTGTGTTTATTAGTGGCTTGTGTAATGTGGCAACGGAAAGGTTGCACTCCCACGGTTATTACTAAATTGATCACTTAGGAATAACTTTTAGACATAAGTCATCATTAAGGGTTTACTCGCCGATAAGCTTAGGACCAACGAGAAAGGATTAACTACATACACTTCATATAAAGCTATCAATAAAACAAGTGACAAACTACTTAATTATAAGGACAGCCCTCTTATTGTCTCGAGTATTTATCTGTGTACGTGTGTGCTACTTGCTGATTCGTGCCTATTGGTTTATTTTACTATTTAATTGCAAACAAATCGTGCCAGTCTCTCAGGCTGAAAACCCCCTTGCGTTAGGATATTAAAATACTGATTAGAATAACGAGATAATACGTTCCACTCTTAGTGATCGACACTCTACTTACCATTATATTCATACTGACCGGGTACACTGCTCGTTAAGTGTGTGTGTTATTGATAAGTCGGCTAAATATAAATTTAAAACTTGAGTAGGCATTAAAACTGCTAAACCGCAACGACACACAGCACCACATCAAGTTTTTGGCGCCGCTGCCGGGGAGTGAATTGTTATTATCTGTTAATTTGATTAGTATTTTAATTAGGTTTTTCTTTTTATTAGATTAATTGCATCATTGTATTATTTTGCATATTTGTTGTTTTGTGTGTTATTTGTTTGCCTTTATTTTTGTTTTTGTGTTTATTTTGTTTGTGTGTTTTTATTTGTTTTTATTTTTCGTATTTTTTCTGTTCTGCTATCGTTGTACTGTGCTAAATCAAACGATACGGCGCATCTGATCTCTCAGATACGGCGTATTGCGTTTAATTTTTTTTTTTTTAAATACAACGCGTTTAATTAATTCGATACGACGCATCTTTTCCCCAAGATACGGCGTATCTGTTTTTAATAAGAAATTTTTTCTAAGCGATAAAGTAATACGACGCATCTGTTTAGCAGATACGGCGTATGTGTTTTTGATAAAAAAAAATTTCTAAACGTTAACGCCATACGACGCATCTGCTTTCGCAGATACGGCGTATCTATTATTTTAATTAAAAACAGTTTGCGAATTATTAAACAGATACGACGTATCGATCTCTGTCCATACGGCGCATTTTCTGAATCAAAAATCTTGTATTTTGAAGCGTAACGAAAATACGGCGCATTAACTTTCGTTAATACGACGTATTTAATTTTAAATAAATATCGATTTTTGATTAATTAATTCGATACGGCGCATTCGTAAATACTAAGTGGCGTATCTATTTTCTGGATAAAGTCTGATTAAATTTTAACGATTATAAGATACGGCGTATCCAACTATTTGAATACGGCGCATCGTCTGCAGATATCAGCTATTTGTATTCATATATCCGTTTCTATATTCATTAATTTCTCTTCTAGCGAACAAATCCTACTGATGATTTTACCTTGGATGACAGATTTTGCTATGGAAGACATGTCAGTTAACGGATATCTTGCTAAGGAATGCTTGTTTTCAGATTCATTCAATGTACTCATGATCGATGCAGATTTATTCTCTTGGGAGACTCCTCTTGAAGCTGCTTTTAAGGAATTCATGCGTTTATGCAACATTGACAAAGAGGTATTCTCTTATGATGTATTTGTGAGGTACACTGGAGAAGAATTGTCGCTCTTATGGCCTATCGTTGAAGCCGAAGGATTGAACTGGACTACTATCGAAGAAGATGATGGGAAATTCTATCTTGCATACATGGACTCATGCAACAACAGCTGTGGTGGAGGCAACACCCAAATCTCTTACATGCCTTATTCCGAACAGTACTGGGAATTAAATGAGAACTATCTGGATAATGACAGAAATTATGCTTTGGCGGAATTACTATTTCATGGCAGATTGGTAAGATTGATAGACCTCTCCCTCAATGATTGGCTAGAACTCAAATATGGTAGTCCGGAATTTGCCCCTGCAAATGAAGTCAAGCAGATTATGACTTCATGGTTGACTCGGAGTTTTAAGAAGCAATTTAACGAGTTCATGGAGATAAAAAAGAATATGATTGGAAAGGCTTGCTTTGACGTTAACCACGATCCTAACGATGTTGATTTTTCAGAATGGTTGGCTAGTAAGTTTAATAACCATAAGAGCATGGATCGAGCTACTAAGGATGCATTATGGGTATATTGGATGAGAGGAGAAGACGAAGAAGTAGAAAGCGATTATGGGCCGTCACTTCATGATTCAACAATCAATGAGGGCATTGAAGAACTTTTCAGAATTGACATTGATGTGTTCGATTATGAGACACCCTTGTGCAAGCAGTTCAAGGAATTTAACTACCTTCTTCAAGTCGACAATGATGTGCTTACTGGAGATCTACCAGGATTTAAGACTTATGACGATTTCAAAAACACCTGGTACTATGAATGGAATGACCAAGTACCATGGGTTTGGGATAAACCATGGGAATTTGAGCACATTAATCACACCTGTACACCCTTCGTTTTCAAGGACGGAAGTAGTGTTTGGCCGACCTGTGATTATAAAAATGACAGAACCTGTAATGGGGGAAGTATTATTGGGATGAAACGGGTTAGAAATGATGTAACCTTTGAAGATTATGAATGGTACGATAATGTTGAAGACTGTCCACAAAAATCGGAGGCTTTACAAGAAAAGGGCAGAGTTGAACGCTTGAAAGGACTTAAGGGGACATCGGATACTACTTTCTGGGAATGGGTGCATAAACAGTTTGATGATTTCACGAAGCTTAGTCGACGGTTACAATATGATTTGGAAAAAGAATGGGAGGCGATTCAAGATGATAATAATAATGAGTCGTTGACTGAGGAATTAGACGACTATTTGATTAAGGATCCTTATTTTAAGTTTGTTGACAAGGACGAAGAAGAATTCACCAAAAGAAAGTGTCAACTACTTGGGATCCCTTACAATAAGCCACCCGCAATGATTACTGAGAAATTTAAAATCATCAAATATTTTTTAGGTCCTGATGAAGAGTATACTGCGGCGAAGACAAAGAGTTATATTAGATTAAGTCGAACGGAAGAAAACGTCGCAGAGATATACGGGAAAATCTTTCGGATGAAGGAAGAAGGATGGACCGTGACAAGAACTAAATGAAGAGCTGAACGTGAGTCTAACTTGAAGACTCTGGAATAAAGACAAGTGCTTACCGGGAGACAACCCGGAGAATTTTTATTACTCTGTTTTCTGTGTCGAGTCAGTCAGGCCGCATGAGGATACGGCGCATCTCAATTCTGAGATGCGACGCATCTCCTGCAATGGTCATATCTTATTTTAATTTTTCTGCATTTTTTATTTCCGACTTTAAAACTTTTTATCAGTTTATTTTAATGCGGCGCATCCCTGGTTAAGGATGCGGCGCATCTTTATTCTGATCCGTATTAATTCCAGGCTCGATGCGCCGTATCTTATCGAGCGTATCTTCTTCCATAAGATACGGCGCATCGACTGACCTGATGATTTTCAGTTTTAATTTTTAAGTTTTATTTTTCCTAACTACTAATGTATTATGCAAGCTTGAACCTTTCTTATCTTACGTGTGTTTTAAAGTGTTGGTGGTATTATAGTTTCCTGGATTTCCTGTGGATACATCAAGTATGAAGCTTTAACGTTCTAATCCACAAGAAGTTGATTTTTGCTCTAATACAAATGGAGGATCATACCGAGCAAATCTCAGGGGAGTTTTTCTGTTCTAATTCTTTTATTTTCCAGTTTTTTAAACTTTTATACAAACAACGAGGACGTTGTTTAACTTAAGTGGGGGGATTGGAGAATTAGAACACTTAACACTTACTTGTCCTAAACTTTTTCAAAAATTATGCTTAAAATGTGCTTAATATATCAAACTTAAAAATTTTTAGCATGTTTTTGTTTAAGATCTAAGTTGCATAACTGCACACATGACGTTATTTTCAAAAATTGTGATTTTTCAAAATTCACAAATCTATGAGTGTGCCGGTGACTTGTAAACTTTAGAACTTGGCTTGTATACTATTCGAGACCACCATAATGAGTATTATTTATATAATTGGAATGACTTGTCTAAATTGGTAAAATTCTAGGATTACACCCAAATAGCCTATTATGTGTTATGTGTTATTAACTAACTACACTGGTTAGTTAACCCCCGTATAAACCCTTTTGTTACTCTCATTTTTAGAGTAAGATACCCCTAGAAAGACACTCAGAGCCATTCCTTTCGTTTCTTACACCTATGTTTAAAATGTTTCGTTACACCCTTACACCTTAGCCTACCCTGTAGATTAGAATCCGTGGTTGGTTAATTGCTATAGGCAAAGTGTGTTTCCTTACATTACCTGTGTTCGCGTGCGTAATTCATTATCTATGGTTAGGTCGGGAAATTGCACAATGCAATTGGAGTGAAAGTAAATATTGTATATCTTTGAGTTTATTTTTCGTGTGTTTACTACTTTCACTATTACCGTTATTTCTGAAGTATGAAAAGTATGGAAAAATTATCCAGAATTATCATTATAGTGATGTGGTGAAATTTTACACATCTATGTCTATGTCCTTAAAAAAAAAAAAAAAAAAAAAAGAGAAAAGTTGGATGTTTGTTTTTAAACCAACGATGTAAAGTTATGTAAGTGGTTCATATGGCCACTATTTGTTGTATTATATCTATGGATTGAATGGGAATTGGCAGTTATGGGAACGCCAATTAAGGTTTATTCTTTGATTAAGATCTTGTTGAGTATAATTCGTGTCTACCTAAAGCGTGTGTTTCAAGTGTTAAAGCGTGAGTTATTCAATGATATGAGTCTTATTCATGGGATGGTTGGGATAGTGATTAACCACACTTAGGATTTTAATTTATTTGTTTTGTTTATTTTTATTTTTACACCAATTTATATCCCAAATATTATCCATACCCTATATTATTATTTATCCAACCAAACCTTTGATTTATTGAGATTAGGGATTTGAGCAATCTTAAGTATCGTAGTCGTGGATTCGGCTATGTATTTATGATTTTGTCGCCCTTTTTGATATATTATTATTGGTGAAGTTTGGACCTATCTTTAGCCTATTCGAGTTAAGGATTTGAGCAATTGCAAGTATCGTGTTCGTGGATTCGATCATGTATTTGTGATTTTGTCGCCTTTTCTGGAATTTGAGATCGATAGTGAAAAGAGAATAATTAACCCTTAAGCCTAAAAACCCTTTTTACCTCTTTAGACTTGTTATTCCTTGGCTTTAGTGGTGGAGATGTGTATACTTGCCAAGCTTATGATAGAATATTCGTCGCGACTGGACAGTTAAACGATTAGATTTGCTTTTATCAAATTATTTTATTATACTTCTAATTCGTTAAAGTGTTTAGTTGTGTGATTATGAAATAAACGAATACATGCTTAAATATAAAAATAAATCCTAACATCTTTTAGGATACATTTTCATAAGAGAAATTCTAAGGTTTACTTGGTGACAAGTAAAGTTCAAGTGGGGGGATATTTGATGAACTCAAATAAGTACATTTTATTACTATCATTTATCCTATTAATTTGACTTGTTTTACTATATTATGTATGAGGATTGATACTTAATCGTTTACTTTTGTAATTCTCAGGTAAAAACAAGCATTTGGTGAAACTTGGCGATTTTAGACTAATTATGGAGCAAAACGTGCATAAAGTTAAGAGTCTACTGAAATGAAGAAGATCAAGACTAATCTGCTCCAGATGCGCCGCATCTCACTCATTACATACGGCGCATCTCTATCAAGATATCACCAGATACGATCCAAGATACAAGAGGACATGCGCCGCATCTAATCATGGAGTTACGCCGCATCTTCTGGCGGTGTATGAATATTCCTGAATATTATAATCTTGGACCCCACGCGAAGTTAAGTCAATGCGCCGCATCTACTTACTAGATGCGCCGCATCTCACCTCAGACAGAAACTATAAATACCCCAAGACCAGACGAATTCCAGAGCTTTTTGTCAGAGTATTATTCTAGATTCGAAGACCGAAGCAGAAGAACCCTAGGACGAATTCAGTCAAGGCAGCAGCACAAGACACACCAAACGAAGATACAAGAGCTGTAAGAAGGTGCTGCATGTGTTTAATTCATTAAGTAGTTTTGTTTTATTGTGTTAGCAAACTTTAATTCATCAGGATTGATGGGCTTGTGTTATGTTATCATTCACTTCAACTCCCCTTAAAATTGTTTTCCCATCGATTAAAGTTTATATGTTGATGTCTTTGGTTACTACTTATTAGTGCATTGATCACCTCTGTGTTTATTAGTGGCTTGTGTAATGTGGCAACGGAAAGGTTGCACTCCCACGGTTATTACTAAATTGATCACTTAGGAATAACTTTTAGACATAAGTCATCATTAAGGGTTTACTCGCCGATAAGCTTAGGACCAACGAGAAAGGATTAACTACATACACTTCATATAAAGCTATCAATAAAACAAGTGACAAACTACTTAATTATAAGGACAGCCCTCTTATTGTCTCGAGTATTTATCTGTGTACGTGTGTGCTACTTGCTGATTCGTGCCTATTGGTTTATTTTACTATTTAATTGCAAACAAATCGTGCCAGTCTCTCAGGCTGAAAACCCCCTTGCGTTAGGATATTAAAATACTGATTAGAATAACGAGATAATACGTTCCACTCTTAGTGATCGACACTCTACTTACCATTATATTCATACTGACCGGGTACACTGCTCGTTAAGTGTGTGTGTTATTGATAAGTCGGCTAAATATAAATTTAAAACTTGAGTAGGCATTAAAACTGCTAAACCGCAACGACACACAGCACCACACCAGGACTGAATTTAAGAATAGGATGATGGATGATTTTTGCAGAGAAAAAGGTATTAAGAGGGAGTTTAGTGTAGCTAGAACCCCACAGCAAAATGGTGTAGCTGAGAGAAAGAACAGGACTCTTATAGAGGCTGCTAGGACAATGTTAGCTGACTCTAAGCTACCAGTTTCATTTTGGGCTGAAGCAGTTAGCACTGCTTGTTATGTATTGAATAGGGTTTTAGTTGTGCAACCTCACAATAAGACTGCTTATGAGCTTCTTAGAGGTAGAACCCCTGCTTTAAGCTTCATGAGACCTTTTGGTTGTCATGTTACTATCCTTAATAACAAAGACCAACTAGGAAAGTTTGATGGGAAATCTGAGGAAGGTTTCTTTGTTGGTTATTCTCTGCACAGTAAGGCTTTTAGGGTGTACAATAAAAGCACCAAGCATGTAGAAGAGAATCTGCACATAGAATTTTTGGAGAATAAACCAAATGTTGCAGGTGTAGGTCCAGATTGGATCTTTGATATTGACAGTCTTTCAGATTCCATGAATTATGTACCTGTTATAGGTACAAATACTAACCATGATGCAGGTTCAGAGGAGGAAGATGAAGATTACATTTTCATGCCAATCATGGAAGAAAGTCCATTGAATGAGTCTTCTACAAAGATTGATGATATTCCATCATCAAGTGGTGTAGACAAAGAGAAAGATGTTGCTGAAACCAGTGGTCAGAATGGTAAAGAAACTGAAAATCCAACGAGCAGTACAAATGGAGTTAGTACTGCTCAACCACAAGTTCCTACTGCTGAGCAAAATAGTGATGCTGTTGGACCAAGTCAACCTCATCTTGATTCACCAGTTGATACTGCTTCTCAAGTTGGTGATTTTGATTTGTTTGGAGATGGTTTGCAAAACATGCCTACCAGCTATGCAGCTCCTTCTACTCCCCATACTATTGTACATAGGAATCATCCACTTACCAATATCATAGGAGACGTACAATCTGGAGTCAAGACAAGAAGGCAGATTCAAGACCCAGATCATCATGGCTTTCTCAGTGTGGTATATGAAGAAAAACATTATGAAGATGAGCATGAGTGTATGTTTGTATGTTTCCTATCTCAGATTGAACCCAAGAATGTGTTAAAAGTTTTAGAAGAATCAAGTTGGGTTGAAGCTATGCAAGAAGAACTGCTTCAATTCAAAATTCAGAATGTATGGGTTTTGGTTGATCTACCAAAGGGAATGAGAGTGATTGGTACAAAGTGGGTATTCAGGAACAACAAGGATGAGAGGGGCATTGTGATAAAGAACAAAACAAGATTGGTTGCTCAAGGCTATACTCAGGAAGAGGGTATAGATTATGAGGAGGTTTTTGCTCCAGTTGCCAGGATTGAAGCAATAAGATTATTTCTTGCTTATGCTTCATTTATGGGGTTTATGGTCTATCAAATGGATGTGAAAAGTGTCTTTCTGTATGGTACTATTGATGAGGAGGTCTATGTTTCACAACCTCCAGGTTTTATAGACCTAGACCATCCTGACAAGGTTTATAAGGTGGTGAAAGCTCTATATGGATTGCATCAGGCTCCAAGAGCTTGGTATGAAACTCTTACTAAATATCTTCTGAAGAATGGGTTTCATAGAGGGAAAATTGATCAAACTCTCTTTATTAAAAAGAACAAGGGTGATATTCTACTGGTACAAGTCTATGTAGATGACATCATTTTTGGTTCTACAAAGAAACAGATGTGTAATGAGTTTGAAAAGCTAATGAAAGACCAGTTTCAGATGAGTTCTTTGGGAGAGCTTACCTTCTTTCTAGGTCTTCAAGTACAGCAAAAGCCAGATGGTATATTTATCTCTTAGGATAAATATGTTGGTGAAATATTGAGGAAATTTCAATTCACAGATGCCAAGGTTGTTAGCACACCAGTTGATAAGGAGACACATTTTCTATTAAAGGATCACAGTGGTGAAGATGTGGATGTGCACATGTATAGATCTATGATTGGGTCTCTGATGTACCTCACACCATCCAGGCCTGACATTATGTTTGCCGTTTGTGCTTGTTCAAGATTCCAAGTTCATCCTAAGTTGTCTCATCTGACAGCAGTCAAGAGGATTTTCAGATACCTCAAAGGTCAACCAAACCTTGGACTATGGTATCCTAAAGAGTCTGCATTTGATCTAGTAGCATTCTCAGATTCAGATTATGCTGGTGCAAGCATGGATAGGAAGTCAACAACAGGAGGTTGTCAGTTCCTAGGATGTAGATTGATTTCTTGGCAGTGTAAGAAGCAAACTATGGTGGCCACATCTACTACTGAAGCAGAATATGTGGCAGCAGCAAGTTGTTGTGCTCAAGTTCTTTGGATTCAAAACCAGATGCTTGATTATGGGTACAATTTCTTAAACACAATTATACATATAGAAAATAGCAGTACAATGTGTATCATTAAGAATCCAGTTCAACATTCAAAAACTAAACATATTGAAATTAGACATTATTTTATAAGAGACTGTGCTGAAAAGAAGTTAATACAAGTTGTTAAAATACACACTGATGACAACTTTGCTGATCTCTTAACAAAAGGTTTTGATGTAGGAAGATTTCAGTACTTGGTAACAGGTATTGGAATGCTTAATCCTTCAAAAGATTAATGTCTAAGTGTTTTTGGTTTTTGTACTGCTAGTTGTGCTATTTATATAGTTAGTACTGCTTGATAATTCTTAGTACTGTTTAGTAATTTTTAGTACTGCTTATGAACTTGTTAGTCAATTATGATAGTTGTTAAAAGAAAATATTGTGTATTGTGTTTTCTTTGGTTTTGGACTAACATTTCAGGTTAAGAATAGTTTTTGCTTTGGATTGTGCTTTGGAAAGTATGGTGGTTTGGATTGTCAAGTGTGAATGCTTGTCACACAACAAATGGTAATTGATTCACCATGTCTAACCGACATAAGAATCAACTAGTCCAGATCAAACGGTTTCTGGTAAAGACTACTCAAATCCGTTTATGGTTGACAGTTTACCAAAAACTGGTTGGTTATCAACTCACCAAATCTAAGTGTGAAGAGTTGGCTAGTCCATAGCAAACGGCTATTGGTAAAGACATGTCAAATCCGTTCATAGCTGATAGTTTGCTAAAAACTATAAGTGGACAAAAATGTTTTCAAATCCACATTAAAATTACAACTTGATTTTATCTCTGAAAATTTTTGCTAACAGTTTGTACTGCTGGCTTCACCAGTTCGTACTGATTGTTCAAACTTGGTCCCTACTGAGTTTATGCTCTATGATTCACCTCTCTCAGAAGGTCACACATCTGGAAGTGTTGAGAGAAGTTTGAAACTACAAAACTGAATTGATGGTAACTTGTACAAATTGTCATATTGGATGCTGAGCTTGGATGTCATATGTTCTAGTTCATCTGATGGTGAAGATTCTTCCAAACAGGGGAGGAATTAAAAGTTTGTTCAGTTGCTGTTAAAGATGATTATGTAATTCAGGGGAGGAATTAAGAAGTCAGAGATGAATTATAAACAGGTGCATAAAATTTATTCATTAAAGAGGTGCATTCATTACATAAGCAGAAGTTTTGTTACAATCCTGGACTCAAAACCAACATAACCAACGATCTAGCTTACAATCAACACAAACCAATCAACTCCCAACACACAAACCTAAACAAATCTAACACACAACCACTACTCTAGCTTCCTCTTTCCTTTGTCCTTGAAGTCTGGCATGGATTTGTGAACTCCTTTGCCATCGATTGAGTTCCACACTTTCCAACTAGGAAGCCCCAACACTTGTTTGTCAGGTCTTGGAAGTGGTTGATGTCTTTTGGGCACTTGTATCTTACTCATTCCTGCCACAGCTTTCTCTATCTCTCTTGTCAATACAACTGATAGTGGAAGTGCTTGTTGATCATCATCATCAGAGGAAGTTGAAAGGTCATCATCAGAAGATACTTCTTGGGCTTTTGGAGATGGGTTTCTGATAGTCAGATTAGTGTAGTTCGGTGGAAAGTAAGATCTCCATCCATCACTTCCTGAATCTGAAGACGAATCTGATGAAATCTCTACAGTGTTTGGATTGGAAGAACTCATTATTCTTGATAGTTATTGTTTTGGGTTGATGTGTGTAATGGTGACAATATTGAAAATTCAAGGCTTTTTATAGAACCAATGGAGATTTAAAGCCATTAAATGCAGGGTTGGTATTAGGAATTAAATTCTTTGGGTTGGTATTTGGAATTAATTCCTTGCAGAAATAAATTTAATTATGGTAATTTTTGAGGAGTTGACCAAAAGATGGATATGTGAAGAAAATTCCCAAGTGTTTCAAGATTAAAGATAAGTGTTTGAAAGAATCCACCCCATCATATAACGTTGGAGTTTAATTCAAGAAACTTGTTGATTTGCATAGAAATCATAAGTTTAGGGGAGGATTGTTGGGAATTAAATTAAGCAGTTGGTACGGTTCTTTATAAGTTAGTACGGTTGAACAGTCACTGAAGAATACAAGAACAGTTAGTACTGCTGATGAAGAGAAGTTCGCACTGCTTACAAGATCAAGATGAAACCGTATGAAGATAAATATGGAATTGATATGATGTATATCTTATTTGTATAGATTGATACGAATATAGTTTACTTGTAAAGGACTCTTTGTGCTATAAAAAGAGATCCTCGGTTAGGGTTTTAATATATCCATAGATCCCATACGAACAAGCATTATTAAGAGCTTCACGTTTATTCATTGTAATCGTTCAATATATTGAAGCAAAGTGTTTGGTTAAACAATTGTCTTGTTATTCTTATTGTTACATTCATACGATCACACAATCACCAAACACATATTCTTCTAAGTACTTGGTAGTAAATTCCGCATGCTATCAAATATATATTCAAAGTATCCCCAACACAACTCGTGTGTTTAGATCCGGTCAACCCTTATCATCATGATCATAATGTTACTAACTTTCATTATGTTGTAAGCATACTCCCGAAATGATCCTGTGAAGCAAGCTCAGAGACCTTGAGTCATCATCCACCACAAGCATATCATACCTCCTGATCCACCAAAAAGGCTTGGGGATCTTGCCATCATCATACACCAAAGCATATCAACATATGAAGATTCAAGGGCACTTATCATCCTCATTGTTTGAAGACTTCTTATTCAAGAAGTTCATATAGATTCCATATGCATGCATATATGAAGATCGATCACAACAAGCTTAGGGAACTTGTGATTTTCATCCATTGAAGGCTTCCTATCAATAGAAGTTCATTTAGATTAGTCATTCATATCTAGTAGACATTTGTGTCATGGATCATCATTGTAAACATCATTGCATCATCATAATCTATTCACCAAACTAGATTAGATGGTTTATGTGTTTGTGCCATAAAACACAAGGTTTTTATGTTGGGCCATAAAACATAACGGGAGTGGTTGTACCCTTGTAAAAGAACTCGACCTCTAGCTTAGTGTCGGAAATATTGTATAAGCGACGTTAGGTTGGTTCTACCTCGAACTAGAACCCGGTATTTAGCTTTGTACCCGAAAAGTGTAAGCGACGTTTGTAAGGTTTTCTCCGCCGAGAAGGGAGCTTGTTGATCTAGTGAAGTAACTCTCGAGTTGGGTACTCGGGGAGTGGAGTAGGGCGGAGAGGAGCTCCGTGACCGAACCACTATAAATCATCGTGTTCGGTTTGCGCTTTTTTTTACTTACTGCTTTACTTTTATACTTGCATTATATTATTGCTTGTGTTGTGACTTGATGGTTATACTTGTTTGACAACTTGTTTTAGTATATGTTAGTCATAAACTATAATTGGCATCTTTCATATTACAACAAGGTTAATCGGATATTTGATACAACAAGTTTTAAGAATTTAAAACGGTAACGTATTCACCTCCCCCCCCCCCCCTCCTACGTTTTCACAATTTATTTATAACCAAGTCCTTTGTTGGCAATCTTATCCAGAGTAGCGACATCGTGATGATGATCCCGTACGAAGGCATGAAGAGACATTACAAGTTGTTGGAGATATAGTCGACGAGGAAACTCATCTAAGCCTTAAAGCCGATTTAGTGGAACACACCTTGCGCCGAACAAATGAACACTAATTGTAGTTTCATTTCATTTGAATTTTTATTTTGATGTTTTTTAATTTTATTTGAATTATTGTTTAAAAAAATTAAAAATAAGGGTGATGACCATATTCGCTTTATTTCTAAGTTGGCTATAAAGAATGTCAAAGAGAGAAAAATGAGTTCGCGTTAATGTAGCAGTGGTGACCGTGGTCATGTGTACTCACCATTACACTAAGTCTTAATGGGCAAATGGCACAAAAAAGTATCAAAGTTAGGGTCCATTTCCAATTAAGGTATTCTTCTTTTTTTCATAAAAAGGTTGCCAACTTGATTTTTTTTTTCTTTTCTTTTATAAACAACCCAGTTAACTCATCTTCAATCACAAACAAAAAAACCCAGAAACAACTATAAAAAAAAAACCAATCGATCTACCAAGAGAATCACAGATTCTTTAAAACATGTGAATCGATACTCACACAAAAAACCCAATCGATCTACAAATCATGAATCACAGATTCTCACAGCAAACCCACATCAAAAAATCATTACCAAAAAAACCTCACTCGTTCACTCATTCCGGCAAAGATTCGGTGAAGAAGATGAATCAAAGGGGATGGTTTTTTATTAGAAGTGAAAAGATTTTTGTTGGGTTTATTCAGTTTTAATAGAAACTAGGATGGTTTTTTATTAGAAGTGAAAAGATTTTTGATGGTTTTTTATTGGTTCGGTGAGGATGTGTGTTGTGTAATTTGGAGTGTTTTTTTTCTTCTTCTTTTTTTTTTTTTTTTTTTATTTATTTATTTTTTTTATTATTATTATTATTTTTTTTATGTTTCATTAGGCGAGTTGATGTTTTTTATCTGTTATCTGTAATGGAATGTGAAGTGTACATTCTTATGATGTAGCTTGATTTGTACTTTGAATACTTAAGTTAAAAGAACGATTAAGTCATAATTCAGTTGAAGTGTACTGCTTATTTGTCATATAGAATGCTTTAGTAATGACTCAATTTCAGTCTTTGTTGATCCATGTTGGCTTTTGTATGCAACTGATAGTGTTCTTTACACATGGATATTCAGTTGGCCCTTCAACAATCCCAGAGCTTCTAGGAAGAAAACGTTTATAAAAGAAAAGAAAAAAAAAATTCAACTTTGGCCCTTCAAATTTTATAAAAGTTTCATTGTATACTTAACGAAATTTTTGGTTAGTTGTTAACGGGAAGTTAGCAAAAAACCCAAATCCGCTAAAAAAAATAGTTGACAACCTTTTTATGCAAGAAAAAAAGAAGAATACCTTAATTGGAAATGGACCCTAACTTTGATACCTTTTTGTGCCATTTCCCCGAAGTCTTAATCCCATGTGGCACCACATCAAATGTGTCTTCATTATTAGGGACATCTGAATTGACACATCTTTGTCCGGGCTTTTGCACCAGTCGTTCTTCCTCTTTTATTTTGTTTGTGAGTGTTTTTTGTGGTATATTTGTGTGTATGTTGGGTATATTTGGGTTTTGATGTTTGTTATGTTATTAAACTACGTTGGTGATTATGTTAGTTGAAGAGAAAAAAATTGATGCACCGCTGAGTTGCAATAAACCAAGGTTACAAATAGAGCGAGGCGTGACGTGGCGCCATGACCAAGCCTCACGCCTTACCGGCCAAGACGAAACTTTTGCGTTTATAAGGCGTGACATAAGGCGGCACAAAATATGTGAACTCTGCTTCAACATCAGCACTTCTTCCTCTCTAATCTAGATAAAAGAAAAGAAGTTTATTATAATAAATCATGAAGTAATCGGGTCCAATAGCACAGTACAACATTTAACCTTTCCTTCAACATGCATTCCTGTCAAATGCTTAAGGCTTAGCACGTAGAGAATAGTATTCTGCCACAATCAAGATATAGATAAAACTTTGAATAATCAACTCACAGTTCTGGCCATGGCTAGCTACTTGAGTCTAGATGGTACGTAGTTCTTTGAAATATGAGAAATTGTCGACCCATTTGACCCGGTTTCTTTTTTGCTAAACACTTTTTAACAGTTGGAGATAAATCATAATCCGAAACTTTTAATTTTTTTACACTATGTGCATTTTATACCCTTTTATAAATGGTTTGAGTCATTTTTAATACAAAAATTTCGACGTAGTGTATATATGCCACCTAAAATAAATATTTTTCAAGTTGGCCCTCCACCAAACAACGTTCAAGTTCCATCCCCGGTGTCTAGATACTAGGCCACCTTCATGGTGGTTACACCAATGTTAGGCGTTAGACCAATGTTAGGCCGAGAATAGTGTGAATACCATGAAGATATATAAGCTAAGGAAAACGTCAGATCAAAGAAGAATGCACATTCACAGTTACTTTTACTCATTATAACGAAGGATCAATATCTAATAGTAACTAGTTTTAAACCAAATCCATATATAAATCAATGAAATGTAAGTGTCTGAAACAAAAGAAGAAACATTCAATTATAGAACTGAAGGCAATAGTTCCTTTGTTTCAGAAGAAAATGTTTTTCATGAGCCCAAATCTCGTGTTCGTGTGTTGTTATCATGGTGTTACGCATTCTGCCTCCCTCATAATAGTTGCCGGACAAGTGACTGTCCTGCCAAAAGGATCATTCCGTTTAGGTTGGATTTCTAGCCTCTACTATCTTGTAGTACGATTATTTGCACACTTCACAAAATGATTAGGACATTATAATTTATTTTGTTTAGACATTCATACCCTCACAGTAACCTTTACATTTTCACCCATGTGAGGGTATAAATGTTCAAACACAATAAATTAGATTGTCCAAATCATTTTATGAAGTGTACAAATCATCTCCCTTTACTAAATATTGAAAACATTAATATTGGTTTGCAAATTATAAAGCATTTTAGCACTTCCCTCATAAAATTTTTAAGATTTTTATATATAGTTTTAAGCATTACAATTTAAAATGCAATGTTTACAACTATTTAATGTATAAATACATCAGTTTAACACATATAATTAATAGTATTGTAATAATACTTGCTTAATTTCACCCTATTACTTTTGTTTTTACCTTATAAACAACATGCGTATCATATATGATGATTAAATGTGTAGTTTTTAACTCCAACAATTTAGACCTCCTATCTTCACAATATTACAATGTACCATTTTTATATTTTTACAACATCGCATGTGCAACCTACTACTTTTGTATGAAATAGTTTGTTTTTATTTAAAAAATTTCAACATAAAAATCACGCTATTTGTAAAGTTATTGTAACAAAACGCAAATAGCTAAAAAAACATTACTCGCTAAAATTTTAATTACAGGATACTCGTCGTCACAAATACTCCTTCCGTCCTAAAATTATAGTCAATAGATAAAAAAAACACAGTTTTAAAAAAAAAATACATTTATTAGTGCTTTGAATTCTGCAAAAGCAACAAAACGACTGTTTTATTCTTTTTGTGCAATTTAATTTTGTAGATAATAATTTTAGTTAGAGCTAATGCGGTAAACTTAAACAATTTTAGCTTTTATTTTTATTTTTAGTGGTGAACTACTAGTATATTGGTAGGTGGGAGAATGCGCCATATTGAAGTCCAATTATTTGAAAGAAAGAGACATTCCCAATGTTTGTATAATTTGAGAAGCAAATTAAATAGAGCTATGGACCATTTCACACAACTCCTTCCCAAAAGAGCAATTCATTCATTTCAACATTAAATACTGTTTGACCATTCTTTTGGTCAAATTTAATAGGAACTTTATACAATATCGAATTTTGGTATGCATTGAATTGTGAAAATGATCAAACAAAATGTTCAACCATTACAAGGCATGTTCCCCCATTGGGGTATAATGTACCAAAACCATTGATTCGAAAATGATTTGTTCGAACAGTAAATGATGACAATGCAGTCCATGACAACAAAAAAAAGCATCGAACTAAAAAACAGATCAAATCAGAACAAAAGAAACAGTTATTCGATCACTTAGGCCTTCAATATTTACTCTTATAAAAATTGCATTCTCATTTTTTCGGTTTATACTCCACTATGGTTTGCTTATAAAGCTAAATTAAGTCGTCCTTTTCCCTAAGATTTTCAAACTTGGAACAACCATGTTCTATGTTTCTATATTATTCAAATTAGAACAAATTACCATGTTCACAATTCAGGTTGAAACCTAACTAGACAAGTCCAATCTCTCAGGCTCCAAAACAATGTATACCTATAACTATTCTTGTTGTCAAAGAAGCCCTTTCTCCTTCAATTTGCAGAATGTAATCACTTTGTGAATTCATTGTTGCTCATTCTCTATAAAATTGCTTCACAAGTTTGACTAGGTGTCAATGATTGCAAACCCTATGTCTGTTTCCATCTCAAACTTATGTCAAATGCCACCAAATCTTAAGCAACTTCACGCTCAGCCTAATATCACAACTTTTGTTCCTGGAACTTTTGTTCCTGGAACTAAAACCCCCAATGTAACAATCATCATCTCATTTTTGGTGTGAAATTTTTAAGCCCGTGGCGCTTGAACATGGTTACACGAACCAAAACCAGATATGGTTTAGTCCTAAATAGAATTCATAGCCCAACTAACCAACGCAATAAAACTCATCAGTATAATTAAAATTTTCAACATGACATGTAATTTTAGTTAAATTACAGTAGCGAGAAATGTTATAATTTTAGTAGGTCAAATTTTATACACCTACGATAATTAGAAAAGAAAACAGAGATGGGCCCGATATCTCCCATACAGCACATGTTAACACTTCTGTAATTTTTGCTTACAGATGATGGGTCATAAAAAAACACGATAGAGCAAGTTCATTCTGCAGAAATTGCAAGGCAAAGAGAACACATTCAACCAAGCAGGAAGCAACAGAACAATCCCCCTTTACCCAATAAAACATGCAACAGAACGTGGGCTCATGCAATGCGAAGGAACTTGTAAGTAGCCATAAAACTGCATACAAGATGAGGTATAAAGCAACTATGAACAAAACACGTATACAACAAGTAAAACCGAGCGAAGGGGTAAAAAAGACTTAATCATACAGAACATGATACTAACTCTACTGGAAACATAATAAAGTGGCCACCAAATTTATGAGCTACAAGGATAAAACATTTTTCCATATACCTCCTCCATTAAATCATCTATTTTTTTTTTTTCTTTCTTTTTTTTTTCTTTTTTTTTTTTGTATGATATAAGCTACAAAGGAACCCAGAACATGATAAATCAAATTTTCACATTTTTTGGACGTACCCTTTTAGAACCGCTTAACAAGATAAGAAGTGCACTGTCAATAGCTGAGCAGTTGCGTGAGAGCATAGGCAAACCCATTCGTCACGGTTTGTGAAGCTTGAAGCCAAATACTCTTGGGGTGTAGTTCTGTGCGGCTTTTTGTGGCTTCAGGTGACCGTAAGTCATCAAGAATAAGTGAGGGAATGTGGTTCCAAAATAAGCACCATCAATATCTATGGAAAGTGAAGGGAAAAGTACTAGGCACCGAAGCTTAAGCACAAGAATAGGATGAGAACATAGAAAAAGACTACAGCAGTAATTTTATAAAAAAAAAATTAAATAAATCAACCCACTACACAAACAAATCATATTTAAACATTTCAATGTCATCTACTTTTACCTACGAAAATCACATTTCGTTCACATCACTATCATTATATATTTGCACATTGTCCTGACTCCTGACTCGTCTCACAAAGAAATAAGCGTTGGTCAAATTTTGGATATTATTTACTTGATTTATTATATTTCAAGCCAACCATCATTCTCACAAAAATGCAGAAGAGAAAAAAGCACCACCCCGTACTTTAAATAAAACCAAATCACTACTCCCTTTTGCAAATGCATTTCCATAATTAATCCATATTTCCTTTCGTGTTTACAGTGTGGTATTAGTTTTATGCTTTTAAAAGATGGCTCAAAATAGCAATCACTATAACAAATATAGATACTGATTCATTAATATTTACCAACAATTCAGCTTTTAAAGGTACTAAACACAATTAACAACTAAAGAGAGGGTGAAAGCTAAGTAATAACTAAAACTTCTATTAAATAGTGAAAAAGCAAAGGCATCGAATTTTTGTTTTTAAACAAGGAACTATCAATTTTGTATAAAGGGTATGTTTGGCAAAATTAGCTGTCAGTTGTATGCTGTAAGCTGCAAAGCTGTTAACATGAGCTACAAGTTGTATCATTTTTCCAATAAAAGTGTTTGGTAGGTTAGCTGTTAAATGTAAATATAAGATGTAAAATAACATAAAATGACATATTTATAATTGTAAACAAATGTTTAGAGGGTATATCAGTAATTTAAAGTTTTAACAGGTCCAAGATGTGTAAAAAGCTTCATGAATCAGCTTTTCATTTAGGAGCTATTCGTTTGAAATAAAAGCTTGAAATTAATGTATCCAAACGGAGCTATTTATTTTAGAGAAGATTATTTTTTAATAAAAAGCTAACAGCTCCCCCAAATAGCCCCTACCAAACATGCCCAAAGTCTATAAAAGGTATATGAACTATTTAGCATGCAGTTCTAACGCAAAATGGTAAAACTCATGCAACTATCTTGAAAGGATACTGCCTTGATACTTGGATCGAGGGTAGTAGATATCTTCACAATTGGGACAATATATCTTCACGGTACTTGATCGAGGTATGTCTGATTGGCCAACAGGAAGGCAGGGTTGTCCGCAACAGTAAACTCTTGGGCATCTTCCAAAATCGTAATTTTTGTACTTCTCCAACTACAATGTTACCAATGTAGATCTTAAATTTATGAGCCATGAAATATGTAGTTACAAGGGGAGGAAAGGGCAGGAAGACTACCATTGCAGACATTCCCCGGGTGGTCAATATGTATCGTACAAGAATCAGGCCATACAACATCTCAGCTGCTGATTCAACCAGTTCATTTTGTTCTTCAGTAGACATATCACCGGCTCATGCATATAAGCAACACATTAATGCAGGAGGCACGTGTCAAGATTGATACGACATGGTATCATCATTCATAAGCTCATTCGCTGAAAGTTCAAATATCTCGTCATTCCAATAATGATCAATCTTCAAAGGTAACAAAAACCCAGAGCCCTGGGGTGCCCAAGAAACCCCAATGAGACTTCGTATTTATCATCACACAGAACATTTGATGCAGAAAGAACATGATGCTTGCCATGTCAGAAAGAAAAAGATTCTAGGTTTCAATAACCCAATCTTATACAAATAAGCTTCTATTATTACATGGAAGAGCTTTGTAGTCAACAACAATCAAACTTGCCCACGTTTCCACTATATAGGTTCTGTACAATCTAGTCACTGAATAGTGAATAGATAGCTAAAAGAGTCATGTGCAACACAACCTACGTGCAATGAGGAGATGAAGGTACTAGAATGAAGCACATTTATATAGTTAAAAGTTATCTTGTAGTTGTTTGTTAGACCACTGCAAACTTTCACTTAAGTATAAATATTTCAGCGGTTTTTTAAGTGTTAAATATTTTTGTTGGTCTTATAAAAGTTATAAGTTACAAATTTTAGTCCCTTACTGACTTGAATAATTGGTGTTACTCAAGGGCTATGTTTGGCGCAGAGCTTTTTGGGGCAATCAGCTTTTTGATTTTTATTGTTCGTTTGGCAAAGGAGCGGTGAGCTTTGCTATTTTTTAGGAAAGCTCATTTTTCCAATGCTTCTTTAAGAAGTTGTGAGCTTTGAAAGCTCACTGCTCACAGCTACTGCTACTTTTACCAAACATAGCCAAGATACCAATCCTTTAAAATAGTAAAATACTTTCTAACTTTAGCTAACATTTAATATTGTTTAATCAAACAGCTATAGAAACAATTTTAGTTGTTAATTACTATTAAATGTTTCCTTCAACTTTACTATCAGTTAGTAGATGAATTCTAGAATTACTATGTAACAATCTAATATTGATTCTAAGATGCCACCTACACATCAAACATAATAGTAACCCAAACTCATTGGAGAAAACTAGAACACAAGTTTGCGTGAAGTATGCGAATAGCAGATGTATTACCCTGTTTAGACACCATGCTTGTTCAGGTGCTTAGATTGATATTTTTTGAACCACCTTAATCTAGAACGCGTATGTGAATGTTGAATCAACTATTATAACATCATAAACTTAACCTATGCCATTAGTGGGGAAAAAAAAAAAAAACCTCATGGTTTACAATCTAGTATCTCAAGTATAGGCCCATGTATAGCTGAAGCAAAGAGATGCTGAATATTCGTCAGCTCGTATACAATTATTACATACCACAAATTCTGGCATATTATTCATGTCCTCGTATATACTTCAAAGCAATTAGACGGTATCTTAAAACTGATCCTTATTCTATATGGGAATTCAATAACTAAGACATCATACATATCCTTGATAAATGTATTTTTGGTCAACTATCTGTAATAAATGTCAAAAAACAAACCTGAATATGGAAGTCAGCATAGAACACTATTATAATTAATAAATGTGCTTACCAAGTAAGATGGGAACTTCAATTAACAAAACTACCCTAAATCCTTATCACTTGAAAATACTCACATAATGAACTACTTCATTCAGCAATCCTGTATCTCATCATAATTGCTTGAACTAACCACTAATCATGTGCAGCATTAGACATCCATAAGATGTAATCAACACACATCAAGGCTACTATAATTAGACTCAAAACTACTACACCGAGGTTATTATGGTATGCTGGAGCCATTAAACCAACTGACATAAGAATTTGGTAACATAATCATCGAGCTAAATGATGAAAACACAAAGCCAACTTTAGATAAGAAACAAAATATGAAGCTAAGCTCGTCTAGATGTTGGAAATTTCTAAGCTATCTTGAAGTCTTAGCAAGCACATTAACTACAACGCTTTGTTGTCAGTATTTTCATAATTTCATGTCGTATCGTATGTGAAGAAATAGGTCCAAATGCTCAGATCAGAACAATCTTGACAAGTCCTTTTAACAGCATGTTAATAAAGACTTTTGTTCAGTAATAACATGCATCTAGAGTCTCGATATACGATGGAAGTCCCAAACTAGGTCTGAAAAATGTATTCAATTGTCAGCTCTTTCATAGACCTCTGAGGCTCTGACCCTAAAACTTGCGACATATTGTAGTGAATTTTCACCAATATGAAAGCCTTCCACACTTGTATTAAAATAATAAAATAACTGACACCAACTATCACGTTGACTGTTAATAATCTATTTGTTACATTAATTAATTTATTCTTTAGTGGCACATCAGAGACCCCTAATCTCCCCCTTCATTTTACTTGCGAAATAGAAGATATTAAGGACAAAAAACCTAAAATATATAGTATATCCAACATTAAGAATAGATAGCAGAAATTTTGGGAATAAAGCTTACCGTGAGAAGACTCAGCATCCAGAATTAGATCAAGTGCGTAATCGAAGTAAGGAACTTGGCTACTTAGCCCACAGAGGTTAAAATCATCTTGAATGTACTCATCATCAACTTCACAGAAAAACTCATTTCCTCGCAAATTGCAAAACCATGAAATCCAAGATGTATCGTCCTCGTCAGAACCACTAACATCAGACTCCTCGCTGTCTGTTTCAGATTCTTCTGCAACTATAAGCAAAAGTGAACAAATCATACTTGTACGAGGTAAATTTACCAATATCACACATAATACATTAGATGGCGCAAAAAAGAAGTAAACTAAAAAAAAAGCCCATGTTGTCTTTTACAAACAAAAATATATATCCAACTGACGATGACTTCATGATATTCCTCCAAACAGTACAAGATTTATCAGCTTTGGATAGAACAATATTAAGTGTGCAGGTAATAAGATGCGCCATCCCAAACAAACACTAATGCTACTATTATCATTTGTATGCAACATCCACATATTTACTAATTGCAAATACTTGTCGTAACATGTATTGTCTGATGCATACAAACATGCTCTGTAAATGGGCAATTGATTGATTAAAACAACAAAATATAAAACTGATCAAAGAGGCTATTCACACAAGATAGGCATTTATACAAGTTCTATTAAATGTAGAAGCAGCAAAAGACATACTGTACTAATTTTAATAGCAGACAATAAATCCTGAGTCATTGAAAGGTGAGCTTTAAGCGTACCAATTTACATAAAGTCCCTCAATTTTGCCCCATAGCGACATTCTTTACTTATTCACAGCAATCAAAAATCAAGTAATAACACAGTGCAATAATACATGCTCTCACGCTATACATTTCCTCGCAACCATACGCCGAAACTAAGCCATAAAACACTACATACGACAAACATAACTCAAGTAAAACAAAAAGTTCATCAACATTTAGAATATCTGGTATTGCTTATTGCGTAACAACCAATCCAGAAGAGCTACTCCACTCAATGAAGAGAGGAAGCGAACGAAAGGAAGGACTTGGGGAGCAAGATGTCTATCTAAACTCAGATAGTCCACTAGCGACTAGGTCCTTATAAGGAAAGTGGGCGAAGTGACGTGACTAATACGTTCAGGACATGGTTTGGTTATTCCTATCGGCCTCTATCTATTGGTGAGGAGTTCTTAATAACCAGTTTAAGATTTGCTCATTCGAATCCGCTTTTCTGATTTGAAATATTTTACTACTTAACTCCTTAGAGCACAAGGTAACCCAATCCATAGGCAGCGTTATAGCCTATAGCACGAACCTATAACTCAACCAAGACCCCCCCCCCCCCCCCCTTGAGTTATAGGGGTTTGCATAAAGATCACCAGCCATGCCATAAGCTTTTTTCCTTCTTTTTTTTTTTTAGTTTTGTTGTGTTGTATTTGTGTTTTATTGGGTTATGTGTGGATCAGGAGGTGTCCTATAACTTGAGTGATGGAGGGAGGGTGTTTTGGGTTAAGTTATAGGAAAAAGTTGAGGTGATAGCACTTTTTGCTATAACGCGAGCCCTATGGCTCTAGGATACATTGTGCTCTTAAAAGAGAAGGATATGGGGAGGAAGATGTACAGTATATCTAAAAGCCTATAGTCCACTAGGTCCTTGTAAGTTAATGAGAGCTCAAGTAGGTCATCAAACCAAGGAATGTGTTTCACTTAACCCTATCAGTCTCTATGTATCGCATAACAAGTATAAGATTTGCTCATTCAAATTCACTTAAATTCTTAAAAAGGCAAAACTCGTCTCAGCTAACTATCCGCTACACGCTATTTCAAAAAGCACAAACACTTCCAATACGCAATCCCAAACAAATACATAACCACTTCAACAATCCACAATCACAAAACAACACAACTTTATAAAAAAAACAAAAATAACTACCTTCCGACGCCTTATTATTGCTATTCGCACCACTCCGATTATCAACATGACTTAATTTACTCCCAGCCGCAGAAGTCGACGCAATCAACAACCTCTCCTTATCTTTCTCCTTATTACTATTCAAAAGCCTCGAAGTAGAAGAATTAGACGACGTCTTCTCCAAATGCTTATCCAACGCTTCATTTATCCTTTTCCGATCCACACCTCCTCGCATCTCTCGATCTCTGTACATATTTTATAAACTTTTATTTATGTAAATAATCAATTGATTAAATTGTGGATCTGTTAGTGATTAATGAATGAAATGAGATTTTTTTTGAAGGAAAGGGGGAAATGAGAAATTAGGGTTTGTGAATAATGTGTTTATTTATTGTTTATATATATATATATATATATAGGGAAGGGTTATATATATATATATATATATATATATATATATATATATATATATATATATATATATATATATACTACCTTATAATACGTATATTTAGAAGTCTTAAAATGTTTAAGACCAAAAACATTTCTTTAATAGGAAAGATGCATACACATATAATTAAAAGCCTAGAAATTTAAGTGTTTTTAAAAATATGGGTTGTTACAAGTATAGCTTTCAATGCTTGTAATTTTTGAAGACTTACAAGAAAAGAAGCATAGTGTACACAATTTTAATGCACATAATTTTCAGACTTATAAGACAAGAAGCATAGTGTACACCACTTTAATGCACATATTAAAAAAAAAGCCATTAATGTTATTTAATGTAGTCAATTAATTAACTGGTCAATAAATACAATTAATACAGTTATTAAAACACCTCTTACATAAAAAATACAAATTATCAAGCATATTGTACAACTAAATTAAACACAATTCCTGCATTAAATGTCACTAATACAAATAATAAAGCACATTATACTAATATTAAAGCCCGAACGGGCAACGGGCCTAATGGGCTTGAGCCCGAACGGGTGCGGGCCAAACGGGCTCGAGCCCGAAGGGGCACGGGCTAAACGAAATTCTTGATATCCGTAAATTTATCGTCAAAAAGAACATAATAAACTAAAATACATTATTCACCAGAAAATTTAATTTCAGGGTACTCGCCGCTGCAACGCGCGGGTACCCTGCTAGTATATATATATATATATAAAGTGGAGTAGTACCTGAGTGAATTTTGGGATTCTTTGGACTTGAGCGTTAAATAGTGTTCATGATGAGGTTTGTAAAGAGTTTCATAAAATGTGATATCGGTGTGTTAAGGTGAATATGAATCTTCTTTTTTTTTTTTTTTTTTTTTTTTTTTTTTTTTTGTAAAAAAAAAAAAAAAAAAATTGGGTAGAAAGTGTAAAGGAGTTGTTTGATGATTGTGTGATGAATTGAGAAGTGTGATTAGGTATTTATGGCATAGTTGCGAGGGTCTCGATTCTGGTGTTAAGATCTTACGATTTTATGATACTACAAAATAAAAATGATCTTAGTTTTGTGTAGGATCTTAGTACACTTAAGATCTTATAAGATCTCGATCTTTACCATAGGATCTTAAGATATAATCCGATCTGATTTTACTTTTTTTCAAATCGCAAACTAAAAAACTAAAAAGTTATGGATCATGTTTTATATAATTTAAAAAATAACATGTTAATCTTCTTAAATATTTCATATTTATAATTTAAGACAATATTTTCATGAAACATACATATAATTTTATGTTAATTGTGAAAAACTAGAATGGGGTTGAATAGTTTTACTGATTTATTTTTGTTAGTTATAAAAGTTTTTTTTGTGAAAAACTTAGATTCAATTCTTTTGTAAAATCAACCAACACCAATATAAACACTTATCTATATTATCAAGTCTAAACAATAAATATAAAGAGTAGAGATGGAAAGATCAAACCGAGACAACAAGATTTATAGTGGTTCGGTAACGAAGCTCTTCTTCGCCCTACTCCACTCCCCGAGTACACAACTCGAGAGTTCTAAGCACTATGTTAACAAGCTCCCTTCAGGCGGAGAAAATCGTACAACGTCGCTTATCACAATTTCCGACATTAAGCTAAATGTCGAGTACTAAAATATCTAGTACCAATCTCACTCACGATCCACACGATCCTTACTAGTCACACGATCCACACACTCTACTTTAGATCCACTTGATCTAAACACTCTCTACATAATCAACACAAGATCCAAACGATCTCTACACGATCACAATGATCCACACAAGATGACTAAACAAGACAATGACAACTTGATGTATGTCAAGATACAACAAGTAAACTACAAGTAATGCAAGTGCACTACACAATGACTCTAACACCTTGTATCTTCTTGATACTTTGTGTTCTTCTCTTGGACTAATAGAGGAATGAAGGTGATCTTTGGTAATCGGATGAAAGAATCACTCTTTAAACAAAAGAAAACTATCTAAATGATCAAGGAGATGTAAGTGTGAATGTGGAACTAAACTCAGAAAGTTTTGTGTGAGAAAGGATACCTAAAAGCTGTGAAATGGACTGGTATTTATAGGCAAAAGAAATATGTCCGTTATGCATGGACGGTACCACTAAATACCCGACGGTACCACTAAATTTAGTGGTACCGTGGTACCGTCCCAGACAAGGACGCTTCAATTTTTGTTTTTAGTGGTGAAAGTTTATTTGAGGAAGTTTGGAGCTGATTTGGGGGGAAAATAGCTGTTGGGAATTTTAAACTTATTTTTCCAATTAAAACATTTCTTTATAATTCAAAAATAATTTGTAAAATGTATTTTTGAAACAAATGTTTTGTCATATTAAAAATGTAAAGTTTGAAACACAAATTCACTTCTTTGATCATTTGTCAAGTTGTAAATTTGTTTGTTCTTACCTAGAGTGATTTACGTAGAAACGGGATATTTCGACTAGAAACTTGTTTACGTTAATTTTGACGTAAAGTGTTTTTACATTTTGTTATCATCAAAACGTAGAGGTATCGAAAGATAGAAATAACGTTTTTAGACATTATTTGCATCAGCAATCTCCCCCTTTTTTGATGATGACAAAACATAAACTCATTTTAGGTGAAAGATTAATTTTAACAAGTTTTTAATATGAGTTTATATCCCATTTCTCCCCCTTTTTGTCAAAGCAAAAAGATCGCAAAGGCTCCCCTTGGTGTATACTCCCCCTTGTTTGGAGGGCACCAAGGAATCGAGCAATGGTTCTTGCTACAAAACAAAGTTAGATAACATATATACAATATCTAACATGTAACAACCAAGACAAATATCCAACCATAAAATAAAAGAGCTATGTAGCCAAGATATGAAAATATAAGCCAATAATAAAATGAGCCCATGCATTCATAACTACAATGTCATATATAATGTATGACTACATCACAAACAAGAAAATAATAAAATACAAGAAGCACATATTAATCTTTAGTGACTTGAGAGGCCATAACATTTGCTTCTAGTCCAAAAAGGGTCCTAATCATTTATTTTTGAAAACTAAACATCAATATATTTAGTTGAATTGGCTATTGGTTGGTGGAGATGGTGACATGATTGGAGGTTGTGGGGGTGTTAAGAGATGTTCAACATAGGAGAACATGAAGTGAAGTTTATCTCTCAAACAGAAGATGAGGTTGCGGTTATGAAGACAAAATAGGCAATTTGCACTATGTATATCAACCGGGTGAAGTTGAATAGGTTGGCCCATGATTGGGGATGAAGTTGGCATAGCATAATCCAACAGGGTAATGGGTGATAGGGTGAATGACATATCCATAGAGGATAGACGATTACCAAAGGATGAGGAGGAAGATGAGGTAGTTCCATTGGATGAAGTCTTTGATGGAGCATTTGGTGGTGTAGGAGAGCAAGGAGTGCTTTGGGAAGGTGGTGTGCGAACTTCCTCATCATCATTGTCATTGGTTAAATCAATTAACATGGTGGCTTGTAGTTGTGGTGGTTTAAAGGTAATTTTGTTTGGTGGTCTAACGGTTGTTGATATAAATAATGCCTAAAAACGTTATTAATATTTTTCGATACCTTTACGTTTTGATAATCACAAAATGTAAAATCATTAAACGAAAGATTATGACATAAACAAGTATTTAGTTGTAAATATCTATTTTAACAACTTAATCACTTAAGGTATGAATAAACAAATGCATAATGCATTATATGATCAAAGGAATATTTTCTTAATCACTAGATTTTTTATAAAATGTCACAAACATTTTATATCTTTTAGAAAATCATTTTTGGTATTAAGTAAATATATTAAATCCATTATAAATTCGAATCTAAGTTTTTAAAAGTAAACAAAGTTTTTATAATAAATTAAAAAGACGTAAAACTATTCAACCCCCCCCCCCTTCTAGCTTTCCACAATTGGTATCAAGAGCCACGTCAAACAAGATTTTTAAAACAAATTGTATTTTAAAACTTGAAACGATCTATGGAATCCGAAAAATATTTAGAAGGACAATATATGCAAAGACCACCACTATTTGAAAGTGATGGTTTTCTTTATTGGAAAAATAGATTCGAAACTTATGTGAAATCAAAAGATCTTGATCTTTGGCATGTTATTACCTATGGTGATTTTCCCCCTATTCAAAATAATCCTTTAACTAAAATAGATGAAATTGTACCTTTTGAAAAACAAAATGATAATTTGAAAAAGAAACTAGCAAAAAATAATAAGGCTAAAATGGTAATTTATAATGCGTTACCACGCAAAGAATATGAAAGAATCATTATGTGTAAAACCGCAAAAGAAATTTGGAAATCTTTGTTAATCACTCACCAAGGTAATAGTCAAGTCAAAGATAATAAAATAGATCTTCTTGTTCAACAATATGAACAATTTACGATTCCGGAAGAGGAATCAATAGATAATGCTTTTGCTAGGTTTAACATTATCATCACAAGTTTAAAAGCACTTGATGAGAATTTTTCTAGTAAGAATTTTGTTAGGAAATTTCTTAGGGCTCTTCATCCAAAATGGCGAGCTAAAGTTACGGCGATTGAAGAATCAAAGAATTTGTCAACTCTACAACTTGACGAATTGATCGGCAACTTGAAGGTCTACGAAGCAATAATAAAGAAAGACTCCGAGATGGTCAAAGGTAAAAGAGAGCAAAGCAAGTCAATTGCATTGAAAGCTAGGAAGGAATCTAGTGACGAGGATAGCTCAACCTCCGAAAGCAATGACGAAGAATATGCTATGGCCGTAAGAGACTTCAAGAAATTCTTTAAAAGACGAGGAAGATTCGTTAGACAACCACATGATGAAAGAAAGGCATTCCAAAGATACAAAGAGGACAAAAGTGAAAGGAAGTGTTATAAATGTGGCTGTAACACCCCAACCCGTCAAGGGTAAAGATATCACAACAATGGTGGCATATCAGAAGTCAACAAAGCATTCAATAAACAAAACCTCATAAGTCTTAACATTAAATCCAAAATAAGTCAACATGACTTAAATCAAAATGAAAGACAAAATAGCTTAAGTACAAAATCCAATATTTAAATGCCTAAACAATGGCATAATGAAAATAAATAGAAGTTCAAATGGCAAAGCTAAATACTAAGGTCAACTCCAAAATAGATCGCTCTCATCCCAAAGCTAAACCCAACTCCTAGCTTAAGTACCTACCGCACATGAAAAGAAACATGCGGCTGAGCTTCAAAAGCCCAGTGAACAGATATATAGATAACGATAACAATAGCAAGTAGCAAATGCGAAAGCAATTTAGGAAAAACGAAATGATACGAAGTTGTCATGAAAGAAATGAGAAGTAGATCATGAATAAAGAAAAGATTCAAGAAAACAAGGACACAGCAATTTATCACGAGCCCAGACTACTTACGATACCATAGCATTACTAACAAAATAAAACATACCTGTATAGAGTGATCAGCTCTAAATCAAATGTGAAAGACGTGTATCGCACACACCATCAGTCACCAGATATAATAACATATAACATATACAGATAATAGATCAAATCTAGAGTGCACCCATACGCCCCACAGATAAATCAATAATCATAATATAATGGCCATAGCAAATAATAAATAAGGGACGGAACATGTCATCACTCTCCTGCCCTAGAGTCATGTCAGAGGTGCGTCAATGACATGGACATGAAACCCTCATGCCTAGTTATTGGCTCGTAATATTAAACTGTAGAACAAAGGTCGGGCGTACTAACAATAATCAAAATTATATCTTAAGGGTACATGGCAAAAGATTCAAATCAAAGACCCCATCGAAAGTTCACAACAAAAGGGAACATAGCAAAGGTATAGGAAATCCTAATAAGGAAATGAATTCTGAAAGAAAAGAACTGAGAAGCCCTTACTGAAAAAGGACGGAATATCTGTACCTTATTATCGAAGCAAAAGATAAGAAAGCAAATGCGAAGCAGAAATCAAGGCTTCTCCTTCTTCACACCTAGAGAGGTAGAAGACGGAATTACGAATTATTCAAACGTAAATTATTACTTTTAATTTACTTTTCATTTTGTAACTTTCCAGATTTAGTAATATGTTGATATTTCGGATTAGGTTAAATCTTTATTTCAAACTCATTATGGAATTCAAAGTACCTTTTATCAAGTTACAAAAGTTCAGGGTTAACTTTGACAATCTTCATAATTTAGGGTTTTAATTACAAATTCATTAACTTCAAAGGTTTAAAATGAAAATACTTTAGTTTCACCAATTTTTACAGAACCTTACCTCAGTTTTACATGAAATACAAATTAGACCCTCAAGATTCAATAATTACACAATTAGTCCCTTACCTTTACAAAACTTACAATTTAATTCATAATTCATTTATAATTACATAACAACCCCACAAATACTCAAATTTAACCATTACACCCTGAATGACTTTATTTACTCAAAATAACTTCAAGTTTCCAGATCTTACACTTTTAGTCCTTCCATTTTAATTATTTACAAATCGACCCCTTGAATTATCATTAATTCATTTACTTGCAATATTTACACTTAGGACCCTCAAGTTATATTTTTCTCACCTTCCTACTGACTTATATGATCTTACAAAAATATCCCAGAAGTTTGAAAGTTGACAAAACAAGCCCTTGCACTTTTATTTACAAATCGTATATCCTTTTTATGTACCAAAACAAAACCCTAGTTTAACAAATCATTAAACCATCATCATACAATCATTAATTTCATTAATTACATCAGATCTATACATGTAAACCCTAACCCTAATCCATCCTAGGGTTTCTTCCTATTTTTCTTTGTTTTCCTCCAAATCCGATTACAAACAATAATTCAAAACAATTATTTTAAGCTTCAAAAAATCATGTGGTTATTTTCTAAGCTTATATGATCAGTATAGAACATATAAAAATTATATTTGCATCTCAGAAAAATCGCATAACATTATTTGGAATTTACGTATGTTTTAGCTATTATAAATTCGTACGTGTTATTTAGCTTGCATGAATTGTTTTACGTATTTTTCCTGAGTTGTATATGACATATAGATCATAAGAAAAATACTAGATCGAATATAGAATGTAAAATTAAGTCGTGGTAATATTGTACCTATCGGCTGAATATATCGAACAAAGACAAATCCTCACGATCGAATGAGAGCTTCCACAACTCGACTCCTATTTTTCTTAGCTCGGTTACTCTATGATCAATCCCAGAAAAATACTTGAACACGTCCAGGAAGTCAAATAAACTTGGTGTCGAATTTAGTTTGGATCGACAATAAGGTTTTCGGTTTAAAGGTTTTGCAAAAATAAAAGATTTGGTTTGTATATATTATTGGCCGACTATGGGGGGGGGGGGGGGGGATAAACTCAGTATTTTCGGCCCAAAGAATATCACAAAATCATACTTTTATTTGATATATAATTCCCTTATTTAATTTGTAATTATCTAATTAAAATAATTTTGCAAAATATATATATTAATTTTAATAATTAAATTTCGGACCATACTTAAATGTATATGTGATTTTGTAATTTCTTGAAATTCAATATAATGTAGTGTTGACCCAGAATTCATTTCGTTTCATATGCAGTTGTTTTCGTAATTTTTTTGGATTCAATTCGGAATTGTTATAAATGATTATATTAGGTATTATGGATTCAGGGGTAATTTGGTCATTTTATAGGTTATTCAAATTTCAGGTATTACAACTTCTTCCCCACTAACAAAAAAATTTCGTCCTTGAAATTTGCAGGAAGTAGAAAGAAAAAGAGAGTAGGGAAAACAAAACAAAGGAGAACGGAAAACAAAACAAAGACATACCAGACTAAAACGAGAATTGCGGATAACTAGCTCGTATTGACTCTTCAGTTTCCCAGGTAGCTTCACGCTCCGGGTGATTCCTCCAAAGAATCTTTACGAACGGGATGACTTTGTTTCTCATGACACGTTCCTGACGGTCCAGAACCGCTTCCGGTTCTTCAGACAAAGACATATCAGGCCAGATCTGATCGAGTGGATAAGATACAACATGCAATGGATGATAATTGTATCCTCTCAGGAGAGATACATGGAATACATTATGCACATGAGATAGCTGAGGAGGTAGAGCCAAACGATAAGAAACCTCCCCAATACGTTCCAGGATTTCGAACTGTCCAATAAATCGGGGACTCAACTTGCCCTTGATTCCAAAACGCCTGACACCACGGAAAGGAGATACTTTCAGGAATACCCGATCACCTACATTAAATTCTAGATCCCGACGGTGCTTATCAGCATAGCTTTTCTGGCGAGCACGCGATTCTTTCAGTTTCTCTCTAGCAACAGCTACCTTTTCATTTGTGATCTCAATCATCTCAGGTCCTTCAATCAAACGTTCTCCTACTTCATTCCAACAAACAGGAGCCCTACACTTCCTACCATACAACGTCTCGAAGGGAACCATTCGAATACTCGCATGCCAACTGTTATTATACGCAAACTCTACCAAACACAAGTACTCATCCCAACTACCTGCCCATTCCAATGCACAAGCTCTTAACATGTCTTCCAAAGTCTGAATGGTCCTCTCAGACTGACCATCAGTTTGGGGATGAAATGCAGTACTAAACTTAAGGCGAGCGCCCCAAGCTTTATGAAGTCCCTTCCAAAAGCGCGAAGTGAAACGAGGATCACGATCTGAAACAATAGAGGAAGGCATACCGTGCAATCGAACAATCTCTTGCTGAAAAACTTCCGCCAACTTACTAACACTAAAGGTCATACGGATAGGTAAGAAATGAGCGGATTTAGTTAGCCGATCAACGACCACCCAAATCGCATCATGTCTTTTACGAGTAACAGGCAGACCACAAACGAAGTCCATGGAAATCTCATCCCATTTCCATGTAGGAATTTCCAAAGGTTGTAATAGACCACTAGCTCGCTGATGCTCAATCTTAACTTGCTGGCAGGTCATGCATTTAGCAACAAATAATGCTACATCTTGCTTCATACCGTTCCACCATAAATGTTGCTTAAGATCCCGATACATCTTGGTAGAACCAGGATGAATAGCGAAAGGAGAACTGTGAGCTTCCGTCAACACAGCCTCACGCAAGTCGGAATCATTAGGCACGCATAAACGATCCTCATACCAGACAACTCCATCGTCATCAACTCTAAACTCAGTCTGCTTACCCTCTTCAATATTCTGAACAATAGCCCAGAGTTCACCATCATCTTTCTGAGCCTCTTTAATGCGCAACATCAGATTTGACTCAATCTTTAGACTAGCCCAGTAACCAACATCCCGCCGAAAACACAACTCAACATCCAAACGCTCCAAATCCTTGAGGACATGCTGATCAAACTCCAACTAGCAATCACTCCAGATTTCCGACTAAGTGCATCTGCAACCACATTAGCCTTACCTGGATGATATTGGATGTTTGTGTCATAATCTTTCAAAAGTTCCAACCATCTCCTCTGCCTCATATTAAGCTCTTTCTGAGTAAAGATATATTTGAGGCTCTTGTGATCAGTGAAGATATCACATGATTCACCATACAAGTAATGCCTCCAAATCTTCAACGTAAAAACTACAGCTGCCAATTCTAAATCGTGAGTGGGATAATTTTCCTCATAGGGTTTCAGTTGCCTCGAAGCATAGGCAATCACCTTGCCGTTTTGCATAAGCACACAGCCCAAACCCTTCTTAGAAGCATCACTATAAATTTGGAAACCTCCAGGACCCGATGGTAAAGTTAGAATAGGTGCAGATACCAAACGCCGTTTCAACTCTTCGAAACTCTGCTCACGCTCATCAGTCCATACAAACTTTTCACCCTTCCGCATCAATTGAGTCAATGGCAAAGCCAACTTCGAAAATCCTTCTACAAAACGCCTATAGTAGCCAGCTAATCCTAGAAAACTCCTGACTTCAGTCACAGTGGTAGGTCTCGGCCACTTGGTGATAGCGTCAACTTTAGATGGATCCATGGTGATACCATCTGCAGACACAATGTGACCTAGGAAAGCTACTTGATTCAGCCAGAACTCACACTTAGAAAATTTCGCGAATAACTTCTGCTGCCTCAGGATACCTAATACGATACGCAAATGTTGCTCGTGCTCTTCGGACGACTTAGAATACACTAGAATATCATCAATGAAGACGATGACGAACTTATCAAGGAATTCATGGAAAACTCGATTCATTAGATCCATAAACACAACAGGAGCATTTGTTAAGCCAAAAGGCATAACCAGGAACTCATAGTGTCCATAACGGGTTCGGAAAGCAGTCTTAGGAACATCCTGCTCTTTAACTCGCAATTGGTGATAACCAGATCGCAAGTCGATTTTAGAGAAAACTTTAGCTCCTTGCAATTGATCAAACAAGTCATCAATGCGAGGAAGCGGATAACGGTTTCGAATGGTAATGCGATTAAGCTCACGATAATCAATACACAAACGCATAGACCTATCCTTCTTCTTTACGAAAAGTACAGGAGCACCCCACGGCGAAACACTAGGTCAAATAAATCCATAGTCCAGTAACTCTTCCAGTTGCTCCTTTAACTCCTTCAGTTCAACAGGTGCCATCCGGTACAGAGCCTTAGAGATAGGTTCGGCACCGGGAATTAGATCAATAGAAAATTCCACTTCTCTAGCCGGAGGAATACCAGGAAGTACTTCAGGAAAAACGTCAGCAAAATCCCGAACAATGGGGACACTAGAAATATCTGGAATCTCAACAGACGAATCCTTCACTGAGGCTAAATAACCTTGGCAACCATGAGACATCAAGGTTCGAGCTTTCAAGGCGGAAATGATTTTAACGGTTTTAAGAGGGCGAGATTCATGGTAAATGAATTCGGGATTATTCATGTCACCAAAAATCACATTTCTGGCATGGCAGTCAATGGTTGCTCGATGGAAAGCCAACCAGTCCATACCCAAGATGACATCGAAGTCAATCATGTCTAAAGGAAGTAGATTCGCCAGACGAATCCGATCATCGAAACGTAACGGATAGTTCAAATATTCATGGTTTATGAGAATGTGGTTTTGCATGGGGGTAGATATAGCAATTGGGTTATTTAATGGTGTTGCAGGTATGTTCAGTTTCTTAGTCAAATTTGTAGATATGATAGAGTGTGTTGCTCCGGTGTCAAATAACGCGAAAACAGTAAAATCATCAATATTCAAAAAGCCGGTAATGGTACCTGTAGCCTTAGCTGCCTGATCTCGCGTAGTAGAAAACACACGCCCAGTATTCGGAGGTGGAGGAGGCGGAGGTAGCAGATAATTCTTGTCAGATGCAGGATTCTGCTTTGGGCAGTCCTTTACCTGATGCTCAGCAGACCCACATCGGAAACATGCACCAGTTGCTCTACGACACACTCCTGAATGATTTTTCCCACAAGAAGTACAGATTGGAGATGTAGGTAAGCTCCCAGATGAACCCTTCTGAGAACTTGATCCAGAACCCCGAGACTGCTGCTGAAAACCCTTAGAAGGTTGATCCTTCCACTGCTTCTGACCATTATCATTTTGCTTAGAATTTGAACCAGCATCCTGACCCTTAAAATCTGGTTTCCGCTGATCAAAGCTCCTACCTGACTGACCCCACTGCTCAAAGTTCTTACCAGAATACCACTTGTTGTCCCGATTCTGACCTTACGGCTGAATCCTGTCGCCATCACGGTTTCTTTTGAAACCCACCTTCTCATGAAATATCTCAATGTTGCGAGCTGCGTCGCAACATGCTGACGGATCAAGGAACTCCTGATTAAGAAGACGATCTAAAACCCAACTCTTCAGTGCCCACTTGAAATGCTTGGCTTGATGCTCAGCATCCCCAGCAACCGGGCCCACAAAGCTAACCAATCTCTGGAATCTCTCCAGAAACTCCCCTGCATTCTCAGTCTCAAGCTGAGAGATAGTATTGTACTCCCTAATCAATCTCTGCTGTTCGGACACAGGGAAGTACCTATTATAGAATGTAGCCCGAAAATTAGCCCAAGTACAACCAAGAACATAAGCATCACCACCCTTAGCTTCCTTGTGCGCCTTCCACCAGTTAAGCGCATCTCCCTCAAGCTTAAACGCAGCCAGACGAGTCTTAAACCCGTCCTCACAACCCAGCACCTCAAACAGCTTCTCCATGTGTGTTATCCAGTCCTCTGCAGCATGAGGAGTAGCAGCAGAACTGAACGACAACGGCTTAAGTTTATTGAAACTCTCCAGCCAACCATTAATGGTAGTGGGTTGGCCCCCACCGCCAGTACCACCAGCACCACTAGAAGGACTAGCACCACCAGATCCACCAGAGGGACCAGTTCCATTACGAAACTCGTTGATCATCCGAGTGATCACCTCATTAGCATTAAGCCCAGGTAGCAAATTGGCTATAGCATTAGCCACCAACTCCTCCAAATTAGGGATCTCTTCCTCCCCTTCAGAATAATCACCACCACAACGAGTAACAACCATCTACAGGATTTTCAAACGATTAGAAAGATCAATAGGGTTTTAATTACAAATTCATTAACTTCAAAGGTTTAAAATGAAAATACTTTAGTTTCACCAATTTTTACAGAACCTTACCTCAGTTTTACATGAAATACGAATTAGACCCTCAAGATTCAATAATTACACAATTAGTCCCTTACCTTTACAAAACTTACAATTTAATTCATAATTCATTTATAATTACATAACAACCCCACAAATACTCAAATTTACCCATTACACCTTGAATGACTTTATTTACTCAAAATAACTTCAAGTTTCCAGATCTTACACTTTTAGTCCTTCCATTTTAATTATTTACAAATCAACCCCTTGAATTATCATTAATTCCTTTACTTGCAATATTTACACTTAGGACCCTCAAGTTATATTTTTCTCACCTTCCTACTGACTTATATGATCTTACAAAAATATCCCAAAAGTTCGAAAGTTGACAAAACAAGCCCTTGCACTTTTATTTACAAATCGTATATCCTTTTTATGTACCAAAACAAAACCCTAGTTTAACCAATCATTAAACCATCATCATACAATCATTAATTTCATTAATTACATCAGATCTATACATGTAAACCCTAACCCTAATCCATCCTAGGGTTTCTTCCTATTTTTCTTTGTTTTCCTCCAAATCCGATTACAAACAATAATTCAAAACAATTATTTTAAGCTTCAACAAATCATGTGGTTATTTTCTAAGCTTATATGATTAGTATAGAACATATAAAAATTATATTTGCATCTCAGAAAAATTGCATAACATTATTTGGAATTTACGTATGTTTTAGCTATTATAAATTCGTACGTGTTATTTAGCTTGCATGAATTGTTTTACGTATTTTTCCTGAGTTGTATATGACATATAGATCATAAGAAAAATACTAGATCGAATATAGAACGTAAAATTAAGTCGTGGTAATATTGTACCTATCGGCTGAATATATCGAACAAAGACAAATCCTCACGATCGAATGAGAGCTTCCACAACTCGACTCCTATTTTTCTTAGCTCGGTTACTCTATGATCAATCCCAGAAAAATACTTGAACACGTCCAGGAAGTCGAATAAACTTGGTGTCGAATTTAGTTTGGATCGACAATAAGGTTTTCGGTTTAAAGGTTTTGCAAAAATAAAAGATTTGGTTTGTATATATTATTGGCCGACTATGGGGGGGGGATAAACTCAGTATTTTCGGCCCAAAGAATATCACAAAATCATACTTTTATTTGATATATAATTCCCTTATTTAATTTGTAATTATCTAATTAAAATAATTTTGCAAAATATATATATTAATTTTATTAATTAAATTTCGGACCATACTTAAATGTATATGTGATTTTGTAATTTCTTGACATTCAATATAATGTAGTGTTGACCCAGAATTCATTTCGTTTCATATGCAGTTGTTTTCGTAATTTTTTTGGATTCAATTCGGAATTGTTATAAATGATTATATTAGGTATTATGGATTCAGGGGTAATTTGGTCATTTTATAGGTTATTCAAATTTCAGGTATTACAGTGGCGACCCAAATCACCTCATCGGAAAATGTCTAATGATGTCAAGGGATCAAAATCAAAAGGCGTTCGTTGAAGGAGCATGGAGTGATAGCGATGAAGATGAGAAAGAAATAACAAAGGACGAAAAGTGTCTTATAGCAAAGGCATCCAATGAGGTACTTTCCGAAACCGAATACTTTAGTGATGAAAAGCAATCATTAGATGAAAAAGACCTAGATAATGAATATAATAGGTTATGCAAATTAGGTCAAAAGGTTATAGCTAAAAATAAGTCACTAAAACATATTAATAATCGATTAAAAAATGAAGTACTCGAATTAAAAATTAAACTAAAACATTTGGAAAAAGGAAAAGAAGTTTTTACAGAATGCAAAACATGCTTAGAAGTCAAAAATGAAAATGAAAAACTTAAAGATGAAATTTTCAAACTTGACAAGTTTAAAAATAGTAGTAACTCACTTAAGAAAATAATAAGTGTTCAAATATCATCCGAAGATAAAACCGGTCTAGGAATCAATTCAATCGATATTTCAAATAGTGAAAATAAAAATGTAAAGTTTGAATGTGAGTCTAGTAAACAAAAACTGTTAGAGTCAAAACCTAAGTATATACTTATAAAAGATAGAAAAATACCCATTGCTAGTGATGAGGAAGTAAAAAGCTTTTATAAACCATCGTTAAAAACCAAAACCGGATTTTCTAAACCAAAATTAAGATCCAAAACTCCACCTCCAAATAGACCAAATAATCCTCATCCTCGACCTAAAACCCCTCAACCTAGAAGAAATCAAGGTAGACAAAACTTTCCTAATAATAGTCACCCAATGTGGAATTATTCACATCAACCAAGTTTTAATCCTTGGGTAATACTTCCACCATACATGCAAATGCAAACCATGTTTGGTTCAAACAATTTTGGACAAATGAGACAATGGGGACCAAGTGGCTAAATCGTCACTCATTGAATAATTCGGAAACTCATCTATGATTGGCTTCTATAAATCAATATAACACCTTGAAGTATTTGAAGAAAATCTACTGAAGACTAAAAGGTACGCTTTTTTTTAAGCTCATTGTTATAATATATGCTTAGATTAATGACTAGTTATTTCATGCCTATTTAGCTCATAATGCCTAGTTATATATATACACATAATAGCTTATATGAATCTACTTATAACCTAGAATCACTTGTTCTTTTCCCTTTAGCCCTCTTAAGCTATAACGTTTAAAATGGAAATCTTCTATGTCCACTATTAGAAAACTCATGGTGATGAAGTGAAATGAGTTAAGTGGATTAATCATTAACATAGAAGTAAGATTAGATTTCTCGCGTTAGAAAACTATGGATGAAACAAGCTCTCGTAGACTATGGCATCAAGTTAGATAAGTGTGCGACAACAAAGGAGCTATAGATGTTAGGTTATACCCCATTCAACACTCTCGCATCAAACATATAGAATTTCGTCATCGCTTCCTTATGACCATAGGATATGTAGAAAAGGGTAGCATGTGACAATAGCCTTAACCAATTCCCTTGAGCATGAGATCTTTAACAACCATTTTTTAAAATCTAGGATTAATGGTATTTGTTGTCAAAAATCTAGTATCTTTAAAAATATACAGAAATTTCACATTTTGGAAAAATGATTTTTTAGATGGCTATTTCACTTTTCTATTAACATGTTTTACTATCTCATTTTTCTTCTTAATCTATGTCCATAATTCTGTTTCGATCAAAGTCAAAGATTGGGAATTTTTTTTACCCATTCTTCATAAACACATTTTGAAATAAAACCCAATCTATTTTATTCAAATAACTTTCACATCTACATAAAAACCCACTTTCAAACATTGTTGAATAATGCTAAAAACATTTTTTTAAATCATGCATGGTAATCTCATATTTGTCATCTATATTTATGTACATGACATTTATAAGTGAACTAAGTCAAATCAAGCGGACCATGGTTTGTCTATTAAGATTTTGTTTGTAACAAGTCTAGAAGTCCATGCTATCTTAAGTTCTCATTTATTGCACATAGGCACACATTAGGATCCATCAAATAGTTCATTAATCTTCCCACTTACATATAATTAAGAAAATACTTGGTGTAGTGTATTGTTTCCTAGTCCATATATATTACTTGCTTGATGAGTATGTTTACATGCTAGATGAAATTACTTGTTTGCTTAATCTCTTTAATTAACATGTTTTGCATAAATATCTATTACATGCTTAATTGCCTCAAAGAGTTGGACTTGCTTGAAACTAAACCCAAAAACACAACCCTTTCTACAATTTTCTGCCAAAAACCCATTTCCAGTAATCTGGGAACCAACAGATGGGCGGCCCCCTTAAATCATAAGGCGGCCCCCTTAATATTTAAGGGGACCGGCCCCTATTTAAGGGGACCGGCCATCTGATGGTCGAAGGTGCTGTTTCCTTTTCTACTTTTTAGCCCATTTCATCCTACACTTCCCAAAATTCACTAACATATCTTATTCCAATCCATCCAACAAATTTTATCCATTCCTTAATCCCATCAACCTCCACCCATATTTGTTTCCAATTATACTCCCAATCCTCAAGCTCATTCCAACGAATCCTTTCACAAACCTCATCATAATAACCAACCATCCATTTTTGCTCACAAAAATACATCCTCATCTCACCCAAATAATTCTTATGAAGAACATGCTCAATCTCGAAATAACAATCCTAATTTCATCACCAACACCTCACATCATGTTTCACCTACCAATGCACCATCCAAAACACCCTCCACTCATGAAATATACTTTTCTTCCGTGCCTTCATCTTCATCCATTAATGATTACCCAAACTCAAAAATGTCTCCATCACCAAAAGTATCACCACCACTTCCTACCAACTCACATGCTTCTTCTATGTTGCATATCCAAACATCCATCCCAAATAACAACCACACTCCACCATCATAACCTTCTTCCAAACACTTGAAGTTCATTGAAGAACTTAAAGAAGCCCATGAGCTTTGTGCTCTTCTTGCCTTACACCTTGCTCAACGCAAGATTGGATCAACTCCCTTCTAGCCCTCCTTCATCACAAAATAACCTCAACCTCCACCTTCGTTCCAAACTACACATCTCAACCTCAAATTAATCTTAATGAAACCTTTCAAAACCCTCATCATATTGGTCAAACATCCAAGTTTACTTCCAACTACACACTCAAATTTCATCCACTTCCACCAAATGATCAAATCCACATTCTCACGGAAAAGGAAAGGTTCCGTGAAGATATAAACCAAATCCATGACCTTTGTGATCTCCTTGCTATGCACCTCGCACAACACAACAAGGGCCAACCTCGATCCTACATCCTCACTCTACTCAAATTGCTTACCTCACCCCCACAACTTGAATCAAGTTGATAATCATGTCAACTATTGTCCTTGTCGTATCCTTCTCCAAAAACAAATCATTACCTTAAATGAACATTTCACTTGGATTAAGTATCTTATCACTAGATCTCATCCAACACCTCCACTCCAAACTCTAGCACAACACCTCCACTAGCACAACACTCTAACCCTCAATCAACCTACTCCGCTCCAAACTCTCTACCTCCAAACTCTCCACCTCCAAAAATATACCTCTATTAATCCAACATTCTTACCCTCACTCAACCAATTCCATCCCAAACACTCTACCATCAACCATCTAAGCATACTATATGCTTATGTTTCTTATTTTCCAAGCTTTCGTGTCGCAAGCAAGTCCGAAAGCTCTCTTTGGCAATTTAGGACCTTTTTCTTGTTATATGTTTCAAGCATACTAAATGTCGTTGCAATGATTATGTGTTTCACATAATCACTTTAAATTAATGAATGTATTGCTATGTGTTCTTAATATTTGTTTGCCATGATTGTTGTTTTTATATTCCATATTTTGCTATGTATGCTTGTACTTCTAATATTTTTCTTGCAAGATTTCCATAGCTCGACTCCTTGGTGCCCTCGAACGAGGGGGAGCTCTATTCCCGTCAAACTTCATTCTTGAAACTTGTCGGCATAACCTTTTTGATTCTACAAAAAGGGGGAGAAGTAGAGATAAACTCACTAAATACTTGTCTAAAAATTAATTTTTTAATTTAATGAGTTTAGATTTTGTAATCATCAAAAAGGGGGAGATTGTTGATATAAATAATGCCTAAAAACATTATTAATATTTTTCGATACCTCTATGTTTTGATAATCACAAAATGTAAAATCATTAAACGAAAGATTATGACATAAACAAGTATTTAGTTGTAAATATCTATTTTAACAACTTAATCACTTAAGGTATGAATAAACAAATGCCTAATGCATTATATGATCAAAGAAACATTTTCTTAATCGCTAGATTTTTTATAAAATGTCACAAACATTTTATATCTTTTAGAAAATCATTTTTGGAATTAAGTAAATATATTAAATCCATTATAAATTCGAATCTAAGTTTTTAAAAGTAAACAAAGTTTTTATAATAAATTAAAAAGACGTAAAACTATTCAACCCCACCCCCCCCCCTCTAGTTTTCCACAACGGTGATCCTAGGTTTCTTGGAGATGTGAGTTGGTGAACCTTGAGTGGAAGATATGGTTAATGTGTAAGGGAACTAGGGAAGGTTGAAGATGAGATGCAAGAGATACTTGCAATGGTGAGGCTTTATATAGGTAAGAGTTGTGGGATTTGAATTAAAGTTGGTGGAAGTGTCGTATAGTGTAGTGAGGGAATCTTAGGGTGCATGAAAGTTTGCAAAACATTGCAGGTTTAAGGTTAGGGATGCAGGACTCTAGAGGGAACAGTGAAAATTCGTCAAACAAGGGTACGGTACCACTAAATACTGCACGGTACCATTAAATTTAACGGTACCGTGGCCTATTTAACGGTACCGTGACCTGGGAGTCACGAATTTTCCTGTGTGCCTAGTTTTGGGCAGCTAAAAGGAGTTATCTAGGGGGACTATTTGCAGGAAATGTTAGTGCCTCAAACCACTAAAGATTAATTTGCCAAATATATCCCATGTTTAGCTACTCCTAGCAATTAAAGATTATCATGCAAGTATCTAAAATAAGCTATAAGCATGCAATAAAAAAGGACAAAATAAGCTATCATCCAAGAATCACATAATTTAAAATCATGCATGGTGATGGAGCAATAGTCAAGCATGCAAGGTAATGTTAAGAGAATAAGTGTTAAGTTTGATATCCATAGTTGAATCCTAATATGAGATAGACTCACTAATCCCACCCTAACTACTCATGATGTTGTTCCCTAAGGATGATTTAAACTTGCTCCCGTTGCATCACACTCTCGACTTGAGCTTGCACATCTTCCTCATGACTCGGATCATCAAAAGGTGCATGGTAGGTGGAGGATTCGGAAATGAGAATGGAAGAGATGTATGACTCATTAAGGGGTTCCATGACGGGATTGAATAGTGAGTATTGAGGACCACGAAGGTATGGATGAAAGTGCATGAAGTGATGATAAAGACGAGTCAAGAACATCCCGTAGGGTATCAATTTATTTTTGTTACCCTTGAGATGTACAAATCGCTTAGTGAAGAAGTAGGCAAGATTATATGGTTGTTGAGTATGAAGACAGTAAATCATATGAGCACAACACACCGGAAGTTGCTCACGATTTCCTTTTAGACTGAGAACATTTTCTCGCAGGATGACTGCCCAAGAGAGCAATTCATGACGAACCTCTTCCAAACGAATTTTCGTTGGATCTGGGTAAGGAAAGTACTTATGTATACGGATAAGTTTGGTGAGTTCTTGTGGAGAGTGAATGTAGGAACAATACAGACTATTCTCTTCTCGATAGTTGAAGAGAGACTCAAGACACCAATCTTCCGTATAGGCACATTGCCCATGATTGGGAATTTGGAGAATTTAAGCAAATTGCTCAAGAGTTAAGACAAACTTGAATTTTCGGATCCAAAACCATAGTGACAAAGATTAATCCTCATTATGTACGAGTTTAACTTGTCAGAAAAATTCTAACACAAACCGAGGACAAATGTGCTCATTGATGTGAATCAAGCAATCGAAGCCTATAGCTCGAAATGAGATGTTGATATCCCTATGATAAATTAAAGTGGGGTCAACGATTCGAACTTCATGAAAACGACGAGTTTCAAGATTAACATAGGTACGAATGTGACTTCTGGGTGTAGTTGGATCACTAGAGATAGCGGGAGTGTAGGTGTCAGTTAGAAGGTGATCAAAGTCATACTCGTGTCACATTTTTGTTACCTATAGGAAAATAATATTGATATATAAGTTTATTTTACGTTAAAAGGTTAATGTACATGTGCCTATATGCAAACCATGTGGAGGTGCGGTAATCTCGAATCTAAAATGAAAATAATGAGATTACCCAAACGATCCTAACTTCACTTTTACTCAAACGAATATGTCGAAGAGTACGTATTAGTTATGTAATTCGATCAATATTCATGAGATCATGTATGCATGAGAAAATGTTTTTAGTTTGTATCAACAATGCACGAAAAATATTTCATGATCCTAGTTTCGTGAAATTTTTCGAAAATAATGGAATTGGGGTGTTTGGCGACTTCAATGTTTTGGCGCCAAGAGTTTTAAGTTTAGAAAACTTGAGTGTTAATGACTCCTAATCCAATTTCAAGTATCCTTGAGATGATTCCTCTTAAAAATATTCAATCTAATTCGAATAAAAGCAAATTTCGGATCAAAATGTATGATATAGGTGGGTTTATGCAAATCTTATGTTGAGGAAATCATGATGGTTATACATTGTCTAATCCTAGTCCTAATTGTACAAAAACTTGATCAAAATTGAAAAGCCCCAATTCAATTTTTGTGTATGAACAAACCCTAGACTCAAGATTAAAGAAAATTAGAGTTAAAGGACTTACAATTGATGTTGAGAAAGTAGTAGTGGTTGATAATCTTGAAAATTAATGCCACGAATTTGATTTTGAAAGGGTGTAATTGAATTTGGGTTGTGAGGTTTGGTTTTGACAGAAATGGCAGAAGTTGAGAAAATTTGAAAGTGAATAGTGAGGGAATGAGGACTGAAATACGGGCTGTATCAGATCCACGGTACCACTAAATTTAGTGGTGCCGAGCCACTTTAGTGGTGTCGTGTCCTGTCAGGACGGATTTTTTTTGTTCCGTTTTGATTTTTGACGAATAAGTCTCGCTGATTTAGTGAGACTTTTTGACACGAGGAGAGAATTTATACAAAATAAATTCTTTTTGTGAGATGAACGAGACTAGACGAAAAGAGATGACTTTAATATTTCCTAGGAAATGCATAAGTAGTCATTAGAGGAATACGAGAGATGACTTTAATATTTCTAATGAAATATTTAGATAGTCATAAGACGGGTATTCGGAAGATGTTCTTGAACACATGTAAATTATGAAATTCGAGGAATGTGTTCCATCATTCCTAGACCTAGACGTAGATAGTTGAAGGATTCTCATTTGAGAGGTTTGGTTAGTATGTCAGCGACGTTATCTTGGGAAGGAACTTTCTCAATAGAAATGTTTCCTTTTTGAATGTTATCGTGAAGAAAGTGGTGACGAATTTCAATGTTTAGTACGAGAGTGTTGAACGGGGTTCTTGCTCAAGTCAATTGCACCTTTGTTGTCGCACATAATCGGGATGTCATCGAGATGGATGTCGTAGTCGATTAGAGCTTGTTTCATCCATAGTGCTTGTTGACATGCCTTTCCGGCGCTTACGTATTCGGCTTCGGTCGTGAAGATAGGAAGAGCCGTTTGTTTCTTGGAGAACCAAGAAGTTAGACAATAACCCATGAAGGTACAAACGCCACTCGTACTTTTTCGATCCACATAATCTCCCGCATGATCAGAGTCGGCATCGACAATAGTTTCTACACCGGTCCCCTTGGGATAATACAATCCCAAGTGTATAGTGCCTTTAATGTATCGGAAGATACGCTTAACCGCTTCAAAGTGAGAGGTTTTGGGATCCTCTTGGAAGCGAGCACAAAGGAAGACACTAAACATGATATCGGGCCTACTTGCCGTTAGGTATAATAAACTACCTATCATACCCCTATACTTAGTGTTATCCACAGACTCACCTTTTTCATCTTTCGTGAGTTTCGCTTCCATGGACATGGGAGTTTTCATGGGCTTAGACTCTTCTAAACTAAACTTCTTAAGCATCTCTTTAATATACTTAGATTGATTAAAGAAGATACCATCTTCCATTTGTTTTATTTGTAGACTAAGGAAGAAATTTAATTCGCCCATCATGCTCATCTCAAACTCGTCACGCATGATCTTTGAAAATCATCGCACAGTTTTGGACAAGTTGAGCCAAATATAATGTCGTTGACATATATTTGAACAATGATGAGATGTGAATTTCGTTTCTTCGTGAAAAGTCTATTGTCAACCATTCCCATGGTATATTCATGTTTAAGCAAGAAAGCCTTTAATCTATCATACCAAGCTCTGGGAGCTTGTTTGAGACCATAGAGTGCTTTCTTGAGTTTGTAAACATGATTTGGCTTTTCAAAATCAACGGATCCCGGAGTTTGTGCTACATATACCTCCTCATTGATGAAACCATTTAGGAATGCACTTTTCACGTCCATTTGATATAGTTTAAAGTCTAAAGCGCAAGCATAGGCAAGGAGTATCCTAATAGACTCTAGTATAGCTACGGGTGCATAAGTTTCATCGTAATCTATTCCTTCTTGTTGGTTATAGCCTTGTGCTACCAACCTAGCCTTATTCCTAGTGACGACCGCCATTTTCGTCGAGATTGCTTCTAAACACCCATTTCGTTCCTATGATGGTTTGGTTCCTAGGTGGAGGTACGAAATCCCAAACTTGGTTTGTGGTGAATTGATTTAACTCTTCTTGCATGGCAACTACCCAGCTTTCATCTTTTATCGCTTCACTGACATTCTTAGGTTCTACGGTAGATATAAAACAAAAGAAATTAATTTTGTTTTGTGCTTGTGAACTAGGGGTTCTTTGGTTTATGTTTCCTATGACATTTTCTATTGGATGATTCTTAGATTCCTTAACGTTGACGACTTTGTCAACTACGACCATTTCATCCTCAATGTCATTTTCTAATGTTTTCTTGCCATTGACCATAATGGCTTCTTCCTTATCTAAGTCATCATCCACCAAGGGTGATGTCTTAGTTGGGGGAGGGCATTCGTCGAATGTCACATTGAGTGATTCTTCGACTTTCATTGTTTCCTTATTTAGGACAACATAGGCTTTACTATTTTGGGAGTAACCTAGGAAAACACCTTCGTAAGACTTTGGGTCAAACTTGGTGAGGTAGTCTTTTGTGTTTAGTATAAAGCACTTGCTTCCAAACACTCTAAAGTAATCTAGAGTAGGTTTTCTACCTTTCAAGATTTCGTATGGTGTTTTTCCTAAGATTGGTCTAATCAAAATCCTATTAAGTATATAAGTTGAGGTGTCTACGACATTACACCAAAACTTTTGCGGAATAGATTGTTCATTTAACATCGTTCTACTCATCTCTTGTAGAGTACGATTTTTTCGCTCAACTACCCTATCTGATTGTGGAGTGCGTGGAGCCGAGAATTTGTGTGTAATACCATTAGCATAACAATATACTCCAAATTGAACTTCATTATCAAATTCCCGACCATGATCCGTTCTTATAGACACTATTGTACAACCTAATTGATTTTGGATCTTCTTACTAAATGTTGATGCAAATAATATTCTAAAAACGTTATTTATATCTTTCGATTACTTCACATTTTGAGGATGAAAAAATGTGAAATCACGTTACGTTAAAATTAACGTAAACAAGTTTTTAATTGGAAGATCCCATTTCTACGCAAACCACTCTAGAACAAATTTACAAACTTGACAAATGATCAAAGAAGTAAATTTTGGTTTTAAGACTTCATATTTTAATGTGACAAAACATTTTTTTAAAAATATACATGACAAATTATTTTTGAATATTTAAGAAACGTTTTAATGGAAAAATAAGTTTAAATTACATAACAGCTATTTTTCTCCCCAAAATCAGCTCCAAACTTCCACAAATAAGTTTTCACCAGAAAAGACAAAAAATGAAGCGTCTTTGTCTGGGATGGCTCCACGGTTCCACTAAATTTAGTGGAGCCGTGGGTGATTTAGTGGAGCCGTCCACCTGTAACGTTCAGATTTTCTTTGCCTATAAATACCAACCCACTTCACAGATTTTAGGTACCCTTTCACACACAGAAACTTCTGAGTTTAAATCCCTCACACCATTTTCTTTTCTTGATCATTTAGTTTAGTTTTTCTTTTGTTCAAGAGTGATCCAATCATCCAACCTAGTGATCCTCTTCATTCCTCTTCAATAGCAAGAGAAGAACACAAAGTATCCAAGTTGATACAAGGTGTTGTCATTCCTTCTCAAGTGCAAGAGAAGAACTCAAGGTATCCAAGAAGATACAAGAGTTATAGTTGTTAGGTTGTTTGTAACATTTGTTACATACTTGATTGTATCATAGCATACATCATGATCATTTTTCTTTTGTGAGAGTGTGAGTGAAGATCATTGTGATCTTATAAGAGATAGTGAACATCTCTTGAAGCCATTGGGCTTGTGTGATTGATCAAGAAGATCAAGGGTCATTAGGATAGTGTTAGTCAAGTGAGTGTTGATCATTGTGATCGTGTCGAGATCTTGGTGATCTCTTGAAGCCATTGGGCTTGAGTGTTTGATCAAGTGGATCGTGGTAGATTGGTGCTAGCTAAGATTAGCACTCGACATCTAGCTTAGTGTCGGAAATAGGATAAGCGACGTGTACGGTTTTCTCCGCCTTAAGGGAGGTTGTTGACATAGTGCTTGAAACTCTCGAGTGTGGTACTCGGGGAGTGGAGTAGGGCGAAGAGGTGCTTCGTAGCCGAACTACTATAAATCCTTTGTCCCGGTTTGATCTTTCCAACTTTTCTCTTTACTTACTTTACTTATTATTAGTTAGTTTAGTGTGTAGTTCATATTGGTGTTGATTGATTACACATAAGATTCGAATCAAGGTTTTCAATAAGTAGACTTTTAAGAAGTTTTCAAAAGAGCTTAAAATCCAGTAAAACTATTCAACCCCCCTTCTAGTTTTTCACAATTGGTATCAGAGCTAGGTTAGTCAAGATTTTAAAGTATATTGTATTTTAAAACTTGAATCGATCAATGGATTCCGACAAATATCTAGAAGGGCAATCTATGCAAAGACCACCACTTTTCGAAACCGATTGTTTTATTTGTTGGAAAACAAGATTCGAAACGTATGTGAAATCAAAAGACATTGATCTTTGGCATGTTATTACCGAGGGTGACTTTAAACCGATTCAAATGAATCCAGAAACTAAAAAGGATGAAATTGTTTCTTATGATAAACAAAGTGATGAGCTTAAAAGAAAACTAGCCAAAAATAATGAGGCTAAAATGATGATTTACAATGCTTTGCCTAAAAAGGAATTTGAAACAATTTTCATGTGTAATACGGCAAAAGATATTTGGAAAAATTTGTTAGTCACTCACCAAGATAATAATCAAGTCAAAGAGAACAAGATTGATCTTCTTGTTCAACAATATGAACAATTTTCCATTTCGGAAGATGAGTTAATAGATAATGCTTTTGCTAGATTTAATATTATTATCACTAGTCTTAAAGCTCTTGATGAAGGTTACTCTAGCAAGAATTATGTTAGGAAGTTTCTTAGGGCTCTACATCCTAAATGGAGAGCAAAGGTCACCGCCATAGAAGAGTCAAAGGATTTGGCGACACTATCACTCAATGAACTAATAAGAAACTTGAAAGTTCACGAGATGATAATCAAGAAGGACTCTAACATAGTCAAAGGCGAAAGTGAAAGAGTTAGATCTATAGCATTGAAAGCTAAGAAGGAGTCTAGTGATGAGGAATGTTCGAGTTCCGACAGTGATGATGAAGATTATGCACTAGCTGTTAGAAACTTTAGGAAGTTCTTTAGGAGAAGAGGTAGGTTCGTTAGGCAACCTCGTGATGAAATGAAGACATCACAAAAGAACTGAGTTGAAAAGAATGGGACAAGTGATAGGAGATGCTTTAGATGCGGAGATCCTAATCATCTCATAGGAGAATGTCCCAAACTACCGAAATCCGACAACCAACGAGCTTTCATAGGAGGCTCTTGGAGTGATAGCGGAGAAGAAGAAGAGAAGAAGCTCAACGATGAAACATGCCTAATGGCTCAAGCTTCTAATGAGGTACATTCTGACTCTTCTTACTATAGTGATAATAATTCTTCAATAGATGACAATAGGTTACATGATGAATATAATAAATTATGCGAAGTTAGCTCTAAAATTTTAAGTAGAAATAGAAAACTAAAACTAAAAATGCTTGAACTTGAGGAACTAATTCTAGAACTAAAGGATCAAGTCAAAAGACTTGAGAAAAATAAAGAAGTAGACTTAGGATGTGGGCCATGCATAAGTCTTCAAGTAGAAAATGAGAAACTCAAAGAAAATGCTTTGAGAATCACTAAGTTCGAAGAAGGAACTAAAGCACTTAATGAGATGCTTGAAAACATTAGATATAATGAACATGACCGTGCGGGTTTAGGATTTGACCCAAATCAGGCCTCTACAAGTAGTATTAAACAAGTAAAATTTGTAAAACCTGAAGTTTCTGAGTCTGAAGGTGACGACACCACTAAAGGTATAGACGGCACCACTAAATTTAGTGGTACCGTGGTACCGTCTGGTGCTGAAGTCAGAACTAGGTCAATCTTGAAAAATAACTTAAGTCCTAAACCAAGTCACATAGTTGTAAATGATACTAAAGTACCTATCGCTAGCATAGAGGAAGTCAAAAGCTTTTACAAATCCCCGTCAACTCCTGAACTTGGATTTGTAAAGCCCGACACTAGGTCAACGACTCCACCTAGAAAAATAAATTCACCCAAACTTCGGTCTAGAACTTCTCTACCGAGAGGTAACCTTAGAAGACAAAATCATCCAAGTGACTTTCCCGTAACTTGGAGTAACCGTCAATCTCAAAGTTACCTACCATGGGAAATGTGTCCTCCATTCTCACATCCTAAACAAATGAAATGAATGCGTAGGATGTTTAGCACTAACAACTTTAGACCCATGAGATATTGGGGACCAGATGTTTGAACTTTTGTTTTGCTAGGAGAACATGGTTGTAAATAAACTTGAAGTCTAACTAATGGAGTATGATTTGTGATCAAACAAATCCTGTGGCGCAAAGTCAAGTCGTGTCTCATATGTCTAGCTTTCAACAAATGTAGTCTAGTCTTCGATTTTTAAGGGAAATACCTCAGGCTCATGTACGCTTTCTTAAAACACCCTTTGTTAGTAGAAATGCTAAGCATATAGTGTATTTAGAATCTAACATGGTAGGCACTATAGCACAGAAACTAAATTCACATCTCATCATGACAAACTCAACTTGTCCAGAAATGTACAATGATCGTTCAATGATCATGCGTGACAAGTATGAGATGAGCAATGATGAATGAATCAAGTTTCTTCCCTAACCCGTATATAATACTACCCGAAGAAAGTATCCCCATAAACTTAAGTATACTATATGTATAAGATACATAGCTTAGAAAAACCTTAATTAACATTAATGCCCATATCCGTAAAAACGAATCTCACAAGAGACGATGAAGGTGAGTGCGCGGATATCACTAGGTTAGGGGCATGATAGGTATATTGGTTTACCTAACGGCAAGTAGGCCCGTCATCATGTCTAGTGTCTGGCTTTGTGCCCACTTGTAAGAAGGATCCTAAAACTTCTTACCTTAAAGTGTTTGATGTATCTTCCGACGCATTAATGGCACTATACACTTGAGATCATGATATCTCAAGGGGATTGATGTACAAATTGTTGTCTATATCAACCATGATAATGCGGGAAAGAATGTGGATTGAAAAAGTAAGAGTGGCATTTGCACCTTCATAGGTTGTTGCCTAACATCTTGATTCTTCAAGAACAAACAACTCTTGCTATCTCCACAACCGAAGCCGAGTACGTAAGCGCTGGAAAGGCATGTCAACAAGCACTATGGATGAAACAAGCCCTTAATGACTATGACATCCATCTAGATCACGTCCCCATTATGTGTGAAAATAAAGGTGCTATTGACTTGAGCAAAAACCCCATTCAACACTCCCGTACTAAACACATCGAAATTCACCACCACTTCCTTCGTGATAACGTTCAGAAAGGAAACATTTCTATTGAGAAAGTTCCTTCTCAAGACAATATCGCTGACATCCTAACCAAACCTCTCAAACGAGAATCCTTCAACTACCTTCGTCTAGGTCTAGGTATGATGGAACATATTTCATAAATCTCATGACTCTTAAAGTCATCTCGTGTGTCTCATTTCGTCTAGCTTAGGTTCCCCTCGTCAAAAGAATTTATTAGGTATAAATTCTTTCCTCGTGTCAAAAAGTCTCACTAAAACAGCGAGACTTATTCGTCAAAAATCAAAATGGGACAGAAAACCATCCCAGCAGATCATGGCTCCACTAAATGTGTCACGACACCGTTAAATTTAACGGTACCGTGGAACCGTGTATCTGGCACATTCCGTATTTCAGTCCCCTTTTTCCCACACTACTCATTTCAAAACCTATCTACTTCTGCAACTGCTGTCATAACCTTACCTCACAACCCAAAACTCAATCATACCCCTTCAAGATCATATTCAAGACTTTGATTTTCAAGATTCTCAATCATTTCCACTTTTTCAACACTAATTGTAAATTTTCTTACTCTAATTTTCTCTAATTTTGAGTCTAGGGTTTGTTCATTAATGAAAATTGAATTGGGGTTTTTCAATTTTTACTAGGAAACTTTCAATTAGAAGTCATCAACACTAAAATATTTCAAAATCTTTGGTGCTAAAACATTGAAGTCACCAAACACCCCAATTCCATAGTTTTCAAAAATCTCACGAAACTAGGATCATGAAACATTTTTCGTGCATTGTTGATGCAAACTAAAAACGTTTTCTCATGCATACATGATCTCACGAATGATGATCGAATTACATAATCAATATGTATTTTTTGACATATTTGTTTGAGCAAAAGTAAAATTAGGAGTGTTTGGGTAATCTCATTATTTTTATTGAGTCGAGATTATCGCACCTCCACATAGTTTGCATATAGGCACACACTAGGCATGTCTATTTAAAGCAACTATTCTTAGCTCTAATTTTTCCTAAAAATTTTCTTATAGGAAACAAAAATGTCTCATGAATATAATTTTGATCATCTTCTAACCGATACCTATACACCCGAAATTTCTCGTGAACCCACAACACCCGGTAACCACATTCGTGCCTATGTCAATCTTGAAACCCATCGGTTTCATGAAGGCCGTGTCGTTGATTCGTCCCTTATTTACCATCGGGACATCAACACTTTCTTTAGAGCTATAGGATTCGACTGTTTACTCCACATCAACGAGCACATTTGTCCTCGTTTTGTGTTGGAATTCTTTCGACAAGTTGAACTCGTACGTAACGAGGATCAATCTTTGTCACTTTGGTTTTGGGTCTGAAATTCCAAATTCGTCCTAACCCTTGAGCAATTTGCTCAAATCCTTCAAATCCCCAATCATGGGCAATGTGCCTATACTGAAGATTGGTGTCTCGAGTCCTTCTTCAACTATCGTGAAGAGGATAGTCCATATTGTTCCTACATACCCTCTCCCACCGAACTAACCAAACTTATCTGTACTTATAAGAACTCCTCTTACCCAAATCCAACGAAAATTCATTTGGATGAGGTTCGTCATGAACTACTTTCTTGGGCAGTCATCATGCGAGAAAATGTTCTAAGTCTAACAGAAAATCGTGAGCAACTTTCGGCTTGTTGTGCTCATATGATTTACTGTCTCCTAACCCAACAACCATACAATCTCGCCTACTTCTTCGCTAAGCGAATTGTACATCTCAAGGGAAACAAAAATAAATTGATACCCTATGGGATGTTCCTAACCAGTCTCTATCACCACTTCATAACCTTTCACCCTTACCTTCATGGTCCTCAATACTCACTTTTCACACCCGTCATGAAACCCATAACCGAGTCATATGTCTCATCCATTCTCATTTCCGAATCCTCCACCCACTATGCACCCTTTGATGATCCTAATCATGAGAATGAGATGCATGTTCAAGACGAGAATGTGACAAGAACGGGAGAATGCTCAAGCCATAAGTAGTTATGAAAGGATTTATATCTCTTATTAGGATTTATTCTTAATAGATCATATTAGGGATTAATACTCTTAATTATCTTGCATGCTTAACATTAAATCTTTCACCTTGCATGAATATTCTATGTGATATTTGGATGATAGTTTATCTTGTCCTTTATGCTTGCATGCTTATGCTTATCTTGGCAAATTACATGGTAACCTTTATGTGCTAGATATAGCTTAATATGGGACATATTAGGCAAATAAGTCTTTAGTGACTTTAGGCACTATCATTTCCAGGAACTAGTTCCCCTAGAAAACATTCCACTAGCTGCCCAGAACTAGCCTGAACTGGAAAATTCGTAACTACAGTGTCTCGGTACCGTTAATAGGCCACGGTACCGTTAAATTTAACGGTACCGTGTGGTATTTAGTGGTACCGTGCACCTATTTCACGAATTTTCACTGTTCCTCCTAAAATCCCTGCAACCCTAACCTCAAACTTGCAAATCTTACAACATCACACACACCCTAAGATTCCCTTGCTACACCATAGGACACTCCCATCCACTTTAATTCAAATTTCATCCATCTTTCCTATATAAGGCTTCACCTTTACAAGTTTATCTTGCACTTCATCTTCAACCTCTCATCACATACACACCATGTCCTCCACACAAGGATCCACCACTCACATCTCAAAGAAACCTAGAATAACCGTAAAACCACCAACAAGACCACTCTTTGTGGATCTTAAAAAAGATGATGAAGCAATGACACCACCTTCCCAGGCCACTCCCAAATCACCATCACCACCTAATGCACCCTCCAAAACATCATCTTCCTACACAACATCTTCATCATCCTTCAACACCACATCATCAATGGAGTACACACTATCCCCCATAACTCCATTGGACTATAACATGCCAACTCCATCACAAACAAACTCACCACCACCTCCTTCCCCTATCATGGCACAACCCATCCAACCCCATCCCTTTGATTTACATAGTGCTAATTGCCTATGTTGCCTCCACAACCGTAATCTCATCTTCTTTTAAGAGATGAAATTCACTTCATGTTCTCCTTTGTGAAGCACCTCTTAACACCACCACCACCCCAAATGATGACACCATCTCCACCACCTCCTAGCCAACAAAACTAGACATGTTCATGTTTAGTTTTTCAATAATAAATCATTAGGACCCCTCTTGGAAATGAAGCTTGCCTCTAGTCATTAGGGATTTATGTTTCTAATTGTCTCTTGTTATCTTCATCATGTAGTCATACCTATGTATGACACTTGCTTTATGAATGAATGTTCTCTTTTCTATGGTTATTTTATCATTTTGTGGGGCTTGGCTACTTGGTTATTTTCTTTAATGATTAGATATTTGTCTTAAGTGCTACATGTTAGATTTTGTATATATGTTATCTAACCTTGTTTTGTAGCACGCACCATTGCTCGATTCCTTGGTGTTCTCCAAATGAGGGAGAGTATACATCAAGGGGGAGCCTTGCAACCTTTTTGCTTCAACAAAAAGGGGGAGAAATGGGAGTAAACTCATTAAAAACTTGTTAAAACTAATTTTAACTTAAAATGAGTTTATGTTTTGTCATCATCAAAAAGGGGGAGATTGTTGATGCAAATAATGTTCTAAAAACGTTATTTATATCTTTCGATTATTTCACATTTTGAGGATGACAAAATGTGAAATCACGTTACATTAAAATTAACGTAAACAAGTTTTTAATCGGAAGATCCCGTTTCTACGCAAACCACTCTAGAACAAATTTACAAACTTGACAAATGATCAATGAAGTAAATTTTGGTTTTAAGACTTCACATTTTAATGTGACAAAACATTTTTTCAAAAATATACATGACAAATTATTTTTGAATATTTAAGAAATGTTTTAATGGAAAAATAAGTTTAAATTACATAACAGCTATTTTCCCCCCCAAAATCAGCTCCAAACTTCCCCAAATAAGTTTTCACCAGAAAAGACAAAAATTGGAGCGTCTTTGTCTGGGACGGCTCCACGGTTCCACTAAATTTAGTGGAGCCGTCCACCTGTAACGTTCAAATTTTCTTTGCCTATAAATACCAACCCACTTCACAGATTTTAGGTACCCTTTCACACACAGAAACTTCTGAGTTTAAATCCCTCACACCATTTTCTTTTCTTGATCATTTAATTTAGTTTTTCTTTTGTTCAAGAGTGATCCAATCATCCAACCTAGTGATCCTCTTCATTCCTCTTCAATAGCAAGAGAAGAACACAAAGTATCCAAGTTGATACAAGGTGTTGTCATTCCTCTTCAAGTGCAAGAGAAGAACTCAAGGTATCCAAGAAGATACAAGAGTTATAGTTGTTAGGTTGTTTGTAACATTTGTTACATACTTGATTGTATCATAGCATACATCAAGATTATTTTTCTTTTGTGAGAGTGTGAGTGAAGATCATTGTGATCTTATAAGAGATAGTGAACATCTCTTGAAGCCATTGGGTTTGTGTGATTGATCAAGAAGATCAAGGGTCATTAGGATAGTGTTAGTCAAGTGAGTGTTGATCATTGTGATCGTGTCGAGATCTTGGTGATCTCTTGAAGCCATTGGGCTTGAGTGTTTGATCAAGTGGATCGTGGTAGATTGGTGCTAGCTAAGATTAGCACTCGACATCTAGCTTAGTGTCGGAAATAGGATAAGCGACGTGTACGGTTTTCTCCGCCTTAAGGGAGGTTGTTGACATAGTGCTTGAAACTCTCGAGTGTGGTACTCGGGGAGTGGAGTAGGGCGAAGAGGTGCTTCATAGCCGAACCACTATAAATCCTTTGTCCTGGTTTGATCTTTCCAACTTTTGTCTTTACTTACTTTACTTATTATTAGTTAGTTTAGTGTGTAGTTCATATTGGTGTTGATTGATTACACATAAGATTCGAATCAAGGTTTTCAATAAGTAGACTTTTAAGAAGTTTTCAAAAGAGCTTAAAAACCGGTAAAACTATTCAACCCCCCTTCTAGTTTTCCACACTAAAGATTTCGAATTCCTCAAAAGCTTGTGTTTTATTCTTAAGAAATCTAGTCCAAGTATACCTAGAATAGTCATCTACTATTACTAAGGTGTAGTAGTTTCCTCCGTAACTCCGTACGGCGGATGGACCGAATAGATCCATGTGAAGGAGTTCTAGGCATCTTGTAACACCCCCTAAATTTTGAGTTAACAACGGAAGAATTAATAGGGGTATTACTGGTAGGTTCATAGTTATAATCATAGAAAACAACTCAAAAGAGACATTTTGTAAATCATTGTCTTTCATTTAGGAATTCAAATACAAAAAAAAAAAAGAAGAAATTTCATCGTTTAATACTCCATAAAAGATAATGTAATTTTGTTATGAATGACAGGAATTTATTAGACACCAAAACCATTCGTTACATGCCCGCTCCTATGCCTTGAATGCACCTATTAAATTCCTGAGATAAACATGCTTAAAAGTCAACAAAACTGTTGAGTGAAATCATAGCGTTTATAATTATAATCAGTTTCGAACACAAGTCTATAATTGCATAATAAAAACAATTATTATGAAAAAGTAATATTGCGGTCAATATATTGCCCTAAGTCTCATGATATGCAAACGTTAACAATGTGCCGCACAAATGGCATGCAACACACCAAATTAATGGTGTGAGGTATGGCCCTCGTGTAGGAGACTGCCTACTTCCTATTTTGGGTTCAAATAAAGTGCATTTGGTCGCCTGACCGGCTAACAAATGGGGCGTCAACTGCCAATAGATCTATTCACTATATTCGCGTTCACTACTAGTGATTAATGGTTCATGATAGAGGGGCTTCTAGAAATAAATGTAACTTAGGCAAAATAAATCAGATATAATGTACAGAAAAATACTTTTGTTCTATTTTGAAGCATGTATCTCCCCACGTATTTAAAAGTATGTAAAAAGTAAAAGTGGGACTATGAGCTCACCTTGAATGTAACTGGCTAAGATGAAATATGAAATCTAATGTTTTTACGAAAACGGATCCAACACACGACCTGGATAATAATAGGGAAGTCTGAGATTTTGACGGTTTTGGCCTAATACGAATAATGGTTGAAATGGTATCGAATGACGAAGTGGTTTGTGATGAGAGTGAATGATATGCTTAAAATGCTTATAGTTCAAAAATAATATTATATATAGTATTATCCTGTTTTTATGTTATTGAAATCATAAGTATCGTTTTCTCGAAAGTGGTTTGAATAAAACGTTAAGTTAACCGTTAAAAACTCGTTTTATATAAATATAAACGTTATATACTAAATATTGAATGAAATGTATTAACATGCACGTAAATGAAATGAGAAACATAAAATATGAAATGGAAATGAAAATAAAATAAAGTCACTGTTGGTCCTTGTAATTATACAAATTTTACATTTTAAACCCTAACGGTGTAACATTTGCACCGTTAGTCCATGGCTAACTTAAATTACATTTTTAATCCAAATATTTCCCAAAATGAAAAAATAGACATCAAGTTTATTGTTTTATCAATATATACCCTTAAGTTAATAATTCAACAGTTTGTATCCTATTTTCACAAAGTTGGCAGTTTTAGTCCTTATGGTTGAAACAATTTGCAAATTTAGTCCATTTTTCAAAAAAAAAAAAAAAAAAAGGGAAATTAATTTCGAGAGTTTTTACAAGAAAATAAAGCTTATTTAAGTTTATATGAACTGCTTATTTTGCTTAATGGCTTATTCTTGGCTTATTGGACTTTTAATTCGAAAACAAGGCCCATTAAAGAAATACGATGCGTGGGCTTTTAGAAACATTTGGGCTTGGGTTTGGGCTCGTTTTGAGTTTATAAAAACATTACAAAAGGCCTTAAATGGACTGCTTGTACGAATAAGCTAGAAAGAGCTTATTGGGCTTATTAACCCATACGTTAAAATGAAAAAGGTTGCGACAGTTTCAAATAGCGAAAGGTTTGAGGGTTTTAAAGAGTTTATAAGGGCTTGTGAGGGAAATCTCAAAACATGAATTTGGTTAACAAGCTTATGAAGAAACGGGACAAGCTTTAAAATGGGTGTGTCGCGTTTAAGGATTCGATTTTACAAGGCCTTATCTATGTCGAGTTTAACATGAATAATAAATAATGAAATGACAAATAATTTGAAATGCGATTTGATACTTATATAAAATGAATTCGATACTAAATGAAACAATGTATATAGGTAATATGAATGTGTAAAATATAGTCCTAGCCTTCCATGGAGGAGGCATGTTGTAAAAAATAAATAAATGAAAACGTAAATGAAATGAAATGAAATAGATATACGTTCGAAATAATTAGAAACAACGCATGATCGTGTAGTAAACGAATGAAAAGGAGTTAAAAAGGATTTAGAAGACTCACCACACCATGATGGTGGGGTTTACTCGTTCGAATGATCAAAAAAGTTCTCGAATTAAGGTTATACGTTTGAGAAAATGAACTCGAATGCTAAGGAATGGTCTTGGCTTCCTTGGAAAGAATTGGCAGGAGGTTTTTAGAAGATTTAATGAGTGTGTGAATGAGTTATGCAAGTGGGAAATTGTTATACACTTGGTTCGACTTATATGCATGCATGTAAATGATTTTTAGTTTTTAAAATGTGCAAGTTGATGTGATATTCGATAGGTGCAGAAAATGAGATGAGATAAGAGAATATTGCCAGGATATAGTAGCTTAGGAGAGGGTTTAGGGGTATGGGTAAGTTTTAGAACCGAATAGAAAACATATGTGTGTATATAAGCTTCGTACGTTTTATAAAAAGGTCCAAAAATAGTTTTAACGTGACCAAAAGTGAAGAGAGGTGAGAAAACATGTTTATAAGTTCATATTAATCATAAAAAATCAAAATGAACTAGTAAAAATCAGTTTGGAATGAATTGGATCAAAAATGAATAATGTGATACGAATTTTTAATGTGGCCGAGTGAGACTAGCTTTGGCTCTTGTTCAATGTTTAAACGTTTGATTTAAGAAGTGGGATTCGACATACTACTTATTTGGTTGGTGAGGAAATGAGTGGTGTAAAAATTGGGGTAGCTTGTGTGTCGAATTTGAAAATAAACAGGGCAAAGCTAAATGGTTCTAGTCGACTGAAATTAAGAAAGAAAATGAATTAAAGTGTTGGGTTGGGCTTTAATGAATAGTGACATGCCAAATATTGGATAATGAATAGTACTAGGATCCGTTTGGTTTATAATGGATATGGTGGGTTACTTGTGGTCCGTGTGTGAGTTCGTTCCAATGTTTTGAGAAGTAATAAACAAAATTTTAAATTTTGCTCGTAAAAATGGTTAACTGAACTGTAATGATAATTAATACTTGATTAATGTTTACAAATCACTGAGAAATTTTACAGGTTGCTATAGTACCCACCAGTCAAACAGAATTCCGTCCCGGAATTATAATCTAAGGTGGTTGCTAGGGTTACCTACGGAAATAGATGTGGGTATTTATCGCGCATCTGGTCCTCATGTTCCTATGTATATTCTGGTTCTTCCGTAATTACGAGTTTGTCGTCAAGTCGGATTTTTCATTGGGATGCTAGAAAAGGGGTATAGATATCTATAGAGGGTTGGCAATAGGAGCAGTTTATCTTGTCATAAAACTTGCTTTTGAATGAAGATTGTTATTAGGAATTTTTAAAAGATGACTGTTTTCTTCATGACATGATTCTTCCTTAATTAGACATAGGTGATCAGGCTATGTATAATTGAGGACAAATGGTGTGATACTAGAAGTTTTAGATGGTGTTCAACGTGTTATTTTTGTAAAATAACAACCTAAATAAGTTTTCAAGGTAACAAGAGAAATTGGTTCGCATGACGGTGATAGATTAGGAATTTCTAGGGCGGTAATGGGTTAGCTTGAAATGGGTTCAAATATACGGGATAGAACCTTATAGGATGGTAATAGTCTATTGTTCGGTCAGGAAGGAAATTAACCAGATTCCTAATAGGATAGCAATGTTTTGTCATGAAATGGTTATAGGTAGGGTAAGTGGAATAGATAATGTAATAGACAGAGATTGCAATTATCATGGAAATGGAAAAAGATAGAGATTCATAAGATAGAAAAGCATTTGTTACACTCAGGTTACGTCATATACCTAAGGTAAAGTACAAAGGAAAATACAATCCAAAAAGGCTTGAACTATGGTCTATTATTATAGCAGAAACTTCTTCTTCTGTTTAAACACTGTTGTTGTCCCTTGACGTTGTTGAGGTCCTAATGAGCTTCCATTCTCTTCCACTGGCTTTATCGCTCTATTTGGTATTCTGATTTGGGCGTCGGTTCTTGTAGTGTCTCTGCTCACCACACCCGAAACACACTATTCCTACTGGCTGTAAATTTGTACTCGTGGCTCTACAGTCACCAGTTTTATGGTCCATCTTTCGGGACTTTCCGCATCGGGCCGGACAAGGCCCAGTGTAATGCATTCGACATCGGTCACACTGGGGTTGCTTCCCAAGATAACTGTTTCCTTTAGTAAGTGTGGCGATGTGGCCTCTGCCAGCTTCCTGTCTGCGGTTCTGTTGGTGATGGTAGTTGTTACCGTTGGGATGGTTGTTGTAGTGATGAGTAGTTCTCTTTTCATCAAGCTTCCTCTTGTGATCATCGTTTCCTTGGGGGGGGGGGACCACGCTTGATTTCTCGGTCCATTAGTCTCTGAGCAATATTAATGGCTTCTTCCAGCGTTTGTGATCTAGACGAGGTGACATTCCCTTCAATACTTCGAGGCAGTCCTTCGATATACTTCTCCAATGCTCTCTCAAGATCTGGTACAACAGTCAGGCATAGTATAGCCAGTTCCTGAAATCTCCTGTTGTAGGTCTTGAGATCATTTCCTTTTACAACCAATTGGTGGAATTCATCTTCCAGCTTTCTAACTTCTGTACGGAGGCAGTACTTCTTTAGCATTTTCTGCTTAAATTCGGCCCAGGTAATCCGGTATGCTTCCTCGATACCCATGGTTTTGGCGGTAGCGTTCCACCATGATAATGCATCATCCAGAAGTGTCCCTATAGCAAAGGTGACCTTTCTGCTTTCTGGGCAGTTGCTCCTCATGAATACCGTCTCCGTACGCTCAAACCATTGAGCTAACTCGGTCACTCCTTCTGACCCTTTGAAATGAGTTGGCTTGCAACTCATGAAATCTTTAAAGGTACACTTGCGAGATGCAGATGCCTTGCTTTCGGCGGTGGATCAGTTATTGTTGCTCGAGCGGGCTATGGTAGCTGCTTGAGCCTCAAGAGCTGCTGCGACACTATCAGCTATCATTCTCTGGATAGCTTCAGGGGTCAAAGCTGGTGCGGGGGTGGCGGTTTCATTTCTGGTGTGAGCCATAAGTCTATTAATACCACAAGAAAACACAAATTAGAATTTACATAATGACCATGCTAGAATAATTCTAGTAACAAGGAATTTGCATACAAGTCCTAACAATACGGTCACAATGTGAAATCACAACCAACTAAGGATCATAAAATCATGACATGTTTGGGTACTATCGTAAATGAATGATCAACTCTTGGTATAGGATTGCTAAGGAACATACTGATTCATCATCTACAAAGGCTGAAGTTCAGCAAATTTCTCTACATTCATCAATTTTCTTCTGAAATATTCTTCATTATATATTTGTGATTACATCCCAGTTGTAATATTCAAAGAACCGTAACCTTCATAAGTAGTCTCACGACATGCCTAATCACAATACACATGGGCAACCATGGCCGCATAAATCAACATCAATATATAGTAAATCTAATCCAACCACATGCATTACGAACTTGATCTGTTGTTTTACAAAATGCAACGATACAAGGTCCTTTATGAATGTCTCATGCGGTAGGCTAAGATGCCTCAAAACTACAACTGATGTAATGTATGTCTAGCTATTGGACGTCTCGTCCATGTGTCTCTTCAGCTCTGTGACCTAGTCCAGACGTCTCTGTATATTTGTCTGCTGTCTGACCTGCATGTCCTCGATAAGGTTCTCTAACATAGCGGCTCTACGGCGCGTTTTGTAGAACTTCTTCAATCTCCGTTTCTTCCACTGTAAGACCATCATATGGGATCGTGTCTCAAACATCTCTATCTGAATCCTTGTTAGACCAACTTGTAGATCCATTCTCTCGGATATGAGGTCATGTATAGTTTCGTTGGCCGTCTTAGGGCGGTCGAGTGATGCTCTGTCAACAATGCTTAGAGGCGTAACAATCTGCTCCTTATGATGCTCCAGTCGCGTCATGATGATGGAGGGAGTAGGTGTGCGGGTAGCTGCGGTCCTGGAGCTCTTTCTCCAGTCTCGTAGGCTCGGGCTGGAGGGGAAAAACCTGGGGGAGGAATGGTAATGATGATGAAGATGAATCACCGGGATCTGCTATGCTGGTTTGGTTTTGGGGGAGGGTACATCCGCCTTAGGAGTCGGCTCCCGTTGGTGTTGTGCGAACGAGTAGGAATAGGTAAGTAGGTTAAATGAGTAGTCGGGTCTGACCGACGGTGGAGGTGGTGCTGGTAATATAATCAGAACTATGGGTAGTCGTACCCTCTTGCGAGGTCGACGTGAAAGGAACTATGGGTGAGGTGATGGATGCTAAGGTATCCTCGGACTCCATGTCCGATGATGGGGTACTAAGGTGGGACACTGAAGACATGGTACTATAATAACCTCGTAATAGTAATTGTAAGTAATTAATAAAACCAAGTATATAAAAGTTAATATGTAATAATCCTGTTAAGCAATACTGTTAACATGATGATATGAAATCTGCAGGCACGGAGGGCGTAACGTGGTATGGTGTAAAGTTGGTCCGTTTTGAAAAATGTAGTTATAGTCCAATGTTTTAAAACATTTGGTTCTCTATAACTATAGCTCTGATGCCAATCTGTAACACCCCCTAAATTTTGAGTTAACAGCAGAAGACTTAATAGGGGGTATTACTGGTAGGATCATAGTTATAATCATAGAAAACGACTCGAAAGAGACGTTTTGTAAATCATTGTCATTCATTTAGGAATTCAAATACAAAAAAAAAAAGAGAAAAGAAATTTCATCGTTTAATACTCCACAAAAGATAATGTAATTTTGATATGAATGACAGGAATTTATTAGACACCAAAACCATTCGTTACATGCCCGCTCAAATGCCTTTAATGCTCCTGTTAAATTCCTGAGATAAACATGCTTAAAAGTCAACAAAATTGTTGAGTGAAATCATAGCGTTTATAATTATAATCAGTTTCGAACACAAGTCTATAATTGCATAATAAAAACAATTATTTTGAAAAAGTAATATTGCGGTCAATATATTGCCCTAAGTCTCATGATACACAAACGTTAACAATGTGCCGCACAAACGGCACGCAACACACCAAATTAATGGTGTGAGGTATGGCCCTCGTGTAGGAGACTGCCTACTTCCTATTTTGGGTTCAAATAAAGTGCATTTGGTCACCTGACCGGCTAACACTGGGGCGTCAACTGCCAATAGATCTATTCACTATATTCGCGTTCACTACTAGTGATTAATGGTTCATGATAGAGGGGCTTCTGGCATTAAATGTAACTTAGGCAAAATAAATTAGATATAATGTACAGAAAAATACTTGTGTTCTATTTTGAAGCATGTATCTCCCCACGTATTCAAAAGTATGTAAAAAGTAAAAGTGAGACTATGAGCTCACCTTGAATGTAACTGGCAAAGATGAAATATGAAATCTAATGTTTTTACGGAAACGGCTCCAACACACGACCTGGATAATAATAAGGAAGTCTGAGATTTTGACGGTTTTGGCCTAATATGAATAATGGTTGAAATTGTATCGAATGACGAAGTGGTTTGTGATGAGAGTGAATGATATACTTAAAATGCTTAAAGTTCAAAAATAATATTATATATAATATTATCTTGTTTTTATGTTTTTGAAATCATAAGTATCGTTTTCTCGAAAGTGGTTTGAATAAAACGTTAAGTTAACCGTTAAAAACTCGTTTTATATAAATATAAACGTTGTATACTAAATATTGAATGAAATGTATTAACATGCACGTGAATGAAATGAGAAACCTTAATTCTTTTGTTGAGGTTCTGGCACTTCTTCCTCCGGCCCTCTATTTACATAGCGAAGAAAGGCAAAGTTTGTGGTGGTTTCTCTGTGGAAAATGCCACCTTAAATTGTTTTTTTAGTCTTCATCATTTACTCCCCTTTCTTTTAGTAGGCGCCAGTCTTCTTCATCTGGCCGCATTGCATCAATATGGATCAAATAATCCATTGGGTGTACATTCAGATATGGATAAAATTGCTTCTTACCCTTATTTTTAAACGTAAAATATGAAATGAAAGTTAAATAAAATAAAGTCATTGTTGGTCCTTGTAATTATACAAATTTTACATTTTAAACCCTAACGGTGTAACATTTGCACCGTTAATCCTTGGCTAACTTAAATTACATTTTTAGTCCAAATATTTCCCAAAATGACAAAATAGACTTCAAGTTTAATGTTTTATCAATATATACCCTTAAGTTAATAATTAGACAGTTTGTACCCTGTTTTTACAAAGTTGGAAGTTTTAGTCCTTATAGTTGAAACAATTTGCAAATTTAGTCCATTTTTCACAAAAGAAATGGGAAATTAATTCCGTGAGTTTTTACAAGTTAATAAAGCTTATTTAAGTTTAAATGAACTGCTTATTTTGCTTAATGTCTTATTCTTGGCTTATTGGACTTTTAATTCGAAAACAAGGCCCATTAAAGAAATACGATGCGTGGGCTTTTAGAAACATTTGGGCTTGGGTTTGGGCTCATTTTGAGTTTGTAAAAACATTAAAAAAGGCCTTAAATGGATTGCTTATATAAATAAGCTAGAAAGAGCTTATTGGGCTTATTAGCCCATGCGTTAAAATGAAAAAGGTTGCGACAGTTTCAAATAGCGAAAGGTTTGAGGGTTTTAAAGAGCTTATAAGGGCTTGTGAGAGAAATCTCAAAACATGAATTTGGTTAACAAGCTTATGAAGAAACGGGACAAGCTTTAAAATGGGTGTGTCGCGTTTAAGGATTCGATTTTACAAGGCCTTATCTATGTCGAGTTTAACATGAATAATAAATAATGAAATGAAAAATAATTTGAAATGCGATTTGATACTTATATAAAATGAATTCGATACTAAATGAAACAATGTATATAGGTAATATGAATGCGTAAAATATAGTCCTAGCCTTCCATGGAGGAGGCATGTTGTAAAAAATAAATAAATGAAAACGTAAATGAAATGAAATGAAATAGATATACGTTCGAAATAATTAGAAACAACGCATGATCGTGTAGTAAACGAATGAAAAGGACTTAAAAAGGATTTAGAAGACTCACCACACCATGATGTTGGGGTTTACTCGTTTGAATGATCAAAAAAGTACTCGAATTAAGGTTATACGTTTGAGAAAATGAACTCGAATGCTAAGGAATGGTCTTGGCTTCTTTGGAACGAATTGGCAGGAGGTTTTTAGAAGATTTAATGAGTGTGTGAATGAGTTATACAATTGGGAAATTGAGAGGATTCGTTTTTCGTTATACACTTGAGGGTGTTAGACCTTTGCTTGGTGTGTATGTGATATTTTGAGTTAATATGATCAAGTACGCGGAATTTACTTAACCACACTTAGAAGGTTATTTGTTATTGTTATTGGAAATGGAGTTGTTATGCTTGTGAACGATGAACAATGAACATACAAAGATATATCACCAAACGATTAATATTATTGATAATAATACAAAAGGTTCGAGTTGCAATGGTTGTGATTGTTCTTAATAGTTATGAAAGTTCTATGATAAGCACTATCTTTTTACTTGATTGTTCTAATTGGATGCGCTAAAAAGAACTAGTCTAAGATCTTCTTTTATAGTCCAAGAAGATCTTTTACAATAAGTTAAAGTCTTGGCAAGCTACTTGCTAGGATGAATCGTGTGTAAGTAACTAAGATACAACATGTATCTTGTACATACAACTTGATCACTGATGATACAAGAAAAGATATTTTCTACTGAATATAATACTTTAATACACATAATATCTTTCTATACATATCCATCCAGCAGTAGAAAGCTTATGACAGCAGCAATGAGTTATCGCTAGCAGCAGGAACAAATACACTAGCAGCAGCATCAACCAGCAACATTATCAGCTGCAGAATGTTAACGCTAGCAGCAGGATCAAGTACACTACCAGCAGGAATGAAATGTACTACCAGAAGGAATGACACTTAGAGATTTTCCCGATATTTAAACTTTAGAATATTTAATTCCCAACAATCCTCCCCTAAACATGTGAATCCTTCTCAACATGTTTTTGAATTAAATGAGGACTTGTGAAGATCTTTCAAACACTTCATAGTTAGATCCTTGATCTGAACTATCTTCTATTCTAAAAGATTAATATCTAGCTTAGTAATTCATCTGCTTTGTTCTTCTTTGACTTTAACAATGTCAGTACATTGCTCCAATCTTGGACTAAAAGATGGTGCAATTTCCTTGGATGGAGGAATTATAAGAGGCAATGATGCTGTGTATCTTTGATGCTTGTTTCAACAAGTGAAATCATCTATCAGCATGCCTTTGCAAGTGATGAACAAACATGGTGAACTGAAATTGAAACTTTTCTCCGTTTAACCTAGATAGAACTTTCTCCTTTAGTTCTGATCTTTTCATTTTCAACCTCCATGTCACTATCTTGTATGCTCTTGCCTTTTCCTCCCTTACATTGGGTTTTTCTTCCTTTCTTGGGCTTTTATTTCCTCCCCTGAAGCAAATAACATTTCCTCCCCTTGTTTGGAAGATCTCTCACTATGTACCAAAATATTTCTTTCTCCATTATCTGATCTACCAATGAGAACTTGTTTTCAGACAATGTTGTACATGAAGCCATCAATTCCTTAAGAGTTTAATTGCTGTCCTCATCACTTCTAGGTGTGTTAACTCCTATGAGAGGTGAATCAGTGGACATTGACTCATGATCCATCATTTGATGGTTTTTTTTTTTTTTTTTTTTTATTTTTTTTTATAGCCACTTTTGAAAAACCTTTTAAGAAACTTTTGCTTTAGCAGTATGCAAATGATTTTATTATTAAAAACTCATACTGCTTCTAACCATTTTGAAGGGATTAAGTGTATAATAGACACTTAATCAAAATTTTGGTTTAAAGCAACCTCTGGTTGTGTGAGAACCAATGATTTCAGTTATGAATAACTGCCTGTGTACAGATAAACCTATTCAAAAGGCTTTCTTGACGGGGTTTCCAGCTCATAGTAATTGTTACCTCTAACACAAGTGTTAGATTCACTTTTACTAGCTGTTCTTTCTATCAGATATCCTGAGATTAACACATTATACTTGAAAGTATAAAATGATAGAAAGTGAGTTGAGTCAGTTACTATCTGACCAACTAAGTTATCAATTCAATGTGAAATTTCATACTTAAGTTACAAGAAAGAAGTTTTAAGGAGTTTTAAATTCTCAAACTCAGTCCATCATAAACCTAATATGTAGCAACTGGATATTCATTCTGCTGCTCCCAAATTTCACTTGAAACTTCCTTTGTGTTCAAATATTCATACCTGAAATTGTTAGTCTAAAACCAAAAGAACAATGTACAAAGTACTTGTCTTGTATTAGAATAATCATAGGACTAACTGTATGAATAACACAATTTAAATTTGTACTAGCAGCACAAACTTTTGTAATAGCAGTAGTATCTTTTAAAGTCAGCAGCACAAACAAAAATTTATTTACAAAAACACAAAGTTTAAAATCATTGAGGATTAAGCATTCCAATACTTGCTACCAAGTACTGAAACCTTCCAACATCAAAAGCTTTTGTTAATAAATCTGCAAAGTTGTAATCAGAAGCAATTTGCATTACTTGAATTAATCTTTTCTCATTGCAGTCTCTAATAAAATGATGTCTTATTTCAATGTGTTTTGTTTTAGAATGTTGCACTGGATTTTTAATAATGCAAATAGTACCACTATTATCAATATGAATAACAGTGTTTAAGAAATTGTAACCATAGTCAAGGAGTTGGTTTTGAAGCCATAGAACTTGACCACAACAACTTGCAGCAGCTACATATTCAGCTTCAGTTGTTGAATTAGCCACAATTGTTTGCTTCTTACACTACCATGAGACAAGTCTACACCCAAGGAATTGACATCCTCCAGTTGTTGACTTCCTGTCCAAGCTAGCACCAGCATAATCACTATCCGAAAATGCTACCAAGTCAAAAGGTGATTCCCTTGAATACCATAGACCCAACCTAGGTTGACCCTTGAGATATCTAAAAATTCTCTTGACTGCAGTTAAATGAGAAACCTTTGGAGTTACTTGAAATCTTGCACAAGCACAAACAGAGAACATGATGTCAGGTCTAGATGATGTAAGATACATCAAGGAGCCTATCATAGATCTGTATGTGTGTACATCTACATTTTCTCCATCTAAGACTTTAAGAAGATGCTTCTCAGAATCCATTGGTGTGCTTGCTACTTTTGAATCAGCAAATTGAAATTTTCTAAGTATCTCTGCAACATACTTGTCCTGAGAGATAAAGATTCCTTCATTTGATTGCTTAACTTGCAGACCCAAAAAGAATGTAAGTTCTCCCATAGAACTCATCTGAAACTTATCATGCATAAGCTTCTCAAACTCTAAACACATCTCCTTCCTAGTAGATCCAAAGATAATGTCATCCACATACACCTGCACTAACAGAAGATCCTTCTTGTGCTGTTTGATGAAAAGTGTCTGATCAATCTTTCCTCTTTGAAATCCATTTTCTAATAAGTAGGAAGCTAGTGTTGCATACCAAGCTCTTGGTGCCTGATGAAGGCCATAGAGAGCTTTAACTACTCTGTACACTTTGTCTGGATGTTGTGGGTCAATGAAGCCTGGAGGTTGTGAAACATACACCTCTTCTTCAATTGTTCCATATAAAAATGCACTCTTGACATCCATTTGATAAACTGTGAAGCCTAAAAATGAAGCATAAGCTAAGAAAAGCCTAATTGCCTCAATCCTTGCTACTGGAGCATAAACCTCATCATAGTCTATTCCTTCTTATTGTGTGTACCCTTGGGCTACTAATCTAGCCTTATTCCTAATCACTATGCCCCTTTCATCCCTTTTATTCTTGAAAACCCATCTAGTGCCAATTACCTTTGCATCCTTAGGTAAATCAACTAGCACCCAAACCTTCTGAATCTTGAACTGAAGAAGCTCCTCTTGCATAGCTTCTACCCAGCTTGAATCATCTAGGGCTTTAAGAATGTTCTTTGGTTCATCCTGTGAGAGAAAACATACAAACAAGCAAGAGTTTGAAAACTCATGCTGTTTTGAAGCATAAAGGGCATCAAGAAGCCCTTGTTGGTCTGGAGACATCAGTTGATGTCTTGTCTTCACACCAGATTGTACATCTCCAATCACATTTTCTAGAGAGTGGACTTTGTGAATCCTTATCTGTGGAGTAGAAGGAACTTGATATTCAGGTGGGAGATTGCTCAAATCCACCTCATCTTCTGAGAATTCTGCTTCTTTCGTTTCTGAAGGGCCAGCAGCAGAATCATTTGGCCTAGCAGCAGGAACATTAAGCCTAGCAGCAGAATCACCAGCAGAAACAATTTGTTGTTCCTGAGTTCCATCTTCTTTCCTTTCATCTTCAACACCTTCTTTAGCTTTGCCAAAAGAAGATTCATCAGATGTTGAAGTTGATTCCACACTTGTATTTGACCATATTGGCATCATCACATAATCTTGATTTGTCTCCTTATCTAACCGTGTCTCATCTGTTGCTTGTGAACCTGAAAAATCATTAGTTTCTGCAACAACAGGTACATAATTCATTGAATTGGTTAGATACTCAAGATCAAATAGCCATTTCGGTCCTTGACCTTCTACATTGGATTTGTTTTCTAAAAACTCCACATATTGGTTTTCCTCTATATTCTTAGTTCTCAAGTTGTATACTCTGAATGCTTTACTATTGAGAGAGTATCCAACAAAGAAACCTTCATCTGCTTTACCATCAAACTTACCTAGATGGTCTAAGGTATTGAGAATGGTTACATGACATCCAAAAGGTCTAAGAAATCCTATTGCAGGAGTTCTACCTCTAAAGAGTTCATATGATGTCTTATTGTGAGGCTGCACAACTAAAACTCTATTTTGAACATAACAAGCAGTGTTGACTGCTTCAGCCCAAAAAGTTATAGATAGCTTAGAATCAGCTAACATAGTTCTAGCAGCTTCTATTAGTGTTCTATTCTTTCTTTCAACTATTCCATTCTGTTGTGGAGTTCTAGCAACACTAAATTCTCTCCTAATACCTTTTTCTTTGCAGAAATCATCCATAACTCCATTCTTGAACTCTGTCCCATTATCACATCTAATGACTTTTACTTTCTTGTTTACAAGGTTTTCTATCTGTTTAATAAATGTCTTAAGAATGCTTGAAGTCTCATCCTTAGAACCTAAAAAGAAAACCCATGTAAATCTGCTATAGTCATCAGTAACAACTAGACAATATCTCTTATGCAATATACTACTTATTGAAACAGGTCCAAATAAGTCCATATGCAGCCTAAACAATGATTGATTGATAGAGTTAAAAATCTTGGGCTTACAAGTGGCTTTGTGTTGTTTGCCTTTTAGACAAGCAATGCATGTTTGATCATTTTCAAATCGTTTTTGAGGTAAACCTCTTACCAAACCATTCTTAACAATTTTATTTATGTTTTTGAAGTTAATATGACCAAGCCTTCTATGCTATAACATTGATTCATCTAATGTGGCCTTTGCAACAAGACAAGTTAAAGCCTTTTTAGGAACAATGTTCTTCATTTCTACACTGTACATATTGCCCTTTCTAGGAATTTTAAGAAGCACTTGACTTTCATCAGGCATCTTAAAATCAGGAGAAAGTACAAGACATTCAGTGTTACAGAAAAGAACTTTGTTCTTTTTGTCACACATTTGTGAGACACTAAAAAGATTATAATTTAGCTCTTGTACATAGTACACATCTTCAAAATCTAAATTTCCAGTTTTGATTGTACCTTTAGCGGAAATTTTGCCACCAACACCTCCTCCAAAGGTAACATAGCCTCCATCTATTGATTGAAAATCTGAGAGATAAGACTTGTTGCCAGTCATGTGCCTTGAACATCCACTATTTGAGTATCCTTGATCCTCTTGTTTATCAATTGAATGTTCCTGCACACAGTAATGAGAAGTATTAGTTTCTTTTGGGGACCCAAGCCATTACTGACTTGGATCTGCCTCTTGCATCAATGAAATTTAATCTCTTAAGAACAGTTGATGCAACATTGGATTTAAGAGGTCTCCAAATCCAACATGTTGAGGTCTTGACAACATTGACCTTCTTTTTCCAAGCAGTAAAACCTTTAGGTTTCCAAATTTGTTTTTGAATCACTGCTTTTGATTCAAAAGGTCTTCTAGCAGTTTTTAATGCATATTTGAAACTTGATTTTGCATTTTTAACTGCTGTTTTTGGGTTAACAGAGTAAAAAGGTCTAGCAGCAGAATAATTTTGCTTAGCAGCAGGAACCTTTTGCTTAGCAGCAGGAACCTTTGGTTTAACAGCAGGATCTGTGTTTGAGCTAGACTTGTTTGTAACTGTTCTGGGTGTTGTTCTAGTGTAATTAGGGTGGCTTTTAGGTGTTTTCCTTTTTAGATTCACCCTATTGTTTGTATACCCAGTTACCCATTGGTTGCAGAAAGCTGTAGGATGGTCAAAATTACCACAAGTGAAACAAGCTTCATAATAAGAACCAGAGTCATCACTTATTTGGTGAGACTGGAGGTTATTCCATTTTCTATGGTCACCTCTGGGCTTGTTTGTGGTTCTATATTGTTCACAATATTTTACTGGTTGCTTAACATGTTTAATATGTGTTTTAGGCCTATCGGTATTTTGTTTGACTACCTTAGGAACACTTGTTCCTAATTTCTTAACCACTTCAGGTTTAAACATAACCTGTTCTTCTTCATCACTATCAGTTGTACAGTCTTCAATAACTATAGCATCTAATTTTTTAACAAAGGACACCTTGTCCTGATAAAGTAAAGGTTTGTTCAAACTTTCACTTACTTTTTCTACCTTAAGACTCTCAGTAGTCTTAGAACCATATTCCATTATTGGTTCTTGAAACTCAGGTAAGCCTTAATTCTTTAAGTCAATCCCTGGGGGTTTTGGGATGCTTCTATAAGGAGGTGGGACACTCTTATATCCTAATCCCGACTTAGCTCTATTAGTCACTTGACAATCAATCATGTTGTATACACCTCTAGAGGCATGTTCTAGAGTTTCTACAGTAAAATGAATGTTTCCATTTGCTTTTTTGATCCTATCATAAGCCTCTCTCAAAAGCTTAATTTCAGCATCTTTAAAGAATATGTCCTATCTAAGAAGAGCTTTGTCATCAGAAAAAGCTAATTCATTTTCCTTATAGTGTGTGATTTGTTTCTCTAGAGTCTCTAATCCACACTTATAGTTTATAAAGTTTTGAAAAGTGCTGCTTAGCTCTTTCTTTTGATCATCATAATGTTTTATTAAAGTTTGTAGTTCTTTAAGTGCAGTACAAGTATTAGAACAAACTTTATGATTTTGTACCTCAATTGCAGAAAAATCCATAAGTGCCATTTGTGAAGAAGTTGCTTCTTCTTTATCAGACATAAAACTCCAATCAAAACCTAAACCATCAATAGCTACCATAGCTTTTGGTTCAGTAACCTCCCCTGTTTTGGATTTGCTTCCAAAACCTTTATTCCTGCTATCTTGCTGCCTTGGCCTTCTACATTCTCTTGAGAAGTGCCCCATCATGTGACAATTGTAGCATTGTATCTTTGACTTGTCATAACCAGCAGGATCATTGCTGCTGATTGTGATCTTCTTCCCCGTCCTTTGATAGAACTTCTTAGCCCTCATGCTAAGAAGAGAAATTTGCCATTTTAGGTCCATTTCCTCCAGATCATCATCATTGATCTCTTGGAGGTCTTCATGTGTTAACATGGACCCATCATGCTTGCTTGTTAGAAAAGCACAACATGTCTTCTCATCCAATATACCCATAGTGCTGCTTGATGAACTTGCAGCACCACTTCCTATATCAACCTTAACATCTTCAACTGGATTTGATGTACTAGGGTCTGACATAAATGCCATGTTCCCAGTGCTTGAGATAGAACCACCAGTCTTCTTCACATCTTGTTCCACAATCTTGAAGTTGCTATACAAGTCCATCAGTTCCATGGTGTCAAGGTCTGGCTTATTCTTCCAGAAAACAACATGCATAGCCCACTCTTCAGGTAAGCTTCTCAGAAATTTTGAGTTTAAGTCTTCTTGAGGTATTTCTACACCAAGAATAGCAAGTTGGCTAACTATATTCTGAAGCCTGTTAAACATGCGGTCTAATGATTCATTGTTGGTTGAGGTGAAATTTTCAAACTGTTGCTTAAGAAGGGTTTTTTGGGTCTTCTTGGTGGCTTCATTCCCACCATACCTCGCAATAATGGCCACAAACAAAGACTTTTCATCTTTGTATTTGCTGAAGTTCAAAAGTTGATCATTTGGAATGGTCATCATCAGTATACTTCTGGCCTTTAGGTCATTCTTCTTCTTTATTCTATCTTCTGCAGATGTTGGCTTTGTTTGCAGAGTTGTTAGAACCTTGCCTTCAACTGTGGATGTAGTGGTTGTAGGCTTGAAAGAGTCTCCATCTTCAATAATTTCCCAAAGTGCATAATCTTGCACTTGGAAATATTGCTCTATCGTTAACCTCCACATCTCAAACTCATTCTGTTTGAGCACTGGCAATTTTGCAGCAACATTCGTTTGAATAGATTCAACGTCCATTTTTCTCCTTCTTCTAGATCAAAAATATCAGCCTTGCTCTGATACCAATTGAGAGGATTCGTTTTTCGTTATACACTTGAGGGTGTTAGACTTTGCTTGGTGTGTATGTGATATTTTGAGTTAATATGATCAAGTACGCGGAATTTACTTAACCACACTTAGAAGGTTATTTGTTATTGTTATTGGAAATGGAGTTGTTATGCTTGTGAACGATGAACAATGAACACACAAAGATATATCACCAAACGATTAATATTATTGATAATAATACAAAAGGTTCAAGTTGCAATGGTTGTGATTGTTCTTAACAGTTATGAAAGTTCTATGATAAGCACTATCTTTTTACTTGATTGTTCTAATTGGATGCGCTAAAAAGAACTAGTCTAAGATCTTCTTTTATAGTCCAAGAAGATCTTTTACAATAAGTTAAAGTCTTGGCAAGCTACTTGCTAGGATGAATCGTGTGTAAGTAACTAAGATACAACATGTATCTTGTACATACAACTTGATCACTGATGATACAACAAAAGATATTTTCTACTGAATATAATACTTTAATACACATAATATCTTTCTATACTTATCCATCCAGCAGTAGAATGCTTATGACAGCAGCAATGAGTTATCGCTAGCAGCAGGAACAAATACACTAGCAGCAACATCAACCAGCAGCATTATCGGCAGCAGAATGTTAACGCTAGCAGCAGGATCAAGTAAACTACCAGCAGGAATGAAATGTACTACCAGCAGGAATGACACTTAGAGATTTTCCCGATATTTAAACTTTAGAATATTTAATTCCCAACAGAAATAGTTATACACTTGGTTCGACTTATATGCATGCATGTAAATGATTTTTAGTTTTTAAAATGTGCAAGTTGATGTGAGATTCGATAGGTGCAGGAAATGAGATGAGATAAGAGAATGTTGTCAGGATATAGTAGCTTAGGAGAGGGTTTAGGGGTATGGGTAAGTTATAGAACCGAATAGAAAACATATGTGTGTATATAAGCTTCGTACGTTTTATAAAAAGGTCCAAAAATAGTTTTAATGTGACCAAAAGTGAAGAGAGGTGAGAAAACATGTTTATAAGTTCATATTAATAATAAGAAATCAAAATGAACTAGTAAAAATCAGTTTGGAATGAATTAGATCAAAAATGAATAATGTGATACGAATTTTTAATGTGGCCGAGTGAGACTAGCTTTGGCTCTTGTTCAATGTTTAAACGTTTGAGTTAAGAAGTGGGATTCGACATACTACTTATTTGGTTGGTGAGGAAATGAGTGGTGTAAAAATTAGGGTAGCTTATGTGTCGAATTTGAAAATAAATGGGGCAAAGTTAAATGGTTCTAGTCGACTGAAATTAAGAAAGAAAATGAATTAAATTGTTGGGTTAGGCTTTAATGAATAGTGACACATCAAATATTGGCTAATGAATAGTACTAGGATATGTTTGGTTTATAAAGGATGTGTTGGGTTACTTGTGGTCCGTGTGTGAGCTCGTTCCAATGTTTTGAGAAGTAATAAACAAAATTTTAAATTTTGCTCGTAAAAATGGTTAAATAAACTGTAATGATAATTAATACTTGATTAATGTTTACAAACCGCTGATAAATTTTACAGGTTGCTAAACATCTTGAGGTTGAGACCATGTTCTTAGCTTTGTGACTAAAATGAGCTTGTTTTCCATCTTTACAAGCGTCACAAAAGTGTTTGTCAAACTTAAGCTTAGGTAGGTTTCTAACCAATTCCTTAGATGCTAAATATTGTATTAAACGCATATTAGCGTGACCTAGTCTCCTATACCATAGAGTGGAATTCTTATCTGTGGTTGCTAGACAAATCTTATCCTGAGGCTTATTTCCTATTTTCATAACAAATAAACTATTCTTCCTAACTCCTTTGCCTATGGTCTTGCCATCCTTGGTAATCTCACTAACCTCTTCAGAAAATATTACTCTACACTAATTGTCAACCATTTGACTAATACTAAGCAAGTTAAATCCTAAGTTATCTACATGCTCAACATTTCTAATAGTGAGGGAGTCTTGAGTAATAGTGCCTTTACCTATGATGTTGCCTTTAAGTTTGCTACCAGAAGTGACATTACCTCCGTTGTAAGCCTTGTATGTTGAGAATACACTTCGTTTTCCTGTCATATGATTAGTGCATCCACTATCCTTGACCCATTCGTCGGGCTCCAATTCAATTCCCAAGCATATCTATCGAATAAGACAAAGACTTAAACATTTGGTCCCCAATATCTCATAGGTCCAAATTTGTTAGTGTTAAACACCCCATTCATTTGTTGCATTTGGTTAGGACGTTGGAACGGAGGACAAATTTCCCATGGCAAGTAACTTTGTTGTTGAAGGTTATTCCAAGTTACTAGATAGTTACTTGTATAACTTTGTCTTTTAAAGTTACTTCTCGGTTGAGGAGTTCTTGACCGAGTTTTAGGAACATTTGTTTTTCTAGGTGGAGGAGTCTTTGATCTAGTATCGGGTTTTACAAAGACAAGCCCGAGGGTTGACAAAGGTTTGTAAAATTTTTTGACCTCCTTTTTACTAGCAACAGGTATTTTAACATTGTTAACTACTATGTGACTTAGTTTACGACTTAAGTTATTTTTCAGAATTGACTCAGTTATGTCTTTTGCACTAGACGGTACCACGGTACCACTAATTTTAGTGGTGTCGTCTGTACCTTTAATGGTACTGTCCTCTGTTTCGACAGAATTTGTGGGTTTGACAAATTTTACTTGTTTTGTGTTAGTTATTGAAGCTTCATTTGGATTAAAACCTAGACCTGCACCGTCATGCTCACTATATCTAATATTATCTAACATGTCATCTAGTGCTTTTGTTCCTTTTTCGAACTTCATGATCCTTAACGCATTTATCCTAAGTTTTACGTTTTCTAACCTAAGATTATGGCATGATTCGCATCCAATATCACATTCTTTCCTTTTCTCAAGTCTTTTGACTTGGTCTTTTAGTTCTAAAATTTCCGTTTCGAGTTTATGCAAAGTTGCTTTTAGTGTTTTGTTTCTAGTTATGATTTTAGAACTTACTTAACATAATTTACTATATTCATCATATAATATATTATCATCTATTGACGAATTATCATCACTATAGTAAGAGGAGTTGGAATGTGCCTCATTTGAAGCTTGAGCCATCAGACATGTTTCGTCATTGGGCTTCTCCTCTTCTTCCTCACCGCTATCACTCCAAGAACCTCCTACAAGTTTCATCTTCCGGAATGGAAAATTGTTCATATTGTTGCACAAGAGATCAATCTTGTTTTCCTTGACTTGATTATTACCTTGATGGGTGACTAACAAAGTTTTCCAAATATCTTTTGCCGTATTACACATAAAAATTCTTTCAAATTCCTTTTTCAGCAAAGCATTGTAAATCATCATTTTAGCCTCATTATTTTTGGCTAGTTTTCTTTTAAGATTATCACTTTGTTGATCATAAGGAATAATTTCATCATTTTTAGTTACCGATTTCTTTTCAACAAGTTTAAAGTCACCCTCGGTAATAACATGCCAAAGATCAATGTCTTTTGATTTCACATACGTTTCGAATCTTGTTTTACAATAGATAAAATGATCGGTTTCAAAAGGTGGTGGTCTTTGCATAGATTGCCCTTCTTGATATTTGTCGAAATCTATTGATCGATTCAAGTATTAAAATACAGTTTATTTTAAAATCTTGCCTGACGTGGCTCTGGTACCAATTGTGAAAAACTAGAAGGGGGGTTGAATAGTTTTACTGATTTATTTTCGTTAGTTATAAAAGTTTCTTTGTGAAAAACTTAGATTCAACTCTTTTGTGAAATCAACCAACACCAATATGAATACTTATCTATACTATCAAGTCTAAACAATAAATATAAAGAGAAGAGATGGAATGATCAAATTGAGACAACGAGATTTATAGTGGTTCGGTAACGAAGCTCTTCTTCGCCCTACTCCACTTCCCGAGTTCTAAACTCGAGAGTTCTAAGCACTATTTCAACAAGCTCCCTTCAGGCGGAGAAAACCGTACAACGTCGGTTATCACAATTTCCTACACTAAGCTAAATTTCGAGTACTAATCTAGCTAGTACCAATCTCACTCACGATCCACATGATCCTTACTAGTCACACGATCCACACACTCTACTTTAGATCCACTTGATCTAAACACTCTCTACACAATCAACACAAGATCCACACGATCTCTACATGATCACAATGATCCATACAAGATGACTAAACAAGACAATGACAACTTGATGTATGTCAAGATACAACAAGTAAACTACAAGTAATGCAAGTGCACTACACAATGACTCTAACACCTTGTATCTTCTTGATACTTTGTGTTCTTCTCTTGGACTAATAGAGGAATGAAGGTGATCTTTGGTAATCGGATGAAAGAATCACTCTTTAAACAAAAGAAAACTATCTAAATGATCAAGGAGATGTAAGTGTGAATGTGGAACTAAACTCAGAAAGTTTTGTGTGAAAAAGGATACCTAAAAGCTGTGAAATTGACTGGTATTTATATGCAAAAGAAATCTGTCCGTTATGCATGGACGGTACCACTAAATACCCGACGGTACCACTAAATTTAGTGGTACCGTCCCAGACAAGAACGCTCAAATTTTTGTTTTTAGTGGTGAAAGTTTATTTGGGGAAGTTTGGAGCTGATTTGGGGGGAAAATAGCTGTTGGGAATTTTAAACTTATTTTTCCAATTAAAACATTTCTTTATAATTCAAAAATAATTTGTAAAATGTATTTTTGAAACAAATGTTTTGTCACATTAAAAATGTGAAGTTTAAAACACAAATTCACTTCTTTGATCATTTGTCAAGTTGTAAATTTGTTTGTTCTTACTTAGAGTGATTTACGTAGAAACGGGATATTTCGACTAAAAACTTGTTTACGTTAATTTTGACGTAAAGTGTTTTTACATTTTTTTATCATCAAAATGCAGAGGTATCGAAAGATAGAAATAACGTTTTTAGACATTATTTGCTTCAACATTAATGATATATAATAATTTGTAGATTTGAATACTATTACAAAGACTATAAAAAAATGACATTATAATGGGATTTAGGATCCCGATTCGATTTTACGATTTCGATCTTGCAAACATGAAAACGATCATGAGTAAGATCCCGATCTTGAAAACCTTGATTTATGGTATTTAATAGCAAAAAGATACGACATAAATATATTGTAGGTATTTTTTGGTTTATTCTAATTGGGCATGATTTGTTTTGATCGTAATTTAATTACATTATGTAAGCTGTTTATTTCAGAACTGAATGAATTATATTTTGTATTATTACAATTATACATTTGTCAAACTAAAAAAGAGGCGTCGTATTGTTCCCAAGTCGCCGGTGAGAAAGAAAGAGTGACTTGAAAGATGAGTGTGAGCTGCTTGTATTGGGGAGCTGGAGGCTTGAGTTGCATTGTTCACACACTGAGCCGACTAGGTACTTTTCATAAAGGGTATGTGTTCTTTGTTTTGACAGTCCACCACACCAAACACAATCCAAACCCAATTCTTATCTCTTTTTCTCATTACTTCCAACATTAAACCTTGAAAATTTTTCTTTCATTTCTCTTTCACACACATGCAATTAAACATACACAATCACTAAAGGGCTTGTGTCCCAATGATTTCACATGTTATGTGAGAAGATCTTAAACCAAATAGTTGTGGGTTCAAGTCCTGCTTAGGACTTGTGAGATAGATTTGTGGTGTAAATACTATGAGATAGTTAAAATTCTTTATTGAAAATATTAATTCTGTCAATTTAAGTAACAACACACGAATATAGTTTTCAATGTATAATTCTTTATTGATAAGAATCAAAGAATTACAAAGTGTTGTGCGGAAAACACTAAATTGAATAACAATGTAAAACCAACTCTCTAAACAAGCAAATTAGAATGAAAGGATTCTAAGTTTCCTTGTGAACTTATGATCTCTTGGGAGATGCTTGTAAGTTCTGTTGGGAACTATGATTTGATTATTACAAAACAAGAAGGACTGAAGATGACAGATGTTAGGAATCTGGGAAATACTTAGTGTCTCATTGCTGCCGATCTCATTGCTGCCGATAGTGGAGTTGGTTCCTGCCGATAGCTTTGGTTCCTGCTCAAGCTCATTGCTGCCGACAGTGATATCTTGTTCCTGCTGTTAGTGTTTTTACTGCGGGTATTAGTTATTGTTATCCCGTAAGTTTAGAGTGTTTGTTTGATTTATTTTTAGAAGAGATTGATGTTTATCTCTTTACATGTTTTATTTGTAACAGGCTGTATTAGGTATTAGGGTTTCTTATCTATATAAGAAACATACAGCCATTCATATTGTAACAGACTTCAAGAGAAACATTCATCAATAACAGAATTCTTTGTTCATAGTCTGATCCATAGAGGATCATTGTCTTTTCTTCTTTATTATACTTGTTGTTTAGTTTCCGCATAAACACTTGTATAGCATACAGAGGTTCTCGTTTACACCAAGCTCAATCAAGCTCGAAGTACTCGATCCTACAAGTGGTATCAGAGCCTGGTGAGGATCTCTGATAAAGAAGAATTGTTTTGAAGCAGATCGGAGATATTCTTTGTTGTTAGTGTCAAAGAAGAAATCTTTTTACCATGACCACATTCGAATCTGGTGATTCTTTTGAGACACGTGCCATGAAGATTAGAAACTTGCTACCTATTCATCCTAGGGTAGACTGGTCAAAAGATGAAGGAAAAGATAAGGAAAGAAGTGCCACTCAAGTTAATGAAATGGTTGCTGGACATGAGACAAAAGGTGAGGTATTCAGTACGGTTGCTGAAGCACAGGCAGATGTGGCTTTTGAATTCACTTTCATGAGTTTCCCATCTAAGGTACCAAGTTGTTCTGTTGCTTGTCATGATTTATATGCTTTATTTAAGAAAGAATATGATGACATGAAATCTCAATATAAAGATATGTTTATACAGCTCAAAGCTCATAAAAATGCTGTTAAAACTTTAGAACAACAAAAAGTCTGGTACCAAAAGAATCAGTTAGCCTATGAGGAAAAGATAAAAGTTTTGCTAAGAGATTTAGAAAAGACAACTAATGAGCTTAAATATTCTAAGTCTCAAAATGCTAAGATCAAATTAGAAAATCAAGACTTACAGGCTAAATTGGATAGTGAAGTGGCTAGGTTGAATTCGTGGCAACAATCAGAAAAATATCTTACTAAGTATAATGATAGTACTCAGTCTGTTAGGTGTAAGAAAGGGTTGGGATGTACTATAGGGCCAGATGATGCACCAAGAACTTTTGACCCTACCCCTAAGGAGCCTAATTACCAAATTCCTGTTAGGTTTGTTAAAGAAGGAGGAATGAATGATGTTCCTCCACCAATAAGAGGAATTTTTATGCCTTCTGATCCCCACACTAAAACAGACGTTGATGAATCACTCATGACCTATGGCAAAAAGTCCATTGACTTGCCAACTTCAGACTGTGAACCTAAAGACTTTGTCTCTTGTTCTAACAGTGACAAATCCTCTCAACCCAAGTCTGATGACCGTAAAACATGTGATTCAAGTGATAAGTCTGTCACACCCAGGCCTAATGACTTACCTACACCCAAGTCCCATGAGTCTTACTCAAGAGTTGCTACTGACCCTATTGCTAAGACTGCCACACAAACAGCTACTTTTACCAAAAGTTCTCTTAATACTATTAAAATTAGTTCTCCTTCAAGTAATGGTAGTGAGACTTTTGTGTGTGATAAAACAAGACATGGAAAGAACAAAAAGATTAAAAAGAAATCTTGTTTTGTTTGTAGAAGTTATTCTCATTTAATTAAGGATTGTGATTTTTATGAGAATAAATCGGGTATGTGTGCTGAGCAATCTAGGTCTTTATGGAAAAATGTAGAGAACATTCCCCCATTTGTCCCTAGAGCAAAAGCATTTCCTTCTGGCAATGCAAAACGACCAGTACCTGTTCCTGCTGGTAGGCCTTTTAGACCCGCACATGTTCCTTCTGGTAAACCAGTTCCAGCTGGTCAAACCAAGTCTACTGGTTGGAAAAGGAATGTTGCTAGACCATTCTACATACCTATTAGCACTTACTTTCGGAATGGTTTTTGGCCTGGTTATTATGACCCAAGGTATATGGGGGAAACAAGATGGGATACTGGTGTTAAGCCCTCAACAGGTTGTTCTTGGACAAATAAAAGGAAAGATTCATTCTGGGTACCCAAGAACAATAGTCCTTGTCAGGTGCACTGATTGAGGGGAGGCATAAGCCTAAGGGGAGGCTTATTGTTGTATATTTTGTGCTAACTAACATTTTTGTTAAGTTTGTTTTGTGTTCACTAACTAAAATAATGCAGCTGTTGAATATTATATTGGTCTATTCTGATCTTTGTTGGAACTATGCACATTGTAAAAAATCTGATTACAACCTCAATCTGATTGGCTGCCATTCTCGAGCAATATTGATAGCTGTTATCAATCACATGTGGACATTAATGGCTAGACATGTGACCTCATACTAGTTGACTTTTATTCTATTTGTGTGGTCAGACGTGGGTGATCAATGAAGTAAAGCAAATTGGTTTTAGTCAACTAGACTTATTCGATTGTGGGGTCAACGTTATTCGGTGTTTTATTGAATTATGGGGCTACTCGATTTGGCTGGTCAATCAAATTTTTGTAATACCTGATTTGGTTGTCGCATGTGAAGTGGATATTGGCATCAACTTGTTTTGAGTATTAAACAATTGATCTTTGGTCTGTGTGGGATTTATTCACATGTGGGGCTTCAATTTTGGTCAAAAGAAGTAGACTTGCAAGTGGGCGAGTAGAAGCACATGGGTGAGTAGAAGCACATGGGTTGCAGATCATATTTTGTGAGCATTTGCAATTTATGATGATGACAGCTGATGTCGTACTACTTTTTGTGGATTTATTATTATCATCATGGGTCGAAGGTTTATTTATTTGGTCAATGGGTGATTTAATTGAATCAAATGAAGTTGCTGCTGTACATGTCTCGTGAATTTGGTTGTGATTATTTTTGACATCACGTGGGCTCAGTAGCTAATTGGAGTGATTTATTTCCCATGTTCCCCAACATATTGGTGGAGTGATTTAAATTGTTGGAATCAAGTGGGCCTAATTGGAGATGGTCAAAGTGACTTAGTAGCTGCACATGGAATTTTGTACTAAATTTAATTGATCAGTGCTATTTCATTTTAAATGGGTGAGCTCAATTGTGAGGCATAAATTTGGTCAAAGCATTGTCTCATTGATAAAGTGAATTGCACGTGTGCAAGTGGCCATCTCGTATAAATATATTTAATGGGAACTGATTGGTCGGTGGAAAGTCAAATATGTGGAGATGTTTGTGAGTGCTTCTACCATATGTTTGTATCTGAGTATTAGTCTACTGCTATGAAAGTTGACTCTGCTGCTATGCTATTTTGATTCTGCTGCTACACTTGCATCATTCCTGCTGATAGTGCAGATATCATTCCTGCTGACAGTGCAGATATCATTCCTGCTGACAGTGTTTCCATTCCTGCTGATAACACCATTCCTGCTGGTGGTTTCGGATTCTGCTTCTCTCGGCAAAAAAAAAAAAAAAAAAAAAAAAAAAAAAAAAAAAACTTTTTCATTTTTATTTTCTTTATGTTTATTTTTATTTTGTTTCTTTCTCAAAAAAAAAAAAATAAAAATAAAAAAAAAAAATAAAATAAAATAAATAAAAAAAATAAAATAAAAATAATAATAATAATAGTTTTCGCACTTGTATACTAACTTTTGTGCAGGTACAGTGTTGGTGTTTACACCTACACAATAAATGGTGCTCAACTCACCATGTCTTGCAGACAAGAAAGAGTTGACTCACCATGAGGGTACGGCTCTGGTGTGATAATCAAATCCGTTGATAGCTGTAATAGCTTGCTCAAAGCTATAGGGTACTTCAACTCACCCATGATTCATTTCTGAGAGTTGAAAATGGTTCTCAATTCACCATGGATGTAACCCTTATGGGATCCAAAGGATTGGCTAGTCCACAAAAGTATGGTTTGTGGTAAAGACACTTGGTATCCATATTTGGTATTCAATTCACCAAGGTTTGCTGTAACCTAAGAATTGACTAGTCCTGAGCAAACGGCTACAGGTAAAGACAAGTCAAATCCGTTTATAGTTGCTGATTTGCTAATAAATCAGATGGTTATCAATGTACCATGGTCTAACACACCTAAACATTGGCTACTCCAGTAGTGATGGCTATTGGTAAAGAGACATCAAATCCATTAATTTTCAATGATTCACCTCTCACAGGAGTTAACACTCCTGGATGTGATGAGAATAGTATGAAACTTAAAGCGATTTGATGTACATATTGCCATAGTAGCAGTCAAGTTCAAGTGAATGTCATGGTGACCAGTATACATGTTTTGAAGAAGATTTCTTAGTCCTACTGCACTATTGAAGTTGCTGCTGGATGCTATAGAGGTTGAAATCTTGCAGGTTATGGATGTTGCTGCTGGTTACTAATTATTGCTGCTGCTAAGTCGCAGTCCTTAAGCCTGAGAAGTTACAGCTATATCATACAGGAAACTTGAGGTTAACCTAGTTTACCGATCCACTAGGTCAACCACAAGTTTAGGGGAGGAATAATGAGTGTTTGCAGGTTATTATTTATGGTAGCATGTTCAAGGGGAAGCATTGTTCAAGGGGAAGCATTGAAGACAGTTTTGTAATATCAAATAGGGGAAGATTGTTGGGAATTATGATTTGATTATTACAAAACAAGAAGGACTGAAGATGACAGATGTTAGGAATCTGGGAAATACTTAGTGTCTCATTGCTGCCGATCTCATTGCTGCCGATAGTGGAGTTGGTTCCTGCCGATAGCTTTGGTTCCTGCTCAAGCTCATTGCTGCCGACAGTGATATCTTGTTCCTGCTGTTAGTGTTTTTACTGCGGGTATTAGTTATTGTTATCCCGTAAGTTTAGAGTGTTTGTTTGATTTATTTTTAGAAGAGATTGATGTTTATCTCTTTACATGTTTTATTTGTAACAGGCTGTATTAGGTATTAGGGTTTCTTATCTATATAAGAAACATACAGCCATTCATATTGTAACATACTTCAAGAGAAACATTCATCAATAACAGAATTCTTTGTTCATAGTCTGATCCATAGAGGATCATTGTCTTTTCTTCTTTATTATACTTGTTGTTTAGTTTCCGCATAAACACTTGTATAGCATACAGAGGTTCTCGTTTACACCAAGCTCAATCAAGCTCGAAGTACTCGATCCTACAAGTTCAATCAAGGAGTGTGTGCTTCAAAGATTACAAGAATGTAGTTTGAAGTCCCACCTTTTTACTCCGACCAACAATCCTATTTATGTTATTACGAGGTAGTTCTAAGTGGGATTAGGTATGTGCGTGTCACAATTCCAATGGATAAGGTACAAGGAGGTACATCTTCCATAAAAGCCATCAACATTGGGAACACGCTCTTTCTCAGCTTTAGTGAACAGCAGGCAACTGTTCACTACTTTTATCACCAACTCGTACTTGATTTGACTTATCACTAAAGTTTACTTAATCCCGCTCAAACATCTTAGTGAAAAGTCCCGCTTAAATCTCAGTGGATATGAGCTATGCTCTATTGGTCTGATCAGAGAGTTGAAGGATGATCAGGGTATTTCCACCCCTGATAATCCTTTTACTTCAGCTAAAGTTCCTTGTGCTTACTGATTGACCCACATCAACTAGAGAGCACGAATTCAAGTAAACTTGATGATGTCTTGTGACTTAAACTTTTGCTGGAGTGGCTTACTGACTTTGATATCAGTGAGTTCTTCTTGATCTGCTCTCTAACGCCCCTATCAGGGAGACTTCTTTACTTAGCCTGATTTATGAACAAATCCTAGTCAGGGATCAGTGGGCATATATTTTGCCCAACAATCTCCCCCTATTTGGATATAAATTATGCTAAGTCTAATATTATTGTAATTGAGCAATACAACTTCTTCTTACACATAATTGATAATATTCATAACAAAAGTTGATAGATAAGAGGATGACATATTACAAAAGATGAAATTTAGTGCACTCTTTTTATCACATGTTTAACAGCTTCATTGTAGTCAGGTCGAATTGAAATTTCAAAGGCTAGGTTGTCTCTAAATCGTCTTGCAGTTTCAGTATCTTCAATTACATCTTTGTACAGGTAAATCAGCTGCTTGGTTGAGGCTAAATTGAATTCATTTTCTCTTTGAAAATTCATTTCCCCTTTAATGTTTCTGAAGAACATTGCTGACTCAGGTTGATCAATGACTTCTCTATTTTCTCAATTTCTTCCCTCTTGTAGAGTCAGATTTCATAATGTTCCATCTCCAAGGTGTACTCTTTTTCATTTATTCTGGACTGACTTAGGAGGTGGTATCTCTAACTCACTGAGTTCGGTTGGAGGAGACTGACTAAGTTTTTCTGCTGACTTCATGACCCACTTGAATCTTTTTGCTAGATTCTTCTTAAGTTGCATTGCAGCGCTAGATGTCATGTTCTTGATAGCATCATGGAGTTCAATCCATTCTTAGAACCCCAACTCCATTATCTTGAATTCTTCATGGGCATCATAATGGAGTTTCTGATTGTCTCGGAAGATTTTTAGGTTATGTCCGATTTTCTTCAGTATGCAATTGACGTTGGTGATTCTTCCTTTACTGACTCTTTTGTTCATGACATCATTGTACTTGTTAGAGAGAAGTTGTCTCTCCCTGGTTGGTTTGGCTTCATGGTACTCTAAAGCTTTCTCATGAGCGGCCACTTTGTCAGCATCAAGTTTTTCCAAGAATGTTTCAGTGGCTTTGCTTGCTGCTTCTTCATATGCTTTGAGTTTTTCAGCCTTCAGTCCTTCGATCAGCATTTCTTGTGGTACTCCTTTGATCTTAGGGAGATTCAGGTTGGAGCCCCCTTCTTGCAATAGAGCGACCATATTTTCTTCTCCTTTATATTCTTTGATTTTGCCTTTGCTCAATCTTTGTCCTTCAGTTTGAGCTAAAGTTGTTGACATGTATGTTGGTGGAGGAGACTTTAAACTGATTGGTTCTTGTATTTGAATCATACCTGTAAGTGTGGAAGTTGTTTTTTTTTATTTCTTTAATACAGGTTCTTCAATGGTGGTTGCATCCATCTTGTTTTTATGCTCCCCCTTAGTTGATGAGGGCTTGGTTGAGATAATTGTGGAAGCATAAGAATTAGTCTTATTGATATGAGGTGGAGCATCATCTGAGTGTTTCTCCCCCTCATCAGAAACTATGAAAGGAGTTGCTGCTGTGTGGACCGTCTTGGAGTGGGTAGCCAGATGTTCCAAAGTATCAGAGAAGACTTTACAGGACCTACAGAGAGTAGAGTAGAGATCGTTCACCTGTTGAGGTAGGTCGACCTGTTCACCAAGAAGTTTTTCAAGAAGGACCACCACTTTAAGGATCAGGGTTTTTTTATGTTGTTAATGGTTTGATTCCATTTGGAGTGATCGTGTAGAAACAATGACTCAGGAAGACTAAGCAGGCGTTCATCTAAGGCCTTGATGGCAAAGGTAGTGAGGCGAGTCTCCAGAGTGTGAAACCTTTGAGAATTGAGCAAGTCACTCCAATGTATTTCCTTGATCAGTGGTTTTATGAGTTTGTTGAGGCGTGCCTGTTTAAGAGCTTCTTTGATTACTTTAGAGGCTTGAGTCTCCACCTTAAGTACATAAGGTTTCATCAGGACTGGAAGTGTCTTGTGAAGCACTGAGGTGATGAGTTCAGGTAGGAGTGAACTTAGTGTTTCTTCTAGTGAAATGATGACTTGAGCAGAAGCTGGAACAGTAGGCCAGGGCTGAGCAGCTTCATCATACATGGGGTCATAGCAGTCTGTTTCAGCTGCAATATCCATATGTTCTGAATGTATGGATACATCATCCAATTGGAAAGATGAGGGAACAGCAGTTGAATTTTCATCAATATCATCTTTCCCTGATTCATATACATAGGTATCTATTGGTTCTGAATCAGTGTCAGTACATGTGAAGGAGATTGCGACATCTGCATCTGTAATTTAAGACACAAGGTTAGAGCCAATAAATGTTTTGTTGTCCCTTTCATTAGAGAGTTGTGTTTGTCTCTCTAAATCAATGAGAGTCTTTTAGGTGATCCTCTTACAAAAGATTTGATTGGCGAATTTCATCACTGGATCTTTGTGATTTGTTGTGGGTCCCCTTCTCATTGGGATTGTTCTTTTCCTGCTGAGGATATAGGAGCCTGTTACTCCCTAGAAAATGACTGGGATGTGTCAAAGTAATTTTGGGGATGTGAATGGTAGTAGATCCCCCTCTCAGTGAGATAGTGCTGTCTCCCTGAGGATATAAGATCGTGTTCTCCCATTAGATATTAGTTGTGATTTGCCAATATCATTGTAGGAAAGTGTAAGGCTGTTCTTGTCAGACATTTTTATGACATCTAGTGGATGCTGCTATCTGAGTCTTAGGAATAAAAATTTAGTTACAGGCTATGATTTACCTTTGATTGGTTTTGTTGTTTGTTTTTTTTTTTTTGAAAATTTGATACTGTGTTATCATTTTGAAATTTGAGTTCTTAAAAAAAAAATGGGTTTGGTACTTTGACTGATTTGGATTTTTTAGTCATGTACACAAATGATTTTTGTAATAACCGTAACTGAGAGTGGCTCAGATCACTGATAGATGGTGATACGGAACAGATTATTGCTAAGCAGGCTAAGGTAAGTTAGGCAGGTAAAATAGAACAGAGAATTATCCTAGTTTGTTCCGAGAGAAGATACCTGATGACTAAAGATTGAACTGTATCCCTTGATTTCCTTGAATCATGTTATCATCATCTAGCTCGGCAGATTCATCCTTGTGACAATTGTTTTTGTCATTTTGTGAGACTGGTAAACTACTTATTTTCACACTCCCTGATGCATGATGTAGTGTATATTTATTGACCAATCTCCTTTTCTTTTGTGGTTTTGGAGAGGATGTGAGTGAGCCGGCTGTAGGTTTACAGATGGTGAGTTTTCTAGTGGATTTTCTTAAGGAATCCCAGGAGACTTTCATCGTTACAAATGCTTGCCAATAATCCTCAGGGATTCCCGCAATGGTACACATGTGTGAGGTCAGTGGTACCTCATCTGCCCTGGGTTCTTTTTATAGGTGGTCATGCCTATTTGAGCCCCAGTGAAAGTGTGCAGCTCTGAGTTAACATATTCGTCACCTAGAAAGTGTTCAATCATCAGAAGTATATACCTGATGTACCAGACATTTTGACTTCTAGGCTCCTGAGTGAGTTTGTCACAAAGATCATTAAACACATGTTGTGCAAAGTTCAGCTTAACACCCCAAATTAAGCAGTAGGCCATGAGTTGATGATCATTATTGAGTTGATCATGCGATCCCTGCTTTCCTCCCAACCCCCTTACGATGTGTGCGAGTAATACTTTCCAAGTAGGGGAGAAGTATCTGATTTTAACAGGATTGGCTTTGCTTAAGGTGGTAGAGTCTGATCTCTTATCCTCTGGTTCTTCCAGGTCAACTAGTCCTAGAGAGGCTAGTTTATCTTTCATGGTTTCCATTGAGGGTTCTTTTTTAACGAATGGGCCGTCAGTGCTTAAGCCCGTGACTAGGGAAAACTATGTGATGTCAAATGTGAAAGGTTTGGTTTTGTTGAGGACTGTGAAGGTGATGGTTTTGAGAGTAGGATCTACTTTGGCAGTGTACCAAAATTCTTGTAGATATTCTGTGAAGGACTGATGGTTTTGAGAGTAGGATCTACTTTGGCAGTGTACCAAAATTCTTGTAGATATTCTGTGTAGAACTCAACGGGTTTTCTGATGAAGGCTTCGGCAATGTCACAGTTCTGAATGAACTGTATCATAGGTTGATAGAATGGATGAGGATGTTCAAGTCTAGCAAAGTAGTTGCAAGAAGAGATCTTACAATCCTTTTTAAGGAAATTAACATTCTTTTCCCTTTTTGCCTTAATTTTAGACATGGATTTATCATAATTCAGTGAACGATGAATGAGTGATGATGTTTTTGTGTTTGAGATTTGAGATACAATTTATCTTAGTTGGATTTGAGAATGATCGAAAGAAAACTTTGGTGAAGTTGTGGGATAATGAGAGATTTAGGGTTTTTGTGAGAGAGATGAAGGTGAAAGGTTTGGCCCTTGTGCGGTTTTCAAAGTATTATTATGTTGAAAACATAAAATTATTTCATATCCGCATTGAATACCAAGTTGCACATTATTCGCGAAAGTGGTGACCCACAATCTTTCGTGTGAAGTTTTGTACCAGATCCCTAGACATAAAACACTTGGCAAAAAATATTCTATAGTAAATAAAGGAATGTTTGATCCATATTAACAATGGTTAACATTTAGTTACCCATTTACGATGAATCATTATTGATCAGTGTAAGAGTAAAGGATATGTTTATCAGGGACCACTTGAGAGATATCCAACATACCTAGCTCAGCCACAAGTCTAGTAAAGCTTGGCTCAGGCAGAGGTTTGGTGAAGATGTCAGCAAGTTGACATTCAGTTGGAATGAAATGAAGTTTAATGTCACCTTTCATAATGTGGTCCTTGATTAAATGATACCTTACATCAATGTGCTTGGTTCTGGAGTGGAGAATAGTGTTGTTGGAGATGGCGATCGCGCTGGTGTTATCATAGAAGATTGGAACATTGTCATAAAGAATCTCATAGTCAGCTAACTGACTTTTTATCCAGAGGACTTGAGCATAACAACCAGCATCAGCCACATATTCAGCTTCAACTGATGACATTGCTACTGAGTTCTGTTTCTTTGCACTCCAGCACACTAACTTTCCACCAAGCATTTGACAACTCCCTGATGTACTTTTCAGATCTGTTTTGCAGCCTGCATAGTCAGAGTTTGAATATGCCTTGAGATCAAACCCTGATCCTTTAGGATACCATAGTCCCAAGCATGGAGTTCCTTTGAGATACCCGAAAATTCTTTTAACAGCTGCTAGATGGGATTCCTTGGGGTTAGACTGGTACCTTGCACAAAGACATGCAAAGAATTGTATGTCAGGATGACTCGCTGTTAGGTACATCAGACACCCAATCATGCCTTTGTATAATGTTTCATTTACAGATTTACCTGATTCATCAGGACCCATATTGTTTGGGGGTGACATGGGACTTTTGACTGATGCACAATTAGTGAGGTCGTATTTCTTTAACAAGTCCTTAACATATTTTTCTTGACAAATAGAAATTCCTTTGGAACTTTGTTTTATTTGAAGACCGAAAAAAATGTTAGCTCTCCCATCATGCTTATTTCTTATTTTTTAGTCATTAGTTTGGTAAAGTGTTGACAAAGCATTTCATTTGTTGACCAAAAAATGATATCATCTACATATATTTGAACAAGTAAGACATCACCCTCCTTTTTGTAAATAAACAGGGTGTTGCCTATTATACCATGAATGAACTTATGTTGAATGAGAAATGAAGAGAGAGTTTTTTACCAGGCTCTAGATGCTTGTTTCAGACCATATAGAGCTTTGTCTAATTTGTAGATGTGCTCATGATGATCACTGCTCTCAAAGCTTTCCATTTAGAAATGCACTCATGACATCCATCTGATAGATCTTGAAGTCTCTATATGCTCCATAAGCCAGGAAGATCCTTATTGCTTCAATTCTTGCAATAGGAGAAAACGTCTTGTCATAGTCTATTCCGTCTTCTTGTCTATAACCTTGAGCCACCAGTCTTGCTTTATTCTTTATGATCACCTCATTTTCATCTCGCTTGTTCCTGAAGATCCATTTTAACCCAATTATCATTTTTCCTTTAGGAGCAGGAACCAACTTCCATACCCTGTTTCGTTTGAACTGATTAAGTTCTTCTTGCGTTGCTAAAATCCACCCTTCTTCTTCAAGAGCTTCTATGACTCTTTTTGGTTCAATTTCTGATGAGAAGTCAGCATAAAGACATTCATTGCTGAAGCTGCTTTGATTGCTTTGAGCTAACTTCGGGTGGTTATTCCAGCGGTTGGTTCTCCTAGAATATTGACTAATTTAATGCCCTTTTCTTTGGACCACCTGTCTTGAGGGAGTGGAGTGATCGAAGGATGATGGATGTGAGATAGGATTTGGTTGGAGTTGGGTATGGATTCCATATGATTACCTGTATGAGTATCAGGGAGTGATTCTGTGATGTGCTGATTTGGAGTAGAGAGGGTGTTGATCCAAAATACTTGAGCTTGGATTAGAAACTTTGAATGATATCAAAGAGTATGTGGAATCTACTCTTCAATACTTAGAAGAGTTATAATATAACAGTAAACAATGAAACAGTAAACTGTGTTATATTAACAAGAACAATTCACCAAAATGCTTCAATATTATTAGCTCAATAATATGAGTACTCTTGCTTAGTAATAGGGTTTACAACCTTGAAGCTTTACAAAAACATATTCTAGAGATGTGTGAGAGATGTATCTTACATCTTAATCTAGGAACTCCTTTTATAGGCACAAGGAGTCCTTTACAAGATAACTATCAATATACAATATTCGTATCTTTCTAAACATATAAGATATACACTAAATATCTTCTATACATATCACATTACGCGTCTTCATCTCTGGCAGTACCTTTTTCATCAGCTGTCTTCAGTAGTACTAAGTCTGATACTAGCAGTACCAATATTATAATTAGCAGTACCAAATCAGTTTGTACTGTTAGTTATATTCTTCAGCAGTTCCAACTGTTTATCTTGGCAGTAAAAAGTGTTTGATCATTTAATTCCCAATAATCCTCCCCTAAACTTGTGATTTACCTCCAAATTATCAAGTTTCTGAATTAAATCTTTTTCTTTGAGAGGATTCTTCCAAACGCTTCATCTACTCTACATCATTTCTTTAGCCTGAATGAAGATCTTCCTTAGTTGTTCTCTTTCCATCTCTGTCTCTTCATCTACTATGAGTTTAGCAGATAACATTACACTGAGAATACCCTTTCTCAATGGATATTCCTTTTCAACAAGCATATATACATCAACTCCAATTTTTTTTAGATACATGGTGAACTCCACATGTATCATACAACTTCCATTTTAAACCTAGATTGTTTTCTTGAAACTTCCATAGACTATATTCTGGATCAGGTTCTCAATATTCTCTTCAACTCAAGCCATAATTCTTTCTCCTTGTCATAAGCTATTTCTTTTAAGTTGAACCTTTCTCTAACTATACTCCATAGCTTCACTAAATCATCTCTGTCAAATGCTTTAAGCATGTCTTCAAAGTGTTTGTACACCTCAGAGTGATTTCCAACCCTGATTATCTTCCAGAACTTCCCTAAGTTATCAGTGTAGATCTCCCAATCTATAATTGGATATTTGGCCTGTAATGGTTCAACATTCATACCTTCTTCTGGAATAACAACCATCATCTGTTTTAGTCGTTCTTCAGTTAACTCCTCTTCTTCTTCCTCTTCTGCTGTAGGAAAGTCTTCATCAATCTTTTGTGTTTTAGAAGACTCTGACTCCAATGAAATTCCAGCCCTCTTTGTACTTCTGGTTTCTTCTTCAGTATCCATAGAGATGAAATCTTGTACATTCTTGCAAGCCTTGAAGTACAATCCTTCAACTTCATCAAATGGTCTGCCTTTTAGTTGACTGGCAGTCCAATGATCTTGGTTCTTCAAGTACTCCTTCATGTATTTCATTATCTGTGCTTGAGTTGGAGGTTTGTTTCTTCTTGCATCAGCCATCTTTTTACTCTGATTCTTCTTTATCATCTCAAGCAAATCATTGAGAGCATTTTCTCTTTCTTTATCTGGAATAGCTGCTCTGTCTTGTTCATACAATTACTGAGCTAAGAGTGCATCAGCTTGTTCTTGAGCTAACCTCTCTTCTTCTTCACTTCTGAGCTTCTATTCAACCAGAAACCTAGCAACCTTCTATTCTTCATCAAACTTAGCTTGCTCTTCATCATGTGCTTTCTTTGCCACTTCCTCATCAAGACTTAACTACACTTGAACTCTCTTCCTGATCTTCTTTGGTGGCTCAGACTCTGCATAATTCCTTTACCTTTGTCTGCAGCACTGGCAGTACTAACTGTTACATCAACAGTACTAACTTCTTCAACTTCATCATGTTGGTCACCACCCATATCTTGATCAAACTGCCTCCCCTGAGTCTCAACATTATCATGTGCCAAGGAAATATTTAGGTCTTGATCAATGTCTGCAATCTTCCTCCCCTGTTTGGAAGAATCATCCAAATCATCATCATCATCATCATCATCATCATTATCTTCTGAACTTGAGGACTCTATAATATTTGTCTTTCGCTTAGCCTTAAGGGACCTGACTTTGTGCTGTAATTTCTTCACCTTCAGAATGAATTTTGTGTAGGCAGCACCATAGAGTTTCGTTGTCTCTTTCAATTCTGCCTCCAAGCCAGTAACCCTGTTTGTCAATTGTGTACAAATAACCATCAATTCATTAAGTGTCACTCTGCCTTCATCACTTCCAAATGTGTGACCTCTTGGGAGAGGTGAATCATGGGGCATTTCCCCCAGAGTATCCAGGTAGCTGGGAAGTCCATCACCTGAACCAAGTTCATGAGAACCTGATACATTAGATGTTGCCATGGGTTGGGTCTTACTTATGTTACCACTGACTTGCTCAGCTTCTAAGCCAGAAACAGTAGTGGTAGCCCTCACCATTCTGTCAAGGACAACCTCATTTGGTACATTGGTTTGAGGAGGAGATCTGGGCTGAGGTACCACAGATTCCTATCTGTTTCTTTTCCTATAGGTGTGTGTGATTGGTGGTTGTGAAGAAGATGGAGCACTTATGGGTGTTTGTTGGGACTTAACTGGGATTGTTGATCCTTCACCCTGAATATTTTGATTTTGAACAAACATAGTATCAAATAGTGATACTTCTATCCCATTATACCCCTTAGAAGCCATTCTCATGTTACTAAAAAGTTTTGGAGTAAGGCTAGGAGTTTTGTAAACAGTTTTGTGGGACAGAAGTAGATTTTTGTTCTTGTTCAAAAATATTTGAATAAACCTTGGATAGATTAAAAACTTGTATTTGCTATCCACATTTTTTACCATACCATCAAAAATCAGTTTTGAAAAATTAAAAGTCCTGTTTGTGGCTAAACAAATGAGAGCAATTGCAATATTGCTGCTGAATTGCTCCCAAAAGGTTTTCTTAGAACTCAAATAGTGTAAGATGATATGTATGAAAAATTTCCATTCAGGGGCAAAGTGTACTTTTTGAAAAGTTAGTTTATTAGAATTGAATACATACCCTATCCTAGATAGAGTTTCAAAAATGTCAGTGTTTGGCAAGGAACTAATATTGTTGGGTTTTAGAGTTACTCCTGCTTGAATGGCTAAGACTGCAAATGGTTTACTCAAGAAATGCTCTAAGTCATTACAGCTGCTGGTTACAAAGATTACAACTGCTTGTGTATTTTACTACTGCTAGTGTTGCTGATGATGTTCAAGAAAATACACTAAGTGGTTACTACTGCTAGACTAAAAGTTTCTGCTGCCAGTTCAGAGTTACAACTGCTTTCAGAGTTACAACTGCTATTGAACATGAAGGAAAATACTGTAAGTAGTTAGTGCTGCTAGAATAAAAGTTAGTACTGCTAGTATTAACTTACTACAACTAAAGATTTAAAGCTGCTAGAGTTAAAGATACAACTGCTAGAGTGTTTAGTTTGTACTGCTTATGAGATAAACTTGTATCGTCGGTTAGATAAATATAGAAAAGATTCTATTAAGATTTATCTTGTATAGCAAGTAATTGTAAGCCGGGTAGGACTCCTTAGTCTATAAAAGGAGGACCTAAGGCATAGAGATAGATACATGATTCTTTAGAAAACTTCAAGGTTGTAAACCCTAATACTTTTGAGTATTCGTATTATTAATAATTTTGAAGTGTTTTGTTTGATATTCATTGTTAAATTCTTCTTAAGATTAAAGTTTAGATTCCACATAAACTTTAATATATTCCAAGACAGTTTCTATACCTAGTTGTGTTAGATCTATCTAGCATAGCTAAACCTTTACAAGCTAAAGGATTCGATCAAGTGCATAACTGGGATCAACGAATACCATCATCATCTGTTAGTTTGAGATGTCTCCTAACAGATGACTCAGTAATAGGTTGCCATCCACTGTTGCAATTAACTCTTTGTCTCCATTATCAAGTGTATTGGCAATAGCAGTCTGCCAAAACTGTTTGATTTGAGAGGCATAAATAGTAAAATTCACAGTAAGAGCATTCCTGATGTGGCTGGAATTAAGGAAATCTACTATCTGATGAAAGCCATCACTTCCCTCTGTTTTCTCCAAGAAAGCAACCATGTTGTGCTTGTCGCAAAATTCCAAATTAGCCATAATGAGCAAGAAAAGTTTATTAGAGTGCTGGGTTATGGTCGTTAATAGAGCAGAGCAATATATACACACATGATTACTGCATATAAGGTGCCAATGCTCAAGTCTGGAGAGTATGAGCTATGGAGAATGAGAATAGAGCAGTATATTCAGATGGTTGATTATTCTATGTGGGAGGTCACAGAGATTGGCAATTCTTTACCTAAAACAGAAACTTTTGCTGATGGTGAACAAGTTACCTTGCCTATTAAAACTGATGAAGACAAGGCACAAAGAAGATTGGAAGTAAAGGCAAGAAGCACTCTTATGATGGGCACTCCTAATGACCATTAGTTGACTTTCAATAACATCAAGGATACTAAATTGTTGTTAGAAGCTATTGAGAAAAGGTTTGGAGGGAATGCTGCTACCAAGAAGACCAGGAAGAACCTTTTGAAGCAACAATATGAGAATTTTGCTGCTCCAAGTTCTGAGAATCTTGATCAGACTTTTGACAAACTTTCAAAAACTTATTAGTCAACTAACACTTATGGAAGTTTCAATTGCTCAAGAAGATATAAATCAAAAGTTTATGAGAAGCTTGTCACCAGAGTGGAATACGTATACTGTGGTATGGAGAAACAAGGCTGATCTTGATACAATGAGTTTAGACGATCTATATAACAATCTTAAAGTTTATGAACCTGAAGTCAAAGGGTCATCTAGCTCATCCTCAAGCACACAAAACTTAGCTTTTGTGTCCTCCTCCAATAATAGTTCTAGCAGTACTAATGAAGCAGTTAATACTGCTCATGGAGTTAGTACTGCTGGCACACAAGTTAATGTTGTTGGGTCTACAACCCTTGATAACTTGAGTGATGCTGTTATCTATGCTTTCTTAGCTGGTCAATCTACTAGTCCTCAGATTATGCATGAAGATCTGGAACAGATTCATCTAGATGATCTTGAAGAGATGGACTTGAAGTGGTAGATGGCAATGTTGACAATGAGGGCAAGAAATTTTTTGAAAAAGACTGGAAAAAACCTCAAAGTCAATGGACAAGATAACTTGGGTTTTGATAAATCCAAGATTGAATGCTACAACTGTCATAGAAAGGGACATTTTGCAAGGGAATGCAGGGCACCAAGGAGCCAAGACTACAAGAATGGTGAGAGCTCAAGGAAAGTTGTGTCTGAGGAACCTAAGGCTTCTACAGCTTTGGTGTCTTGTGATGGTTTAGGAGGATATGACTGGAGTGATCAAGCAGCTGAAGGACCAAACTTTTCACTTATGGCTTACTCTTCTTCATCAAGTTCTGATTCTGAGGTATCTAATGATTCTGGTTGCTCTTATAAATCTTGTTTAGATACTATTGAGGAACTTAAGTCTAGGAATTAAAAACTAGTAGAAGAAGTAAAGATGTTAAAGTTAGATAACTTAGGCTATAAAGTAGGCTTAAAATCTGTTGAGGAAAGACTTGAATTTTTTAAACAGAATGAGTAAGAGTATGTAGAGAAAGTTAATGTTCTTGAAGGTAAGCTTTATGTTAAAGAGCATGAAATTAAAGGACATACTAAAAGGTTAGAAAAGGCTCAAAAAGAAAAAGATGCAACTTATCAGGAAAAAGAAAAACATCAAGTTAAGGTAAATAAGCTTGAATTTGCATCTGAAAGTGTAAATAAGACAATAGAGTGTCAACTTATGAGGAGAGGTAGTGGTATAGCTTATAATGAAGTTCCTCATTCAATAACAAGAAAGTATGTACCTCCTATACCTGAATTGTCTTGTTTAGTTGAGTCTAATGCTAATCCTTTAGGAGAAAATAGTAAGTCTAATGAGGAGAACCCTAAGGTTGAAAAGACATATTCTGATGCACCTATCATTGAAGATTGGTGTTGGGAACACATTTTTATTCATTTACAAGTCTTGTCCATTTCGTTTAACATGTTGCTCGTATGGGCTATCAGTTAGTAATCAATTCCATGGTCCATTAGTAGCCCATGGACCATGTGGTCTTGTAAATAACTTCTAGAACATGTTTCGCATGTGACGCCCTAATCCATTGCCTATAAATAGAAGGAATGGGGTGTCATTTACTTTGTTGGTTTTTTCTCACTTGTGCGGAAGCTTTGCTAGTTTAACGTGTGAATAAAATCATCCTTCTATTCTCTTCATCTATCTTCTCTAATCTCTCATTTGTTACTTAAGTTGTTATTAGTCTTTCATACGTAGCTTAGTTAGTAGTTGTTTACGTGGTTATTAGAAGAATAGTTCTTGTGTTATGTTAAATATAGGGACCATCAAGTGGTATCATACGCCAAAGGATAGTTAGGAGTGTGTTATCGAGTAGCTTTAATCATTAGTTAAGTATTTACGTTTGGTTTTTGTGGTTATAAGTTGGGTTTGTTCAAGTTTCATTCGTAAAACAATCGTTTGCAAAGGTTGCGTTGTTCTTGAAGTTCATCAAATTTTAGTTTTAACGTCAAAAGCTAGTAACTTTACTAATATTTAAGTGTTATTAACGTTTAGAACTGAAAAAAATCCCGTTAAAACATCAGTTTTTTAGTCGGAAAAGTGATCTGAAAACTGTGCGTTTTATCGCAATTCTGGTATAAGAATTTCGATTGATTGGGGTTTCATCGCAATTGTGCAAAAGAGGGTTTTATCGCAATTCTCCCAAGGGTTATCGCAATTTCAGCAGACCAAGGATTTATCGCAATTGGAGTTCAGTGTTTTCCTTGCTTGTATAAGCTTGTGAAAATACTTCGACTTGACGGTTATTCTCATATCTTGTATAAGATTTTGAGAAAGTGATCAGAATTGTAATTTTGATAACCTATCGAAATTGCAAGATCTATCGCAATTCTGTTAACTTATCGAAATTGCCTTTTCTATCGCAATTAAGATAACTTATCGCAATTGTTAAGATTCAATCGCAATTAGAAAGATTATCGCAATTATCAATTTTATCGCAATTGTTGGAGTTATCGCAATTCTCTGGACTTTTATCGCAATTGGATCCTCATCGCAATTAACTGCGTGAACAGTGTCATCGCAATTGTTGAGAACAGTAATTTTTATCGAAATTGAACAAAAAACACCATATAACCAAAACCAAACTTCATAACTCATAACATACATCTTAATTATCTACACGATCAACAAAAACACAAGGATGTCTCAACCACCATACAATTACTACTTCTACAATCAACAACAGCAACAGTATCGTCAACAACCATTCCAGCAGCAATATCCTCAACAACAGTATCAACCACAGTTTCAACAACATCAAATGTTCATGCATCAACATCAATTCCCTCATCAGCAACAACTTCCTCCACAACCAATGCAACACTACCAACCTCTTTCCAGAGAACCACACTGGTTTACCAAAATGTGTGAAGCAATAAGTAGTCAACAATCGAGGCATGAAGCAGGTTCTTTGGACACACCACCTATGCTCACACCAGGAAACTATGTGCAGTGGTCCAGTCGTTTTCTCCGATTCATTGAGCTAAGGAAACCTCACGGGAAGTATCTGAAGAAAGTCATCATTGATGGACCATATCCAACACCTACAACAACCATTCCTGCTGATCCAACTCTAGTTCCTCCAAGAGAAGCGACAACAACCCCCATTCCTCTAGCTTAACAAACAGCGGAACAAGTACTTCAACAAGAGGCCAATGAGCTAGCCATGTCTTACATACTCCAAGGGATTCCCAATCCTATTTTCAGGAGTATTGATGCCCAAAAGACAGCCAAGGATATGTGGGAGCACGTACATCTGCTTATGGAAGGCACAGAACTCAATCAAGAGGACTTGGAATCAAGGTTGTATATGGAATACACACATTTCATGCTCGAACCTGAGGAATCTTTAGAATCATACTATCATCGTTTCACCAACATCATCAATGATCTGGATCGCCACAATATCACCTTACCAAAGATTGCTGTAAATTCAAAGTTTTTGGGATGTCTCGGACCAGATTGGCAGAAGTACGTCACGTTTGTTCGACAAGCCAAAAAGATAAATGACGTTTCTTATGGGTTATTGTATGATTACCTAAAACAACACCAATCTGAAGTTGACAAGGACCGAGCCGCACGTGGAGGATTCTCATCAGCACCTAATCCAAATTCACTTGCATTAATGGCTCAATCGCATTTTGCACCAAATCAGGAGTTTGCTCCACCACCACCACCTCATTCGGGTTTTGCACCACAACCGCCAAACCAAATTGTTCCTTATGAAGCACCTTCGCAATACCCTGATAATCAACTTGTTCCATACGACAACACTGATTATAGCATGTACTCCAATGTTGACACTGATGAAGATGATGCTTTTAACTCTCTGAATGAAGGATTTGCATTAATCGCTCGTGCATTTAGCAAATTCTCCAACAAGTCGAACAGTCATTTGAGATCTTCATCGAGTACAAGAAATGAAGCAGTGGTCAATGATGGAAGAGTTGATATTCAGAATCGGTCTTCAAGAAGGTTTGGTTTAGGAAACATGGGGAATTCTGGTGGTCATCGGTTCAGTTCAGGAGGAGGTAGTAGAAACATCATGGGAAACACTCAAAAAAGGACTCAGTTTGCTGATAAAGGGAAAGGGATTGCTAACACATCTATCACTTGCTACAATTGTGGGGGAAATGGTCATATGGCTAATGCATGCCCCAAGCCAAAGACAATGGGTAGTGCATATCATAAAGAAGCTCTTCTCATGGCATTGAAGGATGAAAAGGCCAGTGGTATTTTGACAGAGAAGGAGCAGAGTTTTATGGCCAATGCATACTCCGATGATGAAATGGAGGATCTAGAGGCTAATGCTGCAGTCATGTTAATGGCCAACATGCAGGAGATGAACATGAGTGAGACAGGCCCGGTCTACGACACCGATGGCTTATCTCAGGTATCTGATGCAGATTGTCTTATTCATGAAATTGCCTCACCATCTGCATCTTTATCTGCACAAGAAAATTTTGCTCAAAATGACTTATCATTTTCATCTCAAGCCAATGATCAAATAAACACAGTGGTTACCTTTGATGATGATCAAATTAACCCAGTGGTTTCATTCGATGATTCTTTTGATGATGACAATCATGATCATCTTGAACAAAATGATCTTATGCAAGATTCGGATCCAGAGCTCATGACCTTATTGCTTGCCACCCAATCACAATTAAATGCACATAAATCCCAGATGGACAAATGCAATGACATTAACAAAAAATTAAAAGCAAAAATTGCACTTTTAACAAAGGATCTTGAGTGCTACCAAATGCAACTTTCAAATTATGAAAATCAAGAAAAACGTGAGAAAAGCTTTGAGGTTGCATTCCAACAATCACACGTTCAGGCAAAAGATTTAGAACATCAAGTTTATGAGTTAACTGTTTCTAAAAATGATTTGATTTCTCAAAAAGAATAAGAGCAATTCAAATTTCAAAAAAAAATTGACATATTAAACTCTGAGCTTTCCAAAACTAAAACAGAGTTTTCAAACTGTCAAAATGATCTTATTGAAGAAAAACAAACAACAAGGAAACGTGTTAACTCATATCTTGAGGAGATTGTTGCGTTGGAATCCAAGCTCAAAGAATTTCAAAACATTGTGTATAAAATGGGTGATTCTGTAACTACAATTCAAAAACTAATTGTGAAACCAAATCCTAAAGGATACGGATTTGCAATTGGAAATGATCAACCACGTTTTTTACAAAAGGCACTCATGGAAAATCCTAAGTTGTACAGTGCAGAATACTTGTTTGATGAAACTTTCCAGCATGTTGTTGTTTATAATACTGAAGAGTAACTAGAACAAGCGGACGAGAGTCGATCCAAATTGAGTTGTGTTTATTATAACAAACCATACGATTACTCAAAAGCACCTCACATTAGTAAATCATTTGTACCACAAAAAGATAGATCTAATCAAACGTGGTCTTTAAATGAAATAAATGTTTCGTCTGACGTTGGTCCAGTATCTACTGTCGCACAAGTCAATGGTCCATTACCAAATCAAGGTGAGAAGGAACAAATGCCAAAAGAATGTCGCATTCTAAAATATTTTAACACATTTATGGACGACATCCAACTTTTGGAAAATGCAATAGAAAGAAATTCTGAAATCAAAATCTCCACTTTTCTATCTCCTTATGAGAAAGAAAAGAGAGACATTTTTCAAAAACAATTCTTGCCACTTGTCAACCACCTGCGACTTTGTGCCACACAATGGGAACAAGAACTCCAGTCAGAAGTTGCATCAATGATGAATATTTTCAGAGCAAAAGATAACAAAATTGCAAAACAAAAAGGTCAAAAGAAAGCTTTGGAAAAAGATGTCGATCGACTCTTGACGAATGTTCTCAGTTCTGATGTGATATCTGTGCTTATGAATGCTATCTATTTGTCGTGCAATGAATTGCTTGTTGATGATCACTGTGTTGAACTTGAGACAATGAGAATTGAGATTGATAATCTGAGAAAAGAAAATGAGAGACTCAGACAAATCAATGATGATGTGGAAACCAAATGTGCAAAAGAAATTTTCAAACTTAACCAAAGGTGGAAATGGTGTCAAGCTCAGAGTCTTAACTTTGAGTTAGCACTACAAAACCAAAAAGAATCAGTGTCTTTCCAAAACAGTCATGCCTCTGAAAATCAATTTGAAAAAGAAAATGCTATTTTGAAACAACAAATTTCTGAATATGAAAAAGACATTGATCGAGTTTGTGAAAACAGAAATGCCACTATTCGGTTAAACAGAGAGTTAGAATCAAAAATTCAAGAACAAAAACACATCATTATTGATTTGAAAGAGAAACTCAGAACTCTTGACAAAGGGAAAGCTGTATCAAATAATGTGATTGCACCAGGAATGTACAAAGTCGACAAGGCACCTAAGAAAGCATTATCTCAAACCACTAATGTGAATACTTCAACTTCCACATGATTAGGCAACACATCTTAGGCTAGCAGCTCAAAGACCACCAAGAGTCAACAGAAGAATAGAGTTTGGCAACCTAAGAGTGGATTATCTAAGAATGCAGAAGTAGAAGTTAATGCTAGTAGTTTGAATAAAAACACATGTTATGTCTAGATTAGAATCCAACTTGTCCAAGTGTCATTCTGAATCTGATGTAATGAATGTTGAATCTTTGAATGTTAGTAATGCTATTATGGTTGATGCTTATTGTGTGTTCTGTCGAACTAGTATGTTGTCTGGAAACCATCAGAAATGCATTGCTAAAACCCTTTTGTCACGAAAACAGAAACATACTACTGGCATTTCCTATAGGCCCATAACCGCTGCTAAGTCCATTTTAGGAAAACCACCACAAGTAGTTTCTGAGACCACCATTGATAAGACCGTAGTCACCCCTAGGAAAATCCATTCACCAAGCACATTCACTTAGAAGAAAGCACAAACTAGTTGGACGTGGCAGCGTTGGTTACAATATAAACCTAGTTTTACCTGGGTTCCAAAGATGATTAAAACATGTATTACTAACCCAACGGGATCTACCGGTTCCAACTCTCCTGTGCCCTCTTCTTGTGATGCAGGTAATTCAAATTTTGCTATGGATTGTTGATAGCGGGTGTTCCCGGCACATGATAGGGAATTTAAAGCTTCTAGTAAACTTCGTTGCGAAGTTCATAGGCACTGTCAGGTTTGGGAATGATCATTTCGCGGCTATCATGGGTTACGGTGATTATGTCAATGGGAATATCGAAATTAGCCGTGTCTACTATGTCGAGGGTCTTGGTCATAATTTGTTCTCCGTCGGGCAATTCTGCGATGGTGATTTAGAAGTGGCTTTTCGGGAGAAAACATGTTTTGTTCGAGATCTTCAAGGAAATGATCTGATGAAATGCAAGCGCGGAACCAGTCTTTATACTATTTCCTTCTCGGACATGACAGCTTTCTCACCAATTTGTCTACTTTCCAAGGCACATCCCACCAAAGCATGGTTATGGCACAAGCGTATGTCTCACCCGAACTTCAAAACAATGACCGAGCTCGCTCGTAAAAAGTTGGTCAATGGTCTTCCAAAATTCAGATACGCCAAAGATCATCTGTGTCCCGCTTGTGAACAAGGAAAAAGTACTCGTGCTCACTTTCCTCCTAAACTCGAGCACAGTACTGATTACGTACTTCAACTGTTACATATGGATCTGTGTGGCCCTATGCGTATTCAAACTATTAATGGGAAGCGGTACATACTGGTAATTGTCGATGATTATTCAAGATAGACTTGGACTTATTTTCTTCGCAGTAAAGATCAAGCACCGTCCATGATCATCACCTTTCTCACAAAGGTTCAAGTTCAGTTACGCAACACCGTCAAAAAAATCCGAACAGACAATGGAACTGAATTCAAGAATCAGACTCTTAGAGAGTATTATGAGAAAGTGGGTATTGCACATCAAACATCCATTGCTCGCAGCCCTGAACAGAATGGTGTGGTCGAAAGGCGAGACCGAACTCTAGTGGAAGCAACACGAACAATGTTAATCAATGCTCAGTTACCGGACTACCTATGGGCTGAAGCCGTTTCAACTGCCTGCTACACCCAAAACAGATGCATGATCACCAAAAGGCACACCAAGACACCATATGAGATTATTCACCGCAGAAAACCGAATATCAATTACTTTCATGTCTTTGGAGCTCTTTGCTATCCAATGAATGATCGTGATGACCTCAGAAAATTGAAGGCCAAAGCGGACATAGGAATTTTTGTCGGATATTGTGAAAATTCAAAGGGATTCAGAATTTGAAACCGTCGCACCTGGGAGATTCAGGGGTCTATACATGCTAATTTCGATGAGCTCACCGAGATGGCTTCTGAGCAAAACAACTTAGGACCCGAATCCAACCGTCTCAACTTCCTTGATCCTTCAGCTGCATCTTTCTCTCTAAACCGCAAAGATCTAGAAGACTTGTTTGCTCCATTGTTCGATGATACTATGGTTAGTCGTGCTCCTGATGTATCCACAAGCTCCGCTGCACAACCACTCGTCAATAATCAAGCACCTGATACACCAGTAACTACAACCACTGCAGGTGCTGAAGATGCACCTCAACCAGACACATCATCATCAATCGATCAAACAGCTTCTACCTCTGCGTCTGCAGCTGAAGGTCCCCCCCAACATTCTTCTGAAGTACCTACACCAGCAGATTATGACGGCAATGCATTCTTCAATCCATTTGCGCCGGCTCCCACCATTCTTGATATCGCAGAGTCATCCACACGCAACTTGGAACCGTCAAATCTGTACCATACTTATCAACATTACCCATCAACATACAAATGGACAAAGGATCATCCCCTTGTAAATGTAATCGGCAACCCAGAAAACCTTGTAATGACACGACAACGACTCCATACAGACGGTGAAACCTGCATTTATGCACTCACCGTTTGTCAGTCCGAACCCAAAAACATTAAAGAAGCCCTTACCTACGACAACTGGATTGAGTCTATGCAAGAGGAATTGGATCAATTCAAGAGGTTGGAAGTTTGGGAATTGGTAGAGAGACCAGATGGGATTTACGTCATCGGTTTGAAATGGATCTGGAAAAATAAGTTAGATGCGGATGGTACAGTTATTCGTAACAAGTCCCGCTTGGTTGCTAAAGGGTTCAGTCAGGAAGAAGGGATTGACTTCGAAGAATCGTTTGCACCAGTGGCACGTCTTGAGGCTGTTCGAATGTTCCTGGCGTACGCTGCTCACAAGAATATCACAGTCTGCCAGATGGACGTGAAGACGGCATTTCTCAATGGACAACTCTGGGAAGAGGTGTACGTTTCACAACCAGAGGGCTTCGTCGATCCAGAGCATCCGAACCACGTCTACAGGCTCAAGAAAGCCCTCTACGGCCTTAAACAAGCCCCGAGGGCATGGTATGACAAACTGTCTGCATTCTTATTCGCTAATCATTTTACTAAAGGATCAGTTGACCCGACTTTATTTATACAAAAACACGGGGAGGATATTCTCATTGTTCAAATTTATGTAGATGATTTCATTTTTGGATCAACACATAAAAAATATTCAAACGCTTTTGCAAAACTTATGAAACAAAACTTTGAGATGTCCATGATGGGTGAACTCAAGTTCTTTCTAGGACTGCAAGTTCATCAATCACCCCGTGGTATATTTTTAAGTCAGTCTAAATATGCACAGGAAATATTGAAAAAGCATGGTTGTGACACCTATAATACCCCTATGTCTTCCTCATCCCCAAAGCTAGATGCTGAACTACATGGCACACCCATTGATCCTACGAAATATCGTAGTATGATTGGGTCTCTCATGTATCTCACCGCTAGCCGGTCGGATGTTGTATTTGCCACATATCTATGTTCCCGTTACCAGTCACGACCTACTGAACGTCATTTGTCTGCTGTTAAAAGGATCCTTCGATACATAAAGGGAACCATTCATTTGGGGATCTGGTATCCGAAGGATTCCGGTTTTGAACTTGTTGCTTTTTCAGACGCTGACCATGCAGGTTGTTTAGACACGAGGAAAAGTACGTCTGGGGGAGTACAATTTTTAGGTGACAAGCTCGTCTCTTGGCAGTCAAAGAAGCAAGACTGTACATCACTGTTGTCTACAGAATCAGAATATGTCGCCATGTCTGCCTGCTGCGCTCAAGTCATCTGGAAACGATCTCAGTTGATGGACTACGGATACGTGTTTAACAAGATTCCGATGTACTGCGACTCCAAGAGTGCCATCACTATTTCATGCAACACGGTTCAACATTCCAAATCAAAGCATATTGCTCTCCGGTATCACTTTATCAAAGAGCACGTGGAAATGGGTACAATTGAATTATACTTCGTGGGTACTGAAAACCAATTGGCGGATTTGTTCACCAAAGCCTTGCCTCATGCAAGATTTGTGGAACTGGTTCACCAGATTGGTATGCGATGTTTGACTCCAGACGATTTGAACAAATTTCTTACACAAAATTAACCGAGTCAAACATCAAAACTATCTTTGTAAATATTTGTTAAAAACACAAAAAGATTTTCTATTTAAAAAAAAAAAAAGTACAAAATTTTTCTACAACACTTTGTTCATTTTAAACCGTCAACAATTATTTTTGAACAAGTGTTGAGGGGGAGACAGAAATTAAAATTTTTATATTTTTTTCTAATTTTGTACTTGCATATTTTCTTCTAAAAATTGTTGCTTCAAAAGGAGTGGTGGTGAAATTATCTTTGTGATTAAGTGTAGTGCCAAATGTGCTAAATTAAATACTTAAAGTTAGCATGGTAGGACTTTAAGGGCAAAATTACAAAGTTTAGGGACTAAAAGCGAAAAGTTTGAAAAATTTAAAACAAAATTTACAAAAAGGGAAAAGATATTAATTGCGGTACATTCAATTCACTGACATTTTTCATCCACCGCATTCAATATACACAACCACCATCATCTACGGCTAGAATCACTCGTGCTAATCCGTTCAAGAATCTTCGAATTTGTGAGTGAACTTATGCTTAACACATGATTTTAAACAATGGTTTTAAAGGATTTCACAATCCAACGGCTAAATATGTCATAATCGATTGTTTTAGATCTAGGGTTTAAGAAAAAATCGTATAACTTGATTCTGTGCGTTTATGATGTAGTTCTTTAGTGTGTTAGTGTCGGAATGAGTCCCTTAACATAATGTGTATGCTTAATTAAACCCAGAAACATGTATCTTGAATATTCTTAATTTAGGGTTTATACGTTAAATTTGGGGAAAACTGATTGTGGATGTTGTAGTGTAATTAAACCATTGTTATGTTGTTCTTATGTATCGAAATGAATGATTGTATCCTTGAATTGAACCCAGAAACATCACAGATGTGATTTTGATTATTAGGGTTTAAGAAGAACACGAACAGGTTAAATTTTGAGATTTTGTGGTTAAAAGTTGTTAAAACTTGGACAAACAACATAGAAACATCATAGGATATAAATGGAACAAGTTGTGCGATCATTGTAACTATTTTTTGATTAATTGCGAAAAATCTGATGAACAGTACGACTACAGTGTTATCGAAATTTCTTGTATAAGAAATTATTGAAATTGTCATTTGTTATCGCAAATGTCAAATTTCAACGCAAATGTCAAATTCCATCGCAAACGTCAATTTTCATCGCAAATGTCAATTTTCATCGCAAATGTCAATTTTCATAGCAAATGTCAATTTTCATCGCAAATGTCAATTTCTATCGCAAATGTCAGTTTCTATCGCAATTTTCCAATTCCATAGAAATTGTCACTTCATGAAAATTGTCATGTGTCAACTTGTAAAATCATGTTATGCAATGTAAAGGATCACATGTGAAACAAGAAGTTTATCTAATGCTAACTTTCATGTATCCTGGAAATTTGTGTCTAAATGATGTTTCAGTTATCTCAAAATGGCTGCACCACAACAACAACCTCTTCCAATGCTCACGAAGGAAGAAGTTTTCCCAAGAGGTTATAAGGCAAAATATGGCAACAACAACGCGAGGGTTGACTTTGAAGAGATAAAGTGTGCTGAGCCTAGTTGCCAAATTGCTATTGAAATACTCAAACGACACAAGTGCAAGAGCTTATTGGAAACATCTGACAGTATTTCAGAATTTTATATTCAACAGATGTGGAACACCATACAGCTAGATACTGATGTAAGATACTTCACTTGCATGCTAGATCGTAAGCAAGTAAAAGTCACCCCTACTCTCCTTCGCAAAGCCCTGGACTTACCCGACCCACCAGAACCTTCTAACAGATATTGGCCCACATCAACCAAAGATGAAGTTATTAAATTCCTCATCGACATTGGATACGATGAACAACCAGATGTTCCACTGACCTCATTTTCAAAAGTTAACGCCAAATACATCCCACAACCCTGGAGGACAATTTACTACATACTTGTCCGTTCAGTCTCAGGGAGGGACAGTGGTCATGAGCACCCACGATTGCCACACCTTCAACTCTTCTGGGGCACAGTCAATCAGAAAAAGATTGACTATGCACAACTCATCTGGGAAGACCTCGTGTATCAAATACAATGTTTGTACCGACAACCATTAACAAAAATCCCATTTGTCCGATACACCAAAGTACTTATCAGCCATCTGCTTGACGAGAACACCGATATTTACCCATGACCCGAAGACAAAGAAATGCACTTGTTTAAGATGGATAAGACTGTCAACTTAATCTACTTTCCCAAAGATAGCTCACACAAACAAGGATCAAGACTACCAGAAGAGCTGTTAACAAACTCAGTTAAGAAGACCCAAGCTTTCAAAGATTATGACAGTGCTTACAACAAAGGTCAAGTCGGGTTTGCTAAGTTTAGAGAAGAAACAGGATCTTCTAAAACTCGCTCAAAAGGAAGCAGCAAGACTGGGAGTGCTTCAAGTGCATCTAAGAAAATCAAACCTTCTGCACCTAAAACCATCAAAAGGAGAATCAAAGTTAATATTCCAAAGATAGAACAAGAAGAAGGTGGGATTCATGCTGAAAAGGAATCTGACTCAGAAGAAACTGAATCCGAGGAAGAAGAAACCATTGATATGCAAGAAGATTTAGATACTATTAAAGCAATGGAACTCAGCAAAAAGTCCGTCAAAGATGATGAAGCCAGAAGAGCAGATTTAAGGGTTGAAGTACAAAGAAAATTGGAACAACAAAAAGGAGCTGGAGGATCTGGAACAGTAAAAGAAGTGTCTCCAACCCATCCTGATCCGGTTAATCAACCCGGAGGGTCTGGAGCTGCTACAAAAGACACATATCAGCCCGATACGGTTATTCAACCCGAAAGGCCTGAGTCACTTGCTGTTGCCATCCCTCCTCCACCAAGTCCGGTTAATCAACCCGGCAAGGAAAATGAACCATTGACAGATGAGGAGATAAAGGATGACATGTTCGAAAAAGGTAATCTGGAGCAGTATGAAGAAGGAAACGCTAATAATTTCTGGAATGAGTCAGAGGACGAGCAAACTATAGGAGAGGAAACCACAAAAGCTGCAAATCAACTTGAAGCTGAGTATAAGGCAGAAGAAGAAAGGAGGATAGAAGAAGAACAAAAGAAGAAAGAGGAAGAACAAACAATGTCAGAAAAGGAAGCCGATCAATACATTTCAATACCACCTCTCACTCCACCTCAGTTACAACTCACTCTTCATGAGCATCAACCTGAATTACAGCCTAAGGAATCAATACCTCATGCCTCCCCTCCAAAGGTGCCAACACCTCTTGAATCACCACCAAAAGCTCCAATCCCTCCTGCATCATCATCACAACCATCATCACCACCCCAACCATCAACAGTCAAACAAACAGCAACAACTGAAGAAACCCTCAGAACAATCATCAAGGGCAAGACCACAAAGAAGATTGCTAGGGTAACTCGTGTTGAAGTCATATCTCCTACAACAAAGAAGTTAAAAAAGGCGGCAAAACTAGCACAAGTAAAGAAAGACAGTAAATTAAGTGACCAAGTAACCGAGTTGCAGAATACGGTCAAAGGTCTGTCTGAGCAAGTAGAACAGCTGCAGGAAACCAAGAAACAAATGGATGAATTCCTTGATGATAATGTTAAGAAACGACTGCTCAAGGAAGCTAAGGCCAACACAAAGAAATATGTCAAGCAATACATGCCAGAGCTTATGGAAAAGATTGAAGAGTATGTCGACACCAACATCACAGAAAAGGTTAACAACATCACAGGATCGATTCCTCATGACTCAACAACCCAACAAAGGCAACTTCAAGATTTCACAACTGACGAACTCCAACGAGCACTCCTCACCAGACTCACAACACTTATCTCACAATCTGATACAGAAATAGCTCTCTATGAGGCCATTAACGCTAATCTGGAATCTTGCAAAGTTGCGGCAGATAAAGGAAAACGTTCTCGAGATGAAGAAGACCAGGACCCTGACACCCAATCCAAGAAACACAAGGGTGAAGGAGGATCTAGTCCACAGCTCAAAGAACCAATTGGACCGTCAACTACTACAACATCTCAACCACAAAAGGCTTCGGAGTCTGAACCTAAGGAGACAAAGCATCAGTTTGAGCACGTTGCCACAGAGGAAATGGATTTTCAGCAAGAATTTGATCAACCTCATTCACCACCAAAGTCCAAGGCTACAACAAGCAAGAAATATTCTAAAAAGAGAAACGTAGTCTCGTGGCTAGATGATGATGACACACCAGGGAATGAATGGTTTGATCAAATAGCAAGTGCTCAGACACAGACAGACGAAGACTCAAGGATAGGTGACAGCACGTTTGAGTTTGCACAACAACTTAAACATACTCAACGTATCAAGAAACTTACCAAGAGGGAACTTCGTCGGATTAAAAACAATGCCTTTAATCTTCTTAAGGACAACTCTTCAAGCGCAGCTGAACTCGAGTATCATCTTGAAAACATTGCCCGAGCAATGTCAAGCGACTTCAGCTGGACTGATCCAGATGTGATTGGCAGCAGAGATAGTAAGAACAAGCCATACATCACAGACTGGACGAAGCCTCTACCGGTGATCAGAGTTCACAGTCAACCAGCCATTCCATATCGTTTCTTCTTCAACAAAGATCTTGAGCTACTCATGTACGGGGCCAACTATCAAACGAAACATGCTACTTCAATTACTTTGACTCCAGCAGCACGCTACGAACACCCTGCCATCGAGGAAACAACCACTCATCTCTTCATTCCTGAGAAGGTGCACTATGACCAAGATGCAGAGCTGGGCATTTATCACTGGTTTGAGAAAAGGAAGACGTGGTACAAAAGTAAACTAACCAAGAAGTCTCAAGAATCAGTGAGAAGTGACCTCAGGATTGTTGCTGTAGTTAGTCTGAAGGGGGACAAGAAGTATGATTACACGTTCCTGTCAGAAAACAAAGTAAGAAGACATGACCAGAAACTCTACACGTTCTTTGAGGCAGACTTCCCGGACTTAAGCCTTAACAATATTGAAGATATGTATCTGGTTAAAGTTCAAGGGAGACTACAACACGTGACACCAGAACTTCAATATGCCTTCAGCACATCTATTCTTCATTTCAACAGAAGAAAGATTATCAAAGAACGTGTAGAAGATCTTCAACTAGGAGTCGAGAGCTATCAGACAAAGTTGAACTTGACTGAACCATTGCTACATCTTCCGGATATCAACAATGAAGCCCAATACACCTTCAAGAGTCAGCCAACTTTTGGATTCGTCTACAAAAGTGATCTGACAATCAACTGCTTCATGGCATATCGGGATATTCATAAGTTCTGCGACAACACATTGAAGAAGGTCCGTGATGGGTTAGTTATTCGAGTTCGTGATCAACAATTGCTGAAGACAAAGAGATGGAATGGTGATCAGCTGAGACAGGTCTACCAGTTTGTTAACAAGGTTAAGAGAAGGCTATTCAGAAGAGATCAGATGAGGAGGTTTGAATGCTATGTTGGAGGACGCCCATCCTTCCCGGTCAGAACATTCTAAAGACCGGATCCAGTCTACACATCATTCAGAAGAGGAGGATGAAATAAGAGTTTGGTTCATTCTTATAATTCATTATTCTTGCTATATGATTATTAAACAATGGCTTGTGCACACATAACAGTGCAAAACCCGTTCCTGTAAAGAAAGGACCCTGAGGTACGCTTCAGTGCCTCAATCCTGATCAAAGGAGCGAAAGCTTCTTACTTATGAGTAGAATTAAACCATAATATTTCTAAGTTTTTCAAAATTCTGCTCATAAGGACAAGTATTCCCTCGTCAAGGGGGAGTATTTGAAAAATAATCTTTGTTCCACAACTAAAAAGGTTCTTGAAATTCTTCCCACAAAACTCAAAAGGCATATTTTTATCAAACGTTTATCTAAAACATCATAAGTATGCTATTTTTGAGGGGGAGAATAAAGATATGATCAAAATATGGTAACTCGAAAGATGATATCTCATGTGAGCTAGGCTCAGAATTGACCCTCGAATTGACGATAGCAAAAGTCAGTAGTCGAAAAGACATATCCTGGACGGGTAATAATTTCAAGCCAGTTTATCTGGTGATGTAAGCGTGTCTCGCAAAGGATATGTCTGAGTAGAATGTACCGATTTCGAGCGATTTTCCTTGAATATGATCTGGACGGGTAATAATTTCAAGCTAGTTTTACTAATGATGTAAACGTGTCTCGCGACGATCATGTTCATTGAAAATCATTCAATTCAAAAAGTGCCAACTCTACCCGACATGTGCAAATTTACCTTAAGAACTTATGAGCACATGTTAAGGGGGAGTATTTATGAAAATCACAAAACTCTCAAAGTGTTAACAAAATATGTTTTTATAATCATAAACACTTTGAGAGATTTTCAAAAGGTTTGGTTTATGGCATCAATAGGATAGTCATGGAGTGACAAGGTGACTAAGGTTAGGAATAACCGTCCTATGATCCGCCAGAGCCGGAGGGATCTTCCCAAGGACAATACCAATAGTTTAGAACTAGAAAGTCCTAGGTATGATTGAAAAAGGAGATATGAAATGAAAGGAGAAAGAAGGGGTTGAAGAATTAAAAAGAAAAGTAAAGAAAAGGGTGAAAAGAAACAGCCCTCCATTTGTTCAACCTTAGGGCAGACACCGGGTTCAATACATAATCTACTGGTTGGTTGGGCATCACCAGTATTGAAGATAAAAGTCATCATGGACCCAGTGACGCACTGCACTAAACCTTCTAGCCACTCAGGTGTCTCTCAAAAGGCACTTGTTTCATTTCACACGGAGAACCCTTCATCATCTATTGACCTCTCACTACGAGATGTGTTGATATTGAAAAGGAGGCACTCTGCTCCATGCCTCCAATGACCAAACAAATGTGCACTTAATTAAGTCTAGAGCCATGAGATACATCAAAGATCTCTTAGGTACACTTAGTATACACTGGCTGTTCAACAAAAAGAACACCAGTTGTAAATCATAAGAGTGTCCTTCGCAGATCTTAGCAATCTGCCGAGAACATTCATGAGAGAATTCACAAATTGTGATTCTCAGTGATTGAATGGACATCCTGCCAGGGTCAACATCAAACAGCCCTGACAGCAGGTCACTTCGGTAATCCCTTGTGGATTACGCTTAGTGTTTGCTCCAAAAGTGGTCTACAGTCGTGGGGTGATCTCCAGCGACTCACTGAATCGTGGGTGCACTTCGGTGTGTCCGTGTAAGCCCTTTCAGGGGTATCCGGTTCAGAACGGTCTGGGTTAGGATTAGAGAAAGTCTTCACACTATGCTGTTGACAATCTCAAAGTCCAAATCTGTAAGTACCGGATGATTTATTGCTAACTTTTTACTTGCAGCAAATCATGGAGACCTGAAGTTCCACCATCTTTCCATCATGCTCATGTCCTGAAGCAAAGTTCTCACAAAGACTAAGGAATAGCAAAAGTTCAAATAAATTAAAGAAAAGTCAAAGATCAAGTACGTTAATCTTTCACAAGTCAAAGTTCAAGCTTATGAAGAGAGAACTGCGTGATATATGAAGAACGAAAGTCAAAGAACATATGAGCATGGTGGAAAAGACGAAAAGACAATATTGGAGAGAGGCAGATCGAGTAGTTACCATACCATGTCACATCAAGAACGAAGAACAAATATTATGAAGACGTCAGAAGCCCAAGAAGCAAAGATGACGTCGAGCAACTAAGATGACCAAGACTTAGGGGGAGATTGTTGGGAACGCATTTTTATTCATTTACAAGTCTTGGCCATTTCGTTTAACATGTTGCTCGTATGGGCTATTAGTTAGTAATCAATTCCATGGTCCATTATTAGCCCATGGACCATGTGGTCTTGTAAATAAATTCTAGAACATGTTTAGCATGTGACGCCCTAATCCATTGCCTATAAATAGAAGGCATGGGGTGTCATTTACTTTGTTGGTTTTTTCTCACTTGTGCGGAAGCTTTGCTAGTTTAACATGTGAATAAAATCATCCTTCTATTCTCTTCATCTATCTTCTCTAATCTCTCGTTTGTTACTTAAGTTGTTATTAGTCTTTCATACGTAGCTTAGTTAGTAGTTCTTTACGTGGTTATTAGAAGAATAGTTCTTGTGTTACGTTAAATACAGGGACCATCAATTGGGTGTCTGATGATGATGAGGAACATGTAAAGAGTAAACCTAAGGTTGAAAGTATAATAGTTAAACCTAGTATTGAATAAGTTAAGTTTGTCAAACCTAGTTTTGGTGATAAGGTGTCTAGGAAAACTATTGATTTCATTGAGCAACCTAGGGTGTACACTAATAGGCCTAGAGGTAACCAGAAGAATTGGAATGGAATGATGTCACAAAGATTAGGTAGTGACTTTGTGATGTTTAACAAGGCTTGTTATCACCGTGGTAGTTTTGAGCATTTAAAGGAAAATTGTTTTTACTATCAAAAGCCTGTTTGGAACTATGCTAGGAGGGTGAATCATCAAAGTTTTTCTAAAAATACTCACCCACATGCTAAAAGAAACATGGTTCCAACAGCAGTACAAATGAGATCTCGTTTAGTATTAGTTAATACTGCAAAGCAAAATGTTTCTAAACTAGTAGTAGTAACTAATACTGCTAGATCAGTTAGTACTGCTAACTCAAAAAGAACAATGAATGGTGTTAAACAATTGTCAAAGTTTTCAAATAAAGCACATTCAACTGTAAAAAGGCCTATTCAAAAGAATACAACAATTAGTGCTGCTAAGGCAAAAACAGTAGTTACTACTGCTAAGCCAAAAGCAATAACTGATACTGTTTTGGGAAATCATTTTTATGCTGTTAAGGCCTTAGCTTGTTGGGTCTGGAAACCAAAAGTTAAAGTTTTCAATCATGTTTCCAGAAACAACAGTGCATCCATAGTTTTAAAGAGGTATGATTATGTTGATGCACAAGGCAGATCCAAGTCAGTATTGGCATGGGTCCCCAAAATGAACTGATTTTCTTACTTTATGTGCAGGGCAATCCACATGTGGAATTAGAAGATAAAGGAGTATTTGACAGTGGATGCTCAAGGTACATGACTAGAAACATGTCCTATCTTGAAGATTTTGAAGCAATTGATGGAGGATATGTTGCTTTTGGGAGTAATCCCAAAGGAGGTAAAATCACAGGCAAAGGTACAATAAAAACTGGTAAATTAGATTTTGATAATGTGTACTTTGTAAAAGAGCTTACGTTTAATCTCTTTAGAGTCTCACAAATGTGTGACAAAAAGAATAGTGTTCTTTTTACTGACACTGAATGTTTTGTCTTATCTCCTGACTTTAAGTCGACTGATGAAAGTCATGTTTTACTTAAAGTTCCTAGAGCAGACAACATATATAGTGTTGATTTAAAGAATATGGTTCCCAAAAGAGGTCTGACTTTTCTCTTTGCAAAGGCCACATCTGATGAATCTAAGCTTTGGCATAGAGGGCTTGGACATTTAAATTTCAAAACAATGAATAAATTAGTTAAGGAAAACCTTGTAAGAGGGTTACCTTCAAAAGTTTTTGAAATTACTGAAATCTGTGTTGCTTGTCAGAAGGGAAAACAACATAGAGCTTCTTGTAAGACCAAAGTAGTGAACTCTATAAATCAGCCTTTACATATGTTGCACATGAATTTATTTGGACCAACATTTGTAAAAAGTTTAATGAAATGGATGTATTGCCTAGTTGTCACAGATGATTATAGTAGGTTTACTTTGGTTTTCTTTTTAGCATCTAAGGATAAAACCATTGGAATCCTTAAGGCTTTTATAACCAGGGTAGAAAATCTAGTAAATCATAAGGTTAAAGTGATAAGATGTGATAATGGAACTGAGTTTAAGAATAGGGATATGAACCAGTTTTGTGAGATGAAAGGTACTGAGAGACAGTATAGTGTAGCTAGAACTCCTCAACAAAATGAAGTTACTGAGAGGAGGAATATGACACTTATTGAGGCTGCTAAAACAATGTTAGCTGATTCTAAATTACCTACTACTTTTTGGGCTGAAGCAGTTAATACTGCTTGTTATGTGCAGAATAGAAGTAAAGTAGTTAAGCCTCACAACAAGACTCCTTATGAACTTGTACATGGTAGAAAACCATTGCTAGATTTCTTAGGACCATTTGGGTGTCCTATTACTATCTTGAATACCATAGATCACTTAGGCAAGTTTGATGGCAAAGCTGATGAAGGTTTTTTTTGTTGGATACTCAATGAATAGCAAAGCTTTTAGAGTGTTAAATAGCAGGACCAAGGAAGTGGAAGAGAACTTGCGTGTTAGGTTTAGTGAGAGTACACCTAATGTTGCAGGGAGTGGACCAAACTAGCTGTTTGATAATGATTCACTAACGAACACTATGAACTATGAGCCAGTTGTTGCAGGTATAGAGTTTAACAATTTTGCAGGTACAAAAGCAAGTAATAATGGAAGTCAAGATGGTAAGGAGACAAGACCTAGCAAAGATTATATTTTTCTGCCTATTTGGACTGTTGATCCACCTTTGTAAACCCAAGAGTCAAAGAGTTCACAAGAAGATGATCTTGCTGAAGATCCAAAAGAAGATGATAAAGAAGATGGTGTAAAATCTTCTAATTATGATAAGGTGGTTAATGAAGAAAAGCAGATTGATGAAAAAGAAAATGATGATGTATCAGATAATGTTGCTAATGAAAGAAATTTAACACTAGCAGTACTAACTCTGTTAATAGTGCTAACCAAGTGTTAATATTGCTAATGAAGAAAATAACACTAGCAGTACTAACTCTGTTAATACTGCTAAGTCAAGTGTTAATGTTGCTGACAAGGAAGGCATATCCTTTGATGATGATGACTATCCAGATGATCCAAACATGCCATCATTGGAAGAAATATATCCTGATACTGATGATGATGTACTTGGTGCAGAAGCTGACTTAACCAATATGGAAGATGTAGTTCCTGTCAGTCCTATTCCATCTACAAGAATTCACAAGAATCATCCTAAGGAAGAAATCATTGGAGAGCCAAAATCTGCTGTTCAAACAAGAAGAATGATAAAGGAGATGCTAATAGAATTGAGAATCTTCCTAACGCTACAATTTTTGAAAAACTTTCACTGATGGGCTATGAGAGGAAAAATAATGCTTTAAAATTTTACAAAGGAAACTTCTCTCATCAGTGGAAATTCTTAATCCATACTATCCTCGTGTGTCTTACTCCAAAGATCACTGGTTGGAATGAATTGAGTAGTAATTTAGCATCCGCTATAATTTGTTTGGCTGATAATGATAAAAGATTTATTTTTTTCAATTAATTTTTGATAGTGTGGTTAAGAACTTGGATAGTTCTTCAAGCAAATATTTTATCTATCCAAGGTTTTTATAACTCTTTTTGGAGAATCAGTTTGTTAAAAAGAAAAGTCATAAAAGAATTTATCCCATTCCCTCTCTTACTAAAAAGGTTTTTACTAACATGAGGAGGGATGAAAAAGAATTTTCAGGCAAAGTTACACCATTGTTTCCTACAATGTTGGAACTTGCTAGAAAAACTCATAGTGAAGGTTCAGCAATCCCAGCTTTTACTCATCACACATCCACACTTTTGGCATCATCATCACAAGAACCTAATAAGACGTACAAATGTAGGACTCATTAACAGAACACTGAGCTACCCCAGGCTAGTGGTTCTACTCACATTGTTGCAGATGGGGCTTGTATTGATGTAGAGAATGACAAGTTGGTAAGGGCTGCCACTACTGTATCTAGCTTAGAAGCAACACAGGCCAGTGGTACCATCAATAAGACCCAAACCAAGACAACTTCTAATGAGTCTGGTTCCCATGGAACTGATTCAGGTGAAGGACCCAGTCACATGGAAAGTATGGGGGGGTTCAGATGCTCAACCTAGGGTTGAGACTGAGCTTAACATTTCCAGTGATCCACCTTTCGGGCTAAGTAACACAAGCCAAAGTGGTGAGGATAGAATTGAACTTATTAATGAATTAATGGAAACTTGTACCAAACTGTCTGCACAAGTTCTTGACCTACAACAACTGACTGTTTCTCAAGGTGGTGAAATCAAAACTTTAAAGAGAAGGGTTAGATTCTTAGAAGGTATTAAGAGGTCGAGAACTCCAAAACTTAAAAGAGTACATAAGGTGGGCACAGATCCAAGGATTAGTTCTTCTGAGGCTATCAGTTTGGGGGAGGATGCTCCCAAACAGGGGAGGAATGAAAGCCAAGCTTTAGGGGAGGCTAAGGACAATGAGGGTGCTGGATTTGGTGCAGAGAGTGATGAAAATGAGTATGTGGTTACTGATACTCAAGGGAATGAAGTGGTGTTGGATAGTGTTGCTAAGGTAGATAGTGTTGCTGGTACAGATGTTAGTGCTGCTAGTAAGCAACTTACTGTTGCTAGTGCAAAAGTTTTTGCTGCTACACCAGAAGTTACTACAGCTGATAAAGAAACTATTTCTAGTGCTGAGGTTATGGATGATGAGAGCATTTTGGCTCATGCAATGATACGATTGAAGACATCCAAACCATCGGTCAAAGGTGTTGTTATAAGAGAGCCATCTTCTACATCAAAAGCTACACAACCACCTCCACAAGACAAAGGTAAAGGCAAAGGTATACTTATTAAAGAGCCTGTGGAGGAACCACTTTCAAAATCAAAACAAATGCAACTTGATGCTCAAGTTGCAGAAAAATTAGCTAAAGAGTTTGAAGAGGAGAATAAAAATATTGAAGAACAAAGAAGAGTTGCAGCTGACAAAGAAGCTCAAAGATTAGCACTGACTAATGAATGGGATGATGAAAGAGCCCATTGTTATGCTGATTGGGAACTTGCTCAGAAACTTCAACATGAAGAGAAAGATCAGTATACAATTGATGAAAAGGCTAGGTTGGTAAAAGAGTTCTTTGAACAAAAGAAAAAATTATATGTTGCAAAAAGATTAAAGGCTAAAATGAATAAACCACCCATCAAGGCTCAAAGAAGAAAGTTTATGTGTGCTTCTCTGAAGAACATGAAGGGATGAAATATCAATGTTCTAACTCAATTTGATGATATAAAGATTCAAGAGCTCTATGAATCTGCAAAAAGAGAGATAAGTAGTTTTGTGCCTATGAATACTGAAGTGGTGGAGGGTAGTGCTAAAAAGAAAGAAGAAAGCTCTAGTTTTAAAAGTGCAGGAGAAAAGCTGGATAAGCAAAGAAGCAAAAAGCAAAAGTTTAAACAAAAGTCAGAAACAGAGCATAAGGCAAAGCAAGAGCAGAGTACAAATGAAAAGAAAGCTGATGTAGAAAATGAAAGTGATAAAGTACATATGCAAGCTCATACAGAACTTGCATTAGTCAAGGAAGAAGAAGTCATGGATGCAGTTCCTCTCAATGTCAAACAACAAATTATTGCTTTTACTTCAGGATTACATGGTAAGACAACATATTGGGATATCAAGAGGGATGATGAAACATCTGTGAGGTTTGTTAGCTTTCTTCAAATGGTTCGTCATTTTGATAGAGAAGATATGGTGCCTCTATGGAAGTTATATAAAGAAAAGTTTAGTCATAACAGGCTAGAACAAATTTATGATAGAGTCATATGGAGATATCTGAAATTGATGTTTGAACCACATCATGAGGATGAGGAGTGGAGAACTTTAAAGCACAACACAGTTCTATAATGTAAAATTATCAGTCTTGTGGAGTTCATGCTTTGGATGTACATGGTATGGCAATTTACATACTTGTAGAAAAGGATTATCCTTTACAATATCAGAAGGCTATTGTACATCAGATGCAACATGGAAAAAGAAGACTCCAACTTCAATATCCTTATGATGAAACAGCATATCAATTGCTCAAAAAGATGGAAAAGATTCTAGCACCCAAGGACAAGAAATAGAATTAATTGTTTGGAACCATCCTCTTAGTGTTTGTTCATGCTATGATTGAAACTTGATGATTTTGGGAGAAAATATCAAGTTTAAGGGACGATTGTTGGGTTTTAGAGTTACTGCTGCTTGAATGGTTAAGACTGCTAATGTTTTACTCAAGAAATGCTCTAAATCATTACAGCTGCTAGTTCAGAGTTACAACTGCTTTCAGAGTTACAACTGCTATTGAACATGAAGGAAAATACTCTAAATAGTTAGTGTTGCTAGAAGAAAAGTTAGTACTGCTAGTATTAACTTACTACTGCTGAAGAGTTAAAGCTGCTAGAGTTAAAGATACAACTGCTAGAGTGTTTTGTTTGTACTGCTTATGAGATAAACTTGTATAGTCGGTTAGATAAATATAGAAAAGATTCTATTAAGATTTATCTTGTATAGCAAGTAATTGTAAGCCGACTAGGACTCCTTAGTCTATAAAAGGAGGACCTAGGGCATAGAGATAGATACATGATTCTTTAGAAAACTTCAAGGTTGTAAACCCTAATACTTTTGAGTATTCGTATTATTAATAATATTGAAGTGTTTTGTTTGATATTCATTGTTAAGTTCTTCTTAAGATTAAAGTTTAGATTCCGCATAAACTTTAATATATTCCAAGACAGTTTCTATACCTAGTTGTGTTAGATTTATCTAGCATAGCTAAACCTTTACAAGCTAAAGGATTCGATCAAGTGCATAACTGGGATCAACGAATACCATCATCATCTGTTAGTTTGAGATGTCTCCTAACAGATGACTTAGTAATAGTTATGGCTTTGCCATCCACTGTTGCAATTAACTCTTTGTCTCCATTATCAAGTGTATTGGCAGTAGCAGTCTGCCAAAACTGTTTATTTGAGAGACAGAAATAGTAGAATTCACAGTAAGAGCATACCTGATGTGGCTAAAATTAAGGAAATATACTATCTGATGAAAGCCATCATTTCCTTCTGTTTTCTGTAAGAAAGCAACCATGTTGTGCTTGTCCCAAAATTCCAAATTAGCCATAATGAGCAAGAAAAGTTTATTAGAGTGCTGGGTTATGGTCGTTAATGAGTGAAAGTGTGTTTGGTAAAGCCAATTGAGAGTTAATAGATAATGCTTAGGGTTTCGATCTGACCGACTTAAGAAATCTTTTCCTTATCGTGAAGAAATCTTTTAATTAAAGAAAAGATAAGTATTATCCACTTTTCAGAAACCTATAAGCGAAGTACGTGCCCAAAAAAAAATCTCAACGGCTATATTTGAAAAATGGTTATGAGCAAATAGTACAAACGGCTACCCAGCAGTACTAAGTTTTACTCTAGCAGTACAAACTTTTTGCAAAAATTTTTTCAGCAATATTAACTAAAATTTTCTTTCAAAACAATATTGCGCTCATACATTTGGAAGGGATTAAGTGTAAAGGAAGACACTTAATCAATTTCGGTTGCATTTAACCTCTGGTTGTGTGAGAACCAATAATTTTCAGTATAAATACTGCTTGTGATCAGATAGACTCATTAAAAGAGCTTTCTTGACAGGGTTTCCAGCTCGTGGCAGGTATTACCTCTAATACAAATGTATTAGATTCACTTTTGCTCGCTGTTCTCAATACCATATGTCCTTATACTAACACACTATCAAATGATATAATGGTAAAAAGTGAGTCAGCTCAGTTACTATATGACTAACTATGACCATCAATTCATGTTCAACAATACCACCTGATAGGCATAACTTGATTTCAAGAAAAAGATTTATAAGAACCTCACAACTCAGGTGTAAAACCTTGGTCAAGTGATTCCCAAATCCCCTCTATCATGAATCAAATTCTCCATCTTGGAACAACAGCATTAAAAACATTCCACCACTTTAGCTTCTCACACAACATCAATACCAATCATACTGCTTGCTTAACCTACAAATGTTAGTCCAAAACCAAGAAAACACAATGCAGAGCATTTTCTATATAACAGTATCAATTTTTACTAACAGTTTTAACTTAGCAGTACTAATTTGCACTAGCAGTATTAACATATAACAGTACTAATCCTCTACAAAAAGTTTACAAAGACACTTAAAGATTAAAACTTTATGGATTGAGCATTCCAATACTTGCTACAAAATACTGAAACCTTCCAACATCAAGACCTTTTGTAAGTAAGTCAGCCCAATTATCTCTGTGAATTTTAACAACTTGAATTAAGTTTTTATCATTGCAGTCTCTTATAAAATGATGTCTAATCTCTATGCGTTTTGTTTTAGAATGCAAAACAAGATTTTTAATTATACACGTAGTACTGTTATTGTTAATGAAAATCATGGTGTGCATAAAATTATACCCATAGTCCAGCATTTGATTCTGAATCTAGTGTTGGATCGTGTTTGTAACACACCAACCTAAAAAGGGCCTAAGTGTAACATTATGGTGTCAATCAGAACATATAAACGTAAGCAAAACACTTCTTATTAAATGCTAAGTCAAGAATTACAAGGACTTACGAAATATAATCCAAACAATAATCTAAATACAATACATATCCAAAGCATAATGTCTACAATCACAACTTCAATAATGGAATCTAATCAAGGGTAGGTCCTCTATCTTCTACTCTCAACACTCATGCTCAGCATCCCGCTTATAACCTGCCGCAAAGAAAAGAAAATGCGGCTGAGCTAACGCTCAGTGAATAGATATAAACAAATGAAAGGTAATAAGCGTATACGAAATGAACAAGCGAATGAATCCAAGAGAACCTGCTAAACAAGATGTCAAACAGAATATGGAAACATATTAAAGGGATCAAAGCATAATAATGAACATAAAGTGGATATCAATACGAAAGGAAATGCCTAACAAATCATATAACAAATTGTACATGGAGTAGCTAGCTCAATGTACCAAATAGTGAAATGGGGTGAGTTGCACACACTCAAGTCCATTCACAAGTATATATATCAAAACTGAACTAAGTACCCAGGATGCATCCATACGCTCCTTTCAAAACAGAGATACATATGCCAGTTCTAGAATAAACATACACATAATAAACACAGGCCAGGTGAGCTAATATACAACTATATAAACAAATGAGAACGCTGTGGACAAAAACCCACCTCTACAGATAGTGTCAATACCATTGGTACATCAATGGCAAGGCCATGGACTCCCCATGACTGGCTACAAATATGGGCAACATAATAGGCATAGTACATGCAATCTAATGATAAGGGATAATTATAAATTATCCAACTCAGATAATAGCTATATGAATAGACTATAGCATGAAACGAGTAATCAAATGAATAACTAAACAAATACGGATCAAAGCATAACAAATATCAAGAAACAATGAGTCATGAGAAATCTTTAAGGATAGAGTACAACCAGATTATGTAATTATGAAAATCATTTAATGTTCTTTTCATAAAAGTATTCGTTTAAAATCCATTTTCATAAGAGTCATTAAACCTTTATATAAAAGTGGTGTTACCTCGTATTCATAGAAATCATTTTTAAAAAAATGGTATTTCTCAAAACCATCATTAAGATATATATTCAAAAAGGTTTTTCATACAAGTCATAATATCTAATTGATTACAAAATATCAAAGATTCAAATGCGAATATTGAAGTCATGAATGAATCAACCCATATCATAATGAAACGAGTCATGAGGAAATCCTTACTGATAAAGGATAGAATATATGTACCTTATGAAACACAAGCAAAATGGCAAAAGAACACAACAAAGAGGATCACTCCGACTTCACCGGATCTACATGAATTATAATCATATATTACTTATACACTCATTTAATGTAATAACGGATTTTTAATGCTTGTTATCAACCACATCTTCATATTTAGTGTTTACTTAAGTTAAGTGATTAATACATAGGTTTAAGGTTCCATAATTAAGGCATAACTTAATTAGGTTATAAATATAATGTCAAAATAGGTTTAGTCGAATATGGAATTCGGTTAGACTGAGTTAACAATCAATACATAGGTTTTATATGTGTTTCAAACCAATAATTATCTAGTTAAGGTTTAAGTGTGTCAAAACAGATTTCAGGTTTAGAATGCAAATCTGACTCAGTTTCTTATAAATTTATAGACATATCAACTGAGCTCCTGAGGCTCTAAAATTTTTATCTGTGACTCCTACATATGTCTAATACTTCCCCTGATTTTTTTAGATTTTATTACTAAGTGAAAGTACCCTTTCAAAAATGGTTTTCCCAAACCTGCCAAGAAAGATAACTGCACAGACACCCAGAAAGTTTTCCCTCAACGAACCCATTTTGTCACTTCATAAAAATCCACCAAAATTCCAGTAAGCCATATACATCTTAAAAATTATCCCTATCAAATGATACATGTTAATTCCTTATGGTTTTAAAACAAAAAATCAAAAACAGCAACTGATTTTCAGACATACAAAATACAGTTCTGACACTTGAACTCCCAAAAATCAAAAGACTACAGTCCCTAACTCCAAAAATTATGAAATTTGATATCCAGATAGCACACATCCTAAATTTTGTTTTAGCCTCAAAAATATTGCAAAAACACGTTCGTATCATTAACTTATGACCCTTGCAATACGACCCAACCTCTGGACAGCAAGAACGTAAGACAGAAAATGAACCAAGCTTAACCAAACCAACACCATGACTCCTAATTCCTCTAATTCAGGTTGTAACAAGTTTTAAGACCTCATTAAACACACATAAACCAACACATGAAATCACACACAAACGGTCCAATATTAACGAGCCACACATGTGCTTTAACGAGACCAAAACAATCTAAGTCTATCCCATTTTAGATCCGTTTACTATACATGTCTCATAGGTTTAATTAGCTAATAGACACAGATGTTCCACCCTACAAATCGACATACAAATCAGACCTAAAACCATCATAACTTCAGCCCTTCGTTAAGGTACTTATACGACATACACAACACATATCAAATTACACATAAACACAAACTCAAGACCAGATTTATAAGACCACATGCATACATAAAATCAAAATCCCAACAACCCTAGTTATTAATTTATATACGCCTATTATAATTAGGTTTTATGGTCTTCCAAATTTAGTAGTACATAGTAAATGATCATATTAGGGTTTCTTATCTAGGGCTCGTTATAATGCTTAGGCCGACATGCATGTTTAGTAACACTCATGATTTTATGTGGCTTATTGTTGTGATTTCGTGTGGTATATATTAACAAGACACATATATTAGCGTATCATGAAAACGAATCAAGGAGATCAATACTAATATAAAGTGTGCTTTGTGATTAGTTTTAGATGTTGCTCACTTCAGATTACATACATGTGTATATGTGTCGATTAGGTAAAAAAAACAAAGAGGCGATAGGTACCTTTGGCAGATTAACGAGACAAATAGGAGGGAAGAAGAACAAGGAAACCATTTATACCCAACCTCGATCTATCCTAAACACCACAAATGAATACCACACCAAGCAACCTTCGACCCCTTAGAATTCTGAGAGAGAATGAATACCAGGAACTTTGTGTTTATTTGTTTGGTCTTAGTCGATTGCAATAGAATAAGAAAAATATCGTATCAATTAGGGAGAAATAAAAGGGGGAGCGTGTGTACCATTTAGGAAACAAATAATATAGATTTAATTGTGATTGATTGTGTTTAATGGGTGGGTTATAATAGATTTCAATGTGTCCGAATATTATGGGAATTCATTGACTATTTCGGATGTTATAACCCGATTTTGAATGTGTGATAAATGGCTCTCAATTAGGAAAGTATATTTGTATGTACAAATTTATTTGTTTTAGGCTTAGACTTAGGTTAGTTTAGTTTTATTTACATTTAGTACATCATATATAGTTTAAAGTTTAAATTAAATCATAATAAACTTTAGGGTAAAATTCAAAATTAGACGTAATTTGGTATTTGAATTTTAGGGTTTTACAACTCTTCCCCTCTAAAATGAAAATTTCGTCCTCGAAATTGAAGTAGGAAGCTCGAATAGAAACATTCCAAATCACGAAAGGAAAAAGAAAATGATTAACTCACTCAGATTGATTCTTCTAAAAGATTTTAATAAACGAAAAAGGTTTTCTCATCACTTGGTCTAGAAAATCTAGGATAGCTTCAGGCTCTCCAGCAAAACAAATCATAACAAATCTGATCCAAAGAATACGAAACATATATGTAACAGATGATAGTTGTAATTTCTCAAAGAGATATATGAATTGTAACATGATTATGAACATGAGACTAGTACAAGGGCATGCTAACGGTAGGAATTCTCACCATTACTATTTAGGTTCCGAACAAATCAAAGAAGCATACAAACAATCAAACGAAGCTCTTATCGAATAATCGAACGTACCAAATACCTAACGAAAATGGCAGAATATACGTAGTGATAAGGATGAACCTAAGGACTAACGTATCGCTGAATAACTCTCCATCATATGCTAGAATGTTTAACACTTCTGTACGGAGACACCCTAAGAATACACAGTCTCTGGTATGAAATTTCAAAGTTCTTCTCCCACAACAATAATTGTTCTATTAGTCGCTAAATCAACCCGGACCTTCAAAAAGCAGTTCTCTTACCTTATTCCAACTAAAAGATTTTCTACACTTTTGTTTATATGGAAATTGAAAGGAATCCCTTGCCATCACTATGCCATCAATTATTATAAGCAACTCAATCAGACGTAAATGTTCGCCCCAATATTCGTCCATTCAAAGTACTTGATCTAAATATATCCTCCAAAGTGCGAATATTCTATTAAGTCCGTACATTATTCTGGGAGTCAAAAGAAATCCTAAACTTGAGTCTAATTCCTCAAGCCTTCTGTAGTTCTTCTTGGAACTGTTAGGTAGAACGCGAATCTCTGACACGATCACTGCAGGTGTGTTAAGTAATCGAAAAATCTTCTACCGAAGGACTTCTGCCAACTTGCTAACTGGCTTCCCACCAAAATGTCTATTCCCGATCTTTAATCTTCATAGTACAACTAAGATGAGTAGAGAAGTAGAAACTATATGCCTCAGTCAAATAGTTTCCTCAAGTCTTCTAACACAAATCATAATCTGCCATACAAGAATTGCCTCCAAATCTTAATAACAAACACCATTGCTGCCAACTCCATTTATGCATTGGATAATTCACCTCATACGGTTCAAGTTGTCTTGATGCATAAGCAATAACCTTCTCGTACTGTATAAAGGCATAACCAAGTCTCTTCTTGAAATGACCAAAAATTGGTACTCACGTGTAAGTATGGAAGTAGGAGCTAATTTCTGTTTCAGCTCTTCCAAAACTCAATTCTCGTTTCTCATCCAACTAACTTCGCTCTTCTTTCAAAAGCTTCATCAACGGTAACGCTAGTCGTGAACATCTTCCATAATTCTTCTGCAAGACTAAAAAGGTTCTAACTTTTGTAACTGTCGTCGGTCTTGGCCATTTGGTGATAGTTTCAATCTTCGCATGATTCATAGTAATACCATCAGTTAAGAACGCCACTTGTCCCAACCAATATCACACTTCCAGAATTTATAAAGTTTATTCTGACGTAAAGTTTCCAACATAATACGAGAATGATCCTCATGTTTCTCCTTCGTCTCTGAATGTACTAGGATTTTATACTATGAAAAATTTGTCCAAGTACTCATGAAAGGAATGGTTCACCAAGTTCATAAAATAGTCAAAGCATTAGCCAATACAATTGGCGTTACTAAACTCATAGTGATCATAACGAGTACGAAAGATAGTTCTAGGAATATCTTGCTCTCATACGCAACTGATGATAACCAGATCTTAACTCAGTCTTAGAGAAGACTTCTCATCCTAAAGTTGATCAGATAAGTTGTTGATTCGAGGTAGTGGATAACGGTTGCTAACTTTAATATGGTCCTACTTTCAGTAATCAATATACCACCTCATGCTACCATCCTTCTTCATCGCGAATAAAATTGGAGCACCCCACGGAGATATGCTCAGACGTATATATCCTACAAGTCACAAATTAAACCAATATAAGCATAAAATAATTTGTGTATAATTACAATGGATAGTGGGTAGTGTAGTGGTACTCAAAATTTCCTTTGATCACAAACATCAAGCACATACTAATTGGAATCCGTCTGGGCAGAATTTGCTATCTTTATAATTGTAAAAAAACAATTTCTAGAATAATATAATTTCACCATTGCATCAAAAAAAATAATGATTTATTAATTAAAAAAGGTACCTAATTTAGATCTAAATGAACCTCCCTCCGTTGTTGATGGCCGGACCGGCGAGTGGTGGATGGTGAGTGGTGGCTGTGATTGGTTACTGGTGAATGGTGGATGGTGACTGGTGGCTGTGACGTGACTAGTGAATGGTGAATGGTGGCTGTGATTGGTTACTGCTGAATGGTGGATGGTGACTGGTGGTTGTGACGTGACGTGACTGGTGAATGGTGATTGGTGGCTGTGATTGGTGAGAAATGTGAGAAATTTGAAATTTGCTAAAAAAAATGTGGGGGGCTTTAATTTTAAAATTTGCTGAAAAAAATATATATGGGGGGGGGGCTTTAATTTTGAAATTTGCTGAAAAAAAATGGGGGTCTTTTTAAAAAATTTAGGGAGGGAAATACCAAAAAGGAAGCTACAGGTATCGAACCTGTAACCTCCCCTTCACAACACCAACAACTCAACCATCTCCGTCCTTGGGTCTTTTTCGATTATACCTTCTTTTATATTCGTCTTATAGACTATTTGTTTTATTAAAAAAAATTGTTACAAAATCCAAATATCTTCTATACAAAGTTAAACCTGTTAGTACAAAGTTAAACCTGACAGTACTAATATTTACACTAGCAGTACTAACATTATTTTCTTTTTGCTTGTGTGAAGATCTTTCTAAGTAACTCTCTTGCCATTTCTAAGTCTTCATCAACTCTGAGCTTAGCATCTAACATAACAAATAAGATAGCTTCCCTTAATGGATAATCTTTTTCTATCAGTATGTAGACATCCACTCAATTCTTTGTAGATACATGGTGAACACCACATGTATCATACAGTCTCCATGTTGTACTCAACTCATGAGCTCGAAACTGCCATAAGATATCTTCTGGATCAAGTTCATACAACCTCTTCGATTCCACCCATAGCTCTTTGTCTTTGTCTTCTATAGGATCTGTAGATCTGAACCTTTCTTGAACCAGACTCCATAGCTTGTCCAAGTCTTCTCTATCAAAAATCTTCAGCATATCTTCAAAATACTTATAAACTTCTGAGTGTCCTCCTACCCTGATTATCTTCCAAGCTTTCCCAAATGTATCTGTGTGTATCTCCAAATCAATAATTGGATGTTTAGCTTGAATAGGATGATCAACATTCAATGCTTCTGGGATTATAACCATCATATGCTGACGAAGCCTTTCATCAGTTAATTCCTCTGCTATTTCTTCGTCCTCAACTGCTAGATCTTCTTTATCTTCTTCAGTCTTTTGCTTCTTTGAATCCTCTGCTGTAGGTACTTCTTCTTCACCAATCTTCTGTTTCTTTGAAGATTCAGACTCCAATATTATACCTGCTCTTCTTGCAGTTCTACTTGGTTTTTCTATTCCCATGGGAATAAATGTGTTCACTCTTCTGTAAACCCTTTCAAACTCACTCTTGATCTCCTCAAAACTTTTACCTTGGAAATCCTTCCTTTTGTATCCAGCCATGTTCCTCATGTAAAGACACATGGTGGTTCTTTGCTCAGCTTGACTAGTTGGTTTACTCCTCTTTTCTTTGGCTTTTTGTTCTGCAGCAGACTTTCTTCTTGAATTTATTAGTTCAGCAAGTTGTCTTGACTTCTCTTCAATAGACAACACTTCATCTGCTCTGAGTTCACCAAGCCTTTCCTTTAAAACATCATCAGCATCAATCATAGACTGAACTTGTTCAGCGTCATTAAACCTTGCTTGTTCATCATCATGTAACTTCTTAGCCAGAAGTGCATCAGATTGTTCTTGTGCTAACCTTTGTGCTTCAGCTGTTTCATTTGCAAGTCTTTTTTGATCAAGGAATTTTGCAATCTCAAATTGTGCTCTTTCATCTTCTAGTGCTTTCCTAGCTACCTCTTCATCAAAACTAATCTGAGCAAGAACACTCTTCTTGACCTTCTTTGGTGGCTCTTCTTCAATCATAATGCCCTTTCCTTTATCTACCCTTTGCCTTCTATCATACACAACCATAACTTGTTGATGAGCAGTACCAATATTTTCAGCATCCAAATTTTCTTCACCTATATCTTATCTCCCCTGAAACTCAACATTCTCTTCAACCAAAGAAATATTTGGGTCTTGATCAATATCAGCTATCTTCCTCCCCTATTTGGAAAAATCATCCATGTTATCATCTGAATCATCATCATCCATGTTATCATCTGAATCATCATCATCTGAGCTTGTAGACTCCACAATATTTGCCTTTCTCTTTGCTTTAAGTGACTTGACTTTAGACTGCAATTTCTTCACTTTTTCAATGAGCTTCTTATAAGTTGTACCATACAGCTACTTTGTCTCCTTGAGTTCTTTCTCCAAGCCAGTCACCCTTTGAGTCAATTTGGTACAAATATCCATCAATTCCTTTAGTGACACTCTTCCCTTATCACTTTCAGGTGTGTTACCTCCTGGGAGAGGTGAATCATGCGGCATTTCCCCCATATTTGGCTGAGGAACAACAGATTCCTCTATGGATGAACTCCTATATGGTGATGAAGTTGGTTGTGTGGCTGATTGAGAACCAGATGAACCTGTGGGTGTGTGATGGGACTCAACTGGGTTTGTTGATCCTTCACCCTGAATGTTTTGATTTTGAACCAGCATTGTTTCAAAAAGTGGAACTACTATCCCATTAAACCCCTTAGAAGCCATGCTCATGTTACTGAAAAGTTTTTGAGTAAGGCAAGGAGTTGGATAAAAAACTTTATGAGATAGAAGCAAACGTTTCCTTATATTCAAAACCGTTTGTATAAACCTTGGATACATTAAAAACTTGTATTTGTTATCCACATTTTTCACCATACCATCAAAAATTAATTTTGAAAAGTTAAAAGTCCTGTTTGTTGCTAAACAAATGAGAGCAGTTGCAATATTGCTACTGAATTGCCCCCATGAGGTTTTCTTTGGTCTTAAACAATGAAGGATGGTATGTATGAAGAATCTCCATTGTGGGGCAAAACATCCTTTTCGAAAAGTCAGAATTTGAGAAGATGTGTCATACCCCATTCTGGAAATGTGATGAAAAATTTCAGTATTAGGCAAAGAACTAATACCATTTTCATCTGCTAAATGGAGATGCCTCCTAACAGATGACTCAGTAATAGTTATTGTTTTGCCATCAACTATTGCAATTAACCCTTTGTCTCCATTCTCAAATGTATTGGTAGTAACAGTCTGCCAAAACTGTTTGATTTGAGAGACATAGATAGTAGGATTGACTGTAAGAGCATACCTGATGTGGGTAGTGTTTAGAAAATCTATTATCTGGTGGAAGTCTTGACTCCCTTCTGGTTTCTCCAAGAATGCAACCTGGTTATGTGTATCACAAAACTCTACATTTTCCATGAAAATTGATTAAATGCTTGATTAGAGTGCTGGACTATGATTGGACCGACTTCAATAAATTGATTCTTTAGTTTGAAGAAATCGTATAAATTATATAAAGAAAGAGAATTATCCAATTTATGAAACCCTTAAGCGAAGTAATTGACAAAAATTACCCCAACGGCTATAAATAAACCACGGTTATTACCCAACCAGTACTAACGGCTACCCAGCAGTACAAAGTTTTATGCTAGCAGTACAAACGTTTGCCTAGCAGTACAAAATTTGTGCAAAAACTTTTTCTCAGCAGTATGAATTCAATTTTCTTTTAAAACAATGCCGTACTCATACATTTGGAAGGGATTAAGTGTAAAGGAGGACACTTATTTAGTTTTGGTGATATTGTTGTTCTTGCATTACCACACAGTTTACTGTTTTAGTGTTAATAGTCTTCTAAGTATTAAACCCTCAACATTCTTTTTACCACTTACCTTTATGCAAATTTTGGTTTGATGACTTCCTTAAATCAAACATTCACAAGCAACCATAAACAATTAATTAAACATCAAATATTTCATTCATATTTTTTAAAAGCTACAACCATACATCTAATTATCCAACCTAAATACTAAACATACTATAAACATAAAAACACCATCATCATAAACTGCTTCACTCCATTTCACACCAACTAGTTAGAACCAGAGCTCTCTTCCCTGCTTTCCTTCCACTTCTTCCTTTCCTCGAGTCATTTAAACATAATTTCAAGATCGCGAATCCTCTTTTCTAGATCATAAGGGTCTTCAAACCCATCTTGCTGCTCCCCCTGGTTTTGATGCACCACCACATTTTGCTGCTCCACCACATTTTGCTGCTGATCCTCTTCATTTTGCTGCACCACCTCACTTTGAGCCACCTTCGCATCCTGTTGATCCTCCTCCTCCTCTTCATCTTGTTCCTCCTCCTCCACCTCATTCACTACCAAAACCACATCCCAGTAAAAGTCTTTTGAATGCAGCCAGTTCAAAATTCTTGTCCTCATCCACGTATCTACCTGCCTATACGACCCATATTTTGCAATGGGTTCATCCCCGAAAACATCAAACACTGCGTCAAACAGCAAATAGTTGTTTAACACGAACTCGTACTCTTCTGCATCATTTTGAAAGTTACCATTATTTGCTGCCATTGTTGAAGTTTTCTTCGAATTGAAATGGATATATGTGTTTGTGTGTGTTCTTTGGTATACAATCGATAGGTATAAATAGGCTGGAGAGGTAGATGAATGGTTACCAAGACTTTAGGCGGGAAAAAGGACCAAAGGCGCATGCCAAAAGTAAATTGTGAACTGAAGTTGTACGAAAAAGTCTCCAATTTCTTTTTACCAAGTATTGACTTTCCATGTACAATGAGTTGATGCAACAACTAGTTGTATCTCATGCTTTGTGAATAATAAAATTCCAAACTCAATATTTCCAACTAGTTGTTTGTGATGTTTTGGATGATTTTGGATCGGGTTCATTATTATTGACCCGAGGGAATAAATGTTTGACCGTGACTCGAAAGGAAATAGTAACTCATTTGTTGCGACTTGATATTGACTCGACTTGGACAAAATAAAAGAAAGAAATAAAAACAATTGTTAAATTAAAAGTTGTAGAGATATTTGTTATTAAATTTGGTTAATAACGAAGTAAGGAAATTAGAAGTGTACGTGAGACCATGGTTGTCAGGATCCCAATCCTGATCTTAGGATCTTATGATTTTACGATACTGCAAAGCAAAAACGATCCGGATCTTACAAAGGATCTTTAAAAGCTTAAGATGTTATAGGATCCCGATCTTTACCATAGGATCTTAAGTAGAATCCCGATTTTGAAAACCTTGCGTGTGACATTTGGGATAAAAACGGAACACACGAGGGCTATTGGACTATTCGAGACATGCTACCTGTACACTAACATATTTGGATTTATTGGACTATTCGTTTGGTTATTGTTTGAGTTACGGATTGGTTTAGCGTTTAGGATTTAGGGTTTATATAAATACTCGTTATATTATAAATTACTCGAGAAATTGATTTTCAATAAAGTCTTTTGACTTGGAAACGTTCGATAAATGAAAGGGTCATGGCGAAATTTTGTTATTTCCAAAGATTAATTTTGTCGTAAGTCCAAACTTATTTTAAATCATAAAACGAGTATACCTTGTACTAATAAATGGGATTATGGGAAAATACCGACGATTACCAATCGACTCATCTTATTTGATATGTTTGTTGTTAGTTATCTCTTTGACTTGTTTTCGTCATCTCGTCTCGACTCGAGTTATCGTCAATACTCTTCTCGACTATTCGGTTATTCGTTTTTTTGGAGTGAGTACTCGTGAGTACGTGGTCTCTACCGTTACACGAATGATGATACCAAACCCTTTTAAAAGGCTAAAACGAGATTATTTTTGGAAATGAGAATGATTTACTTTTGAAACCTCTTGCGCATTTGATTTTTTTGGTGAATATCATGCCGTGTACGTTGCGTTGCTGTACGTTGTGTTGCGGTACGTTGCGTTAAATCATTTGATACGATATTCATTTTCTTTAACTTTTAATTACAGATAACCGATACCCGCGGGGAAACCCGAAAAACCGATGGATAATATTAATCGGGTATCCGGTGGGATATGGGGCGGGTACGGGTATATTATAAATGGGTTCGGGTACGGGTACACTAAAACCCGCCCCGAACCCGAACCGTTGCCATCCCTAGTTACCGGCTATAGCCGGTTTTCACCGCCACGTCAACACCATTAGCCTTTTTTTTTTTTTTTTTTTAACACCTCTTGCCACGTCATAGTTAAACCAAACCACAACTTCAATAGTCAAACGGCAATTAATCCCTTTACCCGATCATTTGTAAACACACACAATAATCAATAAACCCTAATCAAAACATACATTCTTCTGGCAAACACAAACACGCAAACAATGAATCCAAATAACAACAAAGGTATGTTTTTTAATGTTTTCACATATCAGTTGATGATTCATTGTACAATAATTAGTAACAGGCTTTTGATCTATAAATGGTGATGTCTGGGGTTGTTACCGATTCTAATGTAAAGCTCTGTGAATTTATTGTTGAATGTAAAGCTGTGTGAAATTTTAATTTATTCAAGTTTATGCTTTAACAGGTTCAAAGGCAAAAATCCCTAGGTCCAAATTCAAAATCATTTCCAACAAGGTATACTAAAGTTGTTATGTGTTTGTGGCTAAAGTTGTATACCTTTATACCATTAATTGAATTTTTTGAAACACATGGTATGTTGAACTATTAGGAGGTATGGGAAAACGCAGATTAGAAGAGAAAGAGCCCTTTCTATTTCTCTAGCGATGAAGAATCTGGTGATGCTGACACAAAAGGGGTAATAATGGTCCATTTAATAAGTGTTGTTTTGCTACTTTTATGACATTCTCAATACTTAATCCATTATACTCATTCAACTTGCAGGTAAATGACAAAGATGAATCCTCTCAAGCTACTCCCAAAACTCAATCCTCTCAAATATACCAGTTGAAAAGGCACACAAAAAGAAATTTACTCAAGATATTGTCTTGGAACTGCCGTGTAAGAAGATGGTTTAGGGGTTTAGGATATCCATTAACAGCTTTTATATTTTGTAAATGGTATTTGTTACTTTAATATGGTAGTAGTAGTTCTGACGTTTAATTTGGATAAATGTAATTATTAATGGTACAATAAATGGTAATTAGTAGTTTAGCTGTATCTATTTTATAACTGTAATGATAGTATTTTGGTTTGTTAAATGGTAGAAATTTGTGTTCTTGATGTGATGATTGCATAGTTAGATTTAATGGTAGCAGTTTCTGTTGTTGATTTGATGATTGCACATATTTATTTAATGATAGCAGTTTGTTTTCTTGATTTCACGTTGGTTTATGATTTAATAGTAGTATTCTGATGATGAAGATCTAGATGCGCCTGGAACCAACCAATCAGATTGAATACAAGCTAAGAAAGGCATAACCAGGCTATTTATGTTTCGCATGAAATATGGCAACCCTGGTGGAATAAAGCTCAAGGTAACCTTCGATGCATTGAATAGGGTATCAGGATTACACAGAGCACTGTTTTTGATATTTTTAGGAGATCTGGTTCTTGAGCACATAGGTTTGAAGATTCTTTCCTGGAAGAAGGTGAATAAAGAATTAAGAGATAAACTATGGGCTGAAATCACGGGACATATATACTATTTTTTAACCCAGTACTACATAAGTTTATCTATGCAGTTACATTATGTGCAACTAATTAACAACATTGTGTTAATCTTTGCAGCGATATTTTGATGTTGACGTGACATTCAGAAAATTGGTAATAACTCGTCTTGGTTAACTGCTAAGGAATTTCATAATGAAGCTCAGAGAAAAATACATTTTGCCCAACCTAAATACACCTTCCAAACTGAATGAAGTCCCGGCCAAGTATAGTGCATTTGTGAAATCAGAAGACTGGGTCGAGTTGGTAAACTACACGACCACCGATGCATACAAGGTTTTAATTAGTCATCTTTATTTAAGTCTATATGTCATTTCATAATTTTCAGTTTGCAGCATTACCGCATGTAAACGCCTTATGATTTTGTGTTTTTAGGGGATATCTGATAAAGCTAAAATGTCGCGTTCCAAAAATATTTATCAGCATAAAATGGGACGAGGTGGATATGTTTATGTGAAAGAGAAAATGGTAAGATTACATGTGTATGCATCCTCATATTTTCGTTTATCTTGGTTTAACTTTACATGTGTATGCATTTGATGTTTATTAGATCGAAAATAAAGAGATTGAAGCAGATGAAAAACCCCCGCATTGTATAATGTGGTTGAAAGGAAGGGTAAACAAAGACGGCGAATTTCCAGATGATGAGATTAGATTAGTGGGAGATAAACTTGTAAGTTTGACTCCAAATTCTATTATTATGCTTATATACCAGCAACATTAACTGTGTACTAGCAGTAGTAACTTGTATACTAGCAGTATTAACTGCGTACTAACAGCAGTAACTGTGTACTAGCAGTAGTAAACACTAGGCATATTTTTCATTGAAGTTCATGAGCAGCACTAACTCCAGCTGAGCAGCATTGACACAAATATGAGCAGCAGTTACTCTAACAGCATCAAGAAGACTTTTAATCCCAACATTTCCTATATTTTTTGTACAGAAAGAAGCTAATGACCATATCAAGGAAGGAACCTTAAGTCTTGATAATGGCACTGATGCCATAACAGTTATGTTTGGTAAGGAAAAGGGAGGTTATGCAAGAGGAGTGGGAAGTGGAGTTACATACAACAGGTTTTTTGGTCTTCCTCGAAGCAGAAAAGAAACTGATGAAAGAATTGAGTTACTTCAAACTCAACTTGATAATGAGAGACGCGAGCGTTAACAAAAAGATTTATTGGTCAAGAAATTGTCCACCGAGATGACCGAAAAAGATGTACTGGTCAAGAAATTGTCCAATGAGATGACAGAAACAAAGGGAATACTTACTCAACTGATGGAACAGTTGAGTAAACAAGGGGTGCCGTTAAATTTTTCATCTCAATTGCCAGTAGCCTCAGATGTAAGCCATTTTTTATGTTGTTAACAATTTCATTTTCTAATGCTAACACCACTGATGCTAATGATAGCAGGCATTGAACATAAACTGATGAGTCAATGTATTTCTTAATTTATATTGCAGGTGACTCCAAAGGCCATTGACAATATAGATAGCAGCGCTAATGAGGTGGACAGAACTCAGCCAAGTGATGTTGTACGTGCTAAAGATGCGAGAATTCAGGAGAAGTCTAATGGGCTTGTAACTTCGGAAAAGGTAATGGAAACAATGGTAAGTAATAAAACATCTCCCTTTGATTTTTGAATTTTACATACATGACTAATGTACCGTGTTTTATATATACGTATAGGAACCAGCTAAAACTGTCAGACCTAAGAAAATGCCTAAGTCACAACGAAACGGGTCTACAGATTCCCAATCGCAAGGAAATGTGTCTCCAACAAAAGGAGTACCAACAGTATGTATTTCAACATGTTTCTTGTTATTCTTTTGTTTAAATAATGTAACGTGTTTTATATATACATATAGGAACCTGCTAAAACAGTCGGACCTAAGAAAAAGCTTAAGTCACGACAAAACGGGTCTCCAGATTCCCAATCGCAACAAAATGTGTCTCCAACACAAGCACTGCCAACAGTATGTATTTCAACATGTTTCTTGTTATTCTTTTGTTTAAATAATTTCTGATATATACATGCAAAAATTCTTTTTTTTTAGCCATTTAAGTGCAAACTGTGGCACTTAAAGAAATCAAATATCGTTGCTTTGGGTACATACATGTGTTTTTTCAACCTACATATATATAATTCTTCATATATAATTCAATGTTTGATACAAGCGTCTTTTGTTACTACAGGTTACACCACCAACTACGATGCAAAAGATTAGTGACAACAAATGTGGACCAACCGCACCATCGAAGCGCAAAAGTTATGTCTCTATTGAAGCCCTAAAGCAAGCTAGGATGGCGAAGAGACAAAAGTATTTAAATTATGGTACTTGAGAATTTGATTATGTACGACATTACAATTTTATATTCTGTTCAGTTATATATATTCGAGTTTAATTCAATTTGAAATTTCTTTTTGTTTTTAATTCTGTTTTATATATATATATACTCATTCGAGCAGCACTAGCATAGTACTAGCAGTAGTAACTCTGCTTCAGCAGTACTAACCTAGTACTAACAGTAGCAACTCTGCTCCAACAGTACTAACTTAGTAATAGCAGTAGTAACCTTGTGACTAAAATATGAACTCACATAATATGGTCACGCTTATCAACATTATTGGTCACTCTTTGTTTAATTCGATGTGTGACTAAATATTACAAAATGGCACACAAACTAAAAATTCATGTGACCATTGCATGAACAATTGTCACGCAAAATACATATTTCTTCACTTTAAACAGCATATGGTCACACGTATTAACACTTTTGGCCACTTTATGCTTAATTGTATGTGACTAAATACCCAAAACAAAAAGGCTTTGTGTGACTAAATATTACAAAAGGCCACACAAACATAAAATTCAAGTGGCATTTGGATGATCAATAGTTACACAAAATACACATTTCTTCACTTTAAACAGCATATGGTCACACTTATTAACACTTTTGGCCACTTTTTGCTTAATTGTTTGTGACTAAATACCCAAAACAAACATGCTTTGTGTGACTAAATATTACAAAAGGCCATACAAGCATAAAATTCAAGTGGCCATTGGATGAACAATAGTCACACAAAATACACATTTCTTTACTTTAAACAGCATATGGTCACACTTATTAACACTTTTGGCAACTTTCTGCCTTTTTGTATGTGACTAAATACCCAAAACAAACATGCTTTGTGTGACTAAATATTACAAAAGGCCACACAAACATAACATTCATGTGGCCATTGGATGATCAATAGTCACACAAAATACACATTTCTTCACTTTAAACAGCATATGGTCACACTTATTAACACTTTTGGCCACTTTATGCTTAATTGTATGTGACTAAATACTGACCGGATCTACACACATGCCTTGTGTTAGATGTGATACTAAGAATTATACGTAGTCTAGCACGCGGAATTTACTAGCTAGCACTTAGAAGACTTTATGTGTTTGTGTTTTGTATGGTTTGAATGTAACAATGAACACAGAATAATAAACTTCAACTTCAACGATTCAATATTATTAGAATAATAATACGAGTGATCTCCTATCACTAGGGTTTACAACCTTGAATCTCTATCAAATAATTCGTATATCTGTATCTCTGTATATCTAAACTTTAACCTAGGCAATCCTTTTATAGACTAAAGATTCCTTTACAAGATAACTATCAACTAAAATGTATAAGATAATCACAATATCTTTTCCATATTTATCTATTACATAAATCATAAACAGTACAAACTTCTTCACTCAGCAGTCCTAACTGCTTATGTCTTCAAAACTCTTCAGCAGTACTAACTTCCATCTTCAACAGTCCTAACTGCTATCTTCAACAGTTCTAACTGCTATAGCTTAATTTCCTAACAATCCTCCCCTAAACTTATGATTTCTATCCAAATCACTAAGTTTCTTCAAATTAAGCTTTATCTCTTATATGAATAAAATTCTTTCAAACACCTATCAAGCAAATCTCTTAGATCTAGCTTTCACTTCTTCTGCAAGGTTGAATATCTTTGTCACCAACATATCAGCCATCTCAGATTCTTCATTAGCTTCTAGCATAACACTTACCATAATTGTCAAAACACCTGGTCTGAGTGGATAATCTTTTTCAACCAGCATATAGATCTCTATTCCATCCTTGGTAGACACTCTATGTACTCCACACGTTCCAAATAACTTCCAAGTGACATCCTTGACTTGTGCTTGAAATCTCCATATTGACTATCCACCATCTGGTTCATAAATTCTCTTCAGTTGAACCCATAATTCTTTATCTTTATCTTCAATAGGATCTTTATCTCTGAATCTCTCTTTCACTAAGCTCCATAGTTGATTAAGATCTTCTCTGTCAAAATCTCTGAGTAAATCTTCAAACAACTTGTACCTTTCAGAAATATCTCCAAGTCTGATTATCTTCCATCCTTTCATTCTTCCATCAGTGAACACTTCCCAGCCAATGATTGGATGTTTTACTTGTAAAGGTTTGATATAAGAAGATTCTGGAACAATCATCATCATACTCCTGATCTTCTCATTTGTTAACCCTTCTTCTTCAGACTTTTGTTTCTTTGCAACATCTGATTCCATAGTTTCTGATTCTCTCTTCTTACCTGTTTTGAAACCTCTTCTTGGAGTGTTCAGAATAGCATAAGTTTCATAGAATTCCCTTTCAATTATGGCATAAGATTTTCCCTTGAAGTCATTCATAGTGTAACTTGCTGAGTTCTTCAAATAATGTTTCATAGACTCAACTTGTTCTTTCTTTGTTGGCAACTTTATCTTGTATCCTGACTTCTGCCTTTCTCTTATCCTCTGAATCAGATCTTCCCATGTTGCTACTCCATTCTTTTTGAGTATGAACTCTTTAAGCTCCTCTGTCTTTTCTTCTTCATTCAACTGTTTGTCTTTGAGAACCATTGAAGCTTGAGCTCTTACAATCACATCAGAATCCAACAAATATTATAGCTGTTCATTGAACTCCTCTTGATTTACCTTTTTAGATCTTGTTCTTTCTATAAATTCAGCTATGTTTCACACATCATCAACAGCCATTTTTCTTGCAAATTCCTCATCTTGAGTTATCTAAGCTTGTTTAGCTTCTTCATTAGCCAAATCTTCTTCTATCATTTGCCTTGCAACTTCTGCATCATGATCTATCTGATCTTGAGTTTTTGGTTTTAATCTCTTGAGCCTTTCAAGTTCTTGAGCTGCTTCCTCTTCTTCATGTGTCATAGTTCTTTTACCTTTATCAGCTCTTCTTCTTTCATAAACTGGCTCAGCAGAAGTTTCACCAGTTGGAACTGCTTGATGCTCTGTCTCAGCAGTTTGAACTGTCTCATGCTCTGTCTCAGCAGTCTGAACTGCTTCAACAGTTTGAACTTCTTTATGTGTCTCAGCTGTTTCTTGAACATAACCAGAACCTGAACCAATATCTACAACATTACCAAAACCTTCATCTTTTTCTGAACCTTTATCATGCCTCCCCTGAGAACCTGATCTATCCTTGTCTTTACCAAATTTCCTCCCTTGTTTGGAAGAATTTTCATCATCCCCTTCTGAACCATCTGAATCATCATCATCAGAAGAATCATCATCCAATATCACTTTTGCCCTTTTCTTCTTTAACTGATCTTCAAGCTTCTTCACCCTTTTAGTTAGCTTGGTGTAGACTTTGGAAAACATTGCTTTATGAGATTTCAGCTCTTCATTGTTCTTCTTAAGCTCCTCCTCCAAGGTCTTTACTCTGTCAACTAACTTGGTACATATTTCCATCAATTCAGTTTGTGAAGAGCTACCCTCATCACTTCTAGCTGTGTGACCTGCTAGGAGAGGTGAATCTTTGGGCAAGGATCTAGTCACAACCCTAGATAGACTAGGTTTAGACCTTCTCCTATAAGTGATGGGTGGTGGTTGGGTTGTTTCAAGTTCTTGAGTGGATGTGTGATGGGGATCAGTTGGAACTGCTGAACCTTCACCTAACTCAGTTTGAAGCATTTGAGGAAACAATGGAACTGGTTCCCCTTGAAAAAGCCTACTAGCCATAGCCATATTTTGAAAAGCTTTTGATTGAAGGCTAGGCGTAGCAAAAGTTTCTGTTGGTTTTCTAAGCAAATATTTCTTTTTATTCAAAAGAGTTTGAACAAATCTTGGATACATTAGAAACTTTGTTTTACTGTCAACATTTGATGCCATACCCTCAAAAATAAATTTTGAAAAATTAAAAAACTCTGTTTGTTGACAAGCAAATGAGAGCAATAGCAATATTGCTACTGAACTGCTCCCAAGCAAATAAATTTAAAATACCATGGCTCAAACATAGTTTTAAGCAAACTATCAGCTATCAACGGATTTGATATGTCTTTACCAATAGCCGTTTGCTTTGGACTAGCCAACTCTTCACACTTAGATATGGTGAGCTGATAACCATACAATTTTTGGTAAATTGTCAACCATCAACGGATTTGATTAGTCTTTACCAGAAACCGTTTGCTCTGGACTAGTTGGTTCTTATGTGGATAAGACATGGTGAACCAATTACCATTTGTTGTATGCAAAGACCACATACTAATCTCCAGAACACCATTTAGTCCAAAACATCAAGCATTCATAATCCCTTGGTGTTTTCTTTCCAATCCTGCAATTGTTAGTCCAAAAACAAAGAAACAAGCCACAAAGCACTTGTCTCAAAATATAAAAGTATATGACTAGCAATGCACATAACAAGAAAAATTAATTTCCTTGTGGAACCCAAGCCAAAACAGACTTAGGCTTTCCTCTAGCATCAACATAATTCATTATTTTCAAAACATTCTTAGCACCATTGGGTTTAATAGTGTGACATTTCATAATTTCATGTCACTAATTTTTCTATTTTAATTCCTAACCATTTTATTTTTAAATAATTAACTTCGTCGGAAGTTATCCGCGTACGTCATGACAAGAAAATTTAATTCAACCGACACTAGACTATGTCCAGTCTACATTTTTTTTTATGCACTTTTGCTTCATTACAAGTCTATTTTAAAAGTCACTTTCATTTTTTTTATTACGTAAACCTTATACATTTTACGTCTTACGTGATTTAAACCTTCGTTTTTGGGTTTTAATTATATTTACTCTCCGATGAACCCACCACTCATCTAAAATAATAAAACAGGTCATGAATACAAGTTTTTATATTTTTAGAAGTTTTACAATTTTACGTTACCCGATATTGCGTTATATGTCTTAAAAACCCTACGTTTTAAGCACCGGGGATCAAAATACACTACATAATACACCCAATACTACTACTAATACTTAAAAATCTGCAATCACTTATTTATTTCTTGTGTTTGCCGCTTTCCCCCCTTATTCTTGATAGCATGCATCTTGGACAAAGACAAGCCATGTGTCCTAATATTCTCTAACTTGTCTAGCATGCTATATTCCCTCAAAAGCCACTCCACTCATCAATTCTTATGCATTGTAACTCAAAATTCTGCATTTCTATCTTTACAAACCGTGTATTATCTAGGCCTCACCTCATACTTGTCATAAGAATGGACAAGTGTTAGTATTAGTCTTCCAAAGCTACATATTATCTCTACTCTCACTCCAACACCTCATTTCTTATACAATATCACCAAAAATCTGGTCTCTCCTCTCTTGTTGCTGCCGTGGATCATCAAGATCAAAACACAAAAAATATTGTGTTAATCCTATCCAAGTTAATGCAAGAATGAAGGCCTTGTAGTGCTAGCATTGTTCTTGATTCGTTTTCCTCTTCAAAAGCCTTGTCTTCAAGAGTTCTTCAAAGGTGTTTTTAAAAGACTATCAAGATGTGTCCATGGCTGTGAATTCAAGGTTTTCTAAGAGTCTTTAAAGTGTTCTTGGTGGAATTGGAAGCAAGGGTTTTCTTTTTGGGAAGATTAGAGTTTTTGGTGTTATTGGTTTTCTCGGCTTTCTTATCATTCGTGTTCTTCATCCTTTGTAAGGAAAACAACACTCACATTTTCTTTTGTTTCTCTACTGAGATTCATGCTATTTTATGTATTTTGTATGTTACATAAGTTCTTGATGCTTGAATATGCTTGGTACATATTAAAAATTACAAGAAAACACTAAAGGACTAGACATGCAACAGTTGTTTCTGATCAGGGGTAAAAACGTAATAAACTGATTTTATCAGTGAACTTTGGACATAAACTAAAAATATTTAGTTTTAGATCAATGTCTTGCGGTCGTTTTGACGGGTATTTCATTGAATAACTCATTACGATGATTAAACTAGAAATATTTTCGTGAAACATGTTACATTCTGAGTAACAGATTTGAAACGTATAAAAGTCATTTTTTTTGTGAATAACCCACTGTTACTCAAAACATAAAAGTTGTAAATAACATTTTAACTTAAACGTGGCCTCAAACGGGGAATTAATTGGACTTGTAGAACTCTAGATATCGCGACTTTCGTGGGACTGTTGTGATGTTAATATTTTCAGAACTGAGTAGTCATGGTAAACTAGTAATTTTACTACTGTTAGGTAATGTTTGACTTAGTGGGACCCACAAAACTTGTTAGTACAGATGAATACCTTTCCGGGGATATAAAGAAGTTAATTTTTCGACTTACGGTTTGGGAGATATGAATTTTTGTAGGTGACCAAGTGTGTAAAATTTCCAACAGCATTGAAACTAAAAGATGTAAAAAGGTTAATAACTTGTATAATTGGATCTTAAGTTTTATTTTGAAGCACCTAATATAGTTTGGACCCTTAGGCATAATCTGAACCTTTTGACTAAAAGTTGAACCCTCTAACTAAATTGGACCTTTAGATTTAAATTGGACCTTTAAAACTTATTTTGGACTTAAGGAATAAAATGGACATAAAACTTGAAATTTTGTAAGGAAATATATTTCATGCTTATAAATCATTTTAAAGGCTAAGTTAAATCTTGATAAGTATTTAAACATTGTGTACCAAGCATAATTGAGATTGTAACTTATATAGCATATAATAATGATTGTATCATTATTCTTAGAAGCTAAGACACGCGTATATATATTCTAGGTTGCTCGTAAGGTTCTTGCGGTTATTTATTCGCTACTTCATTTTGATCGTTCGCTTTGCTATCGGTGAGTTCATAGCCCCACTTTAATTCTTAAACTGTTTATAAACCCATTGGGGGAGATACATGCTAGTTTTACAAACTGAATACAAGTAGTTTTTGGTATGCTGGACCCGATTATATGATTATAGTTTATTGAGTTGCTTTTGCCATTAAAGTCCCTCACATCATGAACCGTTAATTACATACGTGGTAAACGCTAGTATTATGAATATGCATATGGGGCTTGACGAGCCTGTCCGGATGAGTCGCGCTCATATTCAACGGGTAGCATAATATTGAGAAATTGAAGGTAAGTTGGCAATCCTTACCTCGGGGGCACAAACAGGTCAAGGTGCGGTTTCATGAGCTCGATGCTATAATCATATCTTATTACCCGACTTGTATTTGTTACATGTCAACTTATGAATAATGCTTGTATTCAACTTATTATTTATTAAACTCTATGGATTCACTCAACCTTTGTGTTGACTTTTTAGCATGTTTATCTCAGGTTCGCAAAGTGTTAAATGCTTGGATGGGCGTGCAAGGACATGGATGGATGGACACGTGTTATTTCACATTCGATGGAACTCAAAAACTTTTATTGTGTCTAAATTATGTACCTTTTGGACTCTTGTACTGGTTAAAACTTTTGGGACCTAAATTCGTTAAACTCTGATTATATCAAATGAGAACTTTGTTTAAAAACATCTTTAAATTATTTTGATGTTTTCTATGATTACAACTTCGATCCACAAATAACACCCAATTAAGTCTTCCGCTGTAAAACAAGTCTTCCGCTGTAAAACATGATTTTTGGGGGTGTTATAAATAGGTCTCCATACCCAACATGCTGATGCATTCACTCCAGTACCCATATTTCCCTTAGCAGTGTTTTTATTCATACCAATACGAATTACTCTGCTAGCAGTTGGAACTGCTGGCTTGGTAGTTGTTACCTTTGGTTTCCAAACTTGGTTTTTCACCACTGCATTCTCATAAAAAGTTATTTTACCAGTTTTGTATGATGGTTTAAAAACAGTTATTGCATTTTGAACTGGTGGCCTTGGGTGAATTGTTCTCATAGGTCGGACAGTCTGAACTGCTGGTCTAGCAGTTTGAACTGCTCTTTGGCCAGACTTTAAAAGAACTGATCTGGGTATCATCTTGTCATTCCTAGGAAGAGTTTCAGGTCTTTCTAGACACATGCTTTTATTTGAATACCCTCTAACATACTTATCACAAAAAGATGCAAGATGGTCAAAGCTACCACAAGAGTAACAAGCTTTCCTATAGCAAACAAAATCCTCCCCTAATTGGTGAGATTTGAGGTCATTCCAATTCCTTTGGTTACCTCTTGGCTTGTTTGTGGTTCTATACATTTCTGTATACCTAACTGTTGGTCTAAAAGGTTTGGCATTTGATCTAGGCCTAACAGTCTCAGGTTTAACCATCTTTGGAACTTTTGGTTCCTCTACTTTAGCACTAACAGGCTTAACCTCTGCCTGGTCATCCTCGTCATCAGAAGTCCATTCCTCAATGGTTGGAGCATTTGAGTCCTTAGCTGAGGACCTATCAGAAGACACCTTGTCCTCAGATAGTGATTTATCACTTGCACTTTCATACACACGTTTATCAACTACATCCTTCTTGGGTTGAGGACCATAGTTAAGCACAGGTAATTGAAATTCAGGGAGTCCTGTGTGTTCTAAGTCTATGCCTGGGGGTGTTGGAATTCCTCTATAGGGAGGTGGAACTGACTTATATCCTAGGCCTGACTTAGCTTTATTAAGGATATGACTCTCAATTATCTTTTGAACACCTTTTGATGTGTATTCTAGTGTGTCTACACGCATCTGAATGTTCTCCTTAGCTTTCTTAACCTGTTCTAGCTCATGTTTTAACAAAGTGATCTCATTCTCTCTAAACATTAAGTCTCTCTTAACAATAATCATATCATCAGAAAACTTAGACTCATTACTTTTATAATGAACAATTTGTTCTTCTAACACAGCTAAATCTCTCTTATGATTTGCTAAGCTAAAAGCAGTTTCAACTAACTCTTTTCTCTGATTCTCATATCTTGTCTTAAGTGTTTCTAGATCTTTTAAAGCTTCACAAGATTTAGAACATTTTGAAACTTGTACCTCAGAATCTGAGAATGCCATGAGAGCAACCTCTGTAGATGCTTCTACTTCCTCCTCTGCAATGTAGCTCCAGTCAAATCCTAAGCCATCAATGGCAACCATGGCTTTCGAGCTTGAATCAGTAACCTCCACAACCCTTAACTTGTTTCCATATACTCTGCTCTTTCCATCATGTTGGCTTGGCAATCTGCACTCCCTTGAATAATGACCTTTCTTGTGGTAGTTGAAACACTCAATCTTGGACTTGTCATACCCTGCAACATCATTACTGTTTTTGGCAATCTTCTTGCCAGTCTTCTTCAAGAATCTCTTAGCTCTCAAGCTGAGAAGAGAGAGCTGCCACTTGATATCCATCTCTTCAATATCATCTTCATCAATCTCTTGAAGATCTGAATGAGTCAACATACTTCCATTGTGCTGAGTAGTCAAGAAAGCACAATAAGTATCATCATTCAAAAGTCCACTAGTACTGCTTGAGGTGCTAGCAGTACCAAGGTTTGCACTAGCAGTACCAACTGCTCCAGCAACTTGCACTTCTTCATCTGGACTTGAGGAACTGGAAGTTGATACAAAGGCCAAATTCCCTGAGCTTGAGCTTGAGCTTGATCTAGTAGACTTCTTAATATCATGTTCAACTATCTTGAAGTTGCTATAGAGAACCATTAAGCTCATGGAGTCTATATCAGGCTTGTTTTTCCATACAACCACATGCACAGCCCATTCAGAAGGTAGACTCCTCAGAAATTTGGAGTTGAGATCTTCCTGAGGCATCTCAATTCCTAGAACAGCCAATTGACTCACCAGCTTTTGAAGCCTATTGAACATATGATCCAATGACTCATTGCTTGTTGCTGTAAAGTTCTTAAACTGATGCTTGAGAAGGGTCTTCTGGGTTTTCTTGGTGGCTTCATTCCCACCATATCTTGCAACAATAGCTTCAAAAAGGGTTTTAGCACACTTTAACTTACTAAAATTCAGCAACTGATCATTGGGAATAGTCATCAGAAGCAAACTTCTAGCCTTAACATCATTCTTGTGCCTTACCTTCTCTTCATTAGTGGTTGGCTTTGTCTGCACTGTAGTCTCAGATTTTCCTTCAACAAGAGTTGTTGTTGTTACTGGTGTAAAATAGTTTTCTTCTTCAATGATCTCCCAAAGTGCATAGTCTTGCACTTGGAAAAACTGCTCAATACGAAGTCTCCACATATCGAACTCATTAGGTTTAAGCATAGGAAGCTTAGCAGCAATGTTAGTTGTGGTTGGTGTTGTTTCCATGTCCATCTTTGTTCTTCTCGGATCTTCTAAATCTAAGTATCAGCAACTTGACTCTGATACCAATTGACCGGATCTACACACACGCCTTGTGTTAGATGTGATACTAAGAATTATACGTAGTCTAGCACGCGGAATTTACTAGCTAGCACTTAGAAGACTTTATGTGTTTGTATTTTGTATGGTTTGAATGTAACAATGAACACAGAATAATAAACTTCAACTTCAACTTCAACGATTCAATATTATTAGAATAATAATACGAGTGATCTCCTATCACTAGGGTTTACAACTTTGAATCTCTATCAAATAATTCGTATATCTGTATCTCTGTATATCTAAACTTTAACCTAGGCAATCCTTTTATAGACTAAGGATTCCTTTACAAGATAACTATCAACTAAAACGTATAAGATATTCACAATATCTTTTCCATAATTATCTATTACATAAATCATAAACAGTACAAACTTCTTCACTCAGCAGTCCTAACTGCTTATGTCTTCAAAACTCTTCAGCAGTACTAACTTCCATCTTCAACAGTCCTAACTGCTATCTTCAACAGTTCTAACTGCTATAGCTTAATTTCCTAACAAATACCCAAAACAAACATGCTTTGTGTGACTAAATATTATAAAAGGCCACACAAACATAAAATTCAAGTGGTCATTGGATGAATAATAGTCACACAAAATACACATTTCTTCACTTTAAACAGCATATTGTCACACTTATTAACACTTTTGGCAACTTTTTTTAAATTGTATGTGACTAACTCCAAACAAACAACACATGTTGTGTGACTAAATCATCACAAACGTCACTTTTATTATATATTCATGTGGCCACAGGACGGGAAATAGTCACACAAAATACATATTTACTTGAATAAATCATCTCAAATGTCACATATATTATATATTTATGTAGCCAAAGGACGCACAATACTTACTCTCAAAAAATATTTGTGTAACTATAAAGTGTTTACGGTCACTGATACTGATGAATCCAACAAAACTTGTGCCTAATTTGTCACACATATTCGGGTTTTGGTCACTCTTTTTCTATGAAAACGGCCACAAACTAAACAATGTCACCATATGCCACCTACGGTGGCGCGAATTTTGGTGACACACACAAAAAAAAACGTGTGTGACAATATGCATATCGTCACACATTTTTGGTGTGACGAAATCCCATATCTGTACCAGTGGAAGGTGTTGTAATAAGTGGGAGAAGTTGAATGATAGAAGTAGAGAGCTCGGGGCAATTACTTTTTTTCTTCGACAAAAGGGGGAGAAGGGAGTGTAAATATGTAACTTTTACATTTTACTCTGTGTTAAGGTTTACATATTTGTCATCATCAAAAAGGGGGAGATTGTTAGTGAATATATTACAATATTTAAACAAAACGGTTTCTTCGGTTTTACTAATGATAAGCATGTGACTAGTAAGGCATAACGTAAAATGTGCAAGTTACTTGTAAACGTTAATCATCGATGCATACTTACATCAACATCTCTCGACGTATCAAGTATGGTTCAACGTAGTTGAAGATTTCCATTCTGACATAAATCACTCAAGGTATGAATAAACAAATTTAAACTTGACGGATGATCAAAGAAATAATTTTTTTTTTGTTTTAAACTTCACATTTTTATGAATGTGAAAAAACATTTTTCAAAAATACATTTTAAAAATTATTTTTGAATTATAAAGAAATGTTTTAATTGTCAAAATAAGTTTAAAAATCCCAACAGCTATTTTCCCCCAAATCAGCTCCAAAATACCCCAAATAAACTTTCACCACTAAAAACAAAATTTGGAGCGTCCCTGTCTGGGACGGTACCATGGTACCACTAAATTTAGTGGTACCGTCGGGTATTTAGTGGTACCGTCAGTCTGTAAAGGTTAGTTTTTTCTTTGCCTACAAATAGTGGACCATTTTATACTTCCAACTTGATATTTCCAGTTAGTTTTCTCTGGTCTAATGCTCTCTTATTTAGATCCATTTCTTTGATCATTTATTGAGTTTTTGTAAAACCCTAAAATTCAAACTTCACATTTTCTAATTAATTTGAATCCTAACCTAAGTTTTGTAATAATTAATTAGATACCTAAGACTTTATGTTATGTGATTAAAATAAGTTAGATGTATATAACCTAAGATAAAGACCTAAAATAAGTTTGTTACAAATCAAATCCTTCCTAACTCCCTACAAGACTTATTACACGTTTTTGGTCCAACATACCATACGACTCACAATTACAAAAGGATAAGAACTCATTAAGTTTGCTCAATCTCAGCCTAATATCATGCAATCATAATCAATCACATTTACTATTATTTGTTTCCTAAATAAAGATATACGCTCCCCCAATTTATGTAACCGGTATTCTCCTCGTTTCTTTCATACGAATCACAAAAGAAAAACACACATAGTTCTGGGGTTTTTTTTTTTTTTTTTTTTCTCTCAAGATCCAAGAAGTTTGTTGTTGATTGTTGTTGTGGTGTTTTTCGTGGGATTTTTTGATTGGGTGTACGATTGGTGTCGAGTTCTTGTGCTCTTTCTCTTGTCTCGTTAAATCAGTAAAAGGTATCACCATCACTCTTATTTTCTTTCAATCCATTCAACACACCTAAATATGTATAATCTAAATTAATCAACATCTAAACTAAATCATTAATATGCTTATATGATCTGTTGAATTCGTTGATGTTTGTTGATCTTTAACACATATGAAAAATGCCACATAATATCATGAATATGTGACATACATGTCGATCTTTGTTTCTGTTTTGCCCTCTCGAATCAGTTGTTGTACAAGCCCTAGAATCAACTTTGATGACACATTAAATGAAGTACTAAAACCAGGAATAAACCTAATTAATTAATAAGGGGTGTACTCATTTATTAACGTGGGATTAGGATTTCTTTTGTGTGATTTTATGCAGCCTTGTGTCTCGTTAGGGCTGTGATTGTGTGTAGCATGTGTATGTCGATCATAAGGGTTGTAAAACTTGTATGTTTTGTGTGAATTAAACCCATAAGATGTGTGTTTGAATCGGATCTAAAATGGGTTAAAAAGGGTTTAGGCTAGGGTTGTTTCTGTCTCAACTACATGCTATCCAGAATTTGGGTCGAGTTGTGAGGAGTCTAAAATAATGATCCAACGTGTTTTTGTGAATTTCCTGAGTCTAAAACTAAGTTTATTGAGTCAACTTTCTTCATTTCAAGTTTTATAGCCATTGGAGGTCGAGAAGATGGTCTTTTGATTTTTACAATTAAGTGTCAAAACTGTATTTTGAATGTCTGAAAATCAGTTGGTGTTTTTGATTTTTAGTTTTAAAACCATAAGGAATTAAGAGGCCTCATTTGACAGGGATAATGCTTAAGATGTATATGGCTTACTGGAATTTTTGTGAATTTTTTTGAAAGGTTCAAATGGGTTAATTAAATACAAACTTTCGGGGTATACATGCAGTGCACTTTCTGGACAGGTTTGGGAAAACGATTTTTGAAATGGTACTTTCACTTAGTAATAAAATCTGGGAAAATTTGGGGAGGTTCTTAACTCATGTGGAAGTCTCAGATAAAATTGGTAAAACCTCAGGATCTCATTCGATAGGTCTATAAATTCATAAGAAACTGAGTCAGATTTGCATTCTAAACCTAAAAATCTGTTTTGGCATATATAAACCCTAATTAAGTTAACTAAGGATTTGAAACACATAAAACCTATGTCTAATTAATTATAATTATTAACCCTAAGAACTTGGAATAATTATGAATCTGACCTAATCTGTAAACCCTAAGTTGAGAACGTGATTAATAATAAGCAATAAATCCGTTATGACGTTTAATGAGCTAATAAGTATAATATGAACCCCAATCCGTGTAGATTCGTTGAAGAAGACGTAACGTTGTTTAATTGTGATCACTTTTACGTTTCTTTCATTTTATTTATAAGGTACATATATTCTACCCTTTATCGGTAAGGGTTTTTCTCGTGACTCGTTTCGTTATGATATGGTTTGATTCGTTCGTGACTTCAATATTCACATTTGAATCCTTTGATATTTTGTAATCCATTAGATATGATGACTTGTATGAAAAACCTTTTTTAATATATATTTTAATGATGGTTTTGAGAAATACTATTTTTAAAATGATTGCTATGAATACGAGGTAACACCACTTTATATATGAAGGTTTAGTGACTCTTATGAAAACGGCTTTTAAAAGAATACTTTCATGAAAACAACATTTAAATGATTTTCATAATTACATAATCTGGTTGTACTATATCCTTAAGGATTTCTCATGACTTTTTGTTTCCTGATATTTGTTATGCTTTGATCCGTTTTTGTTTAGTTATTCGTTTGATTATTCGTTTCATGCTATATTCTATTCATATAGCTATTATATGAGTTGGATAATTTATAATTATCCCTTATAATTAGATTGCATGTACTATGCCTATTATGTTTCCCACATTTGTAGCTAGTAATGGGGAGTCCATGGCCGTGCCATTGATGCACCGATGGTATTGACGCTATCTATGGAGGTTCATTTTTGTCCACAGTGTTCCCATTTGTTTATATAGCTATATATATAGTGCACCTGGCCCGTGTATATTATATGTATGTTTAGTCTAGAACCGGCATATGTATCTCTGTTTTGAAGGGAGCGTATGGATGCATCCTTGGTACTTATTTCAGTTATGATATATATTTTAGTTAATGGACTTGAGTGTGTGCAATACACCCCATTTCACATTAGGTACATTGGAGATCATGACTCCTCTGTACAATTTGCTATATGTTTGTTGGGCATTTTCCTTTTTTTAAGATTGATATCCATTTATATTCATTTGACTATGCTTTGTTTCCTTTTCATATGTTCCATATTCTACATGACATCTTGTTTAGCAGGTTCTCTTGGATTCGTTCGCTTATTCATTTCGTTTATGCTTATTACCTTTGATTTGTTTATGTCTGTTCACTTAGCGTTAGCTCAGCCGCATTTTCTTTTCTCTGCCGCAGGTTATAAGCGGGATGCTGGGCATGAGTGTTGAGAGTATAGGACCTACCCTTGATTTAGTTTCCCCGTTATTAGATTTATGATTTTAGACATTATGCTTTGGATATGTATTTCATTTTAGACTATTGTTGGGATTATGTTTTGGAAGTTTTTGTAATTCTTGTCTTAATATTTTTAATAAGAAGTTTTCCGCTTGCATTTATATGTTCTGATTGACACCATAATGTTACACTTAGACCATTCTCAGGTTAGGGTGTTACAATTATGGTATCAGAGCTTAGGCTTCGACCTGTAGTACTTTAAGTTATAACCTGTTAAATATTTGCCCCTTAGGTTTGCACTATTAGAGCTTATGAAATCACTTTTGAGGATTTGCTTTAGGTTTTCTCTATAGAACTTAAGTTATGACCGGTGAGGATTGAGTAGACTATAAGACATTTGTTGGATATCTTGCTTCCGCATCACTCTGATTCGTGCCCCTACTATTAGTTAAGCCCTATTAAGATCACTATTTCTGGTGGTTAGAAACTTATCTTATTGCACAACCTAAGATTAGTGACCAAGTAAGTTTAGAATTATGTGGTAATGCCTTTCACTATATGAGTTTTACTTTTTGATTTTGACCTTAACCTCTGATCCGTTTGTTATTCATTTCGATGCCCCTTCGACCATTCTGAGAATTCTTATGACCATGATGTGTTTGACACATTATGTGATTTCTCTTGATTTTGCTAAGCATATTTAAGTCTCCCTACAGTATTAGATTTACCTTACCCTTTCCATTCCTATGAGAAATTTGGTGGTGAGTAACCAAGAGTATAGGAAATTGTCCATTTCGATCTGACAATAGGATTCGTTTTGCTAAATTGTTTCCTTTGGAAGTATACGATTTCGATGTCATTCTGGTGGACTGAGCATTTAGCTGCAAACTATTGTCATACTACGTCCCACCTTTGGCGTTTTGAATAATCCTGAATTCCTTACCATGATTTTCGACTGATTAACCGTTGTTATCATTACTACCTTGAAAAATCATACATTATTCTTCGCGGTTGTGAAGGTTTTTCTAGCACCTAATTAATACACTGTTGGATAGATCTTCCCTTGAGAGTCATTTTGCAATCTGAATTTTCTCGATGTAATTCCTGAACGAACCACCAAGATTTCCACCAGAATTTGAAGTTGATATGACATGGTACTAAGAGATTGTTTAGTCATGACTCGAGGTGGAATATGATACCAATAAAGGCATGATTATATGATGCAAGTATTATGACGCCTGATCAACGTGATAATACAAACATCATATAACTTGAACTTATTGGGAGCATAAGATATCTTGAGAATTGCCGGAACAGTAAAATCTGATGAGACAGAACTCTATCCGTATGGAACGACGTTTTGCCTGAATCTGAAACTCCATATTGAATGACACCATTTAAATGTGAGGAACTGAAGGAACAACTTGTAAGTGGTTTTAATTGTCCGAGTATACCTCCGTGGACTACCCGGTTTTATTCGTATAGAGGAAGGATAGTAATAGGAGATTATGTGTTAACTTCTGGAAGTTGAACCGTATTACTATTAGAAACCGTTATCCACTACCTCGAATCGACGATGTATCTGATCAATTTTAGGACGCGAGGTTTTCCTTTAGATGGATTTATGGCTTGAAGATATTCCTAGAACTGCCTTTCGTATTCGTTACGTCCACTACTAGGGTTAGTGATGCCAATAGTATTGGCTAATGCTCTGACTGTTGATAGACTTGATGAATCGTGTCTTTCGTGAGTACTGGGAAAAATTTGTCATAGTATGACATCTTGGTGTATTCAGAAACGAAGGAGAAACGTGAGGATCATTTTCGTATTGTGTTAGAAATGTTGCATTGGAAGAAGCTTTAAACAAAATTCTCGAAGGGTGATATTGTGGTTGGGACAAGAGACGTTCTTAGCAGATGGTATCATTTTGGACCCTGCAAAGATTGGGATTATCACTAAATGGTCAAGACCGACGACAGTTACTAGGGTTGAACCTTTGAGTCTTGCAGAAGGATTGTGGAAGATGTTCACAACTAGCGTTATCGTTGATGAAGCGTATAAGAAGAGAAGAGAAGTTTAGTTGGGATAAGGAATGGGAACTGAGTTTGAAGAGCTGAAATAGGAATTTGCTTCTAGGTGGGTACCAATTTTAGGAATGAGTTCAAGAAGAGACTTAGTTATACACTTGTGCAGCACGGGAAGGATATCGCTTATGCATCAAGATAACTAGAACCGTAGGAGGCGGAATATCCAACACATAACTTGGAGTTGGCAGCAGTGATCATGTCTGAGATTCACGTTTTACTTCACAGTTCCAGGGAGAACTATAGAAGGCTTGAGGAATCAAACTCAAGTTAAGATTTCTTTTCACCCTCAGATAAATGGACAGAAAGAATGAACTATTAGGACTTTAGAAGATATGTTAGGATCCTGTACTTTGGTAGGGATGGAAGTATAGAACATCTTTTGTTGGAAGGGGGCTAGATAGCTGCTTATTGAAGATCCGGAGTTGATTATAGTGACTGATAGAATAGTTACCATGGTAGAGGAACTATGGAATTTTAGACCGGTGGTTGTGTGTTCTTGGGGTATCTCTGTACAGAAGGGTTAGACGTTCTGACATAATATAGAGATTTATTCAGTGATTCGTTAGTCCTTAAGTTAGTTCTTATCATTATAGATATTCTACCCTTATCCTTATGCATTTTATACGTTTGATACTTCAATAATTACTTCATTGATCGTTTGTACGTTTCCTTGATTTGTCGGAATTTAAGAATAGGATTGTGAAAATTCCTACCATTTAGCATTGCCTTTGTATTTATCTCATGTTCATATCATGCTTCAGTTCATGTATCTCATTTGAGATGTCTCAATTATCATCCGTCGCATGTGGTTTCGAATCCTTTGGATCAGATTTGTTCTGTTGAGAGAGCGTGATGCTATTTTGGACCGTCAGGATTGAGTCATGAGAAACAACCTTTCCGTTTGTTAAAATTGTTTTTATTTCCTTTCGTAATCTGGTACGTTTCCATTTAATCTTCCAATTCAATTTCGAGGGCGAAATTTTCTTTTAGAGGGGAAGAGTTGTAAAACCCTAAAATTCGAACTTCACATTTTCTAATTAATTTGAATCCTATCCTAAGTTTTTCAATAATTAATTAGATACCTAAGACTTTGTGTTATGTGATTAAAATACGTTAGATGTATATAACCTAAGATAAAGACCTAAAATAAGTTTGTTACAAATCAAATCCTTCCTAACTCCCTACAAGACTTATTACACGTTTTTGGTCCAACATACCATACGACTCACACTTAGAAAAGGATAAGAACTCATTAAGTTTGCTCCATCTCAGCCTAATATCACGCCATCATAATCAATCACATTTACTATTATTTGTTTCCTAAATAAAGATATACGCTCCCCCAATTTATGTAACCGGTATTCTCCTCTTTTCTTTCATACGACTCACAAAAGAAAAACACACATAGTTCCGGGTTTTTTTTTCTTTTTCTCTCAAGATCCAAGAAGTTTGTTGCTGCTTGTTGCTGTGGTGTTATTTGTGGGATTTTTTGATTGGGTATACGATTGGTGTCGAGTTCTTGTGCTCTTTCTCTTGTCTCGTTAAATTAGTCCAAGGTATCACCATCACTCTTATTTTCTTTCAATCCATTCGACACACCTAAATATGTATAATCTGAATTAATCAACATCTAAACCTAATCATTAACATGCTCGTATGATCTGTTGAATTCGTTGCTGTTTGTTGATCTTTAACACATATGAAAAACGCCACATAAAATCATGAATATGTGATTCATACATGTCGATCTTTGTTTCTGTTTTGCCCTCTCAAATCAGTTGTTGTACAAGCCCTAGAATCAACTTTGATGACACATTAAATGAAGTACTAAAACCTGGAATAAACCTAAGTAATTAATAAGGGGCGTACTCATTTATTAACGTGGGATTAGGGTTTGTTTTGTGTGATTTTATGCAGCCTTGTGTCTCGTTAGGGCTATGATTGTATGTAGCATGTGTATGTCGATCATAAGGGTTGTAAAACATGTATGTTTGGTGTGAATTAAACCCATAAGATGTGTGTTTGAATCGGATCTAAAATGGGTTAAAAAGGGTTTAGGCTAGGGTTGTTTCTGTCTCAACTACATGCTGTCCAGAATTTGGATCGGGTTGTGAGGAGTCTAAAATAATGATCCCAACGTATTTTTGTGAATTTCCTGAGTCTAAAATTAATTTTATTGAGTCAACTTTCTTCATGTCAAGTTTTATAACCATTGGAGGTCAAGAAGATGGTCTTTTGATTTTTACAAGGTTAAGTGTGAAAACTATATTTTGAATGTCTGAAAATCAGTTGGTGTTTTTGATTTTTAGTTTTAAAACCGTAAGGAATTAAGAGGTCTCATTTGACAGGGATAATTTTTAAGATGTATATGTCTTACTAGAATTTTTGTGGATTTTTCTGAAAGGTTTAAATGGGTTAATTAAATACAAACTTTCGGGGTATACCTGCAGTGCACTTTCTGGACAGGTTTGGAAAAATGATTTTTGAGATGGTACTTTTACAGATTAATAAAATCTATAAAAATTTGGGGAGGTTTCTAACTCATGTGGAAGTCTATAAAATTGGTAGTACCTCAGGAGCTCATTCGATAGGTCTATAAATTCATAAGAAACTGAGTCAGATTTGCATTCTAAACCTAAAAATTTGTTTTGGCACATATAAACCCTAATTAAGTTAACTAAGGATGTGAAACACATAAAACCTATGTCTAATTAATCATAATTATTAACCCTAAGAACTTGGAATAATTATGAATCTGACCTAATCTGTAAACCCTGAGTTGAGAACGTGATTAATAATAAGCAATAAATCCGTTATGACAATTAATGAGCTAACAAGTATAATATGAACCCTAATCCGTGTAGATTCGTTGAAGAAGACGTGACGTTGTTTCATTGTGATCACTTTTCTGTTTGCATTTATTTCATTTCTAAGGTACAGATATTCTACCCTTTATCAGTAAGGGTTTTTCTCATGACTCGTTTCGTTATGATATGGTTTGATTCGTTCGTGACTTCAATATTCGCATTTGAATCCTTTGATAGTTTGCAATCCATTAGATATTATGACTTGTATGAAAAACCTTTTTGAATATATATTTTAATGATGGTTTTAAGAAATACTATTTTTAAAATGATTTATGAATACGAGGTGACACCACTTTTTATATGAAGGTTTAATGACTTTTATGAAAACGGCTTTTAAAAGAATACTTTCTTGAAAATAACATTTAAATGATTTTCATAATTACATAATTACATTTAAATGATTTTCATATGTTCCATATTCTACATGACATCTTGTTCAGCAGGTTCTCTTGGATTCATTCGCTTATTCATTTCGTTTATGCTTATTACCTTTAATTTGTTTATATCTGTTCACTGAGCGTTAGCTCAACCGAATTTTCTTTTCTCTGCGACAGGTTATAAGCGGGATGCTGGGCATGAGTGTTAAGAGTATATGAGCTACCCTTGATTTAGTTTCCCCGTTGTTGGATTTATGATTTTAAACATTATGCTTTGGATATGTATTTCATTTTAGACTATTGTTGGGATTATGTTTTGGAATTCTTTGTAATTCTTGACTCAGTATTTTTAATAAGAAGTCTTCCGCTTGCATTTATATGTTCTGATTGACACCATAATGTTACACTTAGACCCTTCTCGGGTTGGGGTGTTACAGTTTTAGATTGTTTTAGAGAAATCCAATCATCTATTCAAGTGATCACCTTCATTCCTCTATTAGTGCAAGAGAAGAACACATCGTATCACAAGGATACAAAGTGTTATAGTATTAGTGTAGTGCACTCGTAACATTCGTTACATACTTATTGTATCTTGATATACATCAAGTTGTCTATCATCTTGTTTAATTAGTTCATGTGGATCATTGTGATCTTGTGGAGATCAGAGAGATCTTGTGTAGCTTGTGTTGATAGTGAGTAGATCGGGAAGATCATGTGAAGATAAGGTAGATTGGGTAGATTGTGATTAGATCGGATAGATCGTGAGTAGATCGGATAGATCGAGTGTAGATCATATGGATCTTGTAGCTCATGTGATTTGTGAAGATCGGGTAGATCGTGAGTGAGATTGGTACTAGCTAGATTAGTACTCGACTTTTAGCTTAATGTCGGAAAATAATGTAAGCTACGTGGTTTATGTGTTTAGGCCTCAAAACACAAGGTTTGTTATGTTGGGCCATAAAACATAATGGGTTTGGTTGTACCCGAAGAAGAACTCGACATCTAGCTTAGTGTCGGAAAATATTGTAAGCAACGTTGTACGGTTTTCTCCGCCAAGAAAGGAGCTTGTTGATTAGTGAAGTAACTCTCGAGTTGGATAATCGGGGAGTGGAGTAGGGTGAAGAGGAGCTTCGTGACCAAACCACTATAAATCACCGTGTCCGGTTTGTGCTTTTTTTCCTTATCTCTTTACGCTTATTTTTGCATTTACCGCTTTACATTTATACTTTGCGTTGCATTTATATTTGTGTGGTTTGTTGCTTATATTGTGTTAGTTGTGTTTTTGTCATGGCATGTTATTTATAATATGTCTAAGCTTGTGTTATTGAGACATATCTTATTTGTTGCTTTATAATATCTCTAGGTCTTGTAAGATTTTTGTTGACACTTTTCATATTAAGTCACACTTGATCGGGTGTTTGATACGAAAATATTCAAGTTTTTAAACGGGAACGTATTCAAACCCCCCCCCTCACCCCCTCTACGTTTTCCACAATATTGATTTACTCAAATAGCTTTTCAGAACATATTGGCCACCTAACTGTAATTTTGGAAATAATAAGGAACATCAGCTGTATGCAAAGAGGTTTAAGTGTGTGTTTTGGACAACTCATGTGGTGTATCTAGGACATGTTATTTCTGCACAAGGAGTGTCCATGGATCCTACAAAGATAGTTGCAATGCAAAATTTTCCTGAGCCCACCAATATCAAGCAATTGAGGGGATTTCTTGGTCTCACAGGCTACTACAGGAAATTCATTAAAAACTTTGCCAGTTTAAGTAGACCATTGACTCAACTTTTGAAGAAGAATGCCAGCAAATGGTCAGAAGAAGCATAAGGATCTTTTGAGGTGTTGAAAGAAGCCATGGTTAAGGCACTTGTTCTAGCCCTACCTGACTTTAGTATGCCTTTTGAAGTTGAGACAGATGCATCAGGAGTGGGTATTGGGGCAGTCTTACAGAAAAATGGCCATCCTATTGCTTATCTGAGTAAAGCTTTAGCACCTAAGCATCAATCACTCTCCATGCATGAAAAAGAATTTTTTGCTGTAATGATGGCATTGGATGAGTGGAGGGGATACCTATAGATAGGAACTTTATCATTCAAACTGACCACTACAATTTGAAGTATCTTTTAGACCAAAGAATATTCACACCTGCTCAAATGAAATGGCTACCAAAATTGATAGGATTTGAATATGAGGTTAAGTACAAGAATGGAGTAGAAAATGCAGCTGCTGATGCTTTGTCTATAGTGTAGAATGAAGGACTTTTAATGGAAGCTATGGTGGTGACTATGCCAACTGACTTGAATGCAAGAATAACAACAAGTTAGTAACAAGATGTGACTTTAAAACAGCTTTTGACAGAGTTGCAGGCTGGAAATCGTAACAAGAAGCACTACACATGGTCCAATAATCAATTGCTAAGGAAAAACAAGTTGGTGGTGGGCAAGGATACTCAGTTAAGGGAGGATCTATTAGCTCACTTTCATGACATTTCCATTGGTGGTCATTCAGGCGTCAAGGTCACCACTCACAAGATGAGTTCTGTTATATATTGGAAGGGCATGAGAAAGGGTATTAAGAAGTATGTAAGGGAATGCATCACTTGTCAAAGGTGCAAACTAGACTTAGCAGCCTATCCTGGTCTTTTACAGCCATTACCTATTCCTAACAGGATTTGGGAAAGCATCTCTATGGACTTTATTGAAGGCCTTCCAAAATAAAAAGGTTACAATGTCATATTTGTGGTAGTTGACAGGCTCACCAAATATGCTCATTTCATGCCTTTGACCCATCCATTCTCAGCCAGTTAAGTAGCACAATTGTTCCTGGATACAGTATACAAGCTACATGATATGCCACTCACTATTGTATCAGATAGGGATAAGATATTCTTAAGCAACTTTTGGAAAGAGTTGTTCAAATTGTTGAAAGTTAAGTTGCTCAAGTCTACATCCTATCACCCACAAGCTGATGGCCAGACAGAAGTGGTGAATAGGTGCTTGGAAGGATACCTCAGATGTATGACTAGGGAGAAACCTAAAGAGTGGGCTAAGTGGTTATCATTAGCTGAATTATGGTACAACTCCAACTTCCACACTTCCAATCTTACAACACCATCTAAGGCAGTCTATGGGCAAAGTCCACCATTTCATGTGTCATACTTGGATGGACTAAGCAAGGTAGATGCAGTTGATAGGACACTTTTGGCAACAGAACAAGCAAGTTTAGTGTTGAAATTTCACTTGGCAAGGTCACAAAACATAATGAAGCAACAAGCTGATAAGAAAAGGTCTGAAAGAATGTTTGAAGTTGGTGATTGGGTTTGCCTTAAATTGCAGCCTCACAGGCAAGTTTCCATTAGACAAGGGAAGAAAAACAAGTTTTCTCCTAAGAGTTTTGGACATTTTCAAGTGGTTGAAAGGATTGGACAAGTGGCTTATACACTGGAATTGCCTGCTTATGCTCAGATCCACAATTTGTTCCACGTCTCTCAATTAAAGCTTTGTAAAGGTACTCCACAACCCTCACAAGTAGCAAGGTTTCCCAGTTGTGAAAAGGATGGGTTGATTGAGGTGCAGCCTATAGCTATTTTGGACAGGAAGATGCTTAAAAAGAAGAATGTAGGTATGGTGTATGGTCTTGTGCAATGGGCTAAGTGTGTGTTTTAGACAACTCATGTGGAGTATCTGGGAAATGTTATTTCTACAAAAGGAGTGTCCACGGATCCTACAAAGATAGTTGCCATGCAAAATTGACCTGAGCCCACCAATATCAAGCAATTGAGGGGATTTCTTGGTCTCATAGGCTATTACAGGAAATTCATTAAAAACTTTGGCAGTTTAAGCAGACCATTGACTCAACTTTTGAAGAAGAATGCCTGCAAATGGTCAGAAGAAGCATAAGGATCTTTTGTGGTGTTGAAAGAGTCCATGGTTAAGGTTCCTGTTCTGGCCCTACCTGACTTTAGTATGCCTTTTGAAGTTGAGACAGATGCATCAGGAATGGGTATTGGGGCAGTCTTACATCAAAATGGCCATCCTATTGCTTATCTGAGTAAAGCTTTAGCACCTAAGCATCAATCACTCTCCACATATGAAAAAGAATTTTTGGCTGTAATGATGGCATTGGATGAGTGGAGGGGATACCTATAGATAGGAACTTTATCATTCAAACTGACCACTACAATTTAAAGTATCTTTTGGACCAAAGAATATTCACACCTGCTCAAATGAAATGGCTACCAAAATTGATGGGGTTTGAATATGAGGTTAAGTACAAGAATGGAGTAGAAAATGCAGCTGCTGATGCTTTGTCTAGAGTGCAGAATGAAGGACTTTTAATGGAAGCTATGGTGGTGACTATGCCAACTGACTTTAATGCAAGAATAACAATCAGTTGGGAACAAGATGTGGCTTTAAAACAACTTTTGACAGAGTTGCAGGCTGGAAATCGTAACATGAAGCACTACACATGGTCCAATAATCAATTGCTAAGGAAAAACAAGTTGGCAGTGGGCAAGGATACTCAGTTAAGGGATGATCTATTAGCTCACTTTCATGACAGTTCCATTGGTGGTCTTTTAGGGGTCAAGGTCACCATTAACAAGATGAGTCCTGTTCTATAATGGAAGGGCATGAGAAAGGATATTAAGAAGTATGTAAGGGAATGCATGTAAAACCCAAAAATTTTATTCACTTTGAATTCCCAGATTACCCCTCAATCACATGAAATCATGACATTATTAAAGCTATACTATAAGAGTGTATATAAATTTTAACCTAAGTTAATTAATCCTTGAATTACCTAACTAATTTAAACCTTATAATAGCTTAATAAATCCTAAATCCTATACTATGTGAAACGCCATATTTATATATATATTGATTCCTTTTCATAATTTCGGCCTAAAGATAATATATACATACAAGATACATTTAAAAAGGAAGAGATAACCATAAAAGAAATTTACCACATCTCCATTTAACCGTAATATACAGCCCATATAGTTTCCTAAATACAAAACACGGTTTTCCCATATTTTATGTTATATTATACGATCTTCTATTTCTCTCCATAATATTCTCCCTAAAATACAGAAGTTATCATATGGCTCAATAAGGAGAGAAACAAGAAGAGTATTGGTGATTTTGGGTCTCATATTACACGAACCACACAAGGGTTTAGAAGGAGATTCTGGTTTGGTGATTATACAAAGTTTTAGAGGTGTGATCGATTGAAGGTTTTCTTGGTTTTGTTCCATTTGCTTGCTGCCACGTCTAGGTAATCAAGAACGCCTCATTCTCGTCTTATAAACATATTTTAATCATGTTATGATCGGATTATAATCACTTAATGACATACAATAAGTACATGAAATTTAACGAGGGGATTAATCCAATAGAACCCTAATCGGTATTCAATGAAGTCGGCCCTATTCTTTTGTAATGTTCACGACTTGTTAACATGGTCTTCTAATCAGTATTAAACCCTAAAATGAAGGTACAATTAATGGTAATTGTGAAAACTTGTTTTAAGACCTACTTGCATCTACTAAAATAAGTTACGTGATCGTTTATGGGCTCTAGGTTGTTAAGCCTTTATCTAGGATTTCTACGTTTAAAGAATAATGATAATATTGGCGGAATATTCAATGAAAGAATACAATACTATCACAACAAGGTTTTGTCAAACTTTCTCCGTTTGTTATTAAACTCGGCCCCAATACTACTTGATCAATGGTAGTACGGTTACACTCTAACAGGGATCAATGATCCTTGAGGCTAAACAAAAATAAACAACATCAGACCCCATGTCTGATGTTCCCACACACTCTTTAAGTGCTTTACATTTTAACACAACTTTGTGTTGTTGTAATTTGAGAGTACGAAGCACTTTGGTGTTGATTGTTTCAATCACAACCAAGACACACTTTTGATGTTCACTTTGTTTCACTGTGAAGCATACTTTTATCTAAGGGTGTGATCTCCTTTTTATAGTATAAAGGAGATCATTACAAAGTTTGATAAGTCTTAGTCTACTACTTGCTTTATGTGTCAGTCATTAAGATACAACATGTATCTTGTTTTACAACTTTGTTGACTGAGAACATATCTAGATATTATCTACTTGATATACTTGACTCAAATACAAAATATCTTTTTCATCCTTATCCATCTAGCAGCAGTAATGACTCACTGATCAGCAGCAACTCGTTTGCACTATCGGCAGGAACAGTTACACTATCGGCAGGAACAGTACACTATCAGCAGGAACAGTTACACTATCGGTAGGAACAGACCAGCAGGAACAGATACACTATCGGCATGAACAGATCTGTTTACAGAATATGTTTTGTACCAGCAGCAGTATCTACTCAACGTATTTTGCTTATCATTTCAGTATTTCTTCATGTTTCATTCTTCTTGTTTTGTACCATCAAATCTATGAAAATATAATTCCCAACACTAATAAAAGCTTGAAACCCTAGGAATTAATTGTGAGTAGAATTAGGGTTTATGTTGTTGTTTTGATCGGGACAGAATTGTTAGTCGAATATGTGAGCATCATACAACGAGGTTTGTAAATGTTTAATTCTATATTTTTTTCTCTAAAACTCAGTTTAGGGTCTTAGTAAAGTATTCCAATTGGTTTGCAAGGATTTGAGTTTGATTTTGTCGTATTTTTGAATTTATTTTGATGATATGTGAAAACTGTGTTGAAAGAATTTTATTTCAGTCGGGTTTATGATTTTTCATTTTCAAACCGTATCAAATTATAGGCTGCCAAATTATAGGAATCATATTTCACATGTGTACTACTTCCTGTAATTTTTGTAGAATTTTCTGGAGTGGTTTAGTTAGGTTGTTAATTACATACTTTTGAAGTGTATCTGCAGATCCGAATCTGGACATGTTAGGATAAAAAAAATTTGAAAGGGGGTATCCACTTAATAATAAAATCTGTAAAAATACAAGTAGACTCTTAAGACATATGGGCTCCTGTGAGAATTTTGTTGATTTTTATTTTGGGATTCTGCTATGTTTTTAAAATTTGTTTAATTGGCTTAATTTTGTTATAAAACCAGTTAATGTGTATGCATTTGTTACATAAGTATTAAATGTGTCACTTTGATGTTTGGTGCCCTAATACATGTTCTTATGTCGGGCGTGTCTTTTTAATGTCGTGTTGACTTGTGTGTGGGTACGATTAACTTAATTGATAATCCCGAACCCTAAACCTAATTTAACTAAATTGGGAAGTCGTGTTAAATCTTACTTAATATGGAAAGTTACTAATTCGGGAAACTTACTAAATATTGAAAGTTACTAATTCGAGAAACTTACAAAACATGGTAATTTACTAATTATGAAAAGTTACTTAATCTGGAAGGTTACTAAATATGGAAACTTACTAAAATGGCAAGTTACTAAAAATGAAAAGTTTCTAAAAATAGAAAGAAACCTTAAATGGGAAACCTGAATAACAATAAGCAGTAAACTTGTAAAATGAGCTTATAAGTAATACGTGATCATTAATTTATATAGGTTCGGTGAAGAAGGAGTGATTCCCTGTTTCAGTGTACTTTCTTATTTTGTTGGTTGCTTGCATAAGGTACAGATATTCTGACCTTTCTTATAAGGTTTCTCATGTTCCTTTCACATCTTTTGATTGCTTAGCTTCTGATTTTGATGCCTTTGCTATGAGCCTTTCTGTTTATGACACTATGATATAAGCCTTTGATATGAGCCTTTGCTATGCACCCTCTGATATGAACCTATGATTATGATATTTCTGATGACCTTAGATTCTGTGTCATTACTATGGCATTTTGTTTGACCTTCAGCTTGATACCCGAGCTTTCACTAGTCATGGGGGTTCCATGACCATGTCATTGATGCACTAATGGCATGACTGATGCGTGGTTTTGCAACCTTACAACAGGTTTTACCTCTCGAGGGATCTCAAGAAGCTTACAACCCCACCAGGCAGTGTACCTGACCGATGTAGTATAGTGTAGTGGTAAGTACGGGGGATTGATTGTTCTCCACAGGGAATAGTGTTCGTTAGGTATGAAAAACTACTCTAATAGGTCTAAGGGTGAGAGAAGATTCTTTTTATGTTTTTTTTTATAATTTTATGAAAGCAAGTAAAATCTCGGGTTTGAAAGAGTGGGCGGAATTAGTTGCTAGTCAACTAACCCAAGTTACTACAAATGCAAATAAAATAAAATAACTGAAAATGAAAAGATGGTGAAAACTTATGTGGAGAGAAATGTGTTTACTTAGATTTCCTTACTCCCTAACTATCTTTTACCGGTTGATTAGTGTGTATTAATTGCGTGAATGACGGGTGTATTCCTTAATACCAATCGTGGGGTGGCGTACGTACTTCCCCAACTCAACAAGCTCCTACTTCACTCCTATGTCGAGCCGGCTAGGAAGCTCCTAACATAGGATCACTAGAATTCGCTTGTGCATTAAATACAACCATAAAAACCTTTAGTACGCATTGGTTCATGTTTCTTAAGACGTTCAAGCAAGTTACCGAATAGGAAGTTAGCCAGTTTTCTTAAGTCTAACATAGATGAACAATCATCCGATACAACTAATAACACACCAATAACCAATAATCAATAGCTGGGTTTCATTAGATCTAAGCAAACACAAGATAAATCTAGCCTAGCATGTTAAACAAAAGACAAGAACAAGATAGAATCAAACAACACATAGACATATTGAATGATTAATTGATAACTTATCTTCAATGTAACATGGAAGATCTCAAGGCAAAAAAGCCTTGAAAAAGCTGCTAAAATCGTCTTAGGGTTTTCACACACAAAGTTCCCCAATAAGTTCCACACTAATGACAAAAAATTGGAAAACTATATATAGACTTTCAGATCTGACGGCGTCACGTTATGGAGTGTGACGCCGTCACCTCGCCGCTTTTAGGGTTCCCGGATGGCCTTCTTGACGCCGTCCCTCTTTAGCTCTCCAAAATCCGTTTTGGCTTATCAAGGCTTGACGCCGTCAGACTTAGGGGTGACGCCGTCCCTCTTTAAATTAAGCCGTGACGACCTTTATCACATTAAAGCGTGACGCCGTCAGAATTCCATGCAAATTTCTCTGGCTTATCATGAGTAATTTTCACATCCACCACTTTTGCCAAGCCATGACGCCGTCCAGAACAAATCCTGACGCCGTCAAAGGTAATTTCCAGCACAATTTTGAGACTTTGTCGTTTTCTTCACTTTTATGCTCCAAAAACGTCCAAAATGCCTCCTTTTCCAGATTTCTCCTCAAAAGTACCTAAAATGACAAAAGGAACGATTTAGGGCAATATTTGATCAAATAAATACGATTTAGAGCTTAAATGACCCCTTAAAAGCGGTACACTTTTCGCTTCATCAAATACCCTTACACTTGAGATTTGCTTGTCCTCAAGCAAATGCGCTTTTATTCTAATCAAAATACAAGTTAGGGGTCATTTAATGCTAACATAAAAGTAATTACAACAAATAGTCATTCCACTTTAATCATAATAAGCACGGAGATTACAAACTAGCACCTCACAAGTAGTGTTTAGATACTCACATCTCTCAAGTGTCATCAAAATAAATCTCATAAATGAAAACGGATAATATCTCTCACTACCTGTCATAGCAAATAGATTACCATAGGCTTGGGAAAGGATCGAAAACCTCCTCCACTAGGCGTAAGCACCTAAGATAAACTATCAAAGAGGGCTTTTAAATGGGTTATAACGTTAGGTGTAGGGAAAAGGAAAACACGGTTTTGTTGGATAAGGGATATTTTACTGGTGGCGAGTTAAAGATCTTGATTAATTACATGTACTATACAATGTTGCTAAGCCAAGACTCGACTCAATCTTAAGCTAAAAACAAAATAACAAAAACATAAAATAAACATAAAATGAAACGGGATGGTAGTCCGTATGTTTTTTCTACTTTTCTTTTTCTCATTTTTTTGCATACACTCTTGCCCTACCATCCAAAATAATACATCATAGGGGCGTTGCATTCCCCTTACACTTGAACTTTTACATAACTTTACAAATAACTATTCTAATGACTCGAATTAAGATAATCAAAACACTTGGAGTACTTTTAAAATATTTAGCACATATGGGGGTAATAAATGATGTTCTTCCCCATTACTCCATTACACTAGTACTTTACCCATGAGTCCCAATCGTCCCAAAACAATATGTACAAGGATATGACTCGACTTAGCAACCATGTAATCAATTAGATAATTAACTTGGGGTTTAAACAAATGTTGTCACAATAATGCACTAAAAATGAGTGCATACAAGGTAGGCTAAGGCGATTTGGGTGTACATTTAAGTGGGGTGTAACAAATTCTTCCTTTAAGTAAAATGCTTAAAGTTAGAAACGAAAAGATAGGCTCTGAGGGGTGTACTAGGGGTATCGTGTACTAAAAATGAGTACAATGCAAAGGGTGTGGGGGAATTACTTGACTAATGTAGCCAATGTAATTATAACAAAAACACAGGTGTAAAACAATGGGTTTATCCTAATGCCTCTTATCATGTAGTAAATCTAACTACACGAATGTAGTCTCACTTGTGGCCTTGGAATGGTCCTAACGCAAGTTCTAGAATCTAAGTGCTACCGGTACACACATCATAGCATAAATGCTTTTCCTACCAATTCTAGGGCGAACCTCACATATTTGGGGGTGGAAAATTTTTTAGTGGTACGGTTTTTGTGCTAGTCATATAATTCCTATCTATGAGACGCTTATTAGAACTAAAGTTTCACTCCTAAATGTTGTAAAAAATTTTAAATTTGGCACTAAAATTTCCCTAACAAGTATTTCTCTCAGTTTTATTACACATCTACCATTAAACAAACAAAAATCAAGTGTAATTGCATTCTCTAAAGTATCGTACTTTTACCCCCCCTTACACTTAAGATGAACATTGTCCCCAATGTTCAAATAACAAGATGTAAAAGCATAAAGTAAAAGAATGAAATCAAATACTCCCCTGATTCGCTCGGTGGATAATGAAGTAATACGGTTAGATCTTCTTCTAAGGTAATGTTGAAGCTCCATGACTAATGCATCGCCAAAAGCTTGATTCCACATACATTTCCTTGTCCAAAATAACCTGTTAAACCTGAGAAAACAAACACGAAAACCTGCATAACATCGGCGGGATAAATCTATATATAAGGATATAATGCTTGTGGAATGATTATTTTGCAGATTCCTGGAGATTATAAGTTAGAAATTTAATAAAAACTTTTTATGAAAACAAAACTTTCAAAAATTTCAGAAAATTAACACCTGACGCCGTCAGGTTGTAGATCCTGACGCCGTCAGAAATAATCTGACAGAATTCTCATGTTATGTTTCCGGAAAATTTTTGGAAAAACCTATACCTTACTTCCTGGAAATCCTGCACAACATCATTATGACTCGATACAAGCATTTGACTCAAACAAATACTAATATGTATGTTCATTTATTACTATTACGATTCATGTTCATTTGTGCTCTAATAAACCGATTTAGATTTCCCTTACACTTAACTTTTGCAAAATACATTTATATGTAGTTAAGACGAAGTTAAAAACAAGATAAAGCATTTTCACAAATTAGTTTTTAACATGAATCAATAATAATAAAACTTAAACACACATACGGAAATAAATAAAATCAAACAAACAAATAAATAAACACACAAAGCAAATAAAACTTGGGTTGCCTCCCAAGAAGCGCTTTTCTTTATTAACGAGTCTTGTAGCTAGACTCAAAGTAACGTACATTACGTGATTCCATCATTCATAATGACGTATCCCTGATAGATATAATCCTTGTTATCAGGGTGGTGGTGTCTCAATCACTCGATATTCGCAGTCACTTCACCTCCTCCCGTGCTGGTCAAGCTTACTACCCCATCTTGGTGTAGACTTTTAATCGTGAATGGTCCGTACCACCAGGGACTTGGTTCATCAGTAGGTGATTTTGTTTCTGAATGCCTTAGGAGCACTGAGTCTCCTTTTGTAAATTCAACGGGGTTATTGGTCTGCTTATCAGCCTCAATATAATCGTTATTTCCCCCCTTACATTCCCTAATCTCATTTTCATTGTAACTCTTAATCCTTGCCTCCCATGCACGGATTTTCTCTCGAACATCACCACGGATTATATTGGAGTTCGCCTCCATCTTCTTTTGTAGAGCAACATCTCGTACGTGTCGTGGGACCGTTGGGAAGTTTATTGTTTTCTTCCCCTTCTTCATTAGGATGGCACTATTTTCGTAATCGATTTGTGCCCTAGTGGTAGCGAGAAAGGGTGCCCCAAGGATTATTGGCATATTCATATCATTCCTCTCACTAATCGTGAAGTCGACCGGGTACAGGAATCCAGAAACGTTGACCAACACATCTTCTGCAATTCCTAACGGGTACTTATAAGAATGTTTTGCAAAGAAGAGTTTAGTACGGGTGATGGATGGCAGCTTGTCGGTTAACTGGACATAAACGGATAAAGGCATCAAATTTACGTCGGAACCTTGGTCGGCTACCGCATCCAGATACTTGAGTTTTCCAATGCTGCATGGTATTTCGAAGACACCGTAGAATTCCTGCTTTTCCACTAACTTTTGTCTTATGAGGCACTCATACAATTGCCCTCCGGGTAATGTGTCGGATTCATCATCCGGTTCGATTCTCGTGGACTCCTTGTTGGGTAGATGAGTACGTCAATAATTTCTCACCCAATCATTTATGGTCTCCTTGTTTATATCGTGCCTCAAGTAATGCCTCACTTGTTGCGACTTTGGCGGTTCTACCAATTGGCGCTCCTTAGAGGGCGCCTCCTTGCCTTTGTCTGAATCGCAGTTGCAGGCATTGGTGTTTCCATCATTAATTGGGACGAGGTCAATTTTGTTAACTTCCATAGTTATGGATTTCCCTCTTCCATCATTTTTGCCCTTTTGGAAGACGGAGATGGCCTTGACAAATCTAGTGTTGGGAACTTCAACGTCATTCCTCACCAACACTTTTTCAGGAGCTTTTGTATTTGTGTATTCTTTCAAAAGGTTCATCATCTCCGCCATCTTCTCTTCCATTTCCTCCTTCTGTTTGTAGACGGCTTCCTCAAATTTTGCCAACCGTTCGGAGTGTTTTGACATGTATTCTCTCATTCGAGCTTCGAATGTTGGACTAAGTTCCTGAGGTGGTGAGTTGGGTTGAGCGTGCTTATGGAAGGGTTTAGTATTTTACCTAAGGGGTGATTCGGACAATGGTATTTGTTTAACGCTTGAGACCGAGTTAATTGTTGCTTTTTGTGGACTTAAGGGTCTCTTTTGCTTTTCCATAAGATATGCAACCCTTTTCTCAAGTTCACTAACGCTTTCCTCAGTGATTTGATTGGCTGTATCGGGCGATGAATATGTCTTGACCGCCGAGCGTACGTCGTGGGAAACTTGCCACAATTCATCATCGTCGGATGCAAGCTCATCAATGATCTCCCATGATTCCTCGGCGCTTTTGTCGCGTAATCTGCCCCCGGCGGCTCGATCGATGGCACGCTTGGTGTGGTAATCAACATGGTCATAGAAGATTTGGATTTGAAGCCAAAGATTTATGCCATGATGAGGGACTTTTTGGAGTAAGTCCTTGAATCGAATCCATGCCCCGTAGAGGGTTTCGCCTCGACGTTGTTGGAACATCAAGATATCATTCCTTAGCTTGGTAGTTCTTCCCGGTGGGAAAAACTGAGCAAGGAAACGAGTGGTGAGATCATCCCAAGAGGTGATGGATCCTGCGGGTTGACGCTCTAGCCATTGACTAGCTTGGTCCCGCAAAGAGAATTGAAAGAGACGCAGTCGGGTCGTCTCTCGAGTGGCAACATCAAGGTCTATAGAATCAACGATTTTGAGAAAGTCCTTGAGATGTTGATTAGGATCTTCAGAACGAAGTCCATGGAATGCGCATCCGCTTTGCACCAACCGGATGGTGTCGGATCGCAAGGGAGTGACATTGGCTCCTTGAGTGAGCTCAATGGTGTTTCGATAGCCATGGTGGCTAGGACGGGAGTACTCTCCTAAAGTACGGGCTCTAGGAGGTGGTGGTGGGTTGTTGGGATCAAGGATATTACCGTCTTCCATGATGTCGAATGGTAATGGTTACGAACAAAGAAACGAAGAAAATAGATAGACTAAAGAAAACCTAGAAAAAGAAAATAAAAATCTCACTAGAAAGGAATCTAGTGAGTAGACCTATAAAATAAAAAATTCAACCTAAACAATAACTATTCCCCGGCAGCGGCGCCAAAAACTTGATGCGTGGTTTTGCAACCTTACAACAGGTTTTACCTCTCGAGGGATCTCAAGAGGCTTACAACCCCACCAGGCAGTGTACCTGACCGATGTAGTATAGTGTAGTGGTAAGTACGGGGGATTGATCGTTCTCCACAGGGAATAGTGTTCGTTAGGTATGAAAAACTACTCTAATAGGTCTAAGGGTGAGAGAAGATTCTTTTTATGTTTTTTTTTTATAATTTTATGAAAGCAAGTAAAATCTCGGGTTTGAAAGAGTGGGCGGAATTAGTTGCTAGTCAACTAACCCAAGTTACTACAAATGCAAATAAAATAAAAATAACTGAAAATGAAAAGATGGTGAAAACTTATGTGGAGAGAAATGTGTTTACTTAGATTTCCTTACTCCCTAACTATCTTTTACCGGTTGATTAGTGTGTATTAATTGCGTGGATGACGGGTGTATTCCTTAATACCAATCGTGGGGTGGCGTACGTACTTCCCCAACTCTACAAGCTCCTACTTCACTCCTATGTCGAGCCGGCTAGGAAGCTCCTAACATGGGATCACTAGAATTCGCTTGTGCATTAAATACAACCATAAAAACCTTTAGTACGCATTGGTTCATGTTTCTTAAGACGTTCAAGCAAGTTACCGAATAGGAAGTTAGCCAGTTTTCTTAAGCCTAACATAGATGAACAATCATCCGATACAACTAATAACACACCAATAACCAATAATCAATAGCTAGGTTTCATTAGATCTAAGCAAACACAAGATAAATCTAGCCTAGCATGTTAAACAAAAGACAAGAACAAGATAGAATCAAACAACACATAGACATATTGAATGATTAATTGATAACTTATCTTCAATGTAACATGGAAGATCTCAAGGCAAAAAAGCCTTGAAAAAGCTGCTAAAATCGTCTTAGGGTTTTCACACACAAAGTTCCCCAATAAGTTCCACACTAATGACAAAAAATTGCAAAACTATATATAGACTTTCAGATCTGACGGCGTCACGTTATGGAGTGTGACGCCGTCACCTCGCCGCTTTTAGGGTTCCCGGATGGCCTTCTTGACGCCGTCCCTCTTTAGCTCTCCAAAATCCATTCTGGCTTATCAAGGCTTGACGCCGTCAGACTTAGGGGTGACGCCGTCCCTCTTTAAATTAAGCCGTGACGACCTTGATCACATTAAAGCGTGACGCCGTCAGAATTCCATGCAAATTTCTCTGGCTTATCATGAGTAATTTTCACATCCACCACTTTTGCCAAGCCATGACGCCGTCCAGAACAAATCCTGACGCCGTCAAAGGTAATTTCTAGCACAATTTTGAGACTTTGTCGTTTTCTTCACTTTTATGCTCCAAAAACGTCCAAAATGCCTCCTTTTCCAGATTTCTCCTCAAAAGTACCTAAAATGACAAAAGGAACGATTTAGGGCAATATTTGATCAAATAAATATGATTTAGAGCTTAAATGACCCCTTAAAAGCGGTACACTTTTCGCTTCATCAATGACTCTAGGGTGGTCGAGTGATGTTCCATCCCGTCCCTTTTCTGTTATATGTTTATGAGCTCAAGGATATATGTTTGGCCACTATGATTTCTGCAGGGGCGTATGGATGCATCCTAAATATGATCTGTTTTGTTAATATGATATATTTCTAGTGATTGGTACTATGTGCAATACATGCCCTTCACAATTCTGGGAGCTGATCACTCCATTATGTTACTTATGAAGATTTTGATATGATGTTATGATATGATATGTTTCTGGGCTCGTGGTAGATTTCTGAAAACCTTTACACCTTTGATACATTTTGATATACCTTCTGTTATTCCCCAATGCACCATATTTTGTTTTCTCATTTCAGTTTCATTACTTTGCTTTGTATATCTGTTCACTGAGCTTTTTAAGCTCAGCCGCATTTCTTTTCTCCGCGGCAAGTTATTAAGCTAGGAGCTGGGGCTATCTTTTGGGATGAGAGTAGGAGCTGAGTGTAGACTTACCCTAGACATCTTAGCTTTGATACCATGTTATTTCATTGTTTTGAGACTCAGATTATGATGTTTCCTTCATTTGGATTTCTTGTGGAACTTATGTATTTCCTTTAAGTCATGTTGACTTACATTTTGGTATTTATGATTAGGCTTCCGCTTTCATTTTTATTATGTATGTTCTGATATGCGACCATAATGTGATACTTCTACCCTTGTCGGGTTGGGGTGTTACAATTATGGTATCAGAGCCTAGGTTTGACCTGTAGAGCTTAGGCTATGACCTGTGAGGATTGGGTAGACATTAGGATTCCTTCTGCGTCTTTTCCTTTCGTACTCCATTTTATTTCTGCCTTTGCTAATCGTTTTCATAATCATTCAGATTGTGAACACACGTCGTTACAATGATCAACCCAATGGAGATGATGATGATGCCCCAAACTTCGAGGCAATGATTGCCAATGCCCTCAATACCATTCTTCCTAATTTGACTATTGATTTAACCACGCGGATCACCAACGACATCCGCAATGGTGCTGGTTCATCTAGTGGAGGTGGTGGTAATCCCCCTACAGACATTCATGTTTGGCTCGAGCGGTTTGGTAAGCTCAAGCCACTATCCTTTAGCTCTGCTTCCACTCCTACGGAGGCAGAGGATTGGATAACCCATATGGAAAAGTTATTCAAGGTCTTAAATTGTGCTGATATTTTCAGGACTAGATTGGCTACTTTCAAACTTGAGGGGGATGCCCTCAATTGGTGGAAGGCTTACAAGCAGGCCAAAGGAGGAGAGGCCTTTGTTGCTACTTGTAATTGGAATAACTTTCGCGATATCTTTTATCAACAGTATTTCCCTTTATCAGAGCAGCAGAGATTTGAGCGTGAGTACAGCTCGATTTATCAGTTTGAGAGTGAGTCCTATGGAGAGTATATGCAGCGGTTTTTGCGGTTGGTTAGTTTTGTGGGGCCAGTTGCTGGAGATGTTCGCCGACAAGCGAGTCATTTTAAGTGGGGTCTAAAGAAGTGGGTACTTGATCGCGTCGTCAACACTGACTTTGCAAATGTGTCTTTAGTTGCCGATGCCGCCCGTAATATCGAGATTCTTCATGAGGGTGGTGGTTAAAACAAGAGGAACCGAGATGGTAATCGCATTCAGTCGAGGGGTCAGGGTAACAGTCATAGGATTCATGATCAGAGAAGTCAGACTGACAGGGGTTTTGAGCACAGAGGTCAGACGGATAGGAGTCACGATCAGAGGCGACATGAGCTGAGGGTTCAAGACCATAGACTTGCAGTTAGGCCTAGGAATGACAGAAAACACAACAACAACCATAGGTCATGGAGAGACCAGTCGGTGCGTGGTAATCAGCCGAGCCGTTCTTCAGGGTCTACTAGTCAGAAGAAGCCTACAGATCCTTCGTCTTCTGCTCCTATTTGTACTACCTGCGAAAAAGCTCATGGGGGACCGTGTTATAGAGCTTCAGGTGGTTGCTTTTCATGCGGGTCTACACATCACAAGATTAAGGATTGTCCCAAGAAGGGTCATATTACGCCTGGTAACTACATCAAACCACCCCCAACCACAGGTCGCGTGTACTCTGTTACTAGAGATCAGGCGGCTAACACGTCAGGTACTATTACAGGCATTCTATTTATTGACAACCGTACTATTTTCGTATTATTTGATACTGGTGCTACACACTCCATCATATCCGTCACATTTGCTAAGAAACTAAACATGACTCCAACACCATTAACTAACCCCTTATCCATCTCAACACCCATGAAGAACCACATACTTATTGACCATGAATATTTAAACTGCCCTTTACGTTTTGAAGACCGCATTCGTTCTGCGAATCTGCTTCCTCTTGATATGGTTGATTTTGATATTATTCTGGGTATGGATTGGTTGGCTTCTCACCGAGCTACCATAGACTGCCATACTAGATGTGTGATCTTTGGCAACCTACATCGACCTGATTTTATTTATCACGGTTCTCAGCCTCTTAATTCTGTTAAGATCATTTCTGCTATGAAGGCACGAACTCTGATTTCACATGGTTGTCAAGGTTTTCTGGCATCTATTAAAGATACAACTCTGGAAAGTCCTAGCATTGAAAGTCTTTCTATTGTACAAAATTTTCCCGATGTGTTTCCCGATGAACTTCCTAGTATTCCTCCTACACGGGAAGTCGAGTTTGGCATCGAATTGATCCCAGGTGCCGAACCCATTTCCAAAGCTCCTTACCGTATGGCACCTATAGAGTTGAAAGAGTTGAAGGAACAGTTGCAAGAACTGTTGGAGAATGGTTTCATCCGTCCTAGTGTTTCGCCTTGGGGTGCTCCTGTTTTGTTTGTGAAGAAGAAGGATGGAAGTATGAGATTGTGTATCGACTACCGCGAGCTTAACCGTATCACTATCCGAAATCGTTATCCACTTCCGCGTATCGATGATTTGTTTGATCAGGTACAAGGGGCTAAGTTCTTTTCGAAGATTTATTTGAGGTCTGGTTATCACCAATTACGTGTGAAGGAACAAGATGTTCCTAAGACCGCGTTCCGTACCAGATATGGTCACTACGAGTTTTTGGTTATGCCTTTTGGTTTGACGAATGCTCCTGCTGTATTCATGGATCTGATGAACCGCGTATTCCATGAGTATCTCGATAAGTTTGTTATCGTGTTCATTGACGACATCCTGGTTTATTCTAAGACTGAAGGAGAACATAAGCAGCATCTTCAGATTGTCTTGGAAACTCTAAGGCAGCAGAAGTTATATGCCAAGTTTTCTAAATGTGAGTTCTGGTTGAGCCAAGTTGCATTCCTTGGTCATATTGTATCCGCTAATGGTATCACCATGGCCGAGACCTACTACTGTGACTGAGGTTAGGAGTTTTCTGGGGCTTGCAGGTTACTACAGACGGTTTGTTGAGGGTTTCTCACGCTTAGCCTTACCACTGACGAAACTGATGAGGAAGGGTGAGAAATTTGTTTGGACTGATGAGCGGGAGAAGAGTTTCGAAGAGTTGAAACAGAGGTTGGTTTCTGCTCCTATTTTGACTCTTCCATCTGGTTCTGGGGGTTATCAGATTTATAGTGACGCGTCGAAGAAGGGTTTGGGTTGTGTTCTTATGCAGCATGGAAAGGTGATTGCTTATGCTTCGAGGCAATTAAAACCTTATGAGGAGAATTATCTGACTCATGATTTGGAGTTGGCTTCTATTGTGTTTGCATTGAAGATTTGGAGGCACTATTTGTATGGTGAGTCGTGTGACATCTTTACTGACCACAAGAGTCTCAAGTATATTTTCACCCAGAAGGAACTTAACATGAGACAGAGGCGATGGTTAGAACTTCTCAAGGATTATGACATGAACATTCAATACCATCCGGGTAAAGCTAATGTTGTTGCTGATGCACTTAGCCAAAAATCTGGTATGATAGCGAGCCTTGAGATTGAACCCATAATCCTTAATGACTTAGAGATTTTGGATGTTGAGCTTTGTGTACGAGGTTATGATGGATATTGGGCTAGTATGAAAGTAGAGTCCAATCTTATACTACGGATTAAGGAGGCTCAGAAGGATGATGGTGAGCTGTGGTCTGTGGTTCAGAATGTGGAAGAGGGTAAGCAGACAGAGTTCAGGGTTGATGATTTTGGTGTGGTATGGTATGAGGATAGACTTTGTGTTCCTAACGATCCGGCACTTCATGAGACTGTGATGTCTGAGGCTCACAGTTCCCCATTTACTATTCATCCTGGTTCTACCAAGATGTACAGAGATCTTAAGCAGCACTTTTGGTGGAATGGCATGAAACCAGATGTGGCTTTGTTTGTAGCAAAGTGTATGACTTGTCAGCAGGTTAAGATTGAGTATCAGAGAGCTAGTGGTTTATTGCAGCCTTTGGAAATTCCTACTTGGAAGTGGGAGGAGATCTCTATGGATTTTGTTACTGGGTTACCTCTTACTCGGAAAAGACATGATGCGATTTGGGTGGTCGTTGATCGACTAACCAAGTCTGCTCATTTCTTACCTATTCGGAAGGACTATCGTGTTAGTAGATTGGCGGAGATTTTTCAGCAGGAGATTATTAGACTTCATGGTACTCCAACATCTATTGTGTCAGACAGAGATCCACGGTTTACTTCTTGTTTTTGGAAGGGTCTGCAGAGAGCTTGGGGAACCCGCCTCAAGTTTAGTACAGCTTTTCATCCTCAGACGGACGGTCAGACAAAGAGGACCATTCAGACATTGGAGGACATGTTGAGAGCGTGTACATTAGAGTGGACTGGGAATTGGGACGAATACATGTCCTTGGTGGAGTTTGCCTACAACAACAGTTGGCATGCTAGCATCAAGGCAGCACCTTATGAGCTTTTATATGGGAGGAAATGTAGGGCACCCATCTGTTGGAATAAAGTGGGTGAACGTTTGATTGAGGGGCCGAAAATTATTGAGATCACTAATGAGAAGGTGGCTGTTGCCAAGGAGAAGCTGAAAGAGGCTAGGACTCGACAGAAGAGTTATGCTGATAAGCATCGACGTGACTTAGAGTTTCGTATTGGGGATCGTGTATTTCTGAAGGTATCACCGTTCAGGGGAGTGAAACGTTTTGGGATCAAGGGAAAGCTTAGTCCACGATTCATTGGACCGTTTGAGATTCTCGAGCGTATTGGGGAGGTTTCTTATCGTCTGGCTCTACCTCCGCAGTTATCACATGTTCATGACGTCTTCCATGTATCTCTTCTGAGGGGATACAGTTACCATCCGCTACATGTTGTGTCTTATCCTTTGGATCAGATCCAAGCTGATATGTCTCTTTCGGAGGAACCCGAAGGTATTTTGGATCGACAAGATAGGGTCATGAGAACCAAAACTATTCCGTTCGTTAAGATTCTTTGTAGGAATCATCCCGAGAGCGAGGCTACTTAGGAGACCGAAGAATCAATGCGAGCCAGTTATCCACAGTTCTTTTCGTGATTCGGTATGTTTCATTTTGACTTTCCATTTCAATTTCGAGGACGAAATTTTTCTTTTTAGAGGGGAAGAGTTGTAAAGCCCAAAATTTTTATTCACTTTGAATTCCCAGATTACCCCTCAATCACATGAAATCATGACATTATTAAAACTATACTATAAGAGTGTATATAAATTTTAACCTAAGTTAATTAATCCTTGAATTACCTAACTAATTTAAACCTTATAATAGCTTAATAAATCCTAAATCCTATACTATGTGAAACGCCATATTTATATATATTGATTCCTTTTCATAATTTCGGCCTAAAGATAATATATACATACAAGATACATTTAAAAAGGAAGAGATAACCATAAAATATATTCACCACATCTCCATTTAACCATAATATACGGCCCATATTATAGTTTATATTAAATCACATTACAAATGACGATGTTTCATCAGCTTTTTTTCCGCCAAAATTTGGCCCAAAGCGTTAGCCCATTTTCCTATGACGGTTTGCCCCAAATGCTGGCCTAGTTTTGGCCCCGTTTCATAGCGTTTTACTCTCCGTATAAAAGCTTATTCATATAAACAAAATGTATAATGTATAAAAGTAATGCACGTGTCGATTGCCCATTGCCTTATCTTAGTCTTTCAGTATGCGTTCTACCTAAACCTACACGTTTTGTGGATGCAATTTGAGCGCAGGTACAATTCTCACGTGAAGTTGCACGTGTGCTTCGATTCATAGTACTGATCGAACTTTCTAAGCCATGCCTTTTTCTATCAAAATATACCAGTTCAACCAAACCAGTAATACTACCCAACAAAAGTGTTCCAGGAAAATTTGTTAAAAAAAAATAATAATTACAGGAACAAAGAGATCAGCAGCATTTGGAGGAGGTGTGTACCATGTTTACGCTCACTCATGCATACTCATTGTGTTTTTTACTTTAACCTTCTTGCATGTATACATTGTTAAGAATGCTTATGTATTTCGGTTTTAACAAATGCATGTACATTTGATGTATATATGATGCCAACAAATGCAGTCCTATACGTTTGATGCACACTTTATGCTGCCTTTATTAGCTTAGACTTGCGTACAATAGATTAGTATTAGATCTCAGGAATATGAAGACTAAAAAAAAGGCCATACGTAGGATTAGCTATGTTGCTTCTTTAGAATCTGCGGATATTTGTGCTTTTGCTCAGGGGGGAGAATCTTATAGTATAGATCTAGAAGCAAAGAGGCTGCTAAGTGATGTAGGTAGTGTTGACCCATTTTTAAATTTGATTAGTAAGAAGCCGTGTAATTCTTGGCCTTTTACCAGTGATGTTTGTACTGGTAGCACCTCTATAGAACACACAAACACATCAAACCCCAAAAAATACGATACCTTTAATGTAAATTCTGAATGCGGTCACAGAAGTACCATGTTGTCGGATCAACCCTTTGAAAGTATGCAGCCTGTGACCAATGGAGAAGGGTTTACAGCTGATGCCAGAGATCTTGAATCTCATATCACTAATGTCTTAGCTGGTCCAGCTGCACAAATACCAAGTACGTATCATATTCCTTATGGTTAGTCCTATGTCTTCTACTGGTAAGCCCTTTAAACCTGGTTGCGTTTTACAAACGGTTTCTACTACTGTGTTTCAGGGGAATGTAGCCTGGAAAAAGCACACGACAGGAACACGGGTGGCTTACACGGACAGCCTTCATGTCATCAACAGCTTACATCTTCCGTAGATAAAGGAAAACGGATAATGTATGACTTTTCTAATGAGGATCAAACATTTGCAGAAGGACATGATCATCCACCATTTTCGGAAATTAATGGCGAGACAGAATTGCTATGTAATTTGCGGTTACTTTTCCATTTCATTTGCTATTGTATATGTTGTTACATTGATTCATACCTATATTATTTGTGTTTGTTACAGGTGCAGAGCCTCTCTTTATAATGGATGACAACCAACCAACGATTATACCTGAACATCTTACACACAATAGCCAGCATTTACCTTTGAGGTCCAATTTACATGCCGCTGCCCCTTCATCTAATGAAAGTGCTCAATCCCGCAGTACATTAACAACTACTGAGAACGTAAATCTGCAAATGAATAACCAACAACGGCGCTTTCAAGGTTTGCTTCATTTTTCTTTTAAAAAAATATATTTTAAATCAGTTTCCGCTTACTTACCACCTTTTCTTTTATTTGTTCCAGTTACAATGCACTCTTCATCAAGCAGAAGACAACGTCCACGGAACCCGCGGAACAGACCTACAAGATCTAGGCAAGGTATGTTGCCGTCTTGGTTTGTACTGTTTCATATGTAAAATAAATCAGCCATCTTTATTTTCGGCAGGAGTTTTTTTCGCGATTTCATTTTTTGTCTTTCCAACGCAGGACCTCCGGATACATACATACATATGGGCCGATGTGACCAAATCTGCCATCACTGCAATGCACGATTCTGGTATGATGAAAGGGTTGTTTCCAATCGTAGAAGCCGTACAGAATATCATAAATGCTGCAATGGCGGCAAAGTTAAGCTCAATGGTCGTGATCAATTTCCAGAATATATAAAGGAACTTTTCACTGATCGTCACTTTATGGAGAATATTCGCGCGTACAATCAGATGTTTGCGATGACATCATTGGGTGCAGAAGTAGACAACTCTATAAACATGGGCCGTGGTCCTTATGTATTCAAGATTTTCGGGCAAATTTACCACTGGATAGGGAGCATGTGTCCAGAAGAACCTGCACGGCCACAATTTCTGCAACTGTATATCTATGACACAGAAAATGAAGTTGCAAATCGTTTAGAAAACTTTCAAAGTTCTGGTCACGGGCTGTGGGCAGACATTGTAGAGAACTTGATCGAGCTTCTAGACGAGCACAATCAATTGGTACAGTTGTTTAGAACAGCGAGGAATAAAATGGCTGAAGCTAATATTCCACAGTTCAAGGTGCGTTTTTTTGGTGTTGTTGGTTCCATTGGCGCAATTGTTTTTGAAGGTGGAGCAGACGTGCAGACTGACTTTGATGTAATCATTGAACAACACGATCGGCAACTGCAATGAGTAAACAGATTAAACACTTCTTATATGTCACTGCAGTTTCCATTGATTTTTCTCTTTGGCGAAGATGGCTACCATTTGGGCCGTAGATTATTAAGCACACGGTCATCATCCGATCCTCCAAAAAAATGACAATGAAAATGTACTATGCATACGAGTTACACGACCGTTTTAATCAGTATAGCCTGATGACAAGGAGTGGCAGGCTTTTTCAGCAGTATGTTGTAACAGCCTACTATAGCATCGAGCAGTCAAGGATTGACTTTATACGACAGCACCATAACGACATTCGCAATGACTACATGGCTGGATTATACGATGCTATCTCACGCGGTGATCGTGATGGTTCAGATGTCAGTTCAAGGATGATACTGCCTTCATTTTTTACAGGAGGCCCGTGCTACATGTATAGCCATTATTTAGATGCTTTGGCTATATGCCGCGTGCACGGGAACCCATCATTCTTTATCACCTTCACGTGCAATGTTAACTGGCCTGAAATCCAAGAATATATGCAGGACTTTCCGCATGTCACAATTGCTGACAGACCCGACGTTGTAGATCGTGTCTTTGAAAGAAAGATCCACGATTTAGTAGCCTTCTTACGAAATTCGAAACCTTTTGGATACGTAGAAGCAGGTACCGTCTAAATTATATATGTGCATATCTCCTATGAAAATACTACACTTAATGAGTACCTAAATAACAATCATTTTATTGCAGTTTTATATACACTCGAGTTCTAGAAAAGAGGTTTGCCACACTGTCATTTACTGTTATGGGTCAAAGAAAGTCAACATGTACAAACGCACGAAGATGTAGAAACATATGTGTCTGCAGAGCTACCGGACCCATCAATTGATCCTGAAAGCTATAGAGTTGTTACAGAGTTCATGATACACGGCCCTTGCGGGCTGGTAAATAAATCGGCACCATGTATGCGACGCGGTGATGACTGCAGTAAGAACTTTCCTAAACCTTTTTGTACTGCAACGTTCATTGATAAAAAAGGGTATGTGCATTACCGTAGAAGAGATTCAGGCATAACAACGTTAAAACAGAATGTCAGCCTTGATAACGGGTACGTTGTTCCACATAACCGGTTTCTACTGATGTGGTTCTACGCACACATCAATGTTGAATACTGTGAGTGGTCAATGCTAATTAAATACCTCTTCAAGTACATTTCTAAAGGCACTAACCGGATAGTTACTCATATTACAAGAACACTCGGAGATGCGGAACCAAGCACAAGCCAGCGTTCATTGCACATTGATGAAATAAAGAATTTCCAAGATGCTAGATACATTGGCCCGCACGAAGCATACTGGAGGATCCTCAGATTCACCATACATAGCAGAGATCCACCCGTTCAATTACTTGCAGTTCACCTTGAAAATATGTAACGGGTCACTTTTAGAAGGCAACAACAATTGCAAGCGATTGTGGACAGTGAGCACAACAAAAGGACGACACTAACTGAATGGTTAAAATACAACACTTACAATACAGACGGGCGCCATCTAACATATTTAAACTTTCCCAAAGAGTTTGCGCGGTATCAAGATGGGAAATATTGGAAGCGTAGGCAGCGTTCCACCACCTTAGCTATCGGCTGTTTGACATATGTGCATCCTAGCTCCGGAGACACATTCTACTTGAGGCTGTTACTCTGTCATCAGAAAGGTAGAAAGTCATTCCGCCATATCCGTACAGTCGATGAGACTGTCTATCCTACAAATAGAGCGGCCTGCGAAGCAATGGGCATGTTAGGTGGTGATCAAGAATGGAACATTGCTTTACAGGAAGCTTCTTTCTCAGCCACTCCGGCTCAAATGAGAAACCTTTTTTGCCAGATGCTCATCTTCTGTGACGTTTCCAGCCCGGTTACGTTGCTACAGTCACATGCCGATTCCATGTCAGAAGACATTCCTTTAATACTTTCAGAAGTATTACACATACCAGATCTTCATGTTAATGCAGATGACTTACAAGGCGGTCTTATGTATGAGCTACAAGCAATTCTTAATTTCTATGGAAGATCAGTTCAAGATTTTGGCTTTCATCCACCTCCACCTCACTTGCTAGAGATCTTGAATAACAGAGCAATAATGGAAGAAAGGTCCTACAACCGTGAACTCTTGAGAAGTGAAAGTCAAAGATTAGTGGGTCAGTTAAATGCCGAGCAACGGATAATCTTTGAGCAAGTTACACATGCTGTTAATAATCGGCAACAAAAACTCATATTTGTTTATGGACATAGAGGGACAGGAAAGACTTTCAGTTGGAAGACCATAATTTCTACACTGAGGTAGGATGGAAAAATTGTCCTGGCAGTCGCTTCTTCAGGTATTGCAACCTTATTGCTCCCATCAGGACGGACGGCTCATTCAAGATTCAAGTTACTGCTTGATTTAACTGACAAATTAGTGTGCACAATCAAAAAGAATACACAGATAGCAGAATTACTTAAGCAAACTGATCTTATCATATGGGACGAAGCTCCTATGAACGATCGTAGATGCTTCGAAGCACTTGACCGTACATTGAGAGACATAATGAATGCACCGACCAATCTATTCGGGAAAAAAACGGTTATTTTAGGTGGGGATTTCAGGCAGACACTTCCCGTCAAGAAAAATGTTGCAAAACAAGAAATCATCTCTTCTTCCATAACACTTTCATACTTATGGCCATATTTTAAGATCATTCAGCTTAACCAAAACATGCGCCTGCGACAGACGGGTCTCTCAAGTGAACAATATGAAGCAACTGCCACATTTTCTGAATGGTTACTCCAAGTTGGAAACGGTACCATTGGCCAACCAGATGAAAGCGATGCAGAGGATTCATCTTGGATACAGATACCAGATAGATACTGTATTCCTGACAGCGACACGGCTATTCAAGAGCTAATTAATTTTATATATGATGAGCAAACATTGCAAGCACCGAATGCAGCATCGCTACAAGAAAAAGCTATAGTGTGTCCGAAAAACGAAACTGCGGATATCATAAATTCTACTGTCCTCGATATGTTAGAAGGAAATACCTATACTTTTACAAGTATTGACGAAGCTACACCGAAAACGAATGATGGAGGAGCAACAGAGCTACTATATCCTCAAGAATACCTAAACACACTTTCTTTTTCAGGAATGCCCCCCCCCCCCATGAGCTTACACTTAAAATAGGTGCACCTATAATGCTACTAAGAAACCTAAACTTAGGGGGTGGGTTGTGTAACGGTACATGGATGATTGTCACTCAGATATTTACCAAGCTTATTCAAGCAAAGATCATCACCGGTACCAGAATGTCTGAAAAAGTTTACCTACCGCGTATTTTGCTGATAAATAAAGACGAAAACCTACCATTTATGTTAAAAAGGAAACAATTCCCGGTTAGGCTCTGCTACGCAATGACAATCAACAAAAGCCAAGGCCAATCGTTAAATAAAATAGGCGTATACCTACCCGAACCTGTCTTTGGCCATGGTCAATTGTATGTTGCATTGTCAAGAGCAACATCTCCTCAAGGGTTAAAAATGCTAATCAAACAACAGCCGGGCAAGGATAAAAACACAACTAAGAATGTTTACAAAGATTTTTTAGACATGGTCACATTTGCACAGGTTCCTCATGGTTACATTTACCTTTTAAATATACATTTGTGCGATTTGAAAATAGCTACACCAATAACCTTTAAACTCTTATGACAAATATTTCGCTGTTATTCTTAATCTATATAAGCGAGTATTGTATCTATTCTATGGTTACTTAACTCCCTAATTTGGACCATTCATACTTGCATTCTCGGCTTTTTCTTTCCATTAAACATACATTCATATGCACCTATCATTAACATTTTCTTTTTTAACGTGCAGGCAAATGGAACAGAGCTCTAGCATTCTCGCATCATCCAAGTCTACAGGCAAAGAGATTGTTGCACAGTCAGAAGACATCAGCCTTGACAACCTAAAGGAATCGGATACTGGTAAAGCTGTATGTGTAAAAGTATACCGAAAATGGACACCAACAAACAAGCAAGGGAAGCCGGTCCTATTCTGTTGCATGTTAATTGATCGGCAGGTACAGGCCACTATTCTATCATCCAGCTACAGAATTACACACTACCCTATTCTCTAAAAAAAGTAAAACATGACATATTCAATTTATGAATTACTATTTTGTTTGCAAGGAGGAGCTATACAAGGAAATGTCAACTTACGTGAAAAAAACAAATTTGATGCCCTCCTTCAGATCGACAAAACTTACAAAATAACCGGATTTAGCTTTCAACCTGCAAGAACATGGATGCAAGTTGTCCCTCACTCACTTTCGTTGGTTTTTGGAACACACACAGATATTAAGGATATACCGGATACAGACTTGCCGAGGAACTATTTCAACTTCAGCCAACATCGAGACCTGTATTCAAAAGTGGATGTAAAAGAAGGCCTACTAACAGGTATGTAACACACGCACATATAAAACAGCTATAACTAATAGATGTATGATTTGGTACTGCTATTTACAGATTATATCGGGTGCGTCCAATATGTAACTGAAATACAGCAATCAGTGAAAGCAACGAAAGATTCAGCGGTTTGGAGAGACATTGGTATCCAGAATTTAGAGTGAGTATCCGACATTTATCCTTACAACTTAATTTTTACATTGACTCTCACAAATACTTTGTAATTCTAACAGTGGCCACACAATCCGCTTTACTTTATGGAATCAAGACGGTCACAATTTTAGGAAAATAGAATACGAAAAAGCAGAAAAACCAGCAATCATAGCAGTCAGCTCATGCTTGGTAAAAAACTATGGAGGTAAACTTATTACTTTATACTTATAATTCAGCCTTTTAACTTTATTGCTTAACATCTACCTAAAATAACACAGGGCTACAGCTTTCACCCACAGCTGCAACGGCTTACTATTTCAATCCAGACATACCCGAATGCCATGAAATCCGCAGTGTGTAAGTAAACAAATTGCCAAAGTAATATTACACTTTAAATTTTAAAAGAAACTAAACTGACATCAATCAATGATACAGGTATGAACAGTTCATTGACCCACCCATAATACTCAATATCCAGCATCAAAGATGTGCAGACCCGCTTCAAGAAAAGTACAGAAACCGTGTGACCCTAGCAGATTTGGCTAAAGAAAATCCGCAAAACCAACAGGTAATCAACAACTGCAATACAACCATAATCAAATTAAAATCTAATACACAGTTTAAATTTTAATACAACAGAATGTACGGTTTACTGTCGTCGCTACAATTGACAAAATCGATACAAAAAGGCCATGGTTTTTCAAGAAATGCCATGACTGTAAATACAAAATCTCTGAACGCTTTCCGCACACCCATTGCAAGCAGCCAACCACTGAAAGGTACATAATTTACAGGTAAACTACAATATTCTAACATTCCTATACCAATATACATAAGCCACTTTTTATAACAAATAACTATCTTTACTAAAAACCATCCTATATATTTTTTACATAGCTATTCGTTCAGAGTTCAATTGTCCGATGGCACTACGAATGCAACAATGACATGTTTTAGCGATGAAGCAAACTCGATGGTAAAAGATTGCAAAGAATTGCTGCAAACCATACCTAACCAAAGCTCCTATGAGTACCCACCAGAACTGCTTTCTCTACAAGGAAAAAAAAAGATTTTTCAGCTCCACTTTGACCCAGATAGTACAAAGGAAAACCAACTTTTCATTCTCGATACATGTTGGGACGATACACCATTGATAACATCAGGAGTTGCTACCGCTGCCGAAAGTAGCACATATTCTTCCAAAATAAACACAGCACAGCCAATGGATACCCCAACAAACACTACCATTGCACAAACCAAAGCAAGTGGAACGGTTGAAGGCAAACAAACTCATACCACACCACCAACGGAACAAGCCCATTTACCTGAAACATCAAAACCCGCAAACAAACCTACCAAAAAAACTACTAGGAGATCCCTTTTCGCAGAAGAAAAAGATGCAGGCACAACAGCATCTCTCAAAAAATCCAAAAAAGAAAACTAATCGGTGCAAACTTGCAGGCCACAAATGCAAAAGAAAATCGCCGATCATCTGTGTATGATAATCTATGTAGGTACGCACTACTCACGTGCACTTTAAAGACAATAACTTATGTAAATATCTATGACTACTACTTAGCACCAATCATCTAGGCAAAGCTCTAATGTAGAACAGTTAAGTGATTTTGTATTTTGTGCAACGCCTATATAGGCCTAACTTTAACATTAAATAGATAGTAAGCTTGGTGTTTGGTGCAACAACTACCTTCCTAATCAGTTATATCACTATTCTAACATGAGTCACATTAGACATATATCAGGAAAAACAAAAACATAACTAGGTTACACCAGTTGCAAACATAGACCACATCAAAAATGAAAAAACAGAAACAACTTAAAGTAGATAATAAAACTTAGATTTATACATAAACCCTAAAAAGGTTAATCCATACATAGAGGTATATGCAGTACCTCCCCAAAATTTGCCCAAAGGCTTACACATACCTAAAACATAAACATTCCAACAAAAGACACTAAAAACAAACAACCTAATCATGAAGATCCATAACATTGATGTGATGATCCTTCTCCGCCCTTCCTTCTCTGGCTAAATCAAGCACAGCAACCAAACCAGCTAACATCCTGGCCTCTCTATCCGCCGTCTCATCCATGGACTCAATCACATCTCCAGCCACTTCATGAAATGGACTCAAAGTCTTTGTTTCATCAGTCAACAGTTGACGGTTCTCAGCAGTGGTGCGAAGCTCATCACATAATTCCCCAATACGTTGAATAAATAGTTCAAGCTCAGCCCTCTCCTGACCAAAGAAAAACCTGAAACAGTCTTGAAGTTGATCCGACCCACAAGCCTCCTTAAGCTGTTCGATGTGTGGAAGAGACGCCATTCTTTGATTGAGATCTAAGGTAGTTGAGAAAATGCTTCTAAGTTATAATAATAGATGGGGAAATGTGATAAAGAGTATGTTGATTATATAGGCGGAGGAGAAAAATACCTACAAGCAAACTGGAACAGTACCACTTTGAGTTCAACTTGCCATGCAATAAATGCAATGCAATACAAACCACCATAACTATTAGATAAACCGAACTGGAACAGTACCTCTTTCAGTTCCACTTCCCATGCAATAGATGCAATGGAATACAAAGAAAAATAGCTATTAAACTCACTTCTATTAACCCCGAGAACATCTCATAAAAAAAACAACATCCTAAAACAAAAGACTACTGTGCGACAAACACGGTAAAAAAACAATGAATAAAACAACACTGTAAATCGTCAAATTTTTGTTCTTTATTCTTAAATAAGTTTAATTAACATAAACTTCGCGCTTATATTGTATCAATAAATTTATAAATATTATATTAACAGAAATACACAACTAAATAGTCATATTGTCACATCAAAACACCTCTGTGAATCTCATTTCAAACAAGTAAGGTTTATTTTCATTACTTTTGACCCGTTCAAAACCTCGGCCAAAAAAAAAGGCATGCCCGCAACGCGGCAATCGTCGCCATTCTCGTAGTTTCCTAAATACAAAACACAGTTTTCCCATATTTTATGTTATACTATACGATCTTCTATTTCTCTCCATAATATTCTCCTTAAAACACACAAGTTATTATAAGGCTTAAGAATGAGAGAAACAAGAAGAGTATTGGTGATTTTGGGTCTCATATTACACGAAGCACACAAGGGATTAGAAGGAGATTTTGGTTTGGTGATTATACAAAGTATTTGAGGTGTGATCGATTGAAGGTTTTTTTGGTTTTGTTCCATTTGCTTGCTGCCACGTCTAGGTAATCAAGAACGCCTCATTCTCGTCTTATAAACATCTTTTAAACATGTTATGATCGGATTATAATCACTTAATGACATACCATAAGTACATGAAATTTAGCGAGGGGATTAATCCCATAGAACCCTAATCGGTATTCAATAAAATCGGCCCTATTCTTTTGTAATGTTCACGACTTGTTATCATGGTCTTCTAATCAGTATTAAACCCTAAAATCAAGGTACAATTAATGGTAATAAAAGCCTGAAACCCTAGGAATTAATTGTGAGTCGAATTAGGGTTTATGTTGTTGTTTTGATCGGGACAGAATTGTTAGTCGAATATGTGTGCATCATACAACGAGTTTTGTAAATGTTTAATTCTGGATTTTTGCTCTAAAACTCAGTTTAGGGTCTTAGTAAAGTATTCCAATTGGTTTGGAAGGATTTGAGTTTGATTTGGTCGTATTTTTGAATTTATTGTGATGATACGTCAAAACTGTGTTGGCAGAATTTTATTTCAGTCGTGGTTTATGATTTTTCATTTTCAAACCGTATCAAATACTTCACATGTGTACTACTTCCTGGAATTTTTGTAGAATTTTCTGGAGTCGTTTGGTTAGGTTGTTAATTACATACTTTTGAAGTGTATCTGCAGATCCGAATCTGGACATCTTAGCATAAACAATTTTTGAAAGGGGGTATCCACTTAATAATAAAATCTGTAAAAATTCAATTAGACTCTTAAGACATATGGACTCCTGTGAGAATTTTTTTGATTTTTAGTTTGGGATTCTGATATGTTTTTAAAATTTGTTTAGTAGGATTAATTTTGTTATAAAACCAGTTAATGTGTATGCATGTGTTACATAAGTATTAAATGTGTCACTTTGATGTTTGGTGCCCTAATACATGTTCTTATGTCGGACGTGTCTTTTTAATATCGTGTTGACTTGTGTGTCGGTACGATTAACTTAATTGATAATCCTGAACCCTAAACCTACTTTAACTAAATTGAGAAGTCGTGTTAAAACTTACTTAATATGGAAAGTTACAAATTCGGGAAACTTACTAAATATTGAAAGTTACTAATTCGGGAAAATTTACCAAATATGAAAAGTTACTAATTATGGAAAGTTACTTAATCTGGAAGGTTACTAAATACGGAAACCTACTAAAATGGCAAGTTACTAAAAATGGAAAGTTTCTAAAAATAGAAAGAAACCTTAAATGGGAAACCTGAATAACAATAATCAGTAAACTTGTAAAATGAGCTTATAAGTAATACGTGATCATTAATTTGTATAGGTTCGGTGAAGAAGGAGTGATTCCCTGTTTTAGTGTACTTTCTAACCTTTCTTATAAGGTTTCTCATGTTCCTTTCACATCTTTTGATTGCTTAGCTTCTGATTTTGATGCCTTTGCTATGAGCCTTTCTGTTTATGACACTATGATATAAGCCTTTGATATGAGCCTTTGCTATGCACCCTCTGATATGAACCTATGATTATGATATTTCTGATGACCTTAGATTCTGTGTCATTACTATGGCATTCTGTTTGACCTTCAGTTTGATACCCGAGCTTTCACTAGTCATGGGGGTTCCATGACCATGTCATTGATGCATCAATGGCATGACTCTAGGGTGGTCGAGTGATGTTCCATCCCATCCCTTTTATGTTATATGTTTATGAGCTCAAGGATATATGTTTGGCCACTATGATTTTTGCAGGGGCGTATGGATGCATCCTAGATATGATCTGTTATGTTAATATGATATATTTCTGGTGATTGGTACTGTGTGCAATACATGCCCTTCACAATTCTGGGAGCTGATCACTCCATTATGTTACTTATGATTACTTATGAAGATTTTGATATGATGTTATGATATGATATGTTTCTGGGCTCGTGGTAGATTTCTGACAACCTTTACACCTTTGATACATTTTGATATACCTTATGTTATTCCCCAATGCACCATATTCTGTTTTCTCATTTCAGTTTCATTACTTTGCTTTGTATATCTGTTCACTGAGCTTTTTAAGCTCAGCCTCATTTCTTTTCTCCGTGGCAGGTTATTTAGCTAGGAGCTGGGGCTATCTTTTGGGATGAGAGTAGGAGCTGAGTGCAGACTTACCCTAGACATCTTAGCTTTGATACCATGTTATTTCATTGTTTTGACACTCAAATTATAATGTTTCCTTCATTTGGATTTCTTGTGGAACTTATGTATTTCCTTTAAGTCATGTTGACTTACATTTTGGTATTTATGATTAGACTTCCGCTTGCGTTATTATTATGTATGTTCTGATATGCCACCATAATATGATACTTCTACCCTTGTCGGGTTGGGGTGTTACAATGCATCACTTATCAAAAGTGCAAACTAGACTTAGCAGCCTATCCTGGTCTTTTACAGCCATTACCTATTCCTAACAGGATTTGGGAAAGCATCTCTATGGACTTTATTGAAGGCCTTCCAAAATACCATGGTTACAATGTCATATTTGTGGTAGTTGACAGGCTCACCAAATATGCTCATTTCATGCCTTTGACCCATCCATTCTCATCCAGTTAAGTAGCACAGTTGTTCCCAGATACAGTATACAAGCTACATGGTCTGCCACTCACTATTGTATCAGATAGGGACAAGATATTCTTAAGCAACTTTTGGAAAGAGTTGTTCAAATTGTTGCAAGTTAAGTTGCTCAAGTCTACATCCTATCACCCACAAACTGATGGCCAGACAGAAGTGGTGAATAGGTGCTTGGAAGGATACCTCAGATGTATGACTGGGGAGAAACCTAAAGAGTGGGCTAAGTGGTTATCATTAGCTGAATTATGGTAAAACTCCAACTTCCACACTTCCAATCTTACAACACCATCTGAGGCAGTCTATGGGCAAAGTCCACTAGTTCATGTGCCATACTTGGGTGGACTAAGCAAGGAGGATGCAGTGGATAGGACACTTTTGGCAACAGAACAAGCAATTGTAGTGTTGAAATTTCAATTTGCAAGGTCACAAAACAGAATGAAGCAACAAGTTGATAAGAAAAGGTCTGAAAGAATGTTTGTAGTTGGTGATTGGGTTTTCCTTAAATTGCAGCCTCACAGGCAAGTCTCCATTAGACAAGGGAAGTAAAACAAGTTTTCTCCTAAGAGTTTTGGACATTTTCAAGTGGTTGAAAGGATTGGACAAGTGGCTTATAGACTGGAATTGCCTACTTGTGCTCAGATCCACAATGTGTTCCATGTCTCTCAATTAAAGCTTTACAAAGGTACTCCACAACCCTCACAAGTAGCAAGGTTGCCCAGTTGTGAATAGGATGGGTTGATTGAGGTGCATTCTATAGCTATTTTGGACAGGAAGATGCTTAAAAAGAAGAATGTAGTTGTGGTGTATGGTCTAGCGCAATGGGCTAATGGCACAACAGAGGATGCTACTTGGGAACCATTTGCAGAATTATTTGATAAGTTCTCTGAGTTTGCTGCACAAGCTTGAGGACAAGCTTGTTTTTAAGAAGGGTGGATTGATAGAAGTTGTTAGTAGCTAGTGTTGGCACGTGAGGGGCACGGGGGGAATTTTCATTCCACACGTGAGGTGCACGTGACAGTCTCCGCACAAGCTAACTAATAGAATTTGGCACCATTTTTATAGTTTAAATAGTCGATCTTCTCATTTACATTTCTGAGCTTTTAGTAATCATTTTCTCTCAATCTCTCTTGTAACCAATTGTAACAAACACATTCATAATCAAAGAAGCTTTCGATTATCAATTCTTCTCATTTGATTGTCCAAGTTATTTTAACCATTATCGAATCTTTGTTGATTCCTAGTGGCATCTATCTTGGCGCCATCCAAAAGTAGATTTTATGTTTGGCAAAATAACTGTGTTGTTGGAACTGGAGATTGTACTGGAGATAATGTTAGATATAAAGATTATAAAAAAGATATTATTTTTATAAACTACATAAAGTAATATTTAATTTTCAAATATTATGAAAGATTATTATTTTTATAATCTCTTATAAAAACTTGTTAATTAGCTTATTTTTTTTAAAAAATAATCTAATATCATGTGACGTCGTTCAAGAATTATTAATGGGCTTAAAATAAGAAAACAAAAAAACAATCAGATTGCCTCCAAAACGACCCTTCATTTCTTGTCCTGTGCCTTTTGATTTCTCTCCTGGAAGTGTAGTACGTATTATTCTTTTTTATCTTAAAAACTTAATCTTACAGTACTAGTGGTAGTCTTTACTCTTTACCTTACATTTGTTTGTTGGCACTTAAAATGCTTTATTCTTTTATGAAGACCAAGTGTTTGATAAAATTCCCCAGTGAGGATCTTACATTTTTATCTCGGTTTTCAATTTACACAATTTTTTTTTACCGTTTTATGTTAACAAAATGTGTGTAGATGATTCTAGGGTTTTAGATTTTATGGTATTTTCTAACTCTAGATATAATTATTTTGGCCATGGTATTAAATTTGAGGTATGAAGCTTAATTCCTAAAGTTATAAGGCTTTGTGTTGACCAATTTATTTTCAGTTGTCTATGACCCAGTTAGACATATAACATCTTACTCAGTAAGAGGTGGGGACTTGTCTTAGTGCCTCTTACTCGATAAGAGATTGAAGACTCGTCTTAAACTCTTAATATAATATATATTTGATGGTTTATTAACTATGTTATATTTATGATAAAAAGTCTTAGTTTCATATTTACGTAAGTTACTTAAATAAATTGCAGAAACGAGCATATAAAATCATTCGGACGATTATAAAAAAAAAACAACATTATTTCGTTCAGATTTAGACTTTCTAGCCACCTCTTACCGGTAAGATGTGGTAGACAGATTCAGATCTAAAACATCTTAATGAAACAAACACACCCTTAGTTTATTCTTTTATGGCGCGGAAAATTGTTAAAATAGAAGAAAGATAGTTTGATTGGCGATTTGAGGTTGCCACCTCTTAGAATATTTTCTGGCTCCACCTTTAATGTTGTTATTGTATTTTAAAATATGAACAATCAAATGATCATATACATACACTTTGTCGGCCTTTGGATTATGGATATTTGTATATGTTAAAGGAAATAGGTTATATTTGGTACGTGCTCATTTGATCATCTTTCTTATGGTATGTGTATGATGTCTAAATGACTTTGTTTGAAAGAAGTTTGTAATTAGTCAACATTTGTTTCTCGGCCACGGGGCAACTCTTTAATAGTAATTGTTGAATTTTGGGAGATCTCTGTTGTTTAATAACATGGGCTGACTGATTTTAGTATCTTCAATTCTTTGCTCAATGAGGCTTCTAAGTTGGGTGTGCCTACATTATACATAGAACTTGTTTTCATAACTTGAACCCCTGACATTTGGTCACACATGGTTAAGTGGTTAACCACATGTATTGTTCTAGCACCTGTAGGGTCTTTTAACTCTGTTTTACGCTAACTATGTTCTCTCTTCACGCTTTGCCTTCAAATATATCAAATCACTCGTCTTTTAGAAAGTATAATTTGGTAACAACTATTTTGGCCCATTGAAATATGTTGTCAAGGATAAGCATGATATTTAACAAAATATTTTGGACTCGTGTTTGTGTACAAATATGGCATCTGAATGTCATTTTATCAATAATTTGTTGATCTATTATTTCAATCGATATATACTTATAGCTCATACATGTCTTATTTTTAGTATGATGGAACCCGTTTATGAGACAAATGAAGTACCCTTATCTGCTACAGAAGATTTTATCAGCGGCATGCCAGAGAATGTGATAACGGATATTCTGGATCGTTTGCCAATACAAAATGCTGTGGGGACTAGTATCTTATCAAGAAATTGGAGGTTTAAGTGGAATATGCTAACTGAACTCAAATTTGATGTGGAGTTTGCTAAGTATATAGTAGGACCAGAAGACAGAAATTGGTATGATGAGAGTATAATAAGTAGACTTCTCCTTAGTCTTAAGGGTCCCATAACAAAGTTTGTCCTCTATATACCAATTAATAAGATATTTGATGTTAAGAATGTCAGTCATTGGATTATGTTTTTGTCTAGACAAGGAATTAAGGAGTTCACTCTTATAAACATGAATCCAATACCACTTAAGTTGCCTACACATCTTTTCTCCTGTGTAGACTTGAAACTTTTGAAGCTTCGTAACTGTGTTTTCCATCCTGTACCAAGTTTTCATGGTTTTACATATCTATGGAGCTTAGAATTGAATTGTGTAATATTTGAATGTTACACTTTAGGGAAACTTATCACTTACTGCCCCTTACTTAGGATTCTGCGTTACGATCTTCCTGGCAAATGGGACCCTGTCATTCTCTGTCCCTTACTTGAGAATCTGTGTAACGGTCTTTCTAGCAAAGTAAAATCAGCTGAGATCAAGAAACTTAAAAATCTGAGTTTTTTCTTTCCCATTAAGCAAGCTTGACACTGGGTCAATCTCAACTTCCACTATCTTCCAGCTTGTGGGCTTTTTCTCAAAACTTCGTAATCTTAAACTGGATTTTCAAACATGCAAGGTAAGAATAAGTTGGGTGTTTGAAACTTGCTTGTAAAATTTACCTTAACTAGGCTTTATGAGTTTTCAACGATATAAACTCTTCAACTATCTTTTTACCACTTTTCTTACAGTTGGCAAAAACTGGTACTGGAAAGGGTGTGCCTACAGTTTTCTTCTGCCTCAAGACTCTAGAATTAAACTCGATTGACTTTCGCAATGATGTTATGGTATCATTTGTTTTTGAAATGATTTGTGGCTGTCCGAATATGAAGACCCTTAGAATCATGGTTAGTTTAAAACATACATATCATATCGCTCATCTTGATATCTTACAGTTGTGCATCTGAATACCAAATGATCTTGCAGGCTACTGACAATTATGATGTCCCAACACATGTACTTAGTTCTTCAGACGTAGGCGACAAAACAATGGGACAGCTGCAGCTACGGATAGTGAGTTTTACGTATCGTGGAGGTTCAAATAATGAAATATGTTTGATAAAGTCTTTACTTGCTTCTTCCCCTTTGCTGAAGAAGATTTCTATTTGGTTCAACTCACCCTTAATTGCTGCTTGTGCCGATGTAAGGTTTAACCTTGCTAAGAAGCTTTTGAAGCTCCATCGAGCCTCTCCCATTGCCGAAATAGATCTCTTCTAGTTTTAGTAGTTATATATTTCTGTTTTGTGTAACTGGTATAAATTATGGTTATTTGTGGCTTCAACCGCACTCTTAGATATCTAATCTAGGCCTTGTCCTTTGAACATGAAGAATTGAAGATGTTACATGTAATGTCTTTTCCTAAATTTTTGTGAATTATGTCGATCTTTTATGGGATTGTTTTTCCGTCTTTTCGTTTCTCTTGTCCGTTGATTTTCAGTTTGTACTTTCACTTGTGTTCGTGTTATATGATATGCTTTTTGCTAATCTTGTGAATATGAGCTCCAGTTGAGATATTTTGTCTTGAGAGCTCACGGTGAGGTTGGCTGTTAGCCTTGCGCCATCCCACCAGCCAACAACAATGCCGCCACAACCATACACCGGTTGGGTTGTTAGCCTCTCAAGCCACCACCATTGGCCCACACGGTGGGATTTCTTCCCTCCCCCCCTTTTTTTTTTTTTTTTGGTCTTATATTAGTGTTTTAATGGGTTATGTGTGGACGCACCACTTTTACTTGTGGCACCACTTTTATTCAAGGGAAGGATGTGGTGTGATATATTATGGTGTTATAGTATAATGTGCTGAGGTGACACTACTTTGCCATCACTCAACCCAATGGCACCAACCTCAACTTGTGCTCTAAAGCATTGGTTTTGTAGCTTTCCCTGTTTGCGCCACATTTGGTTTTGGATGAAAGAACTAAAAATGAGAATATATTCAAAATGTTGAATCGAGTTTATTGATGAATACAATACTTCGAAGTAAGTATATTTTTTGGTATGTATATTGAACATATCAACAGAATGTTTATATTCATATTCTGATTTAAGACGAAATTATAATTTATCATTCCATTGTCATATTTAACCTGAAGCTGGTTAATTGATTTATTAAGGAATTATTATTTTTAGAGTGCTATTGCATTTTTTGTTTGAATAAATTATGCAAATCTATACACTATTTATCCAAATTTTTCGTTAATTACTCTTAAATTTAAACTATGTTTCAAGTTAGAGCATCAAAAGTAGTGGTAAATAGAGTTGTTGAGAGTGATTATACTGAGTGGTAGATGACACATGGTGATGAGGTATGTCCTCCTCCGGATACTCTGGAGGAGATAATCACAATTAATTCCAACTGTTTCTAAGACAAAACCACTCCATGATGAGGCCTTGTCTGCTCAAGAGATCAATGTCTACTCAGGAGAGCATTATCTGCTCAGGAGATCAATGTCTGCTCAGGAGAGCTGTCTGCTAAGGAGATCAATGTCTGCTCAAGAGAGTATTATCTGCCCAGGAGAATTGTCTGCTCAAGAGAGATGTCTGCTTAGGAGAGTTGTCTGCTAAGGAGAGCAATGCCTGCTCAGGAAGCATAATGACGGAGCAGTGCCTGTATCAGAGCTAGTACACTGGCCACTAGAGCTAGTACACTGGCAACTGACATATGTAGTACGATGACATACGAATAGCACAGACGCTTGGTCCACAAACTAACATGTAGACAACTTTGACCCCGAATACCAAGCCTGGTGCTTATCAGCGCTTTATGTGCTGCACCTAGAAGACAACTTAGCTTCCACAAAGGGTTTTGTCATGGAGCTAATCACAGGTAGTATAAAAGGAACTATTCACACACATGAACAGGGGGCTGGACACACACACACACTCCGATACAGACTTCTCTCTACCCTTATTCCTCTTTACTTATTACTTATCACTCACTTATACCAAGTACTTACTCTCACGCCGGAGCTTGGTCTCGGACTAAAAACCCGGGGCGAGCTAACGGTGTTCTTTCTTATTTCAACCTGCAAGATGAGGGAGCTACCGCGGAGTCTCCTAAAGCTTAGGGTTGAAGAGCATCTACGGAATTTTGCTCAAACATTGGCGCCATCCGTGGGACCCTTATACCAATCTACTAAGTTCTAAGCAATGAACGGTTGTATTAGGGATTCTCATCCGGAGGAAGGTAAAAACTTGAACACTGGGATACAAGGGACTGGGAGGACTTCTATGGGAAGACCCTCTGTCTCCTCCGGACTAGTTCATGAAGGACCTTCTTCGACATTCGTGAAGCAAAACATTGAGGTGTTAAGGACCGTGATCAAAGAACTTGACAATAAGGGCAAGGAGAAAGAAACTCCCCGTAGACACTCGTGCGGAGGATCATGAGGTGCTGGACCGGAGGAGTCTCAGGAAAGCCCATCAGTGGAGGTCAGAGGATACTCCTCTGATGGATCAAGGCCATGCGAAGTGCCATTCTTCCGGTACCCACTCGTTCTATCTCATATATCAGTTGCAGATACTTGTAAGTGCTTAAACTCTTTGTTTTTACGCGTTCTAAAGTTTCCATGTGAAGTTTAAAAGCACATAAGTAAATCTGTTGGTAGCACAACTGTCAATCTTGCCTTAGCCTCTTTGCGAACGATGCATATTACCATATCTAGAGTATATATCCGGGCCTCATGCCTAAAACACACGTCGTGCATGAAGGAGCACCCTGTTAGGCTTTCTAGGAGCATGTATAGTTTACACCAATTTCCGTAGGAGCATCTCCTCCTACTAGTCACTAGGCTTGACTTAAACTATAAGCTTGTACCATGATCTACAGTTTAAATATAAATGTTCTTGTGAAAATGATTCACATATGGGCGGTCGAATACCTACCTTTAGGAGTATGATCAGTAAAGAGCTAGTATGCAAAGGCATAAGAGTATTCACTTAACACTCTGTTACGCGATAGCCCTCCGAGCCAGCACCTCTTCAGAACCATGCTCTAGTCATTGACGTATGAATGTCTTATCCCACCATCTGGGAGAGAGCTCATAATTGCTTGTAGAAGCTCTAGCACATGAATGTTAGAACCTTAGCTTTAGGCTAATGAATAACTATATGTATCGGATCTGGAGGAATTATATTTCTTTATTCTTCGAAAACTCCGACCCTCAGCTCCATAGCTTTCCCCATGGTGTAATTTTGAGTCATGACTAATAGCTCTAATCTCATGAGCATGCTCGGTCATGAGCTCATCAGGAACGATATGAGCAGATTCATCCTTCGGGTGGAATGAATGAGAACTACATGCTTCCTTCGTCGGAGTAGCCCTGCTACAACCTGAAGCATCAGAACCTTCCAGAAGAGGAGATAGAGGCTATTCGCTTCTTTTCTGAGTTGGGATCTCCGTTTATGCCCCGGCTGAGGACTATTGCCTTTATATCATAAATAATGGGAGGAAGCGCAGTCTCTGGAACATCCTCTGTTTGAGTTGTGTGGTTGAACTTGTTATCACGAAACAATCAACTAACGTCGGATGGCTTGCTACCTCCGTACGAAAAGGGTAACTCCTACTAATGTATTCCCCATGGTGAAACTGTACCTTCGGTGGTTAGGCTAAGCAACCTTTGCTAATTGACTCCGCAGCGAAAGGCCAGGAACACCCACCTTTCCTTTCGAGCGTATAGGCTACCAGATGACTAGCTACATCGGTAGCGGAATGTACACACACTATAACTAGATTCCTGAGTTGGCAAGTTAAGCAACTCAAAGGACTAAGGTCCAGGATACATCGCGAGCAGGCAGTGCTCGTGAAGGGCTTGCACCTCGAGGCTTAGTAATAACAAAAACATGTGGTTTAGTACTATATGGAAGGACGCTTCCATAGAGGGACGCCTCCTAAACATCCTAAGGATGAAACACCTTGAGTTATTTTGTGCACTTGTGATGATCGATATAAATGATTGACATCCAGAGTGATGGTGCAATCTTTGATTGGGCTAAAATTCCAACTAGCTGAAAGCCTCTCGTGGAGTGGTTGAACAACCCCTCTGGAGTGATGGTAAAATAATTAGTGGAACAATTAGTAACTAGCTCATAATCTCCTCCGGAGTAGAGGAACAATGTCTCCTTCGGAGTGATGGTATAGTCTTTGGTTGAATAACCTATCTGGTCTACTCATGGTCTCCTCCGGAGTTAAAGAAAAATGTCTCCTCCGGAGTGAGGGAATAAACTTTGGTTAAAAGACATGTCAAGATGGATCATAGTCTCCTCCGGAGTTGAAGAACAATGTCTCATTCAGAATGATGGAATCAACTTTGGTTGAGCGACAAGAAAAGTCAGCCTATAGTCTCCTCCTGAGCAGAGAAACTATATCTCTTCCGGAATGATGGAATAATCTTTGGTTGAGCGACATGCCAAGTCAGCTAATAGTCCCCTCCGGAGTAGAGGAACAATATCTTCTTCGGAGTGATGGTACAACCTTTGCTTGAGCAACCTCTACTTAGCTCTAATAATTTCTCTCCAGTAAGTAGATACACCGGATGGAGAAGGTAGCACGAGGATATCGATCCAAGTGTTGCAGATATTAAAAGCACCCACATAAGGTGCTACATCGGTATGCGCTGCAAATAAGCAGACGCTATACCAGTATGGAAAAGTAACGTAAATATGTTGATCTAAGTGTTGTGTTCGAACATTGGAACAAATGTATGTGGTATCATAACTTTACAAAATACGACTGTGGTTAGTGCACATCAGCATATACTGGTTTAGTACATGCGATGTTTGGCACACAAACTGGTTCAATGCATGGGGTAACTCACACGAACACCGAACCAGCCATTGCATCAGTAGTCACTGGGTAAAACAATCTGGGCATTGCATCGGTATTTATTGTAGTATGCATTAATCTAAGTAGTAGCTTCATAATGACTAGCACTACACAAAATAAACTAAGGTACCAGTAGGGAAGCATGAGGGCTTAGGATAGGGGTATGACTCGGGGTCCGTCAGAACACTTCACGATCAGACCTACTTAAGCTTGGAGCAACCTTGAAAGGTCCTCTGGCAACCGCGTACCTCTTAGAAAAAAAGTGAAAAATTAGAAACTAAACTACTTATTGTAAAGCACTACTTATTATAAACTGGAACGTCAAACTCCCGAGAGAGCTCTTGGATCGGAAAGTTGTTTCTTCTTTATGTCTGCCGGTGTAGGTACTCGATCAATGATAGCCTTGCATACCTTGGGATCCTTAAAGAGTTCTTTATTCAAAAACCCAAGGTTTAGAACACGAACTTCATCCCACTCTTCCCTTGTATTTGGGTGGATTACTTCTTGGACCTTCATCATAAGGATATGACATGTAGTGGGACCAGGAGCGGTGTGAAGAATTTCCTTGTGAATTGTGTCTCTAGTGGTATCGCTTACTCCGGCATGATAATAAAACCCAGCATCCTCATTCTCATCCTTGTCGTTGAGATCATCTTCATCTGACCCAACACCATCAAGGTCTTCATCGGTGTCATGCTGATGAAAGTTCTAATAACAAAGTTCTAATATCAAAATTATTCGTTTAATAATATCTTGCATCATTTTGTAACTCGGGAATGATAGTTGCAACATAATACCATACCACCCGTCAAAAAGTAGCAAATAGCTCAGCAAATGAGACATTATTTTTACCTTATAGTAATAATAATACTTTGACAAATAAAAGGTGGGAAGGACCTCCGTTGGAGACCTCCATATGAAATCGGTACAAACAAGCATCTCCGGATAAGACACCTCCGGATGAGACACCACTGATTGAACACTCTTCAAAGAATAAGAGTGGAATACCTCCGATGGAGACCACCTCCGGACGAGTCACAAACACCGATCGAGACCTTGGTGTGACCTCTGAAGGAAACTACCGGACGAGACAAGCTCTCCCCACCACAAATCAAAACCTTTATTCGAGACCCTCTGGGAACAACCAACTATCTCCGATCGAGCACTAAATACCTCCGATCGAGGTTAAAAAGTCGCCTCCAATCAAGCACTAAAGACCTCCGATCGAGGTTAAGAAGTCACCTTCGATCGAGACACCTCCGATCGAAACACTATTACCCTACCTCTGATCGGAACAGACTAGTTAAGACCTCCGGTTGAGACCTCCGATGGAGACTCTCTCACTATGAAATAATAAGAGTGGTTTAGTTTTTACAACCTCTGTGGAAAACTAGAAGGGGGGTTGAATAGTTTTACCGTTTAAAATTAATTCGCTTTGTGACTTAACGTGATTTCAAAGTAAGTATGCACAAACAAACAATATAATATAAGTAAGTAAGGAAAGGAATGATCAAACCACACAACACGGATATTTATAGTGGTTCGGCTACAAGGACTCTCTTCCTTGCCCTACTCCACTCCTCGAGCCTCTAACTCGAGAGTTTTCCTTCACTAAGAAACAAGCTCTCTTCTAGGCGGAGAAAACCTTTATACGTCGCTTAATCTTTATCCGGTACTAAGCTAAACACCAGGTTCTTTACAAGGGTACAACCACTCCTGTTGGTTCTTTCACAAGGGTACAACCACCCCCGTTGGTTCTTTACAAGGGTACAACCACTCCCGACACTCTTTGTGTTTTAAGGACTAAAACACTAACCAAACTTTACTGAATGAATGATACAAACAATGAAGTGTGAACTAATACAAGATCACACAGACTCTATACTAAAGGATAATAACAGACTGTTAATCCTTATATGCTGTGATCTTCTTTGCTACAAAAGGAAAGATCAATGAAATGAATGAATGATATGGGTTAGTGATATGTAAATGAATGAGTATGTATTTAAGCTATATGAGTGATAAAATGACCAAATGATCAGCTTGCTATTTATAGGCAAAGCTGGTCAACAGCTGGCGGATCCGACGGATCCCAAAACTTGGATCCGTCTTTGTATGGATTTGGATCCGCCATGTCAGGCCAGCTAAGAGATCTTCAAATCTTTTCCAATCTTGCCATATCCTTCCATATCTTCAAATGTCAACTCTTTGGCTTGAAGATCTAAACAAAATATCACAAAATCTATCCAAGATTGTGTTCATGATGCATGCCATGATGTCATCCTAATATTTTAGAAATAAAGTTTCTATTTTAAGGAATAAACATGTAAATGTGTATATGTTATTCCTAGTAAACTTTGTAATGTGAAAATGTGTTTTTAAAAGACTTATCACTATAAATGTAAAAGACTTAATCTTATTTATGCTTTACTTAAAGATAAACTTTGTAATTGTCATTAACAAAACTAAGCAAAGATCGTAAAATATAAATAACGTTTTTAGGACGATATTTGTATTAACAATCTCTCCCTTTTTGTTGATGACAAAACATAACGTGTATTTTTAAGTAAAGAGCTTAAATAAAGGATGAGTCTTTTAAAAATATAGATTAAGTTAGTTGATGCAAGTTTTAAAATCTATTTTAAGCAAAAATGTATATACTGTGATGTTTCACAGTGATGCAAACTTAATCCTTTCTCCCCCTTTTTGTCGAAACAAAAAGAAGATATGCGTAGCGGAATGCGATTTTTAGAACTTTAAAGCTCCCCCTTGATTTATACTCCCCCTAAATGGAGTAACAAGGATATGATGTATGATGATGTATGATCCTACAAAACAAATGGTTAGACTATGATATGCTCCTCTTTGATGTATACTCCCCATTGCTAGAGTACCAACGTATACATTTCAAGAGTATGATATGATGTATGTTCCTACAAAACAAATGGTTAGACTATGATATGCTCCCCTTGATGTATACTCCCCATTTCTAGAGTACCAACGTATACATTTCAAGAGTGAAAAATGCTATAAAATGATGAGTTAGTATATGATATACTCCCCCTCGATCTATACTCCCCGTTGCTAGGGTACCAATGTATATGATTCAAGGTTGAGAAAAGCTACAAGATAAAGGTTAGTAATACTTCAACAAAGAAGAAAAATGCATATGTAATAGTCAACCAAACAAGAAAGGTCAACCCATTTGACTTTAAAAAGTCAAAATGAAGTGTCTGATCAAAATTTAGTACCTAATGTACATTTGATCAAAGCAATATATGAAGTTAAAACAACCATACTATGATGTTAGTAGTCTAAAATGAGATAATATGCTTAATGTTGATCACCCACAAGCATAAAAACATAACATTCACTACTTGGAAAAAATGATGTTACATTCAAACAAGGAAAATAAATCCTAAAAAGACAACTTCTAAAACAACATCCTAAAAAGTTCCTCTAAGAGGAAACTAAAAAGCTCCTATTGAGGAGGATGAGAGATTGCATTGAGACGCTCGAGAATGTGGTTCAATATGAACCTCATTTCATTTTGGAGCTCATGGACCAAAATGTTGGTCCTTTGGGCCAAGTGAGCGATTCTCTCGCAGTGCGAGCAATCATGACTTGAAAAACCGGGAGGAAGAGTAGTCTCATGGTTTTGTGGTGGTGGTGGTGGTGGTTGGTTGTTGGATGGTTGTTGTTGTTGGTTGGTTGGATGGTGGTGGAGTTGGGATGGAGTTCATCAAGATGGTTTGGAGATCTATTGCTTCATTAAGGCGGGAACCCACCATATTAGATATAGCATGGAGGTGGGTGAGTTCCTCATTGATCTCCTCTTGGGTTTGTGGCTCATTTATCCACATTGCTTCATCAATAGCAATTAGTGTGGATGTGGGTGAAAGAGGTTGTGTTTGAGGTTGAGGTGGTGGTGCATCACGGTATAAAGGACCGTGGATATCATGATAAAGCGGATGAAAAAGCATGGGTTCTTGACCTTCAAAGGTCATGGGTGGAGGATTGGTTGACCTTGGTGGAAGGTCTTCCAAGTCATCAAGGTATGGATGTGGTGATGTAGGTGGAGTCTTAAATAACTCCATTGGTTGGAGTTTGGGTGAGTTTGGGAGTGATGGTGACCTAACATGCTGTGATGGAGCGGGTGGTGGTGTGGTGGCAATTGGAGTAATGATTGGTGGTGGAGTATGGATAGCTATATTTGATGGTGTTGGAGTGGAGAGTGTTAGGAAATTTTCATTTGCTATGGGAGATGAGATATTAAGAGGGGGTGATTCCTCTGATGAGTTAGCTAAGTTTATGAAGCAACAAGGCTTGACACTAATACGAGCAGTTCTTTTTTGGGGTCTGCTAGTTGATGAGTTACTAGATTTTGTCATGGTTAAGAGATGATAATGTAGCTAAGAAGTACATGAGAGAGTTAGTAGTGATGGTTGTTGTGTGATTTGTGATGATCCTAAGGTACTAATTTATAGATAGAAGGTTTGTTGGTCTGTGTGTTTGGATTGGATGTAAATCTAATGGAGAATGTTGGTTCCTAATGATTTGGAACAAAAATTTAAGCTTGTCACATCTCAAGGTCAATCCATACATATGGAGTTGAGTGAAATGTGGGAGATTTGCAGTTAATGCAAAGAGAGAGTGGAAAATCTGTTGATAAGATGTTTCCACGGATTTGACGGATCCCAGAAAAGGGTTCCTTGCTTGTATTAGAAAGGTAACTCACATGAAAATTTTGAAAAATCAAATTTTGGTGGGAAATTTATTTCCAAGGTTCTAAGAGTTTTCTAAAGCATTCTAAGGAGTTTAAAGATCAGTAAAGTATTCCTAATAACTATAATCTAAAATCTAACTATCGGAATGAGTCGGGAATTTTTGAAACAAGTTACTGTAGGTACCTGCGGATCCAATCGACAACAAAGACGGATCCAAATTTTGGGATTCGTCAAATCCGCAGGTTCAGGATTGGCGGAGCCAAGGAATACACTAGGCGGATCCAAAATTTGGGATCCGCCAAATCCGCAATGAAAACTCAGTTTCTTAACAGAATGAATGTCATATTTCGCGTTTCTCGGTCAAAACCCGAAAAATCTCCTAAAACATATGTAATAGCTAATATGTAGTACAAATATGCTAAATATATGGATTCTAACACACGTATACACATGGATTAATCCGATATTAATTTCTTACCATAAGGGGAATTAAGCCAAACGGGGGCTTAATCTCGGAAAATTGATAACACCATGTGTTATCGACCTGCAATTTGAAGTTAGTTTACACACATACCAAGTACTACCATAATGTCTTAAGAAACATACATGTTTAACACATCATTGTCAAATAAAGTTTAAATCCAAACACTCCTCTCACTTGAACTTCTTGATCCAACGCCCCAAATTCTTCATCATTCCCTTTGTTTGACGATGCTCCTCGGATTCATTCGGGATTGGAGGAAGTTGACTCAAGTACTCGGGTGGTGAGATCCTAGAGTTAGGCAAACCATCATCTTCGCTCATTGATGATGATGATGATGATGATGATGTAAGAGGACGAGGACGTTTGCCTTTTGCAACCGCTACCCTATGATCGCTTAACGGAACAAAGGTGTGTGGAATCTCATCATAGTCGGGAACAAAGCCTAAAGCATTTCTAGGAATGGGTTCAAAGGCTCTATAGAGACGAGTCAAGAGCATCCCGTAGGGCATTGCGGTGGTACCTTGTACGGAAGCATGAGGGCTTAGGATAAGGGTATGACTCGGGGTCCGTCAGAACACTTCACGATCCGACCTACTTAAGCTTGGAGCAACCTTGAAAGGTCCTCTGGCAACCGTGTACCTCTTAGAAAAAAAGTGAAAAATTAGAAACTAAACTACTTATTGTAAAGCACTACTTATTATAAACTGGAACGTCAAACTCCCGAGAAAGCTCTTGGATCGGAAAGTTGTTTCTTCTTTATGTATGCCGGTGTAGGTACTCGATCAATGATAGCCTTGCATACCTTGGGATCCTTAAAGAGTTCTTTATTCAAAAACCCAAGGTTTAGAACACGAACTTCATCCCACTCTTCCCTTGTATTTGGGTGGATTACTTCTTGGACCTTCATCATAAGGATATGACATGTAGTGGGACCAGGAGCGGTGTGAAGAATTTCCTTGTGAATTGTGTCTCTAGTGGTATCGCTTACTCCGGCATGATAATAAAACCCAGCATCCTCATTCTCATCCTTGTCGTTGAGATCATCTTCATCTGACCCAACACCATCAAGGTCTTCATCGGTGTCATGCTGATGAAAGTTCTAATAACAAAGTTCTAATATCAAAATTATTCGTTTAATAATATCTTGCATCATTTTGTAACTCGGGAATGATAGTTGCAACATAATACCATACCACCCGTCAAAAAGTAGCAAATAGCTCAGCAAATGAGACATTATTTTTACCTTATAGTAATAATAATATTTGACAAATAAAAGGTGGGAAGGACCTCCGTTGGAGACCTCCATATGAAATCGGTACAAACAAGCATCTCCGGATAAGACACCTCCGGATGAGACACCACTGATTGAACACTCTTCAAAGAATAAGAGTGGAATACCTCCGATGGAGACCACCTCCGGACGAGTCACAAACACCGATCGAGACCTTGGTGTGACCTCTGAAGGAAACTACCGGACGAGACAAGCTCTCCCCACCACAAATCAAAACCTTTATTCGAGACCCTCTGGGAACAACCAACTATCTCCGATCGAGCACTAAATACCTCCGATCGAGGTTAAAAAGTCGCCTCCAATCAAGCACTAAAGACCTCCGATCGAGGTTAAGAAGTCACCTTCGATCGAGACACCTCCGATCGAAACACTATTACCCTACCTCTGATCGGAACAGACTAGTTAAGACCTCCGGTTGAGACCTCCGATGGAGACTCTCTCACTATGAAATAATAAGAGTGGTTTAGTTTTTACAACCTCTGTGGAAAACTAGAAGGGGGGTTGAATAGTTTTACCGTTTAAAATTAATTCGCTTTGTGACTTAACGTGATTTCAAAGTAAGTATGCACAAACAAACAATATAATATAAGTAAGTAAGGAAAGGAATGATCAAACCACACAACACGGATATTTATAGTGGTTCGGCTACAAGGACTCTCTTCCTTGCCCTACTCCACTCCTCGAGCCTCTAACTCGAGAGTTTTCCTTCACTAAGAAACAAGCTCTCTTCTAGGCGGAGAAAACCTTTATACGTCGCTTAATCTTTATCCGGTACTAAGCTAAACACCAGGTTCTTTACAAGGGTACAACCACTCCTGTTGGTTCTTTCACAAGGGTACAACCACCCCCGTTGGTTCTTTACAAGGGTACAACCACTCCCGACACTCTTTGTGTTTTAAGGACTAAAACACTAACCAAACTTTACTGAATGAATGATACAAACAATGAAGTGTGAACTAATACAAGATCACACAGACTCTATACTAAAGGATAATAACAGACTGTTAATCCTTATATGTTGTGATCTTCTTTGCTACAAAAGGAAAGATCAATGAAATGAATGAATGATATGGGTTAGTGATATGTAAATGAATGAGTATGTATTTAAGCTATATGAGTGATAAAATGACCAAATGATCAGCTTGCTATTTATAGGCAAAGCTGGTCAACAGCTGGCGGATCCGACGGATCCCAAAACTTGGATCCGTCTTTGTATGGATTTGGATCCGCCATGTCAGGCCAGCTAAGAGATCTTCAAATCTTTTCCAATCTTGCCATATCCTTCCATATCTTCAAATGTCAACTCTTTGGCTTGAAGATCTAAACAAAATATCACAAAATCTATCCAAGATTGTGTTCATGATGCATGCCATGATGTCATCCTAATATTTTAGAAATAAAGTTTCTATTTTAAGGAATAAACATGTAAATGTGTATATGTTATTCCTAGTAAACTTTGTAATGTGAAAATGTGTTTTTAAAAGACTTATCACTATAAATGTAAAAGACTTAATCTTATTTATGCTTTACTTAAAGATAAACTTTGTAATTGTCATTAACAAAACTAAGCAAAGATCGTAAAATATAAATAACGTTTTTAGGACGATATTTGTATTAACAATCTCCCCCTTTTTGTTGATGACAAAACATAACGTGTATTTTTAAGTAAAGAGCTTAAATAAAGGATGAGTCTTTTAAAAATATAGATTAAGTTAGTTGATGCAAGTTTTAAAATCTATTTTAAGCAAAAATGTATATACTGTGATGTTTCACAGTGATGCAAACTTAATCCTTTCTCCCCCTTTTTGTCGAAACAAAAAGAAGATATGCGTAGCGGAATGCGATTTTTAGAACTTTAAAGCTCCCCCTTGATTTATACTCCCCCTAAATGGAGTAACAAGGATATGATGTATGATGATGTATGATCCTACAAAACAAATGGTTAGACTATGATATGCTCCTCTTTGATGTATACTCCCCATTGCTAGAGTACCAACGTATACATTTCAAGAGTATGATATGATGTATGTTCCTACAAAACAAATGGTTAGACTATGATATGCTCCCCCTTGATGTATGCTCCCCATTTCTAGAGTACCAACGTATACATTTCAAGAGTGAAAAATGCTATAAAATGATGAGTTAGTATATGATATACTCCCCCTCGATCTATACTCCCCGTTGCTAGGGTACCAATGTATATGATTCAAGGTTGAGAAAAGCTACAAGATAAAGGTTAGTAATACTTCAACAAAGAAGAAAAATGCATATGTAATAGTCAACCAAACAAGAAAGGTCAACCCATTTGACTTTAAAAAGTCAAAATGAAGTGTCTGATCAAAATTTAGTATCTAATGTACATTTGATCAAAGCAATATATGAAGTTAAAACAACCATACTATGATGTTAGTAGTCTAAAATGAGATAATATGCTTAATGTTGATCACCCACAAGCATAAAAACATAACATTCATTACTTGGAAAAAATGATGTTACATTCAAACAAGGAAAATAAATCCTAAAAAGACAACTTCTAAAACAACATCCTAAAAAGTTCCTCTAAGAGGAAACTAAAAAGCTCCTATTGAGGAGGATGAGAGATTGCATTGAGACGCTCGAGAATGTGGTTCAATATGAACCTCATTTCATTTTGGAGCTCATGGACCAAAATGTTGGTCCTTTGGGCCAAGTGAGCGATTCTCTCGCAGTGCGAGCAATCATGACTTGAAAAACCGGGAGGAAGAGTAGTCTCATGGTTTTGTGGTGGTGGTGGTGGTGGTTGGTTGTTGGATGGTTGTTGTTGTTGTTGGTTGGATGGTGGTGGAGTTGGGATGGAGTTCATCAAGATGGTTTGGAGATCTATTGCTTCATTAAGGCGGGAACCCACCATATTAGATATAGCATGGAGGTGGGTGAGTTCCTCATTGATCTCCTCTTGGGTTTGTGGCTCATTTATCCACATTGCTTCATCAATAGCAATTAGTGTGGATGTGGGTGAAAGAGGTTGTGTTTGAGGTTGAGGTGGTGGTGCATCACGGTATAAAGGACCGTGGATATCATGATAAAGCGGATGAAAAAGCATGGGTTCTTGACCTTCAAAGGTCATGGGTGGAGGATTGGTTGACCTTGGTGGAAGGTCTTCCAAGTCATCAAGGTATGGATGTGGTGATGTAGGTTGGGTCTTAAATAACTCCATTGGTTGGAGTTTGGGTGAGTTTAGGAGTGATGGTGACCTAACATGCTGTGATGGAGCGGGTGGTGGTGTGGTGGCAATTGGAGTAATGATTGGTGGTGGAGTATGGATAGCTATATTTGATGGTGTTGGAGTGGAGAGTGTTAGGAAATTTTCATTTGCTATGGGAGATGAGATATTAAGAGGGGATGATTCCTCTGATGAGTTAGCTAAGTTTATGAAGCAACAAGGCTTGACACTAATACGAGCAGTTCTTTTTTGGGGTCTGCTAGTTGATGAGTTACTAGATTTTGTCATGGTTAAGAGATGATAATGTAGCTAAGAAGTACATGAGAGAGTTAGTAGTGATGGTTGTTGTGTGATTTGTGATGATCCTAAGGTACTAATTTATAGATAGAAGGTTTGTTGGTCTGTGTGTTTGGATTGGATGTAAATCTAATGGAGAATGTTGGTTCCTAATGATTTGGAACAAAAATTTAAGCTTGTCACATCTCAAGGTCAATCCATACATATGGAGTTGAGTGAAATGTGGGAGATTTGCAGTTAATGCAAAGAGAGAGTGGAAAATCTGTTGATAAGATGTTTCCACGGATTTGACGGATCCCAGAAAAGGGTTCCTTGCTTGTATTAGAAAGGTAACTCACATGAAAATTTTGAAAAATCAAATTTTGGTGGGAAATTTATTTCCAAGGTTCTAAGAGTTTTCTAAAGCATTCTAAGGAGTTTAAAGATCAGTAAAGTATTCCTAATAACTATAATCTAAAATCTAACTATCGGAATGAGTCGGGAATTTTTGAAACAAGTTACTGTAGGTACCTGCGGATCCAATCGACAACAAAGACGGATCCAAATTTTGGGATTCGTCAAATCCGCAGGTTCAGGATTGGCGGAGCCAAGGAATACACTAGGCGGATCCAAAATTTGGGATCCGCCAAATCCGCAATGAAAACTCAGTTTCTTAACAGAATGAATGTCATATTTCGCGTTTCTCGGTCAAAACCCGAAAAATCTCCTAAAACATATGTAATAGCTAATATGTAGTACAAATATGCTAAATATATGGATTCTAACACACGTATACACATGGATTAATCCGATATTAATTTCTTACCATAAGGGGAATTAAGCCAAACGGGGGCTTAATCTCGGAAAATTGATAACACCATGTGTTATCGACCTGCAATTTGAAGTTAGTTTACACACATACCAAGTACTACCATAATGTCTTAAGAAACATACATGTTTAACACATCATTTTCAAATAAAGTTTAAATCCAAACACTCCTCTCACTTGAACTTCTTGATCCAACGCCCCAAATTCTTCATCATTCCCTTTGTTTGATGATGCTCCTCGGATTCATTCTAGATTGGAGGAAGTTGACTCAAGTACTCGGGTGGTGAGATCCTAGAGTTAGGCAAACCATCATCTTCGCTCATTGATGATGATGATGATGATGTAAGAGGACGAGGACGTTTGCCTTTTGCAACCGCTACCCTATGATCGCTTAACGGAACAAAGGTGTGTGGAATCTCATCATAGTCGGGAACAAAGCCTAAAACATTTCTAGGAATAGGTTCAAGGCTCTATAGAGATGAGTCAAGAGCATCCCGTAGGGCATTGCGGTGGTACCTTGTACCAGAATATCGACCATTCGTTTGGCGATATAGTATGCAAGGTTGAAAGGTTGATGAGTTGACACACAATACATCATATAACAAAGACATGCGTTAATATGATCACGATTCTCAACGGTGCTTATGACATTTGCCCTTAGCACATCTTCTAGCTGTCTAAATTCGGGCCTAAGTTCATTGAGTTCCATGGCAAAAGGATCTCTAGCTACTTGACGACCTCGATGCAACCTCGTTTGGTTGTTCCTAGGTAAGAAGAGGTGCTCCCTAATGGTTTCTTTGTCGGTCAAAGGTGTGGCATATGGTGTCGTTCTATCAAGGTTGGACTCTAAGATTGTCAATGACCATTTATCCGAGTAGACACATGTTCCGTAATTAGGAACTCCTAAAACATCACCAAATTGATCTAAGGGAATGTTGAATAAGGTTTCATTGACTCTAAAGTGAATGCTCATGAGACCATTGTCACTTGAACTAAGACCTATGGTTGCATAGAACACGAGAATGAACCTAGGAATGATGGGCTCATCAATGTCTAAAAGACAATCGAAATGAATCGCGGCCAATTGCTCACGGAGATTGGTATCTTCATAGAATGAGGAGTCTACAACCCTACCCTCATGGACGTATCATTTTTCTAAGGCTTTGAATATATTGACTTGGGCTTCGGTGAGACCCTTGGTTTTGTGGTGTTTGGGAAGGTAATCGATGGTCTTTTTGTGATCGTAGTTGGTTGCGGGAGGCATAGTTATCCTAGACACAAAAAATATATAGTTTAGTTGAAATTATCAAAAATACGTATAAAGGTCTAGTGTGTGCCTATATGGGGACAATGTGGAGGTGTGGTTATCTCGACTCCTTTTGATGCATGAAAATTTTGTTTATGCAAATTTTATGATAAAACGAGAGATAACCCAAACGCTCCTACTTCAATGTAGCTTCATTTGAATGTACCCGAAAATACATATTAGTTATGTATTCCCTTTAGCATTCAAGAGACATTATGCAAGTGATGTTTAAAACATAACGTTTTTGTATTTGTATGAACAATGTTCAAAAACCGTTTTTCCTAGTCGTGAGAAGTTTTTAGCAAAAATTTCTCATGGGGTTTTTGATGAATAATGATAATGTACTACAAGATGCAATTCCTAACTATGAAAAACATGATTTGTTATGCAATTTGGTAAATATACTTCATGATTTTTCAAGAATTATGCATAAACCCCAAGTTTTGGTTTTGTGCATGAAATAGAAATCCTAGACGCAGATCAGGAATGCAAACATGATAAGGATACTTACAGTGATGTTTAGAGCTCAATTTGGTTGAAGAAGATAGCCTAATTTGTGAGTTTGGTGAATTATGGGTCGTATTCCAGTAGGTGATATGTTTTGGAGAGAGTGATGAATAGTACAGGAGTTTATTAAATATATAAAAACATGCTCACCAAGTGACGGATCCGGCGGATCCCAAACAAGGGTTCCGCCCTTGTTGTCGTTTGGATCCGCAGGATCAGAACACAAGTTTGGCTATTGCCGTGTTTGGTTATTCTAAGGTCCGAGTTAATGTTTAATCTACTCACTAGGTTTCATTAATCCTAAACCAAGTCTAAGATAGTTGAAAGGTTCTCTCTTGAGAGGTTTTGTGAGGATATCGCAATGTTGTCCTCTGAGGAAACTTTCTCAATTGAGATGTTTCCCTTCTGAACATTGTCACGAAGGAAGTGATGACGTATTTCTATGTGTTTGGTTCTAGCATGTTGGACTGGGTTTTTGCTAAGATCGATAGCTCCTTTGTTGTTACAAAGAATGGGAATGTCGTTGAGTACAATTCCATAGTCGACGAGAGCTTGTTTCATCCACAGTGCTTGTTGGCAAGCTTTTCCTGCTGACACATACTCGGCTTCAGTTGTTGATATGGCGAGGGCTGTTTGTTTCTTAGCAAACCATGCGGTGAGACAATGTCCTACAAAAGTACAAATACCGCTTGTACTTTTTCTATCAACATAATCACCAGCATGGTCTGAGTCGGCATACACTATGGTTTCTATTCCCGTTCCTTTGGGATACCATAATCCTAGATGTGTAGTGCCTTTTATGTACCTAAATATCCGTTTAACGGCTTCAAGATGGGATGTTTTGGGATCTTCTTGAAAGCATGCACATACATAAACACTAAACATAATGTCCGGTCTACTAGCCGTTAGGTAGAGTAAACTACCAATCATCCCTCTATATTTAGTGCTATCTACGGATTCACTTTCGTCATCCTTGGTGAGTTTGGTTTCGGAAGACATTGGTGTTTTCATAGGTTTTGAATCTTCAAGACCAAATTTATTAAGCATATCCTTGATATACTTAGATTGGTTGAAGAATATCCCATCTTCTAATTGTTTTATTTGGAGACCTAAGAAAAAGTTTAGTTCCCCCATCATACTCATTTCAAACTCATCATGCATGATTTTCGAAAATTCATCGCATAACTCTTGACAAGTTGAACCGAATATAATGTCATCCACATATATCTGGACTATGATAATATGTGATCCCTTTTTCTTGGTGAGGAGAGTGTTGTCTACTAGGCCCATGGTATACTTATGGTCAACTAGGAAGGTCTTAAGTTGATCATACCAAGCTTTTGGTGCTTGCTTAAGTCTGTATAATGCTTTCTTAAGTTTGTAGACATGATTAGGTTTTTCAAAATTGGCAAAGCCGGGAGGTTGTGCTACATATACTTCTTCATTTATGAAACCATTTAGAAATGCACTTTTGACATCCATTTGAAATAGTTTAAAGTCATTTGCACATGCATATGCAAGTAATATCCTAATTGACTCAAGTCTAGCTACGGGTGCAAAAGTCTCATCATAATCTATACCTTCTTGTTGATTGTAGCCTTGTGCTACTAGCCTAGCTTTGTTTCTAGACACTATGCCATTTTCATCCATTTTATTTCTAAAAACCCATTTCGTACCGATTATGGTTTGATTTTTAGGTTGTGGAACTAATGTCCAAACGTCATTCCTTACAAATTGATTTAATTCCTCTTGCATCGCAATGACCCAAGATTCATCTTTTATGGCTTCATTAACATTTTTAGGTTCAATTGTTGAAACAAAACAAAAGAAGTTACTTTCTGTTAGTGCAAGCAGTCTCGTTGGGGAGATTGCTAGTGCAAGCAATCTTGTTTGTTTTGAGTGATGACAAACATGTAACTTGATACATAGCGTAAAATGTACAAGTTACTTGTAATCATATCTTGTCTCAACATACATTCAACACCTCTCAAGTCCTCATATGATACAACACAGGTTCGTACATGTTTGTTATCTAGCATTATGATCAAACCCTTAACAAACCATTTAGAATGTTTAAAATACGGTTAGGTAATTAAGTATTTTAAAAAGGCTAATCATTCTACTTAGAACCTCATTTTACATGATCACTAGGATACACATAAACATTACAAAGTTCACTAGGAATAACATATACAAGTTTACATGTTTATTTCTTAAAATGGAAACTTTATTAGTTAAATAATACCATGACATCATGGCATGCATCACAAGTGAAATCTTTGTAAGATTGTATAATATATTGTTTAGATACACAAGTTAGATAGTTGACATTTGAAGATTTCATGAGATTTGGTAAGGTTTGCTAGCTGTCAATCCGCGGATCCAAATGGTATAAAGCGCGGATCCAAATGGTATAAAGCGCGGATCCAAATTTAGGGATCCTTCAGATCCGCGGAGCAAAAATCTTGTTGGCTATAAATAGAAGCCCATTGTTTACCCATTGTTTATCCAACTTAGAACACACATTCCCTCACTCATTTCACACACTTAGATCAGTAGCTAAACATGTAGATTCATACATTAATCACCTCATTACATAATGATCATAATGTTACTAACTTTCATTATGTTGTAAGCATACACTTGTTATGATCCTGTGAAGCAAGCTCAAGATCACAAGTCATCATCCATAGCATACTTACTAATCCACCATGAAGATGCATATATGAAGATCCATCACAACAAGTTTAGAGAGCTTGTGATCTTCATACATTGAAGGCTTCCGATCAATGGAAGTTCATATAGTGTAGGCATTCATATCCATGATATACTTATGTCATGGATCATTGTTGTAACCATCATTGTATCATTTAGATCAGTAGAATGAGGTTAGTATTTTAGTCCTTAAAATACAAAGAGTGTTGGGAGTGGTTGTACCCTTGTAAAGAACTCGACATCTAGCTTAGTGTCGGAAATTGTATAAGCGACGATGGGAGTGGTTGTACCCTTGTAAAGAACCCGGTGTTTAGCTTAGTACCGGAAAAGGAAGTAAGCGACGTGTAAAGGTTTTCTCCGCCTAAGAAAGGGAGCTTGTTGATCTAGTGAAGTAACTCTCGAGTTGGGTACTCGGGGAGTGGAGTAGGGCGGAGAGGAACTCCGTGACCGAACCACTATAAATCATCGTGTTCGGTTTGCACTTTCTTTTACTTATCTCTTTACTTTTATATTTGCATTATGTGATTGCTTGTGTTGTGATTATGTGATAATACTTGTGTGACAACTTGGTAGACATAAACTACAACAGACAGTGTTCATATTAGAACTAGCCGAATTGGAAATTTGATACAACAAGTTTTAAGTTTTAAAACGGTAAACGTATTCACCCCCCCCCCCCTCTACGTTTTCACAATTGGTATCAGAGCGGGTTGGCTCTCATTTTCAAAACAAATGGTTTTTAAAATAGGGTAAGATCCATGTATCAAATTACCTCTGAGGCAGAACATAATATGAAAAATGTTTAGCTAAGTATACTTTGAAATTTTGTTGTTAAATATCATTTTGTATACAAGCTTGAAGGTGTTCTTGAAAAATAAAAGAAAAATGTTTCTCAAAAGAATTTGTAAGTGTCAAATTATGTGCTCAGAACTAATTTACGAAAAATACCGTTTTGAAGGGAGTGTTTGGAATAACCATTAAGTTAGTTGAAAAATCACCTCCGTAATGTTTAGATAAGTCACATAGGTAGAAATGTTGTTAATATTTGTAATATATGCCTAAGATTAAGTGTAGCAAGTCCCACACACTTTCGCTATGTCAAAATATGAGTTTAGGAGAATCTGTTACAGGTCTCGGCGGATCCAAATGTTACAAAGGGCGGATCCCTCAAAAAGGATCCGTCGGATCCGTCTATGTAGTATGCAGTTTTTTGTCAAACTTAAAAAATTCATAACTAATTAACCGTAAGTCCGTAGGAGTCGCGCCACCTATCATTTTGAAGGGAATTAAGTCTACTTTCATTTAAAAATAGTCTCATGGCCTAGATCTAAATTGATGTAGGTAAAACAAATCAAATACTATAACCTGTTCAGAATGTTAAGTTTTATTTTGACACAGTAAGTTAAACTTTTGAGTCGAGCAATGTAAATTGATATCCTTTGCTCATAAATATGATTTCTTTTGAAACTAAAGAATTTGGTAATATAAAGGAAACAAATTAAGCTTGGCATACATCGTCATATTTAAACGCAAAGTGACGAAAAGTATATTTTAATCTATGCTATGCTATGTGGCTAACTGTTCTATATTATTTGCATATATGTGATATGCTTGTTGATAAGTGTGATTGTACTTGTTTATTTGTAATACATAAGTGTCTTGCCATGATACTTACTTGCTTGTTTATCAATTGCTTGTTTTATGCATAATAGAACATTTGCTAGATATTGTGTAATACATTGATAAACTGTGTCTGTTTTACTTTTAGACTTAGATACTATTGTTTGATTATATTATGTGAAAACCTTGAATAACTTACTTATAAATGTATACTAAGTGAAATGTCTTGAAAAGTATTGACTTGCACAAACTCTCACTTAATTGCTCAAATGTTATAATGAGTAAACATGTAGTATCTTTGAAAAAGAGTGTTTGGTACAAACAATTTGAAACAATGATATGTTGAGTTGTTATGCCTTTAGGATATTATCTTGTTGTTAAACCTTCATGTGTACTAACCATATCATGCAGGACGATAACACTTTGATGTTATCAAGTTTCCGGGTTTAAGCCATTGTTTGGCTTAACTCTCATTTAAGGTAAGTTAATATGATCGGATTAAACTATGTGTGTATGTGTGTTAGAATAAACATTTTTAGTAGTTTTGCATTACATATTAGCTAATAGATATGTTCCAGAAGAATTTTCAGGTCTTGGTCGAAAAACGCGAATTTTGCATATCTCTCTGTTTATTTTTAGTACTTTTGTTCAACGGATCCGACGGATCCCTCATTTTGGATCCGCCAAGAGTTAGCTTTGGATCCGCCAGTCCAGAACCCACGGATTCCACGGCTCCCAAACTTTGGCTCCGCCTTTGTTGTCGATTGGATCCGTGGGTGTCAACAATAACTTTTTCAAAATTCCCGACTAGTTTCGATCCTTAGATTATTGATTCTAATTCTTGGGATTCTTATCTCTAATGTTCACTCAAATTAGGATTAGGACATCTCACCGAACACTAAATAGGATAATCATATCTAATCACAGTTGCAAATTTCATGTAAATGCTCCAAGGTACCTTTTCGGTAAACCACTGAGTATTTGTGATCATTACACACATTCACTGCATCCTCCCGTCCTTTACTCATTCACTAGCTTGATTTGTAAATTGACAACTTCCAAACTAATCCAGACTCACTGTTTGCAAATATATCACAGATTACAAACCCAATTCATGTCTGTAGATGTTATCTTGTATTCACATATGTTGCCTCACTTGGTTAACATGTCATCCTTCAAGACGATGAGGATTTACATCGAGTCATAACTCACACTTAAGTTATAGATGTAATTATCAAGTCTTGCTATCCTTTTCTCAAAGTAAGATTGACAACTTAAGTATTTCATCCGAAGTATTCAAGTATATTTTGACTTACAAATGTAGTCATTAAAAGTCATATCCGAAAGAATCAACTCCCAAGTATTTTAACAACGTATGTTAAAACACTTATCCTATCACCTAAGTACACTTGTACTTTCACCATTATCCCAACACATTCACTTCTGTGATACGTCTCAGACCCTAAGCTTTAGATCACATCACACACTAGTTATACCAACCAATGGAACATAAGAATTAGTCTTCATCACCTTCAGCCTCTAGGTTTCACAAACATAACCAAACACTTCATCCGCTAGTGAACCACAAGAATTAGTATCCATTCTTGTAATCTTCAACATTCATGAAACCCAAAAGTTCAACAAACTCCTTCATCACCATAATTCACGCCATTGAGTGCATTGCTCAAAAAGCTCTTAGTCCAACACTCATACCAAATCAAATGCAAGTTGAATCAACTCATCAATACCTTGCCACCTATAGAATTAGAACTTCACCATCAAATGAGCATGATGCTCACATTCATTAAATAGTACCACAAGTCATCAAAGTATTGGTAATACTTTGTTTCATTAAATCTTGAATCAACATTGTAACAACTTATGTTATAATGAAATCTCAAAGCCAATCTCATACATCCCAAATAACAATCTTGAGGAGTATACAAAAGAAACTCAAGTAAGTTTATCTTGTCTAGTTATCATATTATTAAAACCTAGTTTATTTAGAATAAGTCTATCTAATTCAAATACTTTGGGTTCATATCTTCATTTAGGAAAACATGATGTTTCGGAAAAACATTATGTGTTTATTTTTCATCTTGTTAAAAAGGATAATGTATATCCTATGCATCATTATTTTCTTGCAACATGAACGGTTATGTTACAAGAGATTTCATTACACCTCATCGGGGAAATGATCTTAAAACAAACATCCACTAGTTTTATGAACTATCTTCCTCATTGAGCACTGGTTAAATCTTACTTGTTAAAAGATACCATACGTATCTATTTCCTTTCAAGCGTACATTAAACATTGGTCAAACCTTGTGCATATCCACATCTCTGGAGCATACACAAAACCTATTAAAGTTGGTAACTTTATTTAGATTCTTGTTCCAAAGAACTTTCTTCAGAACGTTCATGACATATCCCATTACCATACACAAACACATGTCTTGATCTTAGATCACTTGCATAACTCATACTTAAACTCAACTCAAAGGATGTCACCCTTTAGATGATTCAATTCCAAACACAATGATTAAAATCTGTTGACACATATTTACGTATATAACATGACTAGTTTTAATAGAAATAGTTGAGTCTCATTAAGTCATGTATTGGTAAATTATCTTGTCTTAGGAATAATTAATAAAATCACTTGCATTACATATACATGTATTGATTACATGATATTTGTTTGATATCTTAATGTTATAATAATTATTTGATTGATTGTCAAATGTGTAAACCTTAAAAAGGTTTTTGTCTGCATGATTATATGCTTCATGTTAACATGATTTAAATAATATGTTCATTCTTTCGTTATATGATATTTCGCAAGATTAATGTATTACTTGTTAACTCATGATATGTCATTCTTATATGATATTTCTATATTTGAAAGCTCGTGTCTTTTGTTGACATTCGTTGAGTCTTTTTCATAGGATAGTCTAAATAATGCATGTTTCTAAAATGTAGGAATTGTTTGCATGAACCTGTCGTTTCATTACTTTTGTGACCATGTCACACTATTTGTTTGCCATGTGTGCACCTATATGTCTAAGTGCTTTTTGGTATGATAAACACTTAGAAGTTGTTTTATTAATCACATAGATCATTGTGTTAATTAATGGGTAAGTATGCTTAAGTAACTAAGCCTAACTTCAAAACAATTTCACAATGTAATATCAAAAACAATGTCATGTCATCTTACAATATGATTATTTGTCTTGATGCCATGTAGTAGCTTTTTGTCTGGTAGATGAGATGTTATGATTTCTATAATATTCACATCTTTTTTCATTAGGACTTTTGTCTTGTAGATTGATAACAAATTATTTGTTATTTTTCCTTGTTATGCTTATTTTGCATAATTGTTATCTCATTATTGCTACTTAGATTAGTAATATGTTTATGGGATCCATTTTCTTGCATATAGTCTTAAAAGCTAATAGGATTAAGTTTTAGAGGTTTGAAATTTGTGTTTGGATATCTTTCAATATACCTCTCTCCAAATTGTATTGTTGCTTCCGCTTTCCTAACATTATCTTCATCATCTTTTAGTTAAAACAATACACCTCCCATAAGGAAAACCACATGCCTCGTCTGGCGATCATCTCGCATTGATAGAGAAGAGCTACGTAACTTCAAGGATGAAGTTCTTTGTATGCTAACCAATATCCACAAAAACATTGCTAAGCTCATCGCTTTCATTAATCTGCAACATCCTAAACACTTTACCTTCATTCTTCATAGATTATGTTGAATGTCCACCAATTAAGGAGGAGAGAAATTCATTCACATAATTGTCTTTTCACATTAAAGAACATGTACTCATGTTTCTTACATTCCCAAATACCGACATGTAGGTTCAAATCACTCAGTAAAATCAGTTCACAAAAGACACAAGTGTGTCAAACCTCCTTAGATCAACATCACAGTTATGCACCAATACCTCGTCAAAAACACATCATGTGTTTGACATACCTCTTAAACGAGAAGCATTAAGTCTCCTTAGACTTTTACTAGGATTAGTGAAACCAAGTCATTAGTTATAAGTAAATAGACGTTAGCTTGAACCTTCGTTTGATCAAAAACGACAAAACATAACCAAATCCATTTTGGTCTCACGGAACCCTTCGTTAAGAAGGACGGAACCAAAATTTTGGTTCCGCCAAATCCGCGGGTACCAAGTTCAGTGTTTAACCATTTAAAACAGACAACCCTCTCACAACCGAGTCTAGGATTTTCCTTCACAACTTCATTGTCTAGAACACCATCATAGGATCTCATCCTTTTCATTCTGACACATATCAAGCACGTCATTTTCAGTGCAAACAGAACCATCTTTCTAAACACGTTGGTCCAATCAACACTCTCATCATATGATGTCATTTTTATCCACATATAGGTATCTAGTATTTCCAATTGTTACATATGGAATCTCTATTCCTAAGTGATCATTGTCTTCACTTCCTCTCATTTTCATTCAAACATTTACTATGGCACGATTCATCTTTGGTAGATGATAATATCATAACCGTAACAGTCTTCAAATACTCTTATAGCATTTGCTATACATTAGAGTTTCTGAATTCATTGCATTCATTATAATCACCACCATCCATCATTTTTTTTCACTAATCATCAATCCCATGGATTAGCGAAAAACCTACTTACATCAACCTTTAGTCATCCATTAAGTTATCATTCACTTGTAAACGAACACCATATTAACACCACTCACTTTAAGCATTTTAACTTCACTTCATATCCTCCTCATAGGCATTGTTTTGTAGGATTTTATCATATTATATTCTTGTAAATATAATTCTTATTAAAAGATTACACTCTTTATAACATGGTTTACTAGATAATCACGATTGATATCACAATTCGTATGCTGCATCATATTTTTCTTTGATTAGACAATCACAATCGGTATGTTGGTTGAGATTAGATTATTGATATGTTACATAATATTTTTCTTTGAGATAAAATATATTGCACTAACCATTTCATAGTAGGTTTCATCATATACGCTTGATCGTATATAGCTTACTCATCATAGGATGAATTTTGCTTCGATTATTTTTATTCTTTTATAGGTGCTTCTTGACGATCTCAAACCAGGAGGATTATCAGTCTAGCACTCATATTGCATCTTCTATACACATTGGTCGTATTTGACTTAATACATTGCTTTTAGTGCACTAATCTTTTGTTTTGTAGGCTCATCTTGACGCCCTAGAGCAAGGGGGAGTTTTCGTCAAAGCATTATTTAGGATGCATCATATATACGCATTGGTATATATTACATACTTGTCCAAGGACAAATATTATTTTATACTAACCTTTATTTTGTAGGATTCTTCGTCCTTGGATCATATACGTCAGTACCCTAGCAACGGGGAGTATAGATCGAGGGGGAGTATATCATATACTAACTCATCATTTTTAGCATTTCTCATCCTTGAACCGTATACGTTGGTACTCTAGCAATGAGGAGTATACATCAAGGGGGAGCGTATCATAGTCTAACTATTTGTTTTGTAGGATCATACATCATATCCTTGTCACTCCATTTAGGGGGAGTATAAATCAAGGGGGAGCTTTAAAGTTCTCAAAATCACATTCCGCTACGCATATCTTCTTTTATATTTCGACAAAAAGGAGGAGATAGGTCAACATAGTCCAACATAGCTTACCCACGTGTATCGTTGGCTATTTGCATTTCATTCATCATGCATTTTTCATATATATTCTTTTTATTGCACACCACTAACCTTGATGTAGGTTAAGAGTCTTAATTTGATCCATGGATTCGCTAACAACCTAGGAAACGCAACAACCATAGGAGATTGGAGTAGTCTATTTAACTTCACTAGGGATGATGCAAGCTCGCCATTTCGGGGAGAAATTAAGTTAACTCCAAGGACACACCCTTTTTGCTTCGACAAAAGGGGGAGAAAGGTGTAAACGGAGAAACGGACACAAGAATAAAGTAAGTAATTATGGACACAAGTAACTTTTTGCATTTTACTTTCTATCACGTTTACATATTTTGTCATCATCAAAAAGGGGGAGATTGTTAGTGCAAGCAGTCTCGTTGGGGAGATTGCTAGTGCAAGCAATCTCGTTTGTTTTGATTGATGACAAACATGTAACTTGATACATAGCGTAAAATGTACAAGTTACTTGTAATCATATCTTGTCTCAACATACATTCAACACCTCTCAAGTCCTCATATGATACAACACAGGTTCGTACATGTTTGTTATGTAGCATTATGATCAAACCCTTAACAAACCATTTAGAATGTTTAAAATACGGTTAGGTAATTAAGTATTTTAAAAAGGCTAATCATTCTACTTAGAACCTCATTTTACATGATCACTAGGATACACATAAACATTACAAAGTTCACTAGGAATAACATATACAAGTTTACATGTTTATTTCTTAAAATGGAAACTTTATTAGTTAAATAATACCATGACATCATGGCATGCATCACAAGTGAAATCTTTGTAAGATTGTATAATATCTTGTTTTGATACACAAGTTAGATAGTTGACATTTGAAGATTTCATGAGATTTGGTAAGGTTTGCTAGCTGTCAATCCGCGGATCCAAATGGTATAAAGCGCGGATCCAAATGGTATAAAGCGCGGATCCAAATTTAGGGATCCTTCAGATCCGCGGAGCAAAAAATCTTGTTGGCTATAAATAGAAGCCCATTGTTTACCCATTGTTTATCCAACTTAGAACACACATTCCCTCACTCATTTCACACACTTAGAACAGTAGCTAAATATGTAGATTCATACATTAATCACCTCATTACATAATGATCATAATGTTACTAACTTTCATTATGTTGTAAGCATACACTTGTTATGATCCTGTGAAGCAAGCTCAAGATCACAAGTCATCATCCATAGCATACTTACTAATCCACCATGAAGATGCATATATGAATATCCATCACAACAAGTTTAGGGAGCTTGTGATCTTCATACATTGAAGGCTTCCGATCAATGGAAGTTCATATAGTGTAGGCATTCATATCCATGATATACTTATGTCATGGATCATTGTTGTAACCATCATTGTATCATTTAGATCAGTAGAGTAAGGTTAGTATTTTAGTCCTTAAAATACAAAGAGTGTTGGTAGTGGTTGTACCCTTGTAAAGAACTCGACATCTAGCTTAGTGTCGGAAATTGTATAAGCGACGATGGGAGTGGTTGTACCCTTGTAAAGAACCCGGTGTTTAGCTTAGTACCGGAAAAGGAAGTAAGCGACGTGTAAAGGTTTTCTTCGCCTAAGAAAGGGAGCTTGTTGATCTAGTGAAGTAACTCTCGAGTTGGGTACTCGGGGAGTGGAGTAGGGCGGAGAGGAGCTCCGTGACCGAACCACTATAAATCATCGTGTTCGGTTTGCGCTTTCTTTTACTTATCTCTTTACTTTTATAATTGCATTATGTGATTGCTTGTGTTGTGATTATGTGATAATACTTGTGTGACAACTTGATAGACATAAACTACAACAGACAGTGTTCATATTAGAACTAGCCGAATTGGAAATTTGATACAACAAGTTTTAAGTTTTAAAACGGTAAACGTATTCACCCCCCCCCCCCCCCTCTACGTTTTCACAAAACAAAAGAAGTTACTTTCATTTTGAGCTTTAGACCTTAATGTTCTTTCATTGATTTTTCCTATGACGTTTTCTAATGGATGACTTTTGGTTTCTTTGATATTAACTATTTCTCTTTTTACCGGTTCATCTTCTTTCTCACTTTCAATATTTTCCTGATTATCAACCATTTGACTTTCAACTAAGTCATCATCTACCAAAGGTGATGTCTTAGAGGGAGGTGGACTTTCATCGAATGTTACATTCAATGATTCCTCGACTCTTGAGGTTTCTTTGTTCAAAACTATATATGCTTTACTAGTTTGTGAATATCCTAGAAATACACCTTCATACGACTTTGGGTCGAACTTGGTGAGATAATCCTTTGTGTTTAAAATGAAGCACTTGCTTCCAAACACTCTAAAATATCCTAAAGTAGGCTTTTTGCCTCTGTATAACTCATATGGAGTCTTTTTCAAGAATGGTCTAATTAAAACTCGATTTAGGATATATGTGGATGTATCTACAGCGTGACACCAAAACTTTTGAGGTATGTTTTGTTCATTTAACATGGTTCTACTCATTTCTTGAATTGTCCTATTTTTGCGTTCTACCACACCGTTAGATTGAGGGGTTCGAGGAGCCGAGAAATTATGAGTTATGCCATTGGCATCACAAAAAGCTCCAAATTGATAAGGATTGAATTAACCTCATATTAGCATGACCTAAGCGTCGATGCCATAGAGTTGAGTTTTCGTCCAAGGAGGTAAGACAAAGCTTGTCTTTAGGTGTTTTATCTAATTTCATAACATATACGTTATTCTTTAAAACACCTTTTCCTACTGTTATGCCGTCTTTAAGTATTTTACTTCCATTTTCACTGAAAAGGACGTTATACTTTTTGCGGCACAATTGACTTATACTAAGCAAGTTAAAACCTAAATTATCTACATGAGCAACATCATCGATAGATAGAGAGTCATGAGAGATCGTACCTTTTCCGATGATTTTACTTTTAAGCTTGCTACCAAATGTGACATTACCTCCGTCGTATACTTGGTAGGTAGAGAAAAGGCTTTTGTTTTCCGTCATGTGTCTTGAACACCCACTATCTTTAATCTACTCATCTGGTTCTAGTTCAACTTTTAAGCACACCTAATATTCAAGAAAAACTCAAGCGTTTGGTCCCCAATATCTCATGGGTCCGTTTGGGTTAAACATAACATTATCATGGTTCATGTAAGGAAATGGTGGACAAGAGTTCCAAGGAATATAATTAGGACCTTGAAAGTTTCTAGACATGTTTTGGTTCCAATTATTTTGGTGATGATGTTGCGAGTTAAAGTTACTTCTTGGAAAAGGGTGTTTGGGAAAGCTAGTTTTGGGTGCCTGTTGAACCGTTTTAACTCTATACTCATTTCTAATTTGACCTTTTCCTATAGAGACTGATGGTTTTTGTTTGTTAATAGTTGAACTAGTGCTAGGTTTTCTAGTGACCTTAACAAATTCAGTACGATTCGTTTTAAGAACCTTCTGTTCATCAACTGTACCGGCGGATCCCTTGGGTACAACTGGCGGATCCAAAATTTTGGATCCGTCAGATCCGTGGGTGTCTGACTCAGTTGAAACAGTTTCTTTTTCTTTCACTGTTTGTTTCTTAAACTCACTTAAGGTTCCTAGTTTCATAAAACCTAGTCCGGTTTTATCATGAGGTAACTTTTGCATCTTCGTTATCTCATCTATACAACTTATATTTTTATCAAACTTTCTAAACTTAGAATTTTGTTTGATGAGTTCTTCCTGTGTTGACTTAAGTGTTTCTAGTTCCAATTTAAGTTCCTGACACGACACACACGTTTCTTTAGCATTTTTACCTTTTTCCATTCGTATCTCTTTTTCTTTAAGCCAATAAATTTCGCTTTCTAAAAGTGTCATTTTGGTTTTTAAGAACTTGTTTTTGTTTATGATTTTTAAAGTTGTATCACATAGTTTGTTATATTCTACTTCTAAGGTTTCATCATCTATAGAAGAGTATGATGAGTCAGAATGTACCTCTTCTGTGTCATGAGCCATGAGAGCAACTTCGTCGTTCTTAGGCTCGTCATCATTTCCTTCACTATCACTCCAAGCTCCACTGACAAAGGCTCTTTGAGACTTGTTCTTTGGAGGCTTTGGACATTCTCCTATTAAGTGACTAGAATCACCACACCTATAACACTTCCTGTCTACCTTTCCTTTTCTATCTTCACGGTCTTTTCGGAAGGATTTCTTTTCTTCACGAGGTGGTCTGACGAACTTTCCTCGTCTCCTGAAGAATTTCTTGAAATCTCTTACAGCCATGGCATATTCTTCGTCTTCGCTACTAGAACAAGACTCTTCATCACTTGACTCAACTCTAGCTTTCAAGGCAATGGACTTCATTTTCTCTTTCTTGCCTTTAACAATTTCTGAGTCTTTTTCCATCACCATTTCGAGAACTTTGAGGTTTCCTATGAGCTCGTTCAGTGTCATACTTGAAAGATCCTTAGATTCTTCAATAGCTGTCACCTTTGCTCTCCACTTTGGGTGGAGTGCTCTTAGAAATTTCCTGACAAAATTCTTACTAGAAAAAGATTCATCAAGTGCTTTAAGAGATGTAATACTAGTATTAAACCTAGCAAACGCACTATCAATGGTCTCATCTTCAGAGATAACAAATTGTTCATATTGTTGAACAAGAAGATCAATTTTGTTATCTTTGACTTGTGAGTTCCCTTGATGAGTGATAATTAGTGATTGCCAAATATCTTTAGCCGTTTTACACCTAAAAACTCTTTCATATTCTTTCTTAGGTAAGGCATTGTAAAGCATCATTTTGGCTTCATTATTTTTGGCAATCAACCTCTTTTGTTCATCACTGTGACGAATAAAAGAGTTACCTACATCCCGACCACCTGAAATATCATTACTTATGGGCTTGTAATCACCCTCTACAATAATATACCACAGATCTATGTCCTTTGACTTCACATATGTCTCAAAGCGATTTTTCCAATATATGAAACAATTTGGTTCAAATAGTGGTGGTCTTTGCATAGATTGCACTTCTTTAAAGTTTTCAAAATCCATTGATCGTTTCAAGTTTTTAAAATACAATATATTTTGAAAATCTTGAGTAAAACCGCTCTGGTACCAATTGTGGAAAACTAGAAGGGGTTGAATAGTTTTACCGTTTAAAATTAATTCGCTTTGTGACTTAACGTGATTTCAAAGTAAGTATGCACAAACAAACAATATAATATAAGTAAGTAAGGAAAGGAATGATCAAACCACACAACACGGATATTTATAGTGGTTCGGCTACAAGGACTCTCTTCCTTGCCCTACTCCACTCCTCGAGCCTCTAACTCGAGAGTTTTCCTTCACTAAGAAACAAGCTCTCTTCTAGGCGGAGAAAACCTTTATACGTCGCTTAATCTTTATCCGGTACTAAGCTAAACACCAGGTTCTTTACAAGGGTACAACCACTCCTGTTGGTTCTTTCACAAGGGTACAACCACCCCCGTTGGTTCTTTACAAGGGTACAACCACTCCCGACACTCTTTGTGTTTTAAGGACTAAAACACTAACCAAACTTTACTGAATGAATGATACAAACAATGAAGTGTGAACTAATACAAGATCACACAGACTCTATACTAAAGGATAATAACAGACTGTTAATCCTTATATGCTGTGATCTTCTTTGCTACAAAAGGAAAGATCAATGAAATGAATGAATGATATGGGTTAGTGATATGTAAATGAATGAGTATGTATTTAAGCTATATGAGTGATAAAATGACCAAATGATCAGCTTGCTATTTATAGGCAAAGCTGATCAACAGCTGGCGGATCCGGCGGATCCCAAAACTTGGATCCGTCTTTGTATGGATTTGGATCCGCCGTGTCAGGCCAGCTAAGAGATCTTCAAATCTTTCCAAATCTTGCCATATCCTTCCATATCTTCAAATGTCAACTCTTTGGCTTGAAGATCTAAACAAAATATCACAAAATCTATCCAAGATTGTGTTCATGATGCATGCCATGATGTCATCCTAATATTTTAGAAATAAAGTTTCTATTTTAAGGAATAAACATGTAAATGTGTATATGTTATTCCTAGTAAACTTTGTAATGTGAAAATGTGTTTTTAAAAGACTTATCACTATAAATGTAAAAGACTTAATCTTATTTATGTTTTGCTTAAAGATAAACTTTGTAATTGTCATTAACAAAACTAAGCAAAGATCGTAAAATATAAATAACGTTTTTAGGACGATAGTTGTATTAACAACCTCTATTGAAGATGTTCAGCAAACGAAAAAGAATATATATAGATATATATATATATATATATATATATATATATATATATATATATATATATATATATATATATATATATATATATATAAAAGGTTGTATGAATAAAAAGTTATAGTAAAAGTACTACACAAGCCTTTGCCTTTTATAAGTAAAAAAGGTCTTCGTATGAAACTTTTTGAAGTGGGCTCCATATGAAACTTTTTTAAATGGATCCATATGAAACTCTTTTAAATAGCTCCGTATGAAACTTTTTTAAGTGAGCTTCGAACGAAATTATTTCATTAGGCTCCAAATGAGATACTGAACTGGTGAGACACATTCTTAGAGTCTAGTATCAACTCTTTGGCATACATTAATACTAGACTGGGGAGCATGATGAGGTACATGGTCCAAAATTATTGATAGGTTTGGAAAATCTCTTAGCCTCTGAGTGAAACAGTTGGACAGACGAGTAGCCTTTCTAGTTAAACTAAGGAACTTCGGCATAGAGACACAATATCGCCACAATCCAAGCGACTGACTGACAACATCACTTCTGGAAGTGGATTCGGATCTAGTCTCGACTAAGGGTATATGGCGTACAATTCATAACCAAAATGCGGTGTGAATTACCAAGTAGGAATCCTCTACCGAATCAATATTCTTCCCGTCGCATCCCGAACACTTGTATAGTCAAGGGGAAAGTATCTCATCAATCCCATCAACTATTTCATTCGATAGCTTACTGGAACCTGCTTTGGAACTTCTCTTGGTCAATCTCCCCTTTTTTGGTGCATCAGAAGGCTCTTGCAGTTTAGTAGAGGTTTTTTCGCTTGGCGTCTGCCTTAGCCTTTGCAACCACTTTGTGATCAAATCAAGCAGCAATAATCTCCTCCAGAGTAGGTGCATGAATAGGCGAACCTTCTGGGACAGGTGAAGTAGTATGGTTAGTGACCCACTCTTGTATCGAACTTCAAAAATTAATGGTATTCTTGGAAAACTTGTCATCCCTGATTGAGACATTCAAACAGATAGACAAAATTCTTGAGATTACCAACTCTTTGGCAATTTTGGCCACCGAACCAGACAAACCTTTTTCTTTTGAGTCTAGTACCAACTCTTTGACAATACATTAATATTAGACTGGGGGACATGATGAGGTATGTCCTCCTCCGGATACTCTGGAGGAGATAATCACAATTTATTCCAACTGTTTCTACGACAAAACTACTCCATGATGAGGCCTTGTCTGCTCTGGAGATCAATGTCTGCTCAGGAGAGCATCATCCGCTCAGGAGATCAATGTCTGCTCAGGAGAGCTGTCTACTAAGGAGATCAATGTCTGCTCAGGAGAGCTATCTGCTGAGGAGATCAATGTCTGCTCAGGAGAGTATTATCTGCCCAGAAGAATTGTCTGCTCAGGAGAGATGTCTACTTAGGAGGGTTGTCTGCTCAGGAGAGCAATGCCTGCTCAGGAAGCATAATGACGGAGCAGTGCCTGTATCAGAGCTAGTACACTGGCCACTAGAGCTAGTATACTGGCAACTGACATATGTAGTACGATGACATACGAATAGCACAGATGCTTGGTCCACAAACTAACATAGAGACAACTTTGACCCCGAATACCAAGCCTGGTGCTTATCAACGCTTTATGTGCTACACCTAGAAGGAAACTTAGCTTCCACAAAGGGTTTTGTCATGGAGCTAATCACAGGTAGTATAAAAGGAACTATTCACACACATGAACAGGGGGCTGGACACACACATACACTCTGATACAGACTTCTCTCTACCCTTATTCCTCTTTACTTATTACTTATCACTCACTTATACCAAGTATTTACTCTCACGCCGGAGCTTGATCTCGGACTAAAAACCCGGGGCGAGCTAACGATGTTCTTTCTTATTTCAGCCTACAAGATGAAGGAGCTACCGCGGAGTCTCCTGAAGCTTAGGCTTGAAGAGCATCTACGAAATTTTGCTCAAACACATGGTTATTACAATATCAAGGTAAAAACAATTCTTAACACGGACTATTTTCATACTTGTCTAGTGGTAAGCGTAGTTTCCGAGTCTCTAAGATAGATCCGGGTTCAAATACGAGGTAAATATCAGGCTGCTTACATAAGGCTAAGGGTGTGTTTGGTAAAAGTAGCAGTGAGCTGTGAGCATTAGCCACAACTCACAACTCACAACTCACTGCTCACAGTTTCTTAAAGAAGCATTGGAAAAATGAGCTTTCCTAAAAAATAGCAAAGCTCATCGTTCCTTTGGCAAACGAACAATAAAAATCAAAAAGCTCATTGGTCACCGATCATCTCCCCAAAAAGCTCCGCGCCAAACATAACCTACATGTACAGGTCACTTAACCAATCACATCCACTTCAGAGCTACATCATTTTTTAGTACATCACCTAATAGCGTAGCGGTGACCACTCAACCAAACACATAAAAATACATCAGTTAATACAAATATACCCCACAATATCCACCACAAATAGTCAAAAGAAAAAAAAACAAAGGTATGTTCCGTTAGGTGGTCTGCACCACCAAACCAACACAAAAATTCCACCTTAGCGCGCGGTGGTGGTCAGCCGTAGTGGCGCTCGGTGGTGTGCGGTACTTTTCAATGGTTAATAATTTAAAGAGAAATGCTAGGCATGCCTAAAGACATGCCTAATGATATGCCTAAAACTATGTGCCAAGAGTTTATTGGTTTGTAAAGAAGTAGGTACGACTTCTACAACTAGGGGTGTCATATGGGTCGACCCGACCCGACCCGACCTGAACCCGATAAGGCCTTATAGGATCGGGTTGATTCGGGTCCAATATACCTTATCGGGTATATCGGGTCAACCCGATAGCCCCGATAGCGTTATAGGGTCGGGTTAGGGTTTTAGCTAATTTGTTATCGGGTTATCGGGTTAACCCGATAAAACTTGTAACCCATAAACATATTTAAACATGATAAAACTAAAGCCCATTTATTATAGTCCATTAGTTAGAACCCACTTAAGATAATACTGATGATATGTTCTGTTAAAGAATTAGCATTAGAAAACGGATACATAGGTTCGTTATTAAATGGATACGTATTTCGGTTGGGTGATAATGCCCACTGTATGGCCATGTAGCCATCATAATTCATAAATCATGAGATGTATCATACATATTAATTACTTTTTGTTACATTAAATGGATACAAAGTAGCATTAAAAAAGTTGTATACTACTATACTACTATACATTCTGTTACAAATTGAATATTTTTCGATTGTTGCTACTTTGTTACTTTGTTATTTCGTAGATTTCATCAAGTTTGATTGAAATTAATGATGAGCCACCAGTGGGTTAAGAGCGGTAAGAAGAACAAAGGAAAACAAGCAGGAAAACAACATTTTGTGCTTGATTAATTGTCTAACCCGATAACCCGATAAGCCAAACCCGACAACCCGCAACCCGATAGACCCGATAGCTTATCGGGTCGGGTTACGGGTTAGTTTTAATTTTTTCAAAACCCGATAGACCCGACTCGATAGAGGCTTATCGGGTCGGGTCGACCCATATGACACCCCTAGCTACAACCAATAAACTCTTGTCACACACTTTTAGGCATATAATTAGCCATGTTTTTAGGCAAGCATATTATTTCTCTAATTTAAATACCATGTTAGGCTATGTTTGGCAAAAGTATCTGTGAGCAGTAGCTGTGAGCTGTAGCCACAGCTCACTGCTCACCGCTCACAGCTTCTTAAAGAATCATTGGAAAAATGAGCTTTCCTAAAAAATAGCAAAGCTCACCGCTCTTTTGTCAAACGAACACTAAAAATCAAAAAGCTCGTTGCGCCAAACATAGCCTTAACCAATTTCTTATCTTAAATTACTTATTCATGAATATCTTAAAGAAACTTATTCTTAAATAAGGGTCCATTTTTTTTCGAACATTCAGCCGGGATACGACATCTGGGAAACCTCACTGAATAATAGTGAAGCCTTGCACGTACCCTTGACAACGAGATGTTGACCATGAGCCATTACAAGTATTTAGAAGGAATTGCTTTGGGTGGGTCCAAAAACAACTCACATATTCGGGTCCGTTTGGTTAGGATTTGACATTAGGTTAATTACACACGTTTGGTATAGGGGGGGATTGCTTTGGGTGGGTCCACAAAAACTCACATATTCGGGCATGCAGAAAAGTAGGCAAATAGGTTGGTATTTGAATTGTTCAATGTGTTTTTTCTAAGTAAACCGACGTGTCCCTCTTTTGTACCTTTATTTATTTATTATTTTTTTTAATTTTACATATATTCTATATAATAATATCAATTATATATTTTTTCTCTTTCCAATTTATTTTTTCTAAAACTTATACCAAATCCAAATCCAAATCGATTAACAAACCAAACAGACTGTAAGGCTATGCACAATGGTGACCCAAGACGACCTTGATTTTGCCTGCCACATCAGCCTTCTCTCCGGCGACGAATAGTATCCACAGCAGCGACCTTATTTTTTTATTTTTTTATTTATTTTTTTATTTTTTTTTAAATTCAAAATTTTTTAACAACAAAATTAAACTTCATTAGTAATAAAAATATTACATAAATTATTCAAATGGGGAAATACCAAGTGTGCCCGTATAATCAGGATTTTGTTGAAAATAAGGAGAATAATCGGTTACCTCTCAAACAATTTGTGTGAATAGTACTCGGCTCATTCGGAACCGCTGACGGAATCTTCTTTCGTCATACACTGGGAGAAGTAAGCCGCCATTAAACGATTATGAGCACCGTGATGATCCCTAGCTAAGCGGGTTCGTCGGACCTTTGGCAGTGACGCTTGGTACTCGCCCCAAGCTGCCCGCGTAAACTCCGCAAGCTCGCTCATAACTTTTTCTTCATCGTCGGAAGACGAAGAATTTAAAAATAGCTCGAAAAACATAATTAAGATAATGTGTTGAGAGAATTGTTGTTTGAATTTGTGAATGAAATGAAGAAATAAGTGGGGTATTTATAATGTTGTAAAAGCGATAAAAAAAAAAAAAAAAAAAAGTAAAAAAAAAAATAAAAAAAAAAAAAAGTTTTTTTTTTTTTAAATCAAACTTTCGAATTTTGTTTTAAAGGGTGATTTGATTGTTTTTTTTGTGAGTAAACACTCGATCGGAAATTCGACCTAGTCTTGCGATTCTTCCTTTGGTGACCGAGCTCGACCGAACACCCACAATGGAACGACCAAGCACGACCGATCGTCGACCGAGCTTGACGACCACCATTGTGGATAGCCTAAATACTCCGTAATAAGCAATCCCAAACACCCCTTTTGAGTCATTTTAATCTTTTCGCCCTCTAATTAAGAGGAGAGTTATTTTACATACCAAACTTTTCTTACATACCAATGGACTCATACCTACCATCCATTTAAAATGAAATCAATGGTTGAGATTAAAAGTATTTTAATATTTCACCTATTTTTTATAATTTAAATATCTCATGAACCGTTAATCGTTAGACAAAACCAATTATACTGTCACGACCAGCATTTAATTATCTATCTATAGACGGACACTTTGATATACTTTCGACAAACATTTTGTTTTTCGTTTATTTCACCTTTTTTCGTCTTTTTTTCTTCGTATCTAAAAATAGGATGAGAAACCACATGTGATTAAATACTAATTTGAATATTTTAATAATATCACATGTGACATTAGTGTTAAACTGTAACCACCGATAAATTTCCACTAGCATTAACTTTCTAACAAGAGAATACTTATCCATTTTCTAGGTAAAAATTTTTTTAAAAGATTAAACGTTATCAGTTTATCTGATTACAACAACAAACTAATGTGACGTAACACACATTCCTAATAAACGTGCTCACCAACATCAACATGCTTTATATTTATTTCAAGTAAACATTCTTCATGTAGGGTATTCACAATGCATGAATCACTAGTTTGAGTCTTGTATGGATCGAATGGAAGAGGTTTTTAGAGAGAGAAATGGGAGCCTTTTAGTGAGAGAAAGAAACTTGTGTAATATTAGCTTGAAAGGTCCAACCCTTCCCATGTGTGGGAAGGGATATATATACTACTACATATTACGTCCCTAGTGGACTGTGGAGCGAGCTGACAGAGGGGAAAGCCCCGACCCACTCCACAAATATAGATACTACTAATACTAATACTAATTATACTAAGCAACTGATAATATTACAGATAATCTTATGAGCAATGATGATCTAATAAGTACTCGGGGTGACCGAGTCTTCTGCTGAATATTCATATTCCTAACAATCTCCCCCTAAGGGAGGTCACCCCAGAAGTAATGTTCTGAAATTCAGCACTTCTTCCTTGGATCTTGACATCATAGCTCGTATTCATTGAATCTTCAATGTCATAGATTGCTGTGCAAACGTCAGTGATCTGAAGATGACTTCTCTTTTGTCTTGGATGAACTTTGAATAATCTCTGAACGTATCATCCCACTTGAGTCTCCACGTCATCTTTCAGTAGTAATACTCCATGTGATGAAATATACTTAGAGCCGACATGCTCACACGATATGGGGTCATGATCTTCAGCATCAGAGTTAGCAGAAGCTGTGTCGAAGGTCTTTTAGAGTGATCATGACTTCTTTGATGATGATGTAGTGTGAACATGTGGTGATGGATTGGCATCTTTTCTGCAACCAGCTACGACAGCAACCAGCTACAGCATTCCACTGCTACAATCGCCAGAAGTTCCTGCATACGACAGTTAGCAATAATTCGACCGGTACTTACAAGTTTGGACTTCGAGATAGTCAACAGCATATTGTGAAAACTATCTCTAATCCTTACCAAGACCGTTCCTAATCGAAAACTCACAGAGAGCTTTTTAAGATTTTACCGTAGTAAATCAGCGATTAGGTGAGTCGCTGGAGATCACTCCACGACTGTAGACCGGTTGAAACCGCCGCGACCACTAAGCGTAATCCACGAGGAATTACCGAAGTGACCTGCTTTCAGGGCTGTTTGATGTTGACCCTGGCAGGAATTTCCATTCAATCATTGAGAATTACATAAGTAAATTCTCTCATAAATGTTCTGACAGATTGCTAAGATCTGCGTAGGACTCATGAGATTACAACTGGCGTCCTTACTGTTGAACAACCAGTGTAGAAATGATTCGTGTCCCTATGAGATCTTATTATGTATCTCGTGGCTCTAGACTCAATTGTGCGTTTTGATTTGGTGATCGGAGGCTGGAGAGGACTGCCACCTTTTCAATATCATCTAACTCGGAGTGAGAGAGACGATAGGAATGTATTGAACTCCGTGACAATTGAAACAAGAATCCTTTGAGGGACCTTGAGTGGCTAGGGAGGGTTGTGCAGCGTATCACTGGGTCCATGATACTTTGTCTTCAATGCCAGCAATCAACTAAGTGATTCTGACAGCATATGTATTGACCCGGTTTCTGCCTAAGTTGTAAGGAGGGCTATTTCTTTTCACCCTTTATCTTTACAATTCTTTTTCATTCTTCAACCCCTTCAGTGCTTACCGAGACTTCCTTACTAGTACCTTGTTGGGTTTATTCCAGTACTAGCTCCATCTCAGTCGGCACTTTTCCCTCATTCACTTTTCTCCTTTTTAATCATACCTAAGGACTTCTACACTAACTAGTGGATTGTCCCTGGGTAGATCCCTCCGGCTTTGGCAGGATCGTGGGAACTTGAGCCTAACCTAACCATCCTTATAACTCCATGCATTAATTAAAATGGTCGGTCTTTGGTGTACTTCCACGATTGCCATAAACCAAATCTTTGAAAAATCTCTCAAAGTGTTCATGATTCTGAAACACATTTTTGCATACACTTGAGAGTTTTATATTTTTCAAATGCTCCCCCTCAACATGTGCTCGGTTGATTGTTTTATAAATTTGCACATGTTAGGTAGAGCCTGCACTTTTTGAATTGATCCACTTTCAGTGAACATGACCGATTCGAGACACGCTTACATCACTGGTTAGACCAGCTTGAAATTATTACCCGTCCTGGTCAAGTCCATAGAAAGTTTCTCGAAACGGTACACTCTACTCAGATACATCTTTTTCGAGACACGCTTACATCACTGGTTAGACCAGCTTGAAATTATTACCCGGCCAAGACGTATCCTTTCGATTGATGACAATTCAAGTTTCGTCAATTCTTTTGTTAATTCTGAGTCACAGCCACATGCGATGCCATAATCCATTGTTTTGTAAAACCATTTGCTCCCCCTCAATATATGCATTGATATAAGAAAGATTTTCGTACTTATGGAGGAGCTTGCTTTTATGTCCAAAACATTTTGCTCCCCCTCAATATGTGCCTTGATATACAAAATGGTTTAGCACATACGGGAGAGCTTACATTAATTGCCAAATCATCACATTTTATCAGAATTTCCTATTTAAATCACATTCTCTCCCCCGATCAAAAATTTCAAACCATTTGAGATTTGTGATCCCAATTGATTTAAATACGTTTAGAAAAAATTCGGGAGAAAATGTGGTCAGGTTTAAATGTATTCTGATTTAGGAGCATACGATGCTCCCCCTGAAACAACGAGAGAGTGTCACTGCTGATGTTGCACAAATTTGGTAAGGTGTCGGAAATTTGAACAAGTATACTCCCCCTCAATTAATGACCCGTTTTCCATTAAAAGAGCTGTAGTCATTCAATTGAGCGACGGACATTTGTGAAAATTTAGTTCATTTTACCACCTTGTGTAACATCAAGACTCTCTTGAGGGATCTAACAAGATAGAGAATCTTGATGAAAAGAAGACTTCTCTTCTTATATACGAAGTGATGCACTGAAACGTACATCAAGTCGGGAGAACATGGATATAAAGTAATCCATGCCCAGGTGAACATCACCCGGTTGGAGAAACAGCTGTCTTTTTGGCGACATGCTTTCCCCATTGTATAGTGCGGGTTGCAGTATGAAGTAACTGCAAGCCATTTAGACATGTTTTAACTGATTATAACTTCTGCTCGAGCTTCATTTAAGAATCCGTGCCATTGTTGAATGACATTTCTAGATACGTAAATGTTATCGATAAACAGAAGACATGCCTAGGTAGAACTATTTTTGGTATTTTCTGATTTTTCGATTTTTATGGTTTTTATAGGTTTTATATTTTTGTATTTTTCTTTTAGATTTAAGATATATACAACTATGTACAAGGATATAAGAAGACAATCCTTTACTCCTCCTTTTCTTCCTGAAGACACTTGAGGGTTTCAGGAGTCATGCTTTTCATGCCAAGGCGTGGGAGAATAAACTGAAACCTTTCTCTTGGGAGGGCCTTGGTGAAGATGTCAGCTAACTGAAACTCTGTCCTCACGAAGTATAGCTCCACAATTCCTTTTTCCACCTGTTCCCTGATGAAGTGATGCCGGATGTCGATGTGTTTTGACCTGGAGTGCTGAACATTGTTACAACAAAGAGCAATGGCGCTTTTGTTGTCACAATATAGGGGAATTTTGTTGTATGAGAATCCATAGTCCGAAAGCTGTGATCGCATCCAAAGGATTTGTGCACAGCAAGCAGACATAGCAATGTACTCAGCTTCAGTAGATGATATGGAAGTACTCATCTGCTTCTTAGAAGACCAACTAACCAACTTTTCCCCTAAAAATTGAGCTCCTCCTGAAGTACTTCGACGAGTGTCTTGACAACCCGCATGATCAGCATCTGCGTATGCCGTTAACTCCATTGCAGTGTCCTTAGGATACCAGAGACCCATATGAACTGTGCCTTGAAGATATCGGAAGATCCTTTTCACAGCTTCAACATGCTTCTTGGTTGGTCTGGATTGATACCGAGCACACATACACACAGCAAACAGAAGATCTGGTCTGCTACCCGTGATGTACATCAAAGATCCAATCATGCTTCGATACTGTGTGATATCAACTGGAATCCCTGAAGGATCTTCATCCAGCTTCGTTCTATCAACCATGGGGGTGTCAACAGGTTCACTTGAATGGAATCCAAACTTTTTCAGGATCTCGTTGGCGTATTTGGATTGATTGATGAATATGCCTCCGGGACTTTGAGAAACTTGTAGTCCTAAGAAGAATGACATTTGTCCCATCATGGACATTTGGAACTTGGAATTCATCTCCTTTGAGAAACTATCACATTCACCAGGATCTGTTGAAGCAAAGATGATATCATCTACGTATATCTGAACTAGCAGTAGATGGTTTCTTGATTTCCTGGTGAATAGTGTAGGATCAACAACACCCTTGGAGAATCTGTTCGCTAGGAGGAACTTGGACAATGTATCATACCATGCCCTTGGGGCCTGTTTTAGCCCATAAAGAGCCTTCTTCAAGCGGTAAACATGAGTAGGGTGTTCAGCATTCACGAATCCCTCAGGTTGACTCACATAAACTTCTTCCTTTAAGTCACCATTCAAGAATGCCGTTTTGACATCCATCTGGTAGACTATCATATTACGACTCGCAGCATTTGCCAGGAAGATTCTTATGGCTTCAATTCTAGCAACCGGAGCAAACGATTCTTCAAAATCAATGCCCTCTTCTTGTCTAAACCCTTTAGCAACTAGCCGTGCCTTGTTCTTTAGGACATCACCATACTCGTCAAGCTTCACTTTGAAGATCCACTTCAAGGCAATGATCATTGCACGCTCCGGAGGAGGCACTAATTCCCAAACTTCAAGTCGATCAAATTCATGGATTTCATCCTGCATGGCCTGGAACCAGCAATCTTTAGTCATTGCTTCTTTGGCATCCTTTGGTTCGACTTTAGACAGTACGGAATTGAAGAAGCACCATAGTGCATCAGTGGCTAGTTGATTACGTGTAGATACTGGACGTGAGGGATTGCCAATGATGTTGTCGATTGGATGATCACTGGTCCATTTCCTGAGATGATCGTGAGGTTGATGGTTATGAACAGATGTAGCAGTGCTGTGTTCCTCAGGTAAGGATGTGTCTGATGAATGTTCAGGAGCAAATATGTTTTCAAAAGGAGCCTCTTCAACAGGAGCAAAAGGATTAACTCCCAAAGGATTATTATCTGAAGATTCTTGCATTACTGGAGAAGTTTGAGTGTTTGATGACGAAGGCGATTGACTGGCAGCAGGAGCATTGTGACTGACTGATACTGAAGCTGCAGGGCCTTCTGAGCCTTGTGGGGCTTGAACCTCATCCATAGGAATTGTATCTGGTTCACTCGGGATGGTTCCATTCGTTGGCTCAAAGTATTCATCAAACATAGGATCAAATAACTTCTTCAACTCCTCACATGTAGGAGGCACATAAGAATCTGCAGGCGTGGAATTCTGTACAAGTCCTGAACTAATGGGTCCAGGAGACAAAAGGTGAAGATCGGGTCCAGAACTGATTTGTCCTGAAACAGGTAGCTCACTCAGCTCATCGAACGTAACATGAATGGTTTCCATGATTTTACGGGTCCTTTTATTGTAGATTCGATACCCTTTACTGTCAGGTGCGTATCCAACGAAAATACCTATATCTGCTTTAGCTCTTAACTTTCCCAAGTCTTGACTATCATTAGTTGGATAGCAAAGAGCACCAAACACACGCAGAAAGGAAAGATCTGGTTTCTTGTTATGAATTAACTCGAAGGGAGTCTTCTCATGAACCGGATGAATTAGGGATCGGTTTTGAGTGTAACATGCTGTTGCTATAGCTTCTGCCCAGAGAAACATCGGTGTCTTTGAAAATATAAGCATGGTTCTTGCAGCCTCCACCAGAGTACGGTTCCTTCGTTCAACCACCCCGTTCTGTTGAGGCGTGCGAGGGATACTTTTCTGATGCGTGATGCCAATACTTTCATAGAAATTACGGAGTTGTTGGTTAACAAACTCAGTACCATTATCTGTGCGAATGATTCTGACAGTTTTATCTAGCCTTACTTGCAGCTGTTTTATCAGTTTAATGATAACCTCTGGAGTTTCGTCCTTGGTTCTCAAAAACTTTACCCATGTGAACCGAGAATAATCATCTACTATCACCAGAACATACTTCTTTCCATTTATGGTTTGTATTCTCATTGGACCGCACAAGTCCATGTGGAGGGTGTGAAGAACTTCCAAGTTGGTGTTGACGGTTTTAGGCTTGTGGGTTTGTTTCTTGCTTTTACCCAGTTGACATGCAGAGCAGAGATGATCTTTCTCATATTTCAGTCTGGGCATCCCTCTAACAAGATCTTTACGGGAAAGATTATTTATGGTACCGAAGTTCAAGTGGTTCAGACGACGATGCCACAGCCATGATTTTGTTTTAGAGGCTTTAGAGAGCAAGCATATGGGAGAGGACTTCAACATTTCTTCAATTGAAATGGTGTATAGATTGGTGCCCCGACTGCCCTTGAGGAGATCTAAACCATCCAATTCTCTGACGAAACATGTATGCTTTCTGAAAGCCACTTCCAGATCTGAATCACAAAATTGACCCACAGAAAACAGATTGTGTCCTAGTCCTTCCACATAATATACCCTTGAGATTACACTATTACCAAACACATAATCTCCATAACCCATAATAGCACCAAAGTGGTCGTTCCCAAATCTAACTGTCCCGATAAACTTTTTCACGAAGTTCTTGAGTCGTGAGCGATCTCCAGTCATATGTTTTGAGCAGCCTGAGTCCAAATACCACAGGACGATTTGTACGACCTGCATTTGAAACCAGACAACAATGGATAACTGAAAAATGTGGATCCCCAAGTGCAATTGGGGTCCATTTGGTCAGCATACACATATTCAGGAACTACAGATTTCACAGATGCTACTATCTTTTCTGTGGAGACAGAACCTGAGACAGGACAAGACCTAGATGGAGGGCATTGTGATTCTAAAGGCAAGATTCTACCAGTTGGTCTCCATTCCTTATTCTTCACAATTTTATGCATATTCATTTTAGGCAATGGTCTCTGTTTTCCTAAATTGAATTTCCTTCCAGTGGGTCTCCATTCCTTAACTTTTACAATTTTATGCTTATTCATTTTAGGTAACGTGCACGGTTGTCCTAAATTGAATTTCCTTCCAGTGGGTCTCCATTGATAGCCTATGCTAGCAAATGTTTTTCCTGTTGCTTTCCAAACCTTTTTGCATGCTTTAGTTATCCTACCATTCTTAACATGGGATGATGCAGAAGACATCAGAAAAGACACAACACATTCATCATGATTAGCAGAAATTAAACAATTGTCGCAAGTTTTACAGATAGCATTAGAATTCGAATTAATTACAGTACTTTTGATACTAGAATCAACACGATTCATCCTACTCATTGTAAACTTATTGTTCCTAGGTTGAGCTTCTACATTCTTCAAGTGATCATTCTTAGCTGGCGCAGTCATATCCTTTCTTTCATTTCCTCTAGACCTTGACCCGCTAGCTTGGGTGTCACTTTTTACTCCTGTAGAAGCATCGAAGGTAACATTAGTTTGTTTTTCTGCCTCATGCCTTCTTGATAATGATGTGTTGGGTTCTAATGTTTTGGGTGGTAGGTCAAAGGCTACATACTTGTTCACAACATTTGATGATGATGCAACAAATCTATCTCTATGGCCTCTAAACTTAGGAATTGAGCCTATGGCATATTCTAAGTTTTCCTGAATCCTTTTCGTGAGTTTGCATGCATAGACAACTGCTTGATCAAGTGGCTTATCATTCCTATCCTCTTCAACTACCTCACGAAGTGAGTCAAGACCTTCTCTAAGATGATCTAGATATGTTTGATGGGCAAGGCTGTTATTTCTAATCTTAAACGGAATACGCCCAACATCAACATCATACTTTTTACAATCATTAGCCTTTGGTGTATCACAGTTACAAGTGGTGCATGGCATTTTACCTTTCGCCCGAGCCTTAAGATTCTCAATTTCATTTGTCAAAGAGGTTATTTGATCATTATGATTGCTTCTTGTAACTTTAATAGAATCATATAACTCTTTGAAATGTTGTTTAACCTTTGAATTTTCTTCTCGATAACACTCATTTTCATAATGTAACTTATTTATGGTGTTTTGATATTGAAAATTCTGAGAATCTGAAGACGAAGGTTTATTGGTGCCATATACTTCACACTTGTTGGATTTCAATTGGGCAATTTGGGCCCTCAGCAGTCGAATCGTGTTCGTGTGAGCTTGAATTGTCTCATCTCGTTTGCTTAATTCAAAATAAGTATCAAACTCAGGAGCATCCGAGGATGTCTTGACATTTGATATTTTGCATTTTTCTTCTAAGTGTTGATGTTTGAGTTGCAAATTCAGATAATCAACTTCTAGTTTTGAAAAACGTTTAACCATGTTAACATGGTCATCATTTTGAATTTTTTCAAGCAATTTCAAATTCTCCCCCTCAAGCTCAACAACACGATTCTGGGTGACATTTAACGCAATAGCATACTCATTAAATTGACAAGCAGACAATGCAGAATCAGTGACAGTGTAAAATACATCTTGTGCAATACATTTAGCAATCAAGTTGTCATTAGTAATGAGTATGTTTTTTCTTTCAATCTCTCGACTCTTAAGTTCTATTGCATGTTCATTCACCTCATTTTCCATATCTTTAAACACTACTTTCATTTCATTTATTTCAGCTTTAAGGGCAGTTTGCAACCCTTCAAAGTGTTCTTTAAGTAGTTTAAAGAATGGCATGACCTCAGTTAAGTAACACCTTTTTGCATGTTCAAAACACCTTTCCCCCTCAGTAATGCCAGTGGGTGTGATTCTCTTCTTACATGTTTTATCGAAATCAGCAAACAGTTGCCAAAGCACATATAAGCTAATAAAGGTTTTGCATTCAGTGGGAAGAGACAAAGGCACCAAATTCCTAGGTGTATTGGGAGGATACACCGTTATGGACGCAACTTTTCTAATGAGGGGGGTGTTGGCCTTAAGTTTTTCTACCTTAAGTTTTTCATTATCTTGTTTCCAAAATATCTGCTCAGGTGTTAACTTCGTTTGAGGAGCAAACACAGTCAAACGATTTTCCTCATAATAATCATGGGGTTTGATTATTATTCGTCTGGCTATGCATTCGGGATCCCTCATTTTCTCATTCATTTTTTCCCTCGTTTTATCACTTAACTCATCCTCTTCATCAGTGTAGATATGCTCAGGTTGGTCATGAATAGGCTTAATCATCACATTACCATCATATAGGGCTGGTTGAAGTACTTGCATACCCTTAAGGATGGTTGACTTTGGTTCACCTATCATGATTTTACTATGCTTATCACTCAACTTTCTGTGCTTATGAATCATTTGAGCAGTTTGTATGGTTTGATTTTGTGTGTACAACTTATCTTCAAGCTTATTTTTTAGCGTCTTGAGTTTAGAGAAATCATTTAAGAGAGTTGTTTCTTTTTGTTTGAATTCTTGCTTAAGTGTTGTTACACACTTTTGTGCATCCTGTTTCTGTTTGTCAGACTGTTCTAGCTGACTTTTCAAAGAACTTAACTCTATTTTTAATGTTTCTTCTCGCACTCTAGACTCTTTAATAAGTGTATTCATTTGACCCTCTAATTTCTGCTCACGATCATTAAGTTCAAACTTAGCACGCTGTTCATACATAGCAACTTGTTCTTTATAGATGTTAAGTCTAGTGATCAAGTTATTATCAGGGACAGGCAATTGGTTCTCATGGTACACACAAGCATTATCTACATTACTTGCATTATCTAAGGCACATGCATTACTCATAGCACACACATCATTATTGACAAAGGATTCACCATTTGGTACATCAGGCGAGTTGTTGCTATTCAAATACTGTTCATATGAGACAATATTGCTATTTTCCATATCAACATCACTTGAGTCAGAAACAACTGCCTGATGTACTTCTTCGGGAATCTGATGTCCCTCGACAATATTATATGTGTCATAAATTTTTAGTACCTCAGAAATCACGGATGCATTAGAAGAACCAGCTTGACGAGATGAGGCCAGGGAAGACAAGTTAGCCATGAAGATTGTTTGAGCAGTAGGTTCATCATCCACATCAGAGTCAAATGCATCACAGTCATCTGCCTTGAAGATGTTAGGATCATTAAGTGCCAGATCCTGAACAGGCTTCTCATCCACATCTTCATCAAAAGTATTTCCTCCATCTCCTGCCAAGAACAATAACTCTTCCTCATCCAATACAGCACCATTTTCTTGAGCTTGCATTAACAGCATCTTGTCTTTGAAGTAATCTGAGTTCTGAGGACGTTTAGGTTGATTGCAGTTTCTAGCAATGTGTCCAAGCCCCCACAATTATAACACTTGATCTGTTTCCCTTGCCCCTGATTGGCATTCCCTGCTCTGTTCTGCACATAACCTCGACCCATGTTTCTGCCAGCTCTCCCTTGCACATTCTGGACCACAATTTTCCCGTCCTCCACCATTGCTAGATTGCGTGGGTTGGAAGAATTCCTTAACTGATTGTTGGTCTGAGGGAGTGATGCTTGAAACTGTTGAACCAGTAGAGATACTTGATTGGTGAGGTTGTCAATCATTTTGTCGGTCTGAGAGTAGCCTGAGTCAAGTTGTGAACTCATAGCAGGTACTTGTGAGTGAAGTTGGTGATAGCTTGGATTGGATGATGATTGGATTGTTGGTTGTACATTTGTCATGAAAGCCAGTGGGTCATTCGTAGTTGAAGGATTCAACTTTTCTCTCAGCACCCGATCATAGGCAGCATGCTTCTCATGTTGTTGCAGGTAAGCATACAACTGTTCATAGTTAGTCTCCCTTAAACCTTTGTTGAGTTTGACGGCAGTAACAAATCTGTCCCATTCCGGAGTCATGTTGTTCACAAACTTTGAGTTAAGTTGGATGTTGGGCATAGTCATTCTAATCATCCTCATATCATTTACCAACTTATGAAATCTCACATAGTAATCTGTGACATTTTCTCCTGGGTTCATTTTGAAATGCTCGAACTCATCATACAGCTGTGACTCACGATCTTCCTTTGTGAGTTCTGACCCTGCCAACAACATTTTAACGTTGTCCCACACAGCCTTGGCTTCAGTGTTAAAATTGATGAGCTTGTATACATCCTTTGGAAGACCTTGAATAACTATGTTGGAGGCTCTAATATCGGCATCATACCTCTTCTTTTCTTCTTCATTAAGATCATTGTAGTTTCTAGGTCTGTCGATGCCCCAAGTTACAGTACCATCTTCACCAGTTGTAACAACGTCTCTGGTGGTACCCATCTGATAAGGTCCTTCGTCAATTGACTTAAGAATGTTAACACCATTATCTTTTCCCAAGCAGTAAAGTCTAATTCGTTGTGCCCAAGACTCATAATCCGTCCTATCTAGCATAGGTGGACGAGTGTCAGATCCTGCTGCTTGAATATCATCTGATGATGTACTTGATGTGGTAGCCATAGTAACTACGGGATTTTACTGATCTTGTGATTTAATCGAGAAATCGAATCTTTCGCGGGAATTTCTAAAATCACCAAGACACAAGCCGCCTAGGCAAATAGCGTAGACACAAACCGCGTATGTGCCTAAGAGACAAACCGAGTTCACACAGGAGACACAAACCGCGTGTGCGCCAAAGAGACAAACCGAGTTCACACCAAAGACATAAACCGCGTATACGCCAAATAGACAAACCGAGTTCACACCGGATATACAAACCGCGTATGTGCCAAGAGACAAACCGAGTTCACAATGGAGATACAAACCGAGTTCACACCAAAGATACAAACCGCGTTGACACAAACCGCGTAAGCGCCAAATAGACAAACCGAGTTCACACCGGATATACAAACCGCGTTGACACAAACCGCGTGTGCACCTTAGAGACAAACCGAGTTCACACCAAATGTACAAACCGCGTATGCACAAACCGCGTATGCACCTAAGAGACAAACCGAGTTCACACTTGAGATACAAACCGCGTAGACACAAACCGCGTATGCGTCAAAGAGACAAACCGAGTTCACACCGTAGACACAAACCGCGTACGCACCGTAGAGACAAACCGCGTTGGCTCAAACTTCCAAACCTGTCACTATCAATGCCGTTTGTCCTTTTGCCTAAACTAGTATAAAGACAAACCGAGTACACGATGCTACACAAACCGCATTCAAGAATCGTCCAAACAACACAAACCGCATCCAAGAACTCTTGAAAGAAAAACCCTCGAATCACCCACAAACACCACACGAGCCTTAAATCTGTGAATCCAAACACTAAATACCACTCTAATACTAATCTTAATCAAGAAAGTACAAAGAAAAACAACTTCTAATCACTAAACAAAGTACAAAATGAGATTTATGCTACTAAACAAACAAAATAAAAAAAACTAAAACTACAAGTCGAATCCAACAAGAAAACCTCAAGAACTACACAAATTCGTGAATACCAACTCTCATGGACCTAACCATGGCTCTTGATACCAATTGTAGGGTATTCACAATGCATGAATCACTAGTTTGAGTCTTGTATGGATCGAATGGAAGAGGTTTTTAGAGAGAGAAATGGGAGCCTTTTAGTGAGAGAAAGAAACTTGTGTAATATTAGCTTGAAAGGTCCAACCCTTCCCATGTGTGGGAAGGGATATATATACTACTACATATTACGTCCCTAGTGGACTGTGGAGCGAGCTGACAGAGGGGAAAGCCCCGACCCACTCCACAAATATAGATACTACTAATACTAATACTAATTATACTAAGCAACTGATAATATTACAGATAATCTTATGAGCAATGATGATCTAATAAGTACTCGGGGTGACCGAGTCTTCTGCTGAATATTCATATTCCTAACATTCTTCAAACTCTATTTACCACTTTACGTCAATTCGTTAGCATACGACTACTTAATGTACAAATTAAACGTTTGTTACCTATTAGAGTTTTCTCAAAACCCTAATATATTATATCTATGATTTTACAAAATTAGATCATAAATACTAAAGTATAACATTTTAAACCAGGAGTACAAGTCCTTAAAGCACAGAAACCCTAAATTCACTTTAACTCCCGATATGAGCCCTAAACTCACAAACCTATGATTTTATGTGATCAAATCACAAACCCTAATTATTGGGGGCATGTTTCCTACAAAATATAAATGTACAAGTTTTTCAAGCCTAGGGTACAAGTCATTAAAGCATAAAACCTAATATTAATATAAACTTCATTCTAAACCCCAGTGTACTCATTTTAAAGCACATTATCCAAGTCTTTTATGCACAAGCTTTAAAAATATATTTCTTATACTCAATAAACTTGAGTACAACACTCTAATGCCTAGAGTACAAGTGCTTATAGCACAAAACTAAAAAGTATACCTTTATTTCTTTTAAACTTAACTAAACAAACTTATTTTTATTTTAACCTAACCAAATATTAAAAATATATTTTCTATATTCCTTAAACCCTAGTACAACCCTAACAAGCCTATGGTATAACCCCTTTAAGCACAACTCAATCTCTTTTCTTTTTCTACCCAATTCGACACTATACATAAATAAAACAAGCTCTAGTTTATTTCTAATCAATACTTACCCATAAACCAAGCCCTAAATTAAGATGCTACATCATCTAAACCTAATGTACAACACTAGATACCCCAAGGTACCATCACCTAAATCCATTCGATCCATCTTAAATTACCAGGTTTACTTCTAACTAAACAAATACCAAACTACTTCTAAGTAAACACATGTTAATCTCCCTAAGCCGAAAGATATTTACTAGACTATTCTTACTCCACCACATCATGTTCCTTGATATTTACCATGGTCAACCATTGTAGGTAAAATTCTTGGGTAAAATTGTACCACCTCACGCCACCTACATCACCACCATATACCACCTTCCAAACTCCTAAGCATAACCTCACCTTCAACAGTGCCCTCTTCGACGTGTTCCTTTATGAAGTGATAGCGGACTCTAATATGCTTGGTCTTCGAGTGTTGCACGGGATTGCACGAGATGGCTATGGCACTTTTCGAATCACAATAGATAGGAATGCGATCGAAAGAGAAACTATAATCTGTGAGCTGTGTCCGCATCCATAGAACTTGGGCACAACAGGCAGATAGAGACACATACTCGGCTTCAGCGGTTGATAGTGCAATGCAGTCTTGTTTCCTTGATGACCAGCCTACTAGCTTTTCTCCCAAAAATTGTGCTCCTCCGGATGTACTTTTTGCTGTAACTTGGCAACCAGCATGGTCGGCATCTGAAAAGGCTGTTAGTGTAAACTCCGAATCCTTCGGATACCAAAGTCCCATATTAATGGTTCTTCGTAGGTACCGGAAGATCCGTTTAACCTCTTGGAGGTGAGGTTCGGTAGGCCTTGCCTGAAACCGTGCTAATAAACAGATAGCAAAATGTATATTGGGTCGACTAGCAGTTAGGTACATGAGAGAACCAATCATGCTCCGATATTTCTTCGGATCCATAGGTTTCCCATACAAGTCTGCACCTATTTTGGGTGAAGTGACCATTGGTGTACCAACAGAGTCACAATTTTCCATTACATGTTTCTTTAAAATCTCAATAGTATATTTAGCCTGATTAATAAAAATACCACATGGGGTTTGATGAATTTGTAAGCTCAAAAAGAATTTTAATTCTCCCAACATGGACATTTCAAATTTGATTTTCATGAGATTTTCAAAATGTTTTGAATATTTCAGATTAGTGGACCCAAAGATTATTTCATCCACGTAAATCTGAACAATCAAAATGTCATCTTTGAATTTTTTAGTAAATAAGGTCAGGTCAATTGTTCCTTTGGTGAAATTGTTTTGAAGTAGGAAAGATGATAACTCGTCATACCATGCCCGTGGGGCTTGTTTCAAACCATAGATAGCTTTCTTTAGTTTGTAGACGTAGTCGGGATGATCTTTGCCAATGAATCCATCTGGCTGACTCACGTACACCTCTTCTTTCAGAGTTCCATTCAAGAATGTTGTCTTGATATCCATCTGATAGACCGTGATGTTTTTGTTAGCTGCATAGGCTAAGAAAATCTTGACCGCCTCAAGCCTTGCTACTGGCGCGAATGACTCATCAAAATCTATTCCTTCTTCCTGTCTAAATCCCTTAGCCACGAGACGAGCTTTGTTGCGAATGACAGTCATCTCTTCATCCTTTTTGTTCTTCCATAACCACTTAAGATCAATGACGAGTTTGTCGATTGGTCTCGGCACTAAATCCCAAGTGTCATGTAATTGATATTGGAGAAGTTCTTCCTGCATCGCTTCAATCCATGCATTATCTGCCATCGCCTCCCGAATGTTCTTTGGCTCTTTTAAACTGAATGAGCAGATGTAGATGCACATATCGGAATCGGTGGCTAGCTGTTTTCTCGTCTGAACTGGCCGTGAGGGTTCACCAATGACTTGTTCTATTGGATGGTCTTTGGTCCACTGTAACGTAGAAGGGTACCTTGGATTTGACGAATGCGTGTTAGATAATTCATGTAACCTAGAAGAAGATTCAGCAGAATCAGTTGCAAATGGGTTTTCAAATGGTTCTTCTTCTAACACAGCATCGTTTGGTTGTTGTTCTTATTGAATTGGTGTTGTTTGGTTTTGCTCATCAACTCTTGGTAACACAATCTCAATTACTGGAGTTGCTGGAGTAGATGTTGATGACGTTGAGGGAGTTGGTGCGTCAGCTTCGATTGTGGTAGATGCATCTTGTTGTGGTGGTAATGGTGGTTGGTGATTTTGAGCGAGTGCAGCGGAATGTTGTTGTGATGCATTTGTCGAAGTTCCACCATAGTACTCATCATACATAAACTCGAAGAAATTATCCAGTTCTTGATTTGATGGTTTGTCAGTAGTAGTTGACTGAGCTCCTTGGGGTACGAGTCCTGAACTGATATGTCCAGAAGTTTGACTGTTTGGTGCGGGTCCTAATCCGATATGATTAGAAGCCATCGGGTTAAGCGCGGGTTCTAGAGCGAGTCTCTCAGAAGCCATCTGTGAAATCTCATCAAATTTCACATTCATCGTCTCCATAATACTTTTCGTTCTCCTGTTATACACCCTGAATGCCCTCGAGTTATTAGAATAACCAATGAAGATTCCAATATCGCCCTTAGCTTTCAACTTCCCCAGATCTTCTCTGTCGTTTGTAGGATAGCACAAAGCGCCAAATACATGAAGGTAAGAGATGTCGGGTTTTCTGTTGTTCACTAATTCGTATGGGGTTTTATTGAATCTTGGATGGATTAGGGATCGGTTCTGAGTAAAACAAGCAGTGGCAACAGCATCAGCCCATAAGAATAACGGTGCACTGGAATAAATCAGCATCGTGCGAGCAGCTTCCACAAGAGTTCTATTTCTTCTTTCAACTACCCCATTCTGCTGTGGAGTTCTAACAGCTGATGTCTGGTGAGTAATTCCAGATTCTTCAAGGTATGTTCTTAACTCCTGATTAGTGAATTCCGTGCCATTGTCAGTTCTTACTATCATAACTGGAGCTTGAAGTAGAACTTGAATTCGCTTCAGAAAGGTGATGATGATGCCTGGTGCTTCGTCTTTTGATCTTAGAAACCTTACCCATGTATATCTTGAATAGTCATCGACAATTACAAGAATATACTTCTTCCCATTGATACTTTCAACTCTCATTGGGCCACATAAGTCCATATGCAACAAATGCAACTTATCGACCGAACTGGGTACGGTTTTAGGTTTGTATGTTGCCCGTTTGCTTTTGCCTTGCTCACAGGATGGACATAAGTGTTCTTTGGTGTATTTGAACTTTGGGAGACCGGTGACGATGTCGTCTTTGGCTAGCTTTGTTAAGGTTTCGAAGTTGAGATGGGATAACCGTCTGTGCCACAACCAGGACTTAGTTTCGTCAGCTCTTTTCATGAGACAAATTGGTGATGAAGAGGCCATTTGGTTAATATCGATAGCATAGAGATTGGTTCCATGATTTTCGGTTAAGAGATTGTTGGGTCTAAAGATGCTTCTGATTCAAGAAATACACTAAGTATAACTCTGCTGATCAGTTAAGTAACTCTGCTGATTAGCACAATGACTCTGCTGTTTGTAACTCTGCTGGTTTGGAAGAATAAGCAAAGTGTAACTCTGCTGCTAGCCCACGAAGACTCTGCTGCTAGACTAGTTACTCTGCTGCTTATTAGATATGTATAGTATGTTAAGGATAAGTATAGAAAAGATATGTAAGATATTTATCTTGTATAGAAAGTCTTGTAAACCGACTAGGACTCCTTACGCTATAAAAGGAGGATCTAGGGTTAGGTTAGATATACGTATCATTATTGTTTACACTTCAAGGTTTCTTGTAACCCTATTGCTATTGAGCAATCGTATTAATATATTGAAGTGTTGTTTGAGAATTCGTTTTGTGTTTAATTCTTCTTAAGATCAAATATTAAGTTCCGCATAATATTTGATATACAATTCAAGATCAGTTTATATACCGATTGCTTTAGATTTATCTAAAGTAATTAATAAGATCGTGAAGCTCAACTGGGATCAACAAGTGGTATCAGAGCTTGTGATCTAGAAGCTGGTACCAAGAAGAATTACTGAATACAAGATCTGCTAATCATCAAAGTAAGCAATGGATTCCGATTCAACACACATGGTTACTGCATCAAGAGTTCCCATGCTCAAGACTGGAGAGTACGAGATCTGGAAGATGAGAATTCAACAGTACATGAGAATGGTTGATTACTCACTCTGGGAAGTTGTTTAGAATGGTGACAGTCAACCAGCAAAGACTACTACTGGGTCAGTCTTGACTCTCAAGACAAGTGAGGAGAAAGCTCAGAGAAGATTGGAGGTTAAAGCTCACAGTATTCTCATGATGGGAATACCTAATGATTATCAACTAAGCTTTAATCATATTGAGTCTGCTAAAGAGTTGTGGGAAGCAATTGAACTTCGATTTGGTGGGAATGAAGCTACCAAGAAATCAAGAAAGAATCTACTGAAGCACCAGTTTGAGACTTTTACTGCTTTGAGTTCTGAGAACATTGAGGGAACTTATGATCGACTTCATAAGTTGACTAGTCAGATGGCTCTTTTGAAGATTGAGGTATCTCAAGAAGATATCAATCTAAAATTTCTGAGAAGTCTATCTTCTGAATGGAACACTCACACAGTGATCTGGAGGCACAAGGAAGATTTTGAGAAGATGACTTTGGATGATCTGTATAACAACTTGAAAGTTTATGAATCTGAAGTCAAGGGATTGTCAAGTTCATCTTCTACCACAAATAATCTTGCTTTTGTTTCCTCAAGCAACAAGAGTTCTGGTAGTCATCAAGAACAGCACTCTGCTGCTGGTACTTTTGCTTCTGCTGTTGGTTCACATGTTTCTGCTGCTGACTCTACCAACACCAACACCATCAGTGATGCTGCTATTTGTGCTTATTTGGCTGAACTTACTACAAGTACTTCAGTTATGCCTCAAGATCTGGATGAACTTGATCCTGATGATGTTGAAGAGATTGATATGCAATGGCAGTTTGCAATGCTTACTATGAGGGCAAGAAGGTTTCTTAAAAGAACTGGTAAAGAGATGAAGTTCAGAAGGAACAAGAATGTGGGGTTTGACAAATCAAAGGCTGAATGTTTTAACTGTAGAAAGAAGGGACACTTTGCAAGAGAGTGCAGAGCACCAAAAAGAAACAATGAGAATGTCAAGAAGTCTACTGATGAAGAGCCAAATCCTACTACTGCTATGGTGTCATGTGATGGGTTAGGAGAGTATGACTGGAGTGATCATGCTAAAGATGGTCCAAATTGTGCATTGATAGCTGAAGAGGAACCTCAAGTACAACACTTTGCTCTCATGGCCTACTCCTCCTCTGGATCAGACTCTGAGGTATCCAATGAATCATCTTGTTCTTTTAAATCATGTTCTGATACAATTGAAATACTTAAGTCTAGCAATGGAAACCTTAAAATGGAGAATGAAACACTTAAGTTAGACAATCTTAGTTATGAATATGGTTTAAAGAATTTAGAAGAGAAGCTAGAATTCTATAAAAAGGCTGAAATTGAATATCTTGATAAGATCATTATTTTAGAAAATGAACTTATTAAGAAAGATTGTGAGATTAAGGTTCTTATGGAGAAAGTAGAAGAGGCTGAAAAGGCTAAAGATTCAGCTATAAGTGAGACTGAAAAACATATTGTTAGGGTGGAAAAACAACAATTTGCCACTGACATTCTCAGTAAACCAATAGGAAGACACTTTGCAGACTCAGGAAGTGGTCTAGGATATAATGCTGTTGCTCACCCTAAGAAACTTAGTGCCAATGCCCCTCCTACTAGGACATTGTCTTTCATACCTGCATCTGAGGTCAAACCTGTAGGTGAAACTAGTGAAACTAAAGTAGAGTCACCTAAGGATGAGAAAAAGTGGTCTGATGCACCACTTATTGAAGATTGGGAGTCTGACAGTGATGATGAAGGTGTAGAATCTGATTCAACCCCTAAGAACAAAAAGGAAGAAATTCCTGCTGTTGTTGAATCAAAAGCACCTAAGGCTAAAAAGGTTGAGTTTGTTAAGCCTAAGCTAGGTAAAGGTATCTCTAGGAAGATGGCTGAGTATGAAAACACACCTAGAGTATATCCTAAGAAAACCAATAACTTGCCTAGAGGAAACCAGAGAAATTGGAACAACCTAGTTTCACAAAGATTAGGTACTGATTTTCAATTACTTAAAAAGGCATGTTATGGTTGTGGTAGTTTTGAACATCTGCAAGATGAGTGCTACTACCATCAGAAACCAGTTTGGAACCAGTACTCAAGGGTGAACCATAGAAACTTTGCTAGAAAGACTCACCCACATCCCAAAAGAAACATGGTTCCCAAGGAAGTCTTGATGAGAGATGGTACTTCTAGAGTTATCTCTCCTATTGCACCACAAGGGCCCATAAAGAAGGACATAGTTAACTCTGCTGTTAAGGCAGACTCTGCTGTTTTGCCTAAAGTTGTTACTGATACTGTTGTGGGCAACCATTTTTATGCTGTTAAGGCCTCAGCTTGCTGGGTCTGGAAACCTAAAGTTAAAGTTATAGATCATGTTCTCAGACACAGCAGTGCACCAATGCAGTTGAAGAAATTTGACTACTTTGATGCACAAGGCAGATCCAAGTCAGTAATGGCTTGGGTCCCAAAGAGAAACTAATTCTCTTACTTTTTGTGCAGGGCAATCTACAAAAGGAGCTAAAGGACAAATGTATTTTTGATAGTGGATGCTCTTCACACATGACTGGAGACCAAAGCAATTTGGAAAACTTTGAAGCTTTGGATGGTGGATATGTTGCCTTTGGGAATGATCCTAAAGGAGGTAAAATTGTTGGTAAAGGCATCATCAGAACTGGAAAATTGGATTTTGAGAAAGTGTATTTAGTGAATGGACTAAAGTTCAATCTTTTTAGTGTCTCACAAATGTGTGACAGAAAGAATTTTGTTCTTTTTACAGACACTGAATGTCTTGTCTTATCTCCCGACTATAAGATACCTGATGATAAATTAGTACTTCTTAAAGTCCCTAGAAATGACAACATATACAGTGTGGACATAAAGAACATTATTCCCAAAAGAGATTTAACTTGTCTGTTTGCCAAAGCCACTATTGATGAATCCAAACTATGGCATAGAAGGCTTGGACATCTAAACTACAAGGCTATCAACAAGTTGGTGAAAGGGAACTTGGTCAGAGGATTACCTTCAAAGGTTTTTGAGGATCCTGAAGTATGTGTTGCTTGCCAAATGGGAAAGCAACATAGAGCATCTTGTAAGTCCAAATTGGTGAATTCTATTACTGAACCCCTGTTTATGTTACACATGGACCTATTTGGACCCACTTATGTAAAAAGTTTGAATAAAAAGATGTATGGCTTAGTGGTCACTGATGATTTTAGTAGATTTACCTGGGTATTCTTCTTAGCTACTAAGGATGAGACACCTGGCATTCTTAAAGCTTTTATTACAAGGATAGAAAACCTATTTAATCACAAGGTTAAGATCATCAGATGTGACAATGGAACTGAATTTAAGAATCAAGTGATGAATCAGTTCTGTGAGGAAAAGGGGATAACTAGACAATTTAGTGTGGCTAGAACTCCTCAGCAGAATGGTGTTGCAGAGAGGAGAAATAGAACATTAATTGAAGCTGCTAGGACCATGTTGTCAGAGTCTAAGTTACCTACTATCTTTTGGGCTGAAGCAGTCAACACTGCTTGTTATGTGCAAAATAGAAGTAAGATAGTTAAACCTCACAATAAGACCCCTTATGAGTTATTGCATGGTAGGAAACCACTGATAGATTTCTTTAGACCATTTGGGTGTCCTGTCACTATCTTAAACACCATTGACCACTTAGGAAAGTTTAGTGAGAAAGCAGACATAGGTTACTTTGTTGGATACTCCACTGAAAGTAAGGCTTTTAGAGTTTTCAATCAAAGGACTGGGCATGTGGTGGAAAATTTGCATGTTAGAATTAGAGAAACCACACCTAATGTTGATGGAAAAGGTCCTGAATGGATGTTTGATATTGATTCTTTAACCAAAAGTATGAATTATCAACCAGTCATTGCAGGTACTACTAACATGTCTGCAGGTACACAAACTAACCCTAATGCAGGTACACAAGTAAAGAAGGATGGATCTGCAGAGGAGTTTGTCTTGATTGAAAAGTGGAAGTTTGATCAGTACTTCTCTCCAACAGATAAAGAAAGAAAGAGTTCAGATGATGATGCTGTTTACAAGGAAGTACCAAAGGTTAATGTAGAAGGTGATGATGAACCTTCTCATGATGACAAGAATGATGATAAGGAAAGGAATGAAGAGTCAGATGTTGATGGGCAACAAGGAAATAAACATAGCAGCAGTACTCTCAACTCTGCTGCCAGGCCAAAGCACTCTGCTGATAGGTCAAAACACTCTGCTGTTAGGCCAAAACACTCTGTTATTCGGTTTGGTAACTCTGCTGCTATGCCTAAGGACTCTACTGCTGATAAAGATGGTGATTCTTATGATGATTCTTCTGATGAGGTGCCTGAATTAGAAGAAGTGTATGTGGATACTGATGATGAAATTGTTGATGTTTTTGGTACTAAAGCTGATTTATCAAATTTGGAGACTGATATACCTGTTAGTCCCACTCCAACAACCAGAATCCACAGGAAACATCCAAAGGAGCAAATAATTGGTGATGTTCACTCTGCTATTCAGACCAGAAGTAAATCAAAAGGTCTGAGTGATTTGCTTGATCAGGGATTATTTGTTCAAACACTTAAGAAGAGGAATAGCCACAAGGATTTACAAAATTGCATGTTTGCCTGTTTCCTATCTCAAGAAGAACCCAAGACCATTCATAAGGCTTTGAAAGATGAAAGTTGGGTTGAAGCTATGCAAGAGGAGTTGCTGCAGTTCAAGCTTCAAGAAGTCTGGACATTGGTGGATTTGCCTAATGGAAAAAGATCAATTGGTACTAAATGGGTGTTCAGATGCAAAAGAGATGAGAGAGGTATTGTTATTAGAAACAAGGCTAGATTGGTGGCTCAGGGATTCACTCAGGAAGAAGGTATAGATTATGATGAGGTATTTGCCCCAGTTGCAAAATTTGAGGCTATTCGATTATTCCTAGCGTATGCCTCATTTAAGAATTTTCCTGTGTACCAAATGGATGTGAAAAGTGCTTTCTTGTATGGAAAGATTCCTGATGAAGTATATGTGATGCAACCACCTGGGTTTGAAGATCCTAAGTATCTTGATAGGGTCTACAAGGTGAAGAAAGCACTGTATGGACTACATCAAGCTCCTAGAGCTTGGTATGACACCTTATCCACATATTTGTTGAATAATGGTTTTTGCAGAGGAACCATTGATAAAACATTGTTCATTAAGAAAGACAAAAAGGATATCCTACTTGTTCAGGTTTATGTAGATGATATCATTTTTGGGTCTACAAATAAGGTGTTATGTGAAGGATTTGAAAAGCTAATGCACAACAGGTTTGAGATGAGTTCTATGGGTGAACTCACTTTCTTCTTGGGACTTCAAGTTAAGCAGAAATCAGATGGGATTTTTATTAGCCAAGACAAGTATGTGGTTGATATGTTGAAGAAATTTGGTTTCAAGGATGTGAAGGCAGCAAAGACTCCAATGGATAAAAACAAACCTTTGATCAAGGATGAAGATGGGGAAGAGGTTGATGTACATTTGTATAGATCAATGATTGGTTCATTGATGTATCTGACTGCCTCAAGGCCAGATATCATGTTTTCTGTGTGTGCTTGTGCTAGATTTCAAGTGTCCCCAAAAGTTTCACACTTGGAAGTAGTCAAAAGAATTTTTAGGTATCTAAAGGGTCAACCTAAATTGGGCCTTTGGTATCCTAATAATTCACCCTTTGACTTGATAGCATACTCAGATAGTGACTATGCTGGAGCTACTTTGGATAGAAAGTCAACCACTGGAGGCTGTCAGTACCTTGGTCATAGGCTAATCTCATGGCAATGCAAGAAACAGACTGTTGTGGCTAACTCAACAACTGAAGCAGAATATGTTGCTGCTTCTAGCTGCTGTGGACAAGTGCTCTGGATTCAGAATCAACTGCTGGATTATGGGTACAATTTCATGAACACCAAAATTTATATTGACAACAACAGCAAAATGTGTATTATCAAAAATCCTGTTTTTCATTCTAAAACAAAACACATAGAGATAAGACATCATTTTATTAGAGATTGTTATGAGAAAAAGTTAATTCAAGTGGTTAAAATACATACTGACAATAATGTTGCTGATCTACTTACCAAAAGTTTTGATATAAGTAGGTTTCAATTTTTAGTTGCTAGTATTGGCATGATCAATCTTTAAAACTTTAAACATCTTATCTCTGTATGTTTTTGTAAAATTTTGTAAAGGATTTGTGCTGCTGTTTAGTCAATATCTGGTGTTTAGTCATCATTTGCTGTTTCTTAACTTGTTTGCTGGTTAGTTGTTTGTTGCTATGCCTACTCTGCTGCTATTATGAAATACTCTTGCTTGTGTTTGTGGTGTTCTACTAACCTTATTGCAGATATACATACATACACAATCAAGTAAAGCATGGAAAGAGAAAGTTCATTGATAATAAAGGCAAAAGTACATCATCCAGTTTTCATACATCCATGCTATTCAAAACAAGTTCATAAGACAAAAAGACCCAAGTTTTCACAACATAAACAAACTTATCCCAAGTCAGGCATAACCTTGCTGCGAGGTCCTCTGGTTCCCATAAGTTCAGACACTTGCTTGCAAGGAAGTGCAAGTACCACTGGTCTTGGTGGTGGACTCTGTTGTTGGCTTGTAGATGGAGCTTGTTTCTTCTGCTGCTTCTTCTTGGGAACAGGGGGTTCTTGCTCTGCTGTACTTGGCTTTGGACGAGGAGGCTCAACACTCTTACTAAAAGCGGCTACAGCCTTCTCCATTTGCCTCTGAAGCTCAGCGGTCAAAGGATGTTGCGGAGGATCGATTTCCCAGGCACCTTGATAGAAAGTCATGGATTTTGGCCATTTTGCTGTTTCATCATCATCAGAATCTTCAAAGGAGGATGGTGTTGATGGAAGTGGGTCAGAGTATTCTTCTTCCACAACTGCTTTACCTTTGTGTTGTGCTGACGATGAACTTGGAGGGAAGTAATTTGCCCATCCTTGTGAATCGTCTGAAGATGAATCTGATGATATGTCGATGATTAGAGCTTTGGATGCACTCATGGTTAGTTGATTTTGATTTAGGGTTTGTGAAATTGGGGATTTGTTAAGCGAATGAGGGATTTATAGAATTTAATGAGGAGTTGGTGGTGTATTTAAGCTGCTTGGGGGATTAAAGTTGAAGTTTTTGGGAAAGTTGACTTTTGGTCAAACCTTTCATAACTCTGCTGTTGAGTTTGAAAGTAAAGGGGTATTATTGAAAATTTTGGCACGTTTTAAGACCTAATTAGATCAAAACGGTATCACACACCATTTCGATCTCATTAACTTTTAATTGCTCAAAATTACATTCGATTCTCTCCCAAGAACATTAATTCATATCATTTCAACCAAAACCCCCAAATCATAATGGCTCAACGAAAGTTTCCGGAAGAGCATAATCAGATTGCATTTCTTAGTAAGGTTTCAGCAGCCGCCGGATTTCATGAAGTTATGGATTTTTTAAGTGCATCTCGACTAAGGTACGCTTTAACAGTTGATCCACCTATTATTAAATCCCATATGCACCAGTATTGGTCAACTGTTAAGTTAGATAAACTCGACGGGGAGGAACGGTTAATAGGTAGTGTAGATGGAGAAACTATTGTGGTTAGTGAGACAACAATTAAGAGAACCCTTCGTCTATCAGGTATTCCAACACCACCTACTTTTACCACTGAGGATATTTTAACTGAGCTTGAGGGAATTGGGTATGAGAGGCCTGAAAATACTGGTACTTTTTATAAAGGTCTGCTCTATCCACATTGGAAATTTTTGTTACATACTCTTCAACACTGCTTGTTTCCCAAAGTAGGAGGATGGAATGAGTTTAGTGCTCCTCAAGCCATGTCCTTAGTTTGTTTGGCTACTGGGCAACCATTTGATTTTTCTTCAATGATTTTTGAGGGTATGAAGAAGTTTGTTAAGAAGAAGTTTTATTTGTATCCAAGGTTTTTGCAGCTTATTATCAATAATCAACTAAGAGAACCCTTGGCACATACCCATATTGAGCCTAGTAGCAGGATGGTTATCAAGATGTTTGCTTTTCTGAAGAAACCTGGGAAAGGTTTTTCTGGTGCTATAACTCCCCTAACTGAACACATCTTGAATATTGTGGCTGCAGTGAATGAGGATGAAGAGGCTGGAACTCCCACAGCTTCCCATCACACATCCTCATCTACAAGTTTGAATGACTCATCATCTCATGAACCTCAGAATACCCAATCACCTAGGACTTCACAACAAGAGGACATTGTGCAACCTCAGGCCAATGTCAGTATGGATGCAGATGAGGCTGGTACAGGTGATGCAGGTACCATGATGGAAGAGGCTGGCACTACTGTTTCCAACTTAGTAGTTGAACAGGACAGTGCTAACATAACTAAGACCTCAACCATGGCAACATCTTTTGTAGAAGGTTCTCAAGAACCTAATACAACTGATGGTAACCCCAGCCAAATGGCTACTTTGGGGGGCTCAGCTGTTCAACCTAGGGTTGAGACTGAGTTTGTGTCCAAAGATTCATCTCTCGGAGAAGGTAACACATCTCGAAATGATGAGGACAGAGATGACACACATGAATTGATGGACACTGATGTACATATTGACAATGCCAATGATACACCTCTCGGACCAGGTAACACAGGTCGAAGTGTTGAGGCTAGCATTGAACTTGGAAAAGAGGATTTGACGGTTAAAACCCCTGTACAAAATGCCAATTCCAGTGATCAACCTCTCGGGTCAGGTTACACAGACCGAAGTTGTGAGGATATCATGAAACAATTATAGGAATTGACGAATACTTGTACCAAATTGTCACAGGAGGTTATTGGTCTTAGAAAGGAGTTATCCACAGTCAAAGCTTCTCAAGGTGCTGAGATAAGAAGACTTAAGCTCAGGGTTACTCATCTTGAGGGGAGGTTGAAGAAAGGTTCCAAACCATGTTTGGAAGAGGATGCTTCCAAACAGGGGAGGAATGATCAGAAGGATGCAGCAGGTTCAGGGGAGGTTGTAATGGAAACAAATGAAAAGGTTGACTCTGCTGTTAATGCAGAACTTTCTGCTGATGGGAGAAACAATGCTGCTGATGGGTTACATCACTCTGCTGGTGATTTAGATGAAGACACAATGCCCTTAGCTCAAGTATTGCTTAACCTTGGAAACAAAACACCTGCAACAAAAGAAATTTCACCTAATCCTACACCACAGCCTACAAGACCAAAAGCCAAAGGAGTTACTATAAGAGAACCTGAACCAGTGTCTAAACCTTCACAACCAACATACACTGGTAAAGGTAAAGGCAAATTAGATGACTCTTACCCATGGCATATTCCTTTTGAATTCTGGCCAAAAGAGGATCAATCTAGGTATGATTTTGATGCTGCAAGAAAATTGGTAGAAGAAGATGAGCAAAAAGAACTTGAAAGACAAAGGCAGCTGGCTGAGAATGAGGCAAAAACCAAAGTATTACTTGAAAACTGGGAAGATGAACAAGTAAGTAATGAGGCTGCTATCAAATGGGTTAAAGTGAAAGAAGAGTTACAAGATGATTTTGCTGCTATAAATGAGTTTGACTTCTTGGAAGAATTTAAAGCAAAACAGAAGAAGAAGTTGGTCAATCAGAGAAAGAAAAAGAAAGTGCTTAAACCTCCTACAAGAAGGGAACTTAGAACTCATCAAGAATATTATCTGAGACATATGAAGAATTGGAAATTAAAAGATTTAAAACTTTTGTCATATGAAGATGTTGAAAAGAAGTATGAAGCAGCAAGGAAGGAGATGGAATGCAAAATTGATCCATTGAATGATGATGAGGTTGCTAAGCTTACAAGAGTTAAAGTAGCACCAAATGCTTACATGAATCCTGAGTTAAGTGTTACAAAGCCCATAGTATCTGATGTTGAAAAGGAGAAAGAAGTTATTGTTGAAGCTGAAGTAATGACTGAATCCTCTGTTGGTGTAAAAAGATATAGGAGGAAAGTAAAGCAGGTGGGTAGGAAGAAGAGAAGAATTCAGTCAGTATTGATGAGTGATTCAGAGAAAGAGGATAGTGATTCAGAGAAAGAAGAAGTGACTGATGAGCATAATTTTGAAGAAGTGACTGCAGATGATATGAAAGGGATTATGGATCTCACAGTTCATAAACCTCAAGAAGAACCTGAGTTACTTAATGAAGTTCCTTTGTCAACAAAATACCCAATCATTTCATACTCACATGATGTTCTAGATGGTAGTCAAGCATGCTGGGTGATTAAGAGATCAAATGGTTCAAGTGTGGGATATATCAGTTTTTCTCAGATGTTGCACTACATGGATAGGGATGATATTCTACAACTCTGGAATCTTTACAAGATGAATTATGGTGATACTAGACCAGAGGTGGTGCATAAAAGACTCAACTATTACTATTTGAAGAATATGTTTGAACCTGATGAAAGAAGTCTTGATTGGAAGAATGTGATAAGTTCAAGCAAAGTTATCAGATGGTATCTATATCAATCATGTGGAGTACATGCATTGACTGGAAGTGATGGTTTGTGTTTGTACATGTTAACAGAGAAAGATTATCCTGTGTTCAAGAATACTGCTCTTCTGACTAACATGTTATTGTGTTCAAGAATACTGCTCTTCTGACTAACATGTTACAACCTGGAATGCTGAGTTTGCAAAGACCATTCTTATCAGATCATCAAGCTTTTGAGTTAGTGGAGAGGTATAGAAAAGTGCTGGAATCAAAGACCTCAAAACAGTAAAGTGTTTGGAAGCATCCTCCTGGTGATTAGCTAGGTTTGAAAGAAACTTGATGATTTTTGAAGAAAAATATCAAGTTTAGGGGAGGATTGTTGGGTCTAAAGATGCTGCTGATTCGAGAAATACACTAAGTATAACTCTGCTGATCAGTTAAGTAACTCTGCTGATTAGCACAATGACTCTGCTGTTTGTAACTCTGCTGGTTTGGAAGAATAAGCAAAGTGTAACTCTGCTGCTAGCCCACGAAGACTCTGCTGCTTATTAGATATGTATAGTATGTTAAGGATAAGTATAGAAAAGATACATAAGATATTTTTCTTGTATAGAAAGTCTTGTAAACCGACTAGGACTCCTTACGCTATAAAAGGAGGATCTAGGGTTAGGTTAGATATACGTATCATTATTGTTTACACTTCAAGGTTTCTTGTAACCCTATTGCTATTGAGCAATCGTATTAATATATTGAAGTGTTGTTTGAGAATTCGTTTTGTGTTTAATTCTTCTTAAGATCAAATATTAAGTTCCGCATAATATTTGATATACAATTCAAGATCAGTTTCTATACCGATTGCTTTAGATTTATCTAAAGTAATTAATAAGATCGTGAAGCTCAACTGGGATCAACAGAGATCATCTCCAATCAAGTTCCTAACGAAGCAAGTATTTCTTCTAAATGCAACCTCTAAATCTGCGTCACAAAATTGTCCGACTGAAAACAGATTGTGTCCCAATCCTTCGACATAGTAAACCCGAGTGATTAAGAAATTCCCAAACTGAAGATCTCCATAACCCAGAATAGCTGCTACATGATCATTTCTAAACCGAACTGTTCCCATGAACTTCCATACAAAGTTGATCAGCAGCTTTAGATTTCCAGTCATGTGCTTGGAGCAACCCGAGTCGACGATCCAAAGACAAATTTCAATGACCTGCGAAGAACAGATGGTTTTGTATATGGAAACCGTTTAACATTTGGTTCTAGGGGGTTAGAGGTAACAGATGAATCACACTTAGAGAAGGTTTCCATTTATTCTTTTCGAACAATTTCTAATTTGCCATTCTTAAGTGTAAACTTTCTCCCCGTTGGTTTCCATGTGCAAAACTTAAGATGATCCTTAGGCAATACGCTACTAGTGGTTGACCTAGCTAGTTTAATAAGTCTTTTAACATATCTGGTCCTAGCACTAGTTCCTGAAGGCACATCTTTCTGTTTAGGCAGAGCATGCACATTCACATCATTAGAAACAATATCATCACAAACATATGTTTCTTATTCGAAAGCGATAAAATCCTAGGGTGTTCTTCTACTCCTTTCGTTTTATTCTTGATTTCACCCTTAGATGCAGGCGAGACTCTATTGTTCCTTGTATTGATCCTAGACTTTAGTCTACTGCTCCTAGAGGTACTTTCTACTCCTGTAGAAGGTAAGGCACACGCATTAGGATTTATCTTGTTGTCATTTGAATTTGTTTTAGCATTCCTAGTCTCTTTTGGATTATCTTTCACACTTTTGTCTATCGCCCTATATGTTTTAGATGTAGAGGTAGACGCAGTAGTGGTACTAATCCTATAAAGTCCAGGTGTTATCACATTCGGTGTGTTGACAACTGCTTTCCCTTTATTAACACTTGTTGATTTTTCACATTGTTTAGGCAAGGGTGTTGGAACACATTGAGAAATTGACATTTTTGGTTTAACAATTGGCTTGTCCTTCGTTTCCTCACCCTTCCTATTTTGGCTTTCAAGCTGAGACTTCAAAAGATCAATTTGTTCTTGCATGTTTTTGTAAGAACGCTCATACGACAATTTGTCATACTTGCATTCTTCCTTTTTCCGATCAAGTTGTTTAAAATATGTTATGTTTTCCTTTTCAATCTTAGCAAATGCATTTTCATATTTTTCAACAATTGCAGAAGTCTCAGCTCGAATTCTTTCATCATCTTCTACAGAATATGTTTGGTAAATTATGGACATAATTTCAGTCGATAGAGCTACTTCAGAGAGAATGTTATTGTGTTTTTCCAAAATTTTGATGTGTTCAAAGTTTTCATTAGCTTCCTTCACCAAGGATTTGTGGTCCTTGATAAATTCGGCTGATTCTTTCAGAAGATTATGTTCAACATTCAGAACTACCGCATAAATTGCAGTAATTTGAGGATTGATTTTCGTTTCAAACATCTTTTTATGTTCTGTATGAACACTTGAAAACCAGTCGTTGTATATACTCTTTGTTTTGGATGCCACAGTCATTTGAAGCGTTTCAACTCTCTTTTTAAGATCATCTAAAAATCGTCTAGTTTCACTTGTGTTACAAGTGTTCTTAGAGGACATTTGTTCGATGTTAGAAAGATGTTTTGAAACAACTTTTCGTTTTGCGACAGCCACTGGTTTTTTGAAAAACATTGGTGACTCTTTTTGAACAAGATGAACACCAGAATCTTTGTTAAGCTTGTTATAATCAATTGGTTTAATTTTTGGGTTCATTTGTCTCATTTTAACTCTACTCTCTTCAGCAAGCTCAATCGATTCATAAGAATCACGAACCTCGGGAGGATCATGTTTATCATTTAGCACATTACCATTATATAACACATTTTGTTCTTTCTGAGCTTTCTTGAGATAATAAGGGTTTTCACAATCGATAGCCATTTTCTTCATTGTATGTAAAACCGGGTTTGGATCGTTAATTAGCAAATTAATTGTTTGTGCAGACTGACCCATTTTTACAAGAAAATTTTCCAACTTTTTAATGGTTTCTTGTTTGTCAATGATTTCATCAAGAAGATCATTTTCTCATTTTGAAAACCTTGCATTCAACTCTTTCTTTTCTTTTTCAAGATCAGAACAAATTGATTTTTGTTTAGAAAGTTGGTTGGTTAATTCAGAAATTTCCTTGTTTAAAGATTTGATTTGCATATTCAACTTAACATCGAGTGTGTCATATTTGATTTGCAAATGTTTTTCTCTTAAAATAGAATCTCTATAACCAATTTCAAGTTCTGACTGTCGTTTGTTATTAAATTCAAAAGCTTGTTCATTCACCTTATATCTCTCAAGCTCAGCGGTCAATTTTTCATTCGCGGCCTTAACATCGCGATTGATCTGTTTGAACTTTTCAATTTCAATACTACAGTTATTCAATAATGATTCAAATAAAGCATGTGTGTCCTCATCATTCTCAATATGCTGTGACTCGAGACCTCCATTAGGATCCATATCTGGAGTAGCCAAATTAGTATTACTACAACTTGGGGAGTCCATATATGTATCGTAAGTGAGTACAGGGGTCGCAGGATGCTGTTCATTTTGAGGTGACATCTCAAACATTTCATTATTGTGACATGTGGCATATGGTTGTACCTCAGAGATTCCATTGATATTATAAGCAGGAGGTGCGTCAGAATCCGTATCATATTTAACCTCCTGAAGATTTGCCATGAAAATGCAGTTGGCATCAATATCCTCCAGGTCTTCCATGTCATCCATCAAAGCCATGAAATCATTCTCCTTTGCACTCAACTGTAACCCGGCCGTTTCCTTCTGTGACAACAGCAATGCTTTCTGTAGATAAGCTGGATCTTTCTTTTTCGGCCTCGTGGGACAGTTCCTTGCCATGTGACCAATTCCTTGACAGTTAAAACACTTTAGCAAATTACCCTGATTCACATTCCCCAGCATTCCCAGCAACTAGAGCAGCAACATTCCCAAACTGATTACCAACATTCTGACCCCTCTGATTTCCAGCAACTTGACCCAACTGATTCTGATTACCCATATACTGACCCCTCTGATTGCCTGCATATTGCCCTTGATTACCCATTTGAAACCCTGTAGCATATCCTTGCTGATTCCCATAAACTCCAACCATTTGTCCTTGATTACCCATATTGAAACTCGGCTGTGCAATCTGCCTGTTGCGAGTGTTCGATGAAATCCTTTGGTTGTTGTTGGTAGGTGTGGAATAGCGTCCTTGGAATGCTTTTGACATTAGAGCAAATGCATGTGTCATAGCAGCAAAGGATTCTTCCTGGTCAGTGACTTCAGGTTCTTGGAATGATGGATACTGTTGTTGTGGAATGACTTGTTGTTGTTGTGGGTAGAATGGTTGTTGTTGTGGTATAACAGTGGTTTGAGGACCGTATTTTTGTTGCATGTAGTTCTGAGTGGGAGTTGATGATGATGGTAGTGTATTCACTGTTGAAGGTGTTGGTGCTTGAGCAATCAATGCTAGAGGATCATGTTGTTTGGCGAGCTTCTCTTTCCTAACTTCATCTGCCTCTTTCTGGTTTTGTTTCAAAAAGTCATAGAGCTGATCATAGTTCACCTCATGAAGGTTCTTTGTTTGGTTAACGATTGTGACATATCGTCCCCATTCCTCTGGTAGGTTGTTAATGAACTTGATGTTTTGAACAATTTGCCTTGGTGACAACTTGTTCCTGATAAGCTCGTTCATGAGAGTACAAAACCTTGTGTAGTAAGATTCAATTGGTTCAGCTGGAGTGGATGTAAACTTCTCCCATTCAGTTAGAAGCTTGTTTTCAATGTCTTGTTGTCCAATTTCCGTACCATGACAAAGCCTTCTAACTCGTTCCCACATATCGTAAGCAGTTTCATAACTGTGAACAACACAGAATATTTCTCGTGGTAAACCAAGTTGAATTATGTGCATTGCCAAGTCATCAGCTTCTATTTGTTTCCAATCCTCTTCTGTGTATTCTTCTTCCTTTTGATCACAAAAGGATGGTGCAATGGGAGGTGTTGCAGTTGGATCCCCAGCTACTTGAATCTGACGAGGCTTGAATGGTCCTTTCTGGATGGAGTTAAGCAAGAGTCTACCTTGACCATTAGGTTTGGTTTTGATGTATCGGAGCATACGGCTTGTCCATAGAAGATAACCACCTTTTTCTAACATTGGATGACGGTTTTCAGCACCAGCTGCATGGATATCTTGTTGAGTTGCCATTGATGATGTTGTTGTATGATAAAGTTGATTCAGTTGATTCAGGATCGTTGCAAAGAAATAGGTGTTGTGGTTGTTGAAGGTTGAACTCAGTTGATGTTGTGAAGCCTTTGTTCTTTGTTGATGATCGGTTGAAGTTACTTGCAATTTAGATAAACTATGACAATTTAGATAAACGAAACAAATTAAATAAAGTTACTAAATTTGACTATACTATAATTTAGACAAAATCAAAAGTTCACAAATTCGACAAAGTTATGTAAATTACAATTTAGATAAAATGACAATTTCTATAGAAATTTCAATTTAGACCAAAATTTATTCAAATTATGGCAAAATTTCAATTTATATAGAATTATCCAATTTATATAAATTGGCAATTTAGATAAACGATCTAACTAATTTATACAAACTAGTAGATATTTCTTTGTCGAAGTATTTTGCACACTTATTTTTTTTGAACAGCAATTGTATTAAAAAAAAAACTAGCAAGGAGCTAGAAAGACATTACAAGGAAATAAGATAGGGGTTTTTTTAACCAATACTCCCAAGAAAAAGCCCTATTACATCTACTAGAACACCATAAAAAGGACCAAGAAACAATGTCATCGAAAATCGTCGAACGATTAGGAAGCGAAGTGTCAAAAACCAACTGATTTCGAAGCCTCCAAATCCGCCACCAAGCAACATAAAAAACACCTTCTAAAATAGGCTTGAGACGGGAAGAAAGCCAAAAGGATAGGAACCAAGCATCCCAATCCGAGAAAGAAAAAATCTCCTGCCAATCCAAATCCCACCAACGACAAATTTTACGAAAAACAGCCCGACCCACGTCACATCGAAATAAAACAAGTTGAACACTTACTTATACAAGTGAGAAAATACCGAGTCTGTAATCCTTGATGTTGTAGAAATTAAAAGTTCAATTCGAATTTATAAAAATTATTTAAGTTGTAAAGCGTTTAACTCAATTGCTATAGAGGACTTGTTTTGCCAATGTGCGAAAGATCTTCAAAGAAGCAACAATTGCGATAAGGGAATATTTGTGACAATTTGCAAAAGTATATCAAGTTGCAACTTTTACTCCACGTGACAATGACAGAGACAATTGCGAAAAGTGATGTTGTGAATTGCGAAAAGTACTTCTTCAAAGCAGATTGTGATAGGGACAGGTCTTTGACAATTGCGAAAAGGCGCTGGCAATTGCGAAAGGATGCAGACACTTGCAAAAAAATGTTGATTCCACAATTTGATAGTCACCTTTTTATCTAAATTGTCAAGCACCACAATTCATATAAACCCCTTTTTATCTAAATTGTCAAGCACCACAATTCCTATAAACCCTCTTTTATCTAAATTCTTATAAAAAAATAGATTTTTTCAATGTCGATGAAGATCCTTTTTTATCACAATTCTTATACAAGAAATGGATAAAAATTTTGATGCAAGGAGGATTCGAACCGCAAGTTGTAGTCTTTTTTTTTTTAATATCTCGAACAAGAACTCCAAACAGACACGTTAAAATTCAAATCTCAAATTAATATCAAAGGACACGTTAGACTCCAACAGTACACAAAGCTGCTACCTTTTTTTTAAGGATTATACTATGGTAACACCCCCTAGTAGTGGGCCCCCACTTATTTTTAAAAAATGTACAAGCCGACAAAGCAAACAGTACAAACGACGGCAGCAGGGTAAAAGTCAACACACCCCCTATGGGGGTGTCTGTGAGACTTTAACTTTAATCTTCACCTAACAAGTAAACAACTTGACCCTTTTTTATTTAATCTTCTCGTTAAATTCAAAATAAAGAGAAATGACGCAACTTTATACTAAGAGAAATGACGCAACTTTTTGTGACTATGTTAGATATTACGAACACAATACTAACCTATTTCGATGTTTGGCGTATTGATACCACTTGTTATGACTAGAAATCCTACCTTATCACTACAACTAACTACTATATTAAACTACTTGTGACACTCAACAATAAAGAAAAGATGAGAAGAGTGGATCATATGATATAATTTACACCCTCCGTAGTTGAATGTTTATTAACCTTGGAAAGGAAGAAAACACACACAAACTTAGAGGACACACACTTTCACCTTTACAATACTTTGAGGCACTCATAAAATGTGAGAGAGTGTAGTATATACAGGCAATAAGGGATGCCCTAGGTGACTAACCTTTGGGCTTGGTGGGCTTTGTGATAGACTTGGGCTTTTGCATCATTCTTAGTCTTTTCATTATAAATTTAATCACAAAGCCCTCTTGTACAAAAACAACTACACGACACACTAACTTAACATTTTACAAATGACCATCTCTTCACTAAAATATAAATGCTAACAGATTTATCAACCGATCATTGCAACAGAATTAGAAAAAGGTACGTACTTGGGCTCCGGTGGAAACTTTCATGTTGCTAAAGCTGCGTGATAGCACCTTCTTTAAAGGATGTGATTTCTCTTTTTTTTTTGGATCAAAGTATGATTGTCATTGCCTAGTGGTGTAACTGCTCTCTTATGCTAGTTTATTACAACTGATCAAATGGTTGTTAAAAGGTTACAACAATCGATTTTGGGTCCTTCGTGTCGGCAAAGTGACTGGCAAGAATAACAAATAATATCCAGTGTGGTTTATTGTAAGAAACAAATCCATTTTAATGAGTGAAGACTTTCATTCCTTTCTATAGTTTATTAATCTAACTAAGGAAATACATTACTAGAATAGAAGGTCATCCCACATTGGTATGACATGTAAACATTTCACTCCTTGATTCCCTATAAATAAATAGGTGTTGTTTAGTCTTATTAAACTAAGACCATCTCCAATAGTTTCTGGTTCAAACCAGCCACATCACTGTCACATCAGCTTTCTTAAAAACCACACTTTTTACTCCAACAATACACCTTCTCAAACCATCTTCACAATACTATAAAATATTTAATTTTTATAATTTTTATTTAAATAAATAGCAATAAATAAATAGCAATGTGATGGTGGGGCCCAATCGGGGTGGTTTTTGATGGTTTGATTTTTCAAACGTTTGTACCAATGCTCTAATGGTTGGGGTGGTTTGAACCAACAAAAACCAACCATTGGTGTTGTTTAGTCTTATTAAACTAAAACCCAATCCAATAGTGATGTTGTTTATATGGGTCAAAATTTTTAATGAGTCCAACCGAACTTGTTAGGCAGAATTTCTTTTGGAATCATTCAATAGTCTTCATTGCAAGGAAAATTGGTTTTTTTTTTTTTTTTTTTTTTTTTAATTTTCCTTATGTTTTGTCTTTTGTTTTTTGTTAGTTTAGTTTAATGAGTTGCTGTTATGTATGTACGTTTCTTTTGTAAAATTTGTCATTGATCTAGCTTATATTTAGTTATGTTAAGTAACATTGTGGTTTTTGAAAATAACAGACATTTCGAGCTCCATAATTATACACCTCATCATAAAAATGGGATTTTCCTGCGGCTCAGAAAGTTTCTAAAGAAATGGTGAACATTCATATAGCCTCTTTTACTATTTTTTGTATAACTAGTGATGCAGTCTTGGATAACTAACATATGGTATCTGCTATATGTAATTGATGTTTAACATTGGAAACATTATAAATGCAGGTATATATATATCAATTGTCCCGGGTTTTTTACCCTCCACCAACCTTAAAAATGTCACTTATATGACATAATTGCCCAGGAGAAATCAATACTTCAAATGCCTCTAGGCCCAGTTGATGAATCTGACGATGTAAGTTTAACATCGAAAAAGAAATTTGTAAAAAAAATTATGTCGGTTGATTCCAAAATTCCACAGTTTTTAAAAAAATAAAAAATAAAGAAACATAACTGTGGTCCAAGAGGTTATTTGAAGCTACATGCTAGTGAACATAACCGTGTGATGAGGATTGGGGTTCGAGAATATTCTTGTTCAATACCTTCCATGCTCGTGCGTTAAACAAACCACTTTTAGGATTAAAGATCTCTCGACACACTAAGAAAAACCATCCCGCATCATACGAAATCCTGTTGCTAGCTTCCTCATTCATGAACTCTATATATAATCCAGCAGCAAAGAAGTTAAGTTGTGCATGTGCAATACTTTCAAAAGAGTCAACCAACATATTCGATCTATCAATAACCATCCTGTGGACATCAAAAGCATTATCATGCACATCTGGAAGCATTAACATTACCAAATGCCTCCTAGAGAAAAAGTCAATAAGTTCCTTACGTTCAATAATCCATTCATAATCCTCACCCATTTTGGCATATTTAAGAATCAGATGACACAGTGAAAGCTTGTCGTGCCTCAAATTAGTCAAGAAGTACTCTTCAGTACCTCCAAAAAGTTTCGAAACATCATGAAATTCCTTCAATAATTTGAAAAATTCCTTCTATCCACCATATTCTTTATTTTCCAAAACCATCTCTTCCATTGTGTCAAGGCACATTAGCAATTTGATCAACAATCATGAAACACCACATAAAGAAAATTGATTTTGTTATTTGGGTCATCAAATGTGCAGCTGGCCTTCACATTCTGCCTTCAACGGCCTCAAAAAATTCACAAAATCCTTTATAGCGCCTGATGAAGGCCCAAAATTATTCATAGGCTCCATACAGCAAACAAGATCCACAGATTGTCATTACAACCACTCTTGCTCAGTAGCATAAGGAAACATATTGTCATTACAACCACCATCAAAGTTGTTATCTTCTTTCATAATCATGGCTAGATAACTTCGGCATAATTTGTAAAGTGCATCCTGAACTAAATTAGCTCTACGAAACAATTTACAGAACTCTAACGCTAAAGGTGCGAACTGCAAAGATATAGGTTGCGGCAAAGTACAAGTAATAGTGTTGATAAGATGTTTAACCGAAGTTTCAGCAAAAATTTTAACCTCTCTTTGTGGCATCATGTAGAGCATTACAATATATTCAGGAGCACTAGAAGATGTAAACATATCCACGTGAAATGCAGCAAGACCGACATCATCTTTTGGAATCATCTTTACAAAATCCATCAACTCCATTTCCACCAAACTCAAACAAATCCCTGCTCCACCTTTAGACAACCTGTATATTTCTGAAGCCAAATCATTTGTCCAAGTTTAAACGTAATTCCCCATCTTAACCTGCAAATACAATTCGGAGTTATTGGTGATCATACATTCGGACAAACTCTCCTCTTGTTTAAGAAATCTACTGTCAAACATTAAACGTTGCTCCGTAGCAGGAATTCCAATGAGCGACTGGATTTTTTCATGAATTGAATGCACTTTATCTTCCGGCTTTCCATAAAAGACTAAGCTTTTATATCTCTTACATATCGGCATTACATGAAGGAAATATCGGAAGAAATTCGGATCTTGAACAGAACTGGAAGAAGCACCCCCATGCTGAAATGTAATTTGATTTGAAAAAATGGAAGAAGGGGAATTAGCATAAGAATGTTCTTCCCATGAAGATGGAGGCTAAGTTGGATCAAGAAAGATGATCAAAAACGTAATCTTAGAAGAGGTTGTGTTGGATTATTAACTCGAAGGGAAAAGATGGAAAGTATGTTCGATCGGCGGTGTTCTAAGGTCCACTAGGGTTCAGCGGAGCAAAACATTGTGAATAGAGAGGTGTTAGAAATTTTGTGAAAAAGGAAATAATCGGTAAAAATAGATACTCAGAAACCAATATGATCATTGGCGGAACCAGGAACTAATTTCAGGGGTAGCGAAAAAAAAAAAGTTAACCATAATTTTTTTTTAACCGTACATTTAAATAATTAAAAAAACGCAATAATAGAATAAGTTAAACAAATACCTAATAGATCTCAGAACTCTCCTCTTCGGTCTTTCATAGCTAGAAAACGAACCATTACATCTTCATTCGTTACTTCGTCAAATGTCTCTCCTTCGACAGCACATACCATAGCATTGTTCAAATATTCGTCCCCCATTCGATTCCGCAAATCCGTTTTAATAAGCTTCATTTTAGAAAAGCATCTTTCAACAGTTGCGGTTGAAACCGGTAAAACCAATGCAAGCTTCAAAATCCGATAAAATAAAGGAAATGAGAGATTTTTTCCGGTTTCCACCATTACTTGAGCTAGGTGACAAATCCCTTCCAAATTCAGAAATCTATCATCTTTCTTTACCGAGTGATAAAAGATTTTAAGCTCACCCAAAATACACCCGCTATCGTTCATATTAAAATCATCCGGATACATTTCAGAAAAGGCTACTATCTTAGATATGTCAAACTTAGAAAACCCATTACAAGGATTCAAACCCGACATATTTTCTACCAATGTAGTTGATACCTCATTGAACCGGTTCCCAAATTCTTGAATTTGCATATCCAAAATCGTATTAAAAACCTCAACCTCAAAATGATGTCGATTACTAATGACATTATTCCGGCTCCTTGGGTTACCATAACTTCCCATCATATCCAACACCGTAATACCCTTTTTTTCACAAAAAGAAGTCACTTTTTTCAACATGTCATCAAACCCATTTTGTCTTAAATCATTCAATGCTTGTTTTGTTGCTTGAATCAACTTACTCGATTCCAACAAGTCTTGACTCTTTTTTTGAAGATGTTTTGAGAGACAATTTGTGTGGCCTAAAATTTCTTCCATCAAGTGTGCATAAAAAACGAACTCAAATTTTTGAAAATAGGATAGAATACCTTTTGCACTAGTTCGTTGTTGAATGCTATCTCCTTCCTCTTTAACATAACAAAGATTACAAATTGCACTTAGAATTAACATATGAAATTGAACAAAAACATATGATAAAAATCTAGTAAAAGATTGACTATTTTTTCAAGGGTATAATAAACCTAACTACCTAAGCGGTCTAACAAAGTAACAATCTGAACCTAACTATCTCGAAACTCAATCTTTTCAATCTAATCAGAAATCACAAATTCACAATTACATATAAAATTGAATCAAAATGGCAAAACCCTAATACAGTATTCATAAATTATTGAAATTATTGAAATAAACTTGAAAAATGAAATTACCTAAGGCAAGAGCAAGAAGCCAGGAAGAGGAATAATCGAATGGCAGAAGCAGTCAAGCAGATAACAATTAGTCAATTACTATTTTTTTTAAGGCAAAAGGGGCGCAGGTTTTTTTTCTTTTCTTCTTCTGGTCTTTAACTTGACGTTTTCAATAGATAACAATTAGTCAATTGCTTCTTTTTTTTTATTTATTTATTTTTTTTATTATATATTTTTTTTTAAGTTGGTCCAAGCCCACTAGTCCACTACATGAGTTTTAATAATAAGGCCCAAGCTAGTAGCCTACTATCAATTTGAGTCTAATTTTTTCTGTAACCATTTTTTCATTTGTATGTTTATTTTATGTATGTTTTTGTATGTTTTTTTTTTTTTTTTTTTTTTTTTTTTTAACATTTAGTGGGCTAGCGAAATACGAAAGATTGTACGAAAATTTGTTTAGGGGTAGCGAAAATTTGTTTCAGGGGTCGCGAAATACGAAAGATAGTACGAGAAACATAAAACTAAAAAAAAAATCCACTGTCGGGTAAAAGTTCAGGGGTAGCGACCGCTACCCCTGACCAATGAATAGTTCCGCCCCTGAATATGATGAAAGGTGATGGCATTTATCATGTGATAAATGCTACTGACCATCAACTCATAATTACGAATTCGAGACTTTCAAAAATATCGAATAATGACAAACACCTAAAATAAATCCGGATACAATAAACCGGATTTTGAATATCAATATATTGTTTTTTATTAATATTGTATATAGAATTTGAATATAAACAAAATCGATCCCACATTATTTCAGCAATCTTTATTTAAACAACGCACCTCTTTCATTCATTTTTGGTAAAATGATCTTAATCTTTTACACAAAATACATGCCCTAACCGCGACCTAATGTAAAATAATGTGCTTTAGGTCGTGAACATGTTATGTGTGTCGTGCATGTGCATTTTGTAAGTTCTTATCACTGATATATGTTGTTTAGGTTTTATAAATAAAAATACTCGTTTTGTCAAAAAATTGTGTTAGTTCGATGCTAAATCACGTGTTAATTTACTTTGATGACAAAATGATAGGAGTTCCTTCTTGTATATAAGGAAATAATACTCCTTTTGTAATTTATAAAATGTTATAAAAATATTTCGTCTTTTAGTAGGGTTCAAGTAATGTCTATCTTATTATTTATATAATTCTATTTTTCACTTTTTTTATTTTATGTTTGAAAATAATAATTGTTTAATTAATAATAAAAGTATATATATTAGTTTTATCTTTTAGTCATAATTAGAAATAATAGCCGTTTTTATTATTTGTAAAAGTCTAGTTAATTAGCTTTGTCCTCTTGTCGTTATTCCTAAAAGTTAAGTAGTATATCTATCTAATATAATAAACGAGAGTTTTGTGCCACCCAATGCAGCTCATATTGCATTCAATTCGTGTCTCTGCTACTATTGGTCAATAATTTTGGTAGTTACAACTCCTCTTCTTCATTCTTCAATCGAACACTTCTTGCATGATTGCATCTCATATTCAGTTTCTACAACACATTTAATGACCATTCGAGTTATACAAATCATCCCAAAAATATGTTATGATTTCAATGTGTGAAGAATCTCATTACTTTTTATAGTTTATTCCATCTAACTAAAAAAATACATTACTAGAATAGGTTGAGCCAACCAACTGTTAGACGATTAGTTTGCTTGGCCCATTATGTATTTGGCCCATTCTATATCTTATATAATGTATTGTATACCAAACGGGAATTCATTCAAGATACGTTTCACATAATTCCTACATGGTATCAGACCTACCGATCCTTAACTTCTACTGCTTCCGCAAAACAATAAAACCCTAAACTCTAACCCATCGATCATTTAGTTTCTGTCACGTTTTCTGTTGATTTGTTTGTCGACCATCTGAGTTGTCGACGGGTCTTTTGGTGGTTTGTCGATCATTGTGTTGTCGACCAGTGTGTTTAACGGTTTCAACGTTTATTGCTGCTGAATCGCAGCTTTAACGAAGGTACTTATTAAATTGTTGATGCTTTGTCGTGTTGCTGCTGCATTCTTATTAAATTGAATGCAAGTGGATTACATATTAAATTGTGCAAATTTCATACTATTATTTAGCAAGGGTTTGTCGTGTTCCTACTTATTGGTATTAAGGATTCCTTATTAAATCGTGTTGCTGCTGCTGTTTACACTAGTACTACGGATTTGATTGCAAATTATTCGACTACTATAAACCCTCACCTACTGATCTAACCATGACTACGGATACACCTCCCCCCTCACCGGTCCTCACTTTGTCCGATAAACTTATGGCTATGAATCACCTAACCACCTTTGTTCCCATCAAACTTGATGTTGATGAGATGAATTACTCCTCATGGGTGTATTATTTTTCTCAACTTTGTTATGGCTATGGAATATTGGATCATATTGTTGATCCACCCGCATCCTCATCTACCACACCTCCTCCACCTCCGACTAAGGATGCAGAATGGCTCAAGATTGATTTCATTATTAGGTCTTGGATATTTTCCACACTTGCTTCAAATCTTCAAAAACGTTTGGTTGTACTTAATCCTACAACTGCCAAAGAGGCGTGGGTCTTTCTTGAGACGATTTTCCAAGATAATAAGCGCCCAAGAGCTATGGCTTTGAAGGCGGAACTACGGAATTTGAAGCTTGGGGACTTAACGATTGATGCATACTTTCAGAAGATTGAGTCAATTGCTTCGGTGTTATCTGGTCTTGGTTCTCCTCTTAGCAATGATGATATTGTTACGTTTGCCCTAGAAGGTTTGCCAAACACGTATGATGTGATTTCTACAGTTATTGCTAGTCGGGAACCCTTTCCCGATCTCAAGACGGTTCGCTCTTTGTTAACCACACAAGAGATGCGTATGAAATCCAAGGTTCAGGATACGCTTGCAGATGCCACATCTGCTTCTCCTATGGTCTTGTTGGCGAATAACAATAATCCTCGGCGTTCGTCTAATCCATTGGAAAAAGTAAACAAACCTTGTTTTTTGTTTGCTAAGGGACATTGTCGTTTTGGTGAGGCGTGTCGGTATCTTCACAATGGGGTTCATGGCAAGTCTACTTTACTACCTCGTGGTTCTGGTTCCTCATCTACTGGGTCGAGTTCTTATTCTTCGGACATGCAAACTTTGCAACACTTGTTGGCTAAATTGGGATTTACCTCTACCACGACTACTGCTACTCCTCCTAGTCCAGTTGCTTACCATACAATGACCCCCTCCTTGTACCCCTATTCTCAGGTGCCTCACTCACCTTGGGGGTCCAATACGTTTTCTATGCTTCCACCAGGGGTTCAAGTTATGACAGGTTCGCAGTCTCAGCAGGGGTTTACAGCACCGGTTCAGCAGCAGGGGTTTACAGCACCGGTTCAGCAGCAGGGGTTCCCAGCACCGGTTCAGCAGCAGGGGTTCCCAGCACCGGTTCAGCAGCAGGGGTTCACAACACCGGTTCACAGCACCGGTTCACCGGTTCAGCAGGGGACTTCGACTAGTCACGGTTTTAATCCTGCTCAGCTTTTTGCAACAGGTTCACAGGGTTCGGGTCAGGCGACTCTTTTACCAAATGCTTTTGCTACTCCTACTCTTCAGGAACCGGCTGCTGGCAATTGGAATATGGATACAGGTGCGAGTTCTCACCTTAATGATTCTGTACATTGTCTTAGTGATATTCTTAATGAGTGCATTTACCCGTCTGTTGCGGTTGGTGATGGGCGTTTCATTCCCGTCACTAACTCTGGTCATAGTATTTTGTCTACACCTTTTCGTCCTCTCCGTTTAAATAATGTTTTAATCACTCCTCACATTGTCAAAAATCTAATTTCTGTACGTCAATTTGTTCGTGATAATTATTGCACTGTTGAATTTGATCCTTTTGGTTTTTCTGTAAAGGACTTCCTAACTCGACGGGTACTCCTCCGTTGTGATAGCACGGGTGATCTCTATCCTGTTACGAAGCCTTCTCCCATTCCTCAAGCTTATCTTACCAGTCAGTATACGTGGCATCAACGACTTGGACATCCAGGGAGTGAAGTGTTGCGGCGTCTTGTGTCTAGTGATTCTATTTCTTGTAATAATGAGAAGCTTCCCGTTCTTTGCCATGCTTGTCAGCTTGGTAAACATGTGAAGCTTCCGTTTGTTAGCTCGTCTAGTTCTGTTACTTCTTGTTTTGACATTGTTCACTCGGATTTGTGGACATCCCCAATTCCGAGTCTTTCTGGTTTCAAGTATTATGTTTTGTTTCTGGATCATTATTCTCAGTATGTTTGGGTTTATCCATTAATGAATAAATCTGATGTTTTGTCTAAATTTCAGTTGTTTCGTAGTTATGTTCGTACTCAGTTTAAGTGTGAAATTAAATCGTTTCAGTGTGATCATGGTGGTGAGTTTGATAATACTGCCTTTCATAAATTATGCTATGGAGATTTTGGAGCGTGCACATATGGTTGGTTGTAATCCTTCTCGGACTCCTGTTGACACCGAGTCTAAATTGGGTGATGATGGTGATCCGGTTTCTGATCCTAAGTTATATCGAAGTCTTGCAGGTTCTCTTCAGTATCTCACATTCACTAGACCAGATATTACTTATGCTGTGCAGCAGGTTTGCCTATATATGCATGATCCTCGTGAGCCTCATTTCTCTGCTCTTAAGCGGATTTTACGCTATGTTCAGGGGACTCTAGCATATGGTTTACAGTTATTTTCTTCTACTACTGACTCTTTGGTTGCTTATTCGGATGCTGATTGGGCTGGTTGTCCAACTACTCGTCGGTCTACATCAGGTTATTGTGTTTTTCTAGGCAACAACTTACTATCCTGGTCCTCTAAGCGTCAGCCAACGCTTTCTCGGTCCAGTGCTGAGGCTGAGTATCGTGGTGTTGCCAATGCTGTAGCTGAGACATGTTGGCTTCGGAATTTGCTACGTGAGCTTCATACACCTTTGTCCTCCGCTACTATTGTTTATTGTGATAATGTGAGTGCCGTGTACTTGTCTTCTAATCCTGTTCAGCATCAGCGGACAAAGCACATTGAAATTGATATTCATTTTGTTCGAGATTTGGTTGCTACTGGTCAAGTTCGAGTTCTACATGTTCCTTCTCGGTTTCAATATGCTGATATTTTTACCAAGGGGTTACCGTCAGCCTTGTTTTCAGAGTTTCGTGACAGCTTGAGTGTTCGGTCTCCTCCCGCTCAAACTGTGGGGGAGTGTTAGACGATTAGTTATTGGATTAGTGCTTGGCCCATTATGTATTTGGCCCATTCTATATCTTATATAATGTATTGTATACCAAACGGGAATTCATTCAAGATACGTTTCACATAATTCCTACAAGAACTACTACTGGTCATGCCACATTGGTATAAATAAACATGTGTTGTTTACTCTTATTACACAAAAACCAAATCCGATAATAACATTGTTTATATGGGTCAAAATTTTTAATGAGTCCTACCCAACTTGTTAGGCAAAATTTCTTTTGGAATCATTTAATGGTCTTCATTGCAAGGTAAGTTTTTTTTTTTTTTTTTTTTTTTTTTTTTTTTTTTTTTTTTTTTTTTTTTAAATGAGTTGCTGTTATGTATGTACGTTTCTTTTGTAACACTTGGCTTTGATCTTTAACTTTAGTTATGTTAAGTAACATTAATTGTGGTTTTAAAAATACCAGGCATTTTGAGCTTCATAATTATACGCCTCATCATACAAATAGAATTTTCTTGCGGCTCAGAAAGTTACTAAAGAAATGGTCGAGAAGAATATATTGATCTTCTTGAGGCTCAAGGATTTACTGATATTCTGCAAGAATCTACACTAGGAAAAGAAAAGAATATCTGAAGTCAATGGTAGAAAGTTCTGCAACGTCATCACGTGCTGATAGAAAAAGAAAAGAATATCTGCAAGAATCTACACTAGGATTCAGTGGAGTTTACAAGTCATGGAGGACAGTCAGTCATTCACACCTTTTAAAGAAATGGTAAGCATTCTGATAACCTCTTTTACCTTCTCTTGCATAATTTTTTAAGGAATAAATAGTGATGCAGTCTCACTTGGACAACTAACATATGCGCTATCTGTCATGTAAGTGTTGAAAACTGATCCATTTAGAGATTAGATGTCACAATCTATTTCAGGCTCTTAGCTAGGAATTGCCTGTTCCCAGTGATTCTGATGATTTAGGAAGAACCATCAGTAGCGGGAGTGGCTAACCCTAATGGCTCAGGTGTGGGTGTTGAGGTTGATGTGTTTGAACCAAGTGGGTCAGGGTCTGTGGTGGGTCAGGCTAGTGGGGTTAATGCTGTGGGCCGTCAGACGGATATGGTTGTGCCATTCCTTGAGCCCATGATCTGTGTGACCAATAGGAATCAGGTGCTGGTGGCGTGGTTGGTGGGTATGGACCAAGTGAGCCACGTCTGTGGCGGGTAACTCCACTTTACTTGATATAATAACAGAAGTATCAATATCCGAAATCAAACAACAAACCACTATGTATTGTTTGTTTAGTACCCAAGAATTCAATGTTTACCTTTTGAGTCCTATGCAAGATGCAGAAGAAGTAGAATTGAAAGCTCTACATCATCTTCATGTGCAAATAGGACATGAGAAGGATACTAGCAAGAATTACCACTGGGAGTTGTTGATTTTACAGCATATGGTAAAGTTTGCAGGTTATGGAAATACTGCATATGGTGGAATTTGCAAGTCATGGAAGTCACAATCTTCAATTTAGTGGATCAGATGTGTGGGATTCTCGTTGAATAAGGCAATTTATTTACATTGGTTATGATCCATTTGCTTTCAATTTAAATGTCAGAATAACAATTGCTGACTAGTTGACTCACTCGAATACTACTGCGTATCAGTTTCGTACACTAATCCACTTTTGCTTTCCCAAAGTATATGTGTAAAGATAAGCACCCTAACTCATGGTTTTCTTAAATGGGTGACTAAGCGGCATAAATGGAGGAGTATTTCAAAACTAACTTAAGTAGGAATGTATGATAAGGTAAACTAGTGTAATACATGTGTGTTACTATAAAAAAAATAGTACACTTGCAGATAATAAAATAATTAAAACCTTATCACCATTTCCATACTAAAAAATGGTATATTGACTTTAGATTAAACAACATTTCAGCAACGAATATAGAGCTTATCAAATTATATAGATCTAAATGTATATAACTCAATTGGGAAATAATAAAAAAATCGTATCATAATAACAAACTATAATAGATAATTAGATATGGCTATACCTCCAATCAAGAAAATTTGTGCTGTAATAAAAGTACTTAGACACTTGTTGCACATTAAGTAAACAACCGCTCTAGAGACTTTTTTTTCTGGATCCTCGAGGTATAGATCAGGCTTGAGCTCGATTCGATGCTCTGTCAGGAATGAAGAGCTCAAAACCGAAAAACACAATCTGCTTAATCTCATCGATCCTTTAGTCTGGGGGTGGAAGATTGGCATAAATCTACAATGGAATTTAAATTTTTTGGTCTTCCCGCAGCTTTTTCAATGCTTTAGTACGTGTATTTGGGATAATCCTGATTTTGTCTTTTAACGTAGTTAACACGAGTATTCAATGCTTTAGTTTGTGTATTTTGTTCATCATTTCTCATCAGGATGAATAACGACACCTTGTTCGACAGATGTAAATCTCTTCTTTTTTTGGATTACAAACAGGTTTGAGAATTCCAATCTTTACTTTTATCCAAATGGTTGTTGGATCTGTGTAATTCTAGTCACTCGGTTTTTCTAACTGTTCTCGATACATTATATTGCTAATAAAGTTAGAAAGATCAGTTTCGGGATGTGTCCAACCGGTCGGACCGGTAATCGGTCCAGTTTTCAAAACATTGTTATTAACTTACCTATTTAAGCCAGTGATCTATTTCATGTCTTTTAACCTCTAGTTCTTCCAACCAAAAAATGTTAAAAATTATAAAGTTGTCCCACATAGGTAAGAGAACTAAACTTCTAACTTCTTGGCCCCCTATAAATAAACAAGTGTTGTTTACTCCTATTATTACATTAAACCCAACTCAATGCTTTGAGAGTTCATATGGGTCAAATTGCTTTAACAAGTCCAATGCAACTTGTTAGGCAAAAGTACTTTTGGAATCATTCAATGGTCGTTGGAAAAACGTAAGGATTTTTTTTATTCTTTTTGGCAAGGTTTTTTTTTTTTTTTTTTTTTTTTTTCATCTTAAATATTATTTCTTCTGTTAGTTTAATTGGCTCTATTTGTAGATTAGCGCCCTAATTTAGTTTAGTTTATTAAGCAACTTGTTTTAATTCAAGTTATTGTTATCTATGTTTATGGGCAAGACATTGTTCTCGTGTTGGTATTTTAGTGTAAAATAGATTGAGTTTAATATGCAAATAAGGGTCGACACTTATTTGGATATTAACTGGACTAACGGGGGTTCCAAGGGGGCGTAGCCCCCTTGGTGGGGGTTCGGGGGCAACGCCCCTGAGAGAAGCAGGGTCCAAGGGGCGGCAGCCCCTGGCAGGGTCCAAGGGGCAGAGCCCCTGGCTGGGGTCGAGCTGCCAGGTCAGCTGGAAAATTTTTTATTTGGTATAACATTGCTATGTTAGAAATTCATTAGAATTTGTTTTTTCACCAAATAAAACATATAAAGTTGATGCTCGTTACTGCTGCTAGTTGTGTAGTAACTCTGCTGTTAGCTTTGATGACTCTGCTGATTAGCTTTGTAACTCTGCTGATTAGCTTTGTAACTCTGCTGATTAGCTTTGTAACTCTGCTGTTAGTTTTGTAACTCTGCTGCTAGGTTTGGGCAGTTTCTATATAACTGTTTTACAGTTATTAGGCCCTAATAACCGCCCCATAAACCGTCTTATTTATTCTCTATATCAGAGAGAGAAAGATAGGCCGATCAGAGACTTTTGATCATAACGAATTCTGCAAACATACAATCATTCACAAACTTGAATCAATTAGATTTTATCCGGTCGTTAATTGGTATACACTCCAATTTAATCGATCTGAAAGCGTACTGTTCGTGACTTCTAATTGCTATCAGGATACCAATCTCACCCCAATTACCACACATAAACAACTTATTGTTATCTATGTTTATGGGCAAGACATTGTTCTCGTCTTGGTTGGTCAATAATGTTGTCGATTACTATAAAATTTTCAGGCATTTGCAGTTCCATAATTTTACACCTCATTATACAAGTGGAATTTTCTCGTGGCACAAAAAGTTTCTAAAGAAATGGTAAGCATTTCGATGACCTCTTTTACCATCTCTTGCATAATTTTTCATGGAATAAATAGTGATGCAGTCTCAGGTGGACAACCAACATATGCACTATCTGTCATGTAAATGTTAAAAACTGCTCCATTTAAAAGTTCGATGGTACAATCTATTTCAGGTTCAATCGAATCAACCAAGAAGTTTCCAGGGGTAAGGCAATCTGTCAAGAATTGCCTGTTCCCAGTGATTCTATGCCCCACTCCTAAGCTACTTCAACTGCCAAACGCAACTGATGCTCCTACTGGCGAAGGTTCTTCCGGGTTTAACCATCTCCAATCGGGTGTGGCTAACCCTAATGAGTCAGCTGTGGGTGTTGCGGTTGGTGTGTCAGAACCAAGTGGGTCAGGGTCTGTGGCGGGTCAGGCTAGTGAGGTGACTGCTGTCGGCCGTCAGATGGATATGGTTGTGCCATTCCTTGAGCCTATGGTCTGTGTGACCAATAAGAATCAGGTGCTGGTGACGTGGTTGGTGGGTATGGGCCAAATGAGCCAACGTCTGTGGTGGGCCAGGCTGGTCGAGTGAATCTTCTGGGTCGTCAAATGGATGTGGCATGAGGACCGGATGAGTTCAAGCTAGAAAGTTTAACTATTCGGTCATATATATATCAAGACAGTGAGGATTTAACTTCAGATTAGATTCGTAGCCACAAAATCTATATACAGCTTCAAAATGCTTTTTCTAGTTTTACAGATACTCATTGCAAATGATATATCCATAATCAGTTTTTTAATTTTTAATACTACTGGAGTTGTTGATTTTGTTTCATTTGGTGGAGTTTGCAAGTCATGTACTTATGACAGTTTTTGTAAGGTTTTGGTCCATAGACCACCTGTGGATTTGTACCCCTTCATTAAAACTTCAATGGATCAGATGTGTGGAGTTTTTGTAAGGTTTTGGTCCATACACCTCCAGCACGTTCCATCTTTTCAATTATGTGTTTTCAATTGAGTGAGGAAGTGATTTAAATAAACAGTTTTGGGTTGCTCGGATGATTGTTTGCAACAAAAATAGGCATGCCTTTTAAAATTACGAAATTTGTAATCAATAATAGTTTGAAAAAATGATCGAGTTTTTTTTTCTTGTTTAGGGTATCTCGGGATGGAAAGTCATTGACTAGCCTAATCGGGGTATCCGTGTGAACGATTATGAACGCGTACTCTGACCACTCTCAAGATATGTACTTAACACTTATTGCACATTAAATAAACAACCGCTCTAGAGAGGTTCTTTTCTGGATCCCCGTGGTATAGATCAGGCTTGAACTGGATTCTATGCTCAGTCAGGAATGAAGAGCTCAAAACCAAAAAACACGATCTGCTTAATCGTATCCATCCTTTAGTATGGGGGTGGAAGATTGGCATAAATCTACTACAATATTTAAATTTCTTGGTCTTCACGCAGCTTTATCGATGGGAAATATATTCAATGCTTTAGTACGTGTATTTGGGATCATCTATTCATCCTGATGATGTCTTTTCATGTAGTTAACACAAGTATTCAATGTCGTGTATTTTGTTCGTCATTCTCTTATGCTGTTAGTGAAATACTAACTAAATACATTTCAGAATCTGAATTCTGTCTTCACACAGCTTCATTAACATGTCATTACGATTGGAGTTAAAAAAGATACCTCGGTTCTGTATACGGAAACATCATAAGTACGTGACGTTCAACACTTCTCTAAAAGGTGAAGCAAGCACTTCAAGGCACTTAATTTAAAGTATGTGCTCTTTGTCTAGTCTACACTTAATTTTGAGACAAAAGTTCATGTTCATTTCCTCCATCAATTATTGTGATACAAGGTTTTCTGTTATGCCGCAATTGCAGGAATAGGTTGACTTTCTTTCATTTTGGTTATGGAAAGTGAAAAAAATTAAAGTGGTAAAGTGATTGCTCAGAAGATTTATCTAGAAATTCAAGAATACTGGGTGGGAATTACAGGCAGATTACAGAAAATGGCAACTGTTCAGGATTAACATATGTGAGTAAAAAGGTCCTACTCATTCAGAATCAGCCATGCCATAATATATGGAGGTTGAGAGCTTTGGTTCTGAGATGACATGCAAATATACATGAATGATGAAGACCTTTCAAGGACATGATATCCACTTTACTTGATATAATAACAGAAGTATCAATATCAGAAATCAAACAACAAACCAATATATAGTTAATGGACTTAGCAGCAGCATTTTTTAAAATATATAGTTAATGACGATAAATCCCAGATCAAAGGTGGACTTATAGTAATATAAAGTTTGGAGCTTTGACACAAATGTTGAAGAAATTGAGATACAAATAAAGATAATCAATACCACTATGTATTGTTTGTTTAATACCCAAGAATTCAATGTTTACCTTTTGAGTCCTATGTAAGATTGCATACAGAGAATCTCTTTGAAATGCAGAAGAAGTAGAATTTGATCGGATAGAAAGATCTGCATCAAATTCATGTGCAGATATAGGACATGAGAAGGATACTAGCAAGAATTACCACCAGGAGTTGTTGATTTTACAGCATATGGTAAAGTTTCCAGGTCATGGAAATACTGCATATGATGGAATTTGCAGCTCAAGGAAGTTCCAATCTTCAATTTAGTGGATCAGTGTGGGATTCTCGTTGAATAAGGCTATTTATTTACATTCGTTATGATCCATTTGCTTAATTTCTGACTACTTGACTGACTCGAATACTACTGCGTATCAGTTTCGTACACCACTCCACTATTGCTTTCCCAAAGTATATGTGTAAAGATAGGCAACCTAAGTCAAGATTTTCTTAAATGGGTGAGTAAGCGGCATAAATGGAACGAGTATTTCAAAAGTAACTTAAGTAGGAATGTACGATACGGTAAACTAGTGTAATACATGTGTGTTACTAACAAAAAGTAGTACACTTGCATATAACAAAATGCTAATTAAAACCTTATCACCAATTCCATACTGAATAATGGTATACTGACTTTAGATTAAACGTCATTTTAGAACAAATATAGAGCTTATCAAATTATATAAATCTGAATGTATATAACTCAATTAGGAAATAATAAAAAAATCAAATCAAAATAACAAACTGTAATAGATATAACTACACCTTCAATCTAGAAAATTTGTGCTGTAATAAAAGTACTTAGGCACTTATTGCACGTTAAGTAAACAACCACTCTAGAGAGTTTTTTCTCGATCCTCGATGTATATAGATCAGGCTTGAACTCGATTCGATGCTCAGTCAGGAATGTAGAGCGCAAAACTGAAAAACACAATCTGCTTAATCGCATCCATCCTTTAGTATGGGGGTGGAAGATTGGCATAAATCAACTACGGAATTTAAATTTCTTGGTATTCGCGCAGCTTTATCAATGGGAAATATATTCAATGCATTAGTACGTGTATTTTGGATCATCCTGATGATGTCTTTTCACGTACTTAACACATGTATTCAATGCTTTATTTCTTGTATTTTTTTCGTCATTTCTCATATGCTGTTGGTGATATAGCGACTAAATACCAAGATTCGACTTTTAACACCTTCTGGTGGTCGAGGTGATGCAAAGTAGGCTCGATCCATGGTTGATTTAGTGAGAGAGTGTAGAGAGAAGGTGGAGAGTTTGAAACAAGATATTATTTCTATGTTAAAGTGTTTCACAGGCACACCCTTCAAGTGAATACTTGAAGGGTATTTATATGCCTTACATGACAACTTTGCTAATATTACATTATCAGTCCTTGCACTATATGCAAACTAGTTGTCTACTTCCAATTCACGTAAATATCGCCCAGCTTCATTTCTAACAATCTCCCTCCAGCTGGAGATATACGTGAATTGGTTACAATGATTCCTAACAATTACATAACAATGATAAAAGCAATGCTGAAGTAAGTCTCTAATTGGGTTATTACTCCCTCCCAATTAGTGAGGCATTTTCTTTTACATGCTCCCTCCCAAATTGACAACCCGTTTGATATAGCCTTGATGCTTGTAGAAGAAGTTTCTCTGAAATCTTGCCAAATTGTCTTCAGTCTCTTGCACAGCGGAAAATGGATTATAGACTGATGACTTGTAACTTCTTCACAGGTTTCTTTGGGGAGCATCATATCGACATCTTCAGCTCACTTAGAATGCTTCCAGTTCTTCAATAAACAGCCCCGATGTACACATTTCATACATTTCTCCCTCCAGGATGATGACGATCTTTCGGACTCATCCTACATATGTGTACATAGACATATCAACTAGAAGCAACATACAAATCAATACCCCATGAGTTGATGTCGATAACTATTCTCTCTACGATATTCTTAGGATCAATCTCTTCTCAAACCTCTTGTATCAAAGCAACGGCTTTATGTAGTGACTGCTGATAGAGAAACCCATTATGACAAACTTGAGGCTGTAGTAAAATAACCCAGACTTGTGACTTAAACTTGCACGAACGTGTGACTAAGAACCTATACCGAGCACTACAACGTAACTGTAATACCTGAAATTCAGAAAGCATATAAAATGACCAAATTACCCCTGAAACCATAAAACCTAAATAAATAAGTTGTAAAATTCTGAAACAATTCCAAATTTCTGAAAACGAACTACGTATCAAGTAAATTAAATTCTGGAACAACATTACATTATTTTTGAATGTCCAAAAATTACAAAATATGTAGACACAATTATATGTGCACCGAAATTAATTTAATAAAGTTAATTGTAATTAATTTATATTTTAGAAAGGGATAAATACAAAATAAATAAGGAAAATATATCAAAATACAATTCTAATTTGTGTGGGATTACAAAACCAAAAATATCTGATATTTATCACCTTAAAGTCAGATTATATAATTATTTATACAAATCTTATATTTTTATAAACCTAAAAATTCTGAAACCCTTATTATCGACAAAGAAAAAAATCCCTCAAACCCTCATTCGACTTCTGGACCTGATCTAACAATTTCCTGGAGTTCATTGGAGTATTAAGGAGCTAAGAAAAATAAGAACTCGAATTTAGAAGCCTTCGTTTGCTCGCCGTAATTGTTTTCTTCGATTGTGTCATCCGAGAGGTATAAAATCTTCACAACTTATTCTTACGTTCTAAAAATTATCCAGCATTTTTCTAGTGATCTATGGGTCGAATATAACCTAAGAAAAATAAGAAACATGAATCATGCAAGATTTATATGGCGTACGTGAATTAAATGGTTAAAATACACTTAATTTGTAAATCGTGCTATATGAATTTTCTGAGGTGCAACCATAATTTTTATATGTTCTTTGACATTAATATAAGCCTCAAAAAATAACCATATGATTTATTGAAGCCTAGAATAATTGATCTTGAATTATGTTTGTATCGGATTTAAAAGAAAATAAGGTAAAATTAAGGAAAAACCCTAGAACGAATTAGGGTTATGTTTTTGTGGTTTAGATCTGAGTAATAAATGCATACAATGATTGGGGAATGATGGTTTAATGATTAGGTGCATTAGGGTTTGGTTTTGCTATTTTAAAAGTATATACGATTGGTTTAAAAAGTATAAGGGTATGTTTTGTCAACTTTGGAACTTGTAGGATACTTTTGTAATGTTAATTAGGTCTGTGGGAAGGTATGAAAAATATAACTTTGGGGTCCTAAGTGTATATATTGCAAGATAATGAATTAATTATATTTAAATGGTGCGAATTGAATTTAAATAAAAGAGAGGGACTAAAAGTGTAAATTCTGGAAACTTGAAGTCATTTTGAGTAAATAATGATATTAAGAATGTTTTGTGTAATTTTGAGTATTTATGGGCTTAATATGTAATTGTTACGAAATTATGATTTAATGTATAAGTTTTGTAAAATTAAAGGACCATTTATGTAAATGCATAAATTCTGAGGGATCTAACCTGTAATATACTTGATTCTGATGGTACATTTTGTAATTATGTAAAATAAGGTACTTTTTTGGAAAATATGAATATTATAAGGATTAAAACATGAATTATATAAATGTAGGGTTTGTTTTGTAAATTATATAACTAGAGGGGTATAAACTGTAAAGTGTGAAACTAAAAGGATTAAGATGTCATTCTGAATAAAATAAGTATTTAAGTCAGTAACTTAAAGTATGTTCACTTTATGCCTTTGAATTAGATGAATTTACAATTAAAACCCTGAACTATGAAAATCTGTCATGATAAACCCTAAACTTTTGTAACCTGCTAGAAGATACCTTAATACCATAATAAGCCTTAAATAAGGACTTAACTTAATCTGAGATATTAATATCTTGCTAAATGTGAAAAGCTGTTAAATCGGGGAAAACTGCTTGAAATGAAAAGATAACTAAAACCCACTTGTCATTTTGTCTTCTACTCCCTTAGGTTCGAGGAAGGAGAAATCTAATCTCTATCAGCGTTTATCTCTGTGTTCTTGCATTCATAATAAGGTACAGATATTCTGCCCTTCTCTAGTAAGGTGCCTTCGTTTCTTTTGATTTCGTATTTTGATTCTTTTAGGATTCCCTATGCCATTGTTATGTTCCCTCCTGTTTGTGCACCTTTCATGTGATCGTTGTTTGTGAACCCTTGATGTGTTCCCTTGTTCTGAATCATTATTGAATCTCTTTGTTTTGACCTATTGTCCTGAATCCTAATATGTAAATCTTGTTTTGAAACTTAATCTGACACACTTGTAGAAAACTTGATTTGATTTTGATATAAACCTTAATCGGTTAAATCCTTATTTGAACATAATTGATTTTGGAACTATCTTTAAAATACATGTGAAACCATGGGAGAAAAGCTATTTTAAAAGAAGCAACACTACTTTTAAATGAAAGTTACTAAAAGTTTTGGAAGGCCATTTTGAAGAAAACTATGTTGTAAGATCAGTTGTTATGAAAACCATTTTTGAGGGATTGTTTAAATGGACTTTTAAATAGAAACCTTTTTAAACAAACTTTTGCTATGACCTCTAATTATGAACTTGTGAAAACTCTTTTCCGAAAACCTTTTGATATTGCCCTTTGGAACTGAACTTAACTTTGATATAAAAACTCAATTTGATAAGCTTTGATTTGAACCTTGACTTTTATTTTGAAACTATTTGACATGAACCTTTTGCCATGTACCCTTAAGATATGACTTTTGATTATTTTGATAGTACGCCTGACCTTTGACCTACAGTTTAATATTACGAGCCAATCACTAGACATGAGGGTTTCATGTCCATGTCATTGACGCACCTCTGACATGACTCTAGGGCAGGAGAGTGATGACCTGTTCCGTCCCTTATTTATTATTTGCTATGGCCATTATAATTATGAGTATTGATTTGTCTGTGGGGCGTATGGGTGCACTCTAGATTTGACCTGTCAGCTGTTATCTGTTTATATTTTATGACTATTATTATTTGTTTATTATATCGGGTGACTGATGGTGTGTGCGATACACGTCTTTCACATTATCTGGGAGCTGATCACTCTACACAGGTTTGTTTTATTATATTGGTATGCTATGATATTATTTGTTATCTGGGCTCGTGATAGATTCCTGTTTTCCTTATTCTTGAACCTTATTTATTTTAGTCTTATTTTGTTTCATTGAATTCCATTTCTTATTCCTATTCCTTCATGTGATCTTATTCTTGTATGGTATGTATTTCCTGATCTCCTTTGTACTGCTATTCGTTATCGCTTCTTGTTATCTATATATCTGTTCACTGAGCTCTCGTAGCTCAGCCGCCTTTTCTTTTTCACGCGGCAGGTATTAGTGGGAAGCTGGGAATGAGTGAAGAGTGTACCTTGGACTTAGAAGATTGGATAGCTATGCTGGGTTAGAGTTGGATTGAAGACATTATATTTAGAATTAGTTTTGGAAGTTTTAATGGTAACCATTTAGATTCAATATTTCATTTGTAATCCTTGAAATTTTGTATTACTGTATTAGTATGCTTTGTTTTAATCTGATATGGATCCATTGTTGTGATATCTTTACCCTTGTCGGGTCGGGGTGTTACAGTAACTCCTTAAAGCATAGGTCATTTCATATACCCATCCATCCTTCCTTAACTGTATATGAACCTCTCTTGAATTATCCACATCTTTGTGTGACACTGAGTACTACAACGTATCTCCTTTAAGTGATAGTTAACTAGGTCTACGTCCATCCACCCCTTGACCTATGAAAACTAGATAACCCAAGACTTAATCACTATTCTATAAATGCTCAAACAAGGATCTCGAAGAATCATGCATCCAACCAACCCCGATATCTTCAAGATACTAAGTACACGCACCCGTGATATTCCACTTCAACTTCAAGTAAGTAATAATGAATCATCCTTGTAGTCACGGTTGATAATTTAGCCATTGTCATTTGATTGCGATTCTTGATCAGGATCTTTTCGGCAAAACGTGGTGATGTTGAAGGTTAAGTTTGGTTGTTGTTGTGAAGTCTTGTTGTGTTGTTGATGATGGTCGGTGAAGTTGTAACAAATTAAGTAACGTTACGAAACTTGATTCAAGTATAATTAAGACAAAGTCAAAAGTTTACAGTTTCGACAAAAGGATATGTAAATTACAATTTAGATAAACACGACACTTTCTCTAGAAATTTCAATTTGACCAAAATTTATACAAATTATGGCAAAATATCAATTTAGATAGAAATATATCTTATTTATATAAATTCGTAATTTATATAACATCTAACAATCTTATACAAGAAAGTAGATAACCGTTTGTCGAAGTATTTTACACTCTTATACAAGAGTAAAAATACCGAGTTCACTTTCGAGTTGACGAAATTACGTTCGAATCAAATCCTTAAAAGTTATCTAACTTTGAAGTCTTTTAATCACAATTGCGAGGGCCAAAAGTGTCAAATCCGAAAGATCTCTTAAGGCAGCTGAAAGTACAAGGACTGAAGTTGCCAATTCTGAAAATTGCACCAATTGCGAGTCTTAAGTGTGAATTGCGAGACCAAATGCGATAACACACTTGAATTGCGAGAGCAATTGCGATAAAACACCACCAATTGCGAGAGCAGCACCTCAATTGCGAAAGAGGCTGAATTGCGAGACAGATTCTGAATTGCGAGACCACAATTGCGATAAAATAGCAATTGCGAGACCAATTGCGAGACCCAATTGCGAGACACCAATTGCGAGACCCAATTGCGATACACCAATTGCGAGACCCAAATTCGAAGAACAGTCCAATTCCGATACTTTTGGCAATTGCGAGACTAGGTGCAATTCCGAAAGAAATCAGATTTTTGCCACTTTTGTTGACTTTTGAGTACTATGCCCACGTGAAGCCTTACACCTTTTCACCAACTAGCAACCTTTACTGACAATATTCACCAACTTGGACAATAATACAAAGATCTTTGAATATTTCAATTAAAATATCCAAAAACACATCTTTTACAAGATTGTTTGATTAACTTCGATCTGTGGACCAAGAAAAACACAAAAATCTTCCAAACCAAGTCTTTAGAACATAAAATAACCACAAACTTAGCACTTGATTTTTGTATGGATCGAAAAGAAAGTAAAACACAAATTGTCACTTTTCTATAAAAAAGAAAAATGACAATGGATGTTTTATTTTCTAAGATCAAACAAAAATACTCCTTTGTTCTTGATACTTGCGTACAGTAGCAACACAAAACACAAATGGTTGTGTTTCACAGAAAAACAACACGCGAGATTATGAATTTGTAACAAGAACCGAACATAAAAAGTTAAAACACACCACGATTCACCTTGAATCTCCCAAGTTTGCTCATGATACCAATTGTAATGACCAAGAATCGACTTTTAACACCTTCTGGTGGTCGAGGTGATGCAAAGTAGGCTCGATCCATGGTTGATTTAGTGAGAGAGTGTAGAGAGAAGGTGGAGAGTTTGAAACAAGATATTATTTCTATGTTAAAGTGTTTCACAGCCACACCCTTCAAGTGAATACTTGAAGGGTATTTATATGCCTTACATGACAACTTTGCTAATATTACATTTTCAGTCCTTGCATTATATGCAATCTAGTTGTCTACTTCCAATTCACGTAAATATCGTCCAGCTTCATTTCTAACCTGTTGGTGATATAGCGACTAAATACATTTCAGATTCTGAATTCTGTCTTCACACAGCTTCATTAACATGTCATTACGATTGGAGTTAAAAATGATACCTCGGCTGCGTATATGGAAACATCACAAGTACTTGACGTTCAACTTGTTAAAACCGTGTAACGACACCTTTTTTGACAGATGTAAATTCTCTTCTTTTTGGATTACAAATAGGTTTAAGAGTTCCAATCTTTACTTTTATGCAAATGGTTGTTGGATCTGTGTAATGCTAGTCACTCGATTTTTGTAACTGTTCTCGATACATCATATTGCTATTAAAAGTTAGAAAGATCAGTTTCGGGATGTTTCCAACCGGTCAAACACGTAATCAATCCAGTTTTCAAAATTGTTATTAACTTATCTATTTAAGTCAGTGATCTATTTCATGTCTTTTAAACTCTAGTTCTTCCAACCAAAAAATGTTGAAATTATAAAGTTGTCCCACATAGGTAAGAGAACTAAACTTCTAACTTCTTGGCCCCCTATAAATAAACAAGTGTTGTTTACTCCTACACAAAGGCTTATATAGATCGGTGGAAAACCCACATATAGATCGGTTTTGAACCGCTCTATATAAAGGTGATCTTTATGAGCGAGTCACATATAGATCGGTTGAGAACCGATCTATATGAAGCACATATAGATCGGTTGATACCAGATAACCGATCTATATCGGTTGATACCAGATATAGATCGGTTAATACCCAATAACCGATCTATATGACACCACATATAGATCGGTTAATACCCAATAACCGATCTATTAAGTCCATTTTCAAAACAAAATTAAAATAAATGGATATCCCGTTTGCTTTGTCCATATATCCATAAGCTTGTTCACTTCGATGACAGATTCTTCAGAAATAACGCTCCACAGATCGTCTGTAGTCGCGTTTTTGCATGCATATTTTGAGACATTGACTCCACGTGAGATCTTCACTACTAAGATACTTTTCCAACCTTCCATTAAACTCGTACTCATAAACCAGAATTTTTTCTTCATCCTCGTCACAAAAGCCTGATAAAGAAACAAGGTTTTTGTGACGATAACGAGAGAGCATCATTATTTCGGTCAAAAACTCATGGTCACCTTGTCGATGCCTGCGGTCTAACCTTTTAATAGCAACGGCTTTGGATAGGATGGCTAACAACATTGACTTCAACTGGCTGTGCCTGGAACAAATATTAACAGCAACCTTCATTAGTGATGGCATAATAATGGAGCATTTAACAGGTTTAGAACTTAGTTTGGTATCCAGATATGACAATGCAATGGGTGTAGTAAAAAACCGTCCATATCAGCAACAAAGTAAATTCAATATTATCAAACACAATACTATACAACTTCACAAATATTACATCAAAGGTTTGTTTGTTTCTAGGTTAATCTGTTATCTGTATGCTTTTCTAAGTATATACTATGACAAACAAAAAGAAGGTGTTAAGACTTACTGTCGTGTAGAACGAAGCACGAGTAGAATTTGACTTGCCCCCATCCTCTGTAAAGTAATAATATGAGAAACATAAACAATATATAACTTTAGAGATTTAAACAACAATTTGGGTATCAGTCCAATAAAGGTAAGCTAGTTTATCCAATCACGGACTATTTATCATATAAACCACCATTCTTGACGACGTGACATCTTGTGACGACGTGAACTGTGACATCGTTTGTTTCAACATATTTTTTTGTTAAATATTACTTCTCGCCTATACCCGACCACCACCACCTCAGACGAGAGTCAAACGCAAGCAAAAACTAAATCAATACATGAACAGAATTGCATACCAGGTTCCTTCACAGTCTTGCTTGCAGTTACGGTATTCTCATCACCATGAGAATCAGGAACTATCTTGGCAAACTCGCTATTGTCGTCCTCAACCTAGAGAAATGAGCAAATAAATTAATAAGAAATCAACAAACAACAGCTTAAACTTCTATTCTTATTCATTACAAAACACCGAACCAAGAAAATTGTTTAAATGAGAACTAAACATGTGATTTTTCATGGGCATCTAATATAATCAATGCTACAGTGACTCGGCAAGTACTAAGCTTTATGTGTTACTTAATTTGAACAAGCCACAATGCACAAAGTCTAATACTTAAAACCAGGTTATAAAAGTATAATAATCCATCAATAAACACTTGAAAATTAGCCCTCATAAAATTAAATGTACATATTATGAGAATGAAGTAATTATCAGAAGTAATACCTGCAGTATTCCAACAGCAGCAAATTTGTCACTTATCGTTTTTGTTTCTACTGGGTGGAAACTGAATGGCTTCAACAATACCTCAACATTCAGTTACCAAATAAAGCACGTCAACCACTATCATGGCATAGTTACAGCTTACAAAATATGAGTAAGTTATTACTGCAGGTTATATTATCAGTTGAAGCAACAAAGCTACATCAGGGGGGTCGTATACAGTTTTAGTAAGGTCATCAACAAATACTTTCACTTGGGTCGCCTAACATAAGTTTTTATACGAAAAGAACAAGGTTAAACGGAGTATTTCCCAACTGTAAAAAAAAACTTAAGTTATAATATGAAATTAAAACTTACATTGGGGCTGTTCTTTCATCTGTCATACGGGTATCCAACAATAAAGCCCGATAAAGAGAGTTCATTTATCTGCACACAAAAAAAGAGAATGAAGTTTCAGTTTACAGGTACATGATTCCAAACTATGTGTAATACTACTCATTTCAAATAGAGGAAATTTGTAACAAAAAGGGAGCAAACTGAGTCCCGAATCACGGAAATAATACACATCAGCAAAACTAACCAGATGTTGAAAGTCAAGTGCCATCAGACCAATATTGCTTTTCTTCCTAACAAGAACGCTGCAGAGCATAATAACAACTAATATTATCTCATGCGTACAACAATTAAGTATGCAACATAAATGAGAAAGTAGAATGCATTATAACCATACAAAAAGAAACGGTCAATAATCCCCATAAGGCCTCTACAGGTCTCACTTGTTTCCTGTAGGTTGCGGTGTGCCTGATTACTCGCTACAAGGTCAGTGACAGAGGCAAGCTGAGCCGAATCGGCTAAAAAAGCTGAGCCGAATCGGCTAAAAAAGTACAAGGTCAGTGATATACAAAAGAAACTGATATGCAGAGAGGAGATAACTGATGCACTTCACTACATGAACCACAAACCACATAAAGAACATGCCTTCAGCTCGTTTGTACAAAGCACACATCTGCAATCCAACATCCAAAACATTTAAACCAATTACAACAATCATTATCATACAATACTTCTCTTATAATGATACACATACCCAAAATGACAAGCAAACGCACAAACACAGAACAAAATACATAGGCATGACAGCAGCAAGCAAATAAAGGGAATCATACAAAATCACCAATAAGAAGAGGGTTTTAAAAAATGTAAAACAACTCAAACTTTAAAGGAAACTGACATTAAATTGTGAGTGCTGTTACCTCGTCAACACAGAGACGCGATGGCTCCTTCGCCAGCTCTAATACACCTTTTATCAAAGAACGCAGACCTTTCTCTGGAGATATAAGGTAAGGATGATAACCATCTGCTTCTAGCACAATCTGATACAATTTCCACAAGATTTTTTTTCACTTAGATGTTACATCAAACATTTGGTGCGCAACCCATTTCTTTGACAAAAGCAACATAAAATTACATAAATCTCAAATCCAAATACCTACGTCCAGGCGCAAATTTAGAAATCCATAAATAACAACAGAAAAGAATATCCATTTACCACAAATTACTAATTTCACTCCAGTTCAATCCATCACCAAGTATTTAAGGGGGTGTTTGTTTCGGCTTATGTTTCATAAGCTCACTTTTTGTGGCTTATATTGAAAAGCTTATTATAACATAAGAAACTTATATAAGCCAAAAAGATTCAAAATAAGGCTAAAACACAAATCAGTAGATGACAAACAAACAAAAACATATTTATTAAGTATTCCAAATAAATGTATACACTAAACATAATCGTGAAAGCTTATATTAATTATTAAAATTTATATAACTACTGGTACCTTCTAGCAAGATGTTCGGCTCCGAATTGAAAGAGATGAGAGACCTGAAAAATCAAACGGTTGCGTTTGTTGCGAATCATGTTTCCGATATCTTCATCAAACAGATCCTGTTAACAACAACAACATAATATAAAAACATATATTTATAAAAAATAACTAATCGATTGAAAGAATGAAGGTTTACGTTGGTTTCGAAGAGTTCGCTGAAGGCTTTCTTGTTAATTGGTCTTTGTTCTTCACTGATGTCCATTTCTTCTTTTAGTTGATTGATTTGTTGGGGAATATTGGTGCCTAGGGTTTTTTTTGGTGAGGGTATTTGATTTTGGGGAAATTTGGGGAAATGAGGCGTAGTGTGTCTAAATTTTGGGGAATATTGGTGTATCGGCGGCAAACCAAAATTTATATCCCGCTAAAATATTTTGGTGAATTTTGAGAAGTATATAGATCGGTTTTTTCATTAATAACCGATCTATTAAATTTTGAAACTATATAGATCGGTTATTAACCAAAAAACCCATCTATTTATTATATTTTCCCCTCTTTTCCTTTACATAGATCAGTTTTTAACATAACCGATCTATATGAAGTGATCTATATAACCTCTTGTGTAGTAGTTGGCCCCCTATAAATAAACAAGTGTTGTTTACTCCTATTATCACATTAAACCCAACTCAATGCTTTAAGAGTTCATGTGGGTCAAATTGCTTTAACAAGTCCAATGCAACTTGTTAGGCAAAATTACTTTTGGAATCATTCAATGGTCTTCGGAAAAAGTTAAGTTTTTTTTTTTACTCTTTTTTGCAAGTATTCTTTTTCATCTTTTTTTGTTAGTTTAATTAGCTCTTTTTGTAGAATAGCTTAGGTAAAATTTAGTTTAGTTAATTGAACAACTTGTTTTAAATCAAGTTATTGTTATCTATGATGGGTAAGACATTGTTCTCCTCTTGGTTGGTCAATAATGTTGTCGATTACTATAAAATTTGAAGGCATCTGCAGTTCCATAATTTTACGCCTCATTATACAAGTGGAATTTTCTCATGGCACTAAAAGTTTCTACAGAAATGGTAAGCATTCCAATAACCTCGATTACCATCTCTTTCATAATTTTTCAAGGAATAAATAGTGATGCAGTCTCAGGTGGACAACTAACATATGCGCTATCTGTCATGTAAATGTTAAAAAATGTTCCAATTAAACATTCGACGTTGGAATCTTTTTCAGGTTCAACTGAATCAACTATCGGCATTATTACGCCCTTGAAGAGTTTCACCTTGGGAAATTAAAGTCAAACCATCACAGAGGATTGACATCAAAGATGTTTCCAGGGATCCAGGAGGCTCTTAGGAATCACCTGTTTCCAGTGATTCTGATGATTCAGGAAAAACTAACCATCAGTAGTGGGTAACTCACAAGTTCTTTTCCCTCTAAAACCCTCCACCAAGTTAACGGTGGACACTTTGGATCCAGGTTCAGAAGACATGTCAGACGCCGATGAGGCACCATGGAAATATCGAAAGTTGAGTATTATATACAAAGAGGATGAACCTATTTGTTGGGTTGCAAATTTATGCAATAGTGATAGTGAAAGCAGTATTCCTGAAGATGATTCTGACGAGTTTTCTTTGAAGAAAGTCCAAGAGTACGAGAGTTGCACCTAACAGAACTGGTGCTAAAAGAAAGACGCCTTTGTCGAAAGGCTCCGGTAGAAAAAGGTTAAAGGTTGTATCGAAATGAAATTGATGCCCCTGCTGGCAAAGCTAACTACGGGTTTAAATTAAATTGATGCCCCGGTTGATGTAAGAATTGTCTTTTGGAATCACTTGCTTTATCATCCTTGCATCAACTGGGACGTACATCAATTTAATTTAAACCCTGAGTTAGCTTTGCCAGCAGGGGCATCAATTTTATTTGGATACAATATTTAACCTTTTTCTACCGGAGCCTTTCGACAAAGGTGTCTTTCTTTTATAAAAATAGTCCCCTTCTTATAAAAACAATAGTCACCTTCTTGTCTCAACAAATCCAAAGAGAGTAGTGGGTGAGATTATATTTGATTGGTTGAAGAGTGTAGTGGTATCACTTTTTTTTAACTGTGTTTTTGGTGTGAGAACATTAAATTTGGGATGGAGGAAGTATATTTTTTTTCAAATATATACCTACTCCGTTCCAACATCAAAAAGTAGAATGTATGTTTAGATTTACATGTAAAGTATTGTATTATTCCTCATTTGATTCAAATTTGCTACCTGTAATCATTAAGGTCTATCAAAGTTAGCATTTTCATGGATTTATAATTAGAGGAGTGATAAAAACTATACAAGTAACTATGTTGGTTCACACTTGGATCCAAAAGCTAAATAAAAGCATCATGAATCTAAATCTAGATGTAAGAGTGCTTGACTTTTATATTTAACGTTTAACTTCTTTTTTTATCGGGAATTGATTTGCACACACTGAGAATTGAGTGGAACACACCAACTCAAGCATCAAATACTTGTTTAGACATCTTACTTTAAGTGGTTATACATCTTACTTTAAGTGTGCAAAGCATTTGTAATTCAGATTTTAAAATCCGCATTTTTTTGTGAGCAAGCTGATTTCAAAGCTCGATGCCACATCTCCAGAAACAAAGTAATTTGGAGTAATTAATAGAACTCATTATAGGACATTCAAATCTGTTAATGCCTAGTGGGTGGGCACTAAAAACTCGCCAATCTCACACAGTTTCAAGACATCACAAACTGAACAAAAAGAAGAAGAATATAAGCAATAATTTAACGATCTAACACATTATCAAGAGATAAAAACTCACACTTCCTGGATTTAACAAAACCACCACCGATTTAACAAAACCACCAACTCTAATGAAATCACCAAGACCCAAAACCAGTTACATTTCTTTCTCAAACCCAAATAAACAACCACCACAAACACGTAAACCACTGAAACCACCACCAATCCGTTTGCATAACCACAAAACAATACCACCTAGCCCACTAAAACCACCTAACAACCAAGAAAGGGTGGCAATTTCAGTAGACAGCGGAGATAATGGTGGTTATGGTGGCACGAGTGGGTTGGTGCTTCCATAGTTAAGAGGATTTTCAGTTTAGATAGAGAGAAATTTTAAAAAAATATATTAATAATAAAAAAATAAAAAATAAAAATAAAAAAAGGTGTTGTTTACGTGTGTTATTTCGTAGGTGCAATTACATATACCCACTAAAACTTGCATATTTACAAATTTCTGCAAAACATTATCAATGCCCCTGCATTTTCTCTGTGGTTTGAAGGCTACAAAATGACTTTGAGAGATGGTATGAGTGATATTGGGAATTGTATGTGAGAATTGATGTCTAAAACACATGGCCAAGGGTCTTTTTTGTAGGTGCAAATGCCCTTGGCCACCAAATAAAAGTCTTGGGCTCCAAGGGATGTTAATGAGGCTCAAAACACAGCAAGGAGTAATAACTGGACTTGGGCATCAATAATACTTACTCTCAAAGTATATTAGTGTGCACCGGTATGACCCTTCGCCCCTTCGGCATTCATGTGAAGGCCTGCAATGAAAGCTGTCGTTTATTTGCACACAATCCTTTCAACAACTTCATCAACCGGTTATACAATAGAGCTAAAAGATTGTCTTGTACGCTGCAATGAATAGTGCATTGGAGTATTTGGAAACATCATTATGAGGTAACATTCTTGATAAGAGCATAGACATGAAACAAGATCCATTACCCACACTGCGTTGGAGACAGATCTAAAAACGCACTTGCTTGTTTCGTGTTGGGTTGCTTCCAGCTTTTAGTCTTATTAAGCTGCTTGTGAAAGACTGAAATAAACCCATTTAGGAATCTAATATCAGTCTTCACAGATTTATCAACCACTCATTACGATGGAGTTAAAGTATTACTTGCGCTCTGATTTATTTTAACACATTGTAATTAATGAGGTAACTTTCAGGTTTGTTAAAACTGCCCGTGAGATTTAATTTTCATTCTCGCGGTGTAGACTTAAAAAAAAAAAAAAAAAAAAAAAAAAAAAAAAAAAAAAAAAAAAAAATTCCTTTTAGCTTTTAGTTAAAAAGTGCTTTGGCTAACAACTCTAGAACACACAACTGTTTTCGTGTGCAATTGCTTTTAGCTTTTAGTTCTTATTTATGCTGCTTGTTAAAGATTGGCAGTTCAGAATTTAATTCCAGTCTTCAAAGGTTTATCAACCAGTCACACCGATGGATTCAGAAAAAAGTACTTGGACTCTAGTGTACTTGAAACATCATAATGAGGTAACTTTCATGTTGCTAAAGCCACGTAATAGCACCGTCTTTGACGGTGTGATTTTTCTTCTTGTGTGGACTACGACTAAGTATAAGAAATCCAGTTTTCTTTGGTTCAATTGGTCGTCGCTCATTTGTTGTAACTGCACTTTATGGTAGTTTATTACTTTGCAAATCATATTTTTGCATAATAATAATTAGATCAGTCTGTAAGGATAACAGTTTGATATTCGGCTAGGTTTAGCGTTAGAAACTAATCCGTTTCAGTGAATTATTTCATTTCTTCCTATAAGTTACATTATCCATCTAAACCAATACTGATTAAGAAGTCATCCCACATTGGTACGTGAACTAAGCATTTCACTCCTTGATTCCCTATAAATAAACAAGTGTTGTTTAGTCTTATTACACTAAAACCCAACCCAATAATTATATTGTTTAAATGGGTCAAAATGCTTAATGAGTCCAACACAACTTGTTAGGCAGAATTACTTTTGGAATCATTCAATGGTCTACGCAACAAGGTAAGAATTTTCTTTTCTTTCCTTTTTTCATTTTTATGGCAAGTATATTAATTTTTATGATTTTTTTTTAGTTTAGTTGTTTTGATTCATGTTATCGTTATCTATGTACAGCTCTTAGGTAATATATATTGAATAGCTTTCTTATGATTGTTAAATAACATTGTGGTTATAAAAATATCAGCATTTTGAGCTCCATAATCAGGGACGGAGCCAGGGGGTTCCCGTGGGTGCCCGAGCACCCCATAGATTTTTTCAATGTAGTGTTAATTTTTGAAAAAAACATCGATTTTTCCTAAAGTCATCTTAAATGCACCCGGTACATCGAAATACATTTCTAATATTAGTGTTCAATTGTTTTGGTGCACCCGATTATATTTAGTCCTGGTTCCATCCCTGTCCATAATTATACACCTCATCATACAAATGGAATTTTTACGTGGCCCAGCAAGTCTCTAAAGAAATGGAGAGCATTCAAATAACCTCTTTTACCATCTTTTGTATAATAAGTTCACTTATACTTTCAAGGAATAATAGTGTTGCAGTATGAGTTGGGCAACTAAAACATGGTATATGTCATATGTAATTGATATTTAACACTGGAAACATTATGCAGGTATATGAATATACTTTGAAGACATATAAAAGAAACGAACCTAAAAAGTCTTCATCTGTTAGTAATAGGTGTAGAAGAGGAATGATTTCCCTTGAATGATACTGATATTCTCATTAGCAATATATAGAAGATACATAGGGTTACAAACATGATATGGGCCGAGCCTTACAATACGAACATGGGCTGGGCATGAATACAAATCAATACAAAGTATCTACATAATATAATATACAGTGGTTATTACTCCCCCGCAGTTTGAGCGGGAGGCTTGCGGACGCTCAAACTGGATCGAAAATCGGCAAAGAGAGTGTAAGGCAGACCCTTAGTAAAGATATCGGCATACTGAAACCGTGAAGGTACATGAAGAACGCGCACGTGACCGGTTGCAACCTTCTCCCGAACAAAATGAATATCTATCTCGATGTGCTTCGTGCGCTGGTGTTGTACGGGATTAGCTGGCATGTAGGCGGTACTGACATTGTCACAGAAGACCATAGTAGCAGTATAAAGAGGAACATGAAGCTCACGAAGGAGATTGCGAAGCCATGATGTCTCTGCTACAAGCGTTGGCCACTCCTCGATATTCGGCCTCAGCACTAGAACGGGACAACGTTTCTTGACGTTTGGAAGACCACGTAAGAAGGTTGTCCCCTAGAAATACACAATAACCAGATGTAGACCTGCGAGTAGCTGGGCAACCAGCCCAGTCAGCATCGGAATAGGCAGTGAGTTGAGATGTGGTGGAGCGGTATAACTGGAGTCCAAGATCAATGGTGCCACGAACATATCTAAGGACACGCTTCATAGCATTTAAATGAGGCGCACGAGGATCATGCATATAAAGACACAACTGCTGAACTGCATATGATAAATCAGGTCTAGTGAAAGTGAGGTACTGAAGGCCCCCGGCAAGGCTGCGATATAAAGTAGGATCATCAACAGGAGCTCCTTCAGGTCCTAACTTCTTATCTGTATCAACGGGAGTCCTGCAAGGGTTACAGTTAAGCATGTGGGCCCGTTCAAGTAACTCTGTGGCATACTTCGACTGTGATAGAAATATGCCAGATGAGGTACGTGTAGCAGATATGCCAAGAAAATAGTTGAGTGGGCCAAGATCTGTCATAGCAAACTCTCCCTTTAACGAGGAAATAATACGCTGTAATAATCCTGAGGAAGAGGCTGTGAGAATAATATCATCCACATACAATAGTAAATAAGCTGTGTCCACACCGCGGTGATAGATAAATAAGGACGAGTCAGTTTTACTGTGCTGAAAACCAACTCGTAAAGCATAACTCGCAAAGCGCTGAAACCATGCACGGTGTGTCGCGAGCATTAACCTGAGCTTGTTTCCTGTTCAAACGAGACTCCTCCAGTAGGAGCATGGAGCCGGTCTCGAGTAAGCTTAATGGATTCTTGCTGTGACGAATGATACTACCCACATGTTCTGTAAAACCCCAAATTTTAAACAATCCGAAAAGACGAAAATGCATTCAAATCTAAAATTTAAGAACTTATGAAATCACCTTGATAACATTATGATTATATCCTAACCTAAGTTAAACATAATTAAAAACATTACAACATATAATGTGGTACAAAAAAAAAATAATAAAAAATAAAAGAACATACTATAATATGCCGCCCCCCCCCCCCCCCCTTGACCAAGATGAGGTCCAAGTGCATGATTGCTAGAAATTTGTCAAGCCCATAATGTGATTGATATGCTTCCTAATATACACCAAACCAAAAAGTCGGTCCATACAAATCCCATAATACCGATCCATCAAAGAACCCTAAAACCTCTCTTCACAAAAGTTTCGACCCTCCCTCTCTTGTTTTCTGCTGCTACGATCCAAAAACCACACCAAGAAAGAGTTTTGATCTTGTTCTTGTATCCTTAACATCATCACAAGGTAACCCTATAACCCATGCTATGATCCATTCAAATTCTTAATCAAAAACTAATCAAAAAGACGTGTTCTTGTCTTGTTTACTGCTGCCGATCGACCCAAGGAAGAAGAAAGGATTTTTGAGGTGTTTGGTGATTCGTGTTCTTGTGTTTGTGTTCTTCGATCACGCTGCAAGGGTATTGTATATCATTCCTTCATGTTTAACCTTATTCCATTCGATCCATGATGGTAGTTTTGTCGAGTTTTGTCACATAAAATCATACGAACCTAAGCCACATAAAATAATAAGTATCACATGAATTAATGATTAAGAAACTAAATTATGAATTGTATATATAATTATGAATCTGAGATATAAATGATATGGACATGTTTTTGATATGTAGGGATCCTTAAAATGTGTTTTTGAATCATGTGTGAAGGTATTGTGTTTGTATTTAAGTTTCTATAATGATTATACATGAAATAATGAAAACAGTTTCTAATCAGGAAGTTTAGTCCGACTTTAACCAATTGAATATTGATGATAACGAGGGGTATTTGGGAGTTTTCTGGGTCTAAAAATAAGTAAAAGAAAATAGCTTTCTGGAAAACCAAGCCATGTAAATTTTAGAGGCATGGAAGTCATACTTTTTGATTTTACGAGTTAGAAGGTCAAAACTGTTTCTGGGTACCTGGAAAATTCGTCCTAGTTCTTGATTTTTCATTCTCAAACTATTTGGAGTTAGAAGCTAAAAACCTGCAGATTTAATATTTGGTATGATGGGTAATTACTGGAATTTTTATAGATTTTTCTAAAGTGTTTTGATAGGGTTGGTAATCACAAACTTTTTGTAAGTAAAATCTGGGCAGAAATCTGGAAAAGTTTACTTGTTGGATTTTTGAGGCATGGTTATACTTCTTTAAAAATTCTGGAAAAATTACAGGGTGTGGTCAAGATGTTAAGGTACCTGGGTAAATATTTTGGAAATTTTATTCTGAGTCCTTATGGGGTTTTAAAATACGACAAGATGAGGTCTGTTTACTAGTACATGCTGAGTAAAAGGGTAAAAAGGACTTATGATGAAAGTTTAAGTAAACTAAGGGGTTGAAGTGGTAATTATACAAACTAATGGGTTGAATATGTAAAATCTTATAACTTATGATAAGTACGCCTTGCACCCTAATCTTTTAATGATGGCATAAATGCACCCCAAAACTTATAGCTTCTATAATTACCCTTGAACTTATGAATTATCATAATAAATACGCTAAACTATATTTATGTAACACTTGTAATAATTAAGTATGATAAACCTTGGATAAGTCTAAAATGGAAACTTACTAGTAAAGGAAAGTATACTAAAAGGAGTAAGTTAATACAAATTGAACTTAAAGTAATACGTAATTATTAATTCGTATAGGTTCCGAGAAGCGGGAGTAATCTTTTGCGTTGTGATTCGTCTCTTTCCGGGTTGTCTTTGTTATCGAATAAGGTACAGATATTCTGACCTTTCTTTTAAGGTTTCTCATGATCTCTTTCATTTTTCCCGATCCGTTAGTTTCTGAACCGATGCCATTGCTATGATTCCCTTTGCTTGAACTTTCTCTGTTGATCCCATTTGATATGACCTCTGTTATGAACCTATGTTATGAAAACCTGTTTAATTATACCATGGAAATATTTTGAGAAAAACCAATTTAAAAGATGTTTATAAATGATGCGAAACTACTTTTATATAAAATGTTACTAACTTTTATGGAAACTATATTTTGAAGACTATCTTTATAAAAACCGTTTTGAAAGATTGTTTTTATGAAAACCACTTTAAAGGATCGTTTTATGAAAATCATGAATAAAGGATTTGTTTAAAATGGATTTTTGATAGAAACTTTTGAAATGAACTTTTGATCTGAACCTTGACTTGATTATTTAATATGAACATTGATCTGATAAACTCTGATTTGGACCTTTGGCATTACATCTGATATATCTGTTATGAACCATCTGTTACGAACTATCTGATATGACTCCTGTTATATGACACTCTGATTATGATATGATATCTGACTCTTAGTTTGATACCCAAGCCATTTCACTAGGCATGGGGGTTCCATGTCCGTGTCATTGATGCACCAATGGCATGACTCTAGGGCGGTAGAGTGATGTTCCGCCACGTCCCCATTTTGATTATGATATGCGCATTTCTTTGATTTTGGATTATATATGTTTCTGGGGGGCGTATGGATGCATCCTAGATCTGTTCTGTTTAGTGGATTTAACATGATTTGATATGATTTGTCTGGTGACTGGTACTGTGTGCAATACATGCCTTTCACATATATCTGGGAGCTAGCTACTCCATTTGAAGAATGAGGACACCCCTCATATTATCTGATTATCTGAGAGGTCTCCCCTCTACATGATTATGAAGATTTATGGTTACACTGTTATGATATAATATGATCTGTTTCTGGGCTCGTGGTGGATTACTATCCCTTTTCTCTTTTCCCTTCATGTTTATTCATTGACTTATCCCTTGAACCATATTACATCTGTTTGACCTTTGTTTCTGTTATTCTATACTATTCTCTATTACTGTTTGTTATCGTTATATCTGTTCACTGGGCTTTTTAAGCTCAGCCGCACGTTTTCTTTTCATGTGCGGCAGGTTTTTAGATGGAAGCTGGGTTATGAGTGGAGAGAACCTTTGGACTTAGAAGACTGATAGTTGTTCTGGATTTAGAAGTGATTAGAAGTTATTATTATTTCAGAATTTGTATTTAGTGGAAGTTCATTTGTAACCCTATAGTATCTGTATTTCATTTGTAACCTTTGAGTATTCTTGTATTGCTGTAGATGTATGCTTTGTTTGATCTGATACGAAACCATCATTGTGATATCTTTACCCTTGTCGGGTTGGGGTGTTACAATTATGGTATCAGAGCGACAGGCTGCGACTCGTAATACATTTACCCTTGACCTGTGTAAGTTAGACCACTAAGTTTCCACTGTAAGCGCTCACCAGATAACCTTTAAGATTTTGCTTTAGGATTTCCCTATAGGAACTTAAGTTCTGACCAGTGAGGAATGGGTAGACTATAAGGCTTTTGTTTAAGTATCATTGCTTCCGCATCACTCTGATTCGTGCCCCATTTGTTGAGAGCATTTTTGGAGATTGAAAGCTCACGCTTTGCACACCTAAGATTCCGACTCCGACCTCTGATTCTTTTGTTAATCATTTTGATGTCTCTTCGGATATTCTGAGAATCTCCATGACGATGACCTACTTGATACATTCTGTTATATGCTTTTGATAATATATGAATCTTCTGACCCTATCTGAGTTCGTCTTAAACATCTCCGTTTTCATGAGAAGTCTGGGGGTGTTTTAACCACGAGTATAAGAATGTTTTCCTCTCACTTCTGAATGATAAGATTTGCGTTGTCGATCTGTTTTCATTAAATAGTAAACCTTGATTTTATTCTGATAAAGGATAGGTTGATTGATCATTGACGACTACCCTCCTATGTTTCACCTTCGGTGTTTGAAACCATTTTGAACTCCCTACCATGATTTCCAATTATTAAACTTTTGCTATTTCTACCTAACTTCGTTCTTCACTTCCGACCTATTTGATAAGCAGTTTGATACTCCTCTGACCATCCCGAAGGTCATTTAATCTTAAGGTGTTTGACACATTCTGTGAATTCATTACCGTGCTGGATATAAATGTATCACCTGATATCACTCTGTCCTTGCGAAATCCATTACTACTCCTATGAGAACTCTGGTGATTGTGAGCCATGGATATGACGATAATTTTGTCCCGATGAGAAATGGGTAACTGAGCATGATGATGCTGATAACTGATATTCTATACGCCTGACTTTTGACTGTTATACGATGTTCGTATTACCGATGATTTACAACCTACCTGCCACTTATGCCATTTAGCCAAACAAGAATCCAACACCTTGAATTGTTCGCTTATCTATTTCCACACTTTGATGAACCATGTACTTGACCTTGATATATGAACTATCCGTCTGGTTTGGCGACCGTACTCATCCTACGAATCCGTTTACTTTTGACATACTCGATTTAGAGGTTTTTAAGTTATGGATTGGTTGGCCCTCATACGCTGCCAGGGACTACCGTATCTGATTTGTGACCTTTAGTAATATGTTTCATCCCACTTTCGTTATGATATCCGGTAACCGCTAAAATCTGTGAACGCTGCTATGAAAACATCTACCTCAATCTCATTTGATTGTCGATTGGTTACTGACATCTATTAGTACCCACCCTAGAAGCTTTGGCATTGGGAGTTTTGTTGTACAAATATTCTGGTGTTTCTGATGAAACTCTTGGATTTCCCTCATGTTTGAGAAGTATAATTGAATTTGAACCGATCTCAGCTGACGGACCATGATGCTATAGAAGTTGGGAGAATGAAGAAGCTGATGAAATATGGTTTTGTCACCTCAGTGTTCCCTTTTAATACCCCTAATTGTTTATGAAGAAGAAAGAGAAAATTTCGCGTCAGCATATCGACTATCGTGAATTTAACCGTATCACTATCCGAAATCATCATCCATTTCCGCGTATCAATGATTGATTTGGTCTATCTTTGAAAAACTCTGTATCAGACGACCTCTTTTAAATGATTGAAGGACTGAAGAAGCAACCCTAAGGACTTCTAAAGAAAAGAGATGACAAACTGAGAGTAACCTCTGAGAAGTGTTTCAGTTGTATGCACGAAGGGGAACATGTAGACCATCTTGTAGAATGACCCTTTATTCTGGAAGAAGCAAATTTGATTGGCACCTAGAGATTGTAGCAGACAACACTACCATGCATCCGGCGATGACGGCAGTTTGAGATGGCGAATTCTGAACGGTGCTGAAGACCTGTCGAAGACACGCAATCTTGCTTCTCTATTCGTCTTGGTTGTACTAAGAGGAATTGAGAGCAGAAGCAGACTAGCGAACGGAAGAATGCACAGTGACCATACCGGAGATTCACGTTACTACACCTCAGTTCCAAGGAGAAGTGCCGAAGGCTTGAGGGACCAGACTCGAGTCGATATTTTCTTTTCCACTCTATGATCATACGATAGACTGCATGGACTTGGAAGAGGTTTAAGATCATGTATTTGGATGGACAATAATTCTGAAGTGAACGTTTGTGTTTGGAAGAGTTGATTTTGGGGAAGAATGAAGCTATGGATGACGTAATTCATTTCCTCTTGACCTACTCAAATTTCCGTTACTTAAGATAGGACTCCCTGAATGATCTATATTCCTTGTTAGTAATTCCGCTCTGAGTTCATTCTGCGTATGTTGGACGATAGTTTCGTTATGTGAAATTTGATGAATGATGGACGACCCGATGCTTTTAACGATGTACCAAATTCTGATAGACATTCTGAGACTTCCGTTAACTCTTTCGAGTAGTTCGTTCTCCTCTTAGTTATGGTGTTTGATTTTGATGACCTCTGAGACTGTAGAAGTACTAGGTGGATTAAGATAGGTGGTTTTGATTACGACTTGAGATAAAGTATGATCATCATGAAGGCATATTTATGTGGTGCTAGTATTATGACGCCTGATCAACGTGATAATACTTACACCATATAACGTGCACTCATTGTGGCCATAGGATATCTTGGGGAGTACCTAAGTTTAGAATCTGATCTCCGTTAGTTATCCGTGATTAGTGAGAAGTTAGGTTCATTCTACCTATGCGTATACTCTACCTTCGTTCGCTAAATATCTGGATGAGTTTGGACTATCTTTTTGCATTTTGTTGACCTCAGTTATGAATCTTGAACTCCCTTTAGAACTCTCTACTGTTGATACAGTCAATTTGATTTGAAATCTTGTTCGTATTCCATATGAGCTTTCTAAAGATTCGCCTATGGTCCATTTTATGTTGCATGGACCTTTTGATCAGAATCAACTTATTTGTCTCCTTCTGAGGAATTTGAACTCACCTCGTTTTGATTTGAGTCATGAGAAACTATTTGGTCTGAAGATCTTTTGAAGAGCCTCCTCGGGCATGAGAGTGTTGTGACGACCTTTTGCGTTTTGCTACGACTTCGTCTAACCTTCGCACTTCAATTTTCGAGGACGAAAATTTCTTTTTAAGAGGGGAAGAGTTGTAAAACCCCAAATTTTAAACAATCCGAAAAGACGAAAATACCTTCAAATCTAAAATTTAAGAACTTATGAAATCACCTTGATAACATTATGATTATATCCTAACCTAAGTTAAACATAATTAAAAACATTACAACATATAATGTGGTACAAAAAAAAAAGAAAGAAAGAAAAGAACATACTATAATATGCCGCCCCCCCCCCCCCCCCCCCCCCTTGACCAAGATGAGGTCCAAGTGCATGATTGCTAGAAATTTGTCAAGCCCATAATGTGATTGATATGCTTCCTAATATACACCAAACCAAAAAGTCGGTCCATACAAATCCCATAATACCGATCCATCAAAGAACCCTAAAACCTCTCTTTCACAAAAGTTTCGACCCTCCCTCTCTTGTTTTCTGCTGCTACGATCCAAAAACCACACCAAAGAAGAGTTTTGATCTTGTTCTTGTATCCTTAACATCATCACAAGGTAACCCTATAACCCATGCTATGATCCATTCAAATTCTTAATCAAAAACTAATCAAAAAGACGTGTTCTTGTCTTGTTTACTGCTGCCGATCGACCCAAGGAAGAAGAAAGGATTTTTGAGGTGTTTGGTGATTCGTGTTCTTGTGTTTGTGTTCTTCGATCACGCTACAAGGGTATTGTATATCATTCCTTCATGTTTAACCTTATTCCATTCGATCCATGATGGTGGTTTTGTCGAGTTTTGTCACATAAAATCATACGAACCTAAGCCACATAAAATAATAAGTATCACATGAATTAATGATTAAGAAACTAAATTATGAATTGTATATATAATTATGAATCTGAGATATAAATGATATGGACATGTTTTTGATATGTAGGGATCCTTAAAATGTGTTTTTGAATCATGTGTGAAGGTATTGTGTTTGTATTTAAGTTTCTATAATGATTATACATGAAATAATGAAAACAGTTTCTAATCAGGAAGTTTAGTCCGACTTTAACCAATTGAATATTGATGATAACGAGGGGTATTTGGGAGTTTTCTGGGTCTAAAAATAATTAAAAGAAAATAGCTTTCTGGAAAACCAAGCCATGTAAATTTTAGAGGCATGGAAGTCATACTTTTTGATTTTACGAGTTAGAAGGTCAAAACTGTTTCTGGGTACCTGGAAAATTCGTCCTAGTTCTTGATTTTTCATTCTCAAACTATTTGGAGTTAGAAGCTAAAAACCTGCAGATTTAATATTTGGTATGATGGGTAATTACTGGAATTTTTATAGATTTTTCTAAAGTGTTTTGATAGGGTTGGTAATCACAAACTTTTTGTAAGTAAAATCTGGGCAGAAATCTGGACAAGTTTACTTGTTGGATTTTTGAGGCATAGTTATACTTCTTTAAAAATTCTGGAAAAATTACAGGGTGTGGTCAAGATGTTAAGGTACCTGGGTAAATATTTGGGAAATTTTATTCTGAGTCCTTATGGGGTTTTAAAATACGACAAGATGAGGTCTGTTTACTAGTACATGCTGAGTAAAAGGGTAAAAAGGACTTATGATGAAAGGTTAAGTAAACTAAGGGGTTGAAGTGGTAATTATACAAACTAATGGGTTGAATATGTAAAATCTTATAACTTATGATAAGTACGCCTTGCACCCTAATCTTTTAATGATGGCATAAATGCACCCCAAAACTTATAGCTTCTATAATTACCCTTGAACTTATGAATTATCATAATAAATACGCTAAACTATATTTATGTAACACTTGTAATAATTAAGTATGATAAACCTTGGATAAGTCTAAAATGGAAACTTACTAGTAAAGGAAAGTATACTAAAAGGAGTAAGTTAATACAAATTGAACTTAAAGTAATACGTAATTATTAATTCGTATAGGTTCCGAGAAGCGGGAGTAATCTTTTGCGTTGTGATTCGTCTCTTTCCGGGTTGTCTTTGTTATCGAATAAGGTACAGATATTATGACCTTTCTTTTAAGGTTTCTCATGATCTCTTTCATTTTTCCTGATCCGTTAGTTTCTGAACCGATGCCATTGCTATGATTCCCTTTGCTTGAACTTTCTCTGTTGATCCCATTTGATATGACCTCTGTTATGAACCTATGTTATGAAAACCTGTTTAATTATACCATTGAAATATTTTGAGAAAAACCAATTTAAAAGATGTTTATAAATGATGCGAAACTACTTTTATATAAAATGTTACTAACTTTTATGGAAACTATATTTTGAAGACTATCTTTATAAAAACCGTTTTGAAAGATTGTTTTTATGAAAACCACTTTAAAGGATCGTTTTATGAAAATCATGAATAAAGGATTTGTTTAAAATGGATTTTTGATCGAAACTTTTGAAATGAACTTTTGATCTGAACCTTGACTTGATTATTTAATATGAACATTGATCTGATAAACTCTGATTTGGACCTTTGGCATTACATCTGATATATCTGTTATGAACCATCTGTTACGAACCATCTGATATGACTCCTGTTATATGACACTCTGATTATGATATGATATCTGACTCTTAGTTTGATACCCAAGCCATTTCACTAGGCATGGGGGTTCCATGTCCGTGTCATTGATGCACCAATGGCATGACTCTAGGGCGGTAGAGTGATGTTCCGCCACGTCCCCATTTTGATTATGATATGCGCATTTCTTTGATTTTGGATTATATATGTTTCTGGGGGGCGTATGGATGCATCCTAGATCTGTTCTGTTTAGTGGATTTAACATGATTTGATATGATTTGTCTGGTGACTGGTACTGTGTGCAATACATGCCTTTCACATATATCTGGGAGCTAGCTACTCCATTTGAAGAATGAGGACACCCCTCATATTATCTGATTATCTGAGAGGTCTCCCCTCTACATGATTATGAAGATTTATGGTTACACTGTTATGATATAATATGATCTGTTTCTGGGCTCGTGGTGGATTACTATCCCTTTTCTCTTTTCCCTTCATGTTTATTCATTGACTTATCCCTTGAACCATATTACATCTGTTTGACCTTTGTTTCTGTTATTCTATACTATTCTCTATTACTGTTTGTTATCGTTATATCTGTTCACTGGGCTTTTTAAGCTCAGCCGCACGTTTTCTTTTCATGTGCGGCAGGTTTTTAGATGGAAGCTGGGTTATGAGTGGAGAGAACCTTTGGACTTAGAAGACTGATAGTTGTTCTGGATTTAGAAGTGATTAGAAGTTATTATTATTTCAGAATTTGTATTTAGTGGAAGTTCATTTGTAACCCTATAGTATCTGTATTTCATTTGTAACCTTTGAGTATTCTTGTATTGCTGTAGATGTATGCTTTGTTTGATCTGATACGAAACCATCATTGTGATATCTTTACCCTTGTCGGGTTGGGGTGTTACATGTTCATACTTTTCACCCAAACCATTGACCGCATACATTACCAGGTTCTTATCATCCATAGGAGAACCAATATTCGAAAGAAGATCAGATATTACCTTGATGCGTTTGAAGTACTCGGCTATGGAGAGGCTGCCAAGTTCCATGGATCGAAGCTCTTCATGAAGCTCCATAGCACGAGCATCCTTATTGTTGTGAAAAAGATCCTCGAGACTCTTCCACACATCGTGAGCCGAGACGTTCTTTTTCAAGACCGTCTGTAAGAGAGATGTAGTGATGGTGCCATAGATCCAGACCTTGACTAAAGAGTCAAGTTTCTTCCATTCCACAACATTAGTGGTTGTGCACGCATACGTTCCGTCTAGGAGACCTTGAACACCAAAACTAAGACAGTGGGTCGTGAAGAGTTCACTCCACGCATCATAGTTAAGCTGTTCGAGATCTAAGACGAGGGGGACATGAGCTTTGATGTTTGCAACACCGAAGGGTTTTTCCATGTTGATAGTTGGGGGTGTATTAGCATCGCCATCTGCCATTAGAGAGTGAAGAGGGTGGCGGCTGTGTAGGGTTTTGGGGAGAAGTAGATGAGAGGAGCGTGTTGTGGGAGAAAAAGAAGGAGGAGATTGGGGAAGTTTGTTATTAGGCTCTGATTACCATAAAGAGGAATGATTTCCCTTGAATGATACATATTCTCATTAGCAATATATAGAAGATACATAGGGTTACAAACATGATATGGGCCGAGCCTTACAATACGAACATGGGCTGGGCATGAATACAAATCAATACAAAGTATCTACATAATATAATATACAGTGGTTATTAAGTAAGAGGTGTAGTAGACTGTACTATATTTAACTTACTTTGAGTTTAAATATACCTTCTTTTGTAAAATTTGTTTACCTTATATTCTCTATGATAATTAGTGATACACTCAGATGGATAACATATGGTATATATATTGGTATCTGTTATATAATTATATCTTATTGATATATCAAATAGCATATATGAGCTTACTTTTGACGCACATAAAAGAAACGACGGACAAAAACTTCATCTACTCCTAGTGGTATATGAGTTTAGTGAATAGTTTGTTACTTTATTTAACTAATTTTTTTGAATTTTAACATATGATGTTACAATCCATTTCAGGTTCAGTCATATCAAATGATTTAGAGCAGAGGGTGTCGTATCTCGGGTTAAACTTTCACTCAGTGCCACATCAGCACCATATCAGCTTTAACATTTTAACCTTAACTAAAAAAAAACACCTCTTATCATAACTCACCCTTAACTCAAAAAAACACCACATTTTAGGGGGCGTGTATGTAAAATTTTAGTGGGCGAATATGTTTTTTTTTTTTTTTTTTTTTTGAAAGAGAAGGCTGCTTAACGCAGCGTGAAGGTGGTAATGCAAAGTTAAGGTTTCACTTCGACGGTGTGGTAACGTGGTGCTTAACTCAAAAAAGTTAAGCTTTCACTCACTTGGGAAGTGATCATAACGTGTGCTCTTAGAGATGTTAGATAGCAAAGATTTTGTAGGACCGCCGAGACATGTGAATGTCAATGTTAATGATGATAAAAGACAGTAGTTACCAATGAAACAAAGGCCAGATGGCAACTATGAGATTTTGGAAAGCTCTGAGAGGACCGAACACTAAAATTAAAGGTCCTACTGGTTCAGCCTGTCACACTATATATTCCGAACAATATAGAGAAAGCTTCTGATTAGAATCTTAGCCTCAAATTCTGTATACAGCTTCAAGATGCTTTTTTCTAATCTTGTAATATCCATTAGCCATTGCAAATTGTTGGGAATTATATTTGAGTTGATAAGACAAAACATATGAAAGATGAAGGACTTAAATTCATCAAAAGATGGAAGATTACAGAAGATTTCCTAGAAGATAATTGTAAAAATTAGGAAGATATGTTTATTTCCTAATACTTATCCTATGTAAACTTAATATCTCTATTATATAAAGAGATATAGGTCGTATAGTTTTCAGTGTGTCAAGATGTAAAACACCAGTAAATGTGTGTGTGTAACCTAGGCATAGGGTATGGGAAAAACGCCTAGGGTTAGTGTTTTGTTTACCTCAAGAATCTTATGATTCCTGTTATTGTTGAGTAACCGTACTACACTTGATCAAGTAGTATTGGGGCTATTAGTTGTCGTGTATATTGTTGAGATGATGATGAAGAGAAACCTTGTGCAATAACAATTGATTCTTTAATTGAATATTCCGCCTTTTGTTATTGTTAACCATAGATGAGATCTAACCAATCTCGAGCTCTAAACGATTCTTACACAAATGATATATCTATCCGAGATTGAGATACAAATATTCTTAGCCATATTCTGATTTTTTTTGTTTTAATACTACTGGGAGTTATTGATTAATGTGTTTTATTGTGTGGAGTTTGCAAGTCATGGAAGTCATTCACACTCTTTACCATTTTTATGACAATTTTTGTAAGATTTTGAGAACCACCTGTGGATTTGTATATGTATATTTTTAATGAGCTTCATGTACTCTTTTGCATAACAACCCATTTATTGAAATTATAATGGATCAGATGTGTGAGTTCATATTGAAAGGCGCTGATTATACACCTTCACAACGCACTACCACAAAAATGGGCTTTTAGACCGGTTAGAAAGCATTTTTAAACCGGTTACAAGGGGGGTTTAAATGGGGGGAGGTCTAAAAGCTTTTTATCATTTAGTCCGGTTGAAGCACCGGTCTAAAAGGGTCTTATTTAAACCGGTTGAAATCATTATATAGACGGGTGAATCACCGGTCTAAAAATGTGTTATTTAGACCGGTTGATATCATTATAACCGGTCTTTATACAATTTTTCCAAAAAAAAATATTGGCTGTTTGAGATTGCTTAATTGAACTGCTTATAGAAGGAATGAGACTGTTTGGGACTGAATATTAAAACTGCTGCTTGTATTAAGGGATTGTTTGGGATTGTTTATTGAAACTACTTATAAAGGCCCTTATAAGGCTATAAGCAGTTTCAATAAGCAATCCCCAACAACCCCTTAATAAAAAAGCAACAGCTTCAATAGACAATCTTGAAGAGTCCCAATTCCTGGATAAGCAGTTTAATCAAGCAATCCCAAACAGCCTTTATAAGCTACAATTTCTATAAGCAATCCCAAAATAACAAGTACTTTCAATAAGCAATCTCAAATATCCCTTGTAAACAGTTATAAATAAGTAAAACATTCCCTATATGCAGCTTCAAACATCCCTTGTGCCTAAACCTTCAGACGCAATCATATAACAAACCTAAATATTCTAACTCGAATGCCCACATTCTTTATATTCTTCTTGTATGCTAGTCCTGCAAGTTATAAGACAGTACGCATATTTAGCAAACCAAAACAATAAAATTTGGATCCTATTTACAGTTTACACAGTTAAGCCAGGTTGTAAAAAACCTTGATATAACGAACTCGTAGTCTTGCCTTTGGCATATCTTGATATAATGGAACCATCTGTTGCTGCTGTTGCTGATTTTGTTGCTGCAGCAACAGCTGAGAGTCGGCATCTGCATGCTTCCTGAAAAGTAACATGCCACATATCAACGCGTGCTCAAAGTAGAAAAAAGAAAATCCAGTGTGGTTTTCACCTTCGTGTTGGGAATTGCAAACAAGCTGCAATTCCACCACAGCTGAATTAAGTGCCGTAATATCCTGCTTAATGACAGCTGTGAGTTCTTGAATCTCCATAGTTGGATCATCAAACAACGCGGATGTCCTCTTTGCCACTGCAAGGACAGAAGTGAAATCATGTCAGTACTTAGTACCTCAAGCTGGACTTGTAAACAATATATGAGTAAGTGTTGTCTGCATAATAAACTCTCTATGAATAAATACACACTATCTCCAGGATAAGTGTTAAAGTTGGAGCTTCAGAAAACCCTTTATTTGGCAAAATTAAGGCTCTGATCAGCAACCAACTTATGGCTGTTAACTACATTTTATCAAAATGTAGCATCAAGTGGCTATTAACCATAACCATAAAATTTCTTTCTCTTAAAGATAACTGTAAGTTAGTTGTTAAACATAACCCTCAAAGCTTTATTCAATCTACTTATTGCAATAGCTAGCATACTTGTGGTTGTTAACTATATATTTCAAAAACAAATGTGTTAACCACAACGTAACCGTAATGCTAAAAGCTTGTTGTTAACCTTAGTCCTAAGGGCTATGGTTAGCCTTCCCCTTCATTATAAGAAATGCTAACCATAGGCCTTAAAGCTATGGTTATCAACTAACTTACAATTATTTTTATACTATTATTTCAAAAACAAATGTGTCAATGCAGTAATCCTTGAGCTTTAGGTGAAATCCAATATTATTTTCTTGCATAAAATTCTAGATATATAGTAAGACTATTCATTAACTCCACTGTTCTAACATAATGGAGGGCGAATAGGTGATGCATCTTTAATGTTCTATCTGCACATTACAAATTTTGCTATGCGATATTATGTCTAAGTTAGATCTAATTTAGCAATAGATGACTGGTAAAAAAATACATAGTTATTTGTTTGCAATGTGCTAAAGAAAATAAGAAACACTAGTTTACCAAATTACCGATCATACAATTCATATTATTTTAACTTAAAATCTACTTTAAGATGCAGCCATATACGTATAAATGAGTCAATTGATGTACAAATACACAAATACATACACGTATAATATGTCTAGTTATCAAAGTATCAATTTATCATGCAATCTATACACTCAGTATACCTAATTACCTATCATACAATTCATATATTATAAAATTTTAATCTACTTATACGATAGTGATTATACTTATAAATTAACTTATTATTTAATCCACACACATAGTATAGCTAATCACCTATTGTATAAGTGTTCACTTGAGATCAAATATTTAAATCTACTTACGTGTACAAATACATACACATACAGGATATATAATTCCGAATAAGACTTGTAAAATTCATAACTTCACCCAAAAGATCAAAACAGTAACTTTTCAACTTTTACCCAAATTCACCCAACAAACAATCAACTAACTAACTAACCACTTAATCTGAAGTCTATGAAAATATACAAAATTATAAATTAAAAAAAAAAAAAAAAAAAAAAAAAAAAAAAAAAAAAAAAAAAAAAAACACTTACTTGGCGGTGTCCAAGAACAGCGGCGACGGCAGCAGTGGTCGTCAGGAGGCGGACAACGACAGCGAACAGCTGTACCAAAATCTTAAACACAAACAAACCAAATTCATCACAAACATAAACAAAAGTAAAACACAAAACATAAACAAAATCACAAGAATAAAAGATAAAACATAAACAAAATCACAAACCAAGCAACTATATAAAACCAACTCTATTAAACCAAATCGAGAGCGGATGGTGGTAGGGTCCTTTTGGTTAGTGATAGGCGAGGGAGCAGTGGTGAGGGTGAGGGTTGTGGTGATGGCGTCGAGAGGTTGTGAGAGGAGTGATGAGAGTGGATGGAAAGTGAGATCTCAGATCTATAGTAAGTGGGAAAATGAAAGTGAAAATTGTAAGGGGGAAATTGAAAATGAAAGTGAAAATTGTAAGCGGGGAATGGAAGTAGATTTCACAATTATTTAGACCGGTGCATAAACAAACCGGTTTAAATAAGTTTTTTTTTACCGGTGTTTTAAATATAAACCGGTCTAAATGTTAAAAAGACATTTAGACCGGTGTCTTCTATTTGCACCGGTCTAAATAACTCTTGGCGGGGTAAAATCCTCATTTAGACCTGTATTTTTTTTTAAAGGTCTAAATAAGGGGGTCTAAAAGACAGTTTTTGTAGTAGTGACGTTCCATTTGTATAATAGTAGTTACTTGTTTCCTACATGGTAGACTTTGACTTCCCCTAGAACATAAACACCCTAATCAGTTAAAGTGAGGAAGTGATTTAAACAAACAGTTTTGTGGTTGATTAGATGAGTGATTTTGAAAAGAAATCGTTATGCCTTTAAATTTACAGCAAGTGTAATAAAAGCTTATCAACAATTTTGTTCTCAATACAGTATAAATAAAATGAATAAGGTTTTCCTTCTTCATGTTCACTCAAATGTACGCAGACTACTCGAAGTATCCCTGTGATCTTTCACAAACTCTTTCCTAGACCTTGGGAGGCTTGAACATCCACTAGGCCACATTGGAATAAAATTAAGAATACCTTAGGAGGCTTGAACATCCACTAGGCCACATTGAAATAAAATTAAGAGATTTGCTAATGGGTGCCATTCGACACCGTATACGATATGTATATATGCATTTTATGTGTAGTTAATACTCTCAAACGTTCTTTTTCAATAAAAAATGTTTTTAATAAACATTTAATTTACTGTAATTAAATTTAATACACTCAAACTTAAAGAAGCCAGTGCGTAACCCTTAGCAAATCCTTAACATTAAATATCATCACCAATAAAGAGACCTAATAAAATTATTTGAATCATAAGGTAAACTCATCCATTTCTATAATGATCTTTAACCTAAATAAGTCAATCATAGGAAATAACATAAATCCACTTGTCCCTCAAGTATCTTTGTCACCATTTATACTTTTAATTGATTTAATTTTATGTTTTTTTTTACTGTTATACAATGATTATGTTTATATAATAACTAGACGAGTACCCGTGCATAGCAACGGGATTTTATAGCGACAAATCGTTTATTGATAAAAAAAAGTTTATAGGTTATAAACGAAAAAGTTTGAAGATTTGGAGATTAAACATAATGTTTTGAAACCCGGTTCGACCCGGGTGGTTCAACCGGTTGAACCGTTCCGGTCGAAAAACAGGTCGATTTAAACCGGGTTGGGTCGAAAACGGGTCAAATTACACCGGGTCAACCCACCGAGTTTGAAGCGTCCCGGGTCAACCCGGTTTTCGATTTGTTTTAATAGTTTCCTTTTGAAATATATGTTTTCAACATTTCCTTTTTTTGTTTCAACTTTTCACTTTTCAGTTTTTCTTTCAGGTACCCTGTGACGATTAACCGGAGAAATAGATCTCGATGAGGCCTGATTCACCAGTTTGTATCAGTTTCAACGGGTCCTCTCTGGTTCGTTTTCGGATGGCTTTTATTGGTTAGCCGAACCGGTGGCGACACCGGTTCCTGGTTGAACCCGTTGGTCCCGTCCGGTTTTCAAAACTATACGTACCATCAACTTGTTAGGTTGTATAAAACTTTATGTGTTTTATTAATTTGTATAATGTGTATAATAACATGTACTTTTTATTTTAGGGTGTTTTAAAAATAACCTTAATTAGTATGTTTAATTATTTTATATTTTGGATTATGTTGTAGCTTGTTTAAATTGTACATTATGAAAATTTTATTGTACTTTTTAGTAAGTGATGTTTTAATTGGTTGTATTTAATTTGGTAGATATGTTTTTAATTGGTTGTACAATGTGAATAAATCATTGTACTTTTATGTAATGGGTGTTTTGTGTTCCCTAAATTAGTGAAGGGCATTATGGGGATTGACCCAAAATTCAACATTTCACTTTTCCACTTTTCCACTTTGACCATTCTTCCATTATAGATAGTTAAGATCAACTTAACAAATAAAATTACACATTAAACTCATGTAAAAACTATTTTCATGATATGTGGTGATAAATTTGCAAACTCGATCATCAAAAACATGAAGACAAACCTGGTTATTTTAAAGCTAGCAAAAATACACATGAAACTCATGTAAAAACTATTTCCAGTGATGAATCGTGAAAGTACAAGGACCGAAATAATGATCACCAAGTCCATGCTCAAAACCCACGTAGCTTCAGATTATATCTTTTTTTTAAACACGGTTTATATATTCATACAATAGACATGCCAATATAATCCATACCAATATAATCCACACCTAATCACCCTTTTTTGTCCAAAACTCATAATATATCTATGAAAGATTTAGGTTTCGAATATGAGACTTTACATCACATGCCAAACTCTAAAATTCATATGCTACTTTAAAAATGAGAAAAACACCATATGTGTTTTCCCTGTAAAAATGAGAAGGAAAAAAAACGGCAACTGAACTTTTTTGGCTACTCTGATATCACAATGGTTTCCTAGAACTCACCTCATAATAACTCAGATGTGAACACCACTATAGACATATAGGCACGTTTACAAAAAGCCCAAAGGCTAGAAACCTTTAGATCCAAATTAATCTTGATACAATGCATACATACGAAAACCAACAACCCTCAAAACAACTACTGAAAGAACGTTTAGATCTGACAAGACATTGTCAAAGCCACACAAGAGAAACTCAAAGCAACACCAAAACCACAAATTCGCCACCAAAGCCACAAAATCGACACCAAAGCCACAAAATCGCCACCAAAACCACCAACAAAACCACCCAGCTCAAAGCACCGGTTGTGTTGGTGGCGGAATCAATTGGTAATGATAGTGGCGGTGAGTAAGGCGGCGGCGGAATAAACTGTGGTATGTGTGTGAGTTTCTGTGTGTGTGTGGCTGATGAGGGTTTATTAAGTTTTTCACTGTTTTCATTTATAATAAGTTTACAGCCATAATTTCCTTTATTAGTTTACAATAGTTTCCTTTATCGTCATAGCAAGTCAACAAAGTGTAAATTCATTAGCTAAGAACAAGTCAACAAACTTATTGTCATATCGTGTGCATTTACAGCCATTGCATTACAATACTTTCCTTTATTAGCTTTGAGCAATATAGCAATGTTTCCTCATTTAGTTTTCGTGAATTAGTTTGCATTCATTTGATTGAGAAAGATAGTCAAACTTTCCTCCATGGTCATGTACAGCCACGCATGGCATGGTTTCCTTAACATTTCAACAATTACACCATACATGCATGGCATTAAACGCATCGCATGGTTTCCTTAACGCATGGCATTTTCAACATTCATTTTAACATTTCAACTAAGCTTGAGAAGGGCAAAATGGGGAATACATTATTTTCAACATTCCACAACATTGACTTTTCATTTTTCACCTTTGACCATACACCCATTATATGTAGTATAGATAGATACATTTTATGCGATAAGTGATAAATATGTAGCTTTGCTTATGTGTTTGTGATTATATGAGATGAGACGAATTGGAATTCTCGGTTGAAATGGCAATATGTAACACCCCCAAAATCGTGTCTAGCGGAAGCATACATGTCACTGGGGTGCTACTCAATTGGTATCACAACACAAGTACAAAGAACGGTTTTTACCTCAATTATTTAGAATAAAATTCATTAACCAAAAAGTGTTAAATTTACATTTTTCAAAAGTAGTGTGGAAATATGCCCATAAAATAAGTAAAGCCGTCCCAAATATTTATCAGAATCATCTATGATCGTGCCCCTTGCCAAGCGCCTTCCAACAGTAAGCTATCGCCTTAAACCTGAGAATACATGCTAAAAGTGTCAACACGAGGTTGGTGAGTTCATAGGTTTTAGTCAAAAATAATAACAGTTGGACCATAATACAGTTATTTGCTACACTGGACTAAGATAGATATAAATCACAAATTCCACATATATCAACAAACACAACCAATCCAATATCAATATGATAGGTCACGGTAGCCCTCTCTCATATTGACAAACACAGTAGGGCCCTAGGATATATTTGACCTTAGCCAGGCAACACGTTATAGCAAAAGGTATCCGGGTTATTTGCTACCCTGGTCTAAGATAAATATCTAACGCATATCTAACCTTAGCCAGTCAACAAGTTATAGCAAATAAAAAACAACAGTTAGGTCCATTCAAAACAGTTTTGAATGTTTTCTCACCCCAAGGTTACAATAAACAGTTCACGAGTAAAGGTGGGGCTGTGAAACTTACATGCATATCAGTCAATCACATAACGCCTTCAAGTAACCAAATCAAATATTTCAACCTAACAGTCAAATATTGAGTAAACAGTTCGCATATTCCAAATAAACAGTCATTGAGTTTAGTTAAAACGAGCATGTATTCTCCCCCAAAAATAGTTTAAAAACCTGTAAAAGTAGGGGCCATGAACTCACCTTAGCCACAACAATGCAAATATCACAACTGACACAACTGTCATCTAGCGCTAATCACAATAGTATCCAGGAAATAGGCACAACGGTACACGGAGGTACAAGCACAATGGTACGAGATCGGCACGACCTAGTATGTGTAAGACTTGTCTTAATACGAGATCCTCAACAATAAACTAAATCTTCAAAGATTCCCAATGGTTAACCGTTTCTATTTCCAAAAATATTCTATTTTTAGCCTTTAGTATAAGTTGGGTATCATCATTCGTGTGACGAAAGAAAGACACGACTCAAGAGTACGCACGCCAAAGAAGAGTAAACAAGCGAAATCGACAAGAAACGAGAAAAAACTTAAGACGACACGACGGGGTCAAACTACGTAGATCACACAAACCGAACACACCAAAACAACTAAGTATGTTGGTAGTCGTCGGTATTTTTCCCTATATTCCATTAAATGATAAATCTTTTATGTTTTATTTTATAAAACGTAATTCGCCATAACTCGTCCACAAATGGAACGTTACCATGTCGAATAATTTATAGGTTTACAAACATGTTAAGGCAAAAATCTGTTACGATTTATTCCCAAGCACTTCCGACTACCAAATATTCAATAATAAGTCCCAAAATTAATCTAAGTGGTATTCCTCGATAAGCGTGCCCTCAAAACATTTAATAACTCTTATTTATTTAAACCTTCTATATATAACTTCTCGTTTTAAGTTATAAACTTTTCTTTAATTATTAAATAACAAAAAGGATGAGTTTTTGTTAATTAATATTCTTCGCATTTAGTTGCTATTATTAATATTCCCATTTCTAGTTATACATTTCCAAAGAAGTATTTTTCGAGTTATTATCCGTTTCGAGTCACAAATCCGAGTTTATATTATCCTCGGGTCAACAAGTCAACCATAATATCCATAAGTCCAAATAATAGTCTCAATGCATTTTTTGGCTTGTCGAGACTATGAAATCTCGGTGGTACTCGCCTTGGCTCAAATCATCACAATTATAATCATAAGCTCACAAAAAAATTCCATGTCCAATAATATCAACAATATTTAGCGGCTAAATCCTATGACTCGTTAACTAATAATCTCAAATTGAATTCCAATCCTCAAGTTTCAAACACTCACGACAAGCAAATAACCACAAGGATACATCACTCTTACCATGCCGAGACCAAGGGGTCTCGGCTCGAACCCTTGTTGACAGAAACAACCAAACGGACCAAAAAAAAGGGGTCACGACTCCAAACCAAATCCAACATCACGATAAGATAACAAATACTAAGAACATATTAACCTTACCATGCTGAGACCAAGGGGTCTCGGCTTCGAACCTCTTGTCGAACACAAAGCATCCGAACGGACCCAATGTATACTTGGCCCAAACAAATCAAACCCAAGACAAATCCATAAACCAAAACCAAAACTATAATCAAACTATAACCCTTATGTGGGTTTCGGCCCAAATCGGATCTACAAGAACCAAGCTAAAAAAAAAAGAAACAAACTCGAATATGCCACTAATAAGCTCCAATAAGCCAAGAACAAGCTCGAATAATCCAACAACAGGCTTCGGCCGTGAGCTTATGCTCACGGCATCAAAACACAAACACAAATCGACTTGATTTTTGATGATACCACAACATTTACTCGTGTTTTTATTAATAAAAATTTCTTTCTACCCATTTTTAAACCCACACCGTTTCACCGCAAGTGGTGTCTCGGTGTTTAGATCGAGTTTCTAATTCGATCTATACTGCTATGTGTTAATTCACATACCTTTTATTTACAAAAAACGGACTTAAATGACCAAAAACAGACCAAAATTGCCATATATATGTTTGTTTTTGTGTTTGTGCATACGCAGGTAACGGATATAAGAAATGGAAAAAAATAAACACAAAATGGACAAAAACCGAGCACGAGATTGGAAAGAGCATGAAAAGAAGAAGCCGGGGAAAGTTTTCTACATTTTGGTTCATTAATATACTCCAAATTCAAAATCTTTAAAAATCCTTAAACCCAAAATCCAACCCAATCCCATTTCCGGTGCAACAAAATTCAGCCCATCCATTGAGCCCAATCCGCATCCTTTAATAAAAGCCGGATCCCATCAGACCCGACCCCATCTTATTATTACTCGAAGTCAATCATATTAATTACCCAGTCAAACAAGCTAAAAAAGGGCGGATCATAAGGAATTACTGTTCATCATCTTTCCCACCCGTTTTACCCTGCTCAAGTGTACTTTACCCTTTCTAGAAGGCCAAGTCAGATGAAATGACCTCATAATTGGTCTACATGGCAATTTGGAGCTGTTTGATTGGAGGAAACACTGTGGAGGATGAAATCAAGGGCTGGATGATCTATGGATGTCGACATTCATGAATTGAGGGCTAGGATTGGATTGGATGAAGCCCTAAAAGCTTCCCTGAAGGCTATAAATAGCTCCCTTCACTCACACTTATAGGACCTTCTTTTATTTTTATTTTATTTATTTATTTATTTATTTATTTATTTATTTACCTTTTAATCAAGCATTGTACTCTTTTTACTGTTATTAATAAAAGTTCAGTTGATTTCATTGCTTTTCCTTCTTTACATTTATGTTTAAAATCTCTTTAATGGTTAAATAAGCTCAAATAAGCACTTAAAAAAGCACTTAATCTGAATTACTTTGTAGAACTCAAATAAGCTCATTCATAGCTTAATTTGAGCGTCTATGTTCATTGAATGAATTGTACTCAATCATACTTCAAATACCTATTCTAAATTGGGAAATAAGCTATTAGATGATAAGCCAAAAAGAGAAGGGCTTATAGGACTGTACCAGCTTGTTTCTAACAAGCTGGAGCTTGTAGATCAGCTCTGGGAGCAATTTTATGTCCTTGTTTGTGCAAAGGACTTTGTAAGTTCCATTTTTCATAATTTTACTATCGAAACTGCTTATTTTAGATTTATGCTTATTTCAATGCTGATTTGAGTTGATTTGTACTCTTTGTGCTTATTTGAAGTTGTTTGATTGCTGTGTTAGCTGTTTACATTGAGTTTGATTGTTTTGTGCTTATTTCTTATATATGAGGTCTTATTAGCATTCTAGCTTAGCTTATTATTAAGCTCTCATCTCATTTTGATTTTTGCTTAAAATCACTTGAATTAGTTTAATAATGATATGTTTTTAAGAATTTTGGAGTTTTACATCATAAATCAAGCTTAAAATGAGATTTGTTAATTTAAAGGAGTGTTTGGCATTAAATTGTAAAATGGGTCAAAATGGTTTCTACTGTTTATAGGTAATTTAGCCAACTTGGATTAGGTCTAATTAAGTCATATTAGCTGAATTTGGGTTGATTTAAGCCGTTTTCAGTAGGTTTATAAGTTTCTTAGTGATTTTCAAGTTTTTGGTCTTTAAACTAGTTTTATGAGCTAATTTTTCTTAAGGTCAGGTAAAAGCACTTGTTATAGTAGATTTTAAGTTCAAACAAGTTTTAGAAGTTGGATTTTAGGTGTAGGTAAAAACTTCATCAAGTTTTCTAGACTTATAGTTCAATTTTATGTCTTAAAAATATGTCAAAAAGCCAATAAAAAATATATACAACAATCCTGAGCAGTCAATTTTTAAGCCCCTTTTCTTAGCGTATTTGTTGATCTTATTGGTGGAAATTTCTGTTTCTAGTTCTTAGTTTGTTGTTTCATGCTGTTTTTTTTTTTTTTTTAGATTATTTCTCAGCTTTTTCATAGCTCTTTAGAAGTTTTAAATAGCACCAGATCAGTAACTTTACTCACTGACGCATCAGTGAATTCAGTCCTGATCACCTTTATTCTAAGCTCTTTTATAAGCCCTTTATAAGCTGTTCAGAGTCTGATTTTTCATTTATAAGCTCCTTTGTGTCTGAACTTTATGAGTTCTCAGCTTTTGTGGTCTTTATAAGTTCTCATAGTGCTTATTTTTAAGCTACAATATTGCCTCAGAGGGCTATTTGGGGCTGCACTTTTGCCCTTAACTGCTTATTTTGAATCCTTGTGCTTAATTGCTTATTTGTTGTTTTTTTCTGTTTTCATTTGCTTTTGGTAGTATAGCTTATTTAAGTTTTTTTTAGCTTAATTGTTTATTTCCAGTTGGCTATTTCTTCTTTTCTTCTTTATCAGTCCATTCTTCTTTAGCTTTTTCTGGCTTATTACTTAAGTTCTAAAAATAATCCTTTCACAAAAAGTTCTTATTTTGATCTTATAAACAAGTTCCAAAAGAAAATTAAAAAAATAAAATAAAAAGTCAGCAAGGGAAGTCCAAGGTGAGCCGAGGCTCGAACCTGGGACCTCAACCTTGCTCAACCTTACACACCACACCACATAACCAACTGCCCTTAGACTTCTCTGGTCATACCTTTCCTAGTTTTGTTCTTAAGCCTTCTTTTCAGTTTTTAGCTTATTTCTTCTTTTTGCTTTTTAACTGCTTATTTCAATAAGCAATCACCTTCATTTTATTTTTCCTAGATTCTTCTTAACTTTTAGCATTTTCTGAAATTTTCCATAATTTTTTCACTCAAGTTTAATATTTTTTACACATTTTTCTTTTCAAATTAGTTTTTAATTCATAATAAATAAAGTAAAAGTAAAAAAAAATACAAATCTTTTTTCTAAATTTTTTTATTATTATTATTATTATTATTATTATTATTAAGGACTTTTAGGAATTAATTGTGCACCTGTAGAGTAGTTTTTTAAGATTTTGATTTTCCGAGCCCGTTTTAAGGCTCGGTAAGGCTCGTTTTTAGGTTTTAATCGCATTTTAGGTTATTTGAGCTTTGCTTTATATTTTTATATGCTTTTTAATTGTTATTTAGTTTATGTTTTATAATTTTAGATATAAATTCCAAAATTCCTCTCTTTATCAAATCACCCGATCACGAACGTAATTCTCCATTCCATTCACACTTCTTTTGGAACAATCACGACCCGGGAATAACACTTACTCCAGTTTATATATATAGCTTGACACACACCAAGTTTTTGGCGTCGCTGCCAGGGAAGTTGTGAAGTGAATCTCGAATTATGTTTGAAGATTAGTGATTTTGTAATTATTCTATTTTCATATATTATTATAAAAACCAAAAAAAAATTAAAAAAATCACGAATACTTTTCCTAAAGTATTCATAATACGAAAAAAAATTAAAAGAAAAACAACAAAATTAATCGTGAAATCAATTGTTAAGTCGGCTTTCCTCTAAATTACAAACTATAAGAGAGGTTTAAGGAGGATTGATATTAAATTGTCGAACCGAAAAAGACGGGTTTTTAATTAGCTTATTGCGGACCTTTGTCTCTCCGCCACTTTGCGAGTAATTTTGAGAGCTTCCGAGAACCGATTGAGGGATCGATTGCAAAAATATTTGTTTTTGAAACTTATTTAAATATAAAAACCAAAAATATTTTTTTTTTCCAAATTTATTTTTCTTTTAAAATTTTGTTTCTTTTTGATGTATGCTCACCCGTTCAAAATCGAACTTAATTGATAAATCTTTAACCATACCGACTCAACGCTATCATCTACGCAACAAACGAGTAAACGTACCCGAGTTACGTACTTTTGATGAAAATCCCGTTCCAATTATGGCCGATATGCGTACTATGTCAGAATTGCTACGAGTACGAACTGTAGGTATTGAAGATGCTATCGTTGTTCCAGCCGTTCTAGCGGATGAATTTGAATTGAAAATCGAGTTACTTGATTTCATAAGTAACAATCCTTTCTATGGTTTTGAGAATGACGATCCTCATTCACACATAAGAAGATTTTCCTAAATAACTCAAACTTTAAAAGTTAACCATGTGCCTCATGATGTGGTGAAGTTGATCTTGTTTCCGTTTTCACTTAAATGAGCAGCCGCGACATGGCTTGAAAATGAACCTCCTAAATCCATCACAACTTGGGATGATCTTGTATCGAAGTTCTTGAATAGATTTTACCCTCATTCTAAAATAACTGAGCTCAGAAAAGAAATCATGAACTTTCAACAAATATTCGGTGAGACTTTTTCCGAGGCATGGGAACGATTCAAGGATCTCCTACGAAAATGCCCACATCACGGTTTCTCTGAATTACACCAAATCGAAACGTTCTACAATGCTTTAACGTAAAACGATCAAGATTCGCTAAATGCAGCCGCCGGTGGCAACATCTTGAATCGAACTCCAAGAGATATTATGATTATCATCGAGAACAAGTCAAAGGTGCTTACCTCACGAAACAAGCTGGTTGTTTCTAAAGTGAGTACTAATATTTCTAGCACGGATGCTAAGATCAATAAACTCACGGATGCTATCCAAGATTTGATTCAAAACCAATTTCAAGCTCCGATCAATCAATACCCGACCCAATGGGTTAATTTCAATCAAGGGTATCAAGCTCCTAATTACCCATCCCCGATTGTTCCCTCCAATGATCCTACAAATTACATTAAGGTAAATTAGGCTAAAATGAGGGCAATGCAGAATCAAATAACAACTTTGAAAAATGATTTTTCTAAACAGGGTAATGAGCTTAAGGATGAACTTAAGGCTACAAATGACAAAATTGATCAATCTCAAAGCAAAATTGAGAACATGTTTGAGAGTCTCATCAAAAAATTCCATCAAGCTTCAATTCGTGGTCTCTTCCTAGCAAAGTTGTTGCTAATGAAGGACCCAAACGGTGGCACGAGCGCTATCACCACCTGAAGTGTTGTTGCTTATGAAGGACCCACGGTTCCTACTACTTCTTCTTCTCCTAAAGTAGTGGACCGTGAGACCGAGGTGACAAAGGACATGGTGCTTCCTACTAATAAGGGAAGTACCAAAGACGTCCAACCTTCGGTTGTCCAGATTCCAGTTTTTGAGCCCGAAGTTGCTTCCGAGAAGAACTCTAAGATCAATCCGCTCATTAAGGATCCTTCAGATACCTTCTTAATGGGGAACAAGGAAGTCAAATTCAATCCTCTTAAAGCTATTGATGACCTTGTTCCAATCCCAAGGGTATCTGAGAAACCTTTTTGATTTAATTTTAGAAACTTTCGATATGATTATCACAAATCCTCTGTTTGATTTTGATTCTGAATTTACTCTAAATTCAAATAATCCAATCTTTGATATTCAAAATGAGGAAAGTGATGAGTCCGAAACGGAGATAAAAATGGATGAAGTGCACATTCCTTGCTCTTTAAGTACCGCACAACCCCCACCTCCGTATATACTGGTTGATATAAAGCCAAAACCTGAAGAATCTTTCGCGGTTGAAGTATTTGAGAAGCTAATAGCCAGTTGTGATAAAGTGACTATTGATATTACCATCCGTGGTCCATACACTACTTTATCAAAAGTGTGTTATGGTATTCATGGTTCCAATCGGTTCTTGAGCATTCTTGGCTAACGACTAATTTCTTCATCATCAAATAGTCACGGTCTCATTCGTCTTGTGAAATTCTCTAGATCTCAATCTTTTGATTTATTCAAGTTGGGAGACGAAAATGAAGTGTTTGTTCCCGGAATAATCGTTATTTACGGTCAACTAAGAAAATTGAGGAAATTTCATCGGTGATTGAACCATCCCGCCCTTTTTCTCTTAATGAAAATTAAATTCGGGGCGATTCAAGCTTAGCGACTCGTTAATAAACAAGCGCTTCTCGAGAGGCACCCCGTGTCTATCTTCTTTCTATTTTTTAATAAATGTGACGTGAAGAGGCCCTCCTCTTCCATTTCTCGTGTTTCGTGGTTGTTTGTTATGTCCAGGATTTGCCCGAATTATGAAGACTCTCGTGCTCGTGGTTTTGTCTTTCTCCACTCGAGTTTCATGCTTCAATGCTTATTGGGAGATCCTATATCCTATATCTTATCGACTAATGTTTATCTATTAGCATAATTAATAAACGGCTTTAGATTTGTATAAGATGAACCTTATCTCAAAACATTGAGGACAATGTCTCATTTTAGTCTGGAGGGGGGGAGGGGAATCTTTCGATTTGATTTTACCTTGCATTTTTGCCTTATACTATCGCAACCCTGTTTTTCCTCCAAAAAATGAGAAAAATGAAAAAATAATAATAATAATAATAATAATAATAATAATAATAATAATAATAATAATAATAATAATAATAATAATAAATAAAAAAAAAAAATAAAAAATGAGAAAATTTAAAAAATTTTGCAAAAATATTATAAGCGTTTTGACACATTGTTGACTTTCCGCTGGTGAGAGTAAGAATAAAATTTTGACTTGATCGAGCGTGTTGAGCTCTAGCTTGTCCCCTTAACATTTATAATTGAAATTTATGCTAGTCTTTTATACAAGAAGCTATAAAACGCGAATTCTTTTAAGAGTTTGCAAGTTTCCATAATTGACTTTAAATATGCACATCTTGATTTTATTAGACTAAGCATTCGTAGATCTTATTATTTAAGATTTTAAATTTGCGAAGAACGAGAAATGATAGAGTTAAAGATAAGTTAGATGCTAAGTGTGGAGTAGTTGGATCTCTTTAGAGCCCATCAAGGTTTGCTCCCATTAGTTAGAAAACCCAAAAATATAAAATTTTAAATAATTAAAGGTGCACGATTTTGGCGATAATTAGTTTTTACTCCTTCTTTAGAGAATCCTTGCTTATAAGAGTTGGGTACACACCAAGGTACTGTCATTGTTGTGGGGAAATAATACAACTGATTCTTGATAGTACGTGCTATTGTTTCAGATGTTGAAAGATCGCAGCACTCGGAATTTGGCAAAATATATAATGAAAAATCAAATAATAATAATCCAAAGCCAATAAAAGTTTTATGTTTCCTGACGGTTCGCTCCCGTTGACTCAGACTTCAAAAAGGCAGAGGAAAAATATCCAAGGTTAAAATAAGACTCCCGATTCTTGACGGTTCGCTCCCGTTGTCTAAAAGGCCGAGGAATTATATGTGCTTAATAATGTAAAAATGCCAAATTTCGACTCTAGGGATATCCTAATAAAAGCCTCTGTCTCTGGACTCGTAGATGAGTTATTTCGGTCGTAATAAAAAGGATATTCCCAAAATCATGTTAAATTAGGACCTTGATGTGGACCTCATTTTTATGGGCAGCGGTTTTTGAGAGAAGGATTTTAAACTAGCTAGCATCTAAACTTAGTACCTTTATCGGACTAAGAATCTATGAAAACCAAGAAAAAAAATCATTTTTCATAAAATACTTAGATAAAAATAGGAATAAGGGAGCAAGGAGTTTACACTTGGCATCCATGGGTAGTGTTGGCATCTAACTTGTGTTTAACAATGATTTCGTTTTTAAGCTTGGTTTGGGGACTCGTGAAAAATCAGGGACGATGAATTTTATCCATATGGACGCTTTTCCATGATTAGTGCTTCTTACTCCGTGATCCTAAAAGTTATTGTGAAATAATAAAAGTCAGCATCCTGTCATATTAGAAAAGTAAAAAAAGATGTTATATTTAATAAAATGGTCAAACGGGGCATTTTTGGAACTAATGATTTCTTAATCTCTTTTGAGGAACCCTTTGTTACTTTTCAAAATCTTTAGTAAAAAGAGGTTGAAATTTTTGGTTTTAAAAGCGTGATGTGATGACATTGCGTGAGGACACGACAATACCTTAGTCTGGGGGATTTTGGTATGTGTTAATTCACATACCTTTTATTTACCAAAAACGGACTTAAATGACAAAAAACCGACCAAAATTGCCATATATATGTTTGTTTTTGTGTTTGTGCATATGCAGGTAACGGATATAAGAAATGGACAAAAATAAAGACAAAACGGACAAAAACCGAGCACGAGATTGGAAAGAGCATGAAAAGACGAAGCCGTGAAAAGTTTTCTACATTTTGGTTCATTAATATACTTCAAATTCAAAATCTTTAAAAATCCTTAAACCCAAAATCCAACCCAATCCCATTTCTGGTCCAACAAAATTCAGCCCATCCATTGAGCCCAATCCGCATTCTTTAATAAAACCCGGATCCCATCAGACCCGACCCCATCTTCTTATTACCCGAAGTCAATCATATTAATTACCCAGTCAAACAAGCTAAAAAAGGGCGGGTCATAAGGAATTACTGTTCATCATCTTTCTCACCCATTTTACCCTGCTCAAGTGTACTTTACCCTTTCTAGAAGGCCAAGTCAGATGAAATGACCTCATAATTGGTCTACATGGCAATTTGGAGCTGTTTGATTGGAGGAAACACTGTGGAGGATGAAATCAAGGGCTGGATGATCTATGGATGTCGACATTCATGAATTGAGGGTTGGGATTGGATTAGATGAAGCCTTTGAAGCTTCCCTGAAGGCTATAAATAGCTCCCTTCACTCATACTTAGAGGACCTTCTTTTATGTTTTTTTTTACATAATCGTTTTTTATATATTAGCTTAATTTTTGTCTTTTAATCAAGCATTGTACTCTTTTTACTGTTATTAATAAAAGTTCAGTTGATTTCATTGCCTTTCCTTCTTTACATTTATGTTTAAAATCTCTTTAATGGTTAAATAAGCTCAAATAAGCACTTAAAAAAGCACTTAATCTGAATTACTTTGTAGAACTCAAATAAGCTCATTCATAGCTTAATTTGAGCGTCTATGTTCATTGAATGAATTGTACTCAATCATACTTCAAATATCTATTCTAAATTTGGAAATAAGCTATTAGATGATAAGCCAAAAATGGAAGGGCTTATAGGACTGTACCAGCTTGTTTCTAATAAGCTGGAGCTTGTAGATCAGCTCAGGGAGCAATTTTATGCCCTTGTTTGTGCAAAGGACATTGTAAGTTCCATTTTTCATAATTTTACTATTGAAACTGCTTATTTTAGATTTATGCTTATTTCAATGCTGATTTGAGTTGATTTGTACTCTTTGAGCTTATTTGATGTTGTTTGATTGCTGTGTTAGCTGTTCACATTGAGTTTGATTGTTTTGTGCTTATTTCTTATATATGAGGTCTTATTAGCATTCTAGCTTAGCTAATTATTAAGCTCTAATCTCATTTTGATTTTTGCTTAAAATCACTTGAATTAGTTTAATAATGATATGTTTTTAAGAATTTTGGAGTTTTACATCATAAATCAAGCTTAAAATGAGATTTGTTAATTTAAAGGAGTGTTTGGCATTAGATTGTAAAATGGGTCAAAATGGTTTCTACTGTTTATAGGTAATTTAGCCAACTTGGATTAGGTCTAATTAAGTCAAATTAGCTGAATTTGGTTTGATTTAAGCTGTTTTCAGTAGGTTTATAAGTTTCTTAGTGATTTTCAAGTTTTTGGTCTTTAAACTAGTTTTATGAGCTAATTTTTCTTAAGGTCAGGTAAAAGCACTTGTTATAGTAGATTTTAAGTTCAAACAAGTTTTAAAAGTTGGATTTTAGGTGTAGGTAAAAACTTCATCAAGTTTTGTAGACTTATAGTTCAATTTTATGTCTTTAAAATCTGTCAAAAAGCCAAAAAAAATATATACAAAAATCCAGGGCAGTCAGTTTTTAAGCCCATTTTCTTAGCTTATTTGTTGATCTTATTGGTGGAAATTTCTGTTTCTAGTTCTTAGTTTGTTGTTTCATGTTTTTTTTTTTAGATTATTTCTCTGCTTTTTCATAGCTCTTTGGAAGTTTTAAATAGCATCAGATCAGTAACTTTACTCACTGACGCATCAGTGAACTCAGTCCTGATCACCCTTTTTCTAAGCTCATTTATAAGCCCTTTATAAGCTGTTCAGAGTCTGATTTTTCATTTATAAGCTCTTTTGTGTCTGAACTTTATGAGTTCTCAGCTTTTGTGGTCTTTATAAGTTCTCATAGTGCTTATTTTTAAGCTACAATATTGCCTCAGAGGGCTATTTGGGGCTGCACTTTTGCCCTTAATTGCTTATTTTGAATCCTTGTGCTTAATTGCTTATTTGTTGGTTTTTTCTGTTTTCATTTGCTTATTTAAGATTGCTTTTGGTAGTATAGCTTATTTAAGTTTTGCCTTAAGTTTTTTTTAGCTTAATTGTTTATTTCCAGTTGGCTATTTCTTCTTTTCTTCTTTATCAGTCCATTCTTCTTTAGCTTTTTCTGGCTTATTACTTAAGTTCTAAAAATAATCCTTTCACAAAAAGTTCTTATTTTGATCTTATAAACAAGTTCCAAAAGAAAATTAAAAAAAAAAAAAAAAAAAAAGTTAGCAAGGGAAGTCCAAGGTGAGCCGAGGCTCGAACCTGGGACCTCAACCTTACACACCACACCACACAACCAACTGCCCTTGGACTTCTCTGGTCATACCTTCCCTAGTTTTGTTCTTAAGCCTTCTTTTCAGTTTTTAGCTTATTTCTTCTTTTTGCTTTTTAACTGCTTATTTCAATAAGCAGTCACCTTCATTTTATTTTTCCTTCATTCTCCTTAACTTTTAGCATTTTTCTGAAATTTTACATAATTTTTTCACTCAAGTTTAAAAATTTTTACACATTTTTCTTTTCAAATTAGTTTTTAATTCTTAATAAATAAAGTAAAAGTCAAAAAAAAAATACAAATCTTTTTTCTAATTTTTTTTTTTTTTTATTATTAAGGACTTTTAGGAATTAATTGTGCACCTGTAGAGTAGTTTTTTAAGATTTTGATTTTCTGAGCCCGTTTTAAGGCTCGATAAGGCTCGTTTTTAGGTTTTAATCGTGTTTGAGGTTATTTGAGCTTTGCTTTATATTTTTATATGCTTTTTAATTGTTATTTAGTTTATGCTTTATAATTTTAGATATAAATTCCAAAATTCCTCTCTTTATCAAATCACCCGATCACGAACTTAATTCTCCGTTCCATTCACACTTCTTTTGTAACAATCACAACCCGGGAATAACACTTACTCCCGGTTATATATATAAGTTGACACATACAAATACCTAGCATCGATTAAACACGGCGAGAACTAGAAAAAGACGAGCGGTGGTGGTGCGTTGGGTGGTTATGCAGCGCGTACCCCACAGATTGGGGATGTGGAGGGTGAGATAAGGGTAGATCTAGGGTCGCTTTGGTGTGGGAGGTGGTGGTGTCGTGTGGTGGTGGTGCTTCAACGGCAGCAGAAGAGGAGGGGGGAGGTGGTGCGGCTAGGGCTAGCAACCAAACCAAATAAACCCTAAAATGTGTTATAATGAGGCTTATATAGGCTTCACAAAGTTTGACTTCAAAGTGGCATATAACACAGGGACCAGTTGTGTAACCCTAGGAACTTCAGGGGCAGGCGGGGTAGTTTCTGCACAGGGACTATTACTGTAAATTTTCAAATCTTTCACAAAATGAGGTTCGGGGCTCGTTTAGACTAGTAAACGGTTGATTCAAGAAACGTGAATTACGCCATCATGCTCAGAATAATATTTCCAATAAAAATGACTATTCATACGCCTCATTTCTCGCAAATAATAAAATAATCAAATCAAATCATCGGTTCTGCCAGAACGCGTTGTGCACGGTTTCCACGTTTCGCGAGATAACTTCACGTTTTTAAACAAAATGAGTTCAGAAAAGTTCATATATGAAAAACAGATATAATTCCTTATAAAATTACGTCTGGAAAATTACGCGGTATTACAGTCTCACCTCCTTAAAAAGGAATCGCGACCTCGCGATTCAATTAAAGTTATCCGTTAGTTGAAAAGAGATGAGAATACTTACGCTTGATCTCATTCATACGTTCCCATGTGAACTCAAGACCTCGATCTCTTAAAGTTCACCGATCTTTGAAAATAGAAATACGACTTTACTAAAGTCGTCTGACTTCACGGTCCATGATTTCGATAGGTTTCTCAACAAGGTTTAAACATTCCTCAATCTGGATCCCTCCCGGAAGAATAGCAACTGACTCTTCGGCAAGTCATTTCTTCACATCGCACCTAAAAATGTTGTGAACACTGCTAAGCCCTGACGGTAGCTCGAGTCTCTGAGCTACCGGTCCAACTCTAGCAAGGATTTCAAAAGGATCAATATAGCAAGGATTAAGTTTTTCACGTTTACTAAACGTATCACACCTTCACATGGTGAATCTTTTATGCATAATCTAAGCTTTAACTGGGAATTCCAGAGGTTTAGGTCATTTGTCAGCATAACTCTTTTGACGATTCGTGAGCAGCTTGCAACTCGGTTCTGATCTGAACGATCTTCTCGGTAGTCTCATGAACAAGTTCAGGGTCAGTAAGGTGGGTATCTCCATTTCTACCCAACAAGTCGGCGATCGACCACAAAGCACCTCACACGGTGCCATTTGAAATACTGGAGTCGTAGGTATTGTTAAAAGAGAATTTGGTCAACGGGAGGTGTATATCCCAACCATTGTCAAACTCGATTTCGCAGTCACATAATATATCCTCTAACACTTGAATGATTCCCCCACTCCGGCCGTCAGTCTGGGAATGATACACAGTACTCATATCCAGTTCTGTTCTCATGGTTCTTGGGAGTGATTGATAACGCAGTTCAGGTTACTCCTTAAGGTCCTAAGATTTCCGTTGGGCACAGAATCTCTAATGAAGAGGGAGTTTAGCAAGTTCAGAGAACGAATTTGTTAGAGGATGTTGATTGCTACTAGCAATCATTTGGTTAACTCCGTACGGTAATTAGGGTAGAGGCAGAAAGTACATCCTCGATTAAACACCGTCGCTTCAACAACATTGATTGAACAACATCGATCGAATAATGAACATCATCGATTGAGCACAGGGCTTAGGGTAGGGGCGATTGTAACAAGATCACCAACGAAGCGAGGCTGACTATCAAATCCAAATCCAGGATGACGTCCAAAATCACAAAATCAAACAATCCAAATTCAATCAGAATCAAAACCAAATTCAAACATAGCCAATAGCAAATCCAAATGTAGCCGAAATCAAATCCAAACGTAGCTGAAATCAAATCTAAACGTAGCCAAGATCGAATCCAAACATAGCCAAAATCAAATCCAAACACTCCAATAAGCTCAGACGGGCTTATTACGCTCTTAAGGGATTACAAATAAGTAATTCGGATTCAAACAGTGCCAATCGGGTCTAACCCGACCCGATGCAAACTATGGCCAGACGACGACAAATAGGAATTCCATATAACGGAGACATATAGCGGTGCCAGGGGTATTATGGTTCATGCGGTATTGTGATGCCAGTGTGTTGTGTGTGTGTGGGGGAGTAATATCCAATGTCCGTGTTCACACGCAAAACTTTACTATTTCCAAAATCAAAAACCAACCCGAACATAATTCCATTATAACTACTCCCAGTATCGCAAAATTCACCTCTGAGTTGGACATAGGTGATCAGGCCATGTCCCACTATCCCTGGTTGAATATAGGTGATCAGTCTATATTCACCAGAGGTTTAATGAATTTTGAAATACTCAGCCTAGTTATACTAGTAGTATGTCCTTTACATCAAAAATCATTCCCAAAACCACGACAAGTGTACAAACTCGACATTCAACAATGAGATTACGCAAGGAAATAGCGTAACTCCGCGACAGGTACGGTGCGTGCATAAGCATATGGAAATGCTTATAGTGAACAGCTAAAATAGGCGGATATAAAATATCCAATAGTCAGTCACACATCTCAACAAATATATAATCAAGAATATCATCAAACAACATGTCAAATATATTATGAACATCTCATCTAATATATAATTACTCGTCTCATCAATTATATCCTCAAACAAAATCATACGCGAGGCATCTGCTTGGCCGGCAGGTACGTGACGGTCATAGGGTTAAGTTTTCATGAAAGTGGTTATAGTCCATGTTTTAGGAAATAAACCCAGTTCTCTATAACCTAGGCTCTGATACCAATCTGTAACACCCCTAAAATCATGTCCAGCAGAAGCATACATGTCACTGGGGTGCTACTCAATTCATATCACAACACAAGTACAAAGAATGGTTTTTACCTCAATTATATAGAATAAAATTCATTAACCAAAAAGTGTTAAATTTACATTTTTCAAAAGTAGTGTGGAAATATGCCCATAAAATAAGTAAAGCCGTCCCAAATATTTATCAGAATCATCTATGATCGTGCCCCTTGCCAAGCGCCTTCCAATAGTAAGCTATCGCTTTAAACATGAGAATACATGCTAAAAGTGTCAACACGAGTTTGGTGTGTTCATAGGTTTTAGTCAAAAATAATAACAGTTAGACCATAATATAGTTATTTGCTACACTAGATTAAGATAGATATAAATCACAAATTCCACATATATCAACAAACACAACCAATCCAATATCAATATGATAGGTCACGGTAGCCCTCTCTCATATTGACAAACATAGTAGGGCAAAAGGTATCCGGGTTATTTGCTACTCTGGTCTAAGACAAATATCTAACGCATTTCTAACCTTAGCCAGTCAACAAGTTATAGCAAATAAAAAACAATAGTTAGGTCCATTCAAAACAGTTTTGAATGTTTTCTCCCCCCAAGGTTTCAATAAACAATTCACGAGTAAAGGTGGGGCTGTGAAACTCACATGCATATCAGTCAATCACATAACGCCTTCAAATAGCCAAATCAAATATTTTAGCCAAATAGCCAAATATTGAGCAAACAGTTCGCATATTCCAAATAAACCGTCATTGAGTTTAGTTAAAACGAGCATGTACTCTCCCCCAAAAATAGTTTAAAAACCAGTAAAAGTAAGGGCCATGAACTCACCTTAGCCACAACAATGCAAAGATCACAACTGACACAACTGGCATCTAGCGCTAATCACAACGGTATCCAGGAAATAGGCACAACGGTACACGGAGGTACAAGCACAACGGTACGAGACCGGCACGACCTAGTATGTATAAGACTTGTCTTAATACGAGATCCTCAACAATAAACTAAATCTTCAAATATTCCCAATGGTTAACCGTTTCTATTTCCAAAAATATTCTATTTTTAGCCTTTAGTATAAGTTAGGTATCATCATTCGTGTGATGGAAGAAAGACACGACTCAAGAGTACGCACGCCAAAGCAAAGTAAACAAGCAAAATCGACAAGAAACGAGACAAAACTTAAGACGACACGATGGGGTCAAATTACGTAGATCACACAAACCGAACACACCAAAACAACTAAGTATGTTGGTAGTCGTCAGTATTTTTCCCTATATTCCATTAAATGATAAATCTTATATGTTTTATTTTATAAAACGTAACTCACCATAACTCCTCGACAAATGCAACGTTACCATGTCGAATAATTTATAGGTTTACAAACATGTTAAGGCAAAAATCTGTTACGAATTATTCCCAAGCACTTCCGACTACCAAATATTCAATAATAAGTCCCAAAATTAATCTAAGTGGTATTCCTCGATAAGCATGTCCTCGAAACATTTAATAACTCTTTTTTATTTAAACCTTCTATTTATAACTTCTCGTTTTAAGTTATAAACTTTTCTTTAATTATTAAATAACAAAAAGGATGAGTTTTTGTTAATTAATATTCTTCGCATTTAGTTGCTATTATTAATATTCCCATTTCTAGTTATATATTCCCAAAGAAGTATTTTTCGAGTTATTATCCGTTTCGAGTCACAAATCCGAGTTTATATTATCCTCGGGTCAACAAGTCAACCATATTATCCATAAGTCCAAATGATAGTCTCAATGCATTTTTCGGCTTGTCGAGGCCACGTCGAGACTATGAAATCTCGGTGGCACTCAACTTGGCTCAAATCATCACGATTATAATCATAAACTCACAAAAAAATTCCATGTCTAATAATATCAACAATATTTAACGGCTAAATCCTACGACTCGTTAACTAATAATCTCAAATCCAATTCCAATCCTCAAGTTTCAAACACTCACGACAAGCAAATAACCACACGGATACATCACTCTTACCATGCCGAGACCTAGGGGTCTCGGCTCGAACCCTTGTCGAAAGAAACAACCAAACGGACAAAAAAAAGGGGTCACGGCTCCAACCCAAATCCAACATCACGACAAGACAACAAATACTAAGAACATATTAACCTTACCATGCCAAGACCAAGGGGTCTCGGCTTCGAACCTCTTGTCGAACACAAAGCATCCGAACGGACCCAATGTATACTTGGCCCAAACAAATCAAACTCAAGACAAATCCATAAACCAAAACCAAAACTATAATCAAACTATAACCCTTATGTGGGTTTCGGCCCAAATCGGATCCACAAGAACCAGGCTAAAAAAATAAACAAACTCGAATATGCCACTAATAAACTCCAATAAGCCAAGAATAAGCTCGAATAAGCCAACAACAGGCTTCGGCCGTGAGCTTATGCTCACGGCATCAAAACACAGAAACAACTCGACTCGATTTTTGATGATACCACAACATTTATTCTTGTTTTTATTAATAAAAATTTGTTTCTACCTATTTTTAAACCCACAACGTTTCACCACAAGTGGTGTCTCGATGTTTAGATCGAGTTTCTAATTCGATCTATACCTACCTTCGATTAAACACGGCGATAACAAGAAAAAGATGAGCGATGGTGGTGCGTTGGGTGGATCTAGGGTCGCTTTGGTGTGGGAGTTGGTGGTGTCGTGTGGTGGTGGTGCTTCGACGGCGGCAGAAGAGGTGGAGGGAGGTGGTGCGGCTAGGGATAGCAACCAAACCAAATGAACCCTAAAATGTGTTATAACGAGGCTTATATAGGCTTCCCAAAGTTTGATTTCAAAGTGGCATAACGCAGGGACCAGTTGTGTAACCCTAGGAACTTTAAGGGCGGGCGGGGTAATTTCTGCACAGGTACTATTACTGTAATTTTTCAAATCTTTCACAAAATGAGGTTTGGGGCTCGTTTATACTAGTAAACGGTTGATTCAAGACACGCGAATTACACCATCATGCTCAGAATAATATTTCTAGTAAAAATGACTATTCATACGCCTCGTTTCTCGTAAATAATAAAATAATCAAATCAAATCGTCGGTTGTGCCAGTACGCGTTGTGCACGGTTCCCACGTTTCGCGAGATAACTTCACGTTTTTAAACCAAATGAGTTCAGAAAAGTTCGTCTATGAAAAACAGAGATAATTCCTTATAAAATTACGTCTGGAAAATTACGGGGTATTACACAGTATGAGTAGTGATAATGCCTAGGAGGATTACTGTGAAGCATAAAAAAATCGATAAATAGTGATCGGAAGGGACGCCTTGACAAAGCTTTGCCAAGAGGGGTGTAAATAACAATGTGTGGTGGCTCGGATCCTAACAATTTACGGTGTATATGTTAATCAATGCATCATGATTTAAGAATGTTTGGTGACTCGAATCCCATCGATTTACAACATATTTGTTAATTAGTGCATCATCACACCACAACATACGTTCTCATTAGAGAGGACTTTTTGGTCCCTTTGGTGAGGACAAGTCCTCGCTAAAGTATTTGGTGATGACTTGTCCTCTCCTCGCACAAATATCCTACCTAATGACTTTTCCCAAATACCTTTGGCGATGAGAGTTTGGGGCTTTTGGCGACGACGTGTGGGGCCCACTTGATTTCTCAGTCAAAGTTAAGCAGTCGGGCCCACAAGACCTTTGGCGAGGACAGGTCCTAACCAAAGCCTAATTACATAATTAGTTAATCAATTAATATAATTAATATAATTAATTGATTAGTTTTTTATGGTTAGCAATCCGGGCCGATCAGACTTTTGGCTTTGGGCGAGGACATGTCCTTGCCAAAGCCACCTGCACATTTTGACAGCATATTGTTTCACTCTAGTTCATTTCCAGATTTTTTCTGAAAAAAATCTACCTGTTACAACCCATACCAGAACCTGTTTTCACCCAACACAAACATGCCAATGCGCTAGAACACCACAAATTTGGTAAAACATTACTAACAAAGTCGCCAAATGGTTCAAAAAAAAAAGTCCCTAAAATATCCACAAACACATAAACATCCCTACCACTGTATGTAACAACCGGCATTTTTCCAGGTTAATATTTAACCATTAACATGAATTGTTTCACTTTACACACTTACGTACATAATTTAACTCATAACTGGGAAGTTATCCCGTGTATAACAAAAACGTCTTTGAACGCGTACCGACACTAGATTAAGTTTAGTCTACTCATATCAAGTATACTACGAGCATTATATAAGTCATAAGCATTACATTTATTATTTTTACATAACATATTTCACATCTTATGCATGCATGCATACATAATATTTGACTACCTTCACATTATACCCCTAATATATACAACACTTACACATTTATTTCCCACTAACACTTTTTATTTCCAAAATCCCTACTAGTTACCTTGTCCTTCTTTTATCCTTCCTTAAGTGTACTATGAAGCGAAAAGTGTACCGCTTTTAAGGGGTCATTTAAGCCTTAAATCGTATTTATTTGATCAAATATCGCCCTAAATCGTTCCTTTTGTCATTTTAGGTACTTTTGAGGAGAAATCTGGAAAAGGAGGCATTTTGGACGTTTTTGGAGCATAAAAGTGAAGAAAACGGCAAAGTCTCAAAAATCGGCTGAAAGTTACCTTTGACGGCGTCAGGATTTACTCCAGACGGCGTCATGGCTTGGCAAGAAAAGGTGGATGTGAAATTTACTCATGATAAGCCAGTGAAAATTGCATGTGAATTCTGACGGCGTCACGCTTTAACCTGATCAAGGGCGTCACGGCTTAATTCAAAGAGGGACGGCGTCACGTTCAAGGTCTGACGGCGTCAAGCCTTGATAAGCCAGAACGGATTTTGGAGAGCTAAAGAGGGACGGCGTCAAGAAGGTCACCCGAGAACCCTAAAAGCGGCGAGGTGACGGCGTCACACTCCATAACGTGACGCCGTCAGATGTAAAAATCTATATATAGTTTTGCAATTCTTTGTCATTAGTGGGGAACTTAGTGTGGAATTTTTGGGAGAAAACCCTAAGACGATTTTAGCATCTTTTTCAAGGCTTTTTGCCTTGAGATCTTCCATGTTACATTGAAAGATAAGTTATCAATTAATCATTCAATATGTCTATGTGTTGTTTGATTTTATCTTGTTCTTGTCTTTTGTTTAACATGTTAGGCTAGATTTATCTTGTGTTTGCTTAGATCTAATGAAACCTAGCTATTGATTATTGGTTATTAGTGTGTTATTAGTTGTATTGGATGATTGTTTATCTATGTTAGGCTTAAGAAAACTGGCTAACTTCCTATTCGGTAACTTGCTTGAACGTCTTAAGAAACATGAACCAAATGCGTACTAAAGGTTTTTATGGTTGTATTTAATGCACAAGCGAATTCTAGTGATCCCATGTTAGGAGCTTCCTAGCCGGCTCGACATAGGAGTGAAGTAGGAGCTTGTAGAGTTGGGGAAGTACGTACGCCACCCCACGATTGGTATTAAGGAATACACCCGTCATCCACGCAACTAATACACACTAATCAACCGGTAAAAGATAGTTAGGGAGTAAGGAAATCTAAGTGAACACATTTCTCTACACATTAGTTTTCACCAACATTTTCATTTTTGTTATTTTATTTTATTTGCATTTGTAGTTATTTGGGTTAGTTGACTAGCAACTAATTCCGCCCACTCTTTCAAACCCGAGATTTTACTTGCTTTCATAAAAATATAAAAACATAAAAAAGAATCTTCCTCAACCCTTAGACCTATTAGAGTAGTCTTTCATACCTAACGAACACTATTCCCTATGGAGAACGATCAATCCCCCGTACTTACCACTACACTATACTACATCGGTCAGGTACACTGCCTGGTGGGGTTGTAAGCCTCTTGAGATCCCTCGAGAGGTAAAACCTGTTGTAAGGTTGCAAAACCACGCATCCAGTTTTTGGCGCCGCTGCCGGGGAGTAGTTATTACTTAGGTTGAAATTTTATTTTATTAGGTCTACTCACTAGATTCCTTTCTAGTGAGATTTTTATTTTATTTTTCTAGGTTTTCTTTAGTCTATCTTATTTCTTTGTGTGTTTGTTCGTAATTTCCATTGACTCTTCCGTTCACCATTATGGAGAACGCGAATCCACCATACTACCAGCCACGTAATTCACCCACTCCATATGACATCTTGATGTTTAATCAACATAAAGATGAACCTCTCTATGATGCATGGACTCGTTTTAAATATTTACTCCAAAAAATCCCTCATCATAACTTCGATTTTTGGTCCCTAACTCAAATCTTTTACAATCATGTCGACCGACATGCCCAAAGGGACATTTACCATATTGCCGGCTGGGATATTAGGGAATTAAGTGCTGAGAAAGCATGAGAAGCTATTGAAGAGTGTGCCCAATATTATTATATAGTAGACAACCCAACAAACGTTAGTACAAGTCAATTGACCACAAATTTCGAGGATCATGAAACAAGTTTGTTTGGGGATGAATATGTTAGTGTTGAGATACCTAAGTGGATGTCATGTAATGCCATATTACAAAACAAACACATAGGTGACCTTGATATGACGGAGGATTTAGCCGAACATGATCACATTGATCAAAAAGACCTAGGTTTTGTGATTGATGACGTCGAATCTCAAGAAACACATGATGAATCTTTTAGGCAGTTTGAATATAGCAGTCAGAATATTGAGGATGATCCGTATGATTTGGACATAGAAGTTGAAATGCCTAGAGAAGCACTTGAGATACTTGGGAAAATGTTAGGGTTAGATCCTACTAAAACGCATGATGAGGATATAGTTGAGCTTGACGTAAGGAATGATGAGGTAAGTAACATAAGCCCACCAAGTGCCCCACAAGTCCTACCATCATTTGAGGCATACACACCACCCGTGACTTACCCGGAAGAAGTAGAAGAGACTATAGGAACCCCAATAGAGGTAGAGCCCTTGGACCAAACAAAACTAGAAGAAATAGGTTTGAATACTTGTAGTCATAACCTTTCTTTTAGTTCTATGGAAGTTCCTAGTTTTGATGAACCGGAGCCTAAACCAAAACCGTTACCTAATCTTCCATCCTTAGATGTAAACTTAGGAATTGAAAAAGGTCCCGATCCACCCATCAAACCATGTAGTCTGGGCAATGTTAAGATTAAGGTAGTAGACTCTAAGCCTTGTAGAGAGAAAGTTGACATAGGAGTGAACCATAACCTTTCATACTTACATCACCCATTTATGATTGATCACAAGAAACATTATGGGTTTAAACCGGGTTTATTAGGTCAAGATGGATTCCCAACTAGGAATCTCTCGAAGTTGATAGAAGATGATCCCTTTTTAGGAGAAAACTTTAATTCACCCATTGACCAAAGTGAACTAGGTAAGGTTATGATGAAAGGAGCACACCCCTTTGAGTATATAATTCATCCGTCACTCTTTCCTCACGTGGCATACTTCCACCCAGATGGTGTGTATCGCTACTATCACCCGCACTTAACCCTAAGTGTAGGGAAAACCTCTCCTTTATCCGTTAAATAAGGGCAGAGTCAGGCTCGTGACTCGAACAAAAACAAGCGCTTCTTGGGAGGCAACCCAAGCTTTATTTGCTTTGTGTGTTTATTTATTTGTTTGTTTGATTTTATTTGCTTCCGTATGTATGTTTAATTTTTATTATTATTGATTCATGTTCAAAACTAAATTTTGAAATTGGTTTATCTTGTTTTTAACCTCGTCTTAACTACATATAAAGGTATTTTGCAAAAGATAAGTGTAAGGGAAATCCAAATCGGTTTATTAGAACAAATGAACATGAATCATAACAATATTAAATTAACATACATATTAGTAATTGTTTGAGTCAAATGCTTGTATCGAGTCATAATGATGTTTTGCAGGAATTCCAGGAAGTAAGGTAAAGGTTTTTCCAGAAATTTTCCGGAAACTTAAAATGAGAATTTTTGTCAGGTCATTTCTGACGGCGTCAGGGTTTATAACCTGACGGCGTCAGATTTAATTTTCAGAAATTTTTGAAAGTTTTGTTTTCATAAAAAGTTTTTATTAAATCTCCAACTTATAATCTCCAGGAATCTGCAAAATTATCATTCCACAAGCATTATATCCTTATATATATAGATTTATCCCGCCGATGTTATGCAGGTTTTCGTGTTTGTTTTCTCAGGTTTAACAGGTTATTTTGGACAAGGAAATGTTTTGGATCAAGCTTATGGCGATGCATTAGTCATGGAGCTTCAACATTACCTTGGAAGAAGATTTAACCGTGTTACTTCATTATCCACCGAGCGAATCAGGGGAGTATTTGATTTCATTCTTTTACTTTATGCTTTTACATTTGTTATTTGAACATTGGGGACAATGTTCATCTTAAGTGTAAGGGGGGGGGGGGTAAAAATACGATTTTAGAGAATAAAATTACGCTTGATTTTTGTTTGTTTGATAGTAGATGTGTAATAAAACTGAGAGAAATACCTGTTAGGGCAATTTTAGTGCCAAATTTAAAATTTTTTACAACATATAGGAGTGAAACTTTGATCTTAATGAGCGTCTCACGGATAGGAGTTATATGACTAGCACAAAAACCGTACCACTAAATTTTTTTTTCCACCCCCAAATATGTGAGGTTCGCCCCTAGAATTGGTAGGAAAAGCATTTATGCTATGATGTGTGTACCGGTAGCACTTAGATTCTAGAACTTGCGTTAGGACCATTCCAAGGCCACAAGTGAGACTACATTCGTGTAGTTAGATTTACTACATGATAAGAGGCATTAGGATTAACCCATTGTTTTACACCTGTGTTTTTGTTATAATTACTTTGGCTACATTAGTCAAGTAATTCTCCCACACCCTTTGCGTTGTACTCATTTTTAGTACACGATACCCCTAGTACACCCCTCAGAGCCTATCTTTTCATTTCGACCTTTAAGCATTTTACTTAAAGGAAGAATTTGTTACACCCCACTAAAATGTACACCCAAATCGCCTTAGCCTACCTTGTATGCACTCATTTTTAGTGCATTATTGTTACAACATTTGTTTAAAACCCAAGTTAATTATCTAATTGATTACATGGTTGCTAAGTCGAGTCATATCCTTGTACATATTGTTTTGGGACGATTGGGACTCATGGGTAAAGTACTAGTGTAATGGAGTAATGGGGAAGAACATCATTTATTACCCCATATGTGCTAAATATTTTAAATGTACTCTAAGTTTTTCAATTATCTTAATTCGAGTCATTAGAATAGTTATTTGTAAAGTTATGTAAAAGTTTAAGTGTAAGGGGAATGCAATGCCCCTATGATGTATTATTTTGGATGGTAGGGCAAAAGTGTATGCACAAAAAAAAAAAAAAAAAAAAAAAATCGAAAAAATCAAGAAAAATACAAAAAAAAATGGAGAAAAAGAAAAGTAGAAAAAACATACGGACTACCATCCCGTTTTATTTTATGTTTTTGTTATTTTCTTTCATTAGCTTAAGATTGAGTCGAGTCTTGGCTTAGCAACATTGTATAGTACATGTAATCGATCAAGATCTTTAACTCGCCACCAGTAAAACATCCTTTATCCAACAAAACCGTGTTTTCCTTTTCCCTACACCTAACGTTATAACCCATTTAAAAGCCCTCTTTGATAGTTTATCTTAGGTGCTTACGCCTAGTGGAGGAGGTTTTCGATCCTTTCCCAAGCCTATGGTAATCTATTTGCTATGACAGGTAGTGAGAGATATTATCCGTTTCCATTTATGAGATTTATTTTGATGACACTTGAGAGATGTGAGTATCTAAACACTACTTGTGAGGTGCTAGTTTATAATCTCCGTGCTTATTATGATTAAAGTGGAACGATTATTTGTTGTAATTACTTTTATGTTAGTATTAAATGACCCCTAACTTGTATTTTGATTAGAATAAAAGCGCATTTGCTTGAGGACAAGCAAATCTCAAGTGTAAGGGTATTTGATGAAGCGAAAAGTGTACCGCTTTTAAGGGGTCATTTAAGCCCTAAATCGTATTTATTTGATCAAATATCGCCCTAAATCGTTCCTTTTGTCATTTTAGGTACTTTTGAGGAGAAATCTGGAAAAGGAGGCATTTTGGACGTTTTTGGAGCATAAAAGTGAAGAAAACGGCAAAGTCTCAAAAATCGGCTGAAAGTTACCTTTGACGGCGTCAGGATTTACTCCAGACGGCGTCATGGCTTGGCAAGAAAAGGTGGATGTGAAATTTACTCATGATAAGCCAGTGAAAATTGCATGTGAATTCTGACGGCGTCACGCTTTAACCTGATCAAGGGCGTCACGGCTTAATTCAAAGAGGGACGGCGTCACGTTCAAGGTCTGACGGCGTCAAGCCTTGATAAGCCAGAACGGATTTTGGAGAGCTAAAGAGGGACGGCGTCAAGAAGGTCACCCGAGAACCCTAAAAGCGGCGAGGTGACGGCGTCACACTCCATAACGTGACGCCGTCAGATGTAAAAATCTATATATAGTTTTGCAATTCTTTGTCATTAGTGGGGAACTTAGTGTGGAATTTTTGGGAGAAAACCCTAAGACGATTTTAGCATCTTTTTCAAGGCTTTTTGCCTTGAGATCTTCCATGTTACATTGAAAGATAAGTTATCAATTAATCATTCAATATGTCTATGTGTTGTTTGATTTTATCTTGTTCTTGTCTTTTGTTTAACATGTTAGGCTAGATTTATCTTGTGTTTGCTTAGATCTAATGAAACCTAGCTATTGATTATTGGTTATTAGTGTGTTATTAGTTGTATTGGATGATTGTTTATCTATGTTAGGCTTAAGAAAACTGGCTAACTTCCTATTCGGTAACTTGCTTGAACGTCTTAAGAAACATGAACCAAATGCGTACTAAAGGTTTTTATGGTTGTATTTAATGCACAAGCGAATTCTAGTGATCCCATGTTAGGAGCTTCCTAGCCGGCTCGACATAGGAGTGAAGTAGGAGCTTGTAGAGTTGGGGAAGTACGTACGCCACCCCACGATTGGTATTAAGGAATACACCCGTCATCCACGCAACTAATACACACTAATCAACCGGTAAAAGATAGTTAGGGAGTAAGGAAATCTAAGTGAACACATTTCTCTACACATTAGTTTTCACCAACATTTTCATTTTTGTTATTTTATTTTATTTGCATTTGTAGTTATTTGGGTTAGTTGACTAGCAACTAATTCCGCCCACTCTTTCAAACCCGAGATTTTACTTGCTTTCATAAAAATATAAAAACATAAAAAAGAATCTTCCTCAACCCTTAGACCTATTAGAGTAGTCTTTCATACCTAACGAACACTATTCCCTGTGGAGAACGATCAATCCCCCGTACTTACCACTACACTATACTACATCGGTCAGGTACACTGCCTGGTGGGGTTGTAAGCCTCTTGAGATCCCTCGAGAGGTAAAACCTGTTGTAAGGTTGCAAAACCACGCATCATTAAGTATACTAGTAATCCCAAAAACCTATCCAAAAATCCACCCATTTCCATACTAATTAGACAACAAAATGAGATTTCTTATCCTCCCCCCACCTCATCCCAAAAGCGGCCAACCCCCCCCCCCCCCCCAAGTCATTTCACACTAACTTTGTAGTTTTGCCTAAATAATGCCATACTTTATTTTCGATCTAGGTTAATGCTTATTTGCTTATTCATTTGGTCTTATAAAGAAACTAGCTAACATATGATACTTCACTCAAAAAAAAAATCACACATACAGACTTAATTCACTTTTCCTCTATATACCCACGACCCAACATTAATTCACACACAAATTGGTTTTGATTTTGTACAAGTATTTTACAAAGAAGATATTGTTAAGGGTGTTTAGGTTTACAAGTTCTTGGTTATTTAAAGGTTACAAGTTAGTGTAGAAGAAGATTTTGGGTAATATTGAAGCTATGGTTTTCAAGATATAAGTTAGTGTTGATTTATTTGGGTTTTGCAAGAATTTGGGTTGCTAGTTGGTTACATAGTGTTTTAATCTAACTTTCATCATCACCTTTGTAAGAACACTCTCACTCATTTCATTTCATTTATTTACCCTACATACATCATATATATATATATATATATATATATATATATATATATATATATATATATATATATATATATATATATATATATATATAAAGAGAGAGAGAGAGAGGGATAGAGAGAGAGAGGGTGAGGATCACGTGCGAATTGTTATTTTTCGTGCGGACGTGCGGATGAATCTGGACCGCCCATTTCCAGATTTGATCTTGACTTTTGTAAAACAGCCAAGATCTAGCGCTATCTTCACGGTACCAATTGACTATAAAAATGATTTTTTTTTTCCTTTTTAGCGATCCTTACTATTGCTATCTTATTTCATTTTATTATTTTTTCAGACTTTTCTGAGCACTTTTTTTTGTGATTATTAGTCCTACCGTGATATTAACGATATTATGAAAAGGTGAGATTATAAAACCAACTGTGATATTAACCTTTTTTTTACATGTAAAAATGAACCATGATATTAAAAATCAATGATAGTTACGGTGATATTAAATTTTTCAAAAAAAATCATGACTGTTACTTTGATATTTAAAAAAAAAGTTGTTTTATAGGTAAAAAATAACTGTGATATTAATAATTTTATTGAAAAAGTTACTTTGATATTAGTAAAAAACTTAATATCATTGGTTTTTTTATTGCGATATTAAAAAAACATACGGTGATATTAAAAAATTCAAAAAAAAAGTATGATTGTTAGTGTGATACTAAAAAAAACCATAGTATCATAATACCTTTTAACCATGAAAACGATTCTTTTTTGAATTTTTTTTTTAGTGATTCTTAATAATTTTTTTTCCTCTTTCCTTCTTTTATATTTTCAGATTTTTTTGAATTTTTTAAAAAAAAGGCTACTGTGATATTATCCGCACCATCCCTACTTAAAATCCAATTCGCACCGGATCCTTTCCCTATATATATATATATATATATATATATATATATATATATATATATATATATATATATATATATATATAACAAGATAAACATGACTAGATAAAGCCACATCATCACAATTAAGTCCACGTCATCACAATTAAGTCCATGTCAAAGGCCACATCATCACATTAAAGGCCACCTAAGCAATACATGCCACCTAAGCAATCCAATTCCATGCAGAAAATTCGGCTTTAAAAACTTAACATGGTGAGATTCAAATCTGTATCTTTAAGTTTCAATGCAAACGTCCCAACCAATGGAGCCAAGCCATTGATTGTGATTAACAATCCAAAACTAAATCTATAACCTCAAAAAATGTAATAAATAAATAAAGATTTAACAACCCAGCCCAACTCATCCCATATCATTCTACGTAATCTTTTGCAACCCTAAAACAAATCCATTCTGCAAACCCTAAAACACAACACACAAACAATACACAACGTTTAATATCAAGCACACAGAAAACTCCATCATGATTTTAGAGTTTTTATGATTTTTAATTTTTTTTTTTTTTTTTTTTTTTTTGCAGGTTGTAAAGTCACAAATTTTGAAGGTTCATATATTGCTATTATTTTCAGAGCCTAGAAGTTTCAATTAATGAAGTAAGGATTTCTTTTGCAGATAAGGATATTTGGTTTTCCAGTATCATGATCGATGATTAATTATGTTTATCGTGTGATATTGCTGCTTCTAACACGACAGGTTTATCACTTAAAACCCATAAACATATACACACAAACTATTCTCTCTTTCACTCATCTCATCTATCACCACCACAACCATCACCTCCTAGCCGTTGACCACCCCCACCTCAAAATCGCCGCCACCTCACATCACAGCCGCCACCATGGTAACCCCACAACCCGTAACCCATAACCACCGAAAACTCCACAACCACCATGTTAGTGCAAGCAGTCTCGTTTGTTTTGATTGATGACAAACATGTAACTTGATACATAACGTAAAATGTACAATTTACTTGTAATCATATCTTGTCTCAACATACATTCAACACCTCTCGACCTCTCGAGTCCTCGTATGATACAACACAGGTTCATACATGTTTGTTATGTGGCATTATGATCAAACCCTTAACAAACCATTTAGAATGTTTAAAATACGGCTAGGTCATTAAGTACTTTAAAAAGACTAACCATTCTACTTAGAACCTCATTTCACATTTTGCATATACAAGTACTTTTACTTGTACATCATGTTTCCTAAGTTTAATAGGATAATTACTCTTTAGGTGTCAAACTAAGACAAATGTGCTTACTCATGAAAATGATGTTAATGACATAGTAGCATAAGTAGTTTAACATCTTTAGTAGCATAAGTATATACATGTTATTTATAAATGGTACATACATGTTACATACATTTACATTTACATAGTTTATATTTTAATTCTTAAAATGAAAATATGTACATGACATCATTGCATACATCATAGTAATATCTTTAGGATATCTTGAAGATTTAGAGAATATCATGGAAAGATCTTCAAGCAAAGAATTAGATTTGATAATATCTTGGCAAGATTTGGAAAGATTTTGAAAGATATTCTGTCAAGGTCTGGCGGAACCAAAACCCATAAGGGACGGACCCCTGGATTTGGTTCCGCTAAATCCGTGGGTTGGTTTTTACAATTTGCCTATAAATAGTAGCCCATTGTTTCATCCACTTGAAGATACATTCTCTCTACCCTTTGCATACATTTAGATTAGTAGTAATTAACCATGTAGAAACATACATTAATCACCCTTTCCATCATGATCATAATCTTACTAACTTTCATTATGTTGTAAGCATACACTCCTAATGATCCTGTGAAGCAAGCTCAGAGATCATGAGTCATCATCCATCATAAACATAGCATACCTCCTGATCTACCAAAAGACTTGGAGATCTTGAAGTTATCATCCACCAAAGCATACCAACATATGAAGATTCAAAGGCAGTTGACATCCTCAATGTTTGAAGACTTCTTATTCAAGAAGTTCATGTAGATTCCACATACATGCATATATGAAGATTCATCACAACAAGTTTAGGGAGCTTGTGATCTTCATCCATTAAAGGCTTCCTATCAATGGAAGTTCATTTAGATTAGCCATTCATATCCAGTGGACATTTATGTCATGGATCATTATTGTAAACATCATTGCATCACAATCTAAACATCAAACTAGATTAGGTGGTTTATGTGTTTGTGCCATAAAACACAAGGTTTCTATGTTGGGCCATAAAGCATATTGGGAGTGGTTGTACCCTTGTAAAGAACTCGGTATCTAGCTTAGTACCGGAAAAAGTGTAAGCGACGCTAGGTTGGTTCTACCTCGAACTAGAACTCGGTATTTAGCTTTGTACCGGAAAAAGTGTAAGCGACAAATGTAAGGTTTTCTCCGCCGAGAAGGGAGCTTGTTGATCTAGTGAAGTAACTCTCGAGTTGTGTACTTAGGGAGTGGAGTAGGGCGGAGAGGAGCTCCGTGACCAGAACACTATAAATCATCGTGTTCGGTTTGCGCTTTCTTTTACTTATTGTTTTACTATTATGTTAGCATTATATGATTGCTTGTGTTGTGACTTGTTGATAATACTTATGTGACAACATGTTTTAGTTTATGCTAGTCATAAACTACAATTGACATTTTTCATATTAGAACAAGCTAAATTAGAAATTTGATACAACAAGTTTTAAGTTTTTAAAACGAGAACGTATTCACCCCCCTCTACGTTTTCAAAATTGGTATCAGAGCCAGGTTGCTCTTATTTTCAAAACAAATAGTTTTTAAAATGGAGTACGATCCATGTATCAAATTACTATTGAAGCGGAATATAATATGAAAAATGTTTCGGTAAGTATACTTAGAAATTTTGTTGTTAAATGTTACTTTGTATACAAACTTGAAGATGTCTTTGGAAAATCAAAGGAAAAGATTTCTCAAAAGAATTAAGTGTCAAATTGTGTGCTTAAAACAAATTTACAAAAAATACGATTTTAAAAGGAGTGTTTGGGATAACTATAAATTTAGTTGAAAAAAATCCCTTTGTAAATTATTTGATAAGTCACAAAAGTTGAAATGATGCTAAAATAAGAGATATTTGTATATGTTAAGGAAACTAATCAAGCTTGGTATACATCATCATATTTAAACACAAAGTGACGAAAAGTATCTTTCTTTTTATGCTATGTTATGTGACTACTTGTTCTAGTTGTTTGCATACATGTTGTTTGCTTATTGAATGTTGTGATTGCACTTGTTTATTTGTGATACATAAAGTGTCTTGTCATGATATTCATTTGCTTGTTTATCAATTTCTTGTTTATGCACAATAGGACATTTGCTAGATCTTGTGCACTAAGTTGATAAATTGTTTTTGTATTACTTATAGACTTAGATATTCTTCTTTGCATATGTTATGTGATTATCTTGCATAATTCACTTAGGAATGAGAATTAAGTAATACTAATTAAGTATCTTGAAAGATGGTCAAGTGTTTAAATGTGTCACTACATTTTTAAACATGTAGTATTCTTGTAAAAGGTGTTTGGTATATCTGCTTCTACAACGATGTTTAACGTATTTGTCTTGTCATAGGATAGAAACTTACTTTTGAATGATCATGTGAACTAACCGTGTCATGCAGGATGATAACACTTTGATGTTATCAATTTTCCATGTTTAAGCCACTGTTTGGCTAAACTTCCTTTATTAGTAAGTTCAAAATCGTCGGTTTGATCTCTATGTTAACATGTGTTTATACCTGTGTTTTTGTCATTAATCAATCACAACTAATTAATTACATATGTTTTAGGATAATTTACGAAATTTGAACAAGTTTAGGACCTTTAGAAATCCGCTCTGTAAACTTTTTTCGATTGGCGGATATGGCGGAACCAAAAATATGGTTTCGTCTGTTCAAAGTTTTGGTTCCGCCATACTAATAGTTAGATTTTAAATTTTTGTTTAAATCCCGCACTCAAGATCACTCACTTTTATCACTAGGATTCTTTTCACTAATATTCACTCGTATTAGGATCATGAAATCTCACTTGCACCAATAGGATAATCATCTTTAATCATACTTTCAAATTTCATGATAATACTCCAAGGTACCTTTCTCCATAAAGGAAGGAACCCTGAAATTGGTTCCTTGCAATCCGCGGACCACTGAGTATTTGTGATCATTACACACATTCATTGCATCCTCCCATTCTTTATTCATACATTATCTTGATTTGTTAATTGACAACTTCACAACAAATCCGAACTCCTAATTTGCAAAGATATCACAGATCACAAGCCCAACTCATGACTGTTGATATTATCTTGTATTCACATATGTTGCCTTACTTGGTTAACATATCATCCATCAAGACAATAAAGATTTACATCAATTCATAACTCACACTTAGGTTATAGATGTATCATCAAGTCTTGCTATCCTTGGATGCTATCCAATCTCAACAAAGTAGGATTGACAACTTAAGTATTTTGTCTGAAATATTCAAGTAAACTTGACTTACGATTGTAGTCATTAAAAGTCATATCCGAATGAATCAACACCCAAGTATTTTAACAACGTATGTTAAAACACTTATCCTATCACCTAAGTACACTTGTTCTTTCACCATCATCCCATCACATTCTCCTCTGTGGTATATCTCAGGCCCTAAGCTTCAGATCACCCACTAGTGGATCACAAGAATTAGTCTCCATCCTTGTTGTCTTCAACATCCATAGTACAACAAACCCCTACAACACCATAATCCATACCATTGAGTGCATTGCTCAAAAAGCCCTTTGTCCAAACACTCGTACCAAATCAAATGCACATTAAACAAACTCAACCATACTTTACCACGTAAGGATTAGAACCTTCACCATCAAATGAGCATGATACTCACATTCATTTTTTATCAAGTTCCTTTAGGTTTAAGTAGTACCACTTTCACATAAGTTTCATTAAACCTTAAATCAACATTTTAACAACATATGTTAAAATGCAATCTCAAAGCCAACCTCATGCACCCCAAGTAACAATGACTCTTGAGGAGTATACATAAGAAACTCATGTGAATTCTTCGTGTCATCCCCAAGTATATTTAGGATAGGTCTATCTGACTCAAACACTTTAGGTTCATATCTTCATTTAGGAAAACATGATGTTTCGGAAAACATTATGCCTAAGAAATCATGTGTTTAGTTCTCATCTTGTTAAAAGGGTAATGTATATCCTATGCATCATTCTCTTCTTGCAACATGAACGGTTATGTCACAAGAAATTTCAATACACCTCATTAGCCAAATGATCTTAAATAAACATCTACAAGTTCTATTAACTAGAGCTTCCCCTCATCTTGTCATACTTGTTTTCATAAGCATGATGACTTTATCCCATGAGATAATCTTACTTGTTGAAAGATACTATATGTGTCTATTTCCTTTCAAGTGTACATCATAACCAAACCTTGCTCATAATCTAGTTCAAACCTTGTGCATATCTTACACATCTCTAGAGCATACACAAGATCTATAAAAGTTGGTAACTTTATTTAGATACTTGTTCCAAAGAACTTTCTTGAGAACGTTCTTAACATATTCCATTATCACACACAAACACATCTCTTGATCTTAGATGATCAAATCACTTGCATAACACATACTTAAACTCAACATAAAAGATGTCACCCTTTAGATCATTCAACCTTAGATTCCAAACACAAAGATTAAAATTTGTTAACACATATTTGTCAAATTCCCGTGTATAACATCCTTAGTTTTAATAGAAATAGTTGAGTCTTATTAAGCCAAGTATTGGTGAACTATCATAATTTATATACTTCGATAGGCAAAAATAGGAATTCTTATCTTTCAGACGTGAGAATGACTACTGGAGAACCTATTGCACTAGAAACTCAATTTAACCTAATGGTTAAATTGCTTCCAGCAGAGAAGTTGGGTATGAGGAATCACCCGTAAAAATGGTCGTGTTTAGCCTGAATTGAGCACCGCTAGTAATAGTCTCATATTCATTTTCCAACTTGAAAAATCTTTATTCCTATACTTGCCTAATGTAAGTATTAAAATAAGATATTTTGCCTCGCCTTAGTAATATTAATCAAACAAGTAATAGATGCTACTTTTATTTCTTTAGTTTATTAGAATCACTTGCATCTCACATACACGTGTCAATTACATGTTTTTGTTTGATATGATTAAGTATCTTGACTTTATCATGATAACTACTTGATTGATAATCAAATGAGTAAACCTTGGAAAGGTTTTTTCTGCATGCTTATATGCTTCACGTTAACATGATTTATGTGATATTTTCATTCTTTTGTTATATGATATTTCGCAAGATTAACATGTTTTTTGTTAACTCATGATATGTCATTTTAATACATGATGTTTTTATATGATGTTTCTTTATTTGAAAGCTCTTGTCTTTTGTTGACATTCATTGAGCATTTTCGTAGGATAGTCTAATTGATACATGCTCCAATATGTTATAATGGTTTGCATGAATCTGTCGTCTTACTTCTTTTGTAACTTTGTTAAACTATTTGTTTACCATGTGTGCACCTATAACTTGTCAAAGTGCTTTTGGTATGATAAACATTTAGAAGTCTTTTTGTTCTACAAATTAATCACATGGATTATTGTGTTAACTAATGGGTAAGTATGCTTAAATAACTAAGCCTAACATCAAAACAATTTCACAATGAAGTATCTCTAGCAATGTCATGCTTTCTTTGCCTTGTTGCTATGTGGTAACCTTTTGTCTAGTAGTCGAATATTTGTTTTTGTTTGTATAAGATGTTATTTTATGATTTCTATCATAAACATATCATTTATCATTAACACTTTTGTGTTATAGGTTGATAACAAATTAGTTGTTATCTCACTGTGTTATGCCTACTCTGCATGATTGTAATCCCTTTATTGCTACGTTAATTAAGTAATATGTCTATGGGAACCTTTCACTTGCATATAGTTTTTAAAGCTAATAGGATTAAGTTTTAGAGACTTGGAATTTGTTTTTGTGTATCTTTCAATCAACCTCTTTCCAAAACTCATTATTGCTTCCGCTTTCCTAACAACATCTCAATCACCTTTTAGTTATAACAATACACCTCCAATGAGAAAACCACATGCCTCGTCATGCGATCATCTCGCATTGATAGAGAAGAGCTACGTGACTTCAAGGATGAAGTTCTTTATAAGCTAACCAACATCCACAAAAACATTACTAAGCTCATCGCTTTCATTAACCTGCAACATCCTAAACACTTTACCTTCATTCTTCATTTGATGCATTACAGATTATGTTGAATGTCCACCAATTAAGGGGGAGAGAAATTCATTCACATAATTGTCTTTTCGCATTAAAGAACATGTACTCATGTTTCTTGCATCCTCAAATACCAACATGTAGGTTCACACCATTCAGTTAAAATCAATTCACAAAACCACAAGTTTTTCAAACCTTCTTAGCTCAACATCACAATTTTGCACCAATACCTCGTCAAGTGAAAAACACATCATGTGTTTGACAAACCTCTTAAACGAGAAGCATTAAGTCTCCTTAGACTTTGACTAGGATTAGTGAAACCAAATCAGTAGTTATAAGTAAATAGACCTTAGCTTGAACCTTCGTTTGATAAAAAATGACAAAACATGACCAAATCAATTCTGGTCCCACGGTACCCTTCGATAAGATGGACGGAACCAAAGATTTGGTTCCGCCCAATCCGTGGGTACCTGAGTTAGTTTTTAGCCACTTAAAACAGACAACCCTCTCACAACCAACGAGTCTAGGATTTTCCTTTTAATCTCACAACTTCATTGTCTAGAACACCATCATAGGATCTCATCCTCTTTATTCTTGATACATATCAAGCACGTCATTGTCAGTGCAAACGATATATCAAAACCATCATTCTCAACACGTTGGTCCAACCAACACTCTCCCATCACATAATGTCATTCTCATCCTCATATAAGTATCTAGTATTTCAAATTGTTGCATATGGAATCTCTATTCCTAAGTGATCATTGTCTTCACTTCCTCTTAAGTCCATTCGAGAATATATTATGGCACGTTACATCATCTTTGGTACATGATAATGTCATAACCTCAACCATCTTCAAATACTCTTATAGCACTTGCTGTACATTAGAGTTTCTGAATTCATTGCATTCCATTACCTCTTTCACTAATCATCACCACCATGGATTAGCGAAAAATCTACTTGCATCAATCTTTAGTCATCTATTGAGTTACCACCACTAGTAAACCAACACCAACACTAGAACCAATCACTTTAACCCTTAATATTTCAATTTCATTTCATATCATCCTTCTAGGCTTTATTTTGTATAATTTTCTCATATTATATTCTTATTTTTCTTATAATTGTAATTCTTATTAGAAGATTACACTTTATAACATGGTTTACTAGATAATCATAGTCCTCTGTCTTGAGTTGCCTGTGATTATATCATTGATATATTGCATCATATTTACATCTTATTTTTCCTTAAGATATATTGCACTAATCCTTTCAGTGTAGGTTCATCATCATATACACTCGATCGTATATAGCATACTCATCATAGGATGAAGTTTGCATCGATTATTTTTCTTCTTTTATTGTAAGTGCTTCTTGACGTCCTCAAACCAGGAGGATTATCAGTCTAGTACTCATATTGCATCGTCTATACACTTGATCGTATATGACATATTTGTCTTAAGACATAGCTTCTATTGAACTAATTTTTGTTTTGTAGGTTCATCTTGACGCCCTAGAGCAAGGGGGAGCTTTCGTCAAGCATTTATAGAATGCATGATATACACGCATTGTTGTATATCACATACTCGTTCTAGGACAAATATTGTTTTACACTAACCTTTATTTTGTAGCATTCTTCATCCTTGCATCATATAAGTTGGTACCCTAGCAACGGGGAGTATTGATCAAGGGGGATCTAATCATGCACTAACCTTTGTTTTTCTAGCTTTCTTATTTCATGCATCATATACTTGACACTCCAACTAGGGGGAGTATTTTCCAAAGGGGAGCTTTCGTCAAGGGGGACCATGCACGCATTCATAATCATTCTTATTCTTCGACACACCTTTGTGTTTTGACAAAAAGGAGGAGATTATCCAACACAGCTTACCCACGTGTATCGTTTGCTATGTGCATTTTATTTATCGAGCTTTTCTCATATATTTTTTATTCTGTTGCACAACACTAACCTTGATGTAGGTTAAGAGTCTTAATTTGATCCATGAATCCGCTAACAACCTAGGGGACGCAACAACCATAGGAGATTGGAGTAGTCAATTTAACTTCACTAGGGATGATGCAAGCTCGCCATTTCGGGGAGAAATGAAGTTAACTCCAAGGACACACCCTTTTTGTTTCGACAAAAGGGGGAGAAAGGTGTAAACGGAGAAAGTAATGAGGAAGAAGAGTGTAAACAAAGAAGGTAATGTAAAAGGTAGTACGGACACAAGTAACTTTTTTACATTTTACTTTCTATCACGTTTACATATTTTGTCATCATCAAAAAGGGGGAGATTGTTAGTGCAAGCAGTCTCGTTTGTCATCATCAAAAAGGGGGACACATGTAATCATATCTTGTCTCAACATACATTCAACACCTCTCGACCTCTCGAGTCCTCGTATGATACAACACAGGTTCGTACATGTTTGTTATGTGGCATTATGATCAAACCCTTAACAAACCATTTAGAATGTTTAAAATACGGCTAGGTCATTAAGTACTTTAAAAAGACTAACCATTCTACTTAGAACCTCATTTCACATTTTGCATATACAAGTACTTTTACTTGTACATCATGTTTCCTAAGTTTAATAGGATGAGTACTCTTTAGGTGTCAAACTAAGACAAATGTGCTTACTCATGAAAGTGATGTTAATGACATAGTACCATAAGTAGTTTAACATCTTTAGTAGCATAAGTATATACATGTTACTTATAAATGGTACATACATGTTACATACATTTACATTTACATATTTTACATTTTAATTCTTAAAATGGAAATATGTACATGACATCATTGCATAAATCATAGTAATATCTTTAGGATATCTTGAAGATTTAAAGAATATCATGGAAAGATCTTCAAGCAAAGAATTAGATTTGATAATATCTTGGCAAGATTTTGAAAGATTTTGAAAGATATTCTGTCAGGGTTTGGCGGAACCAAAACTCATAAGGGATGGACCCCTAGATTTGGTTCCGCCAAATCCGTGGGTTGGTTTTTACAATTTGCCAATAAATAGTAGCCCATTGTTTACCCATTGTTTCATCCACTTGAACATACATTCTCTCTACCCTTTGCATACATTTAGATCAGTAGTAAACCATGTAGAAACATTCATTAATCACCATTTCCATCATGATCATAATTTTACTAACTTTCATTATGTTGTAAGCATACACTCCTAATGATCCTGTGAAGCAAGCTCAGAGATCATGAATCATCATCCATCATAAGTATAGCATACCGCCTGATCTACCAAAAGACTTGGAGATCTTGAAGTCATCATCCACCAAAGCATACAAACATATGAAGATTCAAAGGTAGTTGACATCCTCAATGTTTGAAGACTTCTTATTCAAGAAGTTCATGTAGATTCCACATATATGCATATATGAAGATCCATCACAACAAGTTTAGGGAGCTTGTGATCTTCATCCATTAAAGGCTTCCTATCAATGGAAGTTCATTTAGATTAGCCATTCATATCCAGTGGACATTTTTATAAGGGATCATTATTGTAAACATCATTGCATCACAATCTAAACATCAAAATAGATTAGGTGGTTTATGTGTTTTTGCCATAAAACACAAGGTTTCTATGTTGGGCCATAAAACATATTAGGAGTGGTTGTACCCTTGTAAAGAACTCAGTATCTAGCTTAGTACCGGAAAAATTGAAAACGACGCTAGGTTGGTTCTACCTCGAACTAGAACTCGGTATTTAGCTTTGTACCGGAAAAAGTGTAAGCGATGAATGTAATGTTTTCTCCACCGAGAAGGGAGCTTGTTGATCTAGTGAAGTAACTCTCGAGTTGGGTACTCGGGGAGTGAAGTAGGGCGGAGAGCAGCTCCGTGACCGAACCACTATAAATCATCGTGTTCGGTTTGCGCTTTCTTTTACTTATTGCTTACTGTTATGTTAGCATTATATGATTGATTGTGTTATGACTTGTTGATAATACTTATGTGACAACATGTTTTAGTTTATGCTAGTCATAAACTTCAATTGACATCTTTCATATTAGAACAAGCTAAATTGGAAATTTGATACAACAAGTTTTAAGTTTTTAAAACGGGAACGTATTCACCCCCCCCCCTTCTACGTTTTCACCCACCAAAACCCTCAACTAATTGTAAGTTTTTATTTTTTTTCTTTTCTAATAGATCTATATATTATACAAGTTTGGAAATTTTCAATTTTATTGGATATATATTCGTTCTTAAAAAACCTATGCAATTTATAACCTCGATCACATGCTATTATATAATGAAGGCTGTTAAAGATGATCATGGTACGATGAAGGAGCCAGGCTACTGATGCTACGATTACATGTCTACATTTGGTCAGTACTGCTTTCAATGTTACTGCGTTTTGACAAATTAATACTGCTATGGTTCGATTTAGTACTGCTCCTTACATGTCTACATTTGGTTAGTACTGCTTTCAATGTTACTGCCTTTTTATAAATTAATACTGCTATGGTTCGATTTAGTACTGCTGCTATCGTTTATACTGTTGCTTGCTACAATTGGTTAGTACTGCTTTCAATGTAATGTTGCATTGTTTCAGGATAAAAACCATGTATGCTTAATTCAGATACAGTTATCTTTCATTGATCAGGCTCTTATACACTATAATATGGTTGTGAGTGCAGGTTTCAATATTATTACTTACCCCCTTTTGTCGAGAATTATCGTGCATATATGCAGCTATAATAATATGAAGATCGGATACTTTCATATATCAACTTGGTGTGTGTAAGTTTATCTTCTTCAAAATATATTTTATGATCATTATGTAAAAAGAAAAAAACTAAGTATGTGCAATTATCTTATATAAATTCTATGTTTCTTACAGGCCTAACTCTATATAATTGTATGCTTACATCAACATCATCCGCTGTTGCTCTTACCAAGGTTCGTTGACAGTTCTAATATTTCTAATTATCAATTTTCCGTAGTCGTTATAGATATAAGAAAAAGCTGAATTATGGCATGAGATTAATATTTGTGATGCAGCTTGCTGGAGGAAATTCTACCTTGACTCTTTCAATTACTGTACGTATTATATAATCTATTGGGAATTCTAATAGTAAGTTCAATAACAATACCCTTTAATATTGTTCAAATATATTAATACCTTTTTGTTAAGGGTGAGGTCATTTTCTTATGAGAGTTCACATGAAGATTCTTCATCTGATGAAGAAGAGTCGTGGAAGCATTGGACCTTGGCATAGTGTTGTATCCAGACTCTAGAAAGCTTAAAAGTACGGGAGAAAGTATTTTCATGGTGGGGCATGGGCTTGGTTCAAATGCTCACAACAAAGGAGTTAATTAAATATGGGTGATTGCAGACCTTTCGGGGAGAACAAAAAGAACGGTGACGTAAATTTGTTATGTTGCAGGCCGGAGCAATGAGTGAAGGAAGTGGATTCATTTATTTGAAGGTGTTACAGTTGTGATAATTTGTGCGGCTATTAGCGGGTAAGATTATTTATTCAGATATTTTATAGTATATAGCTCGAAACACTAACATGATTGACCTAATATCTTAGTTGTCTCTGGGTATAATCAAACTTTATTTGAAGATGAAAAGAAGAACCGAATTATGGAGACGAAAGAACTCTTTTAATGGTTACTCAAGAAAAAATGTTTTGAGGTTAGAAGTCATATATAACGAATTGGAAGTTTAAAATAAACAATCTTAGATATATTTTTATATTATTTGTTAGTATATTACAATTCTTTTGTGTTCCAGCCCAAATCGTCAGAAAGGTATAATGACGAAAATGGAAGTCACCTCCTGCCGGCTCCTTAAGTCAATAAAACCGCTGATCAAATGCAAGAGGTTTGTCTCACACATTTTAATACTATATTGGATATTTGTAAATCTGGAAGCTCACTATAAACACATGTTTATGATTATTCTTTATGCAGGATGATCTTGAAATATTGTCTGCACCGACATCGTCGCGCAGGTGTAAGTAACCTGTTATTATTTTCTGTGTTATTTGAATTTTTGTAAATGCCTTCATGTAATGGTAGTAGGATGCCTGCTCTACAGGATTGTTCAAAAAATAATTTATTATCCTGTTAAGACTTTGTTGTTGTTGTTATTGCAGGCGTATTAGAACAAGGGCAACGCACTGCCATCCTATGCAGGTGCATCCACATCACAAACGGCTGTGCCATCTACTTCAAGGATGGACAGGACATGCATAGGTACGGCATATACAATAGTACCAGGTTTGTTTTTCAAGCTTTCCATCAGCTTTGCAGATATTTTGCTAAAACTCATGATCACGTGAGGTCTGTAATATGAAAGTGTCGACTCAAAACTTTTGTTAAGTGCATATGCATCCTGTAGTGCCGTCGTAACATCCATTGACATGGTACCTGATCTGTCACGTTATTTTCATTGCAGGAATATCATGTCCAGCTGCAGCAACCCCGAGAACAACAACCACTGAGACGCGAGTTCATGCAGAAGCCGAGAGTTCACAAACACACAGACCATCAACTTCAAGGAGAGCAAACGCATGCACAGGTATGATGTATGCACCAGTGGCCTACCATTTTCCATGTTTTTATATCAACCTGCGTCTCAGGACTAAATATCCAAAATCTGTATTCGTTTGTTTCAGGGCCTCCGTCCGTTGCACTGAATATATTTCGAAACTCATTTGCCATTTCACCCAGTTATCTCTTTATAATAATCTGATGAACGCTTAAAATTAATAACTGAAATCTTCTGGTGCAATCATGTTTGGAGTCTTGATTTGCTGTGGTACAGTTTTACATTTTATTATTTGCTCATCAACTATCATACCATCTTGGCACATGTGACTTAATTGTATGATCCAAAGGTTGGTGGATGGCGAGATCTGGGTATGCTTGATGTTATGCAGGTACCATTGATGTCTTAACTGATCTATGTCCAGCTTTTATTATCTTGCAATTGTTCAGGGTGATGGGGAACTATGCTGCAACAGGAGATGGTGGCAGCAATGGCACTTTCTTCCGGGCAGTCCTGTTAGTTCGGAGGGGAAAGGTACTATTTATTATTTGGAATCTGTTTAGTTATAATTGTTGTTTGGATATTTACTGACGTAACTTTTAATCCAGTACAATGAAGCACGCGAATATGTTGAAAGAACAAGGAATTGTTTGTCTATTGAACTTGTTGGTGTTTTTCCAGGTAACCATGTTTTGCTAAAATATTTGGCCGCAATACGAAAGTGGTGGGAAAGCGGGTGGGTTCATACAAGTTAAACAGGTCAAATTACCACCCTAGAGTATGGAATGTACAAAAATTCCAATTTAAGTTGTTTTATTCTTTTACATAGCACAAGTACGAGGTTATGAACATTCTTCAAAGTAAAAAACACATTTGTGGAATGAATGGTGAGGGCGGTTATCAGCAAAAATATACTTTATTAGAATTAAGAATGTGAATATCTGTGCAATGTGTAAAGCTTTAGGAATCAGAAGTGTGATAAAATATGCAATGGACATATCAAGATGATAATGATCTATGTATATCTTAGAAGGCCAATATGTAATCAAGTTAGTATGCGCGTTATGCTACAAGAAACACCATATTATGTGTATAAAGGTATAAAATCAACCATATTATATCTTAGAAGGCCAATATGTAATCAACTCTCACTGAGTTTCTTTTTATCTAATTTTGTAGTTTTAGTAAACATACTTAGAAAGTATATTTTGTTATCTGATATTGTTTATAAGTCATAAAAGGGGTGCAGAGTAAAGGTTGAACAAGACTTTATAAATATGTTTTAAGTGTTCCTTTAGACATATCAAACTAAATAACTATAGATTCACATTATTAGTGCCTTGCTTGCTATGTAAGGCTTATTTAAAATGAGCGGGTCGCGCGGATTTGGTAATGAGTCAAAATAGTGTGTATATCATGGTTTAATCTTTTACAAGTTTATCTTATTAGATAAGGAAATACATAAATAAGCTAAGATAGTGTGTATTTTATAGAATTCTAAGCCAATTTTATCATTTTCTTCCAATAAATGCAATGGCTGACTAAATTAATTATAATCTAATAATGGAAAATCTAATTGTTGGCTCTCAGCCTCAGAAACCCAAAAATATTGACCATCTTAAAGAGGAACAAAATATGGCATACATTCTTAACTTGCAGCACGATGCTGACATTGCTTATTGGGGAGTTCATTTTGAGTCCATACTCAAAAGATGTAAACAAATTGGAATACGCTACATGTGAAGGCTTGTAAACAAAATTTCATTGATCTTCAATAATCAAAATTGCAACTTTTTATTATTTCATTTGGGTTCTATAACAAAAAGAAGTCTTTTTCTGATATACTATGAAATGGGCAGGCACGAGATTTTGATGGGGATTCGTTAAGGAGCATGCTACCAAAACCTGTTTCTTCATTAGAATAGACAGTTTCAGCACGAAAAGGAAGAGTGTATGCACATTGCACTGCAGGTTTAGGTCGGGCTCCTAATGTTGCAATTGCTTACATGGTCTGGTTCTGTGACATAGATGTAAGTTACCATCTCCGCTAATAACTCTTTACATATTGTTGATTCTTTCACAGTGAGTTAACACTTTCATGGCCCATGTTATGTGAAGTTGAATATAGCATACGATACACTCACAAAAATAAGACCGTGTGGGCTAAATAAGAACCTACATACGAGTCAATGTTTGACTTTTAAGTGTCGGAAAATTTACTTTTTAATGCTGGTAATATTGTATGTATGTAGGAAAGCAGTACTATAATAAGCCTTGCATATACACTATAAAAGGAAGGGAACACTGCATTTCGTTTTGATTTTGCGGGAAATGGGTAAGTTTCAATAGATTATTCTCATACTTTGAATTGTTTACGCTGCAAGTTATATCATATACTAACATATAGAAACTCTATCAATAAGAGAAAGGATTTTGAAAAGTGAGAGTAAAAATATTAACATGGTTGTAAATTGTTCATGTGAAAAACATTTCGATTTAATTATACTAAGAAGTGAACACTAAGGGGGTGTTTGGATGCGCAATCACATCAGAATTTGTAATATTTAGTCACAATAATCAGTTTTGAAATTTTAGCTAATCTTTGCTTTCTTAAACATGAAAAAAAATGCCCGTAGAATTAGTTCTCCTGTTAGTGAAACTCAGCCAGGTTGTGTGTACGTGCCGCCCAAGAGTAAAAGGGGATTCAGCGAATTAGATGGTGAGACTTCTGATTTAGGACCTGCTATTAAAATGTCGCGTGTCACGGGATCACTTGATACTCTTGACACCAGCGAGTATCTCCAACACCATTTGGACGTTCAGTGTTTTCAAGATACGAATGGTTCTCGACACTTATCTGGAAAAGCAAAACGTCCTTTGTCTCAGAAATAGATTACATTTACTGGAAATATGCCATAGGTAGGAAGATTATGACCGATACACCTCAAAATGTCAAGGTATTCCTATCTACGATTATGGTTTTTTTTAAGCATGAACCTACCACTTTTAAAACTTCAAATTATTCTTGAATTGTCTACTCTTTTATTATTATTATTATTATTATTATTATTATTATTATTATTATTATTATTATTATTATTATTATTATTATTATTATTATTATTATTATTATTATAAAACATCACTTTTCATTAAACATAATAAATTTTATATAAAGTTGGATGGGAGTCTAGACACAAGTTGTGCTCCCACTCCTTTCTGAATACAAAAGCTTACTCTATGAAAGATAAAAGCACCACTTTTAGCATTATTTGAGTGGCTAATGGCAATAGACTTAATACGTGAAAGTGTGTCCAAAGCCTCTGTGTCGAATTCCCCGAACATAGAAAAAGCAAAGGGTATGAACTTGTATCAATTGTCCTCACATTTGGATGCATACTTTCTATTTTTCTTCTCCACAGCATTGTGCAAGGCAATACCGGGAGCCCATGAGGTCGCCCCACTACCAGCAAATGGAGAGATGCCAGTCACATCCAAGCATGCATCTGTACCTTGAAGCCAATTAAATAATAACAGATCTGCAGGACGTAGCTCCTTCCCATCCTCCAAAAGGAACCCCATAGGAGCCTCCTTACGCACCATGATCCCAACCTTAGAGCATATATCAACAAGAATATCACGCACCAGGTTATGCCTGAACTTCACACCCACTTCACTGGAGCAGTGGACCGCATGATCCCCCCATATTACCCTTGAACTTGGTGGAAAGAGTCCAATACCTGTGTTTGATGATGTTGACATTGATAAAGATTTGTTTTGTACACCATGAGTCTTGATTAAATCTACAATATATGTTTTAAACCTTGTATTTAATGGACCGTGAATTGGTTTGTTGTTCAGTTTTGATTATATCTTCTATATCATGTTCTTTATTGGATAAATTTTTTATACGGCCTGTAAGACCAACATCTTTCGCCCCGGTCATTGAAAAAGCTATCACAATTGTTGAAAAAAGTGGTAGCCAACATCATGTGCTATTGATCATTGCTAATGGATGTTATTTGTTAATTTGATTTATTTAAGCTTTTAAGCTCTTACACCTGTATTAAGTTAGTAAAGATGAAATAGTTTTCGATAATGTTACTGTAGTTTTCATTTTCTTTTTTTTCACAAGAATGCTGTATTGAGATGGTCGAAACTAAAACAATTTTAATCTAAAAATATTATTAAAAATACTAAACTATTTAAGAAAAATTTGAAAATTTTCTGAAAAATACTTTAAGATATGTATAATCTAGGAAAAATAAAATGGTGTTGACAACTTATCTCAATAAGCTGTGAATAAGCTAAAAAGGAAAATAAGCTAATATTGGAAAAGTTGGTTAAGTAAATAACCACTGCAACCCTGAATGAAAAACACTCAAGTGCGTAGTGGTAGTGGTGTGGTGTGTGAGGCTTTGGTTGAGAGGGTTGAGGTCCCGGGTTCGAGCCTTGGACATCCCCTATCCCACAGTTTTTATTTTTGCAAATTTTATTTTTAAGGCTTATTAAAAAGCTGAAAAGTAACTACTTTTATTAAAACACTTTTTATAAAACTTACAAAATAAGCTAGGAATAAGCAAAACAGATCAGCAGTACTAACTTTTGAGTTAGTACTGCTATACTTAAAAATTAAAAAAAGCTAAAGCTTTTCAAACAGATTAAGCACTTCAAAAAGCTCTAAGAATAATCTATCAAAAGCTAATGAAATAAGCTCTTAACTACAAAACAGCATAGATCACCAACTAAAAAGCACATAAAACAAATTTCAGATAATTTGGAATAAAAATGAAAAATGAGCTGATAAGGCAGGACAGTTGAGACTTTATTTTTAGCTTTTCTTATTTTTTTAATGAAAACTTGCAGACTACAATTTAAGCTAGAAATCTGATTTAAAAGACCTAAAAACTTATCAAACACCAAAAATAATCTAAAACAAACCTTTATGGCCCTTATGCTGATAAATCAGCACGCACTGATTCAATTTTTGAACCTTAAACCTTGGTGTACTTTTTGACACTTAACACAACACTTACAACCATCATTTTAGAATCTAATTGAGACAAAAATTTAACCTCAAAATGACCTTAAACAATTTTATCAAATTAAGCTGATATAACTATTTTTAGACTATGAAACTTTTAAAATTTAACTAAAACCTATGAAACTTGTTAAAAACTGGTCTACACTAATCTAAAACTACTAATTATAAAATATAAAAGCTAAATCAAAGTAAGAATTGAACCAAAACAAGCTAAAACAGTTTTAACCCTTGGTTAAAACTGCTAGCCAAACACCCCTTTAAATTTCTAAATTGCTTTTTAAAACTGAATTAAACTATAAAACTCATGTTTTATTGAAAACAGATTAACATTAAGTGTATTAAAAGGTTTTTAAGCAAAAGTTTATAAGAAATAAGCACTTAACCAATAAGCAAAGCTTATTGGTTATTTTGACAGTTAAAACACTTATAAGAACAAATAACTTCTAAACTATGAAATAAGCAACTAGAATGATAGATCTAACACAAATAAGCATATAACACACAAATAAAGCAATAATAAGCACTAATAAGCAGATATAAGCAATAAGCAGTTTTAAGCTATAAATGAAAACGTAGGAATTTTACCTTGATCCTAGCTCAAACAAGGATCAAATAAGCTCGATGAGCTACTCTACAAGCTCCAGCTTGTTTAAAATAAGCTGGTAAAGTCCAATAAGCCCATCCAAATCTGGCTTATCATCCAACCTAAGCTTATTTTGGTTTTTAACAAAATTTCTAAACTAAACTGATTTCAAATTAAACACAAAGCTACTCAATACTCAAACAAGCTATTGAAGAGCTTATTTGAGTATAAGTGAAGTAAATAGAGCTTATCAACAGCTTATTTCAACCATAAGAAAACATGATAAAAGCATTAAGTAAATTTGAAACATAATTTAAGGTAAACTGAACTTTTTATTAAAACTTAAAAGGATTACAATACTAGGAAAGGAAATTACAATATTAAAAAGCAATTAAAAATACAATAAGCAATAAATAAGCTAAAAACTAAAACGTGTAAAGAAAAGATGATATTGTGAGGTGAGGAGGGGTCCTTTTATAGGCCTTGGAGGATGCTTCTAGGGTTTTTGGGAGCTTCTTCATCAATCAATCTCAACCTTCGATCCATTATGTCGTCATAAGCTTCAATCCGTACCCTTGGATTAAGTAACTTGTTGTCTTAGCCAATCAAGTGTTGTGGAATTGCCATCATGGACACCTGATGACAACACCTTCTCTGACATGTCAGCCCTTCTAGAAGATGAGAGGATTGTAAAACACTTAGGATATTACTCCTTTATTACATGTTTGAGATACTTTGAGTGTATGCAGTTAGGTATGCGAAATCTAATTAACCACACTTAGAAGAATGTTGGTTTGTTTAATGGAACAGTAAAGTATGTATGAGCAATGAACACAGTATGATTAACACCAAACGATTCAATATTATTGCTTGAATAATACGAGTGATCTTGCTATCACTAGGGTTATAATGACCTTGAATCTTAACAAAACTCTATGACTGATATTTGTAAACGTATAACCTAGGATCTCCTTTTATAAACTTAAGGAGTCCTTTACAAGATAAGTATTCTACCGTATAATTCTAACTAATTAAGATATACACAAAATCTATTCCATACTTATCCTTAATACAAACATTTATCCATGCAGTAGTACCTTTGACATAACTAGCAGTACTAACTTTGAACTTTGTATTGTCAGTTATACTTTACCAGCTTTCATATTTGCACTAACAGTTTGTAATGTTAGTGTAGTTCTCCCAGCAGTACCAAGTCCTTCAACATTTAATTCCCAACAATTCTCCCCTAAACTGGTGATTTATCCTAAATCATCAAGTTTCTTCTGAATTAAATGAGGATGTAAGGATCTTCCAAACACTACATAGATAATCTTAGTCTTCTGGCTTTTCTTTGTTCTGCAAGCTGAAATATCTTCCTGATTAGCTCATCTGCCATCTCTGAATCATCTTCAACTTTAAGTGTTGATGACAGCATAGCCATTAAAACTGTTGCTCTGAGAGGATAATCTTTTTCCACCAACATATAAATTTCCAATCCAGCTTTGGTGGAAACTCTGTGAACACCACAAGTATCAAAAAGCTTCCATGTGATGTCAGCAACTGGAGCTTGAAATCTCCAAATAGCTTCACTTTCATCTGGCTCATACAATCTTTTCAGCTCAACCCATAGTTCCTTATCTTTGTCATCTATAGGATCTGAGGTCTTGTATCTCTCTTGCACTAAGCTCCATAATTTATCTAAATCATCTCTTTCACAAGCTCTGATCAAGTCTTCAAAGAATTTGTACACTTCAGTTTTTCCTCCTACCCTGATGATCTTCCATCCCTTGATTCTTCCATCTAAATACACTTCCCAGTCAATAATTGGATGCTTGGCTTGGAGTGGATCAATGTTAAGGGATTCTGGAACCACCACTATCTTATTGTGTATCTGTTCATCAGTCAATGTTTTCTCATCTTTCTCGGCTTCTTCCTCTGCAGGCTCTTCTTGAACTGATTCTTCCTCAATTCTTTGTTTCTTGGGATCTTCTTATTCCAACAGTTCTGTTGTTCTCTTTTCTCCTCTTATTTCAAATGCATCACCTTTTAGAGACTCCTGAAGTCTTTTATGTGTCTTAATGTAGATATCTTTAATTTCTTCATAAGACCTATATTTGAAGTGTTTTTCTTGCCAATTGTCTTGATTCTTCAAATAAGTTTTCATGTATTTCAGTTTCTCACTTCTTGAAGGAGGTTTCTTGAGATATGCTTTCTTTTTACTCTGCTTCCTTCTGATTTCCTCCAATAGGTCATTAAGTGCTGAATCTTGTTCTTCTAGAGTATACTTTGACCTTTCTTCTTCTTGAAAATTTTCAGCTAATTCCTTATCAGCAAGAATCTGAGCAGCTCTCTCTTCCTCTTCAGTTTGAAGCTTTCTTTCAACCATAAATGCTGCCTCTCTTGTTTCTTCAGCTAATCTTTCTTCCTCAGCAACTCTTTCTAATTCTTCTTCATGAAACTTCTGGGCTAACTCTTCATCAAGTGCTAACTGAGTCTATTCCTTCTTGGACAACTTTTTAGAAGATGGTTCTTGCTCTGTCATAATTGCTTTGCCCTTATCTGCTCTTGACAACTTTGGTCTTCTTGAGTATACTGCAGTAGCAGTACCTTGATATCCAGCAGTAAGAAGATCTTCAACACTAGCAGTACCTTCCCATTCACTACCAGTACCTTCTTCAAAGATAGCAGTATCTTGATCCATCTATTGTCCTTTCCTCCCCTGAGTTTCATACTCCTCTTGAACCAAAGAAATATTAGGATCTTGATCCATCTGAGCAATCTTCCTCCCCTGTTTGGAAGATTCCTCACCATCATCTGTGCTTGGACCCTTGGATGAACTAGAAGATGAAGAACTTGTTGAAACCACCATCTTTGCTGACCTTTTTCCTTTGAGTGTCTTCACAGTATTTTCTAATTTCTTCACTTTTAGAACCAACTTGGTGTAGATAACTCCAAAGTTCTTCTTATGACTTTTAAGCTCAGCTTCCAAAGAATTCACCTTTTCTGACAGTTTTGTACAAGTTTCCATCAATGCTTTGAGTTGCATACTGCCCTCAGCACTTCCTGATGTGTTACCTTCAGGGAGAGGTGCATCATGGGGCAAAGACTCATAGTCCATCATATGATGAGTTTCTGAGCCACCCTAAGTGTCCATTTGGCTAGGGATTCCACCAAGAGTACAAGGTACTGTTGGTGTTGCCATGGATTGGGTCTTATGTATGTTACTTCTGTCTTGCCCAGCTGCTAAGCCAGAGACAGTAGAAGTAGCCCTTTCCATACTGACAAAGTCAGCCTCATCTGCTACATTTGTGGGAGTAGGAACTCTGTGCTGAGGTACACCAGAGTCCTGTCTGGATATAGTCCTATGTGTTGATGAAGATGGTTGTGATGATGAATGTTTTGATGATGTGGGTGTATGATGGGAGGCAACTGGGCTTGTTGCTCCTTCACCCTGAGCTTGTATCATAGTATCAAAAAGTGGTACTGCTTCCCCACCATACCCTCTTGAAGCTATTTTCATATTGCTAAAGAGTTTTTGAGTAAGCTTTGGGGTTTGATAAACTATTTTGTGTGGAAGCAGTTGATGTTTCCTCATGTTCAAAATTGTTTGGATGAACCTGGGATACATCAAAAATTTTGTTTTACTATCAACATTTTTAACCATGCCTTCAAAAATGAGTTTAGAAAAATTGAAGGTTCTGCCAGTAGCCAAGCAAATGAGAGCAGTAGCAATATTACTACTGAACTATTCCCATGAGGTTTTCTTGGGACTAAGACAGTGAAGGATGGTATGTATTAAAAATCTCCATTGAGGGGCAAAACGACTCTTTTGAAAAGTTAAAGCTTGTGATTCAGTGTTATACCCCACCCTGGTTAAGTTTTCAAAAATCTCAGTGTTTGGCATAGCATTAATACCATTCTCATCATTCAAGTGGAGATGCCTCCTGAGTGATGATTCAGTAATAATGATAGATTTACCATCCACTTTAGCATTAATCTCTCTGTCACCATTTTCAAATGTTTTGACAGTGGCAGTCTGCCAAACCTGTTTGATGTGAGTGACATAGATAGTGGGATTTAGAAGTAAAGAATACCTTATGTAAGATTTATTTAAGAAATCCACTATCTGATGAAAATTTGTGTCATCCTCTGCTTTTTCCAAGTAGGCGACCACATTGTGTTTGTCAGCAAAAGATAAAGTAGCCATTTGTTTTCAGTAAAAAGTGATTTGACTGGTGGGAATAGTTGAATTTTAGGGTAGAAAGTAGAAGAAGAAAGTGAATTGAGATATTATGAGTGGCTTGTTAGGGTTTCAATTGGACCGAATTTAATCAAAAGATAACTTTTAATTGAAGATAAGGTTAATAAAATAATATAGAAGTAAAAATATCCGAAAAAGAAACCCTTAAAACAAGGAATTGATAAGTAAAAATCTCAACAAAACTTACAACGGCTATTTTCAAAAAGCTGTTATTTTGCACCAGTACTAACGACTATCCAGCAGTACAAATTAAGCCTACCAGTACTAACATTAAGCCTGGCAGTACAAACATTTTGAGAAAAATTTTACTCAGCAGTATGAACTCAATTTTGATTAAAAACCATACTGCTAACAACCATTTTGAAGGGATTAAGTGTAAAGACAGACACTTAATCAAGATTTTGGTTTAATACAACCTCTGGTTGTGTGAGAACCAATGTTTTCAGTTATAAATAACTGCCTGTGATCAAATAAAATCATTCAAAGAGCTTTCTTGACAGGGTTTCCAGCTCATGGCAGTTGTTGCCTCTAACACAAGTGTTAGATTCACGTTTGCTCGCTGTTCTTTCTACCAGATGTCCTGAGACTAACTCATTATACTAATAAAAGTATAAAATGATAGAAAGTGAGTTAAGTCAGTTACTGTCTGACTAACTAAGCCATCAATTCAATATACAAACAGCATAATAAGTTTTCAAGAAAGGTGTTTTAAAGAATCAATTAACTTATGTATTAACCTTTGTTAATTAATTCCCAAACCCTGTCTATCATAAACCTATTATGTCAGCAACTTGAACCACCATCTGCTGCTCACACAATGCACTAGTAATACCCTTTGTTCTCAAATTCCAAGGCCATGACAAAAGTTTACAACTTCAGGGGAAGTTCATGCTTAAGGGGAAGTCTAGATCTTTCATACTTAGTTTTTTCATTATCAACTCTATCACCTGCAATTGTTAGTCCAAAACCAAGAAAACAAAGTGCAAAGCACTTGCCTCATCACAGCATAAACACATGACTAACAGTTCTAACAAAACAGACTAAATTTGTACTAACAGTACAAACTATACAAAACCAGTACTTATTGACAAGTCTAGCAGTACAAATCTAATTTAAGTACAAAAACACACAGTTTAAAAACTTTAAGGGTTAAGCATTCCAATACTTGCTACCAAGTATCGAAACCTTCCTACATCAAAGGCTTTTATGAGAAGATCTGCAAAGTTTTGATCAGAATCAATTTTAACCACTTGTATTAACTTTTTCTCATTGCAGTCTCTAATGAAATGATGCCTAATTTCTATGTGTTTTGTTGTAGAATGTTGTACTAGATTTTTAATTATACAAATTATACTGCTATTGTCAATATATATCACAATGTTCAGGAAATTATACCCATAGTCAAGCAGCTGATTTTGAATCCAAAGCACTTGACCACAGCAGCTTGCAGCAGCTACATACTTAGCTTCAGTTATAGAAGTTGCCATAATTGTCTGCTTCTTACACTGCTATGATATAAGTCTGCAACCAAGGAACTCACATCCACCAGTTGTTGATTTTCTGTCCAGGCTTGCACCACCATAATCACTATCTGAATATGTCACCAAGTCAAAAGGTGATTCCCTAGGATACCACAGACCCAACCTAGGTTGACCCTTAAGATATCTGAAGATCCTTTTGACTGTAGTTAAATGAGAAACCTTGGGAATCACTTGGAACCTTGCACAAGCACAAACAGCAAACATGATATCTGGTCTTGATGATGTAAGATACATCAAGGACCCTATCAGTGATATGTATGTGTGTACATCAACATTCTCTCCATCTTCATCTTTAAGTAGAGGTTTCTCAGGATCAATTGGTGTGCTAGCCACTTTGGAATCAGCAAACTGAAACTTCCTTAGAATCTCTGCCACATATTTATCGTGGCAGATAAATATGCCTTCATGTGATTGCTTTACTTGCAGACCCAAGAAGAAAGTAAGTTCCCCCATGGAACTCATCTGAAACTTATCATGCATAAGTTTCTCAAAGTCAACACACATTTCCTTCCTTGTTGATCGAAAAATAATATCATCCACATACACCTGAACTAGCAAGATATCCTTCTTGTGCTTCTTGAAGAATAATGTCTGATCAATCTTTCCTCTTTGGAATCCATTCTCTAGCAAATAGGAAGCCAAAGTCTTATACTATGCCCTTGGAGCCTGATGTAGTCCATAAAGAGACTTTACTACCTTGTACACCTTATCAGGATGTTCTGGATCAACAAAACTTGGAGGTTGAGAGACATAAACCTCCTCTTTAATAGTACCATACAAGAAGGCACTCTTGACATCCATCTGATATACAGTAAAGCCTATGAAAGAAGCATAGGCCAAGAATAGTCTGATGGCTTCAATCCTTGCTACTAGTGCAAAAACTTCTTCATAGTCTATACCCTCTTCTTGTGTATACCCATAGGCTACAAGTCTAGCCTTGTTTCTGATCACAATACCCCTTTCATCCCTTTTATTTCTGAAAACCCATTTGGTGCCTATTACCCTCATACCCTTGGGTAAATCTACTAGTACCTAAACCTTCTGAATCTTGAATTGGAGAAGCTCCTCTTGCATTGCTTCTACCCAGCTTGAATCTTCTAAGGCTTTGAGAACATTTTTGGGTTCAGATTGTGAGAGGAAACACACAAATAAACAAGTGTTGGCATCTTCATGCTGTTTTTCTTCATAAACAGTACTAAGAAACCCTTGTTGATCTGAAGTCATGAGTTGCTTTCTTGTCTTTACTCCAGATTGCATGTCACCAATCACATTATCCAGGGAGTGAGCTTTGTGAATCCTTGTGTGTGGTGTAGTGAGAACTGCATATGTAGGTGGTAGATTGTTGAAATCCACCTCATCTTCTGAGAAATCAGCAGTATTGGTATCTGATGGGCCAGCAGTATGAACATTTTGCCCAGCAGTACCAACTTGTTGCTCAACATTATAGTCACCATTAGTACTATTATTTGGATTCTCTTGTTCCTCAGCTCCATCTACATTGTTTTCACCTTCAATCCCTTCCTTAGCTTCATCAGTAGACGGTTCACCATTCATTGAATTTGAATCCACACTTGTCCATATTAGCATCAGTACATGATCTTGATCTTTCTCTTTACCCAAGCCTGCTTCATTTGTTGCATCATCAGCTTCTGAACCTGCAAAATCATTAGAAAAGGTTCCTGCAACAACTGGCACATAATTCATTAATTGGGTTAGAGTCTCAAGGTCAAACAGCCATTTTGGACCTTCACCTGCAACATTAGATTTATTTTCTAGAAATTCAACATGCAGGTTTTCCTAAACTTTCCTGGTTCTTGTGTTGTATACTCTAAAGGCTTTGCTATTTAGAGAGTACCCAACCAAGAATCCTTCATCTGCTTTACCATCAAATTTGCCTAGATGGTCTAAGGTATTCAGAATAGTTACATGACACCCAAAAGGTCTTAGAAATCCTAATGCAGGAGTTCTACCTCTAAAAAGCTCATATGGTGTCTTGTTGTGAGGTTTAACTACCAAAACCCTGTTCTGCACATAGCAAGCAGTATTAACTGCTTTAGCCCAAAAAGTGATAGGCAACTTAGAGTCAGCTAACATGGTTCTAGCAACTTCTATCAGTGTCCTATTTCTTCTCTCAGCAACCCCATTCTGCTGAGGATATCTAGCAACACTAAACTCTCTTCTAATACCTTTTTCTTTGCAAAACTCATTCATAACTCTATTTTTGAACTCTGTCCCATTGTCACACCTAATGACTTTCACTTTCTTATCCACTAGGTTTTCTATCTCAGTAATAAATGTTTTAAGAATGTTAGGTGTCTCATCCTTAGAACCTAAAAAGAAAACCTATGTGAACCTATTATAGTCATCAGTAACTACACGACAAAACCTCTTATGATTAATACTACTCATAAATGTTGGGCCAAATAAATCCATGTGTAGCCTAAACAAAGGTTGATCAATAGAGTTAAAAATCTTGGGCTTACAAGAAGCCTTGTATTGTTTGCCTTTAAGACAGGCAACACAAGTTTGGTCATTTTCAAATCTTTTCTGAGGCAAGCCTCTTACCAAACCATCCTTAACAATTTTATTAATGGTTTTAAAATTAATATGACCAAGTCTTCTATTCCATAACATAGATTCATCCAATGTGGCCTTTGCAACAAGACAAGTAAGGGCCTCTTTAGGAACAATCTTCTTCATATCAACACTGTACATGTTGCCCTTTCTTGGAACTTTGAGTAATACCTTACTTTCATCAGGTAACTTAAAGTCTGGAGAAAGCACAAGACATTCAGTGTCAGTAAAAAGAACCTTGCTCTTTTTGTCACACATTTGTGAGACACTAAACAGGTTATACTTAAGCTCTTGAACAAAGTACACATCTTCAAAATCCAATTTACCGGTTTTAAGTGTACCTTTACCAGTAATTCTACCTCCTATTCCTCCCTTAAAGGTAACATATCCTCCACCAATGGTTAAAATTCTGAAAGATAGGACATGTTGCATGTCATGTGCCTTGAACACCCACTGTCTTCATAACCTTGATCTTTATCATCTTCTTGTGAATGTCCCTGCACATGAAATAAGGAAATTAGTTTCCTTGGGGTACCCAAGCCATTACTGACTTGGGTTTGCCTCGTACATCAATATAGTTAAATCATTTCAAAACAGTTGATGCACCATTGGACTGGATTGTGTAACACCCCCAATTCAATGATACAGCGGAATTCAAACTGGGTGTTACTTGATGGCACAACAGTCATAATAATAGAAAACGATCTCTAACTGAGTCGTTTTAAAAAGGATTTATCATTCAAATTATAATATATCAGAGTTTACAAAAGAGGTCCCATAAGGTTCCATGTTTACAAAGTACATCAATATAAAGTCATTTGATGTCCTTTTGAATGATAAAATATGTTATAGCCTTCTTGATTGAGCCCGTGCCCCTCCGTGCCATCCCTGATCATTATGCACCTGAAATACATGCTTAAAACTGTCAACACAAAGGTTGAGTGATATTCATAGAGTTTGTTTTATGTAGTTGAACACAATATGTTAAGTTTCCAAGAAAGTGGGCTACGTTATTATACACCCGAAAGTTGATATGAGGTAATTAGTCTCACATTCATAGAAAAATAATTATTATTCACTAAGCTCATGCAACCAATACGTTAACGTGATGCCAATATCGATGGCTGATTACCCCTGTAGGTACTTGCCAAAATACCTAAGACTCAAATATAGTGCGTTTGATTACCGTACCCAGTCAATACAAACGGGATTCGTCAATCCCAATAGATCTATTCACTAATATTCGCGCTCACTATCCTAGTGATTAAATGGTTCATGATATGGGGACTTTGAGTGGCAATGATGGTACTTAGTGATAATAAAACAATCAGATAGCATACAATTTCAAAGCATTGTGTTCGGTTAAAATAGTATGTATTCCCCCCAAGGGTTTGTAAAATAATTAAGTAATAGAAAGTGGGGCTATGAACTCACCGTGAGTTGGTTGGTATCTTAAAGCCTTAATGAGTTCAATGAGTGAGTCAGGAAACCTCTAAGTGCAACCTACAATAGAACGTTGCGACTTAGGTTGGAATAATGTCTAAGAATACAAAGACGAGCCTATATATGCCCTGCATAATGTTCATGATGTAGTACTTAGTGTGTCAGGTAGGTTGTTGTATAAATATGGTTTATGAAACATTTTGAGTTTGTATATCTCGTACTACCGTTCGGGCCATCATGATTCAGAGGTCATGTAGCAAACGTTCGAGGAGCCAGGACACTTTAACTCATAAATCCACAACTCGTCGATCCGTTTACCCAAATGAAACCCCTCACACAAAGCTCCCTAGTGTTGTAGTATTTGATAAAAATATATTTTGCTTACTTTGTTTATATGACACATTAAGAGTTTATAAATACCATAAATAAACTTAACAAAGTCCATAAGTATTTAAATCATGAACATAATATAAGGACCATATATAGCATGAATGAAGTATAATAAGCATGAAAATGATATTGAGCAAGAAAATGTGTTAGGGTTTCTTACAACTTTTGGCTTTCACTTAAGAAAGGAAATTAAGGATTTAAGAACAAGAACTAGAACAATTCCTCCTTTGGACTCCTTACAAACCCGGAACCAAATGAAGATTATAACGACGTCTTTTTGGAAATCCGAAGCTATTCGAAGATTATAACGACGTCTTGTTGGAAATCCGAAGCTATTCGAAGATTATAACGACTTCACTTGAAAACTTGCAGAAAAGAGATCAAGGCCTAGTTTTCTTTCAAGAACACAAGATTTTTATTTCAAAATCTATAAGAAGTGCCTTTAGGGTTTAGGACTTTAGGTTATAAGAAAGGAGGGTGCAAGTTTGAATGAAGTTTTAGGCTAGTATTTATAGGAAAGAATTAGGATAGTTTTGTAAATAAGTTTTAACACATGTAAACATCTTATGAATGAAAGGCCAAGATCAAGCCAAGTGCCCTTGGAGGCTTCCTTGACAAGCTTCATGAAGCTTTCATGAGAAGCTTGATAAGTTTCATGCATTATCTTGCTTTTACGGAGTTAGTTTTGTCCCGGTAATCGTTAACCGTAAGTTGTTAAGTCACGAAACGAAAAAACCGAGTATCGTAAAAATACAAAACTTGTAGGAATGATTTAACTTATCATTATACTTCATATAAAATATAAAATGAGTGATAAGTTCCATCGGGTTGCTTATACCCTGCTAAAACTGAAAACGCGGGTCTAAAACGCGAAATACGTAAAACGTACGAAAGTTGCGTAAAACTGAGAAATGTAAAATGTAACTTTTCTAATATGACGATAATGAATTAGAATGGCCTATAGTGTCTAGACTGGGCTCAGTCTAGTGTCGGTTGGTGTTAAATGTCCTTTAGACATAAAATCGTAAGCCAAAAATTCAAGGAATGACTTAGAAAATCAAAGAATGATTTTTATGGTCAATGGAGGGGGAAAATATGTTGACTTTTCTAATAATATAAAAGCTTCTAAATGTCTTAAAAAGTGTGGTGCAGGTGAAGGCTAAGGTTGCGGATAAGTGAAAGTGCTTAAAACGCAATTTCTAGTTTTGTACGGCACGAGGCTTATTTGGTGACATTTTAACTTAGAATTTTTAATTTTTAAAAATTCCAAAATTAATTGTGAGTGTACCAAACATTAATCTGATGCGAGGAAAATTGTCGCAGTTGGTTTTCGTTATGCGCAGGGTGTTTAACCGACGTTTAAACCAAACGTGTAATGCCTTAACAACTTTTGCGAAAATGACCCGACAAGCGTCAAACTTTTATCTTGTCATAGAAATAATTTATCTTACGAGAATATAAAATAAAAATTTCGATATGAAATAAAAATCTCGGAAATGAATAGTGCCAGTGAATAGTAAAAATGAATAGTAACATGAATAGTAAAAATTTCGGGAATAAAAATTAACCTGAAAATGCGGATTGTTACAGTCTCCACCCCTTAAGAGAGCTCCGTCCCGGAGATCAATTTGCTTTAGGTGTAGAAGCATTGTTGGGAAAAAGATGTGGGTATTTCTGACGTATCTGGTCCTCTCGCTCCCATGTGTATTCTGGACCACGTCTTGAGTTCCAACGAACTTTGACAATTGGAATTCAGCTTTGTTTGAGTTGTTTGACCTCTCGGTCCATGATTTCTACTGGTTCCTCGATGAATTGAAGATCATCGTTGAGTTGGATTTCATCGAGTGGAACGACGAGTGATTCGTCTGATAAGCATTTCTTCATATTAGATACATGAAAAGTGGGGTGTACACTACTGAGTTCGGATGGAAGCTCAAGTCTGTACGCCACTGGACCAACCCTGGCTAGGATTTTGAATGGTCCGATGTATCTTGGGTTTAGTTTTCCTCGTTTACCGAATCGTATCAAGCCTTTCCAAGGCGATACCTTTAGCATAACCCTATCTCCGACTTGGAATTCTAGGGGTCTGCGTCGTGTGTCGGCATAACTTTTCTGTCGATCTCTTGCGGCTTGAAGTCGATTCCTGATTTGTACAATCTTCTCCGTTGTTTCACGAATGAGTTCTGGACCAGTGAGTTGAACATCTCCCACTTCGGCCCAACAGGCAGGTGAACGACACTTTCGTCCGTAAAGCGCCTCAAATGGTGCTGCCTTGATACTTGCGTGATAACTGTTGTTGTAGGAGAATTCGACTAATGGTAGGTGAGTATCCCATCCTTTTCCAAAATCGATTATACAAGCTCGAAGCATGTCTTCCAGCGTTTGAATGGTTCGTTCACTCTGACCATCGGTCTGAGGGTGGTATGCTGTACTCATGTCTAGTTTTGTTGCAAAGGCGTTTTGGAGTGACTGCCAGAAGTTCGAGGTGAATCTGCCGTCTCGGTCAGATATGATAGATATTGGTGCACCATGTCTCGAGACTACTTCTTTAATGTACAGTCTGGTTAACTGATCCATTTTGTATGTCTCTTTAATTGGTAAAAAGTGTGCGGATTTTGTGAGACGATCAACTATGACCCAGATGGAGTCATAACCGCTTGATGTCTTTGGAAGCTTGGTAATGAAGTCCATTGTAATTCGTTCCCATTTCCACATAGGAATCTCTGGTTGTTGCAATGGACCGGATGGTTTTTGATGTTCGGCTTTCACTTTGGAGCATGTAAGACATTTGCCAACGTATGTTGCAATATCGGCCTTCATGTTTGGCCACCAATAGAGTTGTTTAAGATCCTGATACATCTTATCAGATCCTGGATGTACGGAATATTTAGACTTATGGGATTCGTGCATGATCAAGTCTCGTAGGCCACCATAAAGTGGTAACCAACTTCGACCTTCGAAGCATAGAGTTCCGTCTAAACGGGTTTCGAATTTCTTCTGTATCATGCCGTCTAATTTTTCCTTTTTGACGTCTTCTTGTCTCACCGCTTCAGCTTGAGCGTGAAGAATTTGAGCGGGAAAATTGGAATTTATGGTAAAGACCAAGGCTCGGACTCGTAATGGTTTAACCTGTACCTTTCGGCTTAGGGCGTCGGCTACTACGTTTGCCTTTCCTGGGTGGTAGCGAATGTCGCAGTCGTAATCACTTAGTAATTCCAACCATCGACGTTGCCTCATGTTTAGTTCTTTTTGGTTCAAGATGTGTTGGAGACTCTTGTGATCGGTGAACACAGTACATCTAGTACCGTATAGATAGTGTCTCCAGATTTTCAGTGCAAAGACTACAGCTCCTAACTCCAAGTCATGAGTGGTGTAGTTTTCCTCATGTTTCTTAAGTTGTCGCGAAGCATAAGCCATGACTTTCTCACGTTGCATTAACACGGCACCCAAACCTTGGTGCGAGGCATCACAGTAGACCACAAAATCTTCGATCCCATCTGGTAATGCTAGAATAGGGGCACTACAAAGTTTTTGTTTGAGGGTTTGGAAGGCTTGTTCTTCATCTTTGTTCCAAATGTACTTCTTATTTTTCTCGGTTAGCTTGGTCAAAGGTTTTGCTATCGAGGAAAATCCTTCGATAAACCTTCGGTAATACCCAGCTAGTCCTAGAAATTGACGAATTTCTGTAGGGGTGGTAGGTGTTGGCCAATCTTTGATAGCTTCAATTTTAGCGGGATCGACGTGTAAACCAGTGTTGTCAATCACATGCCCAAGGAATTGTACCGAACGAATCCAAAATTCACATTTTGAAAATTTTGCATACAATTTCTCTTCCTTGAGTAACCCTAAAATTGTTCTTAGATGTTGTTTGTGTTCTTCTTCGTTTTTGGAGTAGATGAGAATATCGTCGATGAATACGATCACAAATTTTTCTAGGTATGGCTTACACACTCGATTCATGAGATCCATGAATACCGCTGGTGCGTTAGTCAATCCGAATGGCATTACTTGGAATTCGTGGTGACCATATCGTGTCCTAAAGGCTGTCTTTGGAATATCTTCCTCACGAACCTTAACTTGATGGTAACCTGATCGTAGGTCAATTTTGGAGTAAAAGGTTGAACCTTGTAATTGATCGAATAAATCGTCAATTCTTGGTAATGGGTATCGGTTCTTTATTGTTAACTTGTTTAGTTCACGATAATCAATACACATTCGTAATGATCCATCCTTCTTCTTTACGAACAAGACGGGAGCTCCCCAAGGTGAGGAACTAGGTCGAATAAATCCCTTGTCCGAAAGTTCTTGCAATTGATTTGATAGCTCTTGCATCTCTGACGGTGCTAGCCTGTAAGGTGCGCGGGCTACTGGCGCCGCTCCTGGTATTAAATCAATTTGGAATTCTATTTGACGATTTGGTGGAAGTCCGGGTAAGTCTTCGGGAAAGACTTCGGGAAATTCACGTGCGATGGGAACATCTTCAAGATGTCTTTCTTCGGATTTCTTTTCGGTTACGTGTGCTAGGAAGGCATAACATCCTTTCTCAATGTATTTCAAGGTTTTGATACATAAGATGATATTTAATCGGGTTCCACTTTGATCACCACGGATGACCAAAGTTTCATTATTACAAGGAATGTGAACAACCCTTTCACCACAGATGATGTTAGCTTGATGTTTAGATAGCCAATCCATGCCGATGACTACATCAAAACTTCCAAGTTCGATTGGCATAAGGTTGATGTTAAATGGGTGGTCTAGGAGATTAAGGGTACAATCTTGGATTATGGTATTAGTGTTTACTAAGCTACCGTTAGCCAGTTCAATACTATAACTGGTGTTTAGAGTGATTGGTGCGATATTAAGTAAAGATGATATTGTATTAGATACAAAACTCATATCGGCACCGGAATCGAATAAGACTTTAACAGGGATGTTATTGAGTAAGAACGTACCAGTGACTACATTCGGGTCCTGTCGTGGTTCACCGTTGCCCATGACGTAGGCTCTACCACGAGCACCTCCGCCTTGTTGACCCTGGTTTTGAGGGCATTTGTTACTGAAGTGTCCTTTTTCGCCACACTGATAACATGTAACTACTGGTTGAGCGTTAACTCCAGTGGCCCTGTTTTTACAATCCTTGGCAAGATGTCCCGGCCTTTGACACTTGTTGCACTTAGCGGGGCAAGGACCTACATGGTGATAGTTACACTTAGTGCACAGTGGTTGGTTCCCAGTATATCCACCTCCGGTTGGTGCAGCAACATAAGCCGTCGCGGCTTCTTGTCTTTTGTTTTGCTGGTTATGATGGTTGTTGTTTCGGGCTGGGTTGTTGTTGTTGTTGTTACCTCCACGGTTACCATCCCATGGTCGCTTGTTGTTGTTGTTGTTGTTTCTATTGTTGTTATGGTAGTTGGAGTTGTTGGTGGTAGTGGTGTTGTTGTTGAGGTTTTGCTTTTGGGCAGCTCCCGATCGCACCACTTGATCCGTAAGATTGCGAGCCAATTGCATAGCTTCATCAAGTGCCTTAGGAGCGGATGCAGTCACGTTCCCTTGTGTGCTTGGTGGGAGTCCCCAGATATATCTCTCCAACAGTTTCTCAGTTGTTGAAACCATTCCTGGACATAGTATCCTTAACTCTTGGAATCGACGGTTGTAAGTTAGGATGTCATTCCCTTTAACAACAAGATTCCAGAATTCCACTTCCAACTTCTGAATTTCACTGCGGGGGCAGTATTCTTTGATCATCATGTCCTTCAAATTATCCCAAGAAATCTCATAAGCAGTTTCGATGCCTATTGGTTGAGATACCGAGTTCCACCATGATAATGCCTCATCCAGTAGTGTACTGGTGGCGAATTTAACTTTATCCTCTTCGACACATTTGCTGATTGAAAATACTGACTCGCATTTTTCAAACCAGCGGGTCAAACCTACAGCTCCTTCAGTACTCTTGAAATTAGTGGGTCTGCAGTTCAAATAGTCCTTGAATGTGCAGGCCTTAGGTACTGAATTCACATTTGGGTTTGATCCTTCAGTGCTATTCAGAGCAGCTTCAGCAGCTGCTGCAGCTACGGCTGCGCGTTCAGCTTCGAGTGCGGCTTTCACACTGTCTTTAACTAGTTTGTTGATGGCGGCTTGAGTCATTGTTGGTGTCGTACTCTTCTTTGGCGGCATGGTGCTATCATATAAAAGGTATGACATAAGTATAGAGTTGCTAGAATAAGCATGATTTTTGATGGAAATGATAGAATAATAATGTTGGGGGTTTAGATTATAACACATGATAATACAAAGCAAGAGTTTTATTCATATAACGTTGATTGATTACAAAATCGAAACCTACTACAAGTTTCTTCAAAATTTACTAACTGATACTTTCAGTTTAGTAATTACAACGTTTTACTACCGCTAGTTATTACATGGATTTTTACAGAGTTTACTAACTGAGTCTACTCAGTTTAGTAGTACAAAAGATAACTATAAAACTAGTCTACTTCTAGTTAGAGGATTCGGATGGTTCGATGTTTCCGTAGGTACTCAGCATATCCACACACTCCTTTGGGCGAATCTCATCGACTTCCTGTTGATGTAACCTTTGTTGTAGGACATACAACTCATTCCTGAGTTGGTATCGGGCAGAGTTGGCAATATCCAGACGGATTTCTGCTGTCATTAGGTGGTGTTGTAGCATGTGAATTTGGGCCGCGTCTTTGGCTTGAGCTTTTTCTACTCGCATAAGTCTATCCTTGATGTCATCCAAGCCGGTTAAAGGATCCAAGACTATATCTTGAACAAGAGTCAAGTCTTCCTTTACATAGCTCGAATCAAGGATATGCAAATCGAGGCGTTGTCGTGCATTAACGGCTTCCATTTTGGCCACATTAACCTTGGGTTCATAGTCATCCATTTGTCGTGCCATGTTGTGAAGTTTATTTAGGGCTAGGTCAAGGCCTCGTTTCAGGCAGTATACTTCGTACTGGGCTGAATTTATGAATGTAGGTATGAGTTTTGATGATCCACCGATTTCATATGTGGACCTTGGACCTTGAGTAGGTGATGCGCGTGATGTGTCGTTGCGGTTTAGCAGTTTTAATGCCTACTCAAGTTTTAAATTTATATTTAGCCGACTTATCAATAACACACACACTTAACGAGCAGTGTACCCGGTCAGTATGAATATAATGGTAAGTAGAGTGTCGATCACTAAGAGTGGAACGTATTATCTAGTTATTCTAATCAGTATTTTAATATATTAAGTTAGCTATACAATCTAATCTAACGCAAGGGGGTTCAGCCTGAGAGACTGGCACGATTTGGTTGCAATTAAATAATAAACTAAACCAATAGGCACGAATCAGCAAGTAGCACACACGTACACAGATAAATACTTGAGACAATAAGAGGGTTGTCCTTATGATAAGTAGTTTGTCACTTGTTTTATTGCTAGTGTTATATGAAGTGTATAGTTCGATGCAACGCACCGAGATTAAGTCCTTTCTCGTTGGTTCTAATCTTATCGGCGAGTAAACCCTTAATGATTACTTATGACTATCCCGTTTATCTTTCTCCTACTTTTCTACAGACCATAGAATACATAGGCATCTAATAAACAGGCGAGGGCAGAGGCATGGCGACCCGATCAACGCTCAGCTAGCCACAGAGGTTATCAATGCACTAATAAAAGTCACCAAAGACACTAACATATAAACTTTAATTGATGAGAAAGCAGTTTTAAGGGAGTGCAACCTTTCCGTTGTCACATTACACAAGCCCACCAATCTTGATGAATTAAAGTTTACTAACACAATAAAACAAAACTACTTAATGAATTAAACACATGCAGCACCTTCTTACAGCTCTTGTATCCTTGATTTGGGTGTGTCTTGTGCTGCTGCCTTGACTGAATTCGTCCTTGGTTTCTGGTCTTCGGTTACGTATATAATATATGTCACATCGAATTCGTCTGGTCTTGGGGTATTTATAGTTTCTGTCTGAGGGTAAGATGCGGCGCATCTAGTAAGTAGATGCGGCGCATGTACTTAACTTCGCGTGGGGTCCAAGATTATAATATTCAGGAATATTCGTACACCGCCAGAAGATGCGGCGTATCTTCATCTTTGGATGCGGCGCATGTCCTCTTGTATCTTGGATCGTATCTGGTGAAATATTGATAGTGATGCGGCGCATGTAATGAGTGAGATGCGGCACATCTGGATCAGAACAAGTTGGTTATTCTTCGTTGACCAAAGTTTCATATGCGGCGCATGGGATAAATCCATGCGGCGCATTCTTCAAAGTCAGGCAGTGGTCTTCATTCTCTTCATTCCAACAACCAATTCCAATCTTGATCATTTTACTCCGTTTTTAGTCCATAATCGCTAAGTTTCACCAAATGCTTGTTTTTACCTGAGAATTACAAAAGTAAACGATTAAGTATCAATCCTCATACATAATATAGTAAAACAAGTCAAATTAATAGGATAAATGATAGTAATAAAATGTACTTATTTGAGTTCATCAGTAGGAGTATTATGATTTGATTCGGGTGAGGATACAGAGACAGGAGGTGGTGATGTCAATGGTGATAGTGGTCGTACCACTGGTAATTCCTCCTCTTCTTCCATGTCTATGTCCATTTCGGGATCTTCGTCCGGATCCTCTTCCATTTCTTCCTCTTCGTCACTGGCTAAATCCTCATAAGCTTCTTCCTCATTGTCATAATAAGCAAGTGCTTCAAGATACGGATCATTGAGCCCGGGAAGAAATGGCAAGTGATCGGGCATAGGGGGAATGTGATCGGGTGATGGTGGTACAACATTAGCCGGTAGTGGTTCCTCCTCTTTTTCATCGGTTAAATCATCGTAATATTCCTCTTCTTCTTCCTCGTAAGGTTCCTCTTCGTTATCAGAAACGAAGGCATTTATGAAGTCAAACCCGGGCTCGGGTGAGGGTGGTAGAACGGGGAAGCGATTAGGTGGAGCAAGAATATAACTGGGAGAAGTGGGTGGGCACATGATGTCTACAATAAGGATTATGATGTTAGAACAAATCTAAAGCTTACGGGCAATGTTCAAATATGCTAAAATGTTTGTGTAGTATAATGTCTAACAAGTCCATGATCGTCTGAAGGATGGAAGGCACGAAGATCGGAAGGCTATAAAATGTTTTTGCTTGTAAAAGTGGTTATAGTTTAAGTCTCACTTAGACTCGTTTCTCTACAACCATGGCTCTGGTACCAATCTGTAACACCCCCAATTCAATGATGCAGCGGAATTCAAACTGGGTGTTACTTGATGGCACAACAGTCATAATAATAGAAAACGATCTCTAACTGAGTCGTTTTAAAAAGGATTTATCATTCAAATTATAATATATCAGAGTTTACAAAAGAGGTCCCATAAGGTTCCATGTTTACAAAGTACATCAATATAAAGTCATTTGATGTCCTTTTGAATGACAAAATATGTTATAGCCTTCTTGATTGAGCCCGTGCCCCTCCGTGCCATCCCTGATCATTATGCACCTGAAATACATGCTTAAAACTGTCAACACAAAGGTTGAGTGATATTCATAGAGTTTGTTTTATGTAGTTGAACACAATATGTTAAGTTTCCAAGAAAGTGGGCTACGTTGTTATATACCCGAAAGTTGATATGAGGTAATTAGTCTCACATTCATAGAAAAATAATTATTATTCACTAAGCTCATGCAACCAATACGTTAACGTGATGCCAATATCGATGGCTGATTACCCCTGTAGGTACTTGCCAAAATACCTAAGACTCAAATATAGTGCGTTTGATTACCGTACCCAGTCAATACAAACGGGATTCGTCAATCCCAATAGATCTATTCACTAATATTTGCGCTCACTATCCTAGTGATTAAATGGTTCATGATATGGGGACTTTGAGTGGCAATGATGGTACTTAGTGATAATAAAACAATCAGATAGCATACAATTTCAAAGCATTGTGTTTGGTTAAAATAGCATGTATTCCCCCCAAGGGTTTGTAAAATAATTAAGTAATAGAAAGTGGGGCTATGAACTCACCGTGAGTTGGTTGGTATCTTAAAGCCTTAATGAGTTCAATGAGTGAGTCGGGAAACCTCTAAGTGCAACCTACAATAGAACGTTGCGACTTAGGTTGGAATAATGTCTAAGAATACAAAGACGAGCCTATATATGCCCTGCATAATGTTCATGATGTAGTACTTAGTGTGTCAGGTAGGTTGTTGTATAAATATGGTTTATGAAACATTTTGAGTTTGTATATCTCGTACTACCGTTCGGGCCATCATGATTCAGAGGTCATGTAGCAAACGTTCGAGGAGCCAGGACACTTTAACTCGTAAATCCACAACTCGTCGATCCGTTTACCCAAATGAAGCCCCTCACACAAAGCTCCCTAGTGTTGTAGTATTTGATAAAAATATATTTTGCTTACTTTGTTTATATGACACATTAAGAGTTTATAAATACCATAAATAAACTTAACAAAGTCCATAAGTATTTAAATCATGAACATAATATAAGGACCATATATAGCATGAATGAAGTATAATAAGCATGAAAATGATATTGAGCAAGAAAATGTGTTAGGGTTTCTTACAACTTTTGGCTTTCACTTAAGAAAGGAAATTAAGGATTTAAGAACAAGAACTAGAACAATTCCTCCTTTGGACTCCTTACAAACCCGGAACCAAATGAAGATTATAACGACGTCTTTTTGGAAATCCGAAGCTATTCGAAGATTATAACGACGTCTTGTTGGAAATCCGAAGCTATTCGAAGATTATAACGACTTCACTTGAAAACTTGCAGAAAAGAGGATCAAAGCCTAGTTTTCTTTCAAGAACACAAGATTTTTATTTCAAAATCTATAAGAAGTGCCTTTAGGGTTTAGGACTTTAGGTTATAAGAAAGGAGGGTGCAAGTTTGAATGAAGTTTTAGGCTAGTATTTATAGGAAAGAATTAGGATAGTTTTGTAAATAAGTTTTAACACATGTAAACATCTTATGAATCAAAGGCCAAGATCAAGCCAAGTGCCCTTGGAGGCTTCCTTGACAAGCTTCATGAAGCTTTCATGAGAAGCTTGATAAGTTTCATGCATTATCTTGCTTTTACGGAGTTAGTTTTGTCCCGGTAATCGTTAACCGTAAGTTGTTAAGTCACGAAACGAAAAACCGAGTATCGTAAAAATACGAAACTTGTAGGAATGATTTAACTTATCATTATACTCCATATAAAAATATAAAATGAGTGATAAGTTCCATCGGGTTGCTTAAACCCTGCTAAAACTGAAAACGCGGGTCTAAAACGCGAAATACGTAAAACGTACGAAAGTTGCGTAAAACTGAGAAATGTAAAATGTAACTTTTCTAATATGGCGATAATGAATTAGAATGGCCTATAATGTCTAGACTGGGCTCAGTCTAGTGTCGGTTGGTGTTAAATGTCCTTTAGACATAAAATCGTAAGCCAAAAATTCAAGGAATGACTTAGAAAATCAAAGAATGATTTTTATGGTCAATGGAGGGGGAAAATATGTTGACTTTTCTAATAATATAAAAGCTTCTAAATGTCTTAAAAAGTGTGGTGCAGGTGAAGGCTAAGGTTGCGGATAAGTGAAAGTGCTTAAAACGCAATTTCTAGTTTTGTACGGCACGAGGCTTATTTGGTGACATTTTAACTTAGAATTTTTAATTTTTAAAAATTCCAAAATTAATTGTGAGTGTACCAAATATTAATCTGATGCGAGGAAAATTGTCGCAGTTGATTTTCGTTATGCACAGGGTGTTTAACCGATGTTTAAACCAAACGTGTAATGCCTTAACAACTTTTGCGAAAATGACCCGACAAGCATCAAACTTTTATCTTGTCATAGAAATAATTTATCTTACGAGAATATAAAATAAAAATTTCGATATGAAATAAAAATATCAGAAATGAATAGTGCCAGTGAATAGTAAAAATGAATAGTAACATGAATAGTAAAAATTTCGGGAATAAAAATTAACCTGAAAATGCGGATTGTTACAGATTGGTCTCCAAATCCAACATGCTGAGGCCTTAACAGCATTAGCCCTTTGATCCCTAGCAGTGTTTTTAAAGTTTCCAGTACTAACTACTTGGCTAGCAGTATTAACTGATGGCTTTGCAGTTGTAGCCTTTGGTTTCCAAATTTGTTTTTGTACCACTGCTTTCTTTTAAAAAGGCCTTTTAGCAGTTGTTGGTGCATATTTGAAAGTTGTTTTTGCACCTTTAACTGCTGGTCTAGGGTAAACCGTCTTAAAGGGTCTGGCAGTACTAACTGCTGGTCTAGCAGTATGAATTGGTTTTGGGCCAGACTTCAATAAAAGTGCTCTGGGTGTCATTCTAGCAATATTAGAGTGAGTTTTAGGCATGTTTAAGTTCAGCCTATGGTTTGAGTTCCCAGATACCCCGTTGTTCCCAGTAACCATCTTTCTACCCTGATGGTTATCACAATAAGTCTCAAGGTGGTCAAAACTACCACAAGTGTAACAAGCCTTCTTATACAAGACAAAGTCATCACCTAGTTGGTGAGACTTGAGGTTATTCAAGTTCCTTTGGTTACCTCTTGCCTTATCTGTGGATCTATACATCTCACAGTACCTAACTGTTTTCCTAACTGGTTTAACATTTGATTTAGGCCTAACGGTTTCATTATCAACCACCTTAGGAACACTGGTTCCTTCTACTTTAACTGCATCAGGTTTAACCACAACCTGATCTTCCTCATCATGAGATGTCCAATCTTCAATTGTTGGAGCATCTGAATTCCTATCAGTGGATACCTTGTCCTCAGTGAGTGAAGTACTCTCAAAGGGTTCATTGGCTTCTACAAGCTTATCAACAACTACATTCTCTTTTGGCTTAAGACCATATTCTAACTTAGGTTGTTGAAATTCAGGCAAACCTGTATGCTCTAGGTCTATTCCTGGGGGTGCAGGAATTCCTCTGTGAGGAGGTGGACAAGTCTTATACCCCCAGACTTAGCTTTGTTGATTAACTAACATTCAATTATTTTGTTTACATCCTTAGAGGCATATTCTAAGGTTTCTACACTTAATTGAATATTTTCATTAGCCTTTTTAATTCTATCCAACTAAGCTTTCAACAGACTAATCTCAGTGTTCTTAAATGACAAATCCCTTTTAAGAACTGCTATATCATCAGAAAAACTAGTCTCATTATTCTTATAAAGCACTATTTGCTCCTCTAGGACTGCTAAACCTCTCTTATGATTTGACAAATTGTAATTTGTTTTGTTTAGTTCAATCCTTTGTTCATCATAGTGTTTCCTAAAAGTTTCTAATTCTTTAAGTGCAGTACATGATTTAGAACAACATTTAGCAGATTGTACCTCAGAGTCAGAGAAGGCCATAAGTGCCATCTCAGTAGGTGCTTCTTCATCTTCTGCCATAAAACTCCAATCAAAGTCTAAGCCATCAATAGCCACCATTGCCTTTGAAGTTGGCTTAGCTTCTTCTACAACCTTAGGCTTGTTCCCATAACCTTTGCTCCTCCCATCCTGTTGCCTAGGTCTCCTTCATTCCCTTGAAAAGTGCCCCAACTTGTGGCAGTTGTAGCATTCTACCCTTGATTTATCAAAACCAGCAGTATCATTGCTGTTGATGGTGATCTTCTTTCTAGTTATTTGGTAGAATTTCTTAGCCCTCATGCTAAGAAGTAAGATCTGCCATTTGAGGTCCATCTCATCCAAATCATCATCATTAATCTCCTGGAGGTCTTTATGAGTCAGCATTGACCCATCATTTTGGCTTGTTAGGAAGGCACAATAGGTTTTCTCATCTAAAATACTAGTAGTACTGCTTGATGAACTAGCAGTATTAACTCCCACAGCAACCTTCACTTCTTCAACTGGACTTGAATTACTAGGAGATAACACAAAGGCCATGTTCTCAGTGCTTGAACTAGTTCCTCCAGCCTTCTTCACATCCTGCTCAACAATCTTGAAGTTGCTGTATAAGTCCATCAGGCTCATAGTATCAATGTCTGGCTTGTTCTTCCAGACCACCACATGCATAGCCCACTCTGCAGGTAAACACCTCAAGAACTCAGAGTCCAGATCTTCCTGTGGTATATCCACACCAGGAACAGCAAGTTGGCTAACAATCTTTTGTAGCCTGTTGAACATGTGATCCAAGGATACATTACTGGTTGCAGTGAAGTTTTCAAAATTCTGCTTTAGGAGAGTCTTTTGTGTCTTCTTGGTGGCTTTATTCCCACCATATCTTGCAATGATTGCCTCAAACAAGGTCTTAGCATCCTTGAACTTGCTGAAATTTAAGAGTTGATCATTTGGAATGGTCATCATTAGCAAACTTCTTGCCTTGAGGTCATTCTTCTTTTGAAGCTTCTCTTCTGCAGTTACTGGAGAGGTCTGCACAACTGTCTCTACCTTACCATCAACTGTTGTTGTAGAAGTTGAAGGCTTGAAAGAGTTTCCTTCTTCAATAATCTCCCAGAGTGCATAGTCCTGCACTTGGAAGTATTGTTCTATCCGCAGCCTCCACATATCAAATTCATTCTGCTTGAGCATTGGCAATATAGCAGCCATGTTTGTTTGGGTAGCCTCCATGTCCATTACTTCATCTTCTAAATCAATAGTATCAACCTGGCTCTGATACCACTTGAGAGGATTATAAAACACTTACGATGTTACCCCTTTATAACGTGTTTGAGATACTTTGAGTGTATGCAGTTAGGTATGCGGAATCTACTTAACCACACTTAGAAGAATGCTGGTTTGTTTAATGGAACAGTAAAGTATGTATGAGCAATGAACACAGTATGATTAACACCAAACGATTCAATATTATTGCTTGAATAATACGAGTGATCTTGCTATCACTAAGGTTACAATGACCTTGAATCTTAACAAAACTCTATGACTGATATCTGTAAACGTATAACCTAGGATCTCCTTTTATAGACTTAAGGAGTCCTTTACAAGATTAGTATTCTACCGTATAATTCTAACTAATTAAGATATACACAAAATCTATTCCATACTTATGCTTAATACAAACGTTTATCCATGCAGCAGTACCTTTGACACAACTAGCAGTACTAACTTTGAACTTTGTACTGACAGTTATACTTTACTAGTCTTCATATTTACACTAACAGTTTGTACTGTTAGTGTATTTCTCCCAGCAGTACCAGAGTACTTAGACATTTAAATCCCAACAGAAGAGGTTATCTTTCATTTAAGGTGGGTAATTTTGGGAGGTCGGGGTAAAGTTGGGAAGATGGTGAACAATACAAACTCCTTTTCCCGCTTATAAGTGTTGACCAGGTTGTTTGGCCAAGGAGCCAAGGATCTAAACACACACGTTATGTTGGGGATACTTTGAGTATATACTTGATAGCACGCGGAATTTACTACCAAGTACTTAGAAGATGTTTTGTGTTTGGTGATTGATTGAATAAGACAATAAGAACAACTAAGAACACAAACAATATCAACCAAACAATCACTTCAATATATATCAAACGATTACAATATGAACGTGAAGCTCTTGATAATTCGTATGAAGGGATATTAGGTATTCGGTATTAGATGTATGTAAACCCTAACTAAGGATCTCTTTTTATAGTGCAAAGAGTCCTATACAAGTAAAACATCTAACCGTATCATTCTATACAAATAAGATATATACCATATCTTTTCTATATTTATCTTCACATGGTTTCACCTTGATCTCTTAAGCAGTCCTAACTTTTCTTCATCAGCAGTCCTAACTGTTCTTGTATCACCAGTCCTAACTGTTCTTGTATTCTTTAACCGTACTAACTGCTTAAGTTTAATTCCCAACAGGTTGTTTGGCCAAGGATAAAAGGGTTGGTCGGGTTAAGGGAGTGGATCTGATTTTGAGCTTGGGTTTATTTGTTTTGGGCTTGGTTGGGTTTAAGGATTATAAATAAAAGGTTTAACACCATTAGGCTAGGGGCTAGTTTTGCAATGGATAAGGACTAATGATGCAATGCTTTTTAGGGACTTAAGGTGAAATGGATTTTAACAATAGGGTTAAATTTGGTATTTTTAGGTTAAATCTTGATCCAAAATGTGGAAATCCATCCCCGGCTCCGGCTTTTCACACTCTTTCCAATCCCTTGCTCGGTTTTGTCCGTTTTATCTTTCTTTTTGTCTTTTTCTCATATCCTTTACCTGCATATACACAAACACAAAAACAAGCATATATATGGCATTTATGGTTAGTTTTTGGTCTTTTGAGTCCGTTTTTGATAAAGAAAAGGTATGTGATTTAACACATACCAATAATACTGCTCATGGAGTTTCTACTGGTAGCACTCAAGTTAATGCTGCTAATTCTACAAATGTTGATAACTTGAGTGATGTTGTTATTTATGCATTCCTGGCTAGTTAACCTAATAGTCTTTAACTTGTACATGAGGACTTGGACCAAATTCATCTAGATGACTTAGAAGAGATGGATTTGAAGTGGCAAATGACAATGTTGACTATGAGGGTAAGAAGGTTCTTGAAGAATACCGGAAGGAAGCTCACAGTCAATGGCAATCAAAACATGTGGTTTGATAAGTCCAAGGTGGAGTGCTACAACTGTCACTAGAAGGGACACTTTGCTAGAGAATGCAGAGCTCCAAGGAACCAAGACAACAAGAGTAAGGAAGGCTCAAGAAGGAGTATACCAGTAGATACACCTTCTTCAACAGCCTTGGTGTCATGTGATGGTCTTGGTGGCTACGATTGGAGTGATCAAGTAGATGAAAGACCCAATTATGCACTTATGGATTATTCATCTTCATCCTTAAGTTCTGACTCTGAGGTATCAAATGATTCTGGTTGTTCTTATGAATCTTGTTTAGATACTGTTGAGTCACTTAAAGCTCAGAATAATAAACTAGTAGAAGATTTAAAGAAATCTGAGTTACATGTTTTAGGCTATAACATAGGCTTAGATTCAACAGAAGAAAGACTTGAATTTTACAAAAAGCAAGAGTTTGAATATATAGACAAGATTCATGTTTTAGAAGGTGAACTTTTTGTAAAAGAATCACTTATTACAGAGCTTAGGAAAAGGATTGAAAAAGCTCAAAAAGAAAAAGATGTAGTTCAACAAGAAAAAGAAAGCATTCAATTTAGAGTGGATAGATTTGAACATGCATCTGAAAGTGTTAACAAGATTGTAGAGTGTCAAATTGTTAACTAGTGCAAGAATGGTATAGGACATAAAATAGTTGCACCTCCCATTACAGGAAAGTTTGTGCCTCCAACTACTGACTAATCTTTTACTGGTCTAGATGAGTTTAAAGAGCCTGTAGGTGAGAATAGTAAAGCTAAGATTAGTGAAGAAAAGCCTAAGATTGATAAGAAGTCATAAGAATTTATTTGGTACCTTTTTAAGTGGTCACTTAAGCCAAAAATCGAGTAAATATGATCAAATATTGCCTTAAATAGTTTCTTTTTGTATTTTAGGTACTTGGGACGAGAATTGTGGAAAACAGCACTATTGGAGCATATTTGGACGATAAAGTGAAGAAAACGACTAAGTCGTGAAAAGTACGTCAGACTTGGAGGTCTGACGACGTTACTAGACACAACGTGTCGCCGTCCCTTGTAAACTCTTGGAAGATTTCTAGTGTTGTGCTAACAAGTGACACCTCAGAAGATTTTGAAGGTTTTATAACCTGACGCCGTCTGGAGTAAAGTGGAGATGGGCGTCACGCTTTATGCTAACAAGAGACGGCTCAGAAGGATTTTACAAGTGACGACCTCAGATCCCTTTCTGACGCCGTCAAAGCGGCGATTACACATACGAAACTCTAAACCACGACGACTTGGCAGCGTCAGAGGCTATAACCTGACGCCATCAGAACTGTATTCCAATATATATTTTCGAAAGTTTTCATTGTTAAGGGTGATATCTTTTGGAGAATAAACCCTAGTCGAATTTCAGCAGTTTTGTAAGAGTTTTTCAACCCTTGAACCTTACGCTTTATTGAAGATAAGTTATTCGTTTAATCATTCAATATGTATATGTGTTGCTTGATTAATTGTTTATCTTTTCTTCGATCTATCATGCTAGCTTAAGTTTGTTTATGGTTGCTTAGATCTAATGAAATCTAGTTATTGAATATTGATTTGTTGTCTCTTATTTAGTTGATTGTTATCGCGTTAGGTTAAGAAAACTGGCTGACCTCTTATATGTAACTAGCTTGAATGTATTAAAAACGCAACCGTAGAGTGCACTATTGGTTTTGTTCGTTGTATTTATTGCGTGTATTGCGGCTTGTAGATCCTAAAAAACTTAATGGATGTTAAGGGATTTAGGGGAGACTAATATTCATAGAGTTGGGGACTTCGGCACCTACCCACGACCAATAATAAGGAATACGATGCTTCAACTAAAACAAGGACGTGACAATTCAACGAATCAATAGGAGATAACTAGGGAGTAATTAAATCTAAGTAAACACGCTTTTCCTATCATAAGAAGTTCACCAATTTACTTTTTCTTGTTTTTAGTTTAATTTTAGTTTTATAATTAGTTTTTGGGTTAGTTGATTAACAACTAATTCCGCCCACTCCTTCAAAACCAAGATTTTAATTGCTTTCTAAAAAATATAAAAATATAAAAAGAATTACCCTCACCTCTAGAACTATCACGTCATACATCTTGACCTAACGACACTATTCCCCTATAAAATGATCAATCCCTTGGACCTACCTATACTACACTACAACGATCATGTACACTGCCTGGAGGATTGCAAGCTTCTCAAGATCCCTTGAGAAGTAAAACCTTTTGCGTGGACGCAATCCTCGCATCAAGTTTTTGGCACCGCTGCCGGGGAATAGTTATTGTTTAGGTTCAATTTCTATCTCGTTTAGGTCTACTCACTAGATTCCTATCAAGTTAGATTTTTATTTTCTTTTTACTAGTTTTCTTTAGGCTATCTTTTCTTCGTTCCCTTTGTTCGTATCCCTTCATTTACCATCATGGTGGGTGAAGCTATCTTTGAACCTATCAACCAACAACACCAAGCTCCACCAAACCAACAACAACAACCACACCAAGACCCACCAATTAACCAAGATCCACCTCGAGCTCGTACTCTAGGTGAGTACTCCAGACCTAGCCACCAAGGCTATCGAAACACCATTGAGCTCTCCCAAAGAGCCAATGTGTCTCCCTTGCGATCCGACACCATCCGGTTGGTGCAAAGCGGATGTGCATTCTATGGACTTCGTTCTGAAGATCCAAATCAACATCTTAAGGATTTCCTTAAAATTATAGATTCCATAGACCTTGATGTTGCAACTCAAGAGACGACATGGTTGTGTCTCTTCCAATTCTCTCTACGTAACCAAGCTAGTCAATGGCTTGAGCGTTTACCCACGGGATCCATCACATCTTGGGATGATCTCACCTCTCGTTTCCTTGCTCAATTCTTCCCACCGGGGAGAGCTACCAAATTAAGGAACGACATCTTGATGTTCCAACAACGTCAAGGTGAAACTCTTTATGAGGCTTGGACTCGTTTCAAGGACTTACTCCAAAAAGTCCCTCATCACAGCATTGATCTTTGGCTTCAATTCTAAATTTTTTTATGATCATGTCAATCAATCCACAAGGCAAACCATTTACCAAGCAGCCGGTGGTAAGCTACGTGACAAAAATGCGGAGGAATCGTGGGGAATTATAGAAGATCTTGCTCTCTATGACAAAGAATGTTGGAATAACCCCCGCGAGTTGAGCAAAATGATCAAGGCAATATCCTTGCCTTCGAATAATTCAAGCATTCCCAACCGTAGGATCATGGAACTCGAAGACCAAGTCAAGTTTCTCATGAAATCCTACGAAGCTCCTAAACCTTCAAGTCAAGTGAACAAAATCACTTCTTCATGTGAGTTATGTAGTGGTCCCCATGACACTCGTGATTGCATGGAACTCCCCGAACAAGCTTTTGCGGATTATGAATCCTCGCGTACCGACGGAGCAGGAGACAAATGGTTCACTTTCAAACCTGAGCAAAACACTTATGGTGATTCATACAACCCATCGTGGAAAAATCATCCGAACTTTAGGTGGAAACAAAACCAAAATTCTTCTCAAAACAATTTTTCAAATCCACCTAATCGTTTCCAATCAAACGGTTCATCTTTGAATCGTTCAAAATGCATTGCCTAAGAAGTTAGAAGATTCGGTGCAACAAAAACCTGCACTAAAAGCCTGCATTTTTGTCTATCTTAGTTTGTTGTTTAAGAATTGGTTAACAAACAGTAACTAAGCCTCTTACTAAAGTGTAGCCAGGAGAGGAAGGTCGGGTGATCTTCATCTCCGGGCGGCTAAGCCTCTAACAGGCTTTATACCGTAGGCTGGCAGGTCTACCATGTAGGATAGGAAATTCCGAAGCTTTTGATACATTAGCCGATTTAGGATCAAGCCTTAACTTAATTCCGTTATCCCTTTACCAAACTCTCAAGTTAGATAAGTTAGAAGAAACGGAAGTGGTGATTGGTTTAGCGGATGGAAGTGTTGCTTATCCGGTAGGAATAGTGAAGGACATGTTAGTACATATAGGGAAATTAACTATCTTGGCGGATTTTCATGTCCTTGATATGGTTAGTGACACTACATGCCCATTGTTACCAAGAAGAGGATTCTTGGCTACCGCTAGTGCTATGATTGATTGTAAAAAGTTTAAAATAGCGGTAGGAGAAGGTGATACTAGGTCAATCTATGATGTTAAGAAACATGCTTATGATAATGATGAGGAGCAAACACCTCATTGGGTAGAAGTAGATAGGAAACCATCAAGATATGGCCCTTGGATTAATGGAGACTTCATTGGACCTCAACGCCCATTCTATCTAGAGCAAGAATTCGTAAACAAAACACACTCTATAGAAAAACTATTGGCTAGGGATATCAAGGTAGACCCATTTGAGGATCTTTTAGTTTTTAGGAAGATGATTGATTTTCTAGGAGTCTTGCCAATTAACTTTGGAATGAATAAGTGGAAGGGTGAGAGTTCAAAGCATAAGTAGAATTGGAATAAACCACAAAAGAAGGCGATGGATCATGGCACATAAAGATGACCATTTATGATCCCGATGGAGAAAAGTATGAAAGGTCATACCAAACAAAATGTACCAATAGGAAGCTAAAATGGAAATTTGATCCGAAGGATGTCCTCAATGAGGAGCTCACCCATAGAGTCATGTAGTAGGGCATGACTTTGAGTCTAGCTACAAGACTCGTTAATAAAGAAAAGTGTTTCTTGAGAGGCAACCCAAGCTTTTTAATTGTTTGTGCGTTTGTTTTTATTTTGTTTAATTTCATATATATGCTCCATCTTTATTTGTTTATATTTCATGTTTCGAATATAATTTGTGAAAATGCTTTATTTTGTTTTTGACCTCGTCGTAAATACATATAAAGGTATTTTACAAAAGGATAAGTGTAGGGAAGTTCATATTTGTTTATAAGAACGAATTCGAACATGAAAGATAACAAGTAATGATTAGCATATATTTATGTGATTGTTTAGAGTCAAATGCTTGTATCGAGTCACAATAAATGTTCTGCAGTTTTTCCAGGTTTTAATACTCAGATTTTTCCAGAAATTTTCTAGAAACAAAACGTAAAAATACTGTCAGGGCATACTTGATGGCGTCAGGCTTAACACCCGACGGCGTCAGGCACTGTAGCAGCACAGTTTTCCAGATTTTTGTTTTTCTGCTGGAATTTAAATTTTTGAAAAATTTTAAGAATTTTAAATTTGCAGGAATCTCTAGACATTTATTTTGCAAGCATTATATCTTACTTTGCTTTCTAGTTTAGTTTTAGTATATATAGTGTTTACCGCCGATTTTATGCGAGGTTTTGTGTTTCATTTTCTTAGTGAATTACAGGTTATATTGGACAAGAAGACAAAAGTATACATTGGAAGTGAAGCTTATCATGTTTGTTTTCTTGGAGGAAGATCTAACTATATTTTCACATCGTCCATGCCGAGCAAATAAGGGGAGTATTAGTTTCTTTCTCTATTTTATTTTCCCGCTATCATAACTTTGATACTTTTCAAGAACATTGGGGACAATGTTCAATTTAACTGTAGGGAGGGTAAAATGGGATACCTTAGAAACTATAACTTCGCTTGATATTTGTTTTGTCTTGGAGTAAATGTGTAATAAAACTAAGAAAGATACTTGTTAGGGCAATTTTAGCACCAAATTTAAAAGAATTTACAACATATAGGAGTGAAACTTTAGTTTTAATAAGCGTCTCATGGATAGGAATTATATAGCTAGCACAAAAACCCTTCCAATCAAAAATTTCCACCCTAAAAATGTGAGGTTCGCCTTTAGATATATAGGAAAAAGCATTCACCTTTAATGCTTATGAGTGTACCGGTAGTATATAGATTCTAGAACTTGCATTTTTTAATCATGCCGAGATCGCAAGTGAGACAACATTCATGTAGTTAGGATTTAGTAAATGATAAGAGGCACTAGGATAACCCTTATTTTAAACCTGTATTATAATTACGTTGGCTACATCGGTCAAGTAATTTCCCCACACCCTTGCGGTGTACTCATTTTTAGTACACGATACCCCTAGTACACCCCTCAGAGCCTATCTTTTTCGCGTTTCTCATGATATTTTGGTGGATTCCGAAATATTATTAAAGAATATTGTTTACAATCCACCCCCAAATTTACACCCAAATCGCCTTAGCCTACCTTGTATGCACTCACTTTTAGTGCATTATTGTTATTTGTTAAACCCTTTGTCAATTGTCTAATCGGTTACATGGTTGCTAAGTCGAGTCATATCTTGTAAATACAGTTTTGGGACGATTGGGACCCATGGGTAAAAGTACTAGTTGTTATGTAGTAATGGGGAAGAACGTTAATGATTATTACCCCCATATGTGTGTTAATGTTTAAAGTACTCCAAGTGTTTTAATTTTCTTAAATCAGGTCATTAGTTAGTTATGTTTAAAGTATGTAAAATTCAAGTGTAGGGAGGTTGCAAGATCCCTTTGATGTATTATTTTAGATGGTAGGGCAAGAGTGTATGAAAAAAAAAATTAAAAAATGATAAAAAGAAAAAAAAAGTAGAATAGGAAAAGCGAAAAAACATACGGACTACCATCCCGTTTCTTTTATGTTTAAGTCAAAGAAAGTGTCAAGAAAAATACAAAAAGAGTTAGTAGTTAGCGATTCGAGTCGAGTCTTGGCTTAGCAACGCCTCATTGTACATGTAATTGACCAAGATAATTGACTTGCCACCAGTAAAATTCCCTTTATCCAACAAACCGTGTTTTCCATACTGATCTGTATAAAAATATATATCGGATACGCGTGATACGCGGGAATCAACAAGTCAACCCTTTAGGACAAAGATTAACATGCAAAACCCATGAATACGATATGAGATACCGGGCAAGTGATTACCCGGGTCGTGTCCCAGCGAGGTGTGAATCGAGGATTTCATGAAAGGTTTGGAATTAAAGTGCTTGAAGTTTAGATTTTGGATTTTTGAGTTTTTAATATTCTAATGAGATATGGAAAGCAAATTTACAAAGAAAAATAAAGCTAGAATCAAATTACACTAAAAACGCAAACCGGGAATTCTAAAAACGAGCTTAAAACTAAAATCTTTAAAACTTAACCCTACGAGTGCAAATCTATTTTTCCTAAGTTCTAATTAATAAAAGAAAATTTTAGAAAAAAGAATTATATTTTTTTGATTTCAATTTTATTTTCTATGAATTAAAAACTGAATTAATCTAACTAAATGATTAAAAATATTAAACCTAGTTAGAAAATTCTAAAACTTTGCTGGAAAATACTTTAAAATACACTGAAGCTAGGAAAAATAAAAAGACAGCCTCAGCTTATTGGAATAAGCTGATTATAAGCCAACAGTCAAATTAAGCTAATAAAGGAAAAAAAAGTTAAAAGGATTAAAGAAGAAATGTTAGACAAGAAAGTCCCAAGGGCAGAGATGGGTGAGTGCGTGTGATGTGAGGCTTTGGTGAGGCTGAGGTCCAGGGTTCGAATCCTGGCCTCAGCTTGTTGCTTAGCCTTTTTTTTTTTTTTTTTTTTTTTTTCTTTTCTAAAACTCAATAAGCACATCAACATAAGCAACTTTATAAAAGCAACTATTTCCAGAAGCCACAAATAAGCTCAGAAACAGCAAAACTGCTCAGGTCAGTGGGCTATAAAGGGAATAAGCTAAGGCTTGATCATCCTAATGACTAATAAGCTAAATAAGCTGACTAGGAACTGAAAGAAGCTAACCTATGCTAACCTAGATCTAATATTACCACCAATAACAGAATAAGCCACAATAAGGAACAATAAGCACTAGGATCAAACAAGTTAAGCAAACAGTCTGCTGATATACTATGGTGCAGGGGGGAAAGTGCACCTTTCAAGCCACTCAAAAGCTACTATAAGCTAATCTAAAAAATTCATAAAAAATGCTAACAACTAGAATAGCAAGCCAATTCTAACTGTGCCAAGTTTTAGCTAAAAAGGGCTTAAAATAAAGAAAATAAAAATGGAAAAGATCAGCTAAAAAGGGGAAAACTCAAAAGATATGCAGTCTGCTATGGTAACTGATGTGCAGACTTGGAAAAGCAAAGCTTCTAAAATCCACAAAACCAACTGGAACTAATCTAACTCTTTTACTATCAACTCAATGCACTATGTGAACTCAGAAAACACCAAAAGAAAAAGCTCCAAATTAGCTTAATCTATAATGACCTTGTGAGGTCATAATCTAACCCATACTAATCAACACAAATCCATGAACTCCTCAAAATCAAGCCAAGTTAACCAACTTGCTGCTATTCTAAGTTATTTTAAGCAGGATTAAAAGTTACCAAGTGCAAATGAACAGTACAGAACCCATTTTTACCCATTTTGGCTACTGAACCAAACAGTCCTTCATTTGGCTGTATTTGAGATTTAAACTATGAGTGACTAAAATAAGCTATGATTCTGACTACCACTGATTAACTAAACTAAATTAACCCTAATGAACTATTTTTCAGATGAAATTAAGCACTCAAATAAGCTGAGCCTAATGATGACTGTTTTGGATAATTTTTAGTTTTTAAAAGCAAAATGAGATTTACCACTTAACATCTAACATATAAGCTCAAATATGATCAAATAAGCTACAACTACTCAAATAAGCATTGAAATCAATGGAAATAAGCAGATGAACAGTAATCAAGCAGTTAAATAAGCTAAAATGGAAAATGACTTACAACTCCTATTTCTCAAAACCAAGATCAAATTCAGTTCCAAACTATCCTAATGCTTCCCAAGAAGCTCTAACCCATGGCCATCCACAATTCACCATGCTCCAGCTTCTTGACCATTTTGACTTTTTTGTTGTTTACTGATTTTGACTTTCTTGAATTAATCTGGTTCTAATCTATTATAAACTTACAAAAAGCTATAGAGAGCTTATATAAGCTTATAAAAAGGGTAAGGAAGGCTGGTGATTGATATTTAGCAACAATTTAGCTTAATTCGAATTATGAGAAAAACTTGAATTTTCATTAACTAAAAATTTCAATACAATGCTGATTAAAATGAGAACAACTAATCTTAATTAGACTTGAATTAAACACTTAGAACTTTAATACTACAATTTCTACTGACTGCTAAAATTCTAACTTAAAATTTAACTAAAACTAACTACCCAAGGGCTTACAAAATGTTCTATTTATACTACTCTAATTAGGGTTCCTTCCTTGTGCTTTCTCTGTCTTCATCTGGACCATTGGATTTTCTTGATTTAATCTCAGCCCTTAAATCAGATTTGGCGGGAAATGGTGCTAAGTGGATTTCCAGCGTGGATGGTTATCACGTGATGAGTACTAGGAGGGGAGAAGTAGGGTGGCTGAGCAGAGGTAAAGGTGGTGTGAAAGGTCTGGGGAAATGGTGAAAGTTGTGGGGAAATGGAAAAGTGTGGGGAAATGGTGAAAGCGGGAAAATGTGGTACGGGGAAGGAGATGGGTTTGACTTGGGATTGACTGGTTTTTAGCTAAAAGAAAGGGTGTGGGTTTTATTTGGTGGGCTGGGTTTTTAATTGAGTTGGGCTGGGTTTAGGGATAAAAGGGAAAATGGGATAAGGAAAGTTTTGGTTTAGGTTAGGATTAGAATTGTTATTGGAATAAAGTTTAAGGACCAACTTTGCCATTTCTGTAAATCCAGGGACTAAACTTGTCATTTTTGCAAAAATACTTCCAAGGGCCAATCTTGACAGCTTGATATTCTTGAGGGTTGATTTTGACACTTGAGCAATTTGTTGGTCCAAACTTGTAAATTTCTTCCCCGTCCTCGGCTTTTCATGATTTTCCAATCTCGTGCTTGGTTTTGTCCGTTTTTGCCCTGTTTTCAATCCTTTTGTACCTGAAATACATAAAAACACAAACCAAGGATATCTGCAGTAATATTTGGTGTATTTGGCTGTTTTTAGCATTTTTTATGTATCAAATGGGCATAAAATAATGAGTAAACAGGTACTCATCATCCCCCCCACACTATCAAATGCTAGTCCCTAGCAATCCGATCATATAAAGTAATGAAATGATCAAAAGAATACCAAGCATGCCCCGTTTCGACTTTTTATTTGATGCAAGAAATTTAAACTAGAACAAAAATATATAACATGCTTGATTTTCAAAAATGGTATAATGGAACGGGATTCACACAAAATGGGTGTCTCCAGGGAATTGTAATCGTCATCCTCTTTTTAATACTCCCAACTAAGCTTAAACTCATTGTGCAAATGTTTTTGTAAAATGCTAACACTACTTATACTAATAATCTATGTAAGCCGAAACTTAACTTTTCACTCCCACAATTTATTCAAGTTAGGTGAGTGTGCTCATTTTCAAAATTTTGACCGCAAAAATCGACATTTATTATGGTTGTCATTTGTTTAAGTCAAATACTAATTTACCGGGAACCTCGAAAATCTAAGGATCGAAAAGGGCCTTTTCCATGTAGCGGCTTTCTTCTCGGCACATCCCAAACCAGTTGGTTTTAGGTGACCAGGCTTTTGACACCCCACAGAGAATAGTACCGGAATCAGCGGAATTTCGATTTCAAAGATTTTGGATATTCCCACTAAGATAGTAACAAACGACCATTTAGAGATTAGAGACTCAAAGGTGAGATCACTCCATGTAACGGCTTTCTTCTCGGCACATCCCAAACCAGTTGGTTTTAGGTGACCAGGCTTTTGACACCTCACAGAGAATAGTACCGGAGCTTTCGGGGTCTTTGAAATCAACAATCTACCAAATTACCGTTTAACCTTTATGACAAAATTGACGAATCCTAGTTCAACTTCCGATTCAAATTTAAGAAAAAGCAATTTTCCTACATTTATTCAACATATACATCTCTACTTTTGCAACATCAAAACTTATTGCATTTTGCAATATCATTCCTTTTTTTTTCATTTTTTTCTCCCTCTTTTTTTTTTTTTTTAATTATTATTATTATTATATATATATACATATATATATATATATATATATATATATATATATATATATATATATATATATATATATATATATATATATATATATATATATATATATATATATATATATATATATATATTATGTTAATCTTTTTATATATATATATGCTTACTCAAAAATTAAAATAAAAAGTTGAACTCGGACTCTATACCAAAATTGTATAAAAATTTGTTTTGCATAACACAACGACTTTAACGTTCAAAAGTTTGAAAACAGCATTAATTTAGTCATATTAAGAGCTTCTGGGAGGAAAAGTCATAGATTACTTATATAAGCTCTAAAGAGAACCAACTACTCTACGCTTAGCATTTTCATTTGCACAAATCGTAAAACCTTAGTCTAATCGTTAAGGGAGCAGCCAGATCAACATTCTGACAGAGTCGGGATTCCCCTTATTCTAACCTAATCAAGACTAAGCACTTTTTTTTTTAATGTGCAAAGCACTTCTTTTTCATGCAATTTCTTATTTAAAAAAGAAAAAATTTTAAAATTTTGGTCAAAAACGGGGGGGGGGGGGGGGGGGGGGGGGGTACTAGGGCACTAGAAGGTACACATGTGATAAAATTCGCGAGAATTCCCCCCCACACTTAGAATTGAATATTGCCCTCAATATTCAAAGTACCGGCTATTATGCCGACACTTAGAACGTAAAAAGGTAATACTAATAGCCAAGTGTGGAACAGAAATCTCTATTTTTCACAAACAGTATTAATAAGATATCCCTAGATAATTGTTAGCAAAAAGATCGGATATTGGGCGGCTGGATTGAAAACAGGCGCATCAATCATCACGATCTAAGGGAAACCTGCAAACAAGAGCAAACAAAGCACAGTAGAGGAATTCCCCCACACTTAGTGTCAGAAAATAGAAAGAAGTCAGAAACATGGGTTGTCACCCATGAAATGCTAATGTTTTTGTTAACCGAGTCACTAGCTTGACTCGACCCCGAATTCATTGGTCCATGGGGAAAGCAAGTGGAAGAGAAAATCTCCATCGGACTTTCATTCAAAATGTTTGGATAAACATTGAAGTACATGAAAGTTCCACTCCGATGAGATGCCCACGGCTCTTAGTAATAAAACTATAAGCGGAGATGCCGGGGTCAAAAACTTTGTCCTCATTTCCGTAAGGAAATGAGAGTAAAGTTTCAGTCAGATTTAACTCCATGCAGAATAGGAGTTCACCATAAAGATAGAACAGAGGGATTTACTTTTCTCCAGAAAAAGTTCCTCAGATGAGGTTTGTAACTTGAAATTCTTATCGGGAGTCAATTTAATCATTGAATGATTTTTACTACCATCGAGTATGCCTGGATTAAACACTTTGTCTTCACAAGAAAACTCAACAGGATACTCGATGGAAGACTCAACAGAGAAAAAGATATCACCCTCGGGAGATAGAGGAGATAAGACATTTAGATCATTTGTTAATTCAGCCACGGTTTTCATTTTTTTGTCTTTATCTTCAAAGGATTTATCATCAGAAGGTTTGCCATATAAAAGATCTTTCCATTCTTCACGATCAGCACCGAAATCAAAAAGATCATCATCATTTTGAGAATCACTATCTTTGACAATTTTCTTAGGATTAGAATCAAGTGATGGATCATGATATAAAAGATATTTCACTTCTTTCATATCTGATTCGAAATCAAAGTCATCATCTTCATCCCCCGGTGGGATTGGATCGATGTGAGCGAGTTCATCGGCTAACTCCTCAAGAAGATAATCACAATTAGACGTTTGAATTTCCTTTGGAGGGAGAGAAGGTGATGGATCATCATTAAGCAACTTCTCGAGGAGGAGAATGTCTCCTTCCGGATCAAATTTGGTATCATCAATTTCCGGTGAAATTGAATCATTTTTTAGACAAGCATCGATCTCTTCCAAAACGAAGTCACTTCCCTCAAACGGAGTGAGGGAAGGGGAAGAGTCGGAAAGAATTGGTTGAGAAGAAGGAGTGGGATTGCCACTCAAAGAATTAACCGAGAAAAAGTCACTATCCTCAACGGGGATAGAAGATGATGGAGAGATTGGGTCAGAATCCATCTTGTGCTCAAAATGGGGAGGTGATGCCTCAACATAATCGATGTTTTCATAAGATAAAGAATCGTCATCACTTGTAGTACCATCATTGTTAGAATCGGAGAAAGTCTCAAAATGATCATTTGAAGCATCAAGAGGAGGCAAATCACACATTTTGTCGAAAATACCCTCGGACTCACTTTGGATTGAGACAAGGTCCTCAACACTAGACTTTATTACTTCGTCCGATTCCTTTTCAGGAATAGTGCTAAGATGTCCATCCCCCATAATGAGAGAGTCCTCGGAGTCCATAGTCGGTAAGATGGATGTGATTGCAATAGATTGAGGGAGTTGAGAAATGATATCGTTCAAAGGAATAGCACACTCCTCGTCGTCCTCCTCATCATTATTACTAGCATAAATAGCTTTTATACGTTCCATTTGCTCTTCTGCTAGCAATTCTGCAATACTCTTGTCTTCCTGCTTTTTCTGGACGGGTGTGATTGCAGCTGACGAATTCTCATAATATTCCCTCATTTGAATAGTATCCTCATCATCGTCATCGAGAATGGAAGCCTTGAGAAAATTGGAACGCCTTTCCGCTGCTCGTTCTTCGGCTAGCAATTCTCCCATAGATTTTTCATGAGAATGAATGATGGAATACTGCGGGGGTTTGAAATTGTCAAAACCGGAAGTATTATACCAAGGATTAGGTTCTTGATTCCACGGTTGACATTGATAATCGTCATGAGGACCCCCACAATTTGCACAAGGAATATTCGGCGACGACATAAGAATTAAACATTAAAGAGGGATAAGAAGATAGAATTAAACGGTTTAAGAGGATAAAGAAGAAAAATAAAAGAAAATATTTTTGGGTTTTGCATTTTTTTTAACACTTTAGGAAAAGTGTTTCTAATTTTTCCAAAGAAAATATATACAAAATAAAAACGATAACATCACGAGGAAGGATCTCCAAGTCACTAATCGTTTAAACCTTAACGATATTGTCGCAACACAACCTCCCCGGCAACGGCGCCAAAAACTGATCCATATAAAAATATATATCTGATACGCGTGATACGCGGGAACCAACAAGTCAACCCTTTAGGACAAAGATTAACATGAAAAACTCATGAATACGATATGAGATACCGTGCAAGTGATTACCCGGGTCGTGTCCCAGCGAGGTGTGAATCGAGGATTTCGTGAAAGGTTTGGAATTAAAGTGCTTGAAGTGTAGATTTTGGATTTTTGTGTATTTAATATTCTAATGAGATATGGAAAGCAAATTTACAAAGAAAAATAAAGCTAGAATCAAATTACACTAAAAACGCAGAATTCTAAAAACGTGCTTAAAACTAAAATATTTAAAAATTAATCCTACGAGTGCAAATCTATTTTTCCTAAGTTCTAATTAATAAAAGAAAATTTTAGAAAAAAGAATTATATTTTTTTGATTTTTATTTTATTTTCTATGAATTAAAAACTGAATTAATCTAACTAAATGATTAAAAATATTAAACCTATTTAGAAAATTCTAAAACTTTGCTGGAAAATACTTTAAAACACACTGAAGCTAGGAAAAATAAAAAGACAGCCTCAGCTTATTGGAATAAGCTGATTATAAGCCAACAGTCAAATTAAGCTAATAAAGGAAAAAAAAGTTAAAAGGATTAAAGAAGAAATGTTAGACAAGAAAGTCCCAAGGGCAGAGATGGGTGAGTGCGTGTGATGTGAGGCTTTGGTGAGGCTGAGGTCCAGGGTTCGAATCCTGGCCTCAGCTTGTTGCTTAACTTATTTTTTTTTTATTTTTCTTTTCTAAAACTCAATAAGCACATCAACATAAGCAACTTTATAAAAGCAACTATTTCCAGAAGCCACAAATAAGCTCAGAAACAGCAAAACTGCTCAGGTCAGTGGGCTATAAAGGGAAAAAGCTAAGGCTTGATCATCCTAAGGACTAATAAGCTAAATAAGCTGACTAGGAACTGAAAGAAGCTAACCTATGCTAACCTAGATCTAATACTACCACCAATAACAGAATAAGCCACAATAAGGAACAATAAGCACTAGGATCAAACAAGTTAAGGAAGCAGTCTGCTGATATACTATAGTGCAGGGGGAAAAGTGCACCTTTCAAGCCACTCAAAAGCTACTATAAGCTAATCTAAAAAATTCATAAAAAATGCTAACAACTAGAATAGCAAGCCAATTCTAACTGTGCCAAGTTTTAGCTAAAAAGGGCTTAAAATAAAGAAAATAAAAATGGAAAAGATCAGCTGAAAAGGGGAAAACTCAAAAGATATGCAGTCTGCTATGGTAACTGATGTGCAGACTTGGAAAAGCAAAGCTTCTAAAATCCACAAAACCAACTAGAACTAATCTAACTCTTTTACTATCAACTCAATGCACTATGTGAACTCAGAAAACACCAAAAGAAAAAGCTCCAAATTAGCTTAATCTATAATGACCTTGTGAGGTCAGAATCTAACCCTTTAACCCATACTAATCAACACAAATCCATGAACTCCTCAAAATCAAGCCAAGTTAACCTACTTGCTGCTATTCTAAGTTATTTTAAGCAGGATTAAAAGTTACCAAGTGCAAATGAACAGTACAGAACCCATTTTTACCCATTTTGGCTACTGAACCAAACAGTCCTTCATTTGGCTGTATTTGAGATTTAAACTATGAGTGACTAAAATAAGCTATGATTCTGACTACCACTGATTAACTAAACTAAATTAACCCTAATGAACTATTTTTCAGATGAAATTAAGCACTCAAATAAGCTGAGCCTAATGATGACTGTTTTGGATAATTTTTAGTTTTTAAAAGCAAAATGAGATTTACCACTTAACATCTAACATATAAGCTCAAATATGATCAAATAAGCTACAACTACTCAAATAAGCATTGAAATCAATGGAAATAAGCAGATGAACAGTAATCAAGCAGTTAAATAAGCTAAAATGGAAAATGACTTACAACTCCTATTTCTCAAAACCAAGATCAAATTCAGTTCCAAACTATCCTAATGCTTCCCAAGAAGCTCTAACCCATGGCCATCCACAATTCACCATGCTCCAGCTTCTTGACCATTTTGACTTTTTTGTTGTTGACTGATTTTGACTTTCTTGAATTAATCTGGTTCTAATCTATTATAAACTTACAAAAAGCTATAGAGAGCTTATATAAGCTTATAAAAAGGGTAAGGAAGGCTGGTGATTGATATTTAGCAACAATTTAGCTTAATTCGAATTATGAGAAAAACTTGAATTTTCATTAACTAAAAATTTCAATACAATGCTGATTAAAATGAGAACAACTAATCTTAATTAGACTTGAATTAAACACTTAGAACTTTAATACTACAATTTCTACTGACTGCTAAAATTCTAACTTAAAATTTAACTAAAACTAACTGCCCAAGGGCTTACAAAATGTTCTATTTATACTACTCTAATTAGGGTTCCTTCCTTGTGCTTTCTCTGTCTTCATCTGGACCATTGGATTTTCTTGATTTAATCTCAGCCCTTAAATCAGATTTGGCGGGAAATGGTGCTAAGTGGATTTCCAGCGTGGATGGTTATCACGTGATGAGTACTAGGAGGGGAGAAGTAGGGTGGCTGAGCAGAGGTAAAGGTGGTGTGAAAGGTCTGGGGAAATGGTGAAAGTTGTGGGGAAATGGAAAATTGTGGGGAAATGGTGAAAGCGGGAAAATGTGGTACGGGGAAGGAGATGGGTTTGACTTGGGATTGACTGGTTTTTAGCTAAAAGAAAGGGTGTGGGTTTTATTTGGTGGGCTGGGTTTTTAATTGAGTTGGGCTGGGTTTAGGGATAAAAGGGAAAATGGGATAAGGAAAGTTTTGGTTTAGGTTAGGATTAGAATTGTTATTGGAATAAAGTTTAAGGACCAACTTTGCCATTTCTGAAAATCCAGGGACCAAACTTGTCATTTTGGCAAAAATACTTCCAAGGACCAATCTTGACAGCTTGATATTCTTGAGGGTTGATTTTGACACTTGAGCAATTTCTTGGTCCAAACTTGTAAATTTCTTCCCCGTCCTCGGCTTTTCACGATTTTCCAATCTCGTGCTCGGTTTTGTCCCTTTTTGCCCTGTTTTCAATCCTTTTGTACCTGAAATACATAAAAATACAAACCAAGGATATCTGCTTTAATATTTGGTGTATTTGGCTGTTTTTAGCATTTTTTTTATGTATCAAATGGGCATAAAATGATGAGTAAACAGGTACTCATCACATACCCTTACACCTAACATTACAACCCTTGAAAAGCCCTCTTTGATAGTTTATCCTAGGTGCTTATGCCAATGTGGTGGAGGTTTGATCCGTTCCCAAGCCTATGGTGATCTATGTACTATGACAGGTAGAGAGTGTTTCAATTTCAATTTTCCATATGTGTTATATAACTTTATACACCCGGGAGATGTGAGAATCCAAACACTTTATGTAAGGTGCTAGTATATAATTTTCGTGCTTATTTTGACTAACATGGAATGATTATATGTTGTAATTACTTTTATATTAATGTTAAATGACCCCTAGCTTGTAAATTGATTAGAATTAAAGCTCATTTGCTTGAGGACAAGCAAATCCCAAGTGTAGGGATATTAGATTAGGATTTATTTGGCACCTTTTTAAGGGGTCAAATAAGCCAAAAATCGAGTAAGTATGATCAAATATTGCCTCAAATCGTTTCTTTTTGTATTTTAGGTACTTGGGACGGAATTGTGGAAAACGGCACTTTTGGAGCATATTTGGACGATAAAGTGAAGAAAATGACTAAGTCGTGAAAAGTACGTCAGACTTGGAGGTCTGACGGCGTCACTAGACACAACGTGACGCCGTCCCTTGTAATCTCGTGGAAGATTTCTAGTGTTGAGCTAACATGTGACAACCCGTAATTTTCCAGACGTATTTTTATACGAGGTTATCTCTGTTTTTCATATACGAACATTCCTGAACTCATTTAGTTTAAAAACGAGAAGTTATCTCACGAAACATGGAAATTGTACACAACGCGTACTAGCACAATCGACGATTCGATTTGATTATTTTATTATTTGTAAGAAACGAGGCGCCTGAATAGGTGTTTTTATTGGAAAAATTATTCTGAGCGCAATGGTGAAATTCTCGTGTCTTGAATCCGCGGTTTACAAGCCTAAATGAGCCTCAAACCTCATATCGTGAAAGATTTCAAAATTTTCAAAAATGGTCCCGGAGAGATTTTTCACTTCGTCGCCCCTAAACTTTTGCTATTGACATTTTTGGTCCCTAGGGTTTTACACAACTTTTGCTTGCCTATATAAACCCTATTATAACCATATTAGGGTTATTATCCCCCCTCTCTTCCCTGCCTCCTGCAGCAGCCCCCCCCCCCCCTTCATGTTCCGGCCACCCCTCTCCGGTCAAACCACCAACGCAGCCATCATCACCCACCTGTTGTACCACCATCATGACGCCACCACCTCTATCTCTCCTAGCTATCTTTAGCGTTGGCTGCCACCACAGCCAACCCCAATGCCGCCGCCACCATGAGTTGCTGCCATGCTCCTCCTATTTTTATTGAAGGTATATATAGATCGAACATTTCTAGGTCTTGTTGGGTTTAGTTCATGATGAAAGGGGTCGCGTATTGGTCGTTGTGGGCGAGACAACCATGGCTTTGGTCATTATCGTTTCTTATCATCTTCGTCTGCTTCACCTTGCCTCTTTAATCTCCTTTTTTTTCCTCGACTTAGTAAATTGTGGAACCCTTTTGCTTATTTTGTTTTAAACCGATTGGTGTTGTTAGTGTTTCGTGGATTTAAAATGGATATAACACGTTGTTATAAGTTTTGTGATTAAAAACCGGATTTAAACGTGACGTGAAATAGTTTCGGGTGGTTAGAAACTACTATTATGGTTGTAGTTTGTGAACGAGTCAACTCACTGAGTCGACTCAGTGAGTTGAGTTGACTAGTTGAGTTTATGGTTGAGCCGATTATACGTTGAGTCGGTTTGGATGTTTGTGCTCGACAAGAGGTTCGAAGCCGAGACCCTTTGGTCTCGGCATAGCAAGTTAATACGTTATTGGTTATAGTTGTTGTAGTCGTGATTTTTTTTGGGTCTGTTTGGTTGTTTTGCCGACAAGGGTTCGAGCCGAGACCCCTTGGTCTCGGCATGGTAAGTAAGGGTTAATTGCTGTTGTTGGACATGGATTCGGGGTTGATATATGTAGTTTCGTTGTTGCGACTCATTGTTACCAGTCGAGAAAACCACAATGGTCCGTTGTGGTTTGGTTATTTGAATGGTTGTTGTGTCACGGTAGGAATACCAAGAGGGTGTTTGATTGTGTCTCGGTCCGAGCTAAACACCCAAAAGGGTGTGGCTGATTATGAGGCTGGCTGTGTTTTGTTGGTTTAATATTGGGTTTAAAATTGTGTTGTATTTGGTAATACGAATGGGCCACAAGCCCAATGTGGATGTGTTTACTTGTTTATGTGTTGGGCCTAAGCTCAAGTAAACATATAGGTTTAACAAACTGGTTTTATGCTTTAACAATATTACGGATATTGAACTTTGACTAACGGGTATTTCCTTGTTTTTAACTTGGGATATTAAGTATTTTTTGGACATTTCAAATCGTGAATTGGATTTGAATACGGATTATGACTCTACTTTGGACATATGATGGATTTGTATCGTTTGGACAAGTATTGGATCGTTATTGGATTTACGATATTAGACATTGGACTTATTGGACATTTTGGGACTCGAGATGGTATAATATATTAGATTCGAAATGAATTTAATATATTAGACACGAAACGGACACAAAATCTTCAATAAATCCAAAACTAATAATTACGCGAATGATAACGAAACATAAAACTTATAAAATATTGTAAGTTCAGGCTTGGTTAATTAAGGTCACGACGACTTGGGAAAACTGGTTTTATTAATTAAACTTACTTTTACTTATAAGACGTTTATGTTTTATACAAATTATTTGGGATATCGGAGTAAATACAAAAACGTACAAACTGGTTTATTTTATTTGAGGTGTTTATTTGTCGCTAACTTCTAGATTTGTCCTCCTTGGTTTGAGTTCTAGTCAGTATTGTTCTCGACTATGTCGATGTCTATTTCTTTTTGGCGTGAGTTGTATGTCGAGTCTATGTTTCCTTACCACACCACACGAAACATTGATACTAAGCTTTTGATAAGTTTTGAAATCGAGTAATCCACGAAAACTTTGACACGTTGTCTTTTATAGACTTGGTTATTGTGCAAGATGTATTTCGAGATAACTGTATATGTATTAGGTTGTGCCGATCCTAGACCATTATGTACAGTTGTGCTTGTACCTCCGTGTACCGTTGTGCCTGTATTTCTTGTAACCGTCGTGCCGTATGCCTTGAGACTATTGAGTTTTGCTTGTCGATGCTAGTCGTGTCAGTTGTGATCCTTGCATTTCTATGGCTAAGGTGAGTTTATGGCCCCTACTTTTACTTGTTTTATAACTGTTTTAGGGGAGAATACATGCTCGTTTTTAACTAAACTCAATGCTTTACAAATGTATCTATGCTGTGAACTACTGTTTTACATGAATTTGGACACATATGTTTGATGATGCGATTATATGTTGTGACATGTTTGTTTTGTGAGTACATGACAGCGCCACTGTTAATTCTCTATTGAGGGCCCACAAGTTATAGGTTCAGTTGGTGTAACTGTTAACTCTCTATTGAGAGCCCACAAGTTATATGTTCAGTTGGGGCAACTGTTAACTCTCTTTGAGAGCCCACATGTTGATAGATCTATCGAAGTAGCTCCCCACGTGACATTGGTTATGGGTATGATGAACACCATAGGTTCAGTTGGCGCGTCACTATATGAGTGTAGTATCTGTATGATTGATTATGGTTCGAGACATTTTGAATTATGATATTGTTTGCGGATTGGTTTTGGAACTGTGATTTAGGCTGTGTGAGCCTACGTTGAATTTGACTGGTTTGTGAATGATTATTTGAACTCGAAAACCTTTTGGTTCAACCATATTGTTTTACACTAAAACCTGTGAACTCACCAATCTCGTGTTGACACTTTTAGCATATATTTTCAGGTTAACGCGATAGGTTGTCTTTGGAGGCGCTTGGCAACGGGTACGGTCATAGACAACTCTGATATACTTGTCGGGACCGCTTTACTTATTTTATGGGCCTATTTCCGCATTACTTTTGAATAATGTAAAATTTACACTTTTTGTTATTAAATTTTATTCTAAATGATTGAGGTAAAAACCGTTCTTTGTTCTTGCGTTGTGATGCCAATTGAGTAGCACCCCAGTGACATGTATGCTTCCGCTGGACCCGATTTTGGGGTTGTCACAGATTGGCATCAGAGCCCATGTTATAAAGAACTGGGTTTATTTTCTAAAACCTGAACTATAACCACTTTTATGAAAACTTAACCATATGACCGCCACGTGCCTTCCTGCCAAGCTGATGCCTCGCGTATGATTTTGTTTGAGGATATAATTGATGAGACGAGTAATGATATATTAGATGAGATGTTCATGATATATTTGACGAGTTGTTTGATGGGATGCTTTATTATATATTTGTTGAGATGTGTGCCTGACTATCGGATATTTTATATCCGCCTATTCTAGCTGTTCACGATAAGCATTTCCATATGCTTATGCACGCACCGTATCTGTCATAGAGTTATGCTATTTCCTTGCGTAATCTCATTATTGAATGTCGAGTTTGTACACTTGTCATGGTTTTGGGAATGATTTTGGAAGTAAAGGACATACTACTAGTATAACTAGGCCAAGTATTTTAAAATTCATTGAACCTCGGATGAATATAGACTGATCACCTATATTCAACCAGGGACAGTGTGACATTGCCTGATCACCTATGTCCGACTCAGAGGTAAATTTTGCAATACTGGGAGTAGTTATAATGGAATTATGTTCGGGTTGGTCTTTGATTTTGAAATGGTAAAGTTTGCATGTGTACACGGACATTGAATATTACTTCCACAAATGAGACACACTGGCATCACAACACCGCATGAACCATAATACCCCTAGCACCGCTATATGTCTCCGTTATATGAAATTCTTGTTTGTTGCCGTCTGGCCGTAGTTTGCATCGGGTCGGGTTAGACCCGATTGGTACCGTTTGAATCCGAGCTACTTATTTGTAACCCCTTAAGAGTGTAATAAGCCGTCTGAGCTTATTGGAGCGTTTGGATTTGATATTATCTATGTTTGGATTGGTTTTGATCCTGATTGAAATTGGGTTGTTTGATTTTATGATTTTGGACGTCATCCTGGATTTGGATTTGTTATTCGGCCCTATTTTTGTTGTGGTCTTGTTACAATCTCCTCTACCCTGTTCAATCGATGTTGTTAATTCGAAATTGTTCAATCAATGTTGTACCTTTCGCTTTAAGTACTATGTACATCATTGATTCAACCGACTGATTGCTAATAGCAATCAACATCCACTTACAGAGTCATACTCTGAACTTGCTAAACTCCCCGTTCAGTAGATATTCCGTGCCCAATGGAAATTTTAAGACATTAAGGAGTAACCTGAACCGCGTTCCTTGGGACAATCACCTAATTCTCCTCTCGTCCCTTGGGAACACCAGTTATCTTTGCTAACCTCTTATAGGATAATAAACTGTTTTGCCATTAATTTACAAACTGCCTTTGATTTTTCTACCGACCATTTGCGGTCATCCTACAAAATGTTTTACTGCTATTTCCCGAAAATCAAAATTTTGATCTTACTACCATTTTATAAATGGCGAACTGCTTTCTTGTTACTATGTTATGAATCAAACTAAAAATCAAAATTTTGACCTTGCTACAATTTTATAAACGATGAAATTGTTTTCCTATTATCCTATAAGTTGCTTCACAAATCATTTGCTAAATCATTTTGTAAGACGATTTGCTGTTTTGCTACTATATCAGAAGCTAGACCTCCGGAGCGAATCCCGCATCTCTACCTGAGTAATCGAGTGTGACAATGGTTGGGATAGACACCTCCAGTTGGCCAAATACTTTTATGATGATATCTACGACTCTAGTACTTCAAACAGCACCGTGTGAAGTGTTTTATGGTCGATCGCCGAATTGTTAAGTAGAAGTTGGGGATACCCAACTTACTAACCCTGAACTTGTTCATGAGACTACCGAGAAAATCGTTCAGATCAGAATCGAGTTGCAAGCTGCTCATGAATTGTCAGAAGAGTTATGCTGACAAATGACGTAAACCTCTTGAATTGAATCGCGAGGTCGCGATTCCGTTTAAGGAGGTGAGACTGTGACAAACCGTAATTTTCCATACGTATTTTTATACGAGGTTATCTCTGTTTTTCATATACGAACTTTCTTGAACTCATTTGGTTTAAAAACATGAAGTTATCTCGCGAAACGTGGAACTTGTACACAACGCGTACTGGCACAACCGACGATTCTATTTGATTATTTGATTATTTGTGAGAAATGAGGCGTGTGAATAGTCATTTTTATTGGAAAAATTATTCTGAGCGCAATGGTGAAATTCTCGTGTCTTGAATCTGTGGTTTACTAGCCTAAATGAGCTTCGAACCTCATTTCGTGAAAGATTTCAAAAATTTCTGAAATCGTCCCAGTGGAATTTTTCACCCCGCCGCCCCTAAACTTTTGTTATTGACAATTTTGGTCCCTAGGGTTTTACACAACTTTTGCTTGCCTATATAAACCCTATTATAACCATATTAGGGTTATTATCCCCCCTCTCTTCCTTGCCTCCTGCAGCAGCCCCCCCTCCTCCTGTTTCGGCTACCCTTCTCCAGCCAAACCACTAATGCAGCCATCATCACCCACCTGCTGTACCACCATCATGATGCCACCAACTCCATCTCTCCTAGCTATCTTTAGCGTCGACTGCCACCACAACCAACCCCAACACCGCCGCCACCATGAGCTACTGCCACGCTCCTCCTATTTTTATTGAAGGTATTTATAGATCCAAGGTTTCTAGGTCGTGTTGGGTTTAGTTAATGACGAAAGGGGTCGCGTATTAGCCGTTGTGGGCGAGACAACCATGGCTTTGGTCGTTATCGTATCTTATCATCTTCGTCTCCTTCACCTTGCCTCTCTAATCTCCTTTTTTTCCTCGACTTGGTAAATCATGGAACCCTTTTGCTTATTTTGTTTTAAACCGATTGGTGTTGTTAGTGTTTCGTGGATTTAAAATGGACATAGCACGTTGTTATAAGTTTTGTGATTAAAAATCGGATTTAAACATGACGTGAAATAGTTTCGTGTAGTTAGAAACTGCTATTATGGTAATAGTTTGTGAACGAGTCAACTCACTGAGTCGACTCAGTGAGTTGAGTTGACTGGTTGTGTTTACGGTTGAGCCGAGTATACATTGAGTCAGTTTGGATGTTTGTGCTCGACAAGAGGTTCTAAGCCGAGACCCCTTGGTCTTGACATAGCAAGTTAATACGTTATTGGTTATAGTAGTTGTTGTAATGACCAAAAACCACGTAGAAACACATATTTCAGGAGGTCGGGGATGCTCTAAATAAAGGTTAAACATGGTGATATTAGATTAAGAATGGGGGAAGGTGTGTGTGTTTTCTAGAGAGAGAAAGGAGAAAACTACACACACCTCCTCATTACAAATGAACATCCACCCTTCCTTGTTGAGACAAGGAAGGTATTTATAGCAACTTAGGTGGCGCCCTAATGCTATTAATGGGCTTTCGGTTGGGCTTGAGGCTCATGGGCTTATACATAAGTCATTTAGACTTTACAAGCTAACTTATCTATTCTAATCCACAAGCCCAACTCCTTAACTAAATGCAATTCCCAAATATGACATAACTTTAAGGCTAACAATCTCTCCCCAAAGTGATGTCATACGAGAATTGCTTACAATGTTCCCTACAAGTAAAATACAATACAAAACATGAGCGCATCAGTTCTGAGAATGGTATTCAAACTTCATTACTTCGTTCGGCTTGCAGAATCTTCTCAGCTTCATTTCTTTACTTGCAGAAGAACTATGTGAGCAAATTTAATTAGGGTTTAATTCAGAGTGCCCTGAGTGCTCTCCCCTAATTAGTGCTCTCCCCCAAACTGACAACCTCATTTTACGAGTGCCCAAGCAAGGATCTCGAAGAATCATGCATCCAACCAACCCCGATATCTTCAAGATACTAAGTACACGCACCCGTGATATTCCACTTCACCTTCAAATAGGTAATAACGAATCATCATCCTTGTAGTCACGGTTGATAACAATCAATTTTTTTAGCCATCGTCATTTGATTGTGAATCATGATCAGGATCTTTTTGGCTATATGTGGTAGGATTTAAGGATGTGTACCAGAAATATCATTTGTGATTTTGGTGTGAAATATGCCATAAAATGCAATTCTAATGATGCTGGAAAATTTTGAGTTTAAGAAATTTTTACGCCAAAATTCACTGAAAAAATTCGAATTTTGACCTAAAATTTTGAATTTTAGGCCAAAATTTTCACCATTACACCAGAATTTGAATTTCGCATAAAAATTGACCGTTAAGTCACTCTTCCAAATTAAATTTTACTTAAATTTTCCCGCCAAAAAACTCCTTTTTTTTCTTCTTTTTTTTTTTTTTTACAATTGCAATAGCCTTTGTCCGAGAACCAATTGCGAAGCGAAAGCCTTTATCCGAGAAACAATTGCGAAAGCCTTTGTCCGAGAAACAATTGCGAAAGCCTTTGTCCGATAAACAATTGCGAAAGCATTTGTCCGAGAAACAATTGCGAAAGCCTGACAGCATTAGCGATAAAAGGGACCAATTGCGAAAGAGTTCAACCAATTGCGAAAGAGTTCAACCAATTGCGAAAGAGTCAGATTTGCGATAGGCTTTGAGCAATTTTGAAAAACCCTTTTCAATCGCAAATGAATTGCGAAAAACCCTCTTTTATCTAAATTCTTATACAAGAATTTAGATTTTTCGATAATGAAGAACCACTTTTATCACAATTCTTATACAAGAAAAGTGATAAAAAAAAATCTATGCAAGGAGGATTCAAACCGCAATCTTTTGTAGCCACTTTTTTTCTCGATCAAAACTTCAAAAATCTCGTAAAAAGCCAATAAAGCTCACAACTTTTTCTCCAAAACTCACGTTAGACACAAAAAGCTTCCACCTTTTATGTTTTAACTCACGGAAAAATCAAAAAGCTTGAAGCTTTTTCACCAAAAACTATCAAACCTTACGAATTGTATGGCTGATGAACAGTAATGATATAAAAACACACCCCAAATCACGATTTTCACCTCAAATCACCACGGTTCGCCCCTGGTTAGCTCTTGATACCAATTGTAATGACCAAAAACCACGTAGAAACACATATTTCAGGAGGTCGGGGATGCTCGAAATAAAGGTTAAACATGGTGATATTAGATTAAGAATGAGGGAAGGTGTGTGTATTTTCTAGAGAGAGAAAGGAGAAAACTACACACACCTCCTTATTACAAATGAACATCCACCCTTCCTTGTTGAGACAAGTGTGGAAAACTAGAAGGGGGGGGGTTGAATAGTTTTATGTCCTTTTAATTTTATTTTGAAAACTTTGTTTACTTTTTAAAACTTAGATTCGAATTTATGTGATCTCAACTTCTTGAATAATATGAACAATATGTATATAAGAAAATATAAATAAGTAATGCAAGTAAGGTAACAAAATGAAATGAAAGCTAGAGATGGAAAGATCTAACCGAGAGACAAGAGATTTATAGTGGTTCGGCTACAAGGACACCTTCCTTGCCCTACTCCACTCCCCGAGCACCTAACTCGAGAGTTTTCTTCACTATGTCAACAAGCTCCCTTATGGCGGAGAAAACCTTACACAACTTTGGCTTACACCGGCTTAACGACACAAAGCTAGATGTCGAGTTCTAATCGTAGCTAGAACCAATCTCACAACTTAAACACGACTTAATCACACCTTCTTCTTCACGACTACTTCACGACTTCTTCACGACTTCTTCACAACTACTTCACGACTTCTTCACAACTTCTTCACGACTTCTTCACGACTTCTTCACTACTACTTAACGACACTTCACAACTAAGCACAACCTATGTACACTTCTACTTCTTCACACCTTCACTACTTACACACCTTAACAACACAACTTCTCTACTTACACACTAACCTATCCCAAACAATTATGCACACAACTATCTAACAACAATACACAACTTATAAATAAATGTATGATGACACAAACAACTTAGGTATCTAAGTTGCAATACTTCTTCTCTAGTTGTTGAAGGAGTATTCTTCTTTTGCACTTGAATGGAGGAAGCTTGGATCACTTAGAAACCAAAGCTTAAGATTATATGATCAAAGGTTTTTTGAAGATATGAAATGTGATTTAAAACAGAAAGTTTCAGTGTGCAAAAGGTATGTAAAAATCCAGGAGAAGGCTGGTATTTATAGGAGAAAAACTGGACAGCTGGAGGCCTACTGGAGCGGGGGCGGTCCCCTTAAATAGGGGGCGGTCCCCTTAATTATTAAGGGGGCCGCCTAGCAAAATTAAGGGGGCCGCCCCTACTGAACGTTGGCCAATTTTGTCCTTTTGTGGGGAAGGTTTTTCTGGAATATTTTAACTGATTTTGGTTAAAAATTTGAATTCATATTTTTATAAAAGATTAAACATTTTTATTTAATACCAAAAATGTGTTACAAAAATATATAAAATGTTTTTGATGTTTTATAAAAAATCTAGTTATTAAGAAAATGTTCCTTTGATCATATAATGCATTAAGCATTAGTTCATTCATACCTTAAGTGATTTGAGTTGTAGAAATAGATATTTACAACTAAATACTTGTTTACATCATAATTTTCCGATTAATGATTTTACATTTTGTGATTATCAAAACGTAGAGATATCGAAAAATATTAATAACGTGTTTAGGCATTATTTATATCAACAATCTCCCCCTTTTTGATGATTACAAAATCTAAACTCATTAAATCTAAAAATTAGTTTTTAGACAAGTATTTAGTGAGTTTACATCTATTTCTCCCCCTTTTTGTAGAATCAAAAAGGTTAAGCCGACAAGTTTTAGAATCTAAATTTTTCGGGACGAGAACTCCCCCTTGATGTGTACTCCCCCTCGTTTGGGGGCACCAAGGAGACGAGCTATGGAAATCTTGGCTGCAAAAACAAGTTAGGAGACACAAGATACATATAAATAGCAAAAATATTTAGAACAACCAACTAATGCATTCAAGATGATCATATATAACATATGAATCATCATTACATTACATAAAATACTTGAAACATAATGATTACAACATAACTAGAAATACTAATGGTCCTCATATTGCCAAAGAGAGCGATTGGACTTGCTTGCGACACAAAAGGGTGAGGGAGTTTATTTTGAGGCGAAAAGCATGTGGATGGGTTTTAGTTATGTGATGGTGAGGGAAATGGAGCGGATCCATTGAGGTTATATCGTTGTAGTGGAGGAATGGGATGAGGACGAGTGAGTAGATATTCGATCCAAGAAATATCTTCACTTAAGTGGAGGATTTGTTTTTGAAGGAAGATGCAACAAGGGCAATAGTGGGTGTGGTTTGTAACTTGATCCAAGTTAAGAGAGTGTGGTAGGCAATTTGAGTAAGGTGAGGATGGAGGTTGTCCCTTGTTGCGTTGTGTGAGGTGCATAGCAAGGAGATCATTAAGATCATGGATTTGGTTAATCTCTTCATGAAGCTATTTGCCTTTCATGAATGGGGATTTGGTTATTTGGTGGAAATGGATGGTATTAGGGTGAAAAGTTTGATGTTTGACCAAGGTGATGAGGGTTTTCAAGGATTCCATTGAAGTTGGTTTGAGGTTTAGGGGAGTAGTTTGGAATGGATGTGGATGTTTGGCCAAAATGGTAGGGTTTGTGAAATGGTTCAATGGAATGAGGTTGTGATCTTGGAGAGTAGTTGGGGATGAATGATGATGGAGGTGTTGGTTGTCTATTTGTGATGGGCTTGTGGTAAGGGTGAGGTTTTCTTTTCCACCCGGGTTTTAAGGTCATCCTTGCTAGCTTTGAGGTTTTTGGTTTTGGGTTGATAGGAGAAGACATGATGGGATGATTGAATGTGGTGAGATATGGGGTTATTTATAGTGGAGGATTTGTGTTGTTTAGGAATGGATAGGCTTGTTGGGTGATTAGGACAAAATGTGTTTGTGAATTTTGGGAAGTATAGGATCAAATAGGCTAAAAAGCAGAAAAAGATTCTGTGAACCCGTCCAGCAGATGGCCGGTCCCCTTAATTGTGGGCGGTCCCCTTAATAATTAAGGGGGCCGCCCATCTGGTACCTTTCTGGGTTCCAGAAATGGATTTTTCTGCAGAAAAAGGTGAGGATGGCTATGTTTTGAGCTTCTGGTTTTAGGCAAGTCCCACTCTTTTAGGAAATAGAGAAACATATTAATCATGTATGGCATATACTATAAATAAATAAGCAAGCAATAATTAATATCTAGCAATTTTAAGAATTAAGGCAATTAATCATCTAAGGCAAGGGTAATGGAGCAAAGGCACTAGAAACTAATGGGGAATAGGTGATGGAACAATTGTGAGGATGTGATTAATAGGTTTGTTCTAGTGTGTGCCTATATGCAACAAATGTAGAGATGTGATTGTTTCGACTCCTAAATGCAAAAATTTCCTAAGAAACAATCCAAGGTCTCCTTGATTTGATTTTGCTCAATATATGAATATCAAAGATGTATATATTAGATTATATACTTTGACAATTCATTTGAGATCTTTATGCATGAGAAAAAAAATGTTTTTAGCATTATTCAACAATGTAAGAAAAATGGTTTTCATGTGTTTTCCTAGATGTCAGAATGATTTGTAGAAAATAGATTGGGTTTTGTTTATAAATATGTTTATGCAAAGAAATATCCCAATCTTTTATTTTGTGCAAAACAGATTCCTAGACTCAGATGAGAGGAAACAGAAAAAAAATGTTACAGTCAAATGGCCGGTCCCCTTAATGACAAGCCGGTCCCCTTAATAATTAAGGGGACCGCCTTTATGACATTAAGGGGTCCGCCCATCTGGAAAAAAAATTACCAAAAATGCAGAAAATTCAGTCAATTTGTTCCATCCTTCCTAGGCCTAAACGTAAGTGGTTAAAGAGTTCACGCTTAAGGGGCTTAGTGAATATGTCTGCTAAGTTATCTTCCGATGCAACCTTTTCTATAGATATGTTTCCTTTTTGAACGTTATCACGGAGGAAGTGGTGGCGTATTTCTATATGTTTAGTCCTAGAGTGTTTAACGGGATTCTTACTTAAATCTATAGCACCTTTATTATCACACATAATTGGGACGTCATCTAACCTAATGCCATAATCTATGAGAGCTTGTTTCATCTATAGTGCTTGTTGACATGCCTTTCCATCGCTTACATATTCGGCTTCTGTGGTAGAAATAGCAAGAGTGGTTTGCTTCTTCGAGAACCAAGATGTTAGACAACATCCCATTAACGTGCAAATTCCGCTAGTGCTTTTTCTATCCACGTAGTCTCCCGCATGATTCGAATCCGCATAGACGATGGTTTCTATGCTCGATCCCTTAGGATACCATAATCCTAAGTGTATAGTGCCTTTAATGTATCGGAAGATACGCTTAACCGCTTCTAGGTGAGAGGTTTTGGGATCCTCTTGAAAGCGAGCACAAAGGCAGACACTAAACATGATATCCGGTCTACTTGCCGTTAAGTATAGTAAACTACCTATCATCCCTCTATACTTAGTGTTTTCTACGGACTCACCCTCTTCATCTCTTGTGAGTTTTACTTCCGTAGACATTGGTGTCTTCATGGGCTTAGCGTCTTCTAATCCAAATTTCTTAAGCATTTCCTTAATGTACTTAGATTGATTAAAAAATATTTCATCTTCTAATTGTTTTATTTGTAATCCTAGGAAGAAATTAAGTTCACCCATCATACTCATCTCAAACTCATCATGCATGATTTTGTCGAATTCATCACACATATCCTGACAAGTCGATCCGAATATAATGTCATCGACATATATTTGGACAATGATGAGATTTGGGTTTTTCTTTTTCGTGAAAAGAGTGTTATCTACCATTCCCATGGAATAATCATGTTTAATAAGAAATGCCTTTAATCGATCATACCAAGCCTTGAGAGCTTGTTTGAGTCCATATAAAGCTTTCTTGAGTTTATAAACATAATCTGGTTTTGCGAAGTCAATGAATCCTGGAGGTTGTGCCACGTATACCTCCTCATTGATAAAACCGTTAAGGAATGCACTTTTCACGTCCATTTTAAATAACTTAAAATCTAGGGCGCATGCATAGGCAAGTAGTATTCTTATAGATACTAATCTAGCTACGGGGGCAGAAGTTTCATCATAATCTATTCCTTCTTGTTGATTATATCCTTGGGCAACTAACCTAGCCTTGTTCCTAGTAACTATTCCATTTTCATCTAACTTATTTCTATAAACCCACTTAGTTCCTATGATGGTCATGTTCATGGGATTTGGGACTAGTTCCCAAACGTCATTAATCTTAAATTGATTTAGTTCTTCTTGCATGGCCATAACCCAACTTTCATCTTTTAATGCCTCATTTATATTTTTAGGTTCTATAGTTGATAGGAAACAAAAGAAGTTATTTTTATCTTGAGCTTGTGATCTAAGGGTTCTTTGATTTAAGTTTCCTATTATATTATCTAACGGGTGTGATTTAGATTCCTTAACATTTACTATTTTGTTTTCACCTAATATTATATCTTCATTATCATCACCTAAGGGTTTAATTTTACTAACCTCAATAGCTTCTTCTTCAACTAGGTCATCATCTTCTAGGGGCAATGTCTTAGGTGGTGGTGGAGTTTCATCAAATGTTACATTTAAGGACTCTTCTACTTTCATAGTGTGTTTATTAAGTATTATGTATGCTTTACTATTTTGTGAATACCCTAGAAAAATTCCTTCGTACGACTTAGGATCAAACTTAGTAAGGTAATCTTTTGTATTGAGAACAAAACATTTGCTCCCGAATACCCTAAAGTAATTTAGATTAGGTTTTCTACCTCTTAATAACTCATAAGGGGTTTTTCCTAATATTCTCCTAATTGAGACTCTATTTATTATATATGTTGATGTATCTACGGCATGGCACCAAAATTTTTGTGGGATAGATTGTTCATTTAGCATTGTTCTACTCATTTCTTGTAAGGTTCGATTCTTTCTTTCTACTACCCCATTTGATTGTGGAGTGCGAGGAGCAGAGAAATTGTGAGATATCCCATTTAAATCACAATATTTTCCGAATTGCACTTCGTTATCAAATTCCCGACCATGGTCCGTCCTAATTGATACTATAGAACATCCTAATTTATTTTGAATCATTTTACTAAATATTTCAAATTTATTAAAGGCTTCGATTTTATCACTTAAAAAACTAGTCCATGTGTATCGTGAATAGTCATCTACAATTACTAAGGTATAACGATTACCTCCGTAACTCCGCACAGCGGTTGGACCAAAAAGGTCCATGTGTAATAATTCTAGGCATCTAGTAGTGGAGACTATATTCTTAGCTTTGTGACTAGCATGTGCTTGCTTTCCTATTTTACATGCATCGCAAAAGTGTTGGTCATATCTTAGGTTAGGCAAGTTTCTAACTAATTCTTTAGAGGCTAGAGATTGTATTTGTTGCATATTTGCGTGACCTAATCTTCTATGCCACAATGTAGAGTTTTCATCTAAGGTAGCTAGACATATTTTATCTTCCGGTTTATTTCCTAGTTTCATAACATATACGCCACCTTTCCTAACTCCTCTACCTATGACCTTTCCGTCCTTAACTATTTCGCTATCTTTACTTGTAAAAGTAACCCTACACTTATTATCGCATATTTGTCCTATACTAAGCAAGTTATATGTTAAGTTATCTACATGCTCAACATTTTCAATAGTTAGGGAGTCTTGAGAGATCGTACCTTTGCCAATGATTTTTCCACGAAAATCACTACCGAAAATAACATTACCTCCGTTGTATGCCTTGTAGGAGGAGAATAGCTTCCGGTTTCCCGTCATGTGCTTCGAGCATCCGCTATCCTTAATCCATTCGTCGGGCTCCAAATTTATCCCAAGACATATTTCATCGGTGGCTTGAGCTACAAGGCACTTTTCGTCTTTTGCTTTGTCCGCTTCAACTTTGTCGCTATCGCTCCATGTTCCACTAACAAATGCGCTTTCGTAATCATAACCCGGTGGCTTTGGACATTCGCCAATGAGATGGTTTTGGCTTCCACATCTAAAGCACTTTCTTTTCCCGTAGTTATCATTTCTATTTCTTTGTAGCGATCTTCTTTCATTTCTCGGTTGTCTCGTGAATCTTCCTCGTCTCTTGAAGAATTTCTTGAATTCTCTAACGGGCATTGCATATTCTTCGTCTTCACTATCGTCACTTGAATCATCGTCATCACTAAGTTCCTTTTTGGCTTTTAGCGCGAGAGACTTGATTTGATCTTTCTTGCTCTTGACCGTTTCCGAGTCCCTCTTTATAATTTCTTCATGAACCTTCAAGTTGCCAATAAGCTCATCAAGTGATAACGTCATCAAGTTCTTTGACTCTTCAATCGTCGTGACCTTCGCGCGCCATTTCGGATGTAATGCTCTAAGAAATTTCCTTACACAATTTTTGCTAGAAAAAGTCTCATCAAGTGCTTTTAAACTTGTGATGATTGTGTTAAATTTAGCAAATGCATTATCAATAGATTCCTCTTCAGGAATTGTAAATTGTTCATATTGTTGCACAAGAAGATCTATTTTATTATCTTTGACTTGACTATTACCTTGGTGAGTGATTAGTAAAGAATCCCAAATTTCTTTTGCGGTTTGACACATAAAAATTCTTTCATATTCTTTGCGTGGTAACGCATTATAAATAACCATTTTAACTTCATTATTTTTTGCTAGTTTCCTTTTTAAATCATCATTTTGTTTTTCAAATGGTACAATTTCATCTATTTTAGTTAGGATATTATATTGAATAGGGGGAAAATCACCATAGGTAATAACATGCCAAAGATCAAGATCCTTTGATTTCACATAAGTTTCGAATCTATTTTTCCAATAAAGAAAACCATCACTTTCAAATAGTGGTGGTCTTTGCATAGATTGCCCTTCTAAATATTTTAAAGATTCCATAGATCGTTTCAAGTTTTAAAATACAGTTAATTTTAAAAATCTTGTTTGACGTGGCTCTTGATACCAATTGTGGAAAACTAGAAGGGGGGTTGAATAGTTTTATGTCCTTTTAATTTTATTTTGAAAACTTTGTTTACTTTTTAAAACTTAGATTCGAATTTATGTGATCTCAACTTCTTGAATAATATGAACAATATGTATATAAGAAAATATAAATAAGTAATGTAAGTAAGGTAATAAAATGAAATGAAAGCTAGAGATAGAAAGATCTAACCGAGAGACAAGAGATTTATAGTGGTTCGGCTACAAGGACACCTTCCTTGCCCTACTCCACTCCCCGAGCACCTAACTCGAGAGTTTTCTTCACTATGTCAACAAGCTCCCTTATGGCGGAGAAAACCTTACACAACTTTGGCTTACACCGGCTTAACGACACAAAGCTAGATGTCGAGTTCTAATCGTAGCTAGAACCAATCTCACAACTTAAACACGACTTAATCACACCTTCTTCTTCATGACTACTTCACGACTTCTTCACGACTTCTTCACAACTACTTCACGACTTCTTCACGACTTCTTCACGACTTCTTCACGACTACTTAACGACACTTCACAACTAAGCACAACCTATGTACACTTCTACTTCTTCACACCTTCACTACTTACACACCTTAACAACACAACTTCTCTATTTACACACTAACCTATCCCAAACAATTATACACACAACTATCTAACAACAATACACAACTTATAAACAAATGTATGATGACACAAACAACTTAGGTATCTAAGTTGCAATACTTCTTCTCTAGTTGTTGAAGGAGTATTCTTCTTTTGCACTTGAATGGAGGAAGCTTGGATCACTTAGAAACCAAAGCTTAAGATTATATGATCAAAGGTTTTTTGAAGATATGAAATGTGATTTAAAATAGAAAGTTTCAGTGTGCAAAAGGTAAGTAAAAATCCAGGAGAAGGCTGGTATTTATAGGAGAAAAACTGGACAGCTGGAGGCCTACTGGAGCGGGGGCGGTCCCCTTAAATAGGGGGCGGTCCCCTTAATTATTAAGGGGGCCGCCTAGCAAAATTAAGGGGGCCGCCCCTACTGAACGTTGGCCAATTTTGTCCTTTTGTGGGGAAGGTTTTTCTGGAACATTTTAACTGATTTTGGTTAAAAATTTGAATTCATATTTTTATAAAAGATTAAACATTTTTATTTAATACCAAAAATGTTTTTCAAAAATATATAAAATGTTTTTGATGTTTTATAAAAAATCTAGTTATTAAGAAAATGTTTCTTTGATCATATAATGCATTAAGCATTAGTTCATTCATACCTTAAGTGATTTGAGTTGTAGAAATAGATATTTACAACTAAATACTTGTTTACGTCATAATTTTCCGATTAATGATTTTACATTTTGTGATTATCAAAACGTAGAGATATCGAAAAATATTAATAACGTGTTTAAGCATTATTTATATCAACATCCACCCTTCCTTGTTGAGACAAGGAAGGTATTTATAGCAACTTAGGTGACGCCCTAATGCTATTAATGGGCTTTCGGTTGGGCTTGAGGCTCATGGGCTTATACATAAGTCATTTAGACTATACAAGCTAACTTATCTATTCTAGTCCACAAGCCTAACTTGTTAACTAAATGCAATTCCCAAATATGACATAACCTTAAGGCTAACAGTTGTAGTCATGATTTTTTTTGGTCTGTTCGGTTGTTTTGCCGACAAGGGTTCGAGCCGAGACCCTTTGGTCTCGGCATGGCAAGTAAGGGTTAATTGTTGTTGTTGGACATGGATTCGGAGTTGATATATGTAGTTTCGTTGTTGAGTCTCATTGTTACCAGTCGAGAAAACTACAATGGTCCGTAGTGGTTTGGCTATTTGAATGGTGGTTGTGTCGCGGTAGGAATACCAAGAGGGTGTTTGATTGTGTCTCGATCCGAGCCAAACACCAAAGAGGGTGTGGCTGATTATGAGGCTGACTGTGTTTTGTTGGTTTAATATTGGGTTTAAAATTGGGTTGTATTTGGTAATACGAATGGGCCACAAGCACAATGTGGGTGTGTTTGGTTGTTTATGTGTTGGGCCTAAGCCCAAGTAAACATATAGGTTTAACAAACTGGTTTTATGCTTTAACAATATTACGGATATTGAACTTTGACTAACGGGTATTTCCTTGTTTTTAACTTGGGATATTTAGTATGTTTCGGACATTTGAAATCATGAATTGGATTTGAATACGGATTATGACTCTACTTTGGACATATGATGGATTTTTATCGTTTGGACAAGTATTGGATCGTTATTGGATTTACGATATTAGACATTGGACTTATTGGACATTTTGGGACTCGAGATGGTATAATATATTAGATTCGAAATAAATTTAATATATTAGACACGAAAAGGACACAAAATCTTCAATAAACCCAAAACTAATAATTACGCGAATGATAACGAAACATAAAACTTATAAAATATTGTAAGTACAGACTTGGTTAATTAAGGTCACGACGACTTGGGAAAACTGTTCTGAAACGTACAAGCTGATTTATTTTATTTGAGGTGTTTATTTGTCGCTAACTTCTAGATTTGGCTTCCTTAGTTTGAGTTCTAGTCAGTATTGTTCTCGACTATGTCGATGTCAATTTCTTTTTGGCGTGAGTTGTATGTCGAGTCTATGTTTCCTTACCACACCACACGAAACGTTGATACTAAGCTTTTGATAAGTTTTGAAATCGAGTAATCCACGAAAACTACGACACGTTGTCTTTTATATACTTGGTTATTGTGCGAGACGTATTTTAAGATAACTATATACGTATTAGGTTGTGCCGATCCTAGACCGTTATGTACCGCTGTGCGTGTACCTCCGTGTACTGTTGTGCCTGTATATCTTGGAACCGTCATGCCGTATGCCTTAAGGCTATTGAGTTTTGCTTCTCGATGCCAGTCGTGTCAGTTTTGATCCTTGCATTGCTATGGCTAAGGTGAGTTCATGGCCCCTACTTTTACTTGTTTTATAACTGTTTTGGGGGAGAATACCTGCTCATTTTTAATTAAAACTCAATGCTTTACAGACGTTTCTATGCTGTGAACTACTATTTTACATGAATTTGGACACATATGTGTGATGATGCGATTATATGTTGTGACATGTTTGTTTTGTGAGTACATGACGGCCCCACTGTTAACTCTCTGCTAAGGGCCTACAAGTTATAGGTTCAGTTGGTGTAACTGTTTACTCTCTGTTGAGAGCCTACAAGTTATAGGTTCAGTTGGGGCAACTGTTAACTCTCTTTGAGAGCCCACATGTTGATAGATCTATCGGGGTAGCTCCCCACGTGATATTGGTTATGGGTATGATGAACACCATAGGTTCAGTTGGCGCGTCACTATATGAGTATAGTATCTGTATGATTGATTATGGTTCGAGACATTTTGAATTATGATATTGTTTGCGGATTGGTTTTGGAACTGTGATTTAGGCAGTGTGAGCCTACGTTGAATTTGACTGGTTTATGAATGATTATTTGAACTTGAAAACCTTTTGGTTCAACCATATTGTTTTACACTAAAACCTGTGAACTCACTAACCTCGTGTTGACACTTTTAGCATGTATTTTCAGGTTAAGGCGATAGGTTATTTTTTGAGGCGCTTGGCAAGGAGCACGGTCATAGATGACTCTGATATACTTGTTGGGACCGCTTTACTTATTTTATGGGCCTATTTCCGCATTACTTTTGAATAATGTAAAATTTACACTTTTTGTTAATAAATTTTATTCTAAATGATTGAGGTAAAAACTGTTCTTTGTACTTGCGTTGTGATACCAATTGAGTAGCACCCCTGTGACATGTATGCTTTCGCTAGACCCGATTTTGGGGGTGTTACATAACAAGTGATGACTCAGAAGATTTTGAAGGCTTTATAACCTAACGCCGCTAGGAGTAAAGTGGAGATGGGCGTCACGCTTTATGCTAACAAGAGACGGCTCAGAAGGATTTTACAAGTGACGGTCTTAGATCCCTTTCTGACTCTGTCAGAGCGGCGATTACACAGACAAAACCCTAAACCACGGCGAGTTGACGGCGTCAAAGGCTATAACCTGACGCCGTCACAACTGTATTCCTATATATATTTTCAAAAGTTTTCATTGTTAGGGGTGACATCTTTTGGAGAATAAAACCTAGTCGAATTTTAGCAGTTTTGTAAGGGTTTTTCAACCCTTGAACCTTATACTCTATTGAAGATAAGTTATTCATTTAATCATTCAATATGTTTATGTGTTGTTTGATTAATTGTTTATCTTTTCTTCTATCTATCATGCTAGCTTAAGTTTGTTTGTGGTTGCTTAGACCTAATGAAACATAGTTATTGAATATTGATTTGTTGACTCTTGTTTAGTTGATTGTTATCGCGTTAGGTTAAGAAAACTGGCTGACCTCTTATATGTAACTAGCTTGAACGTCTTAAAAACGCAACCGTAGAGTGCACTATTGGTTTTGTTTGCTGTATTTATTGCTTGAATTGCGGCTTGTAGATCCTAGAAAACTTACTGGATGTTAAGGGATTTATGGGAGACTAATATTCATAGATTTGGGGACTTCGGCACCTCCCCATGACCAATAATAAGGAATACGACGCTTCAACTAAAACAAGGACGTGACAATTCGACGAATCAATAGGAGATAACTAGGGAGTAATTAAATCTAAGTAAACACGCTTTTCCTATCATAAGAAGTTCACCAATTTACTTTCTCTTGTTTTTAGTCTAATTTTAGTTTTATAATTAGTTTTTTGGTTAGTTGATTAACAACTAATTCCGCCTACTCCTTCAAAACTGAGATTTTAATTGCTTTCTAAAAAATACAAAAAGAATCATCCCTCACTTCTAGACCTATCTCGTCATACATCTTGACCTAACGACACTATTACCCTAGAGAATGATTAATCCCCCGGACCTACCTATACTACACTACAACGATCAGGTACACTACCAGGAGGATTGCAAGCTTCTCAAGATCCCTTAAGAAGTAAAACATTTAGCGTGGACGCAATCCTCGCATCAGGAAGTATACTGATGCACCAATTATTGAAGATTGGGTGTCTGATGATGAGGATCAGGTTGTGTCTACACCTAAGGTTGAAAGTAAAATAGTTAGATCTAGTGTTGAAAATATAAAGTTTGTTAAACCTAATTCAAAAGGTCAAAATGCTAAGAGAACTGTTAATCAAGATGAGCAACCTAGGCAGAACACTAACAGCCCTGGAAGAGGAAATCAAAGGAACTGGAATGGCATGATGTCTCAAAGATTAGGAAGTAATTTTGAGATGTTTAATAAGGCTTGTTATGTGTGTGGTAGTTTTGAACATTTGAAGTATAATTGTCATTACCATCAAAAGCAATTTCCAAATCAAAGGATGGTAAAACTAGTATGGAACAATGCTTCAAGGGTGAATCACCAAAATTTTTCCAAAAAGACTCACCCCTGTGCAAATAGAAACATGGTTCCAAGAGCAGTGTTAATGAAGTCTGGTCTAGTATTAATTAATACTGCTAGACAAAATGTTTCAAAACCAGCAGTATTGGTTAATACTGCTAGAAAAGTTAATACTGCTCCCATAAAACCAACAGTGAATGATGCTAAATCGATGTCACAGTTTTCTAAAACAGCACATTCAACAGTAAAAAGGCCCATTCAAAAGACAACAGCAATTAATACTGCTAAGCCAAAAGCAGTAATTAATACTATTAAGGGAGATTATTTTTATGTTGTTAAGGCCTCAGCTTATTGGGTTTGAAAACCAAAGATTAAAGTTTTAGACCATGTTTCCAAACATGGTAGTGCATCAATCACCCTTAAGAAGTTTGATTATGTTGATGTACAAGGCAGATCCAAGTCAGTGATGGCTTGGGTCCCCAAAGAAACTGATTTTCTTACCTTATGTGCAGGGCAATCCATAGGGGAGTTACAGGATCAAGGAGTGATTGATAGTGGATGCTCAAGGCACATGACAGGAAACATGTCCTATCTTACAGATTATGAAGAAATTGATGGAGGATATTTTGCCTTTGGATGTAACCCCAAAGGAGGGAAAATCACAGGCAAAGGTACAATTAGAACTGGTAAACTAGATTTTGAGAATGTGTATTTTGTAAAAGAGTTAAAGTTTAATCTTTTTAGTGTCTCACAAATGTGTGAAAAAAGGAATAGTGTTCTCTTTAGTAACACTGAATGTATAGTCTTATCTCCTGAATTTAAGTTAATTGATGAAAGTCAAGTTTTACTTAAAGTTCCTAGAAAGGATAATATATACAGTGTTGATTTAAAGAACATGGTTCCCAAAGGAGGTTTAACTTGTCTCTTTGCAAAAGCCACATCTGATGAGTCTAAACTTTGGCATAGAAGGCTAGGTCACTTAAATTTTAAAACAATGAATCTAAACTTCCAAACTTTTTGAATGTGATGAAACCTGTGTTGCTTGTCAGAAGGGAAAGCAACACAGAGCCTCTTGTAAGTCCAAAATAGTGAACTCTGTCAGCCAACCTTTACAATTGTTGCGTATGGATTTGTTTGGTCCAACATTTGTAAAAAGTTTAATAAAGAAAATGTATTTCCTAGTTGTCACAAATGATTTCAGTAGGTTTACTTGGGTTTTCTTTCTAACTACTAAGGATGAGACTAGTGGCATTCTTAAGTCCTTTATAACTAGAGTAGAAAATTTATTAGGCAAAAAGGTTAAGGTGATTAGATGTGACAATGGAACTGAATTTAAGAAAAGAGATATGAATCAGTTTTGTGAGATGAAAGGTATTATGAGACAATATAGTGTAGCTAGAACTCCTCAACAAAATGGTGTAGCTGAAAGGAGAAATAGGACACTAATTGAGGCTGCTAGGACTATGTTAGCTGATTCTAAGTTGTCAACTACATTTTGGGCTGCAGCGGTTAGTACTGCTTGCTATATGCAAAATAGAGTGTTAGTTGTTAAGCCTCATAACAAGACCCCATGTGAACTTTTTCATGGTAAAACACCAAGTTTAAGTTTTATGAAACCATTTGGGTGTCCTGTTACTATTCTTAATACCATAGATCACTTAGGCAAATTTGATGGTAAGGCTGATGAAGGTTTCTTTGTTGGATACTCTCTGAATAGCAAAGCCTTTAGAGTATTCAATAGTAGAACAACGATAGTGGAAGAGAACTTGCATATTAGGTTTAATGAGAGTACACCTAATGCTGTAGGTTGTGGACCAGACTGACTGTTTGATATTGATACACTAACAAAAACAATGAATTATGAGCCAGTTGTTGTAGGTACACAGTCTAATGGTTTTGTAGGTACAAAAACAAATAATGATGCAAGTCAAGTTAGAAAGGAGACAGAACTTACAAATAAGTATATCTTGCTACCATTATGGACTGCTGATCTACCATTCTCAACTAAAGATCCAAAGAGTTCTCAAGAAGATGATGTCAAATCTTAAAGTGACAATGAAGATTCAAGTGATGATGAAAAAAAGGTTGATGATGAACCAAGGAAAGAAACTGAATGTGATGATCAAGAGAAGGATGATAAAGATTACAACATTAATGATGTTAATACTGTTTGTAACATCCAGTAATTTTCCAAACTATTTTTACTTGCCAAATATTTATTTTTGCATCACCTTAGTATTTGAACATTTCTGAACTTATTTGAACTTGAGAAACGCGAGATATCTTGAGAAACATGAACCTTAATCCCTTATTATGTCAGCACAACCTAAAAAATATGAAACGAATCGAATTTTCCAAATAAATTAATTTCGAGAAAGATATGCATATTTATACTCGTTTTTATCAGAAAAAATTATTTCGAGAACAATGGCGCAAGTTTCATAATTTTTCTAGTCCGTTTGATACGTCAAATAGGTCCTACAGTGATTATTATAAAAGTTTAACCAACTTGACACATATTACCCCCGCCCAGAATTTTTCACTACACATCCTATACTTTAATTTGTCCAGCTTTGGTCTCTGCTTTGGTATAAAAACCATTTTTTTATTTTTTATTCATTTTTACACACACACATCATACATAACTCTCTCTCTCTTCTCTCCCACCCCGTCAAACCACCCCTTCGGCAACCACCGCCGTCTCCGGCCAACCACCGTCACCGGAAAATTTTCTAGCAAACCATCTTATCACCCCAAAACATAGATCAGGCCTTCCTGATCCTATCTGGAGCATTTGAAGACCCACAAAGTCCTTTTGACCGTAGATCGAAGCACCACAGCCACCACCACAATCACGCCACCACCCACCGTCGTGTCTCCACCTCTTGTCCCTCCCTCTTGGTAAACCCACGCGCCCTATATTTCCTTTTCTTTTTAAATCTGAAACCCTAAAACCCTAATTTCTATTTTCAAACGTTTTTTATTATAAAACATGTTAAAACTTTTAAATCAAACGAAAAACCATGTGGATCTATTATACTTCACCGTGAAACTCTCGAACTCAGTCCAAGTTGGGTGACTCACTGAGTCAACTCGAGTTGACTCGGGGTGAGTTGTTTATTTTCATTTTATTTCTTTCATTTCTAATTTATTATTGATTGTTTATAGCTCAGATTGGATTTGGATGTGATTGGTCTCGAGTTTGACTCAGTGAGTCATGGCGTGGTTAGGAATTAGGTTTAGTCGAGTTAGGGTTTGAAGCAGTGTTTGGATTATTGTGTTTAGTTTGGTTTTGTTGTGTTTGGATTGGATATTTGTGAAGATCGTATAAAGCTCGAGATTGGTTAGATCTCATCTAGGGATAACAATAATAACAATGATAAACATGATACACAGCAGAATAAAGTAAAACATCATTATTATTAAATAAGGTTTCTTCGTCATCATCCCTAACAACTATTTACAAACAGCCAAAGCCCCAATACTACATGATCAAGTGTAGCACGGTTAACTACTCTAACAGGGATCAAAGATCCTTGAGGCTTAAACACAACCTATCCTAGGCGTCTAAACAAGACTCATGCCTAGTTACACACACACACCTTTCCTGAAGTTTCATCTTTAACATCTGTATAAAACTAACGCCCCATCTCTTTATATAATAGATATTTAGGGTTACAAAGACATCTGACATAATACATATTAAGTCCTTTATCTTTTTCTTCATAAGTCTCCTTCATCTTTCATGTTTTGTCTATTATCAACTCAAATTTAATTTCAACCAATATTGGATAGGATTATGGTTGTGTTATGTTAAACCGAGAGCCTGTTGGCTCGAGTAGGTTCGAGCCATGACTCTAATGAATCACGACATAGCCGAGATGGGTTTTTTGTATTGAGTTTTGGAGTTGGTTTGGATTTGGTATTGTTGTTGTTAATCCGAGAGCTCCAAGGGCTCGGGTGAAGTCGAGTCGTGACTCCTTTTAATTTGATCAATTTGGTTATAGCCGTGTGTTTGGCTAAGTATTTAAATAGTTTGGATGTCAAGTGGTGTAAGCTGTGACCCAAGAGGGCCACGACTAGTTAGGAATGAGTCTAGTTGTGACTCAAAGGAGTCTCGGCCGCATAAGACTCGAGGTTAGAAAACCTCGGGTTAGTGTCGAGTCGGTTTGGACTTGGATAAGTCCTAAATAGTTAAGTATTAATAACTTTGGGCCCGAAAGCCCAAAGAGAGTCCAATTGAGTATGAGTTGGGTATTGGGCCAAAGCCCAATACACATAGGCCATAATGTCTTTCATTTTATTATTTTGTCATTTATTAATTATTTTTTTATCGATATGGTGTTTCGGTTAATTATTTGGATAACATGAGAAATGATTTGGACATTGGACATTGGACTTGGATACTTGTTATTTCCTGTGCTTGGATGAAAATTGGACGTTATTGGATTTACGGTATTAGCCGATGAGCTTATGGACTATTTTGGAAAATGAGACGGAAGAGTATGTTAGACTCATAAGAGCTTAACATATTTGGACCCGAACATACACAAAATGGTCGATAAACTTAACAACTAATATATACGCGAATGATAGTGTCCAATTATATATATTTAACTTGTAAAATGAGGCAATAAAACTTATATTCAAGAATCGTAACGAATTGGAAATGCTTTATAAACAGGCACATCATGCTCAAATTTCGATAAAACCTTTTATAATTTAATCATTTATGATTACTCAAATATCTTAAAAACCTTTTTGAAACTTACATAATTTCTTCCAAAATCACGATGTTTTATCAACTATTTGGGGAAATGGGTAAAACACCGAAACCACCTATTGATGTTTTCTGTCTTGTCTTTCTTAATTATTCTTTTCTTAATCTTAGTTCTTCTTTTCTCTTCGTTATTCTTTCTTCGTATCTGTTTTTGTTTGCCGACTTTTATTATTTTAACATCTCGTATCCACACGATTCTTAAACGTTATTTCACTCAAACGCCATTGAAAAAAAACATTTTCATTTCAAATACGAGTATTATTTTATAAATCACTTTAAGGTTATTGCTGAGACATATTATTCATATATTAGGTTGTGCTGAGGTTCACTTGTCGTGCTATCCCATTTGATCATATTGTGATATCTTGTTCATCTGCTGCTAAGGTGTGATTCGTAGCCCCACTTTTATTTTTAAATTGTTTATAAACCCATGGGGGAGATACATGCTACTTACTTATTTTTATGAGCACAATTGTTTATTGGTATGCTATTCCTGACTGATGCGATAATGTTAAGTACCTTCCTTGCCAAAAGCAAGTCCCTTGATCATGAACCATTAATCACTTGCGAGTGAGCGCGATTGTAGTTTATAGGCCTATAGAATTTGACCATCCCGCCATGTTGACTAAGGTCGGTCAGCATGTGATGTACTATAATTGAGTTTTACTAGGTATCTGGCAAAGTACCTAGCTTTGGGGGCAACTATTATATTATGAAATTTCGCGGTTACTGTCGACTTACGCCAAGGTTATTGGTGCCAGTTAACGCTTTGTGTGTCATGAGCTTAGCAAAAACAAGAGAATTATGTGACCCTTACCCGATATTTGTATTTGTTACTTATATCTTCCAGACTTAAAAATTCTTGTGCTCAACTATTATTTACTAAACCTATGGATTACACTCAACCTTTGTGTTGACTTTTTAGCATGTTTTATCTCAGGTAATTAATGCATGTTGTGGGCACCAGGAGTGGCTGAAGGTTGAGGATGGCTATCATTGGGCTTTACTTTTACCCTTACTATCTTATCATTCGAATAATCTTTTAAAACTGTGTCTTTTATTCCGCTGCAAACTATCTTTATTTTCCGCTGCAACTTGTGATAGAGTCTTTTAGACTCTAAATATTAAATTTTGTATTCGAATGATATGTTTTGCTAAAAACGTCTCGTTATGAGATCGTTTTCTATGATTGTGACTGTCTTACCCCTCACGTAGCACCCCAAGCTCAGTCCCGCTGCCATATTTCGAGTTGTGGGTGTTACAGAATGGTATCAGAGCCACGGTTTATAGAGAACGAGGTCATACTCTACTATAAACATTTTTGTGTGTGTCAAAACATTTTCAAAATCGATAGCCATCAGCCCTCCGTGCCACTTCGCTCTTTAAGTGCTTTACTTAAACTTTTATGTGTGAATGTCTTGCACTATTATATGTTGGATTTTCCGCTACTATTTCATTTTCATATAAAACTATTTTATAAAAATTTGGCTAGAATTTTTATACTTTTCCCGATACTCCATGGAGAGTATTATGACTACATCAGTCCCTACTGGTCAGTTATCAAATGCACCCGTTGATCACCCCCTTGCACCACCGAGTCCAGAGGAGGACCCATACCCTATTGATGTTCCTCACCCAGATGATGAGGAGATGGACGATGATGAGGAGATGGATGATAATGAGGAGATGGATGATGATATGTATGATGATGCTGATGATGATGATGATGATGATGATGATGATGATGATGATGATGATGATGATGACGACGAGGAGCCGATGGAGGAGGAGAAGGAGGCTCTCCCCATGCCGCCCTCACCAGCAGTTTCGGACATTACTTACGAGTCCGATACTTTAGATGCCTTAGGTCACGCCTTAGCTACAGAGGTGACGTCTACGTTTGAGATGGGCGAGTCTTCGACAGCACAGCGAGTTACCCCTGCCGAGCTCAGAGCCGAGCTGAGTCATTTGAGACAGGACATCTCCTGGTGCCAGGGCCGTTACATGTCGATGTCCAGGCGATTGTGTACCCGACAGTCTGAGGTCTTAGAGTTGAAGAAGGAAATTAAGGGAAATATGAGAGCTGCAAGTGATACCATCTTTACCAAGGTAAACTTTTCCCATGGAATAGTTTAAAAAGGAAATGGTGAAGAAGTATTGCTCCCATAGTGACATGAGGAAGTTGGATACCGAGTTTTACTATTTGGCTGGGAAGGGCGTTGATCTTACCACTTATGTTCGATGATTTCAGGAATTGAAGGTCTTATGTGCTCACATGGTGCCAGATAATGAGAAATTGCTGGAAAAATTCATTGGTCGTCTACCGGCCAGTATTGAAGGGCACGTGACGTCTTACAACTCTCAGACTTTGGATGATGCAATCCGTATATCTGAACGTCTGATGGACCAGGTGGTTAAGAATGATACTGTTCAGAAGGGTAACAATTATAACAACAAAAGGAAGTGGGAGGACAATAGGAGAAGCAACAACTACAACAACAGTCACCCCCACCATAACCATCACCACAACAACAACAACAACCATTACCGTAACAACAATCATCACCACTAGCAGAACAGGCGACAAGAGACTGTCAGGGCATATGTAGTTGCACCAGCACAAGTTGGAGGATATGCTAGGAATCACCCGTTCTGTGATAAGCGTAACCAACATCACCCTGGACCATGCACTGTTAAGTGTCAGAAATGTTATAAGGTTGGACATGTTGCTAAGAATTGTAAGGGAAAAGTTGTGGCTGCTGGGAGTACTGCACAGCCAGTTGTAACCTGTTTTGGATGTGGGGGGGCGTGGTCATTACAAGAGTAATTGCCTAAAGAACACTGGATGAAGGACTGAAGGCACTCGTGGTAAAGCATATATGATGGGCAATGGGGAGCAACAGTCGGATCCGAACGTAGTTACTAGTACGTTCCTACTCAACAATCTTTGTATTAAAGTCTTATTCGATTCTGGTGCCGATATGAGTTTTGTATCCTCAACGATTTCACCAGTACTTAACCTCACCCCAACCTCCCTAGCCACCAGCTATAGTATTGAACTAGCTAATGGCAACTTGGTTAACACTTGCACTGTAATCCGAGAATGTACTCTAAACCTTCTAGATTACCCGTTTAGCATAGACCTCATGCCTATTAAACTCGGAAGCTTCAACGTAGTGGTTGGTATAGATTGGCTATCCAAACATCAAGCCAGTATTATTTTCGGTGAGCGAGTTGTTCATATCCCTCTCAATGGCGAAACCTTGATTGTTCGCGGAGACCGTAGTGGAACCCGTTTGAGTATTATATCCTGTATTAAGACCCTGAAGTATATCGAGAAAGGTTGTCATGCATTCCTAGCACATGTGTCCAAGAAAGAGTCTGGAGAGAAGCGACTCGAGGACGTTCCGATTGTGTGTGATTTTCCTGAAGATCTGCCTGGGCATCCACCAGTTCGACAAGTAGAATTTCTGATTGACCTAGCTCCGAGAGCTGCACCTATGGCACGTGCACCGTGTCGACTTGCTCCGACGGAAATGCAAGAGTTGTCTAAACAGTTACAAGATTTGTTGGATAAAAGGTTTATTCGACCTAGTTCCTCACCTTAGGGAGCACCGGTGTTATTCATGAAGAAGAAGGACGGATCATTTAAAATGTGCATTGACTACCGTGAACTGAACAAGCTAACAGTGAAGAATCGCTACCCGTTACCTAGGATTGACGATTTGTTCGACCAGCTGCAAGGATCAGATTACTACTCTAAAATAGATTTGTGGTCAGGTTGACATCAACTTAGATTCCGGGAAGAGGATTTCAGGACTCGCTATGGCCACTATGAGTTTCAAGTGATGCCCTTTGGTTTGAAAAAAGCACCAGCTATATTCATGGACCTCATGAACCGAGTGTGTAAATCATATTTGGACAAGTTTGTCATAGTTTTCATCGACAACATTTTGATCTACTCCAAGAGTGAAGAAGAGCACAAGCAACACCTGACGATGATCCTTAAGTTGCTCAAGGAAGAGCAATTGTAAGCAAAGTTCTCTAAGTGTGAATTTTGGATTCGCAAGGTACAATTTCTTGGTCATGTGATTGACAACAAAGGGTTACATGTGGTTCCTGCGAAGATTGAAGCTATTGAGAATTGGCCAATGCCTTCTAATGCCACAGAAATCCGACAATTTCTGGGATTGGCCGGGTATTACAGGAGATTCATCGAGGGATTCTCCAAAATAGCTAAACCGTTAACTACATTGACTCAGAAGGATAAGAAGTATGAATGGGGAAAGGAAGAAGAAGAAGCATTTCAAACCCTGAAGCAAAAACTATGCAGTGCACCTATTTTGGCATTACCAAATGGAGTGGAAGATTTTGTGGTTTACTGTGATGCATCATATCACGGGTTAGGAGCAGTTTTGATGCAACGAGGGAAGGTCATGGCATATGCTTCCTGACAACTTAAGAATCATGAAGAGAAGTATACCACACATGATTTGGAGTTAGGAGCAGTGGTTTTTACACTCAAGATATGGAGGCACTACTTATATGGGACAAAGTGTGTTGTCTTCACCGATCACAAGAGTCTTTAATGTGTTGTCTTCACCGATCACAAGAGTCTTCAACATATTTTGGATAAGAAGGAGTTGAATATGAGACAACGACGATGGTTTGAAACCTTAAGCGAATATGAATGTGAAATCAGATACCACCCGGGAAAGGCAAACGTTGTGGTTGATGCCTTGAGCCGTAAGGAATGGTTGAAGCCGCTGCGAGTTCGAGCTTTGGTTTTGACTATCAATTCAAACCTTCCCACTCAAATTCTACATGCTCAAGAAGAAGCCGTGAAATAAGAAGATCTCTAGAGCAAGAACATGTATGGGATGATACAAAAGAAGTTTGAGAAGCGTTCAGATGGAACCTTGTGTTTTAAAGGAAGAAGTTGGGTGCCGCGTTATGGAGGAATGCGAAACTTAATCATGCACGAGTCTCATAAGTCAAAGTACTCTATACACCCAGGATCTAACAAAATGTATCACAATCTCAAGGAGTTATATTAGTGGCCGAACATGAAAGCCGACGTTGCTGATTATATTCACAAATGTCATACGTGCGCGAAAGTTAAGGCCGAACATCAGAAATTGTTTGGTGTTCTACAACAACCTGAGATTCCTGAATGGAAATGGGAACGGATTACTATGGACTTCATCACCAAACTTCCAAACACTACAACTGGTTTCGACGCTATTTGGGTTATAGTCGATCGATTAACGAAATCGGCACATTTTCTACCCATTAAAGAGAACTACAATATGGATAAGTTGACTAGGCTTTATGTGAAGGAAATAGTATCGAGGCATGGAGCCCCAATATCTATCATCTTTGACAGACACAGCAGGTTCACTTCTAAATTTTGGCAATCACTTCAAGATGCCTTTGACACGAACCTCGACATGAGTACTGCATATCACCCATAAACAGATGGCCAGAGTGAAAGGACGATTCAGACTTTGGAAGATATGCTCCGTGCATGCATAATTGATTTTGGAAATGGGTGGGATACCCATTTTCCTTTGATTGAGCTTTCGTACAACAACAGTTATCATGCAAGCATTAAGGCTGCACCGTTTGAGGCATTGTATGGTCGAAAATGCCGATCACCCATTTGTTGGGCTGAGGTAGGAGAAGCTCAACTCATTGGGCCGGATATTGTTCGCGAGACTACAGAAAAGATTGTACGAATTGCGAGAGACCGTCAGAAGAGCTACGCAGATGTGAGACGTAAACCGCTAGAGTTTCTAGTTGGAGATAAAGTTATGCTGAAAGTCTCACCGTGGAAAGGCTTGATACGGTTTGGCAAGCGAGGAAAGCTGAACCCGAGGTACATTGGACCGTTCAAGATTCTGAACAGGGTTGGTCCTGTAGCCTACATACTGGAATTGCCTCCCGAGCTTAGTAGAGTACACCCCACCTTCCACGTGTCAAATTTGAAAAAGTGTTTATCCGATGAGACAGCCTTAATTGATGAAGCGAAAAGTGTACCGCTTTTAGGGGGTCATTTAAGCCCTAATCCGCGATTATATGATCAAATATTGCCCTAAATCGTTTCTTTTCTCATTTTAGGTACTTGGGACGTGATTTCTGAAATATGAAGCATTTTGGAGCTTTTTGGACGTTTTTATGCTCAAGAATGAAGAAAACAAAAAGACCAAGGAAAGTCAGGATTTTACACCTGACGGCGTCAGGCTTTGGATGCTGACGCCGTCACTTGAAGATGAAAGTGGTGGAATTATACACGTGACGCGCCAGAAAGTTTTACATAGGAAGTCTGACGGCGTCACGTGTTAATGGATGTAGGCCGTCAAGTGTTAAGTTAAAGAGAGACGGGCCAGAGGATTTTTGAAGGTGACGGCGTCAGGATCATAGACCTAACGACGTCAGATGATATAGAGTGACGGCGTCAAAGTATTCTTACACGAGAAGGAACCTTAGTGAAACCGCCACAAGTTAATCAAGACAATCACAACTTACGCGCGGAGTAGCTGTCACTGTTTTGGCCATAAAATCTTCATACGAACTCGGATTTGGGTGATTCAAGAGGCCACGGAATCGGGACGAAAAGATCTAAAATTTTGTGAAAAAGGGGAGCTGACGCCGTCACTTGTGAAGGCTGACGCCGTCAGATCGATGGGGACAGAAAATCAGCTATAAATACAACATCACAACTTCACTTTTTGTAAGCCCTAAACCCTAAGTCTGATTCTAGGGTTTAGGTAGGTGTTTTTCCAACAACTTAGAGGGTTTCAATCATTTCATAAACATCAAATATTGGTTTGTTGATTCTAACTTAATTATGTCTTTCATTATTATGGTTGTTTGCCCTTCATTGATCATGCTTTGCTAATTCACCTTGTGTCTACTTATGATTGCGTGAAACTTGTATATAACTAATTAGATCTTATTGATTCCTTGTTGATGTATGTGTCTATCGTCATCAATAAAGGTGTGACACTTCAATAGATCTTATTGGTTTAGCTTATAATTCTTGTTTCCTATTGTCTCTTGTTTGATTGGGTGATATCGATGTTAGGCTTAAGAAAACTGGCTAACCTCCTATACGGTAACTTGCTTGAACGTCTTAAGAAACATGAACCAATGCGTACTAGGTTTATTTGGTTGTATTTAATGCATGAGTGAATTCTAGTGATCCCATGTTAGGAGCTTCTTAGCCGGCTCGACATAGGAGTGAAGTAGGAGCTCATAGAGTTGGGGAAGTACGTACGCCACCCCACGAATGGTATTAAGGAATACAACCCGTCAATTAAAACAAGGTGTGACAATTCAATAGGTAGAATTGGATAGCTAGCAAGAAGTAACATATCATAGGTAGACATGCTTCACTTTCCTTGTAGAACCCTAGTTTACTTTCCTGCACATTAGTTTAATTAGTAGCTTTTGGGTTAGTTGATTAGCAACTAATTCCGCCCACTCCTTCAAACCAGAGATTTTTACTTGCTTTCCATAAAATATAAAAATAAAAAAAGAATCATCCCTCACCTTTAGACCTAGTAGATTAATTTCAATCCTAACGAACACTATTCTTTGAGTTGAACGATCAATCCCCCGGTACTTGCCACTTCACTATACTACATCGGTCAGGTACACTGCCTGGTGGGGATTGCAAGCCTCTTGAGATCCCTTGAGAGGTAAAACCTACTGCAAGGGCGCAATCCCACGCATCAAGTTTTTGGCGCCGCAGCCCGGGGAGTAGTTATTGCTTAGGTTGAAATTTATTTTTATTAGGTCTACTCACAAGATTCCTATCAAGTGAGATTTTTCTTTCTATTTTTGTAGCTTTCTCGTAGTCTATCTTTTCTTTGTGATTTTGTTTGTAATTTGCTTCAAATGGACTTTTCACTTAGACTTCTAAGATTGCAAGATATGGTTGAGTGGCTAGAACACCAAGAAGTTCAAAATACCTCATTTAGAGACACCTATGAATCATATGAGCCTTCACCTAGGATAGATTCTTATGAACAACCTCCATGTTTAAGATCTCGTTTTAGTGAGGCCAATAGGAAATGCGACCTAGTTTGCCAAGGAATTATGGAGAGAGCCGTTGCAACAAACCATAAGTTGGATGAAGCACTAGGTTTGCTGTTATCACTACCTAATAAAACAATTGAGGAGGATTTAGCCGAGCATGATCACATTGATCAAAAAGACCTAGGTTTTATGACCAATGACTTTGAATCTCAAGGAACACATGATGAATCCTTTAGGCAAATTGAACATAAGATTATTGAGGAAGATCCTTATGATTCGGACATTGAAGTTGAGATGCCTAGAGAAGCACGTGAGATACTTAGGAGAATGCTTAGGATAGATTCTACCAAAACACATGATGAGGATATAGGTGATCTTGACACGTGGAATGATGAGGTCAATAACATAAGCCCACAAAATACTCAACCATCATTTGAGGCACACACACCGCCCGTGACTTACCCGGAAGATGTAGAAGAAACTTTAGGAATTCCGATGGAGGTAGAACCCTTGGAACAAGCACCACTAGAGGATATAGGTTTTAATACTTGTAATGATAACATTACCCTTAGTTCTAGGGAATTTCCTAGTGTTGATGAGCCGGAACCTCAATCTTTACACACCTTTCCATCCTTAGATATATTTCTAGGAGACAAAAGAGGAACCGACCCACCCATCAACCAATATTATCCGGGTAGTTTTAGGATGAAGGAAGCCATTCACTCACCCCCTTCACCTCACGTGGCATATTTCCACCCTAAGGGTGTGTATCGCTACTTTCACCCGCACTTAATCCTAAGTGTAGGGAAAACCTCCCCTATTTTTGTTAAATAAGGGTAGAGTCAGGCTCGTGACTCGAACAAAAACAAGCGCTTCTTGGGAGGCAACCCATGTTTTTAATTGTTTGATGTTTTTATTTTATTTGTTTGTTTGTGTCATATATGCTTAATCATAATTGTTAAATTTTCATGTTTCGAATAATTTGTGAAAATGCTTTATTTTGTTCTTAACTTCGTCTTAATTGCATATAAAGGTATTTTACAAAAAGATAAGTGTAGGGAAGTTTATATTTTGTTAAAAAGAACAAAATTCAAACATGGAAAATTCACAATTCATGATTAGCATGTATTCTATCTTGTTTATGTGTCAATACTTGTGGACATGTTTTATGAGTCCCTATTCGTAAGTCATCCCGCAAGTATCCTATCCTTTTATTGCTTTGTTTTGTTTTTATTTCTAAGTCTGGAAATACATCTAGTTGTGGTTTTTCTTTGTTCGGTTTGATGCTTTGGTTTTTGTGTTTGTTGGTTACAAGTATTATTGGATAAGATGATGTACGTGCAACACATCAAGAGGATGATTATATTTCTGGAGTGAAGCTTGTCATGTTCATTCTCTTGGAGGGAGATTTAACCATATTATCACATCATCCATACCGAGCGAATCAGGGGAGTATTAGTTTCTTCCATTCTCATTTATTTTTACTTTTACATCTTTTGTCTAGAACATTGGGGACAATGTGCGGATAAGTGTAGGGAGGGTAAATTAGGATGCCTTAGAAACTACAACTTCGCTTGATTTTTGTTTTGTTTAATAGTGAATGTGTAATAAAGCCAAGAGAAATATTGGTTAGGGCAATTTTAGCACCAAATTTAAAATTTTTTACAACACATAGGAGTGAAACTTAGATTTTAATAAGCGTCTCATGGATAGGGAATTGTATGACTAGCACAAAAACCATACCACTCAAAAATTTCCACCCCAAATATGTGAGGTTCGCCTTTAGATCTTTAGGAAAAAGCATTCATTGTTGGTGCTTATGAGTGTACCGGTAGTTTATAGATTCTAGAACTTGCGTTTGTGATGCATACCGAGACCGCTAGTGAGACTACATTCGTTTAGTTAGGATTGACTACACGATAAGAGGCATTAGGATTAACCCATTGTTTTACACCTGTGTTTTGTTATAATTACATTGGCTACATTGGTCAAGTAATTCTCCCACACCCTTTGCGTTGTACCCATTTTTGGTACACGATACCCCTAGTACACCCCTCAGAGCCTATCTTTTCGTTTTGGCCTTTAAGCATTTTACTTAAAAGAAGAATTTGTTTACACCCCACTTAAATGTACACCCAAATCGCCTTAGCCTACCTTGTGTGCACTCATCTTTAGTGCATTATTGTGACAACATTTGTTTAAACCCTTAGTTAATTATCTAATTGATTACATGGTTGCTAAGTCGAGTCATATCCTTGTACATACTGTTTTGGGACGATTGGGACTTATGGGTAAAGTACTAGTGTAATGGAGTAATGGGGAAGAACATCATTTATTACCCCCATATGTACGTTAATATTTTAAAGTACTCCAAATGTTTCGATTATCTTGATTCGAGTCATTAGAATAATTTTATGTAAAGTATGTAAAAGTTCAAGTGTAGGGATGGTACAAAGAATCCCTAGTGATGTATTGTTTTGGATGGTAGGGCAAGAGTGTACGCAAAAAAAAAAAAAAAAAAAAAAAAAAAAAAAAAAAAAAAAAAAAAAGTGAAGAAAAAGCATACGGACTACCATCCGCCTCTATCTTTTATTTATGTTTTGTTTTGTTCTATGTTTATTAGTTCGTGATTAGTTTAAGTTGAGTTGAGTCTTGGCTTAGCAACGCCTCATTCTACATGTAATTGACCAAGATGATTGACTTGCCACCAGTAAAAATATCCTTATCCAACAAACCGTGTTTTCCTTATCCCTACACCTAACGTTATAACCCTTTGTAAAGACCTCTTTGATAGTTTATCCTAGGTGCTTACGCCAAAAGTGGTAGAGGCGTGATCCTTTCCCAAGCCTATGGTAATCTATTTTCTATGACAGGTAGTGAGCGATATTCTTCCATTTCCATTTATGATATATAAATTTACAACACCCGAGGGATGAGAGTATCCAAACACTTATTGTGAGGGGCTAGTGTATAATTTCTGTGCTTATTTTGACCAAGGTGGAATGATCATTTGTTGTAATTACTTTTATATTAATGTTAAATGACCCCTAACTTGTATTTCAATTGGTGGAAAAGCTCATTTGCTTGAGGACAAGCAAATCCCAAGTGTAGGGATATTTGATGAAGCGAAAAGTGTACCGCTTTTAGGGGGTCATTTAAGCCCTAATCCGCGATTATATGATCAAATATTGCCCTAAATCGTTTCTTTTCTCATTTTAGGTACTTGGGACGTGATTTCTGAAATATGAAGCATTTTGGAGCTTTTTGGACGTTTTTATGCTCAAGAATGAAGAAAACAAAAAGACCAAGGAAAGTCAGGATTTTACACCTGACGGCGTCAGGCTTTGGATGCTGACGCCGTCACTTGAAGATGAAAGTGGTGGAATTATACACGTGACGCGCCAGAAAGTTTTACATAGGAAGTCTGACGGCGTCACGTGTTAATGGATGTAGGCCGTCAAGTGTTAAGTTAAAGAGAGACGGGCCAGAGGATTTTTGAAGGTGACGGCGTCAGGATCATAGACCTGACGACGTCAGATGATATAGAGTGACGGCGTCAAAGTATTCTTACACGAGAAGGAACCTTAGTGAAACCGCCACAAGTTAATCAAGACAATCACAACTTACGCGCGGAGTAGCTGTCACTGTTTTGGCCATAAAATCTTCATACGAACTCGGATTTGGGTGATTCAAGAGGCCACGGAATCGGGACGAAAAGATCTACAATTTGGTGAAAAAGGGGAGCTGACGCCGTCATTTGTGAAGGCTGACGCCGTCAGATCGATGCGGACAGAAAATCAGCTATAAATACAACATCACAACTTCACTTTTTGTAAGCCCTAAACCCTAAGTCCGATTCTAGGGTTTAGGTAGGTGTTTTTCCAGCAACTTAGAGGGTTTCAATCATTTCATAAACATCAAATATTGGTTTGTTGATTCTAACTTAATTATGTCTTTCATTATTATAGTTGTTTGCCCTTCATTGATCATGCTTTGCTAATTCACCTTGTGTCTACTTATGATTGTGTGAAACTTGTATATAATTAATTAGATCTTATTGATTCCTTGTTGATGTATGTGTCTATCGTCATCAATAAAGGTGTGACACTTCAATAGATCTTATTGGTTTAGCTTATAATTCTTGTTTCCTATTGTCTCTTGTTTGATTGGGTGATATCGATGTTAGGCTTAAGAAAACTGGCTAACCTCCTATACGGTAACTTGCTTGAACGTCTTAAGAAACATGAACCACTGCGTACTAGGTTTATTTGGTTGTATTTAATGCATGAGTGAATTCTAGTGATCCCATGTTAGGAGCTTCTTAGCCGGCTCGACATAGGAGTGAAGTAGGAGCTTATAGAGTTGGGGAAGTACGTACGCCACCCCACGAATGGTATTAAGGAATACAACCCGTCAATTAAAACAAGGTGTGACAATTCAATAGGTAGAATTGGATAGCTAGCAAGGAGTAACATATCATAGGTAGAAATGCTTCACTTCCCTTGTAGAACCCTAGTTTACTTTCCTGCACATTAGTTTAATTAGTAGCTTTTGGGTTAGTTGATTAGCAACTAATTCCGCCCACTCCTTCAAACCAGAGATTTTTACTTGCTTTCCATAAAATATAAAAATACAAAAAGAATCATCCCTCACCTTTAGACCTAGTAGATTAATTTCAATCCTAACGAACACTATTCTTTGAGTTGAATGATCAATCCCCCGGTACTTGCCACTTCACTATACTACATCGGTCAGGTACACTGCCTGGTGGGGATTGCAAGCCTCTTGAGATCCCTTGAGAGGTAAAACCTACTGCGAGGGCGCAATCCCACGCATCAGTAATCCCACTTGATGAGATTCAAGTTGATGAATAATTGAACTTTATTGAGGAGCCCGTAGAGATTATGGAACGTGAGATCAAACGACTAAAGAGGAGCCAAATTCCCATTGTGAAAGTTCGCTGGAATTCCAAGAGAGGACCCGAATTCACCTGGGAATGCGAGGACGAGTTCAAGCGCAAGTACCCTCACCTTTTTGAAACCAGAACTGATAAGTTAAACTGAAATCCGGGATGGATTTCCCAATATGATGTATGTGCTGTAACATCCGGTAATTTTCTAAACTATTTTTACTAGCCAAATATTTATTTTTGCATCACCTTAGCATTTGAACCTTTCTGAACTTATTTGAACTTGAGAAACGCGAGATATCTTGAGAAACGTGAAGCTTAGTCCCTTATTATGTCAGCACAACCTAGAAAACACAAAACAAATCGAATTTGCCAAATAAATTAATTTTGATAAAGATATGCATATTTATACTCGTTTTTATCAAAAAAATTATTTCGAGAACAATGGCGCAAGTTTCATAATTTTTCGAGTCCGTTTGGAACGTCAAATGGGTCCTACAGTGATTATTACCAAAGTTTTACCAACTTGGCACATATTAACCCCGCCCAGAATTTTTCACCACACACCTTATGCTTTAATTTGTCCACCTTTTGTCCTTGCTTTGGTGTAAAAACCATTTTTTTATTTTTTATTCATTTTAACACACACACATCACACATAACTCTCTCTCTTCTCTCCCAACCCATCCGACCACCCCTCCGGTAACCACCGTCGTCTTTGGCCAACCACTGTCACCGGAAAATTTTTCGATGAATCATCTTATCACCCCAAAACATAGATCAGGCCTTCCTAATCCTATCTAGAGCATTTGAAGACCCACAGAGTCCTTTTGACCGTAGATCAAAGCACGACAGCCACCACCACCATCACACCACCACCCACCGCCGTGTCTCCACCTCTTATCCCTCCCTATCGCTAAACCCCTTGCCCTATATTTCCATTTCTTTTTAAATCTGAAACTCTAAAACACTAATTTCTATTTTCAAACGTTTTTTATTATAAAACATGTTAAAACTTTTAAATCAAACAAAAAACCGTGTGGATCTATTATATTTCGCCATGAAACACTCGAACTCAGTCCGAGTTGGGTGACTCACCGAGTCAACAGCGAGATGAAGCGTCAAATGATTCGGACAGTTGTCGCGCTGGCGGAGCAGGGAGCCTACAGGGAAGATTGGGGCAATGACTCGGGGTGAGTTGTTTATTTTCATTTTAAATCTTTCATTTCTAATTTATTATTGATTGTTTATAGCTCGGATTGGAATTGGATGTGATTGGTCTCGAGTTTGGCCCATGGTGGATTGATGCCGAGAGTCTATGGCTCGAATGAAGTCTAACCATGACTCAGTAAGTCACGACGTGGTTAGGAATTAGGTTTAGTCGAGTTAGGGTTTGAGGCAGTGTTTGGATTGTTGTGTTTAGTTTGGTTTTGTTGTGTTTGGATTGGATATTGGATGGGATTATGGTTGTGTTATGTTAAACCGAGAGCCTATTGGCTCGAGTAGGTTCGAGCCGTGAATACAATGAATCACGGCAAAGCCAAGATGGTGTTGATGTATTGAGTTTTGGAGTTGGTTTGGATTTGGTATTGTTGTTGTTGATCCGAGAGCTCCAAGGGCTCGGGTGAAGTCGAGCCGTGACTCAAGGAGTCATGGCCAAGGTTTATTGATTAGTAAGGTCAATTTGGTTATAGCCGTGTGTTTGGCTAAGTATTTGGATAGTTTGGATGTCAAGTGGTGTAAGCCGTGACCCAAGAGGGCCACGACTAGTTTGGAATGAGTCTAGTCGAGACTCAAGGGAGTCTCGGCCGTGTAAGACTCGAGGTTAGAAAACCTTGCGTTAGTTTCGAGTCGCTTTGGACTTGGATAAGTCCTAAACGGTTAAGTATTAATAACTTTGGGCCCGAAAGCCCAAAGAGAGTCCAATAGAGTATGAGTTGGGTATTGGGCCAAAGCCCAATACGCATAGGCCATAATGTCTTTCATTTTATAATTTTATCATTTATTAATTATTTGTTTATCAATATGGTGTTTCGGTTAATTATTTGGATAACATGAGAAATGATTTGGACATTGGACTTGGATACTTGCTATTTCCTATACTTGGATGAAAATTGGACGATATTGGATTTACGGTATTAGCCGATGAGCTTATGGACGATTTTGGTAAATGAGACGGAAGAGTATGTTAGATTCATAAGAGCTTAACATATTTGGACCCGAACATACACAAAATGGTCGATAAACTTAACAACTAATATATAAGCGAATGATAGTGTCCAATTATATATATTTAACTTGTAAAATGAGGCATTAAAACTTATATTCAAGAGTCGTAACGACTTGATAATGCTTTATAAACGGGCGCATCATGCCCAAATTTCAATAAAACCTTTTATAATTTAATCATTTATGATTACTCAAATATCTTAAAAACCTTTTCGAAACTTATATAATTTCTTCCAAAATCACGATGTTTTATCAACTATTTGAGGAAATGGGTAAAACACCGAAACCACCTATTGATGTTTTCTGTCTTGTCTTTCTTAATTATTCTTTTCTTAATCTTAGTTCTTATTTTCTTTTCGTTATTCTTTCTTTGTATCCATTTGTGTTTGCCGACTTTTATTATTTTAACATCTCGTATCCACACGAGTCTTAAACGTTATTTCATTCAAACGCCATTGAAATAAAAAAAATTCATTTAAAATACGAGTATTGTTTTATAAATCACTTTAAGATTATTGCTGAGACATAGTATTCATATATTAGGTTGTGCTAAGGTTCACTTGCCGTGCTATCCCATTTGATCATATTGTGATATATTGTTCATCTACTGTTAATGTGTGATTCGTAACCCCACTTTTATTTTTAAATTGTTTATAAACCCATTGGGGAGATACATGCTACTTACTTATTTTTATGAGCACAATTTTTTATTGGTATGCTATTCCTAACTGATGTGATAATGCTAAGTACATTCCTTGCCAAAAGCAAGTCCCTCGATCACGAACCATTAATCACTTGCGAGTGAGTGCGATCGTAGTTTATAGGCTTGTAGGATTTGACCATCCCGCCATGTTGACTAAGGTCGGTCAGCATGTGATGTACTATAATTAAGTTTTACTAGGTATCTGGAAAAGTACCTAGCTTTGGGGGCAACTGTTATATTATGAAATTCCGCGGTTACTGTCCACTTACGCCAAGGTTATTGGTGCCGGCTAACGCTTTGAGTGTCATGAGCTTAGCAAAAACAAGAGAATTATGTGACGCTTACCCGATATTTGTATTTGTTACTTATATCTTCCAAACTTAAAAATTCTTGTGCTCAACTATTATTTACTAAACCTATGAATTACACTCAACCTTTGTGTTGACTTTTTAGCATATTTTATCTTAGGTAATTAATGCATGTTGTGGGCACCAGGAGTGGCTGAAGGTTGAGGATTACTATCATTGGGCTTTACTTTTTACCCTTACTATTTTATCATTCGAATAATCTTTTAAAACTGTGTATTTTATTCCGCTGCAAACTATCTTTATTTTCCGCTGCAACTTGTGATAGAGTCTTTTAGGCTTTAAATATTAAATTTTGTATTCGAATGATATGTTTTGCTAAAAACGTCTCGTTATGAGATTGTTTTCTATGATTGTGACTGCCTTACCCCTCACGTAGCACCCCAAGCTCAGTCCCGCTGCCATATTTTGAGTTGGGGGTGTTACACTGTTAGTAAAAGAAACAGCACTAACAATGTTAATACTGCTAGTTCATCTGTTGCTGCTGATAGCACAGATGTTAATACTAGTGATGGATATAAAAAGCAATGAATTTCCATGGGATCCAGACATGCCTCCTTTGGAAGAAGTATGGGTTGATAGTGATGAAGAAGATGCTGGTAAAGAGGCTGACATGGGCAATTTGGATGAAACAATTCCAATTAGTCCTATTCCAACAACAAGAATTCATAAAAATCATCCTATGACTCAAGTGATTTGAGATGTGCATTCAGTTGTACAAACAAAGAAGATGTCAAAGGATTTGAATGAACAAGGATTGTTTGTCAGAACTCTTAAACAAATAAACATTCATAATGATCTTCAAATTTGTTTGTTTGCTTATTTCTTATCACAAGTAGAACCCAAAAAGGTGATTCAAGCATTAAATGATCCAAGCTGGATAGAGGCTATGCAAGAAGAACTTCTACAGTTCAAGTTACAAGAAGTTTGGACTTTGGTGGAATTACCAAATGGAAAAAGGGTTATTGGAACAAAATGGGTTTTCAGGAACAAGAAAGATGAAAGAGGAATTGTGGTAAGAAATAAGGCAAGATTGGTAGCTCAAGGGTACAAACAAGAAGAAGAGATTGACTATGATGAAGTTTTTGCCCCTGTTGCAAGAATTGAAGCAATTAGGCTGTCTTAGCATATGCTTCATTTAAAGACTTTGTGGTGTATCAAATGGATGTCAATAGTGATTTTCTCTATGGGAAAATTGAAGAAGAGGTGTATGTGTGTCAACCACCAGTGTTTGAAGATCCAGACTTTCCTGATAGAGTTTATAAGGTTAAAAAAGCACTATATGGGCTACATCAAGCTCCTAGAGCATGGTATGAAACCTTGTCAACATACTTTTTGGATAATGGGTTTCACAGAGGAAAGATTGACAAGACTTTGTTTATTCAAAGGCACAAAGATGATATTTAGCTAGTTCAATTTATGTGGATGATATCATCTTTCGTTCTAAAAGGAAGGAGTTATGTGTTGAATTTGAGAAGCTGCATGAGAAGTTTCAGATGAGTTCTATGGGAGAGCTTACATTCTTGTTGGGTTTACAAGTGAAGCAGAATAAGGAAGGAATATTTATCAGTCAAGATAAGTATGTTGCTAAAATTTTGAAGAAATTTGGGTATATAGATGTCAAGACAGCAAGCACACCTATGGAAACTTCAAAGCCTCTGCTCAAGGATAAAGATGGTGAAGAAGTTGATTTTCACTTGTATAGATCAATGATTGGTTCATTGATGTACCTTACATCTTCAAGACCTGACATTATGTTTGCAGTGTGTGCATGTGCAAGATACCTAGTCACACCAAAAGTTTCACATCTTCATGATGTGAAAAGGATTTTTAGATATTTAAAGGGTCAACCAAAATTGGGCCTTTGGTATCCAAAAGATTCTCCTTTTGATTTGGTAGCATACACTGATAATGATTATGCTGGAGCAAGCTTGGATAAGAAGTCTACAATAGGAGGTTGTCAATTTCTTGAGCTTCGATAGGAAGTCTACAACAGGAGGTTGTCAATTTCTTGGGTGTAGATTGATCTCATGGCAATGCAATAAACAAACTGTGGTTGCAAATTCCACAATAGAAGTTGAATATGTGGTTGCTTCAAGTTGTTGTGGACAAGTGCTTTGGATTCAGAATCAACTGCTTGATTATGGGTACAATTTTATGCATACCAAAATTTTCATTGACAATAACAGTACTATGTGCATAATTAATAATTCCTGTTTTTCATTCAAAAACAAAGCATATTAAGATCAGGCATCATTTTATTAGAGATTGCAATGAAAAGAAATTAATTCAAATGGTCAAAATCCATATTGACAAGAATGTTGCAGATTTGCTTACAAAAGCTTTTGATGTAAGTAGATTTCAATATTTGATTGCTAGTATTGGAATGTTAAATCTTTAAAAATATTTATCTCTTTATGTTTTTGTAAAGTCTTATAAGGATTGGTACTGTTATTCAAGTCATTAAGAGTTTCTGTGTTAAGTATCATTAGTACTGCTGTTATAATCTTATTGTATGCTATGTTGTACTTAATTTGTTAAGTATACTTAATCATTGTTGTAAGTTTGTGCTATGGTTATATAAGTTATTGTTGTTAGTATATCATCTTTAGAAGAAAGTGTTAGATTGGTGTGATTATATGCTGTGCTCAATACTATGTATAAGTAATGTTTGATACTAATCCTATATTTTGCAGGACTTTTAAATGCAAAGGAAAATTCACGAATATGTTAGATATTGATTAGTGCTTCCTCAAAGATAACTACTCTAGCATTAAGTTAATATGCTCAACCAACTTAGTACAATGTAGTAACTACTTGCTGTCTTAATATGTTCGAGAACTAATTTGTAAATCTTCAATCTTGATTAGTTTAAATCCCAAAATCATTACACTTAATCGATTTATTCCATAAATTGTCTCTCAAATCAAATACATCTTTAATTACCACTAATTGCAAAACCAACATCATACGAACATGTGACATCTTTTGCGATATCATAATGATCCTTCCTCAAACCAAGTTGAAATTTCGAACGTTGTTTTGAATGAAAATAAGATGCATTAAAATTCAATACCTTCCCACATTGAAATTTGTTATCCAAATACTGTATTACACTGTTTAAGATCCATAAAAAACCAACTACTTGGAACTGAGGGTTGCATGTCTATGGCCATCTGTTTAATGTTTAAGTCCAAAAACAACTGCTTGGAATGAGTTTAGCACCACTATGGCATCTGTTATAATCTACTTGGCTACAGACCAAAACTTCAATTTTTCAAAATTAATGTTTGATAGTATGGTTAAGAACATGAATAGTTCAGTAAAAAAAATTTATACATATCCAAGGTTTTTACAACTGTTTATGGACAAACAGTTTACTGAAAAGAAAACTCATAAAAGAACATATCTTGCACCCTCTCATTCTAAAAAGATGTTGGTACAAACTCAAAACCAGGGTGAAGGTTGAGTAATCCCCACTGATACCCATCACAAACCCGCCATTTTGGCAACATCATCCTCATAACCTCAAAAGACCTATACCCGTAGGATTACAAAGAAAAAGGGCACTGAGATACCTCAGTCTAGTGCTGGTATGGTTACAGATGAGGCAGTGTATAAGGAGAGGGGTCACAGTTTGGAAAGGGCTACTACTACTGCTACTAGCTTAGATGCAGAGCAGGACAGTCGTAACATAAGTAAGACCCAATCCAAGGCAACATCTAATGAGTCTAGTTCCCATGGAACTGATTCAGGTGATGGCCCCATCCAACAGGAAACTATGGGGGCTATGGATGCTCAAACTAGGTTTAAGGCTATGCCTAACATACCTAATGATTCACCTCTTGGGATAGGTAACACAATCCGAAGTGATGAGGGTAGAATGCAACTAAAAGAATTGATGGAAACTTGTACCACTCTACAGAAGGAAGTTCTTGGCGTCAAAAAGCTTACCTCTTCTCAGCAAAAGGAGATCACTATTTTAAAGAAGAGGGTAAAGCAATTGGAACAGGCTAAAAGGTCAAGAACTCACAAGCTCAAGAGGTTACATAAAGTAGGTACTACATTCAGAGTTGAGTCCTCTAGTGATACTGAAAGTTTGGGGGAGGATGCTCCCAAACAGGGTAGGAAAGATGTGGAGGATGAGATGGTGATGGATGATGGTATTGAATTTATTGTTGAAGATGTACATAATGATGAAAATGTTGTTGGTGAAAGTGTTGAAGTTGCTAAGATTGATAAACAACCAGTTGTTGAGGTTAGTATTGCCAATGAAAAGTTTAATGTTGCCAATGAAGTTACTACTGTTGTGGCTAAAGTTACTACTGCTGAAGTTACAACTTCTACAACAACAACTGCTCCTACAACAACAACCATAATTACTGATGATGAACTCACTTTGGCTCAAGCTCTTGTTGGTCTAAAGAATCAAAACCACCAACTAAAGGGGTTAGCATTAAAGAGCCAAGAGAAATCACAACCACAACAAAAACTGTTCAACAACATGTACAAGGAAAAGGAAAGAGAATTCTGATTGAATAGCCTGTGGTAAAGCCTTTGTCAAAGAAAGAACAAGAATTAGCTAATGTTGAAGCTGCAAGATTATTACAGGCAGAGTATGATGAAGAGGAAAGGCTTGCAGTTGAACAAGAAAAGGCTAGCATTGAGGTTATCAACACATGGGATGATGTGCAAGCTAAATGAGAGGCTGATCAGATGTTGGCTCAAAGGATGCTGCAAGAAGAACAAGAAGAGTTATCCATGGAAGAAAAAGCCAAATTATTTATGAAACTCTAAAAGAAACAGAGGAAATTCTTTACACAAAAGAGAGCAGAAGCTAAAAGGAACAAACCACCCACTAAGGCTCAACAAAAATCATTGATGTGTACTTACTTGAAAAACATGGATGGATGGAAGCCTGCTCAGTTCAAGAATATGAGTTTTGAAAAGATCAAGGAAGTATTTGACAAGGTTTTCAAGAGGGTCAACACATTCATTGATATGGAGACAGAGGTGGTGGAAGAAAGAAGTTCTAAGAGGGTAGGCACAGAGCTAGAACAAGAGAGCGGTAAGAAACAGAAGGTGGATGAAAGGCAGAATGAAGGAGATAGTAGTGTGATGCGCGTGATGTGTCGTTGCGGTTTAGCAGTTTTAATGCCTACTCAAGTTTTAAATTTATATTTAGCCGACTTATCAATAACACACACACTTAACGAGCAGTGTACCCGGTCAGTATGAAGATAATGGTAAGTAGAGTGTCGATCACTAAGAGTGGAACGTATAATCTCGTTAATCTAATCAGTATTTTAATATCCTAACGCAAGGGGGTTTCAGCCTGAGAGACTGGCACAGTTTTGTTTGCAATTAAATAATAAAATAAACAAATAGGCACGAATCAGCAAGTAGCACACACGTACACAGATAGATACATGAGACAATAAGAGGGCTGTCCTTATGATTAAGTAGATTGTCACTTGTTTTATTGATAGCTTTATATGAAGTGTATGTAATTAACCCTTTCTCGTTGGTCCTATTCTCATCGGCGAGTAAACCCTTAATGACGACTTATGTCTAAAAGTTATTCCTAAGTGATCAATTTAGAAACAACCGTGGGAGCCACACCTTGTCCCGCAGTCGGGTGCCCGCAAGCCACTGATAAACACAGAGGTGGTCAATGCACTAATAAGTAGTAACCAAAGACATCAACATATAAACTTTAATTGATGGGAAAGCAAGTATTAAAGGGAGTGCAATCTTTCCGTTGTCACATTACACAAGCCACCAATCCTGATGAATTAAAGTTTGCTAAAACAATAAAACAAAACTACTTAATGAATTAAATACATGCAGCACCTTCTTACAGCTCTTGTATCTTCGATTTGGGTGTGTCTTGTGCTGCCTTCTTGACTGAATTCGTCCTTCTCTTCTGTTCGGTCTTTAGGTTTTCGAACTTCCGAATCTGTGTGTAACTCTCTAATGTGTCTGGTCTACGGGGTATTTATAGTTTGTGTCTGAGGGAAGATGCGGCGCATCTACTTAAGTAGATGCGGCGTATCTACGTAACTTCGCGTGGGGTCCAAGATTATAATATTCAGGAATATTCGTACACCGCCAGAAGATGCGGCGTAACTCCATGATTAGATGCGGCGCATGTCCTCTTGTATCTTGGATCGTATCTGGTGATATCTTGATAGAGATGCGGCGCATGTTGATAGTGAGATGCGGCGCATCTGGAGCAGAATTGACTTGATCTTGTCCATGTCAGTAGACTTTCCACTTTATGTACGTTTCGCTCCATTATTAGTCCAAAATCGCCAAGTTTCACCAAATGCTTGTTTTTACCTGAGAATTACAAAAGTAAACAATTAAGTATCAATCCTCATACATAATATAGTAAAACAAGTCAAATTAATAGGATAAATGATAGTAATAAAATGTACTTATTTGAGTTCATCAAATATCCCCCCACTTGAACTTTACTTGTCCCCAAGTAAACCTTAGATTAAATCTCATGAAAATGTATCCTAAAAGATGTTAGGATTTATTTTTATATTTAAGCATGTATTCGTTTATTTCATAATCACACAACTAAACACTTAACGAATTAGAAGTAAAATAAAATAAGTCGATAAAAGCAAATCTAATCGTTTAACTGTCCAGTCGCGACGAATATTCTATCATAGGCTTGGCAAGTATACACATCTCCACCACTAAAGCTAAGGAATAACAAGTCTAAAGCGGTAAAAAGGGTTTTTAGGCTTAAGGGTTAATTATTCTTATTTCACTATCGATTTCAAATTCCAGAAAAGGCGACAAAATCACAAATACATGATCGAATCCACGAACACGATACTTGCAATTGCTCAAATCCTTAACTCGAATAGGCTAAAGATAGGTCCAAACTTCACCAATAATAATATATCAAAAAGGGCGACAAAATCATAAATACATAGCCGAATCCACGACTACGATACTTAAGATTGCTCAAATCCCTAATCTCAATAAATCAAAGGTTTGGTTGGATAAAGAACAATACAGGGTATGGATAACATTTAGGATATAAATTGGTGTAAAAATAAAAATAAACAAAACAAATAAATTAAAATCCTAAGTGTGGTTAATCACTATCCCAACCATCCCATGAATAAGACTCATATCATTGAATAACTCACGCTTTAACACTTGAAACACACGCTTTAGGTAGACACGAATTATACTCAACAAGATCTTAATCAAAGAATAATCCTTAATTGGCATTCCCATAACTGCCAATTCCCATTCAATCCATAGATATAATACAACAAATAGTGGCCATATGAACCACTTACATAACTTTACATCGTTGGCTTAAAATAAACATCCAACTCTTTTTTCTTTCTTTTTCTTTTCTCATTTTTTCGATTTTTTTTTTTTTTTTTTTTTTTTTTTTTTTTTTTTTTTTTTTTTTTTAACTTGAAACATAAACATAGATGTGTAAAATTTCACCACATCACTATAACTTTCTTTCCGGATAATTTTTCTTTTTCATTCTTTTCATAACTTCAGAAGTAATGGTAAATAGTGAAAGTAGTAAACACACGAAAAATAAACTCTAAAATATACAATATTTACTTTCACTTCAATTGCATTGTGCAATTTCCCGACCTAACCATATATAATGAATTACGCACGCGAACACAGGTAATGTAAGGAAACACACTCTGCCTATAGCAATTAACCAACCACGGATTCTAATCTACAGGGTAGGCTAAGGTTTAAGGTGTAACGAAACATTTTAAACATAGGTGTAAGAAACGAAAGGAATGGCTCTGAGTGTTTTTCTAGGGGTATCTTACTCTAAAAGTGAGAGTAACAAAAGGTTTTATACGGGGGTTAACTAACCAGTGTAGTTAGCTAATAACACATAACATATAAAGGCTTTTTGGGTGTAATCCTAGAATTTTTACCAAGTTAGACAAGTCATTCCAATTAAATAAATAATACTCATTATGGTGGTCTCGAATAGTATACAAGCCAAGTTCTAAAGTTTACAAGTCACCGGCACACTCATAGATTTGTGAATTTTGGAAAATCACAATTTTTGAAAATAATGTCATGTGTGCAGTTATGCAACTTAGATCTTAAACAAAAACATGCTAAAAATTTTTAAGTTTGATATATTAAGCACAGTTTAAGCATAATTTTTGAAAAAGTTTAGGACAAGTAAGTGTTAAGTGTTCTAATTCTCCTATCCCCCCACTTAAGTTAAACAACGTCCTCGTTGTTTGTATAAAAGGTTAAAAACTGGAAATAAAAGAATTAGAACGGAAAAACTCCCCTGAGATTTGCTCGGTATGATCTTCCATTAGTGTAAGAGCAAAAATCATCTTTCTTGTGGATTAGAACGTTAAAGCTTCATACTTGATGTATCCACAGGAAATTCAGGAAACTATAATACCACCAACACTTTAAAACACACCTAAGATAAGAAAGGTTCAACTTGCATAATACATTAGTAGTTAGGTAAAAATAAAACTTAAAAATTAAAACTGAAAATCATCAGGTCAGTCGATGCGCCGTATCCTATTGAAGAAGATACGCCGTATCGAGCCTGGAATAAATACGGATCAGAATAAAGATGCGCCGCATCCTTAACCAGGGATGCGCCGCATTAAAATAACTGATAAAAAGTTTTAAAGTCGAAAATAAAAATGCAGAAAAATAAAATAAGATATGACCATTGCAGAGGATGCGTCGCATCTCAGGAATAAGATGCGCCGTATCTTCGTGCGGCCTGGACTGACTCGACACAGAAAACAGAATAATAAAAGATAAATCCGGGTTGTCTCCCGGTCAGCACTTGTCTTTATTCCAGAGTCTTCAAGTTAGACTCACGTTCAGCTCTTTAGTATCGATCATTGATTCCTACATGGCCACGTAGGATCCATTTAGCAACCGAATCGTCTCGTATATATTCAGGTCCCAAATTCAAAACTCCTTTGTAGAATCCTTCCTTCAATTGATATGGGTACTCAATCCCTCTCTTATTGTCATCATCACTAACAAAAAGGAATGGAGAAAATTTGTAGCAAATCCTACTAGTAGCATATTTAAATCCAGGGTGAGTACGGGGCATCATATAAGTGATAATGTCACTTCCACATTGGAAGGTGATCTTTCCTTCAAATCGTTTTGCATTAATAGTGATCTCTCTACAAAATGGTTTTCCAACAATTACTTCACCCATATCGCTGTCACAATAGGCATTCATGTCCTCAATAACTACGAATTCAGTAACAATAGTGAAGCGTCCAACGAAGATCGGGACATTAATGAAGGCTCCAACTACATTCTTTCCTTTATACTCCTTTTTATTTCTCATAATAGAATTGTAAAAGCTTCTTGACATGACATTGATCGATAAAATAGGAAAGAAATTGGCGTCAATACACTTGAACCCAATCATGCATGGGAATTGTAGATTGTAAGCACAATTGGTGTTGATCCTTTCACCGTAATCCCAAGAACCATCATATCCCTCAAATTCATCGTAGTTTCTAGTAGTAATAACGTTGACTCTTGGATTATCCACAATTTCTCCTTCTTCTAACTCAGATTCCGCATCATCCATGAATAGGTCATTAGATTCTAATGGTCTATTAAGGTCATCAAGTTCAATGTAGTCCCCATTGTAAGGTTCTGGTGATTTTCCATGTACTAATACATCGTTCATAAAATTGTCTTCGAAGTCGAAGTCAATTAGCTCTCCGTATTCTTCCATTATCCTTCTGAAACAATCACGAAAAGCATCAGTAGGGTATGCTCGAGAAAGTAATATATCAGATAATTAATAACGAAAGCGGAATACGAAAAATTAAAGTTACTGATATCTGCAGATGATGCGCCGTATCCGAAAAGTTGGATACGCCGTATCTTATGATCGTTAAAATTAAATCAGACTTTATTCCGAAAATAGATACGCCGCTTGGAATTTATGAATGCGCCGTATCGAATTAATCAATCAAAAATCAATTTATCTAATTAAAATTAAATGCGTCGTATTAACGAAAGTTAATGCGCCGTATTTTCGTTACGTTTAAAAATAAAAGATTTTTGATTCAGTAAGATGCGCCGTATCGACGGAAATCGATACGCCGTATTTGTTTAATAATTCGCAAACTGTTTTTAATTAAAATAATAGATACGCCGTATCTTCAAAAGAAGATGCGTCGTATGGCGTTAACGTTTAGAAAAATTTTTTTATCAAAACAGATACGCCGTATCTACAAAAGCAGATGCGTCGTATTACTTTATCGCTTAGAAAAATTTTCTTATTAAAAACAGATACGCCGTATCTTGGGGAAAAGATGCGTCGTATCGAATTAATTAAACGCGTTGTATTAAAAAAAATTAAACGCAATACGCCGTATCTGAGAGATCAGATGCGCCGTATCGTTCGATTTAGCACAGTACAACGATAGCAGAACAGACAAAAAACGAAAAATAAAAATAAAAATTAAACACACCAAACAAAAAATAAAACACACAAAAATAAAAACAAAAGCAAACAAATAACACACAATACAACAAATATGCAAAATAGTACAATGATGCAATTAATCTAATAAAAAGAAAAAAACAAATCAAGATACACCACGAGTATTTTAATTAGGTTTTTCTATTAAAATACTAAATCAAATTAACAGATAATAACAATTCACTCCCCGGCAGCGGCGCCAAAAACTTGATGCGCGTGATGTGTCGTTGCGGTTTAGCAGTTTTAATGCCTACTCAAGTTTTAAATTTATATTTAGCCGACTTATCAATAACACACACACTTAACGAGCAGTGTACCCGGTCAGTATGAAGATAATGGTAAGTAGAGTGTCGATCACTAAGAGTGGAACGTATAATCTCGTTAATCTAATCAGTATTTTAATATCCTAACGCAAGGGGGTTTCAGCCTGAGAGACTGGCACAGTTTTGTTTGCAATTAAATAATAAAATAAACAAATAGGCACGAATCAGCAAGTAGCACACACGTACACAGATAGATACATGAGACAATAAGAGGGCTGTCCTTATGATTAAGTAGATTGTCACTTGTTTTATTGATAGCTTTATATGAAGTGTATGTAATTAACCCTTTCTCGTTGGTCCTATTCTCATCGGCGAGTAAACCCTTAATGACGACTTATGTCTAAAAGTTATTCCTAAGTGATCAATTTAGAAACAACCGTGGGAGCCACACCTTGTCCCGCAGTCGGGTGCCCGCAAGCCACTGATAAACACAGAGGTGGTCAATGCACTAATAAGTAGTAACCAAAGACATCAACATATAAACTTTAATTGATGGGAAAGCAAGTATTAAAGGGAGTGCAATCTTTCCGTTGTCACATTACACAAGCCACCAATCCTGATGAATTAAAGTTTGCTAAAACAATAAAACAAAACTACTTAATGAATTAAATACATGCAGCACCTTCTTACAGCTCTTGTATCTTCGATTTGGGTGTGTCTTGTGCTGCCTTCTTGACTGAATTCGTCCTTCTCTTCTGTTCGGTCTTTAGGTTTTCGAACTTCCGAATCTGTGTGTAACTCTCTAATGTGTCTGGTCTACGGGGTATTTATAGTTTGTGTCTGAGGGAAGATGCGGCGCATCTACTTAAGTAGATGCGGCGTATCTACGTAACTTCGCGTGGGGTCCAAGATTATAATATTCAGGAATATTCGTACACCGCCAGAAGATGCGGCGTAACTCCATGATTAGATGCGGCGCATGTCCTCTTGTATCTTGGATCGTATCTGGTGATATCTTGATAGAGATGCGGCGCATGTTGATAGTGAGATGCGGCGCATCTGGAGCAGAATTGACTTGATCTTGTCCATGTCAGTAGACTTTCCACTTTATGTACGTTTCGCTCCATTATTAGTCCAAAATCGCCAAGTTTCACCAAATGCTTGTTTTTACCTGAGAATTACAAAAGTAAACAATTAAGTATCAATCCTCATACATAATATAGTAAAACAAGTCAAATTAATAGGATAAATGATAGTAATAAAATGTACTTATTTGAGTTCATCAAGGAGATAGTAGTGACAAAGGAACAGTTGATCTACAACAATATATGGTAATCAAATCAGATGATGAAGATATACCTATAGATGCTGAACCTTTAGCTTCAAAGCCCCCAAGCATTGTTGATTGGAGAGTTCACTATCAGGGAAAGAAAGCTTATTAGGAGATAGTGAGAGCTGATGGAAAGTCTCAGAAGTTTATTACTTTTGGACATATGCTCAAAAGCTTTGATAGGGAGGACCTAGAAACTCTATGAAAGTTGGTTAAGGCTAAGTATGGATATACAAGGCCAACTGACATCATGGATAGAGTCTTATGGGGTGATTTGAAAGTTATGTTTGAACCACATCTAGAAGATAAAGTATGGCAAGATCAGTTTGGGAATGAAGTCTTATTTTGGAAGATATATGACTCTTATGGAGTTCATTGTGTGGCAATGAAAGGACTTCATATTTGGATGTTAGTTGAGAAAACATATCCTCTATCACTAGCTACAGCTACGCAGATGTTGGATAAAAAAGCTTCAAGCTGATGCATATGGTGTGACACCTATGATGCTTATAAGGAAGTATGTTGAACAACTCAAGTATGCTAATAAGAAGTAAAATGTTTAAAAGCATCCTCCTGGTGATGGTGAAGCTTTGAATGAAGAAACTTGATGATTTTGGGAGAAAATATCAAGTTTAGGGGAGGATTGTTGGGAATTAAAGCTTCTCGAATTGCTGCTGCTTATATGGATGATACTGCTGCTCTATGGTGTTAAGACTGCTCTTGGACTTCAAGGATAATGTTCTAAGTGTTTAAAGCTGCTAATGCAAAAGTTAAGACTGCTGGTGTAAGTTAAGACTGCTCTTAGAAGGTTACAACTATTGCTAAACTTCAAGGAAAATACACTAAGTAGTTAGTGCTGTTGAAACAAAACTTAGTACTGCTAGTACAAAGTTTCAACTGCTAAAGAGTTAATGTTGTTGCTTCATAGTTAAGACTGTTAGAGTATTTAGGCGGTTATGTTACAACTGCTTAAGAGATATACATTGTATAGTCGGTTTGATATGTTTAGAATGTTTAGATAATTATAGAAAAGATTTATCTTAGAGAAAAAGTGATTGTAAGCCGACTAGGACTCCTTAGTCTATAAAAGGAGGTCCTAGGGCATTAAGATAGATGCGTAATTTTGATAGAGTTATAGCTTCAAGGTTGTATAACCCTAATACTTGTCACAGTATTCGTATTATAGTCAATAATATTGAAGTGTTGTTTGTTTGTTAATCATGTGTTCATAACTGTTTCATTATACAAAGTTCTTCTTAAGATTGAAGTTTAGATTCCGCATAAACTTTGATATATTCAAAGACAGTTTCTACTTAGTTGTGTTGAATTTATTCAGTATAGCTAAACCTTTACAAGCTAAGGGAATTCGATCAAGTGCATAACCGAGATCAACAACCAATTACATACCTCAAATCGCAACTAGTTAACTTGTAATACACCAATCTCTAACACTTGCTTCCTATAACATCATTATATCACATTCAGCATACAATCATAACATTACACAACTAGGGTTCGTTGGTGAGTTCTCTTTATCCACAAATTGTATATGGATCACTAAGTAGTTTTGAATACCTAGTAGATGGTTAGGATAAATCCGAACCAATCTAAGTGAGAAACCCTAAGTGATTGTTAATGTTAATGCGGAATCTTAACAAGAACAATTAAGAACACAAGCAGGGATATCACTAACTTCGTATATTGATATTCACTATGATCAAATCGTACAACTCACACCCTTAACTAACAACCTTTAGGGATCCTTTTATAACACAAGGAAACCCTAGACGACACAGAAGATATACACAAATCTTCTATAAAGATACATACACGCAATGTATCTTTTCCTAATATAACTCTAACAAACTTTCCTATCTTCACGACCAGACCAGACTTAATAAGTCAACCAGACTTAACATGTACTACCAGACTTAACTTTACATAACCAGACCTAAAACACAAATAGACCTAACTTAGTAAACTACCAGACCTAAGTTGTCTGCTCTTGATACGCATCATAATTCCCAACAATCCTCCCCTAACTTGATCTTCATGCTTCATGAACTTCAAGTTCTTCTGATTTAGCCTTCTGAGGATTGAATCTTGAACACTTTGAAATGTATTTAGGTCTTGTTCCTTTCTAGCAGCTTGAATCTTGATAAGCTCTTCTGATATGGACTTGGCAGCAACAATGACTATATGTACATCAATTCATATTAAGTTTCATATCTATTCTCATCACTTCCAGGTGTGTTAACACCTGTGAGAGGTGAATCATTGAAATTTAATGGATTTGATGTCTCTTTACCAATAGCCATTACTACTGGAGTAGCCAATGTTTTGGTGTGTAAGACCATGGTACATTAATAACCATATGATTTTTAGCAAATCATCAGCTTATCAACGGATTTGTTAAGTCTTTACCAAAAGCCGTTTGCTTCTGGACTAGTCAATTCTTTGATGGAAAATCACCTCATCATGGTGAATTGATTACCATTTATGGTTTTCCACAGCCTTTACCACAAGCCATAACCTTGTGGGCTAGCCAACTCTTCACTTATCTTAGATATGGTGAGTTGAATACCATACAATTTTTGGCAAATTGTCAGCCATAAACGGATTTGAGGAATCTTTACCTGTTAGCCGTTTGCTCAGGATTAGCCAGTCCTTGTGTTGATGAGACAAGGTGGACTGATAACCTTTTGATGTGTTAGTGCAAAGCACCTCCACCAAGTGAGAATTTCCAATAGTCTCACTCAACAACTTGTGAAAATTCTTTCAAACATCCTTAGGCTACATCCTTCAAAGACTGCTTCTTAATCAAATCCAATAACATCTCATATCCTTCATCCTTTTTACTAGCATACAACTTTTTGCTCATCATTTCCTTGCAAACACTTGATGATAAAGGATATTCCACCTCTGCAAGCATATAAATATCAACATTCTTTAATGAAACACAATGTACCTTGCAGGTATGAAAATATCTCCAGCTGACAATGCTATGTTCTTCAGGAAGTTTCCACACTATATCAGACTCAGTTGGTGGCTCAAACATCACCTTCAAATTTCCCCAAAAGACTCTTTCAAATTCATCTTCAAGTGGATGATCTCCATATTTAATGTTCACCAACTGATAAAGTTCTTGAAGATCTTCCCTATTCACATCAATCAAAATGCCAGCAAAATTCATATAAACAATGTTAGAATTATCTTCCCTTATTATTTGATATGCAGCCCTTCCACCAGTCATGATAAGTTGATACTTGACAACCTTAGTAGGTTCCTTAGTGCTTTCAATAGTCCCCATTGTGGCTCCTTCAGATGAAGGTTCTTCATCTAATTCCTCTTCAACAACTACTTTCTTGGATTTACTCTTCCTTTCCAAACCTTTTCTTCTTTGAAACACAATAGGCTTAATCACTTCATCTTGCACTTCTTCTGTTGACTTACCAGCTTCAGGTTGTGGATCAATCACTTTATCAGGTTCAATGACTAGTTCAGTCTCTTTAGCCTTTCTACCTTGAAAGCAAAATTTCTGCACATCATCATAATCAGTAGCTTTGTAACCTTGATCTCTCTCAAATGCCTTGAGATATGCTACTTGAATTTCTTCATATGACTTCTTTTTCATCTGATCCAAAGAAAGATGCATTTGATTCTTAAGATACATCTTCATATCATACTTCTTTTCTGCCATAGACATCTTCTTAGGAATCTTAGATTTCTTTTGAAGTTTGAACTTTTCCAAAAATCCACCCAATGTATCATCATTACTTCTTGCATTAATGAAGTCAGCTAACTGTTTGGCTCGTTCATCAGCAGTTAAACCTTCAATAGTTAGCAGCTCTTCATACTTTGCTCTCACTTCATCATCAACATTGAGTAGTTTTGTAAAATCATCAGATTCTTCAGCCAACTGTCTTGCATAGACTGCATCTAACATCTTTTGTCTTTCTTCATCAGCAATATCTTGAGCCTTAATCCTCTCAATTTCAGCCTCAGATGCAAGTTCTTCTCTTGTTTTTCTTTTTGACTTCTTTGACAATGAAGTTTCTTCATTACCAGAACTAAGTTCATTACCAGACTTTCCACCAGACTTTTCTTCACCAGACTTTTCATCAGATATAGTCCCAAACTTTTCAACTTCTTCCTCAACAGACAAAATTAACCTTCTTCTTTTCCTATCCTGTTTGATTTTGCCCATTGATTGAGCCAAAGTCTCTGCAACTTCCAATGTCTCTGGACTAATTGTGGTGACATTATCTTGAACAAGTGGTTCTTGAACTAGTGTTTGAAGAATATTTTCTTGTTCTTGCTCCATATATTCTTGTTCTTGCTCCAAATTCCTCCCCTGTTTGGAAGAATTTTCAGCTTCATCATCCTCATCATCAAAAGAGACACCCTTTTTCTTCATTGCTACTCCCATTTTCTTTACTTTCTTCACCAAAGTCACATAAGCTTTCCTGAGTGCTTCATTAGTCTTTTCCAAAATGTCAATCTTCTTTTGTAGTTGAGGAACAATGACAAGGAGATCTTCCACAGTTATGGGATTATGTGCCTCCTCCCTTTCAGGACTTGGAACATGTGGTTGTGGAGGTGAAGATTGTTGGATAGGTGTAGATGATCTTTCAACTGATGGTTGTGATGGTGAGGGATCTGGTTGAGGTGATGGAATTGGAGAGGATGTAGGTGTAGCAGATTTAGATGATGATTGGTCTTGTGCTTCATCAGGGTTCACTTGTGCAGCTCCAGAAGTACCTGCATTGTTAGTACCAAGCATAGCAGCAAGCAGAGGTTTGTCTGTCCCTTGAAAACTCCTTTTTAGATTTGCAAAAAGTTTAGAAGTAAAGGCCACACTGATGTAAGGCACTTTATCCCTAGTTTCAAAATTCAAGATCATTTGCAAAAATCTTGGATACATTAAAAATTTTGGGTTCTTAGCATTTTTCACCATTCCTTCAAAAATTAATTTTGAAAAGTTAAATTTCCTTCCAGATGATAAACAGACCAATGCAGAAGCAATTTTGCTTCCAAATTGATCCCATCCACCACTTTTGGGACTTAAGCTCTGAAGTAAATGATGTACTAAAAACCTCCACTGAGGTGAAAAATGACTTTTCCAAAAGGTAAAGCTTCCATCTGTGGGATACCCAATGCTATTCAAACCCTCAAAAATATCCTCATTAGACAAATCAAATTCTCCTAAAGCATCATCCAATTTGAGACTGTCCCTAATGGATGCTTCAGAAATGGTAAAACCATTTTTGTCTATGACAACTCTTAAGCATGGTGTCCCATCATCAAGAGTCTCAGAGGTAACCGACCTCCAGAACTGCTTGACAAGGGACTGATAAATAGTAGGATTATGAGTTAATGAATAACAAATATAAGAACCTTTTAGAAAATCCACAATCTGCTCAAAACCTGCACTTTGATCGGGCTTCTTCAAGAACCCGACTTGATTATGTTTGTCCACAAACTTGAGATTAGCCATGGATGAGTTAATGAGTTAGGTCTGGTTGACAAGAGAGGTAGGGTTTTGAAAAATATTTGCGTAGAAACAGAGTCGTGAGTAATAAAGATTATTTAAATTTGGAAGCAAATAAAGAATAAAAGAAGATAAATAATATCAAATTTTAAGCTTATATACTTCATAAATATCTTGTTTTACCGAAAATAGTGCAACGGTAATATATTAGTAAAATCTTTAGTTACTCTGACCAGATCTAACGGTCATAAAATTAACACTACCCGACCTAAAAAGTCAACCAGGCCGAATCATATACTCACCAGACCTAACCAAGAGAGTGAACTTACACAATTTCTATAGCGAATGCAAAGTTTTGCAACACCTCATTCCACTCTTCTCTGCAAGAATTAGTTGAAACAACAAGAAAGAGGAGACAAAAACCAATTTTTGCAAGACACATGAGCTACCAGATTTAACACTTAAGGTTACCCGATTTTAAAAACATTTAAAACTTGTACATTTGCCTCCCCTTAAATGTACATTACCTCCCCTTAAGTGTAAATTACTCCCTTTTTTTTTTTTTTTTTTTATCAATAGTAAATACTTAACCAAAATAAAAACGAAGGTCAACTTTCCAAAAACACAATTAATAACTCTTTCCCTGCAAGTATTAACTCATACACCAACCAAGCATTAAAAGACATTAAACCTTGATTTTCCCTATAAAACCACCCATAGTTTTATCACAAATACCATTACAAACCAGAGTAAAACCTTATAAGCATAATGGATCCATCCAACTTAAAAACCATAGAGATTTCATCCGATTCCTGGGATCCAAATGACTCATCCTCTGATACATCCTCAGGAGGATGGGGTGGATACTTCCCACCAGGGTATTCAGCAATCACAAGAAACAAGACATTGAGAGAAGCAACCCTGAAACAATGGCTAGCTGCTTATGATCTGTCTGAAAAGGAACCAGACAATGAAACACCAAAAACTTCAAGACCAACTCCTCCTTCTGATGTAGATGATAAAAGTGCCAAAGAAGAAGACCCCTCCAAGAATGATGAAGAGACCTTTCCTTCGAAGACTGTGCCTTCCCTGAGTAGTGGTTCTGTGCTACGTCCTCCACCAAGCAGTGTGATACTTGCACTTCCATGCCCAAAAGCATGGAATCAATTTGGTGGCAGAGGAGCCAAGAAGACCATTCCTGACTTCATGGGTAAAGGGAAGCAGAAGGTGTAGGTGGTGATGTTTAGCTGGTTTGGGTTAAATCTTTTGTCTTATGAAGCCTTGTAACTTGCATCCTAGAATGCAATTTCTTGTTATGAAATAAAGGGCTTTTAGGTTCTGATGTTTTAATATTTCACGTATGAATTACTTGCAAATAGAAAAGAGCTAACAACTGCAAAGCAAAGTTAAGCACAAAATACCAAACACACATACTATAAAAAGCAAAATAAGTACTGAAAATAAGAATAACCAAAAAGAATAGCAAGATAAAGAACAAACAAATATACAAACTATACAAAGTTAAGAAAGAAGATCAGTTTTTCTTAACAACCCAAGCCTGAGTGGGCTTGTGTCCATCCTGTGGAGCAACATACTTATAGGTCTTGTATGAACTTGCTCCAGTGAAACCATGTTTGGACTTATAGGTAAATTCATTTTTAAATGGATTCCAAGTCCAGCAATCAGAGAAATTGTCAGTAGAACCCCCATTTGTTTGTCTCCTTACAGGTGAATGAGCTTTGTAAAAATTATTTCTTTGAAAATTTTCATTCACCTGAGGTTTTTGAAAAGGTTGCTTGGGTCTTACAAAACCAGTGTTCACATTAGGTCTCACAGAGTTAACATAACCAGTATTTACTTTAGGCCTCCTAAAATTAACATTTTGCCTATTCACATTAAAGTATCTGTAGCCAGACCCAAAATTTGGTCTACCAGAACTAACAAAGGAGTTAGGTCTGGTAGTGTTATTTAGTTGAACAGGTCTGGGGACAAACTGGTTGGCATGGTTAACTCTATTAGCATTGTTCCAAACTGGTTTATTTGAACCATTAACCTTATTTACATTCATTCTCTTTTGCTCAGCCTCTCTTTTCATTCTCTTTTCATGGAAGTCACAATCTCTTATTAAATGACTCAAACTTCCACACACAAAACATCTTTTAGGAGCATAATTGTAACTACTCCTACTTTCTCTGTGAACACTATTGCTTCTAGGTGACTCATTCAATTTAACAGATTCCCTAGGAGTTTTTATGTGATTGACACAACTAGGTTTAACTGTTTCAGCCTTTTGTTCAGTCACTAAAGGTTTAGTAACAACAGGTTCACTCTCCTTAACAACCTTAGGTTCAGGATTCTCTTTTTCCTCACTGATTGACTTAGACTTAGAGTGATCAGAGGAACCATCAATAGATCCTTCAGAGTCATTGGATTGACAAGAAGAATATCTACTAGATTTGTCCTCTGAGGTAGTTGGTTCAGACACTTGAGGACCTTTCTTACCATACACAAAGAGTGAATCATCCAACTCTTCTTTTTCAAGAGGAGTATAGTCATCACTCAAAGGTGGTGGTACTCCCTTAAAGTCACCTGACTTAACAAACCTATTGTACAAAGGTTTATCAGCATAGTCCTCTTCTCTATTCTTAAATATAGCCCTGTTCTCATTTTCCTCATATCCTAAGCCACATTTTTTATTTGACTTAATTTGAGAATCCCAACACTTAAACAGGTTATTGTTTGAATTGTTCCATTGATCTACCCTTTTTCTCAGCTCATCCCTCTCCTTCTGAATTTTAAGCCCTAATTGTCTATACCTTTTAAGCTTCTCATCTTGTTCATATATCTTATTAGCTTGAAAGTATAGTTTTTCATTTAAAGCAGCATGTTGATTTTGAAGGGTGACCTTTTGTGCCTCTAAAGTTTTTACAGCATTTTTATGTGCTAATAAATTTACTTCTAGATCACCTATTTGTTCTTGCTGCTCATCACATAAAGCCTTAACATGATTATATGAGTCAGTACATAATTTAGAGCATAATGATACCTCATTACCAATGGCCATGAGAGCATGATCAGACTCCTCATTTACTCTTGGATGCTCACCCCAATTGACTCCTCCAGCTTCCATTTTCAGCAAACTCATCTGATTCTTTTCCATCTTCCCATCTTCAACTCTTTTCTCATCAGCAGACTTCTTCTCTGGACAATCTCTTGAAAAATGCCCATGCTTGTGACAGTTGTAGCATTCAACAGTCCTCTTTGTGTATCCCACTGGTGATTTGTTGTTGAAGTTGATAGTCCTACCATATTGCTTCTGAAATCGTTTGACCCTTAAAGCAACCATGGCAATGTGCCATTTTATATCCATCTCCTCAACTTCAGCATCATTAATCTGTTCAAGGTCTTCACTAATAAAGCTTTCATCTTCCGTTTGATTGGCAAAGAAAGAATGTATCACTTCATCAGTAAAACTTGAAGCAGACCTTTCACTTGAAGGAGTTTCATAGTTACCAGACCTAACACCAGATCTAACCTTGTAAGTACTGCTTTTGTTTTGAGACACAAAAGCAACATTTGAGGAACTGGTTGAACCCTGAGTGTTGTTACTGATGTCCCTTTCAAACATCCTGAGATTATTGTATAGGTCATCAGGTGTCATAGAATCTACTTCCTCCTTAATCCTCATTGCCACAGATACATTGCCCCATTCTGATGGTAAAGATCTAAGGAATTTGTGATTTGCATCCTCATTCGAGACTGCTGCACCATGAACTTCCAATTGTGTTAACAGATGTTGAAATCTGTCATAGCCCTTCTCCAAACCTTCAGTCTTTGAAACACTAAATGTTTCAAATTGCTGTTTAAGAACAGCCTTTTGCATCTTTTTGGAGTTAGCATTACCTCCAAATCGTTTCTTGATAGCTTCCCACATCTCCTTAGCATCCAGAATGCCATGAAACCTTTGTAGATGCTCCTTAGGAATAGCCATAAGAAGCAAGGTTCTGGCCTTCTTTTCCTTCTCCACAGCCCTAATCTCCTCAGCAGATACTGGTGGCATTATTCTGAGCTGCCCGTCATTCCCTTGTGAAATTCTCTTCTTAGAATTTCCCTTTTGGATCACCTTCCATACATCACTATCAATGTATTCCAGATAATGTTCCATCTCCATGGCCCATATATCATATTCTTCTCTCTTCAGTAGTGGAAGTTTTATGTTTGAGATTGTGGTTGTGGAAGGGATGGGTTGTTGTTGTGTTTGGGAGTTACTGGTTTCGGTTTTTCCATCATCTTCATGGTTTGATTGCTCATCCTCACTGTTATGGATTGAGAAAGTTTCAGGCTTATCGAGTTCAGACATTGTGAAGGGTGATTTGAGTGAGAATTAGGTTTTAGTGTTCTACGAATTCAGAGTCTCTCCCTTGCTCTGATACCACTTGTTGGTCCACAAATTGTATATGGATCACTAAGTAGTTTTGAATACCTAGTAGATGGTTAGGATAAATCCGAACCAATCTAAGTGAGAAACCCTAAGTGATTGTTAATGTTAATGCGGAATCTTAACAAGAACAATTAAGAACACAAGCAGGGATATCACTAACTTCGTATATTGATATTCACTATGATCAAATCGTACAACTCACACCCTTAACTAACAACCTTTAGGGATCCTTTTATAACACAAGGAAACCCTAGACGACACAGAAGATATACACAAATCTTCTATAAAGATACATACACGCAATGTATCTTTTCCTAATATAACTCTAACAAACTTTCCTATCTTCACGACCAGACCAGACTTAATAAGTCAACCAGACTTAACATGTACTACCAGACTTAACTTTACATAACCAGACCTAAAACACAAATAGACCTAACTTAGTAAACTACCAGACCTAAGTTGTCTGCTCTTGATACGCATCATAATTCCCAACTAGGGTTCGTTCATGAGTTCTCTTTATCCCCAAAGTGTTCCAAGACCCACATGATTTTATCAATTGTCACCAATTTACAAACTTCCCCAATTTATCAAATTAGGGCAAACATCAAGAGTTATCACAATTAATCATAGAGATATCATTTCTCAACTCATTATCATACAAAAACACAATTTACCCAAAATCCCCAATTTGACTCATGAACCCTAATTTTCCAAATACAAAGTTACTATCAATTGAACATATTTACTTGATGGGGAGTCAATCTAGGCTCATTGTCTTGATTATAACACAATCTACTAATAAAGATTCACTTTCAAATTGAGCTCCCTTCTTCCTCTCTTTCTAATTTCGCCACCTACACACACCCACACTAGTCTAGTTAGTTTTGGAGAGACAACCAAAGTCAACCATTACAAGATATAAAAAAATCTTGTAAAAGTTTGGGCTATAGGTGAACTCAGTCCCTCAAGTTCTATTTTTAGGATATTAGTCACTTTTAACTTCCAACACTTATACTTAACTTGCACAACTCATACAAAAAACTGACCAAGGTCACAAAAGAACTTTTAAGTACTTATAATAATCAAACATGGTCATGTAAGAATATAATATATAATGTAAAAGTACCTCAGTTGTTTTTAGGGTGTAACACCCGGTTGACTACTCAAGAACGCCATCATTTGACTGACTTGCTGTTGTGCACTCCAAAGTTCCATGTGTCCCGTTATGGGTCGTTTCTTTAGTTGCCTTAGTTTTTTCTGCTTGTTTCTTCATGAACTCATTTATTTCAGCTTACGAGTATGATGGCGAAGATTGATGACGAGCTTGTAAACCAAAGATTGATGACGAGCTGACGTCAGCTAGCTTTCTACCTCTGCCAGCTATATGCCTATATTGTTTACCCTTTAGGACTTGAGTAAGTATTTCTTCATCACTCATTTCAATCCCCGAAGAGGTACTCGCACCAAGGTCTCGCAATCTGAGCATTTTTTCGTCTATGTAAGAGGCGAATAACTTTTCATTTTTATTGGTAGTTTAGGTTTGTAATGGTTCTCAATCAGATAAGACCAAATGAGGTACGAGGCAAATAACATTTCATTTTATGTGTTTGTTTTAATGTTTTGTATCGGGTGCTGTAACACCCATAAAAATGGATTGCAGCAGAAGATAATGTCACTGGGGTGCTACTCAATTGGTATCACAACACAAGTAAAAAGAACGGCTTTTACCTCAATCATTTAGAATAAAATTCATTAACAAAAAGTGTTAAATTTACATGGGTTAATAGACAAATAAGTTACTAAAGTTTGGAAAAATGTTCGCCTAAGTTACTATAGTTTAAAACGTTACAACCAAGTTATTCAACTTTTTCCCACAGGTTATATAAGTTATTGTCTTAGTTTTAACCCTTTACTACCGGTTAGATTCCTACGTGGCACTGATGTATTATGGATTAATAAACAAATAAGTTACTAAAGTTTGAGAAAATGTTCACATAAGTTACTAAAGTTTGGGGCAATGTTCACTTAAGTTACTATAGTTAAAACGAATAATGGGTTGTATTCCCGTTCACTAATGTCTAATTCTGGTTTACACATAGAAACGTAGAAAAATGCAAAAAAAAAAAAAAAAAAAAAAAAAAAAAACTTTAAAAACGTAAAAAATGCATAAAAACGTAGAAAAGCGTACAAAAATGTACACAAACATATAAAACATATAAAACGTACACAAACATATAAAAACGTATAAAACATATTTAGAACCGTAGAGGGGGTGAATACGGTTTCTTTGGCTTTTTAGGTGTTGTGTTTTGGATGAGAATTGATAATGATGATTATGGGGTGTGTTTTGGGTGAAAAATTTAAAGGTTACTTATAATCTCATGTAACTCAACGTCCAGTATTCATAATCTCATAATTCGTGAATTTCCACAACTCGACATAATCAATAATCATCTTGATGCAAACCAGCTAAGTGATTTGCATCATTGTAAAGCATATCCCATAACAGAAGAGGATGCGTTAATGAAAAGGGACCTTTGACTTTGTTTACCAATAGGGGAGTAAACCCGTTACGTGATTAGAGAAGACGTAAACACGGATTATGGTCATACGAATACTTCCACTTGATGTCATGTTAAATATATGAGTTTCCTAGGTTTGGAAAATCCTTGGCTAGAGGCGTTTATCAAAATACTTGATTTGGCATTTTGTCAAAAATGGGAGGTTGTGATTTTGGATCCCTCTAATTCTAAAACCCGTTTCGAGTGTTCCTAATGAAGCACATATACTATTAATACCTGTATGGAAAGATCCACATTTGTCGGGTAAGGGGAAAGCCGACTTTCAAAAACCATCCCGAACCATACACTAGGCTGGCGCATCGCTGGCGCGTCGGAGCGCCAGCAGCGCGCCAGGCCCAATTGTTAGGTCGGTTGGTTTTTGGCTAACGTTTGCGATTTTATGTGTTTCGAAGGTTTATTTGTCATCATTAAAACATGAGGAGACCTAATTAATGTTGTCCCAACAACATACACAAACGTATAAAACAGATAAATAGCGGATGAAAATGTATAAACCAAAAAATTTGAAAATAATTACAAACGCCCGTTGGCCAAAAGGATAGATGCTGCAAGATACTGCAACAAAAGGGACCAAACGTGCAAATTTTCTTTGTTTATAATGGTATTTTCATTATTTGGTTATGTATAATGAATCACTTCAGTTAGTACATCTACGAATTTTACCCTATTTTATTTGGTATCATAGTTATTACAAAACCGACTTAAAAAAATAAAAATAAAATAAAATAAAAAACCCTGAGTAACTTAGATGACAGTTTTGAAACTTTGGTGACTTAGACGAACTTTTTCTCAAACTTCAGTAACTTCTTTGAGGTGTGATATGTTTCAGGCTGGGATACCGGCTATCAACCGGTTGCCCACCTTGGGAGTAACCCTGGTTTAACATTTTTGAAACTTTAGTAACCCAGTTGATAAACCCGTAAACTTGAGTAACTTGTTTGTAACGTTTTAAACTATAGTAACTTAGGCGAACATTTTCCCAAACTTTAGTAACTTCTTTGTCTATTAACCAAATTTACATTATTCAAAAGTAATGCGGAAGTAGGCCCATAAAATAATTAAAGCGGTCTCAAATATTTATCAAAGTTGTCTATGACCATGCCCCTTGCCAAGCGCCTCCAGAAGTAAGCTATCGCCTTAAACCTGAGAATACATACTAAAAGTGTCAACACGAGGTTGGTGAGTTCATAGGTTTTAGTTTAAAACGGTATAGTTGAACCACAAGGTTTTTGAGTTCAAATCATCATTCACAAACAGGTCAAATTTAACGTAGGCTCACACTGCCTAAATCACAGTTCCAAAACCAAATCCGCAAATAATACCATAATCAAACATCTTGAACCATAATCAATCATACAGATAATCAATCACTCAGTACCCAAGCATCCTGAAACATGGATTTGAATAAAAATTAGCCTAAGTGTCATAACCGTGAATGCTTTCAGGTCACTGAGTGAACAGTCACTCAGTAAGTTATCTTTAGGATGCTTAGGATAAGTCTAAGAAGAAGGACTCACCATTCAGTGAGGCGGAACTCCCTGAGTGTCACCTAAGCCAAAGAAGAAGATAATGGGTTCAGTGAGTAATGACAATAACTCACTGAACCACAGTCTCCTCAACAACTATGAAGAATGAAGATTGAAGACTGAAGACCAAGACTGAAGAACCTGAAGTCTAAAAGAAAGGCTGGGCAAGGCGGGAAGAGTTTGAAAATATAAGGAAAAGTCCTTATCAGGCCAAAGTCAAACTTTCCCTGAAAGGCTTTAGAACAAGAGCAGTGTCATCACTGTTACTCAGAAAGCATAATTGTCTTATACCCAAAATAGGTTCTTGTAACAGGGACAAAATACATCAGTATTTTGTCCTGATTAGCTAGGTCATTATTTTTGTCTTTTAAGTCACAGGTGCTCTTTTATACTTGTGTATAAATAGGATCATAAGGAAGAAAAGTGGACAAGTTTTGTGCACTTAATGCTTAGACATTCACAAAACCACTTTTCTCCCCCAAAGAGCAACCTAGTCCCTGAGATAGCTCAGTGGTTCATTTCAAGTTGCCACTTAAGCTTAGCATAAGTTTAGTGAGGAGACAATACCATACTTTGTCATTTCAATACCAAGTGTTTTTTTCGCGAACACTTGGGTATAGATTCTTTTGATTAACTTCTAATAAGAATTTAAACGTTGAAAAACTCTTGTTTTTATCATTTACGTTTTACTTATTTTGCTTTGTTAATCAATACATTACTCAGTCACGGAACATGATTAGATCAACTTTGTAGTTAATTCTAATTGTGTGACGGGAACAACAAGTGGTATCAGAGCCTCTGCTTTATAAAATGTCACACCCCCAAATACCTGATTTGTAGCGGAATGGAATACCGGGGGCGCGACTACCATAGCATCACAGTTACAGTTATATTGAACGACCTAAAGTGTCGTTTTAAAAGTTCATCGTTTGATTTCATAAAACATTCAGAGTTTACAAAAGATATGTCCCAAAAGATTTTGCCAAAGTCGCGGAAATGAGTTTGTTACAAACCAAACGATAGTTTAAGTGCATAAAATACAAGTGAGACGCGTCGTCATCGCGACTCTATGATAAGTCCACATGCAGGCCATGATGCGAATGCCTTAATTACCTGAAAATACATTGCTAAAACGGTCAACAATAATGTTGGTGAGAATCATAGGTTTATGTAAATCAAAAGTCTGTACGGTAACCACAAGTATAAGGTGAAATGACAAGAATGCCACAAGAAAATCATACATTGGCACTTAAGCTCATGACCCCGAAGCTAGACTGAAAATGAATGCCCCAACCGAGTGTTTTGCCAGACACTCCAATATGATTCAAATGAAATGCGTTCGTAGACCAGTTGGTGCTACCAACACGAACGGAGGAGTCACCCTCAATAGATCTATTCACTCACCCTCGCTTACTCGTAATTAACGGTTCATGATAAACTGGGGACTTTAATATGGCAATGAGGTAACTTAAGCAATGTAAATGAATTTAACATAATTTGGCCCGTATGAAAATGGTGCAATGTATTCTCCCCCGAAAGTTTAGAAATGAAATTGTAAATTGAAAACGGGGCTATGAAAACTCACCTTAGCAAAAGCAATTCCCGATTGGTATTAATGTAAACTGAAAATATAGGTCCGATACTCTAACCGCGACCTAAATAATGCATATGTCTTAGGTTCGAAAGCAAGGTCAAGCACGCAAGTTGATACTCTACTTTATCACTTGTACATGTTGTTGTAATATTTGTTGCCAAAATATAGTTGCGTCAATTTGATCCTTTATTTAGAAATTACCACTTTTTAGAAAATGTAACTTGTAAATCTTGCGACCAAATTTTAGTCTTCATGTTAATAAGTATTTCAAAAGTCTCTAACGCGCTAAATAAATATATACAATGTTCTACCAATTCCGTATACGTCATTTTAGCCAAAATGTCCTCAAAAAGGTCCAAAAATCCATTTTATACATTCCATCAGCTTTTCTAATAGAGGAAACGAGCAAGTTTGCCCGCGCGTTGCTGCGGTGATGGTTTATGAATGCATATAACATTTGTGATAAAAATGATAAGGACGCTTATATAACCAAATAAAATAGATGAGAAATTTCTGACAGCAGGCAATACATTTTGCATTTCTTTAGTTTGTTCAGCACAAAACAGAGGATTCTTACTTGGCTACATAGGAATAAAGGAACTTCACAGACAATCCTACAAAACAATAACTGGAGTTCACATAGGTTTCAAACCCGCGTGAAAATCTTCAATTTCTTGTGGCTTTGCATTAGAGTAACCTGCATTATATTTTGGCAGTATGTCACAATATGCATAATAACTATGTTCACATCAAAAGACTGTTAATAAAAAGCAGAGATTGGTAACTTATAATGTATAATATACCATTTTCACCAATCATCCTTAAAGGATCTCCATTACATAAACGCATTCTTTCCAACCTAAGACGTTGAATGTCACCTGGCCTTCCTGTATTTACCTTCTTTATTTTTGTACGTAATTCTGTAGCAAATCTTTGCACCTCTGCATAAAGCAATATCATACACAAACAAAGATACAAAGATACAACAACAACATATATACAGCAGCCGAAGAACAAAGATAGTGAATCTCAGCATAATGATATTGGCCTAAAGTTATACCTTCTTTTTTCGTTAAATCAAATATCACACCTGTATATTTTTTATTTTTTATTTCGTTAAATCAAATATTGGCCTAAATTTCTAAACCTGTACGCAGAACAACTACAGGTGAATTTTTCAGACTGAAATGCAGTTTTCAACAATAAAATCGCAGTCCTCATATTTTTCCTAATGAATGAAAGCAAAAATAAAAAATATACCCGTATTAACACATTACCCAATTGTTCCCTATAACATTACGTAAATCTATAAGAAAAACCAAAGCTTCTTACCTTCTTACCGAAATGAAATTCAACATGTGAAAATAACTACTCAGGTTCAAACATCATCAAGAATACCAAATCAAGAGTTAATATCCTTACCGATCAGTGGGCAAGGAGAACAATATCCAACACTCGAAGGTCTTCTTATGGAGCAAGTCCACACGTGACGTCAATTTGATAGCAACTTTCAAGTCGTTGTCTCTCCTGATGGAGGATTTATATGGTTCTGCTTGTTTCAGGCTATCACACAATGTCCCAATGGACTTGACATCAATTCATAATCTTAGTAATGTAAAAAGAACTAAACAACTTCTGGATGATTATTAAAAATTTCAGATAATTTATCATAAACTTTAAAAGTACTGATGTGGAGGCAATATCGAGAATTTTGGTTTAAAAATATCATGAATCAATATTGGTTCTTCCTGCAAAGGGTATTATCATTTATACTTACAGACCAGATAACTATAAACTTTATTTAGATGAATAGTTTTGGTTAGTATTTTCGTCCAAACACCTCCTAAATTAATTCTTTCCAATCAGCCCCTGATGTCCAAACAACCACTAAAATAGTTCTTTGTCCAAACATCCCCTAAAAAAGGCTGTGTCCAAACAGTCCCTAAAGCCTTTTTTTTGTCCAACCGTCCCTTAAACACATTCTGCCCAAACACCCCTTATTCAAGTCATCATATTTGCATACTAAACCAATTTGTGTCAATCCAAAAAGAATTTGTTTTGACCCTTTACCCGACATGTCCGTTTTGCCCTTTAGGATAACAATTATAGATCAAATAAAAGTACATAAGTAACTATCTCTACCCTTTACTAATAGACGAATAAGAATTTGGTTCTTCTAGTAGGCAATAGACGAAAAACAATGGTAATAGAACAACCATACCTGAAACAAATATAGAGCCGTTTTTTTTTTTGGTGTTTGCGCACTGCAGTTCCGTTTTCTTTTACAATGGAAACTGATTAAGCAGTCGTATCATTATAGTGAATGACTGCAAAATATAAAGTTTTATTAAGCAGAGTTGGGTGATCCATTTGTTGTAATGAATGACTGAAAAAAAACTGATTAAGCAGTCGTATTAAAAAAAGGTTTCCAGCTGTGCTTTTGGAAGTTCAAAAGTAGAAATTTTCAAGTGCAAAGTAAAAAAACAACATTTTATAAAAGTAGTATAATGAAAATAGCTGATTAAGGATAAAAAAAACTTTTAATAATACCCTTTCAATACGACAATATCAGGGATAGAAATGGCATAAACTTACACAACTGACTTGATATAAGCATAAGTTGTTAACTTGCCTCTGGCCGACGATTGTTTGTGACTATTATCTCTACGCAAATTACCACACGAAGTTTGCAAATTAACTTTTCCAAAGAACCTGTATTTATAAATAAGTATCAACTAAGTAGGCATTAAATATTGTGAAAGTCACCTGTAATGACCATTGCCATCCTTCAAAACCACAAATTAGGAAGGCCCATTGATTATCAGATGTGGCACACACTACACACGTTGTGTTGCTGCTGACAAAGTTGACAGACCTAATACCAGAGAGAGTTAACTAAATTATAAAGAAATCATGATTAATATAAATTTAAAGGTAAGTCAAAGAGCTTAAAGGCATAATTTCCATACCCTCTCTAAACGTTGAAGGAGAGTTGTTTTAAACTGTCAAAAACCACAACCATTGGAGTTCTGATCGAGGTTTGTCACTTCGATATCTGTTACAGCCCGAAGGATCGAAGAAATTTGTTGGAGGGATGCAGGACCACCTCGTTATCCAAAACCTCCATGGAGAAGGTGGCTGTGGTAGCAATTCGAGAAGGTCTCCTCATCAGCACTTTTGGTCCAGATGATAAAGACTTTCCTATTTTTTTTGCCGCGCTGCCTTGTTAAAAAAAGTAAGCATGTCTGATGCCACCTGCTACTCTTATAAAAAAAACAACTGTTATAAGTATGTCTGCTACTTTATGGGCATCTAATTTTCCGTTACATCATTCCAGCTAACCCTAAATTATCTTAAGAAAACAACAATATTGCGCAAATTAAATTATTAACAAACTAAAATTGAGCATACACATAAAATTGATAAGATTTTTATCTGTTATATTTTCGTGACCATAAAACTTATAACATTTTTCTGCTTATCTGCTAGTTTTTCTGGTTGATCAAAAAACCAATCCTTAAATTAATACCCCATTACCGCTGAATAAGCAACTAAGCAGAAGCAATTTGGAATACACATATCTCCACAAACTAATACCCCATTATAAATTATAAATTTATCAGGAAACCAATCCCAAAACCATTAAACATTCCTAAACTATAACAATCACAAAACAAAATCAAACCTTTTTTTTTTTTACTTCACCCTTCTGACCGGGTTTGGGCCGATTATCCTCTAATACTTTGTAATCCATAAATATGACTGGAAATATCTTAAACCTGCAATTAAACAAAAGCATAAATAAAATGACAAACTTCTTATAAAAAACAAACAATAACTGACAATCGTTTATGCTCATTCTAATGGAATAAGTACCGATCGGCAACATTGGGATCACTGGAATTTGTTTTCAGTGTCTGTGTTTTTTTTGGCTGCGTAATTTTAGCATAGAAAACAATCAAGAGTGTAGCTTCGTCTGTACGGTTTTGGATTTTGTTGATCAACATTTTTTATTTTTATTTTTTTTGACAAAGGCAAAAGGAAAATTTAATTGATCAAATTAGTGTGTGTTTATTTTGTGAAGATAACTGTGTGTGTTTTGGGTGGTTAGTTTGGTGTGTCTAACATAAGAAAGAGTGTGTAGAGATGAGAGTGAGAAGAGATATTGTGTGTCTGGATTGTTCTTTAGGTACGATGTTTGGTAACACATGTTCGGTTCATATTGAGTTGTACAATGTTTAGGTATGACTTAGCTGATTACTATACCTTATTATATTATATACTAATTGTACGATGAATGATATTAGTATTGATAAGGCTTGAACAGTAAAGCTCCAAAAGTTTCTTAGCCAATTGGGTTTTGCCAACATATGAGGTTAACACTATTAGGCGTTTAACGTGGGCTAATATCAGTGTCTGAACGAATAGCAATGCAAATTAAACAATGATAAACACTTTAAGATTACTAATAGTTGTCACATCAAAAACGTCTGATAGTATATATATATAATAATAGGTTGTCAACGTATATGTTGACGTAAACATTCGTTAGGCCATAACTTTTGCGTCGTAGCTCTGTTTCTTAAGTTTGACCTATCCCCGCGAAGGTATGTAAGTGTACTTTTGGCTTTTCAAGGTCTCGGCTAGTCTAGTTATCGTTTAACCTCAGTTTTTATCTTTCAAAATTCTGGACAGATTCATTTATTTTCTGAAAATAATGTTTTCGTCGTAAAAATTGAAACTAGTGTATCTTTTTCGTTACAAGCCCGTTTTAACTCATTCAAGCGGCTATGTTTTCGTTATTGATTCTATTTTATATATTTCTAGCCTAAAATGGTCATCAAGTTACTGAGTTTGCTGTATTTATCAAAACAGGGCGGAATCTCTTTTAAAAGTGCCAAACTATTTTTACAAATCTTCTAGTCATTTTACCACTTAACCACAACTTCAATTCTAGTCCTAGTTCCTCCATCAACCTCTCAACATAATAATAATGATCTAACCATAAACTCAACAATGTTCTAAGGTCCATGTAAATAATCCTCAAGAATGTTTAAATATACAAGTTTACTAACATACATTTTTATAAGGTTTATTACCACTTTCTTGTGAAGAGTTTTATCTACTAGTTTTTCTTGAAATAAAAACTTGTTCAAAACATAAACTTTTGTTAAAGGATCTTTGTGAATGTAAATCTTTATCAACATGTACCAAGTGATAACTAAGTATATACTTGACTAGCATTATGACATAGTGAAAAACATGAAAATTTTGTAGTGTATGATTACTTACAAAAGTGATTAGTGAGATATGAGTGCAAGACACTTGATTAACCCCAAGATTAATGTTCCAAATACTTGTTAGAATGCCCTAGGAATGCTTGAACTTAGTCACAACAAAAATTTCCTCCTCCTTGCTCCTCCTATGTGTCGACTTTTTATGTATAGATGGGAAGGTGATTTTTTTTATTATTTTTTTTTAACTAACTAGTGAAAGGTTGAGGTTACTTGAAGTATATATATAGCAAGAGATTTAAAAGTCCAAGTAGTAGTTTAATTAAGCATGGTTTTGGGTATGGGGAGGGCATGGCCGATTGGACAAGGGATGGGGGGGACAAGATTTTCTACAAAAATCTTATCTTGACCATGCTTTGAAAATGTGGAAGTATGAAGTTACATAAATGCTTGGTACTTTTGTCTAGTGTTATTTTCAAACCAAGGAAAGGGGGGGGGGGGGGGGCAATCCAAGTAAAATGGGATAAAATGTGTAGTTTTGATACAAGAGTATATATTGTATGTATTGGGTGTTAAAAATAGGTATTGGTTGTTGGTTCGGTGATTAACGGAAGTTATACGTAAATAAACGTAGGATATAAAGAAATTATTTTTGGTGTAAGGAAATATTTTTGGAACTTTTGTAATCTTTTTGGAAGTATAAAAATACCTTAGAAATAATCGTTGGGAGAATTGAGTATATCGGGTGTTAAATTTTGAATTACGAATAGTGTTTGTTGAATTGCCAACCGTAAGTAATTTAAAAAAAAGAAATTGTTTTTGAGTTTAAAATTGTGAATTGGAGTAGGAGCAAGGTACTTGATCGTTGTGGACTAAATTTAGCCTAGTTCCTAGTGTACTAGAAATATATCCTAGGTGTTCACGTTTATTCTAGCAAAAGTCATGCATGAATTATTCTCAAATAAATGTCAAGAAAATGAATTTAAGTTTGTTGAATAGTATTGACCTGAAATTATGATTTGTCACAGTCTTCCACCCTAAAAGGAATTCAGTCCCTGAATTCAGTTAGTGTTGGTCTCTGGAGTGGTATTGGTGAAAAGGTGTGGATATTTGAGTCGCATCTGGTCTTCCCGCTCCCAAGTAAACTCGGGACCTCTTCGAGAATTCCAGCGAACTTTCACGATAGGAATTCTAATGGTTTGCGTCGTACGTCAGCGTAACTTTTCTGTCGGCTTCTGGCAGTTCGGAGTCTGTCTCGGATCTGGATTATCTTTTATGTTGTTTCGCGAACCATGTCTGGACCAGTGAGTTGTGCTTCACCAACTTCGGCCCAACAAACAGGTGACCGGCACTTTCGACCATAGAGTGCCTCGAATGGTGCTGCTTTTATGTTGGTGTGATAACTATTGTTGTAAGAGAATTCGATCAATGGCAAATGGTTAGCCCAACCATTTCCAAAGTCAATCACACATGCTCTGAGCATATCTTCCAATGTTTGAATCGTTCTCTCACTCTGACCATCGGTCTGAGGATGCTAGGCAGTGCTCATGTCTAATTTGGTTCCAAATGCATCTTGTAGTGACTGCCAAAAGTTTGAAGTAAATCGACTATCTCGGTCGGAAATGATGGAAATCGGTGCACCGTGCTTTGAGACTATTTCCTTGATGTAAAGTCTGGTAAGTTGATCCATAGAATAAGTCTCTCTGATTGGTATGAAATGGGCTGATTTGGTGAGACGATCAACGATTACCCAAATAGCATTGTAACCGCCTGCTGTCTTAGGAAGTTTAGCGACAAAATCCATTGTAATGCGTTCCCATTTCCACTGGGAAATTTCTGGTTGCTGAAGTAATCCTGATGGTTTCTGGTATTCGGCTTTTACCTTAGAGCAAGTAAGGCATTTGCTAACATACATGGCTATTTCTGCTTTCATATTTGGCCACCAATAAAGTCTCTTGAGATCCTGATACATCTTATCAGAACCTGGGTGAATAGAATACTTTGATTTGTGCGACTCGTGCATAATCAACTCTCATATCCCGCCATAGTGGGGTATCCAGCTTCTATCCTTGAAGCATAATACTCCATCTGATCTCTTTACAAAGCCATTTGCATTCTCCGGCATTCCATGGAGTTTCTCACTTGGTCAATTTTCTTCATTGAGTGCCTCCATTTGAGCCTCGAGGATTCTTGATGGTAGAGGAGAACTGATCGTCATTCCTAATGATCTGACTCTCAAAGGCTTGAGTCGTTCTTTCCGGCTAAGGGCATCTGCCACAACGTTGGCTTTTCCCGGGTGATATCGGATTTCACAATCGTAATTACTAAGCAATTCCAACCAACGACGTTGCCTCATATTAAGCTCTTTCTGATCAAGTATATATTGCAAGCTCTTGTGGTCTGTAAACACTATACATTTAGTACCGTAGAGGTAGTGTCTCCAAATCTTGAGTGCAAAAACCACGGCACCCAACTCTAAGTCATGAGTGGTGTAATTCTTCTCATGAATCTTGAGTTGTCGAGATGCATAAGCTATCACCTTCTCATTCTACATTAATACGGCTCCAAGTCCTTTGTGCGAAGCATCACAATATACCACGAAGTTTTCAATCCCTTCGGGTAGTGCCAAAATTGGAGCACTACAAAGCTTCTGCTTCAGCAGTTGAAAAGCGGATTCTTGTTTCTTTCCCCATTCATACTTCTGATTCTTCTGTGTCAACTTGGTCAAAGGTTTAGCTATCTTAGAAAACCCTTCAATGAATCTTCTGTAATATCTGGCAAGTCCTAAGAATTAACGAATCTCTGTAGGAGTCTTAGGCGTCGCCCAATCTTTGACAGCCTCGATCTTCATAGGGTCAACCTGTAATCCTTGGCTATCAATGACATGACCAAGAAATTGTACTCTTCGGATCCAAAAATCACACTTCGAAAATTTGGCATACTATTTCTCTTTCTTGAGTAGCTCTAAGATCGTTCTGAGGTGTTCTTCATGCTCTTCTTTGCTTTTTGAGTAAATCAAGATGTCGTCGATGAATACAATCACAAACTTATCCAGATACGGCTTGCACACTCTATTCATGAGATCCATGAATACCGCAAGTGCATTGTTTAATCCGAATGGCATTACTTGAAACTCATAATGACCATAACGAGTTCTAAATGTTGTCTTCGGGATATCTTCCTCCCGAACTCTAAGTTGGTGGTAACCTGATCTCAGGTCGATCTTTGAGTAAAAACTAGAGCCTTGCAATTGATCAAACAAATCATCGATTCTGGGAAGTGGGTAACGATTCTTCACCGTTAATTTGTTCAGCTCTCGATAGTCTATACACATTCTGAAAGATCCATCCTTCTTTTTCACAAACAAGACCGGTGCTTCCCAAGGCGAGGAACTTGGTCTAATGAATCCTTTGTCTAAGAGTTCTTGCAATTGGTTAGACAACTCTTGCATTTCTGATGGTGCTAGTCGGTAAGGTGCTCGAGCGACTGGTGCGGCTCCTGGCACTAAGTCAATCTGAAATTCTACTTGGCGTGTAAGCGAAAGTCCAGGTAAGTCTTCAGGAAAGACTTCTGGAAAATCTTGAACAACCGGTACATCTTCAAGTCGTTTCTCATCCGACTTCTTTTCTGTTACATGTGCTAAGAAAGCATAGCAACCCTTCTTTATGTATTTCTCGGTTTTGATGCATGATATGATACTGAGTCTTGTTCCACTTCGTTCGCCACGAATGATCAAGGTTTCGCCGTTGTAAGGAAGATGAACAACTTTTTCATCACAAATGATTCTTGCATGATGTCTGGATAACCAATCCATACCGATAATGACGTCGAAACTTCCAAGTTCTATGGGCATAAGGTCTATATTGAATGGATGATTTAGGAAATTGAGAGTGCAACCACGGACAATGGTGTTGGTGCCAACTAAGTTACCGTTAGCTAATTCGATGTGGTAAGGAGTGTCTAGTGTGGTTGGTTTGATGTTGAGTAAAGGTGCAAATATAGTGAAAACAAAACTTCTATCGACTCCTGAATCAAATAAAACGGATGCATAATGATTATTGATGAGGAACGTACTCGTGACAACCTTCGGGTCCTCTTTGACTTCTTCTCCTCCCATAACATAAACTCTCCCTCAAGCTGTTCCACCTTGGTTCCCGTTTCCCTGATTCTTCACTTTTGGACAATCCCTCTTGAAGTGTCCCATCTCTCCACAGCCATAACATGTTACTGGGGGTCTCTGATTTTCAGCCACATTTGGAATCTTGCAATCTCTGGTATAGTGACCAATCTTCTTACAGTTACCACAAGGATTAGGACAATTCCCAGGGTTATGATGACTTTGACACTTGTTGCATTTGGGTAAGGTACCATTGTAACCTTTCTTTTCAGCTGGGCCTGCAGCATAGGCTTTAGCAACTTCTTGTCTCTTTGGTGGTTGTTGAGTAGCATTGCCACTCTGATTTTTGTCCCACCTTCTCTTGTTGTTGTTGTTGTTGTTATAGTTGGTATTGTTTCGGTTGTTGTTGTTGCTTCCCTTCTTTACCACTTGAGCCATAAGCTTTTGAGTCATTCTGATAGCTTCGTCAAGTGTGAGTGGATCAAAAGAAGTTACATCCCCTCGGATGCTGTGTGGTAGCCCACCAATGAAGTTTTCCAACAACTTCTCGTTATCTGAAACCATAGTTGGACATAGCGCGGCCAACTCTTGAAATCTCCTGATGTAGGCTTCGATATCATTACCTATGGTCACCAACTCATAAAACTCTGTTTCTAGCTTCTTTACTTCAGTGCGTGGACAAAACTTTTTAGCCAATAGCTTTTTGAATTGTTCCCACATGAGCTTGTAAGCGTTTTCCATACCAATAGGTTGTGCATAAGAACTCCACCATGACATAGCTTCATCAATGAGCGTACTGGTAGCGAACTTTACCTTGCAGTCATCTGGACAACTGCTTAGAAGAAATACAGATTTTGTTTTCTCAAACCAACGGATCATGGCAGTGGCTCCTTCCGTGCCTTTGAACTTTATGGGATCGCCATTCTTAAAGTCCTTGTATGTACATTTGCGAACATTAGATACTCTAATACCATTAGTAGCCAGTCTGGCAGCTTCGGTTGTTTCTGCCTGAGAAGCAGCTTCAGCAGCCCAAGCAGCCACGGCCTCTCGTTCAGTTTCTAGTGCTGCCGCTAAACTATCCGCAACAAGTTTTCTTATATCAGCTGGTGTCATAGCTGGAGTAGCTCTCTTTGGTGGCATAATTCTTCATAATCACAAAGATAACAATAATGAGAACTCGCAAATAGAAATGATCATCACACACAAATATATACAACCACAACATGTATGAATACAATGAAATCACAACGAGGAACAACCACGAAATCTCATAAATATAATCACAGCACACATGAATATAATACATGAAAATTTTGGCCTACATGGACCGATATCATAGATAGCACAACCATTCCTACATAGTAGAGTCGACACTTGATACATTTTGTTTGTACAACAACCAAAAGACTACAAGTTCTTTAAACTATGTCACACAACCCGTGACTAGGATAATAATAGTAAAAGCTAACATGATATAAGTCTAATCTAGGCATCTCCTGGTGCTCCGCCTGATCGACTCTGAAGCTCTCGGACCTGTGCAGCTAAGCTGACAACCATGTCCGTCAGATCACGAATCTGAAGCTGAGTAGCAACATCCCTGCTCTCTAATGTAGCAATCCTCACACGTGCTGAAACTAACTCACGTGCTGAGTAGCAACATCCCTGCTCTTCAATGCAGCAAGTCTCAAGTGTAGGAGCAGTAGGCTTTCTAGCTGCAGCAGCTCTGGAACTCTCACCGACCTCAAACCTACTAGGTGGTGTAGTCTCTGTAGTCTTAGTAGTAGGTGATGATGGTGTGTCAAATCGTGCATGCTTCCTGAGCGGCAAGTCAGATGTGGGTGTAGGGTCTCTGAGATGTGATGGTGCTGGTGGTGCTCCAGATGATGATGAGGATGATGATAGAGATGATGGTGATGATGGTGGTGGTACATGAGCAGTAGGTGGTCTAGGAGTGAGAGTAAAAGAACGCACTCTCTTCCTAGCAGTGAGCATCCTAAGAGGTCCATTCGGATGCAGTCGGTATGCCCGATGAAAAGGTATCGGCTGTCCTGGCCGAATGATAGGGATAACTCTAGCCCTACGGCGAATCAGTGGTGATAAGGGTGGTGCAGGTGCAACTTCGCCCTCCTCAAAGGGTTCAGTCTCAGCATCAGATGATACGAGTGATGAGTCTGGTGTAACGATGATGGGATGGGTATCTGAAGACATCTCTGTGACAAACAACGTGAAATGAAAGTAAATAACCCGCATAATGTATGTATGAAACCGCATGTATAGTGAATATGCACTTATGATAAAATGATGAGATGCTATGATGATGTGGTTATAGTCTAGGGTATCATGGACAACCTAGTTTGCTATAACCTTAGCTCTGATGCCAATCTGTCACACCCCCAAATACCTGATTTGCAGCGGAATGGAATACCTGGGGCGCGACTGCCATAGCATCACAGTTACAGTTATATTGAATGACCTAAAGTGTCGTTTTAAAAGTACATCGTTTGATTTCATAAAACATTCAGAGTTTACAAAAGATAGGTCCCAAAAGATTTTGCCAAAGTTGCAGAAATGAGTTTGTTACGAACCAAACGATAGTTTAAGTGCATAAAATACAAGTGAGACGCGTCGTCATCGTGACTCTATGATAAGTCCACATGCAGGCCATGATAGGAATGCCTTAATTACCTGAAAATACATTGCTAAAACGGTCAACAATAATGTTGGTGAGAATCATAGGTTTATGTAAATGAAAAGTCTGTACGGTAACCACAAGTATAAAGTGAAATGACAAGAATGCCACATGAAAATCATACATTGGCACTTAAGCTCATGACCCCGAAGCTAGACTGAAAATGAATGCCCCAATCGAGTGTTTTGCCAGACACTCTAGTATGATTCAAATGAAATGCGTTCGTAGACCAGTTGGTGCTACCAACACGAACGGAGGAGTCACCCTCAATAGATCTATTCACTCACCCTCGCTTACTCGTAATTAACGGTTCATGATAAACTGGGGACTTTAATATGGCAATGAGGTAACTTAAGCAATGTAAATGAATTTAACATACTTTGGCCCGTATGAAAATGGTGCAATGTATTCTCTCCCGAAAGTTTAAAAATGAAATTGTAAATTTAAAACGGGGCTATGAAAACTCACCTTAGCAAAAGCAATTCCCGATTGGTAATAATGTAAACTGAAAATATAGGTCCGATACTCTAACCGCGACCTAAATAATGCATATGTCTTAGGTTCGAAAGCAAGGTCAAGCTCGCAAGTTCATACTCTACTTTATCACTTGTACATGTTGTTGTAATATTTGTTGCCAAAATATAGTTGCGTCAATTTGATCATTTATTTAGAAATTACCACTTTTTAGAAAATGTAACTTGTAAATCTTGCGACCAAATTTTAGTCTTCATGTTAATAAGTATTTCAAAAGTCTCTAACGCGCTAAATAAATATATACAATGTTCTACCAATTCCGTATACGTCATTTTAGCCAAAATGTCCTCAAAAAGGTCCAAAAATCCATTTTATACATTCCATCAGCTTTTCTAATAGAGGAAATAATAGGTTGTCAACGTATATGTTGACGTAAACATTCGTTAGGCCATAACTTTTGCGTCGTAGCTCCGTTTCTTAAGTTTGACCTATCCCCGCGAAGGTATTTAAGTGTACTTTCGGCTTTTTAAGGTCTCGGCTAGTCTAGTTATCGTTTAACCTCAGTTTTTATCTTTCAAAATTCAGGACAGATTCATTTATTTTCTGAAAATAATGTTTTCGTCGTAAAAATTGAAACTAGTGTATCTTTTTCGTTACAAGCCCGTTTTAACTCATTCAAGTGGATATGTTTTCGTTATTGATTCTATTTTATATATTTCTAGCCTAAAATGGTCATCAAGTTACTGAGTTTGCTGTATTTATCAAAACAGGGCGGAATCTCTTTTAAAAGTGCCAAACTATTTTTACAAATCTTCTAGTCATTTTACCACTTAACCACAACTTCAATTCTAGTCCTAGTTCCTCCATCAACCTCTCAACATAATAATAATGATCTAACCATAAACTCAACAATGTTCTAAGGTCCATGTAAATAATCCTCAAGAATGTTTAAATATACAAGTTTACTAACATACATGTTTATAAGGTTTATTACCACTTTCTTGTGAAGAGTTTTATCTACTAGTTTTTCTTGAAATAAAAAATTGTTCAAAACATAAACTTTTGTTAAAGGATCTTTGTGAATGTAAATCTTTATCAACATGTACCAAGTGATAACTAAGTATATACTTGACTAGCATTATGACATAGTGAAAAACATGAAATTTTTGTAGTGTATGATTACTTACAAAAGTGATTAGTGAGATATGAGTGCAAGACACTTGATTAACCCCAAGATTAATGTTCCAAATACTTGTTAGAATGCCCTAGGAATGCTTGAACTTAGTCACAACAAAAATTTCCTCCTCCTTGCTCCTCCTATGTGTCGACTTTTTATGTATAGATGGGAAGGTGATTTTTTTTATTTTTTTTTTTTAACTAACTAGTGAAAGGTTGAGGTTACTTGAAGTATATATATAGCAAGAGATTTAAAAGTCCAAGTAGTAGTTTAATTAAGCATGGTTTTGGGTATGGGGAGGGCATGGCCGATTGGACAAGGGATGGGGGGGACAAGATTTTCTCCAAAAATCTTATCTTGACCATGCTTTGAAAATTTGGAAGTATGAAGTTACATAAATGCTTGGTACTTTTGTCTAGTGTTATTTTCAAACCAAGGAAGGGGGGGGGGGCGGCAATCCAAGTAAAATGGGATAAAATGTGTAGTTTTGATACAAGAGTGTATATATTGTATGTATTGGGTGTTAAAAATAGGTATTGGTTGTTGGTTCGGTGATTAACGGAAGTTATACGTAAATAAACGTAGGATATAAAGAAATTATTTTTGGAGTGAGGAAATATTTTTGGAACTTTTGTAATCTTTTTGGAAGTATAAAAATACTTTAGAAATAATCGTTGGGAGAATTGAGTATATCGGGTGTTTAAATTTTGAATTACGAATAGTGTTTGTTGAATTGCCAACCGTAAGTAATTTAAGAAAAAGAAATTGTTTTTGAGTTTAAAATTGTGAATTGGAGTAGGAGCAAGGTACTTGATCGTTGTGGACTAAATTTAGCCTAGGTCCTAGTGTACTAGAAATATATCCTAGGTGTTCACGTTTATTCTAGCAAAAGTCATGCATGAATTGTTCTCAAATAAATGTCAAGAAAATGAATTTAAGTTTGTTGAATAGTATTGACCTGAAATTATGATTTGTCACATAAAATCTTTCAAAACTAAAGAGTGCTCAAAAAGGTTTTTAAACCAAGATCCTACCATGGCTGATAGTAATGTGCCCCAGCTAGTTGACAAAAAGGGAGGAAGCTATTCAGCTGTTGCTCCCAGACTAGAAGCCGGAAAATTTATCAAGTGGAAAAAGCTTATGCTTTGCTACTTGACTGGTATGGAACCATACTACATCACATGTATCAATGAAAGTCCCTTTGTCCCTAAGACTGCTGAAGCGTTAACTAAACCTGAAGCTCAGTGGACTATTGATGAGAGAAGGGTGGTTAACCAAGACTAACGCCTGAAAAGCATCATTATATCATGTCTTCCTGACGATACAATGGAATCAGTCATTAACTATAGAACAGCCAAACAAACTTGGCTTGACTTGGTTCATAGCTTTGAAGGTCCCTCAGATACCAAGAAAAACAGGATTATGGACCTGAAACTTGAGTATAACACTTTCAGGGCAAAAGACTCTGAAAGTCTCTCTCAGACCTATACCAGATACAAAACCTTGATAAATGAACTATCAAATGATGGTGTAGTTTTGTCTAAGCATGAAATCAATGTTGGCTTTGTCAACAGTATCCCTGAGAAGTGGTTAAACTTCTCTCAGGGCCTCAGGAATGCTAACCACATTCAAACCCTTGAGCTCCCTGAGATCTATGGGAAGTTTGCCTATGAGGACAACTTAATCACTAGGAGATACCCTGACTCAAAGAAAGATCTTGAGACCAAAAAGGCCCTGACAACCATACCCATATCAACTGCCTTTTATTCTAATGGTATTCTAATGGTATTGTGTAGGATTTCCAAGAGAATTCTGATGATGAGGCTGATGAGAGAACCAGTGAGGAGTACCTTAATGATTTACACTTAGAATTTCAAGAAAGGGCACTCTTTGCTAATTCAAAATGGTTTATTAAAAGAAATCAGTCAAACTTTTCTAAAGCAAAAGCAAATGAAACCACTGAATGTTTCAAATGTGGTAAAAAGGGTCATTTTGCAAAAGACTGTTTTTCTAAAACCACCTCAGAACCCTCTTATAAATTCTCTGGTAATAGTTCTTCTTCAGGAACTAGCAAGTTTCAACAAAAAATGCTTCACTCTACTCAACATTTTCAAAACAAAACTGTTCAAAATGGTCAAAAAGACTTTGAAGCTAAGTATAGAAAAGCTAAAGCTAAACTTGCTCTCCTTGAGACCACTCCCTCAGTATCTCAGGCTGCTCAAACCACTAAACCTGTTCAAACAAAGAACAAGGTTCTTGTAGCTGAAGCCTATAACTGGGATGAAGAAGAGGTCTCCTCAGATGATGAAGAAGTAAGAGTCAGTGAACTGATGGCACTTTCAGATAATGATCAGCTGGCTGTTGGAAAAGCCATGCAAGAAATGGAGAGAGTGGATTAACATCACCATGAAAAAAGGTAAATATTTTACTTTCTATGGATGATGATTCTGATTGGCAATCTTACTTGAATTACATTAATGTTGATTTTAAGTTTGTTGAAGAGCAAAGACTTAATTTGTTTTCAAAATATAATAATCTTGTTCAAGAATTAAATAAGTGTAGAGATGAATTACTTGTCTTAAAACAAGCCAAGCAAGAAGCTATTACACTTCAAATTCAAAACACTGAAATTTTGAAACAAAATCAAGCTCTCCAAGTTGAACTTAACAAAGAAAAGGCTGTCATTGAAAGTTGGACTAAAAAGAATCCTAAAGTCTATGAAACTGCTAGTCTTATTCCTAGTTCTAACAAGAAAGTCATAGGAGAAGACCAACTCACTAAATTCCTCAGTGAGAGTCATAGTGAAAAGGCCTTTATACCAGCTGGCGTATCTTTTGAGCAAGAAATGGAACCCAAGTCTAGTGACTGGGTTGTAAGAAACAACCCAGTCAGTAAGTTACCTAACTTTGAGACTCGAAAAATCTTGCATCCTGAAAGTCAGGCTATAAAAGATATGCTTGGACTCACTGATAAACCCAGTAACACTGAGTCTGTGAATGAGTCTGAATCAGAATCACAAACACCACTCCCACCTCTGAAAGTCCTTCAGGGAGCTGCACCACTCTCAGACCTTACACCATTAGTCTACTCTCAACATTCTCCAAAGGAGAAGTCAGGATTGGGAAAACAATCTTGAAGAGACCCACACCTGAAGTCTCAGTTCCCACTGATGACTCAACAACTTCAGTCCCAACTAAGGTGAACACTGAAAGCCCTGATTAAAAATATGATCAGTTGGCTGAGCTTGTCAGGAAGCTGAGTGAGAAGATTGAATCTTCTAAGAAACCTCCTCAATCTAAGATTAAGGAACTCAAATCAGCTTCCTCAAGCACCTCCAAACCAAAATCCTCAAAACTTCAGCAAAGATGTGAGCTGTGTCACTATACAAATCATTCCACTGATGATTGTTATAGAATCCTCTTTTGCATGATATGCAAAAAGGAAGATCACAAGAATTCTAATCACTTGTCATACACAGTCTCATCCAATGCTGCAAACTTTAAAGCACAGGCTTTTCAGTATCCTTCTGATGCTAAACAGAAGCAAAGATAAAAGGCTAAGCCTTTTGCACCTTGTCCACATTGTGCCTTCAATGACCATCTTCCTGATGATTGTCTAGTGGATCCATCTTGTGACATATGTGGAGATCCCTCTCATGACACCTCAGGACATGAAAAGGTCATTCAGGCTAGAAGAGGAATCACCAAATCATCCTCTCAGTCTACTGATTCCACATCTACAACCAAATGTAGAGTCTGTAGAAGCACAGTCCATACCACTACTGACCATGCATCTATTGTACCTTTCAAAAAGGCCATAAAAGCCAAACCCTCCAAGAGGAGGGGTCCTAGAAAAAACTGACACAGTTTACTATTTGTGCAAAGACATGTCAGGGAGCCAGTTTGGCATCTAGATAGTGGATGTTCAAGGAGCATGACCGGTGTGAAAGAATATCTGCACAAATATGTTGAGGAACCAGGACCTCATGTGGTATTTGCTGACAATTCATCATGTCTCACTGAAGGTTATGGTTCAGTAAACTGTAGTGGAATAGTTTTTACTAGGATAGCTTATGTTAATGGTCTAAAGTACAATCTTATCAGTGTCAGTCAACTATGTGATGTAAAATACATAGTTTAATTTGATGATAAGCAAGGTACCATCTTTAATGCAAATAAAGAAGTAGTTCCTATTGCATCAAGAAGACAAGATGTTTATGTATTAGATATGTCTACTCTAACTCAGAATGGAACTTGTCTATTTGGTAAAGCCACTGAAACCCTAAACTGGCTTTGGCATAAGAGACTCTCCCATCTAAATTTCAAAAACATAAACAATCTTGTCAAACAAAACAAGGTCCTTGGCTTACCATCACTTGTGTTTTCAAAAGATAAACCCTGCTCTGCTTGTGGAAAGGGTAAACATCAGCGAGCATCCTTTAAAACCAAGCAAAACTTCTCCATCAAAAGTTGCCTTCATCTTTTCCATATGGATCTCTTAGGACCAATCAGTCCTAGATCCATTAATCATGAGAAGTATACTCTGGTCATTGTGGATGAATACTCAAGATATAATTGAGTTTACTTCCTGACCAAAAAGAGTCAGGCAGCTGAAACGATTATGTCCTTTGTCAAACGCATTGAAAACCAAAATGACATAAAAGTCAAACAAGTCAGGACTGACAATGGGACTGAGTTTAAAAACCATGATCTTGAATGTTTCTGTGATGAGAAAGGAATTTCTCAAAACTTCTCCTCTTCTTACACACCTGAACAAAATGGTGTTGCTGAAAGGAAGAACAGAACACTCATTGAGGCTGCTAGGACAATGTTAAATGGATCAGTTCTATCCAAACACTTTTGGACTGAAGCAGTTAAGACTGCTTGTTACACTCAAAATAGATCCATCATTGTCAAGAGACATATCAAAACTCCCTATGAGTTATTCAAGAGAAGAATCCCTGACATCAGGTATTTTCATGTCTTTGGGTGCCCTATGTTTATTCATAATCACAAGGATCACTTAGGAAAATTTGATGCCAAAGCTGATGATGGATACTTTCTAGGATACTCTCTTGTCTCTAAAGCTTTCAGGGTGTTCAATAAAAGAAGACAACAAAGTGAGGAAATATTCCATGTCACCATTGATGAGAGTACTAAAGCAATCAGATTCTCAAACACCTCAGTGGAAGAGATAGGAATTGATGATTCATCAAGATATCGTCCTGATGAATATCATCCTGACAATAATCCTTCCACTCAATATCAAGCATATGCTGATATATCCTATTACATTGTCCCTCATAACCTCCCTTATCCAACCATCACTGGGTTTGTTGAAGCACAAACATGTACTGATGAAATCAATCAGTCTGAACAAAGTGCTCAGGAACCAATCAATCTCAGTGATCAACCAAGTCAGTCAGATACTCAAGATCCTGAAGATCCTCAAGTATCTGCACTAGAACCTACACCTCCACCCAATCAGGCCTCCACAAGTTCTAATCAATATCCAAGACCTCAGGACAGTTGGACTAGGTCTAAAGATATAGAACTTGTCAACATAATTAGAGAGCCTACTGAAGGAATGCTTACTAGAAGCATGGCTGCTAAACTGAAGGCAGCCTCAGCCAATGAATGCATGTTTTTGGACTTCATTTCCACCATTGAACCTAAAAGTGTCAAAGAAGCACTGAAACATCCTAGTTGGGTTCAGGCTATGCATGATGAACTGGAACAATTTGACAGAAATAAGGTAATGACCTTGGTCAAATGTCCTCAGGACGTTTCAGTCATTGGCATGAAATGGGTGTTCAAAAACAAAACTGATGAAAATGACATAGTCATTAAAAACAAGGCCAGACTTGTTGCCAAAGGTTACAATCAACAAGAAGGCATTGACTATGAAGAGACATTTGCTCCAGTGGCAAGAATGGAAGCCATCAGGATCTTCCTTGCATTTGCAACCTCCTGAAGGGGTCAAGTTTGTTCCCAACAAAGTGATCAAGCTTCCTGAGTTAGGTATCTTCTTCATTGATGATTTTGGCCAACAAGCTTTTCAAAGAGTCAGTGATATACATCTTGTGTAAACAACAACTCTTCTGGCATACAAGCTGATGGCACTTCATGTGAAGAGCCCTAAGAATGAAGAGTTCATAAGGCTGATGGAAAAGATGATGAGTGAAAGACCCGACAAGTAGAAGTTGGTGTCTAAGAAAGCTAAATTGGAACTCATGGGAATTATGGAAGCCTGAGTACATTTCCCTAAGTATTATGTTTAGATGATAGGACTGATGTAATGAAATGAATAAAATGATGGCCCACGTTTTGTTATATCAATGTTCTTTAATAGCTTTCCAGAATATTCAGTGTAAGAAGAAGTCATTTGCTCATTTATACTGATCAAAACACTTAGGCTTAATTTATATCCAAATAGGGGGAGATTGTTAGGTCCATTCAGTACCCAAGCATCCTGAAACATGGATTTGAATACAAATTAGCCCAAGTGTCATAATTGTTAACGCTCTCAGGTTACTGAGTGAATAGTCACTCAGTGAGTTATCTTCAGGATGCTTAGGACGAGTCTAAGAAGAAGGACCCATCATTCAGTGAGGCGGAACTCCCTAAGCGTCACCTAAGCCAAAAAAGAAGATAATGGGTTCAGTGAGTAATGACAATAACTCACTGAACCCCAGTCTCCTCAACAACTATGAAGAATGAAGATTTACGACTGAAGACCAAGACTGAAGAACCTGAAGTCTGAAAGAAAGGCGGGACAAGGCGGGAAGAGTTTGAAAAGATAAGGAAAAGTCCTTATCAGGCCAAAGTCAAACTTTCCCTGAAAGGCTTTAGAACAAGAGCAGTGTCATCACTGTTACTCAGAAAGCATAATTGTCTTATACCCAAAATAGGTTCTTGTAACAGGGACAAAATACATTAGTATTTTGTCCTGATTAGCTAGGTCATTCTTTTTGTCTTTTAAGTCACGGGTGCTCTTTTATACTTGTGTATAAATAGGATCATAAGGGAGAAAAGTGGACAAGTTTTGTGCACTTAATGCTTAGACATTCACAAAACCACTTTTCTCCCCCAAAGAGCAACCTAGTCCCTGAGATAGCTCAGTGGTTCATTTCTAGTTGCCACTTAAGCTTAGCTTAAGTTTAGTGAGGAGACAATACCATACTTTGTCATTTCAATCCCAAGTGTTTTTTCCGCGAACACTTTGGGTATAGATTCTTTTGATTAAATTTTAATAAGAATTTAAACGTTGAAAAACTCTTGCTTTAATCATTTACATTTTACTTATTTTGCTTTGTTAATCAATGCATTACTCAGTCATGGAACATGATTAGATCAACTTTGTAGTTAATTCTAATTGTGTGACGGGAACAACAGCATATAATATTAATACCTGTGTTGAAAGATCCACATTTGTCGGGTAAGAGGAAAGCCAACTTTCAAAAACCATCCTGAACCATACAGTGGGCTGGCGCGTCGGAGCGCCAGCAGCGCGCCAGGCCCAGTTGTTAGGTCGGTTGGTTTTTGGCTAACGTTTGCGATTTTATGTGTTTCGAAGGTTTATTTGTCATCATTAAAACATGAGGAGACCTAATTAATGTTGTCCCAACAACATACACAAACGTATAAAACAGATAAATAGCGGATGAAAACGTATAAACCAAAATTTTTGAAAATAATTACAAACGCCCGTTGGCCAAAAGGATAGATGCTGCAAGATTCTGCAATAAAAGGGATCAAACGTGCAAATTTTCTTTGTTTATAATGGTATTTTCATTAGTTGGTTATGTATAATGAATCACTTCAGTTAGTACATCTATGGATTTTACCCTATTTTATTTTGTATCATAGTTATTACAAAACCGACTTAAAAAAATAAAATAAAAAACCCTGACTCCCTGAGTAACTTAGATGACAGTTTTGAAACTTTGGTGACTTAGACGAACTTTTTCTCAAACTTCAGTAACTTCTTTGAGGTGTGATATGTTTCAGGCTGGGATACCGGCTATCAACCGGTTGCCCACCTTGGGAGTAACCCTGGTGTAACATTTTTGAAACTTTAGTAACCCAGTTGATAAACCCGTAAACTTGAGTAACTTGTTTGTAACGTTTTAAACTATAGTAACTTAGGCGAACATTTTCCCAAACTTTAGTAACTTCTTTGTCTATTAACCAAATTTACATTATTCAAAAGTAGTGCAGAAATAGGCTCATAAAATAAATAAAGCGGTCTCAAATATTTATCAAAGTTGTCTATGACCATGCCCCTTGCCAAGCGCCTCCAGAAGTAAGCTATCACCTTAAACCTGAGAATACATGCTAAAAGTGTCAACACGAGTTTGGTGAGTTCATAGGTTTTAGTTTAAAACGGTATAGTTGAACCACAAGGTTTTCGAGTTCAAATCATCATTCACAAACAGGTCAAATTTAACGTAGGCTCACACTGCCTAAATCACAGTTCCAAAACCAAATCCACAAATAATATCATAATCAAACATCTTGAACCATAATCAATCATACAGATACTACACTCATATAGTATCACGCAAATTTAACTGTTACGCTGGCTAAGTCACATAAACCAATTCATGAGCCGCACTCAATGAGTGTCTCATATCATAACAATAATCCGCTATAGGTCCACCATATAGTAATACCCCGCACTATTGCGGCACGCATAACAATAACTCCGCACAATTGCAGACATGTAGCAATAACTCCGCACAATTGCATACATGCAATAATAACCTTAGCCAGCTCATGTAACAGTTTCATAAGCGAAAAGTGTACCGCTTTTAGGGGGTCATTTAAGCCCTAAATCGTATTTATTTGATCAAATATTGCCCTAAATCGTTCTTTTTGTCATTTTAGGTACTTTGGAGAAGAAATCTGGAAAAGGAAGCATTTTGGACGTTTTTGGAGCATAAAAGTGAAGAAAACGACAAAGTCTCTAAATCTGCTGGAAAAGTACCTTTGACGGCGTCAAGCCCTAGTGTGACGCCGTCAGCCCTTGATAAGCCAGAGAGGATTTTGGAAGATTAAAGGGGGACGGCGTCAAGAAGGCCATCAAGAAACCCTAACCGCGGCGAGGTGACGGCGTCACGACCCAAAGGGTGACGCCGTCAGATCTGTTTTCCTATATATACTTTCATAATTTTTAGTCATTGGTGTGCAACTTTGTGAGGAGAAAACCCTAAGACGATTTTTCTGCCATTTTTAAGGGTTTTATACCCTTGGATCTCCCATGTTCAATTGAAGATAAGTAATCAATTAATCATTCAATATGTCTATGTGTTGTTTGATTATATCTTGTTCTTGTCTTTTATTTAACATGCTAGGCTAGATTTATCTTGTGTTTGCTTAGATCTAATGAAACCTAACTATTGATTATTGGTTGTTGGTGTGTTATTAATTGTATTGGATGATTGTTTATCGATGTTAGGCTTAAGAAAACTGGCTAACCTCCTATACGGTAACTTGCTTGAACGTCTTAAGAAACATGAACCAATGCGTACTAAGGTTATTATGGTTGTATTTAATGCACGAGCGAATTCTAGTGATCCTATGTTAGGAGCTTCTTAGCCGGCTCGACATAGGAGTGAAGTAGGAGCTTGTAGAGTTGAGGAAGTACGTACGCCACCCCACGATTGGTATTAAGGAATACACCCGTCATCCACGCAATTAATACACACTAATCAACCGGTAAAAGATAGTTAGGGAGTAAGGAAATCTAAGTAAACACATTTCTCTCCATATAAGTTCCACAACCTTTTTATTTTCAGCCATTTTATTTTACTTGCAATTGTAGTTATTTGGGTTAGTTGACTAGCAACTAATTCCGCCCATTCCTTCAAACCCGAGATTTTACTTGCTTTCATAAAAATATAAAAATACAAAAAGAATCTTCCCTCACCCTTAGACCTATTAGAGTAGTTTTTCAATCCTAACGACACTATTCCCCTAGAGAACGATCAATCCCCCGGTACTTGCCACTACACTATACTACATCGGTCAGGTACACTGCCTGGTGGGGATTGCAAGCCTCTTGAGATCCCTCGAGAGGTAAAACCTGTTGTAAGGTCGCAAAACCACGCATCAAGTTTTTGGCGCCGCTGCCGGGGAATAGTTATTGTTTAGGTTGAATTTTTATTTTATTAGGTCTACTCACTAGATTCCCTTCTAGTGAGATTTTTATTTTATTTTTCTAGTTTTTTTTCTTTAGTCTATCTTTTTTCTTCGTTTCTTTGTTCGTAACCATTACCATCCGACATCATGGAAGGTGGTAATACCCTTGATCCCAACAACCCACCACCACAACAACACCCACCTCCTAGAGCCCGTACCTTAGGAGACTACTCCCGTCCTAGCCACCATGGCTATCGAAACACCATTGAGCTCACTCAAGGAGCCAATGTCACTCCCTTGCGATCCGACACCATCCGGTTGGTGCAAAGCGGATGCGCATTCCATGGACTTCGTTCCGAAGATCCTAATCAACATCTCAAGGACTTTCTCAAAATCGTTGATTCCATAGACCTTGATGTTGCCACTCGAAAGACGACCCGACTGCGTCTCTTTCAATTCTCTCTGCGGGACCAAGCTAGTCAATGGCTAGAGCGCCTACCCGCAGGATCCATCACCTCTTGGGATGATCTCACCACTCGTTTCCTCGCTCAGTTTTTTCCACCAGGAAGAACTACCAAGTTAAGGAAGGATATCTTGATGTTCGAACAACGTCGAGGCGAAACCCTATATGGGGCATGGATTCGATTCAAGGACTTACTCCAAAAAGTCCCTCATCATGGCATAGATCTCTGGCTTCAAATTCAAATCTTCTATGACCATGTTGACTACCACACCAAGCGTGCCATCGATCGAGCCGCCGGAGGCAGATTGCGTGACAGAAGCGCCAAGGAATCATGGGAAATCATTGATGAGCTTGCATCCGACGATGATGAATTGTGGCAAGTTTCCCACGACGTACGCTCGGCGGTCAAGACATATTCATCGCCCGATAAAGCCAATCAAATCACCGAGGAAAGCATTAGTGAACTTGAGAAGAGGGTTGCTGATGCGTGGGTTTTGCAACCTTACAACAGGTTTTACCTCTCGAGGGATCTCAAGAGGCTTACAACCCCACCAGGCAGTGTACCTGACCGATGTAGTATAGTGTAGTGGTAAGTACGGGGGATTGATCGTTCTCCACAGGGAATAGTGTTCGTTAGGTGTGAAAGGCTACTCTAATTAGGTCTAAGGGTTGAGGAAGATTCTTTTTATGTTTTTATAATTTTATGAAAGCAAGTAAAATCTCGGGTTTTGAAGGAGTGGGCGGAATTAGTTGCTAGTCAACTAACCCAAATTACTACAAATGCAAATAAAATAAAATAACAAAAATGAAAAGTGGTGAGAAACTTATGTGTAGAGAAATGTGTTTACTTAGATTTCCTTACTCCCTAACTATCTTTTACCGATTAATTAGTGTGTATTAGTCGCGTGGATGACGGGTGTATTCCTTAATACCATTCGTGGGGTGGCGTACTTACTTCCCCAAACTCTACAAGCTCCTACTTCACTCCTATGTCGAGCCGGCTAGGAAGCTCCTAACATGGGATCACTAGAATTCGCTTGTGCATTAAATACAACCATAAAAACCTTTAGTACGCGTTTGGTTCATGTTTCTTAAGACGTTCAAGCAAGTTACCGAATAGGAAGTTAGCCAGTTTTCTTAAGCCTAACATAGATAAACAATCATCCAATACAACTAACAACACACTAACAACCAATAATCAATAGCTAGGTTTCATTAGATCTAAGCAAACACAAGATAAAATTAGCCTAACATGTTAAACAAAAGACAAGCATAAGATAGAATCAAACAACACATAGACATATTGAATGATTAATTGATAACTTATCTTTCAATGAAACATGGAAGATCTCAGGGCAAAAAGCCCTGAAAAAGTAGCTAAAATCGTCTTAGGGTTTTATCCCAAAATTCCACACACTAAGCTCTCCTTAATGACAAAAAATTAGAAAACTATATATAGACTTTGACATCTGACGGCGTCACCTTATGCATTGTGACGCCGTCACCTCGCCGCTTTTAGGGTTCCCGGGTGACCTTCTTGACGCCGTCCCTCTTTAGCTCTTCAAAAATCCATTCTGGCTTATCAAGGCTTGACGCCGTCGGACCTATAACGTGACGCCGTCCCCTTATGATTTAAGCCGTGACGCCCTTGATTTAGTTAAAGCGTGACGCCGTCAGAATTCTCATGTAAACTCACTGGCCCGTCATGAGTAAATTTCACATCCAACTTTTCTTGCCAAAGCATGACGCCGTCTGGAGTTAATGTTGACGCCGTCAAAGGTGACTTTCAGCACAATTTTGAGACTTTGCCGTTTTCTTCACTTTTATGCTCCAAAAACGTCCAAAATGCCTCCTTTTCCAGATTTCTCCTCAAAAGTACCTAAAATGACAAAAGGAACGATTTAGGGCAATATTTGATCAAATAAATACGATTTCGGGCTTAAATGACCCCTTAAAAGCGGTACACTTTTCGCCTCATCAAATACCCTTACACTTGAGATTTGCTTGTCCTCAAGCAAATGCGCTTTTATTCTAATCAAAATACAAGTTAGGGGTCATTTAATGCAAACATAAAAGTAATTACAACAAATAATCGTTCCACTTCAATCATAATAAGCACGGAGATTACATACTAGCACCTCACAAGTAGTGTTTAGATACTCACATCTCTCAAGTGTCATCAAAATAAATCTCATAAATGAAAACGGATAATATCTCTCACTACCTGTCATAGCAAATAGATTACCATAGGCTTGGGAAAGGATCGAAAACCTCCTCCACTAGGCGTAAGCACCTAAGATAAACTATCAAAGAGGGCTTTTAAATGGGTTATAATGTTAGGTGTAGGGAAAAGGAAAACACGGTTTTGTTGGATACGGGATATTTTACTGGTGGCGAGTTAAAGATCTTGATCAATTACATGTACTATACAATGTTGCTAAGCCAAGACTAGACTCGATCTTAAGCTAGAAACAAAATAACATAAACATAAAATAAACATAAAATAAAACGGGATGGTAGTCCGTATGTTTTTTCTATTTTTCTTTTTCTCATTTTTTTGTATTTTTCTTGATTTTTTTTTTTTTTTTTTTTTTTTTTTTTTTTTTTTTTTTTTTTACATACACTTTTACCCTACCATCCAAAATAATACATCAAAGGGGCGTTGCATCCCCTTACACTTGAACTTTTACATAACTTTACAAATAACTATTCTAATGACTCGAATTAAGATAATTGAAAAACTTGGAGTACTTTTAAAACATTTAGCACATATGGGGGTAATAAATGATGTTCTTCCCCATTACTCCATTACACTAGTACTTTACCCATGAGTCCCAATCGTCCCAAAACAATATGTACAAGGATATGACTCGACTTAGCAACCATGTAATCAATTAGATAATTAACTTGGGTTTAAACAAATGTTGTCACAATAATGCACTAAAGATGAGTGCATACAAGGTAGGCTAAGGCGATTTGGGTGTACATTTAAGTGGGGTGTAACAAATTCTTCCTTTAAGTAAAATGCTTAAAGGTCGAAACGAAAAGATAGGCTCTGAGGGGTGTACTAGGGGTATCGTGTACTAAAAATGAGTACAACGCAAAGGGTGTGGGAGAATTACTTGACCAATGTAGCCAACGTAATTATAACAAAAACACAGGTGTAAAACATGGGTTAATCCTAATGCCTCTTATCATGTAGTAAATCTAACTACACGAATGTAGTCTCACTTGTGGCCTCGGAATGGTCCTAACGCAAGTTCTAGAATCTAAGTGCTACCGGTACACACATCATAGCATAAATGCTTTTCCTACCAATTCTAGGGGCGAACCTCACATATTTGGGGGTGGAAAATTTTTTAGTGGTACGGTTTTGTGCTAGTCATATAACTCCTATCCATGAGACGCTCATTAAGATCAAAGTTTCACTCCTATATGTTGTAAAAAATTTTAAATTTGGCACTAAAATTACCTTAACAAGTATTTCTCTCAGTTTTATTACACATCTACTATTAAACAAACAAAAAATCAAGCGCAATTGTATTCTCTAAAATCGTACTTTTACCCTCCCCTTACACTTAAGATGAACATTGTCCCTAATGTTCAAATAACAAGATGTAAAAGAGAAAAGTAAAAGAATGAAATCAAATACTCCCCTGATTCGCTCGTTGGATAATGAAATTACACGGTTAAATCTTCCTCCAAAGAGAATGTTGAAGCTCCATGACTAATGCATCGCCATAAGCTTGATTCAAAACATTTCCTTGTCCAAAATAACCTGTTGAACCTGAGAAAACAAACACGAAAACCTGCATAACATCGGCGGGATAAAATCTATATATAAGGATATAATGCTTGTGGAATGATAATTTTGCAGATTCCTGGAGATTATAAGTTGGAGATTTTAATAAAAACTTTTTAAAAACAAAAATTTCAAAAATTTCTGGAAATTAAATCTGACGCCGTCAGGTTATAACCCCTGACGCCGTCAGAAATGACCTGACAAAAATTTTCATTTTAAGTTTCCGGAAAATTTCTGGAAAAACCTTTACCTTACTTCCTGGAAATTCTGCAAAACATCATTATGACTCGATACAAGCATTTGACTCAAACAAATACGAATATGTATGCTAACTTATTATTATTATGATTCATGTTCATTTGTGTTCTAATAAACCGATTTAGATTTCCCTTACACTTATCTTTTGCAAAATACCTTTATATGTAGTTAAGACGAAGTTAAAAACAAAATAAAGCATTTTCACAATTTAGTTTTTAACATGAATCAATACTAATAAAAATTAAACACACATACGGAAAATAAAATCAAACAAGCAAATAAATAAACACACAAAGCAAATAAAACAAATAAAGCTTGGGTTGCCTCCCAAGAAGCGCTTGTTTTTGTTCGAGTCATGAGCCTGACTCTACCCTTATTTAATGGATAAAGGAGAGGTTTTCCCTACACTTAGGATTAAGTGCGGGTGATAGTAGCGATACACACCAGCTCGGTAGGAGTATGCCACGTGAGGAAAGAGTGGTGGATGAATTATATGCTCAAAGGGGTGTGCTCCTTTCATCATAACCTTACCTAGTTCACTTTGGTCAATGGGTGAATTAAAGTTTTCTCCTAAAAAGGGATCATTTTCTAACAACTTCGAGAGACTCCTAATTGGGAATCCATCTTGACCCAATAGACCCGGTTTAAACCCATAATGTTTCTTGTGATCAATCATGAATGGGTGATGTAGACATGTAAGGTCATTTTTCACTCCTATATTGTCTTCCTCACTACAAGGCCTAGAGTCTACTACCTTAATCTTAACATTACCCGGACTACATGGTTTGATGGGTGGATCGGGACCTAATTCAATTCCTAAGTTCACATCTAAGGATGGAAGATTAGGTAACGGTTTTGGTTTAGGCTCCGGTTCATCAAAACTAGGAACTTCCATAGAACTAAGAGTAAGGTTGTGATCACAAGTATTCAAACATACTTCTTCTAGTTGTGTTTGGTACAAGGGCTCTACCTCTATTGGGGTTCCTATAGTCTCCTCAACTTCTTCCGGGTAAGTCACGGGCGGTGTGTGTGCCTCAATTGATGGTAGGACTTGTGGGGTACTTGGTGGGCTTGGATTTTCTACTTTATCATCCATCTTATCAAGATCACCTATATCCTCAACATGTGTTTCATTATAATCCAACCCTAACATTTTCCCAAGTATCTCAAGTGCTTCTCTAGGCATCTTAACTTCTATATCCGAATCATAAGGATCATCCTCAATATTATGACTGCTATATTCAAATTGCCCAAAAGATTCATCATGTGTTTCTTGAGATTCATCATCATCGATCATAAAACCTAGGTCTTTTTGATCAATGTGATCATGTTTGGCTAAATCCTCCATCACATCAAGGTCACCTATGTGTTTGTTTTGTACTATGGCATTACATGACAACCACTTAGGTATCTCAACACTAACATATTCATCCCCAAACAAACTTGTTTCATGATCCTCGAATTTTGTGGTCAATTGACTTGTACTAACGTTTGTTGGGTTGTCTACTATATAATAATATTGGGCACACTCTTCAATAGCTTCCCATGCTTTCTCAGCACTTAATTCCCTAATATCCCTGCCGGCAATATGGTAAATGTACCTTTGGGCTTGTCGGTCGACATGATTGTAAAAGAATTGAGTTAGGGACCAAAAATCGAAGTTATGATGAGGGACTTTTTGGAGTAAATATTTAAAACGAGTCCATGCATCATAGAGAGGTTCATCTTTATGTTGTTTAAACATCAAGATGTCATATGGAGTGGGTGAATTACGTGGTTGGTAGTATGGTGGATTCGCGTTCTCCATAATGGTGAACGGAAGAGTCAATGGAAATTACGAACAAACACACAAAGAAATAAGATAGACTAAAGAAAACCTAGAAAAATAAAATAAAAATCTCACTAGAAAGGAATCTAGTGAGTAGACCTAATAAAATAAAAATCCAACCTAAACAATAACTATTCCCCGGCAGCGGCGCCAAAAACTTGATGCGTGGGTTTTGCAACCTTACAACAGGTTTTACCTCTCGAGGGATCTCAAGAGGCTTACAACCCCACCAGGCAGTGTACCTGACCGATGTAGTATAGTGTAGTGGTAAGTACGGGGGATTGATCGTTCTCCACAGGGAATAGTGTTCGTTAGGTGTGAAAGGCTACTCTAATTAGGTCTAAGGGTTGAGGAAGATTCTTTTTATGTTTTTATAATTTTATGAAAGCAAGTAAAATCTCGGGTTTTGAAGGAGTGGGCGGAATTAGTTGCTAGTCAACTAACCCAAATTACTACAAATGCAAATAAAATAAAATAACAAAAATGAAAAGTGGTGAGAAACTTATGTGTAGAGAAATGTGTTTACTTAGATTTCCTTACTCCCTAACTATCTTTTACCGATTAATTAGTGTGTATTAGTCGCGTGGATGACGGGTGTATTCCTTAATACCATTCGTGGGGTGGCGTACTTACTTCCCCAAACTCTACAAGCTCCTACTTCACTCCTATGTCGAGCCGGCTAGGAAGCTCCTAACATGGGATCACTAGAATTCGCTTGTGCATTAAATACAACCATAAAAACCTTTAGTACGCGTTTGGTTCATGTTTCTTAAGACGTTCAAGCAAGTTACCGAATAGGAAGTTAGCCAGTTTTCTTAAGCCTAACATAGATAAACAATCATCCAATACAACTAACAACACACTAACAACCAATAATCAATAGCTAGGTTTCATTAGATCTAAGCAAACACAAGATAAAATTAGCCTAACATGTTAAACAAAAGACAAGCATAAGATAGAATCAAACAACACATAGACATATTGAATGATTAATTGATAACTTATCTTTCAATGAAACATGGAAGATCTCAGGGCAAAAAGCCCTGAAAAAGTAGCTAAAATCGTCTTAGGGTTTTATCCCAAAATTCCACACACTAAGCTCTCCTTAATGACAAAAAATTAGAAAACTATATATAGACTTTGACATCTGACGGCGTCACCTTATGCATTGTGACGCCGTCACCTCGCCGCTTTTAGGGTTCCCGGGTGACCTTCTTGACGCCGTCCCTCTTTAGCTCTTCAAAAAATCCATTCTGGCTTATCAAGGCTTGACGCCGTCGGACCTATAACGTGACGCCGTCCCCTTATGATTTAAGCCGTGACGCCCTTGATTTAGTTAAAGCGTGACGCCGTCAGAATTCTCATGCAAACTCACTGGCCCGTCATGAGTAAATTTCACATCCAACTTTTCTTGCCAAAGCATGACGCCGTCTGGAGTTAATGTTGACGCCGTCAAAGGTGACTTTCAGCACAATTTTGAGACTTTGCCGTTTTCTTCACTTTTATGCTCCAAAAACGTCCAAAATGCCTCCTTTTCCAGATTTCTCCTCAAAAGTACCTAAAATGACAAAAGGAACGATTTAGGGCAATATTTGATCAAATAAATACGATTTCGGGCTTAAATGACCCCTTAAAAGCGGTACACTTTTCGCCTCATCAGTTGCATATCTTATGGAAAAGCAAAAGAGACCCTTAAGTCCGCAAAAAGCAACAGTTAACTCGGTCTCAAGCATTAAGCAAATACCATTGTCCGAATCACCCCGGAGGGAAAATACTAAACCCTTCCATAAGCACGCTCAACCCAACTCACCACCTCAGGAACTTAGTCCAACATTCGAAGCTCGAATGAGAGAATACATGTCACAACACTCCGAACGGTTGGCAAAATTTGAGGAAGCCGTCTACAAACAGAAGGAGGAGATGGAAGAGAAGATGGCGGAAATGATGGACCTTTTGAAAGAATACACAAATACAAAAGCTCCTGAAAAAGTGCTGGTGCGGAATGACGTTGAAGTTCCCAACACTAAATTTGTCAAAGCCATCTCCATCGTCCAAGAGGGCAAGAATGAAGAGAGGGGGAAGTTGATAACTATGGAAGTCAACAAAATCGACCTCGTCCCACTTAATGCTAGAAACGCCAATGCCTGTAATTGCGGTTCAGACAAGGGAAAGGAGGCGCCCTCTGAGGAGCGCCAATTGGTAGAACCGCCAAAGTCACAACAAGTGAGGCATTACTTGAAGCACGAAATAAACAAGGAGACCATAAACGATTGGGTGAGAAACTATCGACGTACTCATCTACCCAACAAGGAGTCCAAGAGGATGGAACCGGATGATGAATCTGACACATTACCCGGAGGGCAATTGTATGAGAGCCTCATAAGACAAAAGTTAGTGGAAAATCAGGAATTCTACGGGGTCTTCGAAATACCATGCTGCATTGGAAAACTCAAGTATCTGGATGCGGTAGCTGACCAAGGTTCCGACGTAAATTTGATGCCTTTATCCGTTTATGTCCAGTTAACCGACGAAATGCCATCCATCACCCGTACTAAACTCTCCTTTGCAAAACATTCTTATGAGTACCCGTTAGGAATTGCAGAAGATGTGTTGGTCAACGTTGCCGGATTCCTGTATCCGGTCGACTTCATGATTATTGAAAGAAATGATATGAATATGCCAATAATCCTTGGGGCACCCTTTCTCGTTACCACTAGGGCACAAATCGATTACGAAAATAGTATCATCCAAATGAAGAAGGGGAAGAAAACAATAAACTTCCCAACGATCCCACGACATATACGAGATGTTGCTCTACAGAAGAAGATGGAGGCGAACCCCAATATAATCCGTGGTAATGTTCGAGAGAAAATCCTTGCATGGGAGGCAAGGATTAAGAATTACAATGAAAATGAGATTAGAGAATGTAAGGGTGGAAATAACGATTATATTGAGACTGATGAGCAGACCAATAACCCCGTTGAATTTACGAAAGGAGACTCAGTGCTCCTAAGGCATTCAGAAACAAAAGCACCTACCGATGAACCAAGTCCCTGGTGGTACGGACCATTCACAATTAAAAGTCTACATCAGGATGGCGTAGTAAGCTTGATCAGCAAGGGAGGAGGTGAAGTGACTGCGAATGTCGAGCGATTGAGACACACCACCCTGATAACAAGGATTATATCTATCAAGGATACGTCATTATGAATGATGGAGTCACGTAATGTACGGTGACTTTGAGTCTAGCTACAAGACTCGTTAATAAAGAAAAGCGCTTCTTGGGAGGCAACCCAAGCTTTATTTGCTTTGTGTGTTTATTTATTTGTTTGTTTGATTTTATTTGCTTCCGTATGTATGTTTAATTTTTATTATTATTGATTCATGTTCAAAACTAAATTGTGAAAATGCTTTATCTTGTTTTTAACTTCGTCTTAACTACATATAAAGTTATTTTGCAAAAGATAAGTGTAAGGGAAATCCAAATCGGTTTATTAGAACAAATGAACATGAATCATAACAATAATAAATTAACATACATATTAGTAATTGTTTGAGTCAAATGCTTGTATCGAGTCATAATGATATTTTGCAGGAATTCCAGGAAGTAAGGTATAGGTTTTTCCAGAAATTTTCCGGAAACTTAACATGAGAATTCTGTCAGATCATTTCTGACGGCGTCAGGCCTTACAACCTGACGGCGTCAGGTTTTAATTTTCTGAAATTTTTGAAAGTTTTGTTTTCATAAAAAGTTTTTATTACAACCTGACTGCATCTTGTTATTTGAACATTGGGGACAATGTTCATCTTAAGTGTAAGGGGGGAGGGGTAAAGTACGATACCTTAGAGAATGCAATTGCGCTTGATTTTTGTTTGTTTAATGGTAGATGTGTAATAAAACTGAGAGAAATACCTGTTAGGGCAATTTTAGTGCCAAATTTAAATTTTTTTACAACATATAGGAGTGAAACTTTGATCTTAATGAGCGTCTCATGGATAGGAGTTATATGACTAGCACAAAACCGTACCACTAAAAAATTTTCCACCCCCAAATATGTGAGGTTCGCCCCTAGAATTGGTAGGAAAAGCATTTATGCTATGATGTGTGTACCGGTAGCACTTAGATTCTAGAACTTGCGTTAGGACCATTCCGAGGCCACAAGTGAGACTACATTCGTGTAGTTAAATTTACTACATGATAAGAGGCATTAGGATTAACCCATTGTTTTACACCTGTGTTTTTGTTATAATTACGTTGGCTACATTGGTCAAGTAATTCTCCCACACCCTTTGCGTTGTACTCATTTTTAGTACACGATACCCCTAGTACACCCCTCAGAGCCTATCTTTTCGTTTCTAACTTTAAGCATTTTACTTAAAGTAAGAATTTGTTTACACCCCACTTAAATGTACACCCAAATCGCCTTAGCCTATCTTGTATGCACTTATTTTTAGTGCATTATTGTGACAACATTTGTTTAAACCCCAAGTTAATTATCTAATTGATTACATGGTTGCTAAGTCGAGTCATATCCTTGTACATATTGTTTTGGGACGATTGGGACTCATGGGTAAAGTACTAGTGTAATGGAGTAATGGGGAAGAACAACATTATTACCCCCATATGTGCTAAATATTTTAAAAGTACTCCAAGTGTTTCGATTATCTTAATTCGAGTCATTAGAATAGTTAATTGTAAAGTTATGTTTCAGTTCAAGTGTAAGGGGAGAACCGAGGCCCCTATGATGTATTATTTTGGATGGTAGGGCAAGAGTGTATGAAAAAAAAAAAAAAAAAAAAAAAAAAAAAAAAGTAGAAAAAAACATACGGACTACCATCCTGTTTCATTTTATGTTTATTTTATCTTTTTGTTATTTTTTTCATTAGCTTAAGTCGAGTCTAGTCTTGGCTTAGCAACGCCATATTGTACATGTAATTAATCAAGATCTTTAACTCGCCACCAGTAAAATATCCTTTATCCAACAAAACCGTGTTTATCATATCCCTACACCTAACGTTATAACCCGTTTAAAAGCCCTCTTTGATAGTTTATCTTAGGTGCTTACGCCTAGTGGAGGAGGTTTTTTGATCCTTTCCCAAGCCTATGGTAATCTATTTGCTATGACAGGTAGTGAGAGATATTATTCATTTTCATTTATGAGATATACTTTTATGACACCTGAGAGATGTGAGTATCTAAACACTACTTGTGAGGTGCTAGTGTGTAATCTCCATGCTTATTATGATTAAAGTGGAACGACTATTTGTTGTAATTACTTTTATATTAGCGTTAAATGACCCCTAACTTGTATTTTGATTAGAATAAAAGCGCATTTGCTTGAGGACAAGCAAATCTCAAGTGTAAGGGTATTTGATGAAGCGAAAAGTGTACCGCTTTTAGGGGGTCATTTAAGCCCTAAATCGTATTTATTTGATCAAATATTGCCCTAAATCGTTCCTTTTGTCATTTTAGGTACTTTGGAGAAGAAATCTGGAAAAGGAAGCATTTTGGACGTTTTTGGAGCATAAAAGTGAAGAAAACGACAAAGTCTCTAAATCTGCTGGAAAAGTACCTTTGACGGCGTCAAGCCCTAGTGTGACGCCGTCAGCCCTTGATAAGCCAGAGAGGATTTTGGAAGATTAAAGGGGGACGGCGTCAAGAAGGCCATCAAGAAACCCTAACCGCGGCGAGGTAACGGCGTCACGACCCAAAGGGTGACGCCGTCAGATCTGTTTTCCTATATATACTTTCATAATTTTTAGTCATTAGTGTGCAACTTTGTGAGGAGAAAACCCTAAGACGATTTTTCTGCCATTTTTAAGGGTTTTATACCCTTGGATCTCCCATGTTCAATTGAAGATAAGTAATCAATTAATCATTCAATATGTCTATGTGTTGTTTGATTATATCTTGTTCTTGTCTTTTATTTAACATGCTAGGCTAGATTTATCTTGTGTTTGCTTAGATCTAATGAAACCTAACTATTGATTATTGGTTGTTGGTGTGTTATTAATTGTATTGGATGATTGTTTATCGATGTTAGGCTTAAGAAAACTGGCTAACCTCCTATACGGTAACTTGCTTGAACGTCTTAAGAAACATGAACCAATGCGTACTAAGGTTATTATGGTTGTATTTAATGCACGAGCGAATTCTAGTGACCCCATGTTAGGAGCTTCTTAGCCGGCTCGACATAGGAGTGAAGTAGGAGCTTGTAGAGTTGGGGAAGTACGTACGCCACCCCACGATTGGTATTAAGGAATACACCCGTCATCCACGCAATTAATACACACTAATCAACCGGTAAAAGATAGTTAGGGAGTAAGGAAATCTAAGTAAACACATTTCTCTCCATATAAGTTCCACAACCTTTTTATTTTCAATCATTTTATTTTACTTGCAATTGTAGTTATTTGGGTTAGTTGACTAGCAACTAATTCCGCCCATTCCTTCAAACCCGAGATTTTACTTGCTTTCCTAAAAATATAAAAATACAAAAAGAATCGTCCCTCACCCTTAGACCTATTAGAGTAGTTTTTCAATCCTAACGACACTATTCCCCTAGAGAACGATCAATCCCCCGGTACTTGCCACTACACTATACTACATCGGTCAGGTACACTGCCTGGTGGGGATTGCAAGCCTCTTGAGATCCCTTGAGAGGTAAAACCTGTTGTAAGGTCGCAAAACCACGCATCATAACCTTAGCCAGCTCATGTAACAGTTTCATAAACCATAAACACAATTTCATGTCTAATCAATAAACACATATATAACAGGTAAACACACAATGCATTCAAATAACCAAATCAAATATTTCAGCCAAACAATCAATTCTTGAGTAAACAATCCGTGTATCCAAATAAACAATCTTTGAGTTTAGTGAAAACGAGCACGTATTCTCCCACAAAACAATTTAAAAACCAGTAAAAGTAGGGGCCATGAACTCACCTTAGCCACAGCAATGCAACTATTCACAACTGACACAACTGGCATCTAGAGCTAATCACAATGGTATCCAGGATACATGCACAATGGTACTAAGCAGTACGGGCACCACGACTGTGGGAAACTAGAAGGGGGGTTGAATAGTTTACCGGCTTAAATTCCTTTTAAAAATCTTGTTTTAAAAGTATGGTATTGGAAACTTTGATTCGAACTATATGTGTAATCAATCAACACCAATATGAACTAGACACTAAGCTAACTAATGATAACTAATAAAAGTAAATAGTAGAGTTGGAAAGATCAAACCGAGACAGAGGATTTATAGTGGTTCGGCTACGAAGCTCTTCTTCGCCCTACTCCACTCCCCGAGTACCACACTCGAGAGTATCAAGCACTATGTCAACAACCTCCCTTTAGGCGGAGAAAACCGTACACGTCGCTTATACTATTACCGACACTAAGCTAGATGTCGAGTGCTAATCTTAGCTAGCACCAATCTACCAAGGTCCACGTGACCAAACACACAAGCCCAATGGCTTCAAGAGATCACCAAGATCTCAACAAGATCACAAAGATCAACTCTCACTTCACTCAACTCAATCTAACTCTCAGATCCTTTGACTACTCACACACAAGCCCAATGGCTTCAAGAGATCTTCACTATCTCTTAAGATCACAATGATCTTCACTCACACTCTCACAAAAGAAAGATAATCTTGATGTATGCTAAGATACAACAAGGATGTAACAAGTGTTACAAAACCTAACAACTACAACTCTTGTATCTTCTTGAATACCTTGAGTTCTTCTCTTGCTAATGAAGAGGAATGATAACACCTTGTATCAACTTGGACACTTGTGTTCTTCTTTTGATAATGAAGAGGAATGATAACACCTTGTATCAACTTGGATACTTGTGTTCTTCTCTTGTAAGTGAAGAGGAATGAAGAGGATCACTTGAAGGATGATTGGATCACTCTTGAACAAAAGAAAAACTAACCTAAATGATCTAAGAAAGAAAGTGTGAAGAGAGTATTCAACTCAGAAAGTTTTGTGTGTGTAAGGATGCCTAAAAACTGTGAAAGGGGCGGGTATTTATAGGCAAAGAAAATCTGAACGTTACAGAAAATTTTATACGGACGGCTCCGTTAAATACCCCACAGCTCCATTAAATTTAACGGAACCGTGGAGCCGTCGTAGACTAGGACGCTCCAAATTTTGTCTTTTCTGGTGAAAACTTATTTTGGGAAGGTTGGAGCTGATTTTGGGGGGAAAAATAGCTGTTGTGATTTTCAAACTTATTTTTCCATTAAAACATTTCTTAATATTTCAAAAATAATTTGTCATGTGTATTTTTGAAAAAATGTTTTGTCCCATTTAAAATGTGAATTCTCAAAACATAAATCCACTTCTTTGATCACTAGTTCAAGTTGTAACTTTGTTCTAGAGTGATTTGCGTAGAAACGGGATCTTCCGATTAAAGACTTGTTTACGTTGATTTTAACGTATCGTGATTTCACATTTTGTCATCCTCAAAACGTGAAGTATTCGAAAGATATAAATAATATTTTTAGAACATTACTTGCATCAACAATCTCCCCCTTTTTGATGATGAAAAAAATATAAACTCATGTTAGGTTAAAATTAGTGTTAACAAGTTTTTAATGAGTTTACTCCCATTTCTCCCCCTTTTTGTCTAATCAAAAAGGTGATAAAGGCTCCCCCTTGATGTGTACTCCCCCTCATTTGGAGAACACAAAGGAATCGAGCAATGGTTCTTGCTACAAAACAAAGTTAGAAGATACATATATAATATGTAACAAGTAGCACATTATGACAAATATCCAACCACACAAGAAGAAAAGTAGCTAAGAGCTAAAAAAAGATAATCAACAACCCTCATAAGAGCCCATTCATTCATTAAAAGAAAATAAATGTCATACATGGATATGACTTCATGGAAACATAAAAGAGACAATGATAAGCATAAATCCCTAATGACTAGAGGCATGTTTCATTTCCAAGAGGGCTCCCAAAGACCTATTGTGGGTTAGGAGGTGGTGGAGATTGGGGCCCCATTTGGGGTGGTGGTGGTGTCAAGAGATGTTCTATAAAGTAGAACATGAAATGAATCTCGTCTCTTAAGAAGTAGATGAGGTTACGGTTATGGAGACAACATAGGCAATTAGCACTATGTAAATCAAAGGGATGTGGTTGATTGGGTTGTGCCATGATAGGAGATGGTGATTGTGGTAGGTTTGTTGGAGGTGAAATTGGCATGGCATTGCCCATGATTGGGTATTCGAAGGATCTGAGCAAATTGCTCAAGAGTTAGGACGAATTTGAAGTTTTGGACCCAAAACCAAAGTGACAAGGATTGATCCTCGTTACGTACGAGTTCAACTTGTCGAAAGAACTCCAACACAAAACGAGGACAAATGTGCTCGTTAATGTGGAGTAGACAATCGAATCCTATAGCTCTAAAGGAAGTGTTGATGTCCCGATGGTAAATTAGGGACAGATCAACGACACGGCCTTCATGAAACCGACGGGTTTCAAGATTGACATAGGCACGAATGTGGTTACCGGAAGTTGTGGGTTCTTGTGAAATTTCGGGTGTGTAGGTATCGGTTAGGAGATGATCAAAATCATATTCATGAGACATTTTTGTTTCCTAAAAAAATTTTAAGGAAAAATTAGAGTGAAGAATAGTTGCATTATGCACATGCCTAGTGTGTGTGCCTATATGCAAACTATGTGGAGGTGCGGTAATCTCGACTCAAAAGAAAATAATGAGATGACCCTAACACTCCTAATTTTACTTTTGCTCAAACAAATATGTCGAAAAATACATATTGATTATGTAATTCGATCAATATTCGTGAGATCATGTATGCATGAAAAGATGTTTTTAGTTTGCATCAACAATGCATGAAAAGAACAATTTCATGGTCCTAGTTTCGTGAGATTTTGAAAATGATGGAATTAGGGTGTTTTGGTAACCTCAATGTTTTAGGTACCAAAGATTTTGAAATGTTTTGGTGTTGATGACTTCTAATTGAAAATTTCCTAGAAAAAATTGAAAAACCCCAATTCAATTTTCATCAATGCATAAACCCTAGACCCAAAATTAAAAAATTGGAGTAAGATGACTTACAATTTTTGTTGAAAAAGGGTGAGAATGATTAAGGATCTTGAAACTCAATGTCTTGAATATGATCTTGAAGGGGTGTAATTAAGTGTTGGGTGTGAGGTTAAGTTATGACAGCAGTTGCTGAGGTTATGAGGGTTTGGAATGAGTAGTATGGAAAAGGGGAACTGAAATACGGAATGTTCCAGATGCACGGTTCCACGGTACCGTTAAATTTAACGGTGACGTGCCACATTTAGTGGAGCCGTGTATCTGCAGGGATGGTTTTATGTCCCATTTTGATGTTTGACAAATAAGTCTCGCTGTTTTAGAGAGACTCTATGACACGAGGAAGGAATTTATACCTAATAAATTCCTTTGACTGAGGAACCTAAACTAGACTTAACGAGACACACGAGATGACTTCAAGAGTCATGAGGTTTATGGAACATGTTCTATCATTCCTAGACCAAGACGGAGATAGTTAAAGGATTCTCGTTTGAGAGATTTGGTTAGGATGTCTGCGATATTGTCCTGGGAAGGAACTTTCTCAATGGAAATGTTTCCTTTCTGAACATTATCACGAAGGAAGTGGTGGCGAATTTCGATGTGTTTGGTACGGGAGTGTTGAACGGGGTTTTTACTCAAGTCAATAGAACCTTTATTATCACACATAATGGGGACATCATCCAGATGGATGTCATAGTCGATAAGGGCTTGTTTCATCCATAGTGCTTGTTGACATGCCTTTCCGGCGCTTACGTACTCGGCTTCGGTCATGGAGATAGCAAGATCCGTTTGTTTCTTGGAGAACCAAGAAGTTATGCAACAACCCATGAAGGTACAAACTCCACTCGTACTTTTTCGATCCACATAATCTCCCGCATGATCAGAGTCGGCATAGACAACAGTTTCTACACCGGTCCCCTTGGGATAAAATAATCCCAAGTGTATAGTGCCTTTAATGTATCGGAAGATACGCTTAACCGCTTCAAGGTGAGAGGTTTTGGGATCCTCTTGGAAGCGAGCACAAAGGCAGACACTAAACATGATGTCGGGCCTACTTGCCGTGAGGTATAGTAAACTTCCTATCATACCTCTATACTTAGTGCTATCCACGGACTCACCTTCTTCATCTTTCGTGAGTTTTATTTCCATGGACATGGGAGTTTTCATGGGCTTAAACTCTTCTAAACTGAACTTCTTAAGCATCTCTTTACTATACTTAGCTTGATTAAAGAAGATGCCATCTTCCATTTGTTTAATTTGTAAACCAAGGAAGAAATTTAATTCACCCATCATGCTCATCTCAAACTCGTCGTGCATGATTTTTGAGAAATCATCGCACATTTCTTGACAAGTTGATCCGAATATAATGTTGTCGACATATATTTGAACAATGATGAGATGTGAATTTCTTTTCTTTGTGAAGAGTGTGTTATCAACCTTTCCCATGGTATATTCATGTTCAATCAAGAAGGCTTTTAGTCTATCATACCAAGCTTTAGGAGCTTGTTTAAGACCATAGAGTGCTTTCTTGAGTTTATAAACATGATTCGGACATTCGAAATCAACGAATCCCGGAGGTTGCGTAACATACACCTCCTCGTTGATATAACCATTAAGGAACGCACTCTTCACGTCCATTTGGTATAGCTTAAAGTCTAAGGTACATGAATAGGCAAGGAGCATTCTAATTGATTCTAATCTAGCTACGGGTGCATAGGTTTCATCATAATCTATTCCCTCTTGTTGGTTGTAGCCTTGTGCTACCAACCTTGCCTTATTCCTAACTACGATGCCATTTTCGTCGAGTTTGTTTCTAAACACCCATTTAGTTCCTATGATTTTTTGATTTCTAGGAAGAGGTACTAAATCCCAAACTTGGTTTGCGGTGAATTGATTTAGTTCCTCCTGCATGGCAACTATCCAACTTTCATCCTTAATTGCTTCATCTACATTCTTAGGTTCTACGGTTGATATGAAACAAAAGAAGTTACTTTTGTTTTGTGCTTGTGACCTAAGGGTTCTTTGGTTTAGGTTACCTATGACATTTTCAATAGGATGGTTTTTGGATTCCTTAATGTTGACAATTTCATCAATTTCAACTATTTCATCCTCAATGTCATCTTCTAGGGTTTTCTTGCCATTAACCTTAATGGCTTCATCCTCATCTAAGTCATCATCAACCAATGGTGATGTCTTAGATTGTGGAGGACTTTCATCGAATGTCACGTTGAGTGATTCTTCGACTTTCGAGGTTTCTCTATTTAGGACAACGTAGGCTTTACTATTTTGGGAGTAACCTAGGAATACACCTTCGTAAGACTTTGGATCAAACTTGGTGAGGTAATCTTTAGTGTTTAGTATGAAGCATTTGCTTCCAAACACTCTAAAGTAATCAAGAGAAGGTTTTCTTCCTTTCATGATTTCATATGGGGTTTTTCCTAGGATAGGTCTAATTAGAATCCTATTTAGGATGTAAGTTGAGGTGTCCACCGCATTACGCCAAAACTTTTGCGGAATTGATTGTTCATTCAACATCGTTCTACTCATTTCTTGTAGAGTATGATTTTTCCGCTCAACTACCCCATTTGATTGAGGAGTGCGTGGAGCCGAGAAATTGTGAGTAATACCATTAGCATCACAATATACTCCAAATTGCACTTCATTATCAAATTCCCGACCATGATCCGTCCTAATAGAAACTATTGTACATCCTAGTTGATTTTGGACTTTCTTACTAAAGATTTCAAATTCCTCAAAAGCTTGTGTCTTATTCTTAAGAAATCTAGTCCAAGTATACCTAGAGTAGTCATCATCTATTACTAAGGTGTAGAGATTTCCTCCGTAGCTCCGTACGGCGGATGGACCGAATAAGTCCATGTGAAGTAGTTCTAGGCATCTAGAGGTCGAGACCATATTCTTAGCTTTGTGACTAGAATGAGCTTGTTTTCCAACTTTACAAGCGTCACAAAAGTGTGTGTCGAACTTAATCTTAGGTAGGTTTCTAACTAGTTCCTTGGATGCCAATGATTGTATAAGACGCATATTGGCATGACCTAGTCTCCTATGCCACAGGGTGGTATGATCATCTATAGTTGCTACACAAATCTTATCTTCAGGCTTATTTCTATCTTCATGACAAATAAGCTGTTTTTCCTAACTCCTCTGCCTATGGTTTTCCCATTCTTAATAATCTCACTACCCTCTTCAGAGAATATGACTCTACACTTATTATCTACCATTTGACTAATGCTAAGTAAGTTAAAACCTAAGTTATCTACGTGCTCAACATTTCTAATAATAAGAGAGTCTTGAGTAATCGTACATTTGCCTATAATGTTGCCCTTAAGTTTGCTACCGAAAGTGACATTACCTCCGTTGTATGCCTTGTATGATGAGAATAAACTTCGGTTGCCCGTCATGTGGTTAGTGCATCCACTATCCTTGACCCATTCGTCAGGCTCCAAGTCAATTCCCAAGCATATCTCATAAGAAGCATGAGCCATTAGACATGTTTCGTCCTTGGGCTTCTTTTCTTCATCATCACCGCTATCACTCCAGGAGCTCCTATGAGAGCTCGTTGGTTGTTGACTTTCGGTGGCTTGGGACACTCTCCTATGAGGTGATTAGGATCTTCGCATCTAAAGCATTTCCTATCACTTGTCCCTTTCTTTTCAACATGGTTCTTTTGTGATGTCTTCTTCTCATCACGAGGTTGCCTAATGAACCTACCTCTTCTCCTAAAGAACTTTTTAAAGTCCCTAACCGCTAATGCATATTCCTCATCTTCACTATCGGAACTCGAACATTCCTCATCACTAGACTCCTTCTTGGATTTCAACGCTAGAGATCTAACTCTCTCGCTTTTGCCTTTGACTATATCGGAGTCTTTCTTAATTATCATCTCGTGAACTTTCAAGTTTCCTATAAGTTCATCAAGTGACAACATTGCCAAGTCCTTTGACTCTTCAATGGCGGTAACCTTTGCTCTCCATTTAGGATGTAGAGCCCTAAGGAACTTCCTAACATAATTCTTGCTAGAGTAACCTTCATCAAGAGCTTTAAGACTAGTAATAATAGTATTGAATCTAGCAAAAGCATTATCTATAGATTCATCTTCCGTAATGGAAAATTGTTCGTATTGTTGAACAAGAAGATCTACCTTGTTCTCTTTGACTTGGTTATTACCTTGGTGAGTGACTAACAAAGTTTTCCAAATATCTTTTGCCGTATTACACATGAAAATTCTTTCAAATTCCTTTTTAGGCAAAGCATTATAAATCATCATTTTAGCCTCATTATTTTTGGCTAATTTCCTTTTAAGTTCATCACTTTGTTTATCATAAGAAACTATTTCATCCTTTTTAGTTTCCGGATTCATTTGAATAGGTTGAAAGTCACCCTCGGTAATAACATGCCAAAGATCAATGTCTTTTGATTTCACATACGTTTCGAATCTTGTTTTCCAATAAATAAAACAATAGGTTTCGAAAAGTGGTGGTCTTTGCATAGATTGCCCTTCTAGATATTTGTCGGAATCCATTGATCGATTCAAGTTTTAAAATACAATATACTTTAAAAACTTGACTGACCTGGCTTTGATACCAATTGTGGGAAACTATAAGGGGGGTTGAATAGTTTACCGGTTTAAATTCCTTTTAAAAATCTTGTTTTAAAAGTATGGTATTGGAAACTTTGATTCGAACTATATGTGTAATCAATCAACACCAATATGAACTAGACACTAAGCTAACTAATGATAACTAATAAAAGTAAAGAGTAGAGTTGGAAAGATCAAACCGAGACAGAGGATTTATAGTGGTTCGGCTACGAAGCTCTTCTTCGCCCTACTCCACTCCCCGAGTACCACACTCGAGAGTATCAAGCACTATGTCAACAACCTCCCTTTAGGCGGAGAAAACCGTACACGTCGCTTATACTATTACCGACACTAAGCTAGATGTCGAGTGCTAATCTTAGCTAGCACCAATCTACCAAGGTCCACGTGACCAAACACACAAGCCCAATGGCTTCAAGAGATCACCAAGATCTCAACAAGATCACAAAGATCAACTCTCACTTCACTCAACTCAATCTAACTACTCTAGATCCTTTGACTACTCACACACAAGCCCAATGGCTTCAAGAGATCTTCACTATCTCTTAAGATCACAATGATCTTCACTCACACTCTCACAAAAGAAAGATAATCTTGATGTATGCTAAGATACAACAAGGATGTAACAAGTGTTACAAAACCTAACAACTACAACTCTTGTATCTTCTTGAATACCTTGAGTTCTTCTCTTGCTAATGAAGAGGAATGATAACACCTTGTATCAACTTGGACACTTGTGTTCTTCTTTTGATAATGAAGAGGAATGATAACACCTTGTATCAACTTGGATACTTGTGTTCTTCTCTTGTAAGTGAAGAGGAATGAAGAGGATCACTTGAAGGATGATTGGATCACTCTTGAACAAAAGAAAAACTAACCTAAATGATCTAAGAAAGAAAGTGTGAAGAGAGTATTCAACTCAGAAAGTTTTGTGTGTGTAAGGATGCCTAAAAACTGTGAAAGGGGTGGGTATTTATAGGCAAAGAAAATCTGAACGTTACAGAAAATTTTATACGGACGGCTCCGTTAAATACCCCACGGCTCCATTAAATTTAACGGAACCGTGGAGCCGTCGTAGACTAGGATGCTCCAAATTTTGTCTTTTCTGGTGAAAACTTATTTGGGGAAGGTTGGAGCTGATTTTGGGAGGAAAATAGCTGTTGTGATTTTCAAACTTATTTTTCCATTAAAACATTTCTTAATATTTCAAAAATAATTTGTCATGTGTATTTTTGAAAAAATGTTTTGTCCCATTTAAAATGTGAATTCTCAAAACATAAATTCACTTCTTTGATCACTAGTTCAAGTTGTAACTTTGTTCTAGAGTGATTTGCGTAGAAACGGGATCTTCCGATTAAAGACTTGTTTACGTTGATTTTAACGTATCGTGATTTAACATTTTGTCATCCTCAAAACGTGAAGTAATTGAAAGATATAAATAATGTTTTTAGAACATTATTTGCATCAACAACGACAACTATGACACACGGCACAACGGACTCGGCACTACCTAATAATATAAGGGATAATTACTAAAATAGCCCGATTGCCCAAGTGCTAAGAGTATCTGTCCCGATCTCAAAAAATTCCCCCCTTAGCCCAAGGGCAACCGTATATTCACGTATTGTACATTGGGCAACTTTTAGTTGATGGGCAACCGTATATTTTACAGATGGTTTTTTCGTCATTTTACATATTATACACTGTTTATCTATACCTCTCTATCTTTATAACACAAACACACAAACACATATCCATTTCAGACCGGAATCCCTCCATAGCCGAAACCCCATCACCACCGAATCCCCACCATCGTCGTAACCCTCCACCGCCGCCGTAACCCTCCACCGCCGTAACCCTCCACCACAAAACCCTACCACCGAGACTAACCACCACCAAGATAATAACTAGTACTCTACCAAACACCATCTTTGAACAAGGGCGCCTTTAAATACAAAAACAAAGTCGGTTTGAAAATAAAAGTACAAAACAAAATCAAACCCTTAAACTTGAAAACCAATCTTCACCAATGTCTTTTATAAAAAAAGAAGAAGAAGATGACCAGCCTCAGTCATCCCAATCCCAAACACAATCATAAACATTCATGGTTGGTTATCTTATTGCCAACGTTGTTGGATTACAATACTATTCCGGTCGTGTAAGTGGTCGTGAGATGGTTGGTTTTATTCGAGAGCCTTTGAATCGTTTCGACCCAAATGCCATTAAAGTCGTAAATACACGAACCGATCAAGTCGGTCATATCGAAAGGAAGGTAGCTAGTGTTCTTGCTCCTTTAATTGATTCCAATATTGTTCATATTGAAGGGATTGTACCAAATATGGGTAAGAATGAGTTTAAGTATAAAATCCCTTGTCATATTCATGTTTTTGCTAAGCTTGAGTCCTTTGAAACTGTGAAATCCGCGTTTTCGCGATCTGGGTTGTGTTTGTTTAGTCAAAATGATGGTTTGTTTACTAATTCTGAAGCTATGGTTGTCAAAGAACGGAAAAAGGGTGATTTAGATGCCATTTTTAAGTTGGTTGATGAGAATCTGAGTAAGAATGTAGTGAATGGAGTGATGGAACCTCCAAAAGATTTGATTTTGCCCGACCTTTTTGCTCATCAAAAAGAAGGCTTGTATTGGTTGTTCAATCGTGAGAATTCGGATGAGTTGCCGCCGTTTTGGGAAGCAAATGGCGAGGGATTTGTCAATGTATTGACAAATTATCACACGGATAAACGTCCTGAGCCTTTGCGTGGTGGGATCTTTGCAGATGATATGGGATTGGGTAAAACTCTTACGTTGCTCTCTTTGATTGCTTTAGATAGAGGTAATGATGGAATGAATGAGGCAATACAAGTAGAAACCGAGCCATTGGTTATCTCAAGTGGTAAGAGAAAAAGAAAGGGGAAAGTGATCAAAAGTGCTAGTGTTAGTAAGAAACTTAAGGTTGCTCCGAAGATGACATTAGTTGTTTGTCCACCTTCTGTTTTTTCAACTTGGATAACACAATTATCCGAGCACACTAAACGTGGAATAATAAAGCTGTATATGTACTATGGGGAACGAACTCAAGATGTTTCTGAGCTTGAAAAGTATGATATAGTCTTGACATCGTATAGTACATTGGGGAGTGAACTTGATAGTACGGATGATCCTATAAAGAAGATAGAGTGGTGGCGAGTGATTTTGGATGAGGCACATATAATCAAGAACCATAACTCAAAACTAAGTCGTGCTGTGACTGGGATAAATGCTAAAAGGAGATGGGTTGTTACAGGAACGCCGATACAAAATGGATCAATGGACTTATTTTCTCTCATGGCGTTTTTAAGATTTGACCCGTTTTGTACTAAAAGCTATTGGGATAGCTTGGTACAACAGCCAATTAGTCAGGGGAATGCAAAAGGACTCTCAAGGCTCCAGGTAAGAAATGAGTTAACCTATGACTACCTTAAAATTTAGTTCATGTTTTAGTTTTGCTGGTGGCGAAATGGGCAGGTTGATTGGGTAACGCCATGAGTTGAAACAGGTAGTTTCTTGTTTGGTTTGGTTTGGTTTGATCCACAAATGTTGTTTTGTTCATGTTTTATAACTGGTTGATGTGTTAAGTATGATATACTTTACAAATGTATGTAAATATAATCTATTTTTATAAACTAGAATGATTTATGATGCTGATAGTGAATTGTTTTAAGGTCTCAACCCGTTTGAACTAACCATCTGACCTGTTAGGGAGAAACCATAACCCAAATGGCTTAAATACAAGTGGTATAAGTAATTGGTTCAGAATCCCTTTACTCGAACTGGGTTTTCTAAATCATGCGGGTTTTGCTCTTATCCATACATTTTCGTTTTCTAAAAAATTCTAATGTTTAGGCGTTAATGGCAACGATTTCTTTGAGGCGAACTAAAGAAACAACCTCTATTGGTTTGCTTCCCAAAACTATACATACATCTAATGTGGAGCTTTCTGATGATGAACGTAAGTTGTATGATGAGATGGAAACTAAAGCCAAGAACTACGTTGAGGAATATATTGCTAGAAGGAGTGTTACACACAATTATTCAACTGTTTTGAGCATCATTTTACGGCTTCGCCAGATATGTACACATACAGAATTGTGCCCTCCAGAAGTTAGAGAGTCCCTTCCATCCTATCATTTTGAAGGTACTTTCACTTGTTTATCCGCTCTATTTTAAATTCTACTTGATGCCAATTCAAGATCACAGGTAACATAAACTTGCTATGTGTATCAAAGTTTCAATAAGATTTTGCAAATATTTTTCTCGTGAAACTTTGAATCTCATGCTGTTTATCATTTCATGTTGTCTCTTGGTGATGTTTTACTGCTTATTTGTGATAATTTGCTAATTGAGTAGGCAGTTTACGATGCAGTGGTACTTTAGCGTTTAGGCTAAGAACCATAAGTAGACATGTAGGGATTTGAAAGAGGCGAGAACATTGGTAGAAAACATCACATTATTGTGAAAGATTCTGGATTCTTGATTCTTGAAGGAATTCGAGCAAACGGGCTTCTATTATCTACATCAGATAAGGGCTTTCTCCATATTGTGTCCCAATTTTTATGAATATTAAGTTTGCAATTTCGATTAAATTACTTGCGAATAGATTTATTTGGGCTATGTTTGATCTACAATGTCTCAAACGGGTAAGAGAAATTTAGTTGAACCGAGAAATAATTAAACAGGTCTATAGTTGTCAAAAGTGAGGTTATTATGGATACATTATAGTTTTTGTAGACAAATTTAAGTTATGGGGAAATATTACATGCCTATTGATTACATATAGTTAGATGTTGCAGGCCCATTTTCATATTTTAAGCTCACTAAATCACTAATCCTAATTTCAGGGATAGGCGTTACGGGAAGCTCACAGGAGAAAGCTTTACGGGAAGCCTGGAATAATACACAGCAAAGCACTAGAGACGTTGCTGCTGCTGCTAAGATTGGGAAGCTTTTAGGTGAGAGGTTGCTACTTAAAGATATTCCCGCTGTTTCTGTTGTTTACAAGAAAGAGCAAAGATATCATAATGTATAAGATTTTTATATGTTTTGCAATGTGTTTTATGCATCAACTATTGCTTTACGGAAAGGAGATCCCTTCTAACAGAAGTGGTAGGAAAGAATCTTAAATGTTGAACATACGAGAAGCTAGAAAGATCCCTGCTAACAGAAGAAGTTATTGTTTTGATTTAAACTGTCATCTGAATGTCATTTTCATTTTAACTTGTGAAATATGATATTTTCTCCATTGTTTCACAGGCAATATATTCTTACTATTTTTTTTATTTGATTCACAGGCAATAGTTACCATTGCAGATGAAGATGGTAACTATCTACAGGAGGCATGGGAGCATATCCTGACATGTGTTTCTCGTTTTGAGCATCTGCATCTGTTGGGAGCAGGGGCTCCTTCAGATGCAACCTTTTTCTGTTAATCAGAATGAATCTGAAAAATCGAAACATACAAAGTCAAATATCCTTCCAGTTCTCAAAAAGAAGGGAGCTGGTAGGATTCAGCAAGCATCTGCAGGAAAGAGAAGAGGTTCATATGATAGTGCTGGCATTGGTGGAAATACTTCTGCAGGTATCACAGCAGAGCAGGCTAATCATTTGGTCTCTAAGTTGAACATACTGGAACAAGTTGGCGAAATGAACCATGTATTCACAAGGAGTCAGAAACTTAACAGCGAGGCAGTAGTTGACTTTGTTAAGGCACTTTGCAAGGTGTATATGGAGGAACTAGGATCGACATCTGATCCACGAGTGTTCAGCCTATCAAATATTACATTCTCTTATGTAATAGTGCAAAACCGCGAAACTGTTTATTTTGAATTTTCGATAAGTTTGAGCATGTGAATTATTTGTTTATTGTTTGTTTTTTGATTAAAGTTTTATACTTCTAGCAGATATATCACTTTGGCTAAGCTCATTGGCTTAAGTCTATATGTACTTTGTATAGAATATTTTGGTATTTTTGTGTGTATTCTCCTTGTTTAATTTAAATCCATGTGAATTTTGAACTGTCGTTTAACTTTTTTTAGTTACATAGTGCAAGTATTTAACAATAATTTTAGTTTATGTAACATTTCATAGTTTAGTTTGTGATGAAACCACTAGTTGCTGTTCTATTTAGTTGATATGAAATTTAACTTTGAGATAGTTTGTTGTTTACTCATCTATTTATAATGAAGTTGGACTTTTTGATCTGTCATGATATATTGATATTCTGATCAATATCACATGGGTTTCTTATCTATTGGTGTTGGTCAAAGTTGGAGCAGATCAGTATTCAGAATTTGTAACTGTTGCTACACTATTTTGATTATGTTGCTGCATTCATTGCTGCTGGTAGTGACACCATTGCTGCTGGTGATCCTGCTGGTCGCTCATTCATTGCTGCTGGTAGTGACACCATTGCTGCTGCATTCATTATTTTATGGGCAACTATTGAATTTTTGGGCAACTTGTGTATTTTTTGGGCAACTATTGAATTTTTTTGGGCAACGTTTGCTTGCCCAAAAAATACACAAGTTGCCCAAAAAATACACAAGTTTATTTTATGGGCAACTTTTGAATTTTTGGGCAACTTGTGTATTTTTTGGGCAACTATTGAATTTTTTGGGCAACGTTTGTATTTTTACCGAGAGCAGCATAATGAATGCAGCAGCAATGGTGTCATTACCAGCAGCAATGAATGAGCGACCAGTAGGATCACCCCGGGTGTCTTTTTTTTAGATAAATAAAAATAAAATAAAGAAAGAAAATGAAAAAGATGTAAAATTTACAACAAGTATAAATATTCTATACAAAGTACACACAAAATTCACGTGGATTTAAATTAAACAAGGAGAACTATTTGGAGTAGATTACCATCTTGGTGGAACATAAACTATTTGGAGTAGATTACCATCTTGGTGGAACATAACTCGGGTAGTTCCTGATTCTCTAATGTAGTTCCACATCATAAGCACCCGTATTTCTAGTGATTAGTAATACGAACGTTCATACATATAACATTTACTCGAACTAGTAATACCAACCTTCATCCTAGAACTACTTCTACTGACAAAAAGCCGTATTTCCATATACAAAGAAAAGAAAATATAAGATACATGACTAGATAAGCTGCTAAATCAGTAACAATTATTGGCATTTTGAACATGACATATTTTTTACCTGCTGTAATGACAGCAAATAACCATTCGTTATTTATAACAATTGAATGCCCTACACAATGATCATCCGAGCTTTCAAATTGATGAGTATGCATTATGATAGAATTTTAGAAACCATCAATTCTGTTACGACAGAACTAGACATGCAGAGATGGTAGTAATAGCAAACTAATCAACAAGCATCAGTTATAGTGTATAATAACCGGTATATAAGCCAACCATCAAGAAAGATCACAATAATAGTATCAAAGCAAAAACATCATGGAATACCACATTTTAAAATACCCACAGGCAAACACAACACATACTACACTTGATAATATCATGGTTAAAATCAAAACGATTGCCAGCTATTTTTCCAAAAGATAAATAAATATCTAAAGTGGACTTGCTCATGTAAACTGTGCAGTATGTGCAGACTACGCCTAGTCTGTAAACCCAGCAACCTCGCCCATCTCAACAGAATACAATGAACATATTTTTATGAGAACCCGCAAGATATTAGTAATCCAGCCCATGATCATCCGAATCTAAGCTCAATTCCTTGTTAGCCTGTGAGGTGGGTAGATGCCAGCCTGCATCGCAACAGAATCAAACAAAATTAGTACATATGCAGAAGAAAAAATCATAAGATTTTGCTATTAATATGTATGCCATGAGCCCTTGCATAGCTGAAATAATTTTTATGTAATTAGAAATTACTTGTGGTACAAGTTTTCCTTTTATTATAGTTTAGCGGTGCCAAGGGCAAAGTTGGGTACCAGTCAAAACAGGCTTTCGTGATCCCATTTTGCTTTACCGTTTAAGTATAAATGGGTTAAAATTGACAGCTCTAATCTACAGATCGATTAGCATGCAATGCATAAACACCTTACTTAATATTGTCGTTATGAATTATTCAATAGATGAAGTGAGTTTACCTTCTCCGACAAAATTGATTATGCAAGTTCAGTAACTTTTCCAATTGCAACTGTTTTTCCTGCAGCAGAACCAAATCATTATTCTACTGATTGTTTGTTTCCCTTTTATGGGGAAGAGGTTCAGAGATAAAAGTTATCAATAGATTAGTTAAAGAAATTTTGACCGCATCTAACCTTCGGTACGAAGTGTGAACCTCCCAAGCTGTTGAAAATCCGTAAACTTTTCGATGCATATCATGTTAGGCACCTAGAAAGAACCAAATAAAAGAGAACATAATTTTTTTTTTCAAAGATAAATTTTATAAAGAAAAGAGAAAAGGATATGTACAAGAGAAAAAACTAGAGCAGGGAACTGTTAGGACAACCCCTAGACAGCCCCACACTAGCCTATGAAATAGAATAGCAACAGACATGGACAATCCCCAAACTGAAGCAACATGACAGCAAAAATACTAAAGCTAAAAACCAGATAACAATAACCAAGAATGGGGACAAGATAGAGGAGATATGGCTGCCCTACAACTGGTCACACAATCGCACATGCAATATGTGAGAGTTAAGTCGCTTAACACCATGATAGAGGAGATATGGGGACAAGATTTATCAAGGTGCTGTATCATCTTTTCGTAAAGGATCTTGGATGTTTAAAAGCCTCAAGAATAAAAATGTCACTTTCAACTTAATATTACTTGACCATCATTTGTAATTTCTTTATACTGGACGTCCTTAGAGACCACAACGTACCCCTACAAGTCTTTTATAAGTTGAGACTTCGGAGCTTATAAATAGTTGTGGGGGAAGCCTGTGTTGAAGAAACAAAAAGGAACTTTTGTTTCAATTTCTCAACATCCACTAATAAAAAAAAAAAATGATAATGAGTTCAGCCACCATGATCAGTCATGAAGAAGTTTCTCATCCTCGACGTTGAACTGCGAAAAAAATTCAGCACATTCTCACTGGTGCTTTTTTTTCAATGGCTCGGCCACACATTTAATGTATAGTGAGCAAATATGCTGTGGTCTAGTAGCACCTCGTGGTCGCATCTGGAATAACCATTACCTTCCAGGAGAATTTGTGGAAGAAGCTGTAGTCATGCCCCCATCCACACTTACCTTATTATCACTGTTTTACTTGCTTTTGTAGAAATCAAGTCGCAGGGGTATTCTGAGTTTCCTTTCCAAACGCACCCTCACTCGATCATAGATAAAAGTTATCAATAGATTAGTTAAAGAAATTTTGACCGCATCTAACCTTCGGTACGAAGTGTGAACCTCCCAAGCTGTTGAAAATCCGTAAACTTTTCGATGCATATCATGTTAGGCACCTAGAAAGAACCAAATAAAAGAGAACATAATTTTTTTTTTCAAAGATAAATTTTATAAAGAAAAGAGAAAAGGATATGTACAAGAGAAATAACTAGAGCAGGGAACTGTTAGGACAACCCCTAGACAGCCCCACACTAGCCTATGAAATAGAATAGCAACAGACATGGACAATCCCCAAACTGAAGCAACATGACAGCAAAAATACTAAAGCTAAAAACCAGATAACAATAACCAAGAATGGGGACAAGATAGAGGAGATATGGCTGCCCTACAACTGGTCACACAATCGCACATGCAATATGTGAGAGTTAAGTCGCTTAACACCATGATAGAGGAGATATGGGGACAAGATTTATCAAGGTGCTGTATCATCTTTTCGTAAAGGATCTTGGATGTTTAAAAGCCTCAAGAATAAAAATGTCACTTTCAACTTAATATTACTTGACCATCATTTGTAATTTCTTTATACTGGACGTCCTTAGAGACCACAACGTACCCCTACAAGTCTTTTATAAGTTGAGACTTCGGAGCTTATAAATAGTTGTGGGGGAAGCCTGTGTTGAAGAAACAAAAAGGAACTTTCTGTTCAATTTCTCAAAAATCCACTAAAATAAAAAAAAAAATGATAATGAGTTCAGCCACCATGATCCAGTCCATGAAGAAGTTTCATCCTCGACGTTGAAACCTGCAGAAACAACTTCAGCACTTCCTCACTGGTGGCTTTTTTGTTTCAAATGGCTCGTCCAACATTTAATTATATGTATGAAAGTAATTTCTTATCTGTGCGTCCTTAGTAGCACCGTCTCCATCTTGATAACAGTTAGCCTTCAGGAGCTAAATTTGTGGGAGAAGCATGTAGTTAGCCCCATCAAACGACCTTTATGTATCATGTTTTACTTGCTTTATGTAGAACATGTCAGCAGGGTTTCATGAGTTTGCCTGCAAACGCACTTCACCTTCACTGGTTTTTGTGTTCAATGATGGCCTGCTTTGATGAACATGTGGTCATCATGGTCGCACTGATCCATACTCGGATTGTGCCAAGATTGTATCATGCAAATCCATTACCTTTATTATCACATTTTTATTCATGAAACAACAATTCCCTGTAATTCATACGATACCCAATGAAATAACCTACCACAGTGTTTCCCCATTTCTTACAGCCTTCTTCCAAGACAGGATCCATCACAGCTACTTCCCGACCGTCACCGATTATAGTAGGAGGGACAAAGTGGAGCTTGTTATTTCCATTACCACCAAAACTCCTTGAAACAGCGTCCCGAAAAGACTTATTGCTCTTCTCAACCACATTTAGACCCATTACACTAGCATCAGAAAGGTTTCTATGCTTAACATTTTTAGAAGTAGGATTCAACACAGGGTTCTCCTCAATGGCAAAGGCGTTCAGCAGCTTAGTGTAAACACTAGATCATCTTAACACTATTACACCAGTAGGAGGATTAGTAACAGACAACCCAGCCACACCATTCGAATTAGACCCATTACTTATGCTAGCTGCGATTCATCAATTATATTTGTGTGACTAACATCACAAGTAGTGGAAGGGTTTTCATACCTGTCAACCTTACTAACTGCATCATTCATATCCGCACAAGTCTCATCTAAATCATCACTACCTTCATCAGGTTCAGGGACATCTTCCCCATACTCCAAATCTTCCATATCCATAGTTTCATCAATACTCTTAGATGCAGACCTAGAGATAACTTTCTGATATGTACCTTCATGAGTTTTAGAAATCATGTTCACATGTTTCATAGTAGATTTGGTAAGTGGGTTCATAGTTCTTGTAGTTCTCCTGGGTTTAAGAGATGAATCCGTCCTTTTAGAGGACGGAGGGAGGTTAGGATCATAATCCGGATCATCCATGGTGATTAAACCATATCAAATCCAGAAAGGGGAAGAGGGAAACAAACACTTGAACCGTTACCCAGATGAAATGAAAAAAGAGGTGGATAGCTAATGGGTTTAAATTGAAAGAGGCGGATTAAATTTTGGTTGATATAAGTCATTATTGGTATTTTTGTTGCTGGAGGATTAGTAATGAAAAAGGATTAGTACCAGTAGGAGGATTACGTTAATAAATAACAAGTTTCTAATTTTAATGCACGTAAAATGACCAAAATATCCTTTTGTTCATGTATTTGTTGCCCAAAATTCAAAAGTTGCCCAAAATACAATACATCCCTTATACATCGTATCAACAGTTGTATATATACTTTGGTCGGTGACGTGGCGTCCTGTGGTCCGTCGGATCAGTTGCCCTGGGCTAAGGGGGGAATTTTCTGTGAGCGGGTTAGATACTCTTAGCACTTGGGCAATCGGGCTATTTTAGTAATTATCCCATAATATAAAGACTCGTCTCAAAATATATTTTCATAAGTCAAATGCGCAAGGGTTTCCAAAAGTTAACCATTTCCATTCCCAAATTCAATCTAATTCCATTTCCAAAAATAATATTGTTTTATCCCTTTTATAAGTGTTTGGTATCATCATTCGTGTAACAGGAGGGGACACTGATTCAAGAGTACACACACCAGAAAGGAAACAAACAACGGAGTTGACGCGGAGGAGATGACAAGGAGTCAAATAGAGATGACGGGGATAACCCAAAGTAATCACACATATCAGACACACCAATTATCTAGAATGGTTGGTAGTCGTCGGTATTATCCCATAATCCCATTAAGTTTCATAAAACGTACATGTTTTATATGTTAAAAATTCGCCCTGACTCGTTTGTTCGTAGGACGTTCCAAGTCGAGCGACTTTATTAGTTTCCAAATACGTTTAGTTAACAAGGGATTATAAATATTATTGTTTGTTATGCATCATTTCCATATTGTTCGTCCGTTACGGCTCAAATACATTAAATTTACTTCGAGTCTAATGTACTGTTGTCGTTTCGTGTCCCAATAGTCTAATAATGTCCAAAGTCCGATAATATTCCAAATCCACCAATAGTCCAAGTTTCAATATATATATTTCAAGTTCCGGTGTTGCAAAAATCCCCAAAATGTACCGACTACCAATCAACGACCACACAAATAAATAATCCAACAATTAATTCCCATAACAATAATAATGTACTAGTGCAAATGTGCCTCGAAACGTTCCGTAACCTCGTGTTTTTCCGTTATTTTCCAACTTACATCATTCAAAACTTTATGTTTCCCTTTTTTTAATACATTAAATAACAACATAATTATTATTTATTTACCATTTTCATCTTTCCTTTTCATTTTTTGTTTTATAACATGTCACGAGGTTACCAACGTACCGAATCACATTTCCATCAAGTCTCGCGGCTATAAGCCGGGTCAAATAGTCAATAATAACCAATAGTCCAAAATATATAACAAGTCCTCTTTAGGCGAGTCGAGGCCACACCGAGACTACGAAGTCTCGGTTAGCACACGACAAGGCTCGAAACATCACAAACATCAAATCCAAGACCAAGTATCAATCCAAGATGCCATTCGGCTATAACACAACCACTTCGGCCAAACTAACCTACAACTCAACAACAATAATCAAATCCAATCCGAATCCAAATTTCTCGACACAATAATACAGAAACGATAAAACACAAACTTACCACGCCGAGACCTTCAAGGTCTCGGCTTCGAACCAACGTTGCCCAAAAAAAAACCAATCGGACCCAAGATAGTCGCGGCTCAAACGATTTCAAAAACCAAAACCAAACCATGAATCCTATGGGTCTCGGCCCAAACTCGTTACCACAACAAACAAAATAATAACCAAAAATCAAATAAGCTCCCTTAAGCCACAAAATAAGTTCGATAAGCCACAAAAATAAGCTCACGGTATCAAAACCCTCGACACAAACTCGATTCAAAACCGATGATACCAAAACTTGTTTCAATTCGTTTTATTACTAAATCAGTTTACAAAACCCATTATATACCCAACACGATTCACTAAACGCGAGTGAGTCACCCTTTAACCAAACCCTTAAATATATATATATATATATATATATATTTTTCGTTTACAACACTTACCATGTTTACCTAACACAGAAACGACCAAAATAGTGACGGTAGTGGTGGCGCGTTGGGTGGTTACGCAACGCGTACCCCACAGATCGGGGATGTGGAGGGCGAGATAAGGGTGGATCTAGTGTCGCTTTGGTGTGGGAGGTGGTGGTGTCGTGTGGTGGTGGCCGGATTAGTTGCGGCAGCAGAAATGAGGGGAGGAGAGTGAGAAGGTGGTGCGGCTAGGGCTACAACCAAAACCGAATGAACCCTAAAAAGTTATAATGGGGTTTTTATACCCCCTTTGTTCCGTTTTTGCCAGTTACCAAACCATAGGGGCTGTTTTGAAACTTTCAACGAGGGGCCAAATGTGCCATGTTTCCTTTATCTTTTGTATAACGACTTCTAGGGTTCATTTAAGCGTCTTAAAATTTTTTCGTGACTTTAAAACCTGCGCCAATATTCTTAAAATCATTTTTACAATAAAAAATGACTATTAATACGTATATATTCGTTCCAAAACGTCAAAAATCAAACATTACTCGTATTATTAGGTTTAGACTCGTGCCGATTCGCATTGTGTTCAAACTCAAGTTCTACGGGGCAATTACACATATCCAATAACAATATTCCAAGATCAAATCTCATATAATCTAAACTGGTTTCTAGGTCTTAGTTATCGTATTTATTCGTAACGCAGTTATATAAATAAATCCCAAAATTACTGGTTGTCACAGGTGCATAATGTATTCATTCCTTAACCCACATGAAAAAGGTAAGTTTTCTATTCTCACATGTTTCTTTTGTAAATTTAATTTGCGGCCAAAAAGTTTATATTTGTCATCATCAAATGGAGTTACTTAATATTTACCTATATTTATATGGAGTATAATAATAATGAATGCTTTAATGCCATTGATACAGGGGATATTGTGACAGAATACTCATCGAAGAAATTGTGTTTGTTATCACTGACGTGGTCAACATATGGTAGGACGACATTATACGAAAATTGGTGATTAGGGAGTATCATGCATGCTCCCTCTACGTGGTAAGCTCCATGTAAATACTTTTAATTTGAGTAGAGTTGGCAAAACTTGCGGGTTTGGTAATAAATTGAGTGAGTTTAGGTCATGTTAGTTCGGGTCGGATTGATTAATTAACACCTTTTCTTTTGAAATTATACACAATTTGTTTGTACATATCTGTTTCTACATATTGATTTAGTAGGTTCACAAAATTCGATTATCGATGTAGATGAATTTTAATGGCATCACACAGCTGAAGCAAAAATAAATAACTTATGAACTGATGCATACATATAGTAGGTTATTATATATGTTTCCGATTGTCATTCGTATTCACTCTTCTGATTTAATAGAATATTAAATCTTTCTAAATGTTACCGATAGATCGAAATAGTAATGCGACATGTTGTGTAACATTATAAGGCTTCATATCTTGTAACACCCCCAACCCGACAAGGGTAAAGATGTCACACTAATGGTTTCATATCAGATCAAAACAAAGCATACATTTCAAGTAATACAAGAATCTCAAAGGTTACAAATGAAATACTGAAATTACAAGGTTACAAAATGCGAATACAAATTCTAAAATATAATAACTTCTAATCAACTCTAATCCAGAATAACTATTAAGTCTTCTAAGTCCAAGGTACTCTCCACTCATTCCCAGCTTCCTACTAAAACCTGCCGCAGGAAAAGAAATGCGGCTGAGCTTAAAAAGCCCAGTGAACAGATATATATAAACGAAAACGAAAGCAAAAGGAAACGAACATATATGGTATAGTGCAATGGAATAACATAAGGTATAGACAAAGGTACAAAGTAAGAAAGGGAAAAGGAAAAGGTTCAGTAATCTACCACGAGCCCACACATATCACATCACATATCACAATCCTGTAGTAATCTAGAGGGGATACCTCTTAAGTAACCAGATAATATGAGGGGTGGCCTCATGTATCAAATTGGAGTAGCTAGCTCCCACATTTTGTGAAAGAAGTGGATTGCACCCATCCTCAGTCACCACATATATCACATATCACATCACAAATACGTACCTAGGATGCATCCATGCGCCCCCCACAAACATCACATTGGCCATAATAAATATAAAGCATGCATATCACAATCACAAAGGGGACGGTGTGGCAAATCACTCGACCACACGCGAGTCATGCCATTGGTGCATCAAAGACATGGCCATGTTACCTTCATGGCTAGGAAACACATTTGGCTCGGGTATCAAACTGAAGGGTCACAGGTCAAAGGTCCAAGTCAAAGCAAAGGTTCAAATGGTCTAAGTCTTCGAATCATAGTCACAGTCCAAATATCAAAGGTTCATAGCAATGGGTTCATATCAAAGGTTCAAATGTCAAAGGTTCATATCAAAGTGTAGGGAACATAGCAATGGCTTAGGGAATCTTAAAACGAATCAAGATCAATGAGTCATGAGAGGGAAAACACCCTTACTGAGAAAGGGTAGAATATATGTACCTTATTACGAATGCAAACAAAGACAAAAGATAGCAAGTATAGAAATGGATCAGGACCTCTCCTTCTTCACACCTAAAGGAATAGAAGAGTATTACAAAAGGTTCTTAACTGCCTTTCCATTTTAAGTAACTTTCTGTTTTTAGCAGGTTTCCAAATTTAGTAAGTTTCCATTTCTAGTAAGTTTTAAGCATTATAAAGTAGGTTAAGTCATAATTAAGCTTATTTATGGAAATAGGATATATTTTAGCAAATTGTAATATTTTAGGGTTAAATATGATAACTTTACATAATTTAGGGTTTTAAATGTAATTAAACCAAAGTTAAGGGTCTAAAATGTAATTATCACAATTTATACATTCAATCCCTATTTTAAGTATATGTATGAATTAAGTACCTCAAATATAACCATTTTACATTTTATACCCTCTAGTTTAAAAGTTTCCAAATTAAACCCTATAGTTTCCTTAAATCTCATTTTAACCCTTTACGTATCCATATTAACACAACAAGCCCTCAAGATTACAAAGTTACAGAATACATCCTTCATTTTAATAATGGTACGAACAACCCTCAATTATACATGATTTACACAATAAGTCCTTTAAGTTATTTAGTTTACAAATTAAATCCTTTAATTTACAATTTCAATCCTTAAATATTAATAATTACACATTAGGCCTTCAAATCTCCAAAATTACACATTACCCTCTGAATATAAATCATTATTCGAACCAACCCTAATTTTCCAGAAATTACATTTTTAGTCCCTCTAATTTATTAAATTACAAATCGATTATACTTTTCATATAATTTACAAATTAAATCCCTAAGTTGCAATATTTACGAAAAGGACCTCCATTTTATATTTTATTCGAATACCCCCTCGTCTAAGGCATGTTATAAAAATAACCCACGACTTTCAATAATTACAAAACACCCCTTATAGTTTTAATATTCACATCGGTATTACTTTTAAAAATACAAACCCTAACCCTTGCTTCACTAATCATTACACCATCATTGGACCATCACTATATTGCATTAATTACACCATATTTCATCCAAAAACCCCAAACCCTAATTCGCTATCTAGGGTTCCTTTTATTTTTGTTTTTCTTTTTAAAACTCGATTACACACTTAATTCGATATGAACAAAATAGGCCTCCACAATTCGAACTATCATTTTTCCTGAGTTATACTGATCATATAGTGTTCAAATAAAATTAGCCTCGCACCCAGAAAATTCGTATGAATCATCTAGCGATTTATTTCATTTTTAATGTTTTAATTCACAAACGAATTATAGATCATGCATGGTTCGATTTTTACATTTTATATGAGACTTATATGATGTAGGGAACATGAGAAAAATACCAGACCAATTATAGAACGTGTAGAAATAGGCGCACGAATTTGTGTCACTCGGATGGGCAATTCGACAAGGAAAAATTCACCACGACCACTCCAGCCTTTCCACGACCTTAGAGTCATTTTTCACAGACCATATACAATGTAAGGAACATGGGCAAAAGGCTAAACAAATTTTAGAAGAGTCGTACGAATTTATTTGGAATTATACCTATTGGATGTGATTAGCGACAAGAAAATTACACCACGATCGAACCAGGCAAAGCACAGCCCTAAACGAATTTTTCTAGCCTTCCTTGGATGATGATAAACACCAGAAAAATGATCTTAGACCTCCAGAAAATCGGATGAGCAATTGAGAGAATTTTTGTGTGTTTTTGTTTCACTCGGCATACTAAAATTAGGTCAAATGAGTTTGTTATCAATTAAAGGGAATGAGCCGTGACTTTAGGAGGGGGAAATACTGATTACACGGCCCAAGATTAGAACAAATCAATTTGATTAGTTTCCATACTTATCTTAGCATTTAAATGCATTTTAAATATATTATAAAGTTTAATAATAATTATATTAATATACATTATGAATTTCGGCCTACATGTTGTGTACAAAATAATTTGGTACTTCACAAAATGTCAAATGTGGTAGTGAAAATAATTTTACTTCATATCTTGATCATCTCCCAAAGTTTGAAATTCATTTAGTACTTTTATAAGCTTATTAATCAAAGTTTAAGATTGTAGGGGCATTTTGGTCTTTTTACATGTTTCAGATTTTAGGGTTTTACAGTAACATTATAAGGCTTCATATCTTATTACGGTGACAAATTTGAAAAAACTTCCTATTTTTTCAAATTCATTCTTATTGAGATTAAAATAAGCTTATGAAGAACGTCGTTTAAGTATTGTCTTATGGTAAAAATATCTGATAAATTGTAGGATTGTTTGGATGCGTGTTTTAGCTTAAGTGTGCTTTGGAGGGTGTTTGGGATTTGCTTATTTGTTTATTATAAGCAATTTTTTTTAGAAGAATGATAAGGGTTGCATATCTTTTGGAACCTTACAATGATTTTAAAGATGCATTGTTGATCTTAGATAATATTTGTATCACTTTGAACACTTTTTTTTTTTTTGAAAAGAATAATCTTGAGTAGATCTTTGCTGGTTTTAAATTTTGAATTAGAAATGGTATTGTCGTAAGGGCAAGTTCCAGATGAAAAACGGAGACTTGCAGGGTCACATAGAGGAAACACAATATCTATGCATCACACAATGTAGTAAATGGCACCTCAACAACCATTCAACCAATTCCACCCCAAACATATTCATTTCTGCCTCATACGAATCAAATGCTTCAAAAAGTTCCAATGAAGAATTAACACGGATAAAGTAATATACCAATGTTTCTAGGTTCATGCAAGTGGTAAGTTGTTTTAACGTTGGGGTCGATAGAGAATACAGGGGAAAACAACTTCGCCAAAAATAAAAATTTTAGGAAAAGAGTGACAATCATTTCTCTAAACAAAATCGAAGGGAATTTGAACTCATCTGGTTTCAAAATGACATTGTCAAATTGGCAAGTTTACATCCATTATTATGTTTTGAATATTTATATATACGTGTTTATTTGTCCAACCGATGAATTTCATGTTTCTATTTTACGTTTACAATATCACTTAACTTTTTGAGTCTTTTTTAATGTGCTTGAAATATAAAATACTAGACACTTGGTACATAAACATCATCAACAACGAATATTATGAAAATAGCCTGCCTATCAGGCAGGTTAGACAGCCAATTTGATACAACATTATTACAAAAATCAACTTTTATAAAAGACATATATATTATACATATAAGCCTCAACTCGAACTTAAGCTCGCCTGAGCTCAAATTCGCGAGCTTTTACCGAACCGATCTCAAATAGCTTACGAACAACGAAATTTACCAATTTACCCTCATGAGATGGTAAAAAAAAAAAAAACCCAACCGACCCATTTTCTCGTGCGGATTTTTTCCATCTCCTAAAAAACCAAAAACCAACCCGTCATTTTCTTCTTTTTTACTCCAACAAATAAACCCTAAAATTTCCCCATCACTTCATTCAACCAATCCCACATAATAATAAAGCACAAGCTTTCCTTCATCAAATTGAGTAATGTCAAATTGGGTCATCATTAAATTAGACTAATTCAGTTCTTACATGTTTTAATTCCAAAGATCTCACTCTTTTCTCACCTGGGTACCTTTCTTTTTTATAAAAATAAAAAAAGACTGTTTTTTTATATATTTAATTAAGGAATTGAATATATGTCCGGCAATCAATCCAAAAGTGATAGAAACAATAACGACTATAAAAGATCGGGTCGACCCAATAACCCGAATTCTCCGAGGAACTTTTCCGGCGGTGGTGGTAGGGGCGGTGGCGGTGGTGGCTCCGCCGTGCCGCCGTCTTCTGGGTATTATTCTGGTAAAAGGTATGATTAGGGTTTGTGTTTTTTTGTTTTTTTTTTTATATTTTTTTAAATGGGTTTGTGTTGGAATTGATAAAGATTGTGTTTTTATGTAGTTATAAGAAGGTGGTGAGTAATAATGCTGCTTCGCAAGGAGTGCAGACTAGCAGAGTGGCTGGTTCGGGTGTGAATCCGAATGCGAATGTGAATACGGGTGGTGGTAGAGGTGCTGGTGGTGTTTCTGCGCCGAATGGGGCGCATGTTCAACCGCCGTCAAGAGGTTTGTAACAATGTGTAGTACTGGTGGAGTCAAGTGTACTCGTTACTTACTGACTAGTTGTTTGAATATAAGCGTCTAAGACGAAGTTGAGCTGGCTTGTAATTGTAGCTTAGTGAATGTAGTTATTATTAGGCTTAGAGGCTGTTTGTGTTAGCTGATTTAGTGGGCTTATAAGCTTATGTGAATCTGGAAAAGCTAAAGGTGCGTTTAGTTGTAGAAAGTTTAGGTTTTTTTCTTTTCTATAACACTTTTTCTGAAAACGCTAAAAAAATTAAAAAGTTTTCAATTGATATATTGTAGCAAAGTTTTTGGCAAGATTAAAAAGTGGTTTTTTTAATTCGTAACTGAAGTTTAGAAAAGCTGGAATTTTAGGTTGCGTTTAGTTGGTAAGAAATGAGACACTTTTCTGAAAAAGTTTTCACAAAAAACTGAAAAAGTTTAGTTGGTAAGCTGAGGGAACTTGTTTAGTCACAAATTTTTAAAAAGTTTTTATAAGAAGGTGAAAAGTTCAAGTTTCAAATTCTAACTATATTATATTGATTTTAAAAAAGAACCATTTCACTTCTCAACATTTTTCCTTGCATTTTTTTACAAATCCCTTGCATTTTTCATTTTTCTAAAAAATATCATCTTAACATCTTTTCTAAAATTTCACCCCTTTTTTAGAGATAGAAACCCCTTCCATTTCCTAAAAAGTTCAAGATAGAGAACAAATGAAGTTTTTCTACAACTAACAACCCCCTTATTTTTCTACATTTTCCATTGCACTATATTTCATCTTAAGCTTTCAACTTTTCTTAAGATTAGTATCTAAACATGTTTCTAACTTTTCTAAAAAGATCAAGATGAAAAATTAAAGAAAAATTTCCACAACTAAGCACACCCTAGTAAGCCTATTTTTTTGGTTTATGAGCTTATCAAGTTGACTTAATGGCTTATCTTAGGCCATAAGAGCAACTCTTTAGCTGAAAAAATGAGCTTATGAGCTTTTCCAAATTTACACCAGCTGGAAGCCCTCTGATTAAGCTAACAAAACACCTCTTATAATACATTACTATGTGGGTTGTTGAAAAAAATGATATAGATTATCCTCCTAGTAGACTCCTCCTAGTAGACTAAGTGTATGTAAATACATACTATTAACATGGAGATAAGTTTAAAATTAGCTCAAAAGTAACTGCATTAAAGTATTAAGTAATGAATATTTAATTTTAAGCTTTATATGTGCTATCTGGAAATAATACAGTAATTCTTAGAAGGTGATTTATCTGCATAACTCTACCCAGCGTTGTTATGACCATTGCTTTTGACTTTACATGAAGTATGAAGTTGAAGTAAACAAATCTGTATACTAATGTTAAACTATGTGTTGTGGTCTTTATTTATTAGCCACATACATTCTTTGTAGGCTTCTTATTCTTTTTATTATTTTTATGTAGGAACACCTGATACTGCAGCAATAGGTGCTACTGTAAAGCCTACTGATACATCAGTCCCAAAAAGCACCCCAGGCCTGCCAAAGGCTCCTCCAAGTAGTGCGGTCCCTCCTAGTTCTGGCACTGGCAATGCCACGGGCCCTGCGACTCCTGTTAAAGGTACCGAGTTTGTTTAATCGGAGATGATACTAAATTTTTATTATGGTTTTCGAGCCTGGGGCTCTTTTAAGACTACTTGCAAGCTATCTGCTGATGTATCTTTTTTTGTGTTTAGGTTCAGGTGATGCTTCTAAATCGTTTTCTCTTCAATTTGGGTCTATTAGTCCTGGTGTTATCAACGGAATGCAGGTATGTTGCATAGCTCTGTGCAAAGAAAACACTTTGAATTGTGTTAATATATACTAGAGGTTGGCAGGGTGGCAAGATGGTGTAGGTCGGGTAAGGGGTGAAAGGTTTGGGTTGACACAAGAACAATTTTATTTGTCATTAATGAATAGTTAATGAGATTATCATTTCAAAAACAGTATTACGAGTAGAATAATCTAGCTCTTGTATATAGCGAGGAAGGTAAGCTGTAGTCTGCTAAAAAAAAATGGACTTTTGGGTGACTTTCAACATGCTCAACCCATTTGACCTAATTCTCTCTTAAGTTAAAACACTCCCAAATCAACCCCGATATAAATAACGGGTTGTTATTGCTACCTCTTCTAGATATTTATCTAGTTTTATGACCTGCTTAAGTGCTTTAAAGCATCATGTTTTTTTGTTTTTATGTAGTTACCTGCTCGAACGAGTTCTGCCCCACCAAATATGGATGAACAGAAACGGGCCCAGGTGTGTGTCTGCTGTTTGTTCTCTCACACGTGTTTGTTGATTCTACTTCGTTGATAAAAGAGACCCGTTTGAAAGACTTGATGCATTTAGCTCAACTTGATTATGTGTCTTCTAAAAACAAGTGACTGGCCTATACAACAATAATTCTGAATATTGATTCCAAAATGACCATATAGTAGCATTTTGTATAAAAAGATATTGTATTGACATTTTTGTTTATTGCCTTAGAATATTATTTACAACATGCATATTTTATTTTAAAATTACTTTGAAAACAAATGAGAAAGTGCAGTTCATACAATAGCAAGTAACTATGGTTATGTTTAGTTTTTGAAAAGTTTATTTGATTTTCTTTTTTTTAATTTGAAAGAAAAAAGAGGGGGTTTTATCTCTAGGAAAGTGTTCACAATTTAGAAAACTTGTTTGGATTAAATTATTTTGAGACGTGACAAGTGCAAGGGATATGAAAAAATGTGCATACAAAAATGTAGAAAAGTGTACATTGCTTTTTTCAGAAATCTTCTTTACAATATGACAAGTGAACTTATCATTTTTATATAAATATTTTTCAACGATTTGTGGCTGAACAAGTTTTCTGTTTTTCAAATTTTTTTTGAAAACTTTCTTGAAAAAGTGGGGCATTTTTCACCGACTAAACACAAACTAAATGTCTATATTTACCATGTCACGTGGGGTCAGATGCTGTTCCAAGAGCTTAATGTGGCTCTTTTTTCATGAAACCTTCTTATCTATAATATAAGAACATCTTGACACCTTTTCTCTGAAGTGGTTTGTTACTCATCTTATGTTGTGAATATTATCCTGTAGGCACGTCTAGATTCCTTAAAACCTACATCCTATCCAAATCCACCTGTTCCAAAACAACAGTTAACAAGAAAAGATATCGAGCCTGTCGATCAGCCTAACACCATTGAGGTCCGCCCTACCTCTAAAGAGAAAAATGACATACTTTCTACTCCTCCCCCTGTCACATCCCATACTCAGAAGCCAGCAGGTCCTCCGATGTCTTCTATCCCCATGCAAATGCAATTTCGTCAACCTCCACTTCCCATTCCATTTGGTGCCCCAAATTCACCACTGCAATCTCAGGGCATGCCAAATCCAGCATTACCAGTGCCATTCCCGATGCATTTATCTGTTGGTAATCCACCACATTTTGTACCTGCTATTCCACATCACCAGGGCCTCATTCATCCAAGTCAAGGTTTGACTTTCCCGTCCCAGATGGGTCCTCAGATTGGAAATATAGGAATGGGGATGCCGTTTGGACAACAATTTCAACAACAGCAACAGCAACAGCAACAGCAACAGCCAATGGGCAATTTTAGTGCTGGAAGAAAAGCAGTAAAGATTACTCACCCAGACACTCATGAGGAGTTGCGGTTAGATAAAAGGAACGATGGTTTTGGGAATGATGGGTCAGCAGGTCCAAGGCCACACCCTCATGGACCATCTCAGGCCCAGCAGATGAACTTTTATTCTAATTCTTACAATACCAATCCCCATTTTCTTCAAACACAGACCGCTCCTGGTTCTCAAGCACCAAGGTTATATAATCAGGTTAGTTTTAGGTTTTGTTTGTGTCTATGTAGTTTGAGGTTCTCTCACACTGAGTTTAACCATATAATGATATGCTTTTGATGTTGTCATGTTACTAGCAGACTTCTAAACAGGTGACAGTTAAACCGGCAGTTAGTACACATGGAGAAAAGGTTGGTGATTCGGCCCCAGCTGTGGTCAAAAGCGAGATTCCTAAAAGTCAAAGGGCAGGTGGAGAAGGTACTTCCACTCATCCTCATAAAGATTTGGAGACAGTTAATAGTGAGGCTGACGTTGCGAAGAAAGTGACGGTCAGTAAAGAGGAACAAAAGCAGCCTGCCAAAAAAGCCCAGTCTATCTCCACAGATAAGGTAATTATTTATTTGGAAGGTTTCCCCTCTGTGACTGCCTACTTGATAATGGGTCAAAACGGGTTGGAACACATCTTTTTTATATGTATCATCAGTGTGTTGATCATGTCTACACCATTACATTACTAATTTAAATATTAGATTAAAATTGCTTTAGGAGGTCACATCTTTCACAAAATAGGCTTTGGGCACTTTATAAATATATACTTTTTTTTATTTGAGATAAAACGTAACCCAAGTTGATGGCTGGAATCACAGAAGCTCTTCTCTTCATCATATAAGAAATGAACCATGTGCACTCTTACAATTTTATTTGGTAGGAACATTTGACAATCTTTGACACGGATTATGCACTATTATTCACAGGTTGATGGGCAAGCGTCCTCTGTTCCTACCTCTTTTGTACCAGTACATGAGTCTGTTGACAGTGGACTTCAAGAAACACACCAGTCCTCAACTCTGTCCATGGAAAGTAACAAGGACGTGCTAGAAACTAGCAACAAAGTGGTGCCTTCAAGTGTTGCTGATGTCTCTGCTTCCGAATGTGATAATAAAGAAGGCCTTAGTTCTACTGAAGCTATCAGTTCTGGAACTAATCTTGATAACACCCCTGAAGATGAAGGGCCAGTAGCCGAGATTGTGGGGTCAGAAGAACAAGTTAAAGAATCTGTTGTTCAAAATCAAGTTAGCACTGTCGCGGATGTAACCATGGGACAGCAAAAAGAAAATGTAAATTATGTTGACGATAAATCATCAGGATCAATTTTCAATGCAGATCTTGATGTTCTTAGTACACAAACTTCCTCACTAAATCTGGATGATGGTTTAAGCAAGAATGAGGGCAAGGATGTTGACCAAGTCAACAGTATAGAACCCGTTACTCTAGTTGAGGAGTCACACGCTGTTTCAGTTATGGTTCCAGAGACCGCACCTTTGACTTTAGAAGCAGATGCTACTTCTGGTAAAGTGAAGGGTAATACTGGCAAAGTGAAAAAGAAAAAAAAAGATATCTTGAAAAATGCTGATGCACGAGGGACAACTTCTGATCTTTACAATGCTTATAAACGTCCTGAAGAAAAGAAAGAAACTTTATCCACAGAAATCGTTGAATCCAACACATCAGTAAAATCTTCAGAGAAAGACGTTATGTCTGATGAAAGACATGGGCCCAGCAAAGTTGAGCCGGAAGATTGGGAAGACGCAGCAGACATTTCTGCTCCCAAAATGGGAACAGGTTTGAAACGTGAGGATGACAATGATGGAATGACTAAAAAGTATTCCAGAGACTTCCTTCTTAAATTCCTGGATCAATGTACTGATCTTCCGGAAGGATTTGAGATTACCTCTGATATAGCGGAAGCATTGATAGCATCAAGTATCAATATGGCTCCACACCCGAGCCCTGGTAGAGGTGGCGTTGGTGGTGACAGGTCAGCACGGTTAGACCGTCGTCACAGTAACTTAAGTGTTGATGATAAATGGAATAAAGGGTCTGTACCCATCATGGGAGGTCAGGGATGGGACATGAGACTTCCAATGGGTTATCCAGGAAGAGGGAATCAGGGTGTTTTACAGACCCCACGCGGTCAGCCACCAAATCAGTACACAGGTGGCATTTTTCCTGGTCAAATGCTATCCCCTGGTCCACAGGGCTATCCAATGCAACGTAATAACTCTGGCTCCGACAGGTGGCAGCGTGCAACTGGTTATCAACAGGGATTTATGCCTTCTCCTCGCACACCGGTGATGCATAAAGCTGAGAGGAAGTATCAAGTTGGTAACATAACAGACGAGGAACAGGCAAAACAAAGACAATTGAAAGGTATTTTAAATAAGTTGACACCACAAAACTTTGAGAAACTGTTTGAACAAGTCAAACAAGTCAATATCGACAACGCCAATACTCTCTCTGGTGTGATTGGTCAAATATTTGATAAGGCTTTAATGGAACCCACTTTTGTTGAAATGTATGCAAATTTTTGCTCACGGTTAGCCGTTGAATTGCCGGATTTTAGTGAAAATGATGAGAAGATCACTTTTAAGAGATTATTATTGAACAAATGTCAAGAGGAATTTGAAAGAGGAGAGAGAGAAGAAGAAGAAGCCAATAGAACTGAAGAAGAAGGCGAGGTTAAACAGACGGAAGAAGAACGTGAGGAGAAACGTGTCAAAGCAAGGAGACGTATGTTAGGTAATATTAGACTTATTGGTGAGTTATACAAGAAGAAAATGTTGACTGAGAGAATTATGCACGAGTGTATAAAGAAATTATTAGGCCAGCATGAGAATCCTGATGAGGAAGACATTGAGGCGTTATGCAAATTAATGAGTACGATTGGGGAGATGATTGATCACCCAAAAGCTAAAGAACACATAGATGTATATTTTGGCAGGATGCTTAGCCTATCAAAGAATATGGTACTTTCTTCACGAGTCCGGTTCATGTTAAAGGACTCGATTGACCTTAGAAAGAACAAATGGCAGCAAAGAAGGAAGGTCGAAGGTCCAAAAAAGATTGATGAAGTGCACCGAGATGCTGCCCAAGAACGCCAAGCTCAATCTAGTCGACTGGCCCGTGGACCTACTTCTAACCCGTCACTCAGGAGGGGCCAGCCCATGGACTTTGGACCCAAAGGATCAAATGTTTTACATTTTAACCCTCAAATGAGTGGTTATCGTGGAGTACCCCAACAACAGGCTCGTAGTTTTGGCAATCAAGATCCAAGAGCTGAGGAGAGGCATTTTGAGAATCGGACATTAGTTCCATTGAGATCAATGGGTGATGAAAATTTTACGTTTGGGCCTCAAGGTGGTTTGGCCCGGGGGATGTTGGGTAGGGGACAGCCTCCTACGCAAGGCATGCCGTTGCATGGTGGTCCTAATGGCTATGGTTCCATGCCAGAGAGAGCTGCAAGTTATGGGTACGCACCAGAAAGGATTTCCCCTCGAGCAGCTTATGATCCTTCGAGTATCCAGCATCAGAACAAGAACACGAGGAATACAGGGCGTGTTACTGATCGACTTAGACCGTTTTCACCACCTGAGCAAGCAAGCGTGTCTACTCCCCCACAAAGTGGTTCTTCAGATGAGATCTTGTCTGAAGATCGCTTACATGATAAGTCCATAGAGACGATTAAAGAGTTCTACAGGTACCAGTTACTTTCTTATTTTAGATTTCTGACAATTTTTAATGTACATTTATGAATAAAACATAAACATCAACAAAAGTATCATACTGATGAAATTTCTTGATTTTAGTGCAAGAGACGAAAAGGAGGTTGCTTTGTGCATTAAAGATTTGAATGCTCCACGGTTCTATCCAACGATGATATCTATTTGGGTTACCGATTCTTTCGAGAGGAAAGACAAAGACAGGGATTCACTTGCTAAACTTCTTATCAACCTTACAAGATCTCAAGATGGAATATTAAGTCAGGACTCGCTCATTAGAGGGTAACTAATGCTTACATCTTTCTCTACATACATTTGCATAAGCACTCACAATAATCAGTTTTTATTTTTTAGGCAAATAGATTCACTTTCTAATCATCTGATTATCCCAGTGTCAATTACGTAGTATTATTTTTTGGCAATCAGTTTCATATTAGGTGTAAAAAAATTAATTATTACAAGTGTATATTATCTTCTTAAAAAAAGCTCGTTTCTAGTTTTCGTTTATCTTAATGTATTTAATAATTAAAACGTGTAAAGTATATAGTTATCTGATTTGATTATTACAACTTAGGGGATGTTTGGCTAAGCTTATATGATGGGCTTATAAGCTTTTTAGCTTATATGTGCTAAATAAGCCTAAACTTAGTGTTTGGCTAAGCTTATATGAGTGGGCTTATGAGCTTATATAAGGGGTTTTTAATAAGGCCATATTTGTGGCTTATTTGAGGTGGGGTGGGCTTTTACAAGGATATTATATAAAAAGACTTTTATACCCTCATTTGATAATTGCACACCTTAAAGTTCATGTACTTTTTTTGTCATTTTACCTTATTAATTATGATAAGCTAAGCCAAACACTTAGCAAGGGCTTATGAGCTCATGATATATAAGCCATAAAGCCACTTATATAACATAAGCATAAGCCCAATTCATAAGCTTAGCCAAGCAACCCCTTAAAACAACAAAACTTATTCGCTCTTTTTGTTCCTCCTTCATTTCAGATTTGAATCTGTTTTATCATCATTGGAGGATGCTGTCAACGATGCTCCAAAAGCAGGAGAATTTTTGGGTCAGTTGTTTGCAAAGGTACTCTTGGAAAATGTGATACCATATAAGGAAGTGTGGCGGTTGATATATGAAGGCGGGGAAGAACCAGGTGGGCTTGTGAAAACAGGACATGCAGCCGAAGTACTTGGAGTCATTTTAGAGATCATTAAATCAGAGAAAGGTGATCCCTTTTTGAAAGATCTGTATGCAGATTCTAATCTCCATTTAGAAAACTTCCGCTCGCCAACTAATAAAAAAACATCGAGACTAGATAAGTTCTTTTAGATCATAAAGTAAAGATGCTCGTTTTTTTCTTTAGAAGGATAGATTATTGGTTTGATAGTAGTTGGTATATTTCTAGGAGGATTTTTTCGTCCTTGGTTGTTATAAGTTTATCAACTCGAAAAAGATTAACTGCGTTCCTGAAAGGGTTTAAATGAGCATCTTGATTTTAGTAACTGGCCTCATGGTCCTATTTTTGATTGATTTTAGTGCAATATATTTACACTCTTGCTGAAATATTATGAATTTATATTAACTACGCATGTTTTATCAAGTAACACTACCAGAATATCCTTTCCATTGTAATCATAGTTTTCCACTTTCTTCAAAAAGTTTAAATTGATGGGAAAACCTTCGTCCTTGTGGCGCCTCTTTTGGGTAACAGTTCGATTGAACCTTCCTCAAAGACCTAGTCGCAAGCAATAAGCATATGTAATACTAACAATTAAAGCTGTAAACGAACTGAATGTTTAGTGAACATTTTATGAATCATTCGGTAAAAAGTTCGTTTATTTATTAAATGAATGAACATGAACAATATTTTACGATCGTTTAGTTAAATAAACGAACATGAACGAAAGTCACGCCTGATTTATGTTCGTGAACGTCCGATTATGCGTTCGTTTATGTTCATTTAATTATTTATGTTCGTATATCATATCTTTTAATTGTATAATTTTAAAATTGGTTTGTTTAAACAAAACAACACTTATAAAACAAGATTAGATACATAATTTAATAAAGTTTATGTTTGTTTGTCTATGTTCATTTATGTTCGATCGTTTATGTCCGTTTAGCGTTCGTTTAGTGTCTTAATGAACGAACATAAACAAATCATTTTCTTAATAAACAAACATGAACAAGAAAATTCGTCCGTTTAAGTGTTCGTGTTCGATTATTTGTCCGGTTAAAATTAAATGAACGAACATGAACAAGGCTCCGTTCGTGTTCGTCCGGTTCGTTTATAGCCCTACTAACCATTAGTAAGGAGTTACGATTGAACTTAGGATCTCATTTGTCAATTGCATGTTTTTTTATCATATTTTCTCACTTGTATGCCATTGCGTTTTTAATGCCTTTTAATTGTTTGTTAGGTGTGTTTTCCTTCTTTCTTCTTATATGTTGCCTCCTTGAGATTTGATCTTATGTGTCTTTAGTGTCTCTTTTTCCCTATTTTGGCTTGCTTGCTCTTTTGTTTCTTTGTCTGTTTGCGTTTATGTCTTTGCTCGTCTATATGTTTTGCTTTATATGCTTCCATTTTATGTCATTGTATCTCTTTCATCACACCTTGCGTTTTGTCTGTTCACATGCGCACGCACACTTACGGGAGGTCTTTCTGGAAGCAGTCCTTTTACCCTCGGATAGGGGTGTGGTTGTTTACATCTCACTTCTCCCATACCCCGCTCCGACGAGATTGGGCATTGTTGCTGTATTTTTAACTACTAAAGTTTACTCAATTAGTTAAGACTAAGCGTAATGTTGTACACCATCACCTGTAATGGTATCAAAGATCACACGTTATAGCAATGGCGGCCTTTATGGACCACGCGTGAAGGAGTCAAAATGGACGTGGTTTGGTGTCGAGCATCACTAGACTCTGTCATCTTTTTTTAATTATTATTCTTATTATTATTATTATTATTATTATTATTATTATTATTATTATTATTATTATTATTATTAGAGTAAACTACACCATTCGTCCTTGTGGTATGCGTTGACCTACACATTTCGTCCTTTGACCAAAAAAATTGCACCGTCCGTCCTTAATTGCGAAACGTTATGCGTCGTTCGTCCCTCACTCTAACTGGCTTGACTAACGAGCGTTAGATGAGGTCCAATGGAGGGTATTTTAGACTTTTCCCACACCACTTTTCCCTCCCACACCACTTTTCCCCCACACCATTTTTTCACGCTTCTTTATTTTTTGTCATTATCCTCCTAGAATAAATAAGAACTTCACCCCACCTAACCTTTTTTATTTCTCTTTCTTTCTTTCTTTCTTCCATTAAACACTCAAATCACAGTTAAAGTAAAGATTCAAAATGGTTAATTGTCATTGTGGAAAACTTGCAGTGGTGAAAACATCATGGACTAACATCAACCCAGGAAGAAGGTTTTATGGTTGCCCTGAAATGGTGCGGATGTGTTTTTTGTAAATTTTTTTTGAAAATGGTTTTGATCTCTTTTATGATGTTATTAACAATTGTTGTTTAAACTTGTTAACAGCCATCAGATTGTCCTTTCGTTGATTGGGTGGATCCCCCCATGTGTGCTCGATCTGTTAACATCATACTCGGCCTATTGAGATCATTGAACACCCATCGAGGACAAATCCAAGTGTTGGAGTAAGAAAGAGCAAGGATGAAGAAGTATCTTTATGTTTCTTAGGCTCTTGTGTTCATGTTTGTTGTTTACAATGTGTTGACTTAAGTTAGATGTTAAGTTAGGTGTTTTGTGTAAGGTTAGGTCTTTTGTGGAAGTTAGATGATAATGTGAATGCTTTTGTGGTTTCTATGAATGAATCAAAGGCAGTTGTTGGTTCTTTTTGTGTTGAAAGTATTAACCCATTAGCAAATGATGTTAGTCAAACAAGTAAAAGTCAAGAGATTACAAAACTAAAAGTCAGAGATTAAAAAAAAAGTAAAAATCAAAGGCAGTTGTGCAACTTCAGTGTATTGACCCACATACTAAAGTCAATGTATTGACCCACATACTAAAGTCAATCAACTTCAGTCATGCAACTTAACTCAAATTGACCCTTGACAAAACTAAAATTGACCCAAAAACAAGTAGCAAATAAATTGACCCACTACCCAAAATAACCTGCAAATACTAAACTGCAAATACCAAAATCAAGTAGCAAATAAATTGACCCATTACCTAAAATAACCTGCAAATACTTAACTGCAAATAAATTGACCCATTTCCCACTTACTAAACTGCAAATACCATTAAGAAGTTAAGTTAATGATCAAGGCATACAATCCATGACCATCCAAAATAACCTAACTGTCATGTCCAAATACAAGCCATGATCATGTATACAAAATACAAATAAGTAATCATAATCCAAACACATTTACCATAAACATCAAGCATACACAAGAATCAACCAAGAACAACAACTTTCTTCCTTGGTGGACCTTTATTGTTCTTTCCATCATCAACTGCAACTCCCTTACCTTTATCAGCATCTGTAACCCCCTTACCTTTATCAACATAAGTTGGTCTTCTTGCAGAGTTATCAGCTTCACCAGCAGAACTTCTTTCTTTCCTCTTCTTACCAAATCCCTTTGACTGTGATTTCTTGGTCCAGTGCAACTCCTTGAGTTGTGACCTCTGGTTCCACATTTGTCACATGTGACAGTCTTGAGTTTCCTTGTCAGCTTGCCATTCTTGGACATATGCACCACATCAACCTCTGCCCTAGACTTCCTCCTTTCCTTTCTTGGTCTTCCAATTTGTGGTTGATGAGTTGGTGGTAGCAGAGTAGTTGGTACATTACACTTAGGCCAATGCAGTGGACCTCTGATAGGTTTTATCATGTTCGAGTAAGCTTTCTTCCATGTTTCCAGCCTATAAAATGGAAATGCATTAATAATGTGAATGCAGGCAATGTAAAAGTATGTCTGCATTAAGAAGGTATTACATACCTGTAACATGGATGTACCCATTCCTCTGGTAATCCTGCTGATTGTTGGTTAAGTGCCATATCTAATTTGTTGCTATAGCATGTTTACAGGGGATCCCTGTTAACTCCCACTTTCTACAGGTACATGTCCTCTGCTCCACATTCACCACACACTGATCATTCCATGGACCACTTACCTCATAATAAATACCTCCACCCCATGTAACTGTATACTTATTTGCTTCATCATAGTTCAACTTCAAAAGCTTTGTAGTAGTTGGAGTCAGTGGACCATCACATCTTTCAATCATCTTATTCACATTCACTATCCTTTTCATGAGATAAGCCCTTGTAAATTCAAGTGTTGAAATGATAGCCTTATCTCTACCACCAAGAAGCTTTCCATTAAAAACTTCACACATATTGTTCACCAATACATTTGTCTTAGCTCTCCCTATTTATAAGTCAAATATAAGTTAAAGACTATATATGTAATTGGTCTTCTTGTACAAAGACTGTATATGTAATTTTATACCTGAGAAATGGCTTCTTGCCCAGTGCTGAGGTGGAATCTTCAACAACCATTCATAAGAAGGCTTGCTAAATGCTTTAAACTCTTCCATTGCAAGCTGGAACTCTGGTAATGTTGTTGCTGTGGCACATTTCCATAGTAACTCTTTGTAAGCTGCACCACTCCATTTCAGCTTCATATTTTCATGAATATGTTTCACACAAAATCTGTGCTCAGCACAGGGAAACAACTTTGCAAGGGCTGGAATAAGACCCTACAACAGTTAAACAGACATATGTTACAAACAGATAGAATAAGCAAATAAAAAATCATAAAAGCTAAAAGAGAATCATACCTTCTGCCTGTCACTTATAAATGTGAAATTTGAATTTCTATAAAGATCCAAATCATCTCCCAGTTATGTTAGAAACCATATCCAAGAATCTGTGTTTTCAGTCTCCACAATCACATATGCCAAAGGGTAGATCCCATTATTTGAGTCAATACTTACAGCAGTAAGTAGTTGACCAGGGGATGGACCTTTCATGAATGTGCCATCCAATCCAAGTATTTCTCTCATTCCAGCCTTGAATCCTTCTTTCAATGGCCCTAAGCAGACATATATTCTTTTAAAGACCCTTGTTGGAACTGTATGATCTGCTTCTGATTGAACATGGATTTTGACAGTTGTGTTTGGATTAGATTCTTGCAACTCTAATGCATAACTTCTGAGCATCTTATATTGATGAGTATAGTCACCTCTAACTTTTTTTTCAGCCTCTGCTTTTGCTCTAAATGCTTTACTTTCTGAAACAGCTAATTCATGTTTCCTCTGTAATTGCTCTTGCACAGCTCTAACTGGTAGTTGAGGGTTTGACTGGAGTTGTTCAACAAGTTCTTGAGCAAACCATTTTGATGTAGCATACAAGTTATTTCTGGATTGCAAGCATTTGTGAACAGATCTATGAGTTTTAACCTCCCATGCGTCTAAGTTTTTGAGTTTGGATACTAACAACACCCATGGACATTTATTGTCATTATCTGCCTTTTTACTTTTAGGTTTTCCCCCATTTATTATTCTCTCTCTTGTCTGCTTCTTCTTAGATGGACTATGGTATTCAACCCCAACAGATGCACATACCTTACCCTTGGTCCACCTGACTTTTGACCCACTTGCATCAGGCCCATTACCAGACTCATTAGCTTCACAAGTGGGTAAAGTTGGTATAATACCCCTGCACACAACTCTCACTCTTTCCTTGTCATTTTTTTCCATCCTAAGCTCCCTCCTTGTTTCAATTGAATGCTCCCTAACTCTTTCCTTTACTAGTTCCCTATTTCCAAATTTTTGTCCCACATAAAAGTATGTCTTGTACACTTTGGGTAGAACCATGTGCCTGTTTCCTAATTTGTTTCAACTTTCTTTTTCTCAACCTATCAAGTTCATTTTCCTCATCTGAAGCACTCTCAAAGTAGTCATTATCCATAACTTCTATATCTTCTTGTTCTTCTTCATTATCAGATATTTCATCTCTGTTCTTACAACCCATGAACTCAACAGTTTCATCAATGTTGTAATGGAAGTCTTCCATGTCAACATCAACCTATGGTACATAGTTTTCTTCATCCATAATATAATCACTATCCTGACTATCATCATTACTAGAATCAGTATGCTCACTATAATCAGTATGCTCACTAGAATCACTACCTTCAAACCCTTCACTCTGCTCACTTGAATCACTGACTTCATTCCCTTCAGTATACTCCTCATTATCTACATTATCAACATTATCAACCTTATCAACATTTTCAGGTCCATGTTTTGGTAATATGTCATCTAAATCAGCAAAAGGATCAAAGTTTGGGTCTTGTGAATCTACATAAGGGTCATAGGAAGAGTAAAACTCATTCACAAAGGCACTATCTCCCTGACTAGGTACATCCTTAGCAGCACCACTACCTTGACCTTCATCTAACCTTACAACATATGGTTGTGGTTCTACATCTTTCCTACCAACTGGTGTTATACCTGCTTTGGACTGTCTTGGTTCATCTAACTCTTGTATCAATACCCTTTTGTTTTTTACTGGTGAGGTGAAATAAAGGTCAGGATTGGTTTTTTCATGCTCAACATATATATCAATCAATTTATGACCTTCTTCAACATATTTTGTCAAGAAAAGAACATCTTGGTCGCTGCCTAAAGGTTGTAGGCCACTATCTAAATCACCATCAGGTTTCAGAAAATGGTAAAACATTATTTTATGCCCATCATTGCCTAACTCTTCTACAATAGCATCTAGCTCATTCAACAAAAACTCATCAGAGTCTAACTCATCCACAATCTTTGAATAACCATTTATGTACCTCCTACCAGGTGATACAGTGAAAGAACCACCATAATGCAGCCTTATTGAAAACGCAGTACGTATGCCAGCTGAAAAAAGAGAAAACAAAATAGGGTTAGTGTTAATTAGGGTTAATCAATTTTGGATCAAATAAATCATTATTCTTTAATTTAAAACAAGATTATGGTTAGGGTTTATAATGCAGCCTTATTGCATTAGCAGAAAATTGAAAAAACCTAGAACACTTACCATAAGCTACATTTGGATCGAAGTCAATATCTGGTTTTCGTATTACATACGCCAACTGTTGAAGTAAAACCTTGCAGGTAGGTCCTACTTCTATGCTTCGTCCTTCGGGCCTTGTTCACTCCTACACAAGAAGAACACGCGTTAGGCTCGCCCCGGGTTTGATCCCAGGACCAACCTCCGGCGTGAGAATAAGTATCGGGTAATATGAACAGTGATATGAGAGCAACAGTAGTAGGTGTAAATTGAATTCTATTGCAAATGAGATGTGGGTATTTATACTACCTACATCTACTGTACCTGTTTACCTTGGAACTTGTGCGTTGACCTACATCTGACTTAGCAGGTAGATGTCAGGTCACGTGGCAGACATAATCCCGTAATATCTGGGATATCGGCGATTGATGGGAGTTGTCACTGTAGATGGCGGCGGTCCGCTTCGTATGTTTATCCGGAGGTGAGACAGTCCGGACGAGATGGGACGTCCGGACACCGTGGAGTATGGTCCGGACGAAGTATGACGTCCGGACACATACACCAACATGTCCCCCCCAGTATTGTAGTATCGGTTGAAGATCGATGGTGCAATACTTTAACACTATATTCTTTGTTTCGGCGCAAGACGTCCGGACACATACACCAACATGTCCCCCCCCCCCAGTATTGTGGCATCGGCCCCTAGTCGGTGGTGCAATACTTAAGCGACTTCGGTCCTTCCGTGCTTTACGGGCGATCAGTTGTTCTTTTAAAGTATCCGGGTCATGGGTGTTGGTTCGGGTAAGAGCATTAGAGCCTGTTAGGTCTTCATGGGCTGCATGGAACCCAGGCCCATGGGCCGAATATAAAAATATTTTTACTATGTGTTACACAGCTGTCTGCCACGCGTACCCTTTGCCCTAGAGATCCAATGTCCCAGGGTTTGCCACGTCAGTGACTGGCAGGTTGATTCGACGTTTCGCTTCTTTCCAGGTCTGCCCTATATATACCGCTTAGTGCTTCTTCATTTTTCTTACTTTTTACTGTGTGTATTTACCTTGCGTCCGGAAATTTTCGACTTCCATCTCCGATTGATCTTGTGAGGTGCGTTTTGTTTTCTTAGCTTTATCATATATATTCCTCGGCATCCCTTTAGTGACGGCCGTAGAGATGAGTACTTCACATAATCCCCCACTAGGAAATAGGTCTGGACCCTCCTCGGATAGGATAGTCCCTAAATGCGACATGCATATTCACACTTCTAAAATGACGCAGGGGGACCTCGATAGGGTGGTAGGGGAGTTTGGGATTCCGGCGGATCTGCGTCCCACGCTTCCGCCGGATGGTATGACAATGGATAGTTTGCCGGACCATAAAATAGGTATTTATGTTTAGCAGTTGAGAACCGGAGGTGTACGGATACCCTTTTCGACCTTCTTACTATCGGTAATGGAGTATTTCCGAGTACACATTTCTCAACTTGTACCGATAGGTTTAAATAGGGTAACTATGTTTGAAATTCGGTGTTATAGTATAGATGTACAACCGACCGTTCCATTATTCCGGGTTTTCTATAGACTCTGCAAGCAAGGGCATTGGTTTTCATTCGAGAATCGAACGGGTCGGAGGGCTAAAAGATGTTTTAAGGAGATGCTTAGTGGGCTGAAGAACTGGAAGAACCATTTTTTCTTGATAGATAGGAGAGCTATTCCGAATGCCATGCCATGGAGGCATAGAGATTCGAAGATTACGGATGACTTCCCGGAGACTTATTCTGAAAGAGATGCTAGACGGGTCGCTGCGAAAGTTATTCCCCTTAGGCAACCCTCTGTCGCCCTTTTATGGATGACCGGTTTATCTAAAGTCTCTGAGTATCCCGGGTATGAGCTTGTTATAAAGGATGCCGAGGGACAGGGTAATGCTATACTTTTGTCTTAACCGTATGTAATCTGCTGCCTTGCATTTGATCTTTACTTTCCTTCCCCTCTTGTTTCTTGCAGTGCTGACAATGGCTGAATATTTGGAGCTTCCGATTGAGATTGTGACTGAAGTTGGTAAGGGTGGGCCTCTACCGGAAGGGGGTGAAAGGGTGGATAGGACGACGGCTCCGTTGGTACCAGGGAGTTCCGTTCCTGCGAAGACTTCTCTTCAAAAGGCTGTTGAGAGAGCGGAATCTGGAGTTTTGGCCGCTAGGCAGGAGAAAGAGAGAAAAAAGAGTACGGTGGAACAAGCTGGGCTGAAGAGGAGTGCTGAGGGATCCTCTGCTGCGGAGAAGAAGAGGAAAAGACCAAGGAAACAGTCTGGGAGCAACGTGGGTGAGGGTGCCTCAACTGGGGATGTTTCAAAGGTTATTCCTAAAGAGGTTATTGTACAAGGTGTGATTCACGTTGAAGAAGTGGTGGACGGTGGAGAGGGTGCCCTGAATCAAGAGGGGGAGAATGATGAGACCGGTCATAGTCAGCCGTCTCCGGACGAAAGGCAACCGACCGAGGAGAGCCAGCCGCATCATCAGATGTCTCTGGATCATGGTAAGAAACGCTTGCCTGTTAGGTCTCTCACTCCTTCCTTTTATTATATATATATATATATATATATATATATATATATATATATATATATATATATATATATATATAATATATATATATATATATATATATATATTTTGTATAGATCTGTCTGTGCACCCTGAGGATTCCCCTCCTGCCTCCGAGGAACCCAACTCAATGGCGAGAGGTATACGAGTCCTTCTTTATGGTTCCTTTGACTGTTTTCTCGTGATTCTAAGTTGTGGTTGATTTACTGCATGTGAAGGTTCTTCCGGAAGGGAAGTGTTTGTCCCGGCATGGTCTTTGACAAAAGACGTCTGGTTAAGTTCTTATAGAGCATGTCAAGAGATGTTGCCGCACCTTGCGACTCCCGCGGAGCAGGCTGCGTTGGAGGAATTGTCCACCAGCCGGCTAATTCGCTGTTCGTATGTTCAGTCCGCGAATGGGATTGTGACACAGGCGGAAATGTTGCGCCGGTTTACCAGGATGATCACGCGGACAAGGGAGTTGGAGCATGGTCAACAGGCTGCTGAACAAGGGAGAGTAGCAATGGTTGGGAAGTATGATCGTGCAGTGGGAGAGCTTGAAGAGTTGCAAAGACAAATGGCGGCTGAGCGGGAAGCCACCTTGGTGAGGGAGGAAGGCTTCTCTGACCAGCTGACCGATATGCAAAAAGAAAGGGATGACTGGAGGAAAGTGGCCGGAGGTCAAGCTGACAGAATTAGGGAGCTGGAGAGGGAGTTGAAGGAGTCGAATCAAGCTGTTAAGCAGTTGGAGGAGCAGAAAACGGAGTTGGCGGAAGAAGTCAGCATATCAGAGTCCATTCGCCACAACACTGTTAAAGAGCTAATCCCTGCGGCTTGCCGCAGGTTATTCGAGAGTCATGAGTACAAGAAGAGCATGGGGAGAGTTTATGGCTTGTCTTATTCTGCTGGGTTTTTGGATGGTATTCGGTATGAGCGAAGGGAAGAGGATGTCCAAAAGTTTTTGCCTCGGTTCCAGAAACTTAAAATGGAGGCTCCGAATATCTGGAAAGCCGAGTACAACAAATTGTTTGAGGCTCAATATCCTTACATTAAAAAGCTCGCGGACTCCGCTCGCCTTCCACTAGGTGACCTTATGAACCTTTTTCCCGATCTCCCTTCTTCAGAGCCGAGTGCCATTGAAGCTTCAGCGGCTCAACCAACTGGAAGCTCTTCCGGAGTGAAGGAAGTTGTCGGTAGGGACCCTTGATTTCCGTGTTGTGTTCCTTATCTCGGATGAATGTAACATGAACAATATTTTTAGCTTAAGTACTTGTACATTATTAATTGTGGCCGATGTCATTTTTTGCATCCCTGGGTGGATTAATATAGCTATGCGTTTGTCGCGTTTTTTGTGAGAATGTAATCTTTATTTGTTTGAGCCGTCGTTATGGATTGACCGAACGATGTAAGACCAGAGTGTCACATGTATTTCGTTTATTATTCTGTATAACTGCTTGACTTATTGGCCGGAGTGATTTCACGATCCACTCACGAGGGAGGGAGTGTTTTCCACAATCCGATGAATGTATTATCCGGAGTGATTTCACGATCCACTCACGAGTGAGGGAGTGTTTTCCACAATCCGATCAATGTATTATCCGGAGTGATTTCACGATCCACTCACGAGTGAGGGAGTGTTTTCCACAATCCGATGAATGTATTATCCGGAGTGATTTCACGATCCACTCACGAGTGAGGGAGTGTTTTCCACAATCCGATGAATGTATTATCCGGAGTGATTTCACGATCTACTCACGAGGGAGGGAGTGTTTTCCACAATCCGATGAATGTATTATCCGGAGTGATTTCACGATCCACTCACGAGGGAGGGAGTGTTTTCCACAATCCGATGAATGTATTATCCGGAGTGATTTCACGATCCACTCACGAGTGAGGGAGTGTTTTCCACAATCCGATGAATGTATTATCCGGAGTGATTTCACGATCCACTCACGAGTGAGGGAGTGTTATCCACAATCCGATGAATGTATTATCCGGAGTGATTTCACGATCCACTCACGAGTGAGGGAGTGTTTTCCACAATCCGATGAATGTATTATCCGGAGTGATTTCACGATCCACTCACGAGTGAGGGAGTGTTTTCCACAATCCGATGAATGTATTATCCGGAGTGATTTCACGATCCACTCACAAGTGAGGGAGTGTTTTCCACAATCCGATGAATGTATTATCCGGAGTGATTTCACGATCCACTCACGAGTGAGGGAGTGTTTTCCACAATTCGATGAATGTATTATCCGGAGTGATTTCACGATCCACTCACGAGTGAGGGAGTGTTTTCCACAATCCCATGAATGTATTGGCACATCATTAGAATATCACACAATTTTATATCGGAAAACTGTTCTTTTTATTTATTGGAACACTATAGATGTAGATGTTAGGAAACTTCGGCTTACCGGTTTTACAAGAAACAATTTCGTAAATTCATTGCATTCCACGTCCGAGGTACCTCTCGGTCTTCCATCGTGTGGAGCTTGTATGAGCCGTTGTCATAGGCCTCGACGACCCGGTATGGGCCTTCCTAATTAGGTCCCAACTTTCCTTGGTTTTCGACTCGGCTAGCCTCATTTCTTCGATACACGAAATCTCCCACTTTGAAAGACACCGAACGGACCCTTTGGTTGTAATATTGTTCGACCTTGGTTTTATACTTGGCCTCTCGGATAGCTGCCATCTCTCGTCTTTCTTGTAGCAAATCAAGGTTTAGACGCTGTTGTTCTTCATTGTCTTCCGGGTTATACAGCATGGTGCGGTGTGTGGGCATTCCAATTTCGGCCGGAATAACCGCCTCGCTACCGTACGTGAGGCTGAAGGGGGTTTCTCCGTTACTTGTTTTGAGTGAATTCCGGAAGGCCCATAGAACGTTTGGTAGTTCATCCACCCATCTAGCTCTTTCTCTCCCGAGGCGGGTTTTGATACCGTGCATGAGGATTTTGTTTGCTCTTTCAACTAGTCCATTTGCCTGAGCATGAGCCACCGCTGTGTTAATCTGCTTAATTTTCAACTTCTCACACCAGCTTTTGAACGGGTCTTTGACAAAATTTGTTCCGTTGTCCGTGACTATAATGCCTGGGAGTCCGAACCTACAAACGATATTCTCCCACACAAACTTCTTTACGTCTTTGCCGGTGGTTTTGGCAAGGGGCTTTGCCTCTATCCACTTTGTGAAGTAATCGACAGCCACAATGACAAATTTTACTTTCCCTGGGGCCTCCGGTAGGGGGCCCAGTACGTCCATTCCCCATTGGTAAAAGGGCCACGGTGCCATGATGGATGTCATGATGGTTTTAGGTAGTTTCGGAACCGGAGCGTGGATCTGACAGGAATCGCATTTGTTGATTTCCTCTCTGGCGTCTCTGTGCATGGTTGGCCAGTAGTATCCTTGTCGCATTAGTTTGGCTACGACCGACCTTGGACCGGGGTGCATCCCACATGCCCCTTCGTGTACCTCTCGGATGACATAGTTTGCTTGTAGAGGACCAACGCATCTTAGCATCGGGCTGAGGTATGATTTTTTGAACAACACATCTCCTTCCATCGTATATTGAGGGATTTTCATTCGTAGTGCCCTTGCTTCATTGGGGTCACCAGGCCACACCCCTTCTTTCAGACATCGGATGATCGGTGTCATCCAGTTATCCTCTTCTTCTTCTACAATTGCTCCGACCTGCTTCTCTTCGGTTGACGGCTTTTCCAACACTTCGACCAGAATTTCTTTGGTCAAATGGTTAAAAGCTACCGAGGCTAGTTTGCTCAAAACGTCCGCCTTTTGATTCTGTGTTCTCGGTATGTTACAGATTTTGAACTTTTTGAAACCGCCGATGTATTCTTTCGCCTTTGCCAAGTATCGGATCATACTTTCTTTGGTCGCTACAAAGTCCCCATTAATCTGACTCGCTACTAGCTTTGAGTCCACTCGAACCTCTATGTATTTCACCATCATCTTTTTGGCGAGTCGCAGACCGGCGAGGAGTGCCTCATACTATGCTTCGTTGTTGGTACTTTTGAAGTTTAAACGGAGAGCGTAAGTGTGTTCGGTCTGGCAGGGTCCGATCAACACGAGGCCCGCTCCGGAACCCTTACTGCTTGACGCACCGTCTGTGTAGAGTATCCAGTTCTCCGGATTAGAGATGTCGTGGACTCCTTTTTCTTGTTTTTTCAGATGTGACTCCCCCATTCCGACAGGAATTTCCGATATGAAGTCTGCAAGGACTTGCCCCTTAACTGCGTTCCTTGGTATGTAGGTGATGTTGTAGGCTCCTAACTCTATGGAAAATTTTGTCAACCTTCCGGAGGCCTCAGGTTTACTTAGAACTTGCTTTATTGGCTGATCCGTTATTACTCGGATGGGATGGGCCTCAAAATACCTTCTTAATCTTCTTGACATGTGTATCAGCGATAGCGCCAGTTTTTCGACCGGAGAGTAGTTCTTCTCAGCTTCTTGTAAGGTTCGGCTTACGTAGTGAATGGGTGACTGCTTCCCGTCTCTCTTGGTTAGCAGGACCGCGCTGATTGCCTCTTTTGCCACTGACAGGTACACATATAAGGTCTCTTTTGTTTTAGGTGTTGATAGGGATGGGAGATCTAAAATGAGCTTCTTGAGCGACTGGAATGCCTCTTCAGCCTTATTGGTCCACCTATATTCGTCCTTGTTTTCTTTGGTAATGTTTTTCAGAGTTTCAAAGAATGGAAGGGACCTCTCGGCGGATTTTGCTAGAAATCTGTTTAGAGCGGCCAATTTGCCACTTAGGCTTTGCATTTCTTTCAACGTCGAAGGGGATTTCATTTGTGCAATGACTTTTGTTTTACTCGGGTTTACCCGAATACCCTCGGAGGTTACCATGTAGCCTAGAAATTTTCCTTCTTCCACTCCGAAGGAGCATTTATTCGGATTTAACTTCATGTTAATCTTTCGTAGGTTGTAGAAGGTTTCAGCGATGTCTGCCAACATTTCCTTTTCTCCTTTGCTCTTGATCACCATATCGTCCACATAGGCTTCCAGATTCCTACCAATCTGACCCCGGAAAGCCGAATCAACGAGACGTTGGTAAGTGGCTCCGGCATTCTTCAAGCCGAATGGCATTTTGGTATAGCAGTATGTTCCTTGTTCCGTATAGAACGCCGTCTTTTCTTCATCTTCTTCGGCCATTTGGACTTGGTGGTAACCCTTGTACGCGTCTAGAAAGCACTTGTACCTGAACCCCATTACCGACTCGATCTTCCAATCAATTTCCGGGAGCGGATAGTAATCCTTCGGACATGAGGAGTTTAAGTTTTTGAAATCAATACACATTCGCCAATTTCCATCGCTCTTTTTTACTAGTACCGGGTTGGAGATCCATGTGGGGTAGCGAACTGGCCGGACGATTCCCGCTTTCAGCCATTCATCTACCTCTTTTAGTACCACTTGATTCTTTTCTTCGGATAAGTTACGCTTCTTCTGAGCTACTGGCGTGTCGTCAACGTTGACATTCAGGTGGTGCTTGATCAGTCGTCGTGGAACTCCGGTCATATCCGAGGGTTGCCATGCGAACACGTCCTTATTCTTCCTCAACAGTTCGACTAGATGTTTCCGGCATTCCTTCGAAAACCCTGTTCCTATGGTTACCGGTTGCTCCGGATGTGCGGGGTTCACTAGGATCTCCTCAGTCCTACCCACTTCCGATTTGACAATTTTTACCTCTCGAGGCACCTCCATTATTTGTTTCTTTTCTAGTCGCCTGCATTCTAGCACCATAGTCGACCGTGCGACCAGTGTCGCCACGCCTTTCGGTGTGGGGAACTTGACCATCGAATGAATTGTCGATGGGATTGCCCTTAACTCCTTAAGGCCGGTTCGGCCCAGTATCACATTATAGGGAGATGGGGACTGTATCACACAAAATTTCATAGTTGTTTTTCGTAACATGCCGTGATTGCCGAAACACACATCCAATTCGATTTTGCCCAACGGCCTGCTCGTTTCTCCGGAGAATCCCACCAGAGAAGTGCTCGTCTCTTTGAGCCTTTCCCTTATGTCTGAGCTGAGGTTACTGAAACAATGCTCATACATTACGTTCACGGAGGATCCTTCGTCGATGTATATCCTTCGGACTAAATACCCCTCTATGTCACCCTCGACGATGAGTGGTTCCTCCGACAGATCACCGGTCGCGACCGGGGGGAAAACTATCGGGACGTTCATCCATTCCTCGTCCTGCCCCCCGTATCTTCTCTTTCTATTCTCCGGCTGGCTTCTTACCATGCCGATCGTTTCAGATTTTTTGAGGCGTTTCGGTTTTTTCAGTTGTTGGCTCTTGTTGCTATCGGTTTCGTTTGGGAAGTGAGAGGAAGGACCAGCCATTTCAACGCTCTGGTAGATTGAATAGCGGGTCCCACGGATGGCGCCAATTTGTTGAAGTAAAACCTTGCAGGTAGGTCCTACTTCTATGCTTCGTCCTTCGGACGGCTCCTTCGGGCCTTGTTCACTCCTACACAAGAAGAACACGCGTTAGGCTCGCCCCGGGTTTGATCCCAGGACCAACCCCCGGCGTGAGAATAAGTATCGGGTAATATGAACAGTGATATAAGAGCAACAGTAGTAGGTGTAAATTGAATTCTATTGCAAATGAGATGTGGGTATTTATACTACCCACATCTACTGTACCTGTTTACCTTGGAACTTGTGCGTTGACCTACATCTGACTTAGCAGGTAGATGTCAGGTCACGTGGCAGACATAATCCCGTAATATCTGGGATATCGGCGATTGATGGGACTTGTCACTGTAGATGGCGGCGGTCCGCTTCGTATGTTTATCCGGAGGTGAGACAGTCCGGACGAGATGGGACGTCCGGACACCGTGGAGTATGGTCCGGACGAAGTATGACGTCCGGACACATACACCAACACCAACTGTAGCACCATTTCATGTAACTTTTCTTGTTAATCAGTTTTCAAGATTAATATTAAGATTTGATGATTTGAAGAAGATGAACAGTAAAGATAGAGTGTGAGTGTGTGTGTTTAGGTTTGTGGGGGATGGTGAATGAAATGACGTGGGTAGCTGAAGGATTTAATTGAGTGTGTGGGTGGGAAAAGTCTAAAATACCATCCATTGGACCTCATCTAATGCCCATTAGTCAAGCCAGTTACAGTAAGTGACGAACGACGCATAACGTTTCGCAATTAAGGACGGACGGTGCAATTTTTTTTGTCAAATGACGAAATGTGTCGGTCAACGCATACCACAAGGACGAATGGTGTAGTTTACTCTTATTATTATTTTGTGGATATATATTGTGTTGTATGTTTGTGTGTTTGGTTTGGTGATCACAACTACGACTGTTTGGTATATTTTTGTTAGAACAACAATTTTAACTATCTTGCAATATTCTCACATGTCCTAAGCAGAAACCATAACTATTTGGCTAGGGAGCTTGTCACACAACATGAGGTACTATTTGAACACAAATCCTTAGATATTTGATGATTGGTTTGATGAAGAGAGTGAATACTGAGGTGGCGGCCGTGAGTATGATAATCATTTAGCCCAGCCTAATTTACAGATGCGCAGTTGGGACTTGAATATGGGGTCATAACCAAATAGTGGCTAATCACTTTTTTAAAAGTCGTTGATTTAAATACGAAAAAATTACACGGATGGTCCTTGTGGTTTACATGAATTACAAGTTTAGGAGCTATTGCATTTTATTTACGCCAGACATACCTATTTTGAGAAACGTTTAACACGTTTGGTCCCTAAGTTGGATGGGCGTTATCTTTCTCCGTTAAGTGTTTGCATCGTTAGTCCCTCCGTTAGTTTTGTTTGCATCGTTAGTCCTAGTTTTATTTGCATCGTTAGAAAAAAAGTAATTTTTCTAAAAAAAATTAATTTCGAAAAAAAAAATTAATTTCGAAAAAAATTAATTTTTGTAAAAAAATTAATTTCGAAAAAAAAAAGTAATTTTTGTAAAAAAAAATTAATTTCGAAAAAAAATTAATTTTTGTAAAAAAATTAATGTCGAAAAAAAAAGTAATTTTTCTAAAAAAAATTAATTTCGAAAAAAAATTAATTTTTAAAAAAAATAATTCGAAAAAAAAAGTTATTTTGTTGTAAAAATTTCGAAAAAAAAATTAATTTTTGTAAAATAATTAATTTCGAAAAAAAATTAATTTTTGTAAAAAATACTAACGGATGGCTAACGATGCAACAAACTAACAGAGGGACTAACGATGCAAACACTTAACGAAGAAAGATAACGCCCATCCAACTTAGGGACCAAATGCGTTAAACGTTTCCCAAAATAGGTATGTCTGGCGTAAATAAAATGTAATAGCTCCCAAACTTGTAATTCATGTAAACCACAAGGACCATCCGTGTAATTTTTTCTAAAAGTCGTTGATTTAAATACTAAATGATTAGTACTATATTAAGTATATATAGTATATATAGTACTGAATAATGGTTTTGGAAAGACTTTAGGATTACAAAATGATAATCTAATCTAAAGCGGTTTTCATATTATAATGTATCTTTGTATGAATATTCCAATTTCACGTGCCGGCATTACCAAAACTTAAGTCTACTTTCAATTGTTTATTAATCACGTATATTGAGGTCAATATCAATTATAATTGGTTAGATATTGTTAGTTTATATTTGCAGTAAGATAGAATTCTTTTTTAGTTGACCATTGTGTTTTCAAAATAAAATTAACAAAATGAGTACTTATGAAAATATTTAATTTATAATGGTATTTATTTTCCTTTGTTAGTAAATTTTGAGAAACCAACCTTGGCCCGCCGTCTTCAGATCGTAATATGTGCACCGAGTCCATGCTTTGTGCACGACTGCCCATCTAAATTGTGTTATTAGGCCATTCATCGCATGCCATATCTGAAAATCTAAATTCATGTTAAATAAAATTATACTTTGTCATCTTAATTTCAATTCTTATAATAAGATAGTATGATGCTTTTTAGTTTTTTTCCCAGAAGGTAAAGAGAGACAAAAATATACATGTATAAAAGTGAATAACATAATGTTAAAAGGTGGTTTAGGGAGTTAAGAGTATTGTGAATAAAATTATGAAGCTGAAGACGGTGATGGACTCGGTGCACATATTACGAGTCTTCGGCCAAGGGTGGTTTCTCAAAATTTACTAACAAAGGAAAATAAATACAATTATAAATTAAATATTTTCATAAGTACTCATTTTGTTAATTTTATTTTGAAAACACAAGGGTCAACTAAAAAACTCCTATGGGTTGGCGCAACAAATTTTGGCATAATGGCATCTAAGTTTTTTCTTTGAAATTTCTTTTAAAAAGCAAAATGTTAAAATATGGTGAAATAATGTAGTTTTTCTTTCTCTGAAATTGAAATGAACCTTGCTATTTTGAATATTCACCTGGATGAAGACATTTTTTTATACGAAACCATAACATGAAACCACTATCTATCCAGGGGCGGAGGCAATGGGTGTTAGGCATCCCCCAACTAGCCCAATAAGTCCACTATAATATAGCACAAAAGCCTAATATTTTAAGAATAGGAACAATCGGCCCATACAATATTACCGATTCAATATTGCGTCTTTGGGATAAAAACATTGTAACTGCTGAAACTCGAGTCAAGAGGAAAAGGAGTATAACAAGTTAAAAAACCGATAAAAAGAATTTTTTTCTTATAAGGTATCGAATGATTTTATCGATTTGTTCTTTCATTAATTATTACAATTACTTATTCACTTCTTATTTATCATTAACATAAAGTTTGTGTTTTAATATCTTGAATATATATATTTTTTTGCAGGTTAGTTCATGAAACAAAGGATTTGAAGATGGTGATACGACATTGAGGAAAACTTGTTCAGATACAGACTTTATTTTGTCAAATGATCCCCTTGATGTTCTAGATACTGTTACATCCATATAGGGGTGTCCAAAAAACCGAGGAACCGTACCGGTACCGTATCATAACCGAACCGTATATTAGAACCATGGTACGGTTCTTGATTCTTAAAATTCCAAATTTTCGGTTCTCGGGACAGTTCGGGTCGGAATCGTCCGGTTCCGGTACTTTCACAAAAGAACCGACTGTTTTGAAAATAAGAAAATTTATAGAGTTTATTTGGGACATTATGTAAAGTGTACAACCTTTTAAATATTAAAAAAAAAAAAAAAAAAGTTCATTATTAAGCTGTAACATAAAAATCTAAAACCAGACTTTTAATCCATCAAAAGATCATCATCATCATTTATCAACATGAAAAGTAAGTTTATCTTGAAATCATTATCATAAATTTGAAATCATTAGTTGACAATGATGCATATGAGATGGCTCAAATCAAAGAGTTACAATTGTTGGAGACATTTTTTTGTGTGTTTGTATTGTTATAGCATTATTATCATGTCTTTTTATGAATGATCAACAACGAAAAAAATAATTTTCTTAAGCACTTAGGTACTCGTGGGAATTACCGAAAATTCCCGTACCAGAACCGAGTATCGTACCGGAACCGAACTGAAGAACTTGGGATGGTTCTTGGTTCCATGTTTTCCTTATTTTCGGTTCCCAGTTCTTTCGGTTCCGGTTCTGATTCGGTGCGGTTCTAGTACCATGGACACCCCTACATCCATAGCCTTCATATATGACACTTGTTTGGCAATCAAGAATCATAAATTAACTATGGAAGATGTACTGTATTTTTTTATTAGTAGTAAGGAGGCCAAATGCTAATCGCTAAGTTGCTAACGGTCATTGAAATTCTACCAAGATTGATTAAGGCTTTGTATTAGTGTAAAACACGTGTTTCTTTAACTTATTAGACATTTGGCTCTTCATTTACTTTTTCATACTTTCATGCTTTGATATATTAGTTAGAATCATATTGTTATCATTCTAAAATTTTATATCGGCCCCTCTTAACTTGAAATCATGGCTCCGCCCATGAATCAATCATACAAGAACTACGCAAAATAAAAATAAACATTCACTAAATATTTCGTGTCTATGAATTTCAAGTTGTTATTTCTTATTTACAGTTTTTTTCTTGACATAAACTAAACATTTATCATGCAAAAGCAGTTTTGAAATATAATAAGTATTTGTTCAAATAAAATATAATAGGTACTCCGTAATTTATTTAAATAAGTACAAATACCATAACTAGAATTAATTCTTTTTTTGAAGGGCCCGTTTGGTTTACGGTTTGTACCGGGTATGGATTGATAGCCTCTTTAAAAACCATGTTTGGTTCAATTTGATATCTTTGACAGAAAACTACTGACACCAAATATCAATCCACACTAATGTGGTGGGTTTTTGGTGGTATTGACTGAAACAGCGGGCCCCATTAGCATGTCCCTCTCACAGTTTCAATTTTTTAATTATAATATAATATTTAAATATAATATAAAATTAATAAATTATATATAATAATATATATAATAATATATTTTCTCTCTCCTATTTTTCCCCTAAACCTTTCCCAAATCTTTCAAATCTTTACCAAATCCAAATCCTATTCCAATCCCACTTGCGAACCAAACGCACCCATAACTAGAATTAATTCTTTTTTTGAAAGGCATCATAACTAGAATTAATTCTTACACATTCTCTATACGTTGTCTTATATTTTGAATCTTTGTGAAATTAATTTTTATATAACGTTTGATGTAACTTGTAAATTTGTGTAAACTTAAGGTCAACAAGCAAATATTTGTTTCAATCACAAGGCCACCTACGCGAATTTAAAAAGTGTTTACTTGTGTGAAGTGTTTGCGTATAAAAATGTATAAGACAATCGATATAACTTGTAATTAGTCTAACCCAAAAAGTGAACATATTTAGATCACTTGAATGTAGTGGTGTAATCGAGTCAAGCCGAGCTCGAGTTTGACAGGGCTTGAGCTTGGCTTGAAATTTATTAGGTAGGCTTGATAGCTTGACGAGCTTTAATCATCCAGGCTTGAGATCGCCTCGTGTAAGGCTCGAGCTCGGCTCGAAAAACTTCAATTCATATATAAACATTAAATTTGATAGTCAAACTCATCATTAAATTCAAGAAAATACGCGATAAACTCGATAGGAAAGAACTTATACAAAACATTCGCGGGAATTAGGGTTTAAATGGTCCTCCTACAAATATTTAATTATAATACCAATATTCACTTTAGTTTTAAGTTGTTTATATAAATATGTATACTAAAAATATATATGTTCTTCAAAGCTTGATAAAAGCTCGAGTTCGAGCTATTAAAAGCTCGAGCTCGGCTCGTTATGTGTTTCGAGCTTGTTTATTGGGCTCGGGCTCGGGCTTGAGCTTGATAAAAGCTCGACTCGCTCGAGTCAAGCTCAAGCTCGAACTCGAGTTGCTTGATAAAAGCTTGGCTTGTTTGCACCCTTAACTTGATGCATGGTTTCCTATTTTATAAGGCCATTTGGCCAAGTTTCTTTTGAAGATTTTTTATTTTTATTTTTTTATTTTTATTTTATTTATTTTTTATTTTATTTTTTTTCAACAAGGCATCTTGAGGTTTTTACAGAAAAGTTTCAGCAATTTCGTAGTATTTTTCTAAAGTTAAATAAATGTCACACTGTGTTCAAGAGACAAACTTCTGTTAACTAATTCAGAAAATGTATTTTAATCAAAATTTATATATAAATTTAATTGATTTTAATAAAATGTATTTTTAATATCAGAAGAAAATATATGTTTATAAGATATATGTCATTTAATAAAATGTATTTACTCAAAATGAAAACTAAAATAAGACTAATATACCCCTTGTGCTTAATGTATGAATGTCTTTATAGGGTTTATAGACAGATAGGTTACCCAATTTTCTAACTTTATTCGCTTAAGTTACCAAACTTTCATTTTGTTCACTTAGGTTACTCAACTTTAGTTAAGCATTCAACCTTTATTTTTTCAGTGTAATCAAAGTAACCCGAATGAGTTTTTTTAAGTAAGTTAAGTAACCTAGATGTTGCGTTTTACAAAATTCAGTAACCTGAATGTCAACCCCGTGTAATCCAATACCCCGTTTGCACAAAAAAAAAGTTTGGTAACTTAGGTGAATAAAGTTGAAAAGTGGGTAACATATCTGTCTATAAACCCATCTTTATATTGCCCTTTATATTAGTATTTCTATAAATGCAATCTGGCTTTTGCTATCAATATTTTTAATGATCATCAATAATCATTTGTTTGAAAGTCTCAATTTTAAAGCTCACTGCTTTACAACCTTTTACAACTTTTTTTTCTTCCAGTTAATATGAAATTTAAAAACTTTCATTTATGCATCACAATCACCACTATATACATTCATCTTTTAACATTTTACTTATTGTGCGATTTGTAAAAATAAAAAGCGAATGACCCAGTTAAGGTAATGCCATCGTTGAAAAACCTTCTGGGCAAGATGAGAATCCATGGGGTTTTGGTTTTAAAAAATTATTTGCCATTATATGAGATAAACGTTACACAAAACACTTAACCACATTATCACAACTATAACTATTTTTTGCTAAAAATTCTCGTTGTTATTAACAGGTACTCGTCTATAATAATAAGAACACATACAAAATGTGTAATCAAATCTTTCAAGAGGTTTCAACTAGACCAAGAGGATAGCCCAATTTTATCACGTAAGGAAAAATGGTGTCATCTCATTGGATGATACAAAGTCAAAATTGAAACAATTTTGTCAAACCCATATAAATTTCATCCGGCAAAAAAATAGTATAAAAAAAAAGAGTGTGTACTTAACAAAACTTTAGTTGTTAAATTTTAAATAAAATATACGGACTTAAGAAAACTTATTGGTTTTCATGATTTTTACAATAACTTTATAAATTTAAGAGTAAATTACATGGTTCGTCCCTGTGGTTTGGGGTAAATCCCTAATTGAGTCCCTATCTTTTTTTTCTTGCATGATTGATCCCTATGTTGAAACTGTTGCACACCGTTCGTCCTTATCACTAACTGTCGTAATCTTCTCCGTTAGCTCTCAGTCGTCAAGTGGCAATGTTAGTCCATTAACCAAACGATCGTTTGCAACGTTAGTCTTTTATACTAACAGTCGTTTCTAATTAAATAAAAATTTGGTTTTCTAACATAACTCGTCCGTTTTCTTACGTTTTTGTCCGCTTTTATACGTTTTCGCCCGTTTTGCTACGTTTTCTTACTTTTTCGTCCGTTTTTATACTTTTTTGTCCGTTTTACTTACGTTTTCGCCCGTTTTTACACGTTTTCGTCCATTTTTATATGTTTTTACACGTTTTGTTCGTATTCACACGTTTTTGTCCGTTTTTCTTACGTTTTCGTCTGTTTTTATACGTTTTCACCCGTTTTGGTACGTTTTTGTCCGTTTTCATACGTTGTTACATGTTTTTGTCCGTTTCACTCGTTTTTGTCCGTTTTATACGTTTTTGTCCGTTTTGCACGTTTTCGTCCGTTTTCACACGTTTTCGTTCGTTTTTACACGTTTTTGTTCGTATTCACACGTTTTCGTCAATTTTTCTTATGTTTTCGTCTGTTTTTATACGTTTTCACCCGTTTTGGTACGTTTTCATACGTTGTTACATGTTTTCGTCCGTTTTACTCGTCCGTTTTTCTACGTTTTCGTCCGTTTTGCACGTTTACACACGTTTTCGTTCGTTTTATACATTTTCGTCTGTTTTCTTACGTTTTTGTCTATTTTTATACGTTTTCGTCCGTTTTTACAGGTTTTCACCTGTTTTGTTACGTTTTCTTCATTTGTTATATGTTTTCATTCGTTTTTACATGTTTTCGTCAATCTTTATAAGTTTTCGCCCGTTTTTAAAACGAACGAAAACGTATAAAAACGAACAAAAAAGTAATAAAAATGGATGAAAACATATAAAAACATAAGAAAAAGTAAGAAAAACGGACGAAAACGTATAAAAACGAACGAAAATGTATAAAAACGAACGAAAACGTGTAAAAACGGACGAAAACGAATAAAAAAGTTAGAAAAACGGGCGAAATCCTATAAAAATAGACAAAAATGTATAAAAACGTAGCAAAGCAGGCGAAAACGTATAAGAACGGATGAAACCATATAAAACATAACAAAACGGGCAAAAACGTATAAAAACGGACGAAAGCGTGTAAAAACGAACGAAAGCGTGTAAAAACGGACGAAAATGTGTAAAAACGGATGAACACGTATAAAAACGGACGAAAACCTATAAAAACAGACAAAAACATAAGAAAACGTATGAAAACGTATCAAAACGGACGAAAACGTATAAAAACAGGTGAAAACGTAAGAAAAACAGATGAAATGATGTGAAAACAGACGAAAACGTGTTAAAACGGACGAAAACGTTTAAAAACGGACAAAAACGTAAGAAAACGGACGAGTTACGTAAGAAAACCAAATTTGTATTTAATTAGAAATGACTGTTAGTGTAAAGGACTAACGTTGCAAACGATCGTTTGGTTAATGGAGTAACGTTGCCACTTGACGACTGAGAGCTAACGGAGAAAATAACGATAGTTAGCGATAAGGACGAACGGTGTGCAATAGTTTCAACATAGGGATCAATCATGCAACAAAAAAAGAAGATAGAGACTCAATTAGGGATTTACCCCAAACCACAGGGACGAACCATGTAATTTACTCTAAATTTAATAAATAGCCCTACACTTTATACCCTTTAGACTATATATTTTTAGGAAAAATAACATATGTTGTTATTTGTAAATATTATTTATAAATTTCATATGAAAGGACAAGTAACTATGATATTTTAACCAGCGCGTACACGAGTTTAAAAATTAAATACGGCTAGCTTTTTTACTATCCATGTTCAATAATGACTCACGTTATTCCTCTTTATAATTTTAACTTGCGCGTACATGGGTTTAAAAATTAAATACGGCTAAAATCATTTTAACATGAATATAAATATCAAAATGAAGGCACAACCTCACGGGTTAACGATTTCGTATGTATTTTGCTTTTGTTTTAATTTGTTTTTTGAATTCCAGCAGCTATATAAAGGCTAAAAAAATAAAATAATAATACCCCATTTTAACAACCAAAATCACTTCACTATTTCCCCAATTCATATATTTTCACATATTCAATCGAATAACATGCTGAGAAATTGTTAAAGTTGAACGCTTACCATGAACATTATTTATCTTCTGATGATGACGAAGCGACTAGTTCAAACACTCATAAGAGTGTACCTTGGGATTATGAAGGTACCGAACAACATCTTTTGAAAAATTATTTTGGCGATATCCCAAAATACACCAAGAGGAATTTTAAGCGACGGTAAAACTATTTTTGAAAATAGTTGAAGGTATAACTAATTATTATGTTAAACCTATTCCCGGGCACTTTTTACTTTTTAGGTCGTGGCTTAATGCGGCCTTTAGAATAAGTATTAGTCATATATGAAATGCATGTTTGCCATACGTGAATTGATATACGTGACAACCCTCGATGCTTTTGCTGAATATTTACAAATTGGGAACATTGTAGTTGTGATAGTTTGGATAGTTTTCTCGAATGTATATGGGATTTATACTCGGAGTATTTAAGAAAATCATCTCCTCCTAATGACATTTTGAGTTATTGATTTTTTTTTCAACTTTGACATTAAGTGTTTTTGTTTGTGTTATATAATACTTGATGAAAATTATACCAATAAAAATAAATTAAAAACTAGTAAATAATAAAAGTAAATATCGAAAATGAAAAACTTCAAGAAATCAAAACACACAAATTATTTTGAGACCAGAGACTACAAAAGGAGTTGACAATTGACTATATAAAGTCGTTGCAAAACACCCCATTAGGGTACTACTGACGGACCTTCCCTACCATGTGGGTCCACCTACTTTAGTCAAAATATATAAGTTTTAAAGCAGACAGTACAAGCGGCTGCAGCGGTCAACACACCCTCCCCTAGGGATGGTCCGGTCAACATCACCCCATTACATTACATATACCTACCATCCCCATCTTCAACATCACATCACTAAAACGCGCTTAACCACATCATATATTAAAAAAACACACACCACATTCATCAAAAAAAAAATCAATGTTTATAAACTGCTCCAGCTGCCAAACACAATTAGCCCTCCCACCGGGGGCCAAACTAATCCGTTGCTCAATATGTAACGCGATCACTCCAGTAGCTGACAACTACGTGCCTCCCCAGTCAGGTTTCAACCAGCTGGCACCACCCTCGCAAAACATTTCAGCTTCATTTGGCTTGACGCCTTCCAAGTCGTTTAACTACGTGCCTCCCCAGTCTGGGTTTGGTTCGATGCAGCATTCGGGGTTGTTTAACTACACGCAGCAGCAGCAGCAGCAGCCGGTGTTTCCGAGCTTGACGCAGTCGAATTCGTTTAGTCATGGGGTTCCTGGGAGGAAGAAGGCGGTGATTATAGGTGTGTCGTACAAGAATACGAGGCATGAGCTGAAAGGGTGTATTAATGATGCTAAGTTTATGAAGCATCTTTTGATTACTAAGTTTTGGTTTACTGAAGATCAAATTGTTATGCTTACTGGTAATTAACAAACTTTTTCATCTATGATTTTGTTTATATATCTTATGTTGTATATAGTTATTGTATGGGAATTGATTTACATACTCATATTTTTTATCTGTTTATCTGTTTATTTTATGTATTACATAGTTATCAAAATAAAAAGTGTGCGATACACGTTTTTTGTGAGTCGTACTTTCTTTGTTTTATTATGTGTCCGTTTTCAGACTTTTTCTTCCACTATCTCAAGATGTTCACCAATTTTCACTTTTTCAAGTGTTCAGCCAACAATTTTTTTTTTTTTTTTTTTTTTTTTTTTTTATAATTTATTGTATATCTAACCTTTTGAATTTTGACATTTGCGATCATTTTACCCCTACGTTTTTTAACCAACCTATAACAACGAAGGGTAAATTAGTTATTACATATGAGCAAAATATATACAAAGGTCGAAATTCAAAAGTTTAGTTATACAATAACAAAAGATAAAGTTGACTACGAAACACTTGAAAAAGTGTTAAGTTAAATACATCCCTCCGTCCCAGTAAAAGTGTCATACTTTGAATATTCAAAATCTTTGTTTTTCAACTTTGACTTTAAATATTTTTGTTTGTGTTATATAATACTTGATGAAAAGTATACCCAATGAAAACACATCTAAAACTAAATCAATTCATATAACTTTCATCAAGTACTATATAACACAAACAAAAATATTTACGGTCAAAGTTGAAAAACAAAGACTTTGAATATTCAAAGTAGGACACTTTTACTGGGACGGAGGGAGGTTAAATACATCTTTAGGTTATAATCCTGTGAACATGTTGTATAGTTATTGTATACTTTTGCAGGATGCATATGGGGTGGTTTCAATTATTGCGCAAGAAACTTCTTTTGTTGTCTCATATCCTACTAGAAAGACATAAAATTTGGTTAAAAAAGTTACATTTATTTATTTTGAATTAATTAAATTTAAAGTAACATGTACCAGATGATTTATTTTAAAGTTATACAAAAGTGGTTGGATGACATAAATTGTAACGGTCACAATTCAATTCATGGGCTAGATATGAGTTACAATGGGCTTGTAAAAGTCCAATATGCTTTTCTTTTTTTTTTTTTTTTAAATAATAAATAATAAATAATAAATAAATAAAAATAAAAACATAGTAGAACCAACACGAAAATAAAAAAGTTTTTAAGATATAGGGGCTAAATGAGTCGTGTTGAGGTTATGTATAAATGGTTTGATTCTAATATGACTAGCCGTATTAATTAAACATGTCATGTTCCGGCTGCAATGTACCAACCTGACTAATGCAAACACGTACTCGACCCAAATTGCTACCCTTAGAAAGAAAGACTAATAAGTGATACTTGACTCGAAGTTTTTGTTAGCAAATACCCTTACTGAACTTGTATCTATCATGGGTATTCTTATGTTGTGGGATCATTGGAGCTGATCACATATGTACCATAAACTGCAGAAGAAGAAATAGACCGTAGTCGGATCCCAACAGGCCGTAACATGAGGCAGGCAATGGCGTGGCTTATCGAAGGATGCCAACCAGGAGACTCCCTTGTTTTTCACTTTTCAGGTCACGGTTCAAGGCAGAGGAACTACAATGGGGACGAGATTGATGGCTATGATGAAACCTTATGCCCCTTAGATTTTGAAACTGAAGGTATGATCGTGGATGACGAAATTAATGCAAAACTTGTGAAACCTCTTCCTTATGGTGTCAAACTTCATGCTATTATTGATGCTTGCCATAGTGGGACTGTGCTAGATCTTCCAAACCTCTGCAGAATGAAGAGGTAACTTTATCTTAGTCTTAGGGGTGTTTGGGATTGCTTATGTTAGTTTTATCAATTTTGGGAACAAAAAGTTATTCCATTCAAACCAAAGTCTATGTTCAGCAAACACAGATGATGCCTTGTTTGTATTCGTGTATGTTAACAGCTGGGATATTTATTTTGTTAGTAATGGGGAGTATAGATGGGAGGATCACAGTCCTAAATCAGGCATATGGAAGGGTAGCAGTGGAGGAGAAGTCATTTCGATTAGTGGATGTGATGATGATCAGACATCCGCTGACACCTCGGTTAGTCTTGAACAAAACTTTCTACAATCCAACTATAAAAGAGAAAACTCTGCATGTTATTGTGATGAGTAAAGGTGTTAAAGTGAACAGACAGGGTAACGAGTCATAACGAGCAAACTGGCCAGGTTGGACCAACTAAGAAACATCTACTATATCTTTAATATGGTTACAAAATAATTAAACTTGTTTCATAATAAAGCGATTCTTGAACAGTGAACAATTCTGAATAGCTTAGAACACATTTAAGTTGTAACCTTTCTAAATATTTTTGGTCTACCCGTTGGAGATACCTAAATTGACCCATATGTATTATATAAATGGGGGGATATTGCTACCTATAACAGATAGTTTTTGTACTCAGGCTTTATCAAAAATTACATCAACGGGAGCAATGACATTTATTTTTATAGAAGCTATAGAACATGGAAATGCGTCAACGTATGGAAACTTGTTAAGTTCAATGCGTAATGCTATCACTAATGCAGCAAGACGTGGAACTCGTGGATTAACTCAGGTATCATCGCATATCGTCTGACATGAATCTATAATTCATAGATGTTATTTGCATTAGTATAACCATTTTATGTTATATATATATATGTATGCATGTTTGAATATTTTGGTATGTTTCTTTTTGGCTTCTTTATAAAACTTCTGGACAAATTTAGTTTCATGCATTAGTGAGTTTATAACTTATAAAAATCTTCTTGTTATAAAGTTCTAACAAGTAAAATTCTATAACAACCTTCTTGTTTGTTGACAGGAACCGCAGTTGACAGCATGGGAACAGTTCGATATGTATGCAAAGCCATTTTCCATGTGATGTCGGATTCTGATGCACAATTTAGTAGTGTATAGTTCATATGATTTCCTTTCTCAATTCTGTGATGATGCAGCTGTAAATCAATTAGTATTAACTTGAGGTAATGGTGGGTGAGAGCTCACACATCACACCAATTTTCACGCGCCACCCCACTACCAGCATACAACCTCACGCGTGAGGTGTGCTCAAACCAGACAATAATGATGACTATGGCTATGGTCACCTCTTGTCATTTGTGCCAAATGGGGGTTTTTTTTTTTTTTTTTTAAATTTGATTTGTGAATGTGTGGGGGGTATGTTTGTATAAAGTCGTATTTTAATGAAAGGTGATGGTAGTGGTGACCATTACGGGTAAAAGGTGAAGGGGTGTGAAAGGAGAAAGAAAGCATATGTGGCGCTGATGTGGAAGGTGAGCCTGACCATTACTTCTAGTCTAAAATTTGGAAAAATCTTTTATTTTCTTCATTTTTTGTGTGAATTTTTTTGTTGATAGCCCAATAGTTGGCCTCTGTCTGTAAATGTTGCCAGAGATCAAGTGTTGTTGCAATAAGGGCACTCGGAGTGCATGCGGTTTGGGCCGGCGGTGTGTTTGAAACCGGCGGTAACACCGCCGCCGGTCCCAATTTTATCCCAAAAATTTATCAAACACGGGTTCGTTCCCCACTAAGCATAAATTCAATTTGATGACAAAAAGAGACGTTGGTATGTATCATCAATCCATTCGACCGTTAAAACCCATCTCCTACCTCACGAACACAACAAACCCAGGTACTAATATCATCAATCCTAACACCTTCTCAGTTTCAAACTAAAAGAAAAAATTTCAAGATCTCATATTTGTTCTTGAGGAATATCCAAAACTATTAAAGAAACAACCAAATCAAATCTGTTTCAATCATTTCCTTTTGTTCGATTAAAAGACACAACAACAAGAACAATACCTACCCGAGACCCTATTTTAAAGGATCTTGAAGCCACTACTGCGGTTGGAGTTGGAAACTGAAACATGGGATTTGTGTGAGATCTATTTTTGGGTGGCTGCTATTTTTGTTTTTTTCTTTTTTTATGTGTGATTGCGTTTTTGTGTGAGTAGTAATGGATATAAACTCATTTTGTGGACTGGGTAATAATTTTTGGGTTATGTTTAGTTTAAATATTAAAAAGAAATTTTTTTTTTTGGGAGGTATAAGAATTTATGCGCCGCCAGTGAATTAGGTTGGGAGGTATGGGAATTTATGGGAATGAGTTGGCTGAAGCTGATTGGTTGAATTTGAGAGGTATGAATTACCTGAAAGTATGACTCCTAGTCCCCCTAAGATCCTTCACTTTTGTCAAAATGTTGCCAGAGATTATATTCCCATAAATGAATAAAATGCTTACTTTTAGCAGTACACATATACTTTTACTTCATGTGAATAGAAGATTGTGATTTTTGGCGTTGGTCATTAAGTCATGTACAAAGTTATCTAATCGAGACTTCATCAGCTCAAGCCATTTTGCTGCTGCTCACAAGTGATAACGTCCATGAGACTTTGAGTATCCATTGTCTTTCTTCAGAATAACTTTTTTTATCCCTAATCATCCAAATAATCCAAAAAGTCGCCTGGAAATATATAACCGGAACTTTGGTTTCACTTGTCATTCTCGCCCAAGCCATCTGTGCACTATTTCTGGGAAAATGATATTGGCCTACCCATAGTAAACTTTACTAAGTAGCACCCGACCAGCATAGTGGCATTGTTCAACTTGGCATGTCGCAACACTGTCATGTAATGAAGACCAATATAGCAATATTGTTCGACCGTCAACAAGTCACAACACCATCATGTGATGCAGTAAAATGCACCTCAAAATAATCGTTAACTACTCTCGAAATCTTGAATATTCTATCTTAAAAGTTAGATAGCATTGTAAATCCATCTTAATTTAGTTAATTAACAAAAAACAACACTTCTTTCTTACCCAAGAAATGCGTCACATTTGTACGTGAAAAGAAAAACCATTACTAATTTCATAACAAAAATACTAATGTTTGCAATAACAGCCAGTTTGACGAAATATTCCATACTCTATTGATAGCGATAAATCCTATTTGTCATATAGCACATGCATTAGGCATTATATAAACCTCAGAAGTTGCAGTTGAAGATTGGCATGAGAAGTAATGTTATAGTGTTTGAATATATTGCACGCAAGAATATGACAAAATTTAACCAAATACATGTTCAATTAAATAACCATGAGATCAGCAAGTAAATCTGGATGCTCATTTGAATCTTTATGGATTGCAGTTGATAAATATAGAACATGAAGGATCTACAAACCCTCCTAGATATATACCAACTACTATTAAATCAAACCCATAAATCTATCCTTCTAAAGATAAAAACGAGCATCTTTACTTATGATCTAGTAAACTTATCTAGCCTTGATGTTTTTTTCATACTTGGCAAACGAAAGTTCTCTAAACGAAGATTAGAACCTGCAAGCACCTCGTTTAAGAAGGGATCACCTTTCTCTGATTTGATGATCTCCAGAATGACACCAAGAACCTCGGCTGCAACACCTGATTCCACTAGACTTCCTTGCTCTTCTCCACCTTCGTATATCAACCGCCACACTTCTTCATATTGGATCACGTTTTCTATGAGTACCCTTGCAAACAACTGACCAAGAAACTCTGCTGCTTTTGGAGCATCGTTCATAGCATCCTCCAATGTTGATAAAACAGATTCAAATCTGAATAATGTAACAAAAACGCAAACAGTTTAAGGATTAGTTTGGATGTACATCATGAAAGTGATTGTATGATTTGGAATAATCAAAATCGTAACAAGAGATAATCTTTGAATGTGCGGTGTTTAAAGTTATAATCATCAAATAAACATATGTTGGAGTGTTCTAGATTAATTTTTATTTAAGAAAATAATAAATAAGACGCCCAAGAAAAGAAATCCTTGAGAAGAAAATAAAATAAAATAAAAGAGATGCCCTTGTGAAGAAATCAAAATTAATGCCAGCTAAGCATGAAACTAATAATCCCAAATTTATTTGACTCCAAACTAAATAACTAATTAAAAACAGAATCGAATCATCTATTTTTGTCCAAAATTTAAATAATTGATTATTGCGACTACTTATGCTTTATGCAGTTTATGTAGAAGGATGCAAGAAGCATTATTTACCCTTTAATAAGTGCGTCTGGAGTTAGAATTCTGTCTTGAGATCTAGTAAGGTTGATGAGGAGTTTAGTAAGTGAATCACGATCGATATCTTTCCTCTCGAAAGAATCAGTGACCCAAATGGATATCATCGACGGATAAAAATTGGGGGCGTTCAGATCTTTGATGCACAAAGCAACTTCCTTTTCATCTCTTGCACTGAAAATAAAGTATTTCGTCAATATCAATTCATAAAGCATGCTGTCAGTATATAAAAAAAATCTCTCGCTATGCAAAACGATAAGCCCATACATGAAAACCAATCGTTGTTGCAAAACATAACTCTTGGTGTATTGGAGTATATAGTATGATTATATATACAGTAATCATAAATAGATAATCCATTTGTGATAAAATATCGTGATAAGCTTTACTTATAAGCTGTAATAATAAAATAATCAGATATGTAATATGACATATCTTTATTTGATAATTCAACATATAGAATAACCAAAAAAGCACATTTTAGTGGAAAAAAGAGAGTGGCGTCTCGTGAATTGAGTTAAGAGAAATCAAGTTAAAATAGACGTATAAATAGATAATTTTAGCTTATATTTAGATAATCGGACTAATAAAAGAAATCTACATAATATTTGACCTCATGTCACAATAATAAAATAATCAGTTCGAGAATGTAAGAGGTACCTGTAAAACTCTTTAATCGCCTCTATGGACTTGTCATGCAAACGATCATCGGACAAGACCGTATCTGAAGAACCACTTTGTGGGGGAGTAGACACCCATGCTCGTTCGGTTGGTGAAACTGGCCGAACTTGATCAAAAACACGCCCTGTATGTCTCGTGTCTCGGTTTACATAGTTCATGGTCTGTTCCTGGAAACTTGATGGATAAGCAGGACGAAGTGTAGGCCTTTCTGGCATGTATCTTGAGCCCAAATCATCATGCGGACCATAACTTGCTGCTCTATCTGGTATGGAACCAAAACCATTATGTTGCATGGAAGTCTGGCCCCTAACCGACATTCCTCGGGCTAGACCACCTTGAGGCCCAAGGGTTATGGAGCCATCACCCATTGGTCTCAACGTCCTATTCTCAATAGGGTGTCTCTCCTCTTGATTGCCAAAACCACGAACCTGCTGGGGTAATCCACGATAAGCAGCCATTTGAGGGTTTGAAGGTGAAAGATTTGACCCCCTTGGTCCAAAGTCCATGGGTTGACCCCTCCTAAGTGACGGGTTAGGATTAGGTCCACGGGCCAGTCGGCTAGATTGGGCCTGGCGTTCTTGAGCAGCATCTCGGTGCACTTCATCAATCTTTTTTGGACCTTCAACCTTCATTCTTTGCCGCCAGTTGTTCTTTCTGAGGTCAATTGAGTCCTTTAACATGAACCTGACTCGTGAAGAAAGTACCATATTGTTTGATAGACTAGACATCATGCCAAAATATACATCTATGTGTTCTTTAGCTTTTGGGTGATCAATCATCTCCCCGATCGTACTCATTAATTTGCATAATGCCTCAATGTCTTCCTCATCAGGATTCTCATACTGGCCTAATAATTTCTTTATACATTCATGCATAATTCTCTCGGTCAACATTTTCTTCTTGTATAACTCACCAATAAGTCTAATATTACCCAACATACGTCTCCTTGCTTTGACCCGTTTCTCCTCACGTTCTTCTTCTGTCTGTTTAACCTCACCTTCTTCTTCAGTTCTATTGGCTTCTTCTTGTTCCCTCTCACCCCTCTCGAATTCCTCTTGACATTTATTCAGTAATAATCTCTTAAATGTTATCTTCTGATCATCTTCGCTAAAATCAGGCAATTCAACGGCTAACCGTGAACAGAAATTGGCATACATTTCAACAAAAGTGGGTTCCATTAAAGCCTTATCGAATATTTGTCCAATCACACCAGAAAGAGTATTGGCATTGTCGATATTGACTTCTTTTACTTGTTCAAACAGTTTTTCAAAGTTTTGAGGAGTCAACTTGTTCAAAATACCTTTCAATTGCCTTTGTTTGGCTTGTTCCTCGTCGGTTATCTTACCAACTTCATACTTTCTCTCAGCTTTATGCATCATAGGTGTGTGAGGAGAAGGCATTAATCCCTGATGATAACCAGTTCCACGTTGCCACCTGTCTGAATTAGAGTTATTACGTTGCATAGGGTGGCCCTGTGGACCAGGTGATGGCATTGGACCAGTGAGAATGCCGCCTAGATACTGATTTGGTGGCTGACCACGTGGTGTCCGTAAAACACCAGGATTCGGTCTTCCAGGATGTCCCAAATCAAATCTCACGTCCCATCCCGGACTAACCATAGGGGGTACTTGCCCTTTCATCCATTTTTCATCAATTCCGACATTACTTGGACGACGGTCTAACTGGCGTGCTGACCTATCACCACCCCTACCAGGACTCGGGTGTGGAGACATATTCACACTTGATATCACTGCTTCAGCAATATCAGGTGTAATTTCAAAACCTTCCGGAAGATCAGTACATTGATCCAAGAATTTAAGCAGGAAGTCTCTGGAATACTTTTTGGTCATTCCATCATTGTCATCCTGCTTCAAACCAGTCAACATTTTAGGACCAGAAATGTCTGCAGCGTCTTCCCAATCATCCGGCTCAACTTTGCTGGGCCCACGACTCTCATCAGACAAAACGTCTTTCTCTGAAGAATTAACCGAGGTATTGGATTCAATGATTTCAGCAGATGAAGTTTCTTTCTTTTCCTCAGGACGTTTATAAGCATTATAAAGATCAGAAGTTGTTCCTCGAGCATCAGCATTTTTCAAGATGTCTTTATACTTCTTCTTTGGTTTAGCAGCAATACTAGCTTTGATCTGACCAGAAGCTGATGGAGAAATTGGGCCAGTAGCCTCCATTTCTAATGCCAAAGGCGTTGTCTCTGGAACTGAAACTGAAACAGCATGTGGTTCCTCAGCTGAAGTAACGGGTTCTTTACTATTATCTTGGTAAACATCATTGTCATCAATCTTGTCATCGCTTTGAGATGAACCCAAAGTTAGCGAGGAAGTTTCTGCACTAAGAACATCAAGATCCGCATTGGAAATTAATCCTGATGATTTATCGTCAATATTCTCAGAACTATCTTTTTGTTGCACAGCGGTTACATCTGGGACAGTGCTATCTTCACTTTGATTAACTGGTTCTTTGACTTGTTCTTTCGATCCAGAATTGATAACTTCGGTAGAGCTAAGGACTTCTTTATTATCGAATCCGGAAGCAGATACGTCAACAGCATTTGAAGGCACTACTTCGTTGCTAGTTTCAAACACGTCCTTGTCAGTCCCCGAGGACAACGTTGAGGACTTTGGTATTTCTTGAGGTTCACTTCCCACGGAACCATGGGGTTCTACTGAAGGGTTTGAAACAGCAGATGCTTGCCCATCAATCTGTGAATAATAGTGCATAATCTATGTCAAAGATTGTAAAATGCTTGTAACATTTATGAAATAAAGGGTGCCCTGGTGCAAGATGTCTCATTTTGTGAAAGACATTTTTCATGACTCAAGGTAGATCCAGGTCAAGATTTTATTTAAAAGAAAAAAGTTTTTAAACAATATACGAACTTCCTGAAGTCTACTTTTTAAGTACACAACTTCCTAAATCAATTTTATATAAAGAATAGGATTATTGTTGTAATAGTTTCCTTTTGCAATCACAAGTAACACATTATTATTTATATAGGAAACACACACACACTCACACACACAATAATTTAAACACTTTATCACTGATTTACATTTATGTAAACGCTAATATATTTGTGAGCTAACCCAACCCGGCATGTTTTGACCTGTGCCAATAATGATATGTTTCAACCTGAATCCATTTGACCTATCACGCAACCCATCCATATTGCCCCTTATAATCTAAGTTGTTGACATGCCACCCTTCTGGTTAGGCAGTCACAAAGGGGAAATTAACTAGATGCTCAATAAAATAAACAAACAATCTAGGAAATAAGAATATATAAATACCTTATCTACAGAAATAGGCGGGGCCATTTCGGCAGGCTGCTTTTGTTCCTCTTTGAAAGAGCCAGACCTGAGAGTTGCTTTTTTTACAGCTTCAGCCTCACTATTATTCGCAAGTGACTGGGATTCCTTAACGACAGCAGGAGTGGAGATTCCAGCAACCGTCTCCAAATCTTTTTGAGGGAAAGTGGAAGTATCTTCTCCTGTCTTTTGACTTTTAGGAATCTCGCTTTTGACCACGGCTTGTGACGACTCACCAACCTTTTCTCCTTGTGACCTAACCATCGGTTTAACCGTTACCTGTTTAGATGCCTGCTGATACCAAGATCACATCATATATGTAAACACTTTATCACTGACTGACATTTATAAAAAGTAAAGAAACTCATATTAAACAAAAAGCGAACCTGATTATAAAACCTTGGTCCTTGAGAACCAGGAGTTGTCTGTGCACTGGTCAACGGGTTGGATCCAGGTTGTTGAAAATAATGGGAATTGGCATTGTAAGAATTTGGATAATAGTTCATCTGATGAGGCTGGGTGAATGGTGGAACCACCTGAGACTGGGATGGTCCTTGAGGGCGTGGCCTTGAACCTGATTGCCCACCATTTACAAACCCATCTGCCCGTTTGTCTAACCGCAGCTCCTCATGAGTGTCTGGGTGAGTAATCTTTACTGTTACGCGTGCACCACCAAAATTTGCCATCGGTTGTTGATATTGTGGTCCATGCCCCATTCCCATTCCCATATTTCCAATCTGAGGAGGACCCACTGGAGAAGAAAAAGCCAAACCTTGACTTTGATGAATGATTCCCTGATGATGTTGGATACCTGGAACATATACTTGTTGTGGGACTTGTGGTGGAACAAATACTTGTGGGACCGGTAATGCGGTATTTGACATGCCTTGTGATTGGAGTTGTTGATTTGGGGATCCAAATGGAATGTGAAGTGGAGGTTGATGATAAGGTATTTGCATGGGCATAGAAGGCATTGGAGGACCAGTTGGCTTCTGGGTATGGGCTGCAACAGGGGGAGGTGTAGGAAGAACGTCTTTTTTCTCTTTTGGGGTTGGACGAGCCTCACCGGCATTATGCTGATCAATAGAACCAATATCTTTTCTCGGTATATGCTGTTTTGGAACAGTTGGATTTGGCGATGAAGTAGCTTTTATAGAACCAAATAGGGCCTGCAGAATAATATTTACAAAATACAGATGAGTAACACATTACTTGAAGAAAAAAGTGTCCAGATTAGCGTGATTGAGGTAAAAAAAAAAAAAAAAAAGGTCTCGTGTGATTGGCTAACAATCATACTTGTCATAATAGCTTTCAATGCACCCAATGTACATGTGAAGAAAAAAAAAATAATAAAAACTAAACTTGGATAATTAAACCTCCAACATACTGACAATGTAATTATAAGTTACTTACTACTTAATGAGCTGTGCACTTGCAATGAGTTTCAAGGTGATCAATATAGTTGGCAAATATCTTCAAAGAAAATAACACTACTGCCCAACTTTCAAAATATATGCCATATTATTCTTATAGAAATCAATAGAAGCTCAAATTTTGCTTTTCACGAAAACCAGTTCTTGTTCTACCTATATTTATAATCTATTACTTTTGCAAATAAACAAATGCAGTTACTTACACTGAACCAATAACTTTTATTGCGTTGACATAAAGAAAAGGATGTGTTTGTTCTTTCTTAGCTAGTAAGACTATCTATCTGATATTCCTTAGGAAAATGTATACTAATTGCAAATACACTATTTCAAATAAAAGTCTAATAAGTTGAATTCCAGGTATTGAGGATGCTAGAACATGGACTAACTCGAATTAAAAAGTTCACTATTCTGATCACATTTTTCTTTTACGCGTTAATGCAAAGATAATGATCAGTTTCAACCACTCTTGGCTTCATATTCAGTTTACCTACTCAGCTATAGATAAGTACCATATTAACATATACGTGTGAGACAAATAGCAGATATATACCTGGGCCCGTTTCTGCTCATCCATGTTTGGTGGAGCAGAGCTGGTTCGAGCAGGTACCTACAAAATCCACACAAAGCTTGATAGTTATTATAGTTTCATGAAACCATATACATATCGAATAGAGATACACCCATTAGTTATCATTGGGTTGATTTGGGTTGTGTTTTTATCGTTAACAGACCAAATCGAATGATTAGACTAAAGGGGAACAAGTTGAAAGTGTTAGAAGTCACCCCAAAGACAATTTCATAACGCATACAACCTCCTAACTCACTTTATTCAAGGATTTAGATTATTTGTAAGAATACTGCTTTTGCAATCATAATTTATTTACAAAATAACTCAAATGTTGACATAGAAAGTGTTTATGGGTAAACCCAACCCGTTCCAGAGCCAAATATGATCTTAAACCCCACCCATGCCATATTGATATCTCTAGTATCTAGATCATTACGATTCAAAAGAGTTAATTTTGCACAGAGCTCGAGAAAAATACCTGCATTCCGTTCACAACACCAGGACTGATAGACCCAAATTGAAGAGGAAATGACTTGGAAGTATCAGCCGAACCTAAACATGAAAAGAAAAATGCATCAACAGAGAGCTTGTAAGTACTCTTAATTAATTGAACTCCGGCGTTCAAACCAGATAATAAAAATTAGTTTTAACTTGCAAAAATTAACAAACATAGTACCCTTGGCAGGAGTGGCAGGGCCTGTGGTACCGCTACTGCCAGAAGTCGGAGGAACCGCATTACTCTGGGGAGCCTTTGGCAAACCCGGGGTACTTTTCTGGACTGATGCATCAGTCGACTTTACAGTAGCACCTGTTATTGGAGTATCGGGTGTTCCTACATATAAAATTAAACATAGAGTATAAAGTTAGACAGAGATTGCATATGGCTACACTTACTAACCAAAAGCACATAGTATTAGAATTAAAACAAATCCATTACAGTTCTGTTTATTACACCTTCTATACATCATATAAAGTCATACCAATGCTCTAAAAAAATTTAAGTAAAGCTAGACAGTCAAATCACCTTCTATACAAGGTAGTTACAGGCGAAGGTGCACTTGAGGCGACCTGCCCTGCATAGGGACTAAAGCGAAGGATAAAAACGTGAGGGGCCCAGGTGAAGTAATCTGGTTATATTTTGCAAATAATGTATATGGCACAATGTAGCATGCAAACTATGGGTTATCAGCTTATTGCGTATATTGATACAGCTGATAAACACTTTTGGGTGTTTGGGTTTGGCCAAACAGCTTAGGCTTACCAGCTTATTGAGGCGGTTTCTATAAGCTGCTTTAGACCAGCTTATCTACATATATTGAGTAGCCAATCCAAAAACTATTGTATGCAGTGTGTTTTGACACCACATAAACAAATAAGCTGTTCAAATAAGATTTCCAAAACACCCTCTGATTATTAATGCATAAAATGAAGCAGCAAAAGCATGCATACCTTTAATCCTGAAAATCAAACAGTTTATAAACCAAATACAAAAATAAAAACGAACTAAAAAGAGTAATACATTCCAATGATCCAATCTGATAGTATCTATGTATTTCAGTTCTAATAAGAAGGTCCTCGTCCAGAATATAGAAACTGGATACGCAGATCACAATATAATTTCAACAACATTAAGAAGACATACAACAACATAATTCTTTCAGGCTTTCATATTACACTTGGCCTAATGATTCCATTAAAAAACTTAACAGTTTCAGAAGACGTCTGATGGTTTCAAACAGCAACTGAGAGGAAAGAGTGGGACACTTATGTGTTATTTAGTATGAATTAAGCTTAACCCAAAAGCCTTGTTATACAAAAGTAATCGGGTTGTCGGGTAATCAGGTTATTGATTATGAAAAAATGACCCGCAATCTGCCTAATAAGTAATCGGGTTCGGGGTGTTCTCGGTCGGCGATTCGGATTAATCGAATTCCTTTGTTTTCTTAACCCATAAAATAAGTTAGGGCCCAAATATATTCCATGACTTAATTAGGCTTATGGCTTTTAATATTACAACTTGTACAAATAAAAAAACAATGAAAAATCACAGGCGTGCGAAAAACAAGCTCAAAAACAAATTCCAGTAAGCAAAAAGAGCACACCGGTAGCCTTTGTATAAAGAAAAAAAGAAAGAAACAGTAGTAGTGGGCAAGAATAAGTAGCATGCAATTGAGCTAGTGGACTATTAGTATGTAAACTGTTATATGGAATGTCCCGTGTAATTGTAAAAACTAGTAGGCTTAAAAAAATCCACGAATAAAATATTTTAGAAAATAAATTTCTGGTCTTATCGCGTTGACCTGATAACAAAAATAATTCAACCCTAACCCGACCCGATAACCATGTCGGGTTGCCGGATTCGGGTCACACAACCCAATAAAAAAAATTTGATCCGATTCAACCGGAGCCTAATAACAGCTATGTAACTTCCTATGTAGAGAAAACTGAAATAACATAAAAACGAAAAAGAGATAAGAGCATCAGCAACTAGGTCCTCGCCTTCGACTACGCTGCTTCTGCGCCATTATTATTTTCAGAGCAACGTAGATACGTAGAGCCTAAAAAGAATAAATTTTTACATATATATAATTGCAACCTTATCTCCAAGTTAAGAAACATTGGTTAATGAAAGCAATGTCTTCTAGAAGGAAAGTTCTTAGCAATTTCATACAAACTTACGTACACTATGCTATTTAGGGAAATTTCATACACATCCTCATTATAATCATACCAGAAAAATACTAGAAATTTCCATTCCAAACGCATTGCTAATTAATTCCTAGACAGCCAAAAGTCACCTCACTAATGTTTAGGCATACAACTATGTCTTATACATCTGATTAATATCACACCCGCTACAAAAGCTATAAATTTTATTTAGGTTTAAGATAAATATGGTTACGATTAGTTATTAACTTATTTAACCAATAAGGATAACCTAATTAATGCTGAATAATTCTTACAGTGCTTAATCAATGATTACCTATTTAAAGCAACGGCTATGCTTTTAAAATTAGAGTTATCATACTACGCATTAGACGAACACAATAAAAATCACAACTTAACGCTTCCTAAAATTCCAAGTGTTCACAAACTACAAAACACACCTCGTAATGGCGTTTGAGCATGCGCCCCATTCGGCGCGGGAGCACCTCTACCACCACCCGTATTGACATTCGCATTCGTACTCACCCCCGAACCAGCCACTCTACTAGTCTGCACTCCTTGCGAAGCAGCATTATTACTCACCACCTTCTTATAACTACATAAAAACACAATCTTTATCAATTCCAACACAAACCCATTTAATAAAATTAAAAATAAAAAAAAAAAAAAAAACACAAACCCTAATCATACCTTTTACCAGAATAATACCCAGAAGACGGCGGCACGGCGGAGCCACCACCGCCACCTCCCCTACCACCACCGCCGGAAAAGTTCCTCGGAGAATTCGGGTTATTGGGTCGACCCGATCTTTTATAGTCGTTATTGTATCTATCACTTTTGGATTGATTGCCGGACATATATTCAATTCCTTAATAAAATATATAAAAAAACAGTCTTTTTTTTTTTTATATAAAAAAGAAAGGTACCCAGGTGAGAAAAGAGTGAGATCTTTGGAATTAAAACATTTAAGAACTGAATTAGTCTAATTTAATGATGACCCAATTTAACATTACTCAATTTGGTGAAGGAAAGCTTGTGCTTTATGCGAGATTGGTGATTTTTAGGGTTTTGGAGATTGTTTTTGTATGGAGAATTGGGAAGTGAATTTGATGGTAAGTTAAACAAGAAAGGAAAGTGTTTGTGTTAAGATAGGTTTTGTTTAATAGATTGTTGATTGGAAACATATGTTGTTAGTTAGGTCGGTTTGTGTATGGGAGAATCTTTTAAGGTGAAACTTTATACTAATGTATATCACTAGTTTAACGACAGACCAAACAAGGTAAAGTCTTTCGTTGTGAAAAGATCGTTGTGATAGTCTTGGGGTTGTCGATTTTCAAACCTATCACATTTTAGTATTGATGGTCGTAAGTTTTTTTCTTTAAGAAATTGATCACTTAGAGTGAATGATGTTAGCATCGAGCAGTTGGAGAGTATTCATGTAAATTGGATAGTTTTGTTGTTCTAGAGTTTTGATTCACTTTATTTATGTAATTGATTGCTAATTTGTTGATCAATGGATTCAAATTCAAGATAGTAATTTGCTTGAATGGTATAAATAGAAAGTAGGTACATGTGATGGGATATGAAGACTACTAAGGCTTATGTCGAGAAAAAATTAACAACTTTGTAAACTCTTTTATACTAAAAGGTCAAGTATAAATAGCTAGATGTTGAAACAATTTCTTGCAACCGCTTCAAACAAAGAAAGATAGTCTTCCGGTTGAACTTAGCTAGGGTTCTTCCGGCAAGCTTGGGTGTTGGTCCTTCCGACTATCGGAGGTCTTCCGGATATCTGCACAAGACAGCACACGTTAGGCTCGCCCCGGGTGTTATCCCAGGACCCACCTCCGGTGTGAGAGTAAGTATTTGGTATTCCGGAAGGGCTATAAAGTATGGTAAGAAATAAATGCAGGTTGTATCTTAGTTGAGAGTAGTAAATGAGCTGAGTATTTATAGTACTCAGCCTTGATAACTGGAATGGCGGCGCCGGATTTTCAGGGAACATGTCCCCGACATAATCCCGTAAATCCTGGGCGGCGACGGCGGTGTCTGTAGCTGCCATTTGTACAAGAGAAGATGCCACTTGTCTCATGCTTTAAACCTGTACGTGTCCGGACGGCCTTGGGGTCATCCGGATTACTCCGGAGCTCCTTGTTCCGTCCGGTCAACCGAGAGGTCCAGTCCATTCGGACACATACGTCAACATGTCCCCCCCAGTATCATAATATCGGTTTCGCCGATGTTGTGATACTTGTAAAATTCCGGAAGTTCCAATTTACTAGTTCCGAAAGGACTGGATCGTTCGGCATTCATAGAGCTGATCTCTGCGCAAACCGCCAAAAAACATTATTACCTCTTTTTAAGGACCGCCGCCATTTTTACTGAGGCTCTGAGATGTCAACACGTGTATATGTATATATCGTGCGAGCGAGGAAGCACCACCTCATTCGCTGACAGTGCACGTCGTTTCACTCTCTCTCTTTTTGCCTATAAATAGCGTCATTTCTGCGATTTTTTTACCACTTGTAACTTTTGCTCTCTTTATAAATTTCCGAGAGATTCTCCCTTAATTATATCCGAACGATTTCGTTTACCATCCGGTTAATCATGTCGAACTCTCCCTCTTCTCTTTATGAAGAAGACACCCAAGAGGCTGAAGGGTATCTTCCTAAGTTCGACGTCCAGAAATATACCTCCCAGATGAGTGAGGAGGATTTGTTTATGGTGAGAACGGACGCAGGCATTCCGGAGGAGCTGCGTCCCAGACTGCCCCCGTCGGATATGACTATGGACCAATTGCCGAGAGATGTCATCGGTTTGTATCTGGAGTATTTTTACGAGGGGGGCCTTAGTGTGCCCTTCTCTACTTTTTTGCTGGGCGTCATCAGGTATTTCAAAGTGCACATCTCTCAGATGGTTCCGCTGGGTGTGCATCGCGCTACACTCTTCGAGGTGTACTGTCGGAGTTTGGATATTGTTCCCACCACTCCGCTCTTCCGGGCCTTCTATAAGTTAAGCAAGCAGGGCCACTGGTTTTCCTTCGAGAAACGAGGTGGGAAGGGGAAGTGGGTTTGTTTCCGAGAGATCCTGACTGGGTTGAAAGGTTGGAAAAATAATTTTTTCCTGATAGATAGACGGGCGATCCCTTTTGCTATGCCTTGGAGGCATAATGATTCTGACATTTCGGATCCCTATCCGGACGGTGAGTTTGTTATCGCGGATGCCGAAAAGTTAGCCGCCAACATAATCGATCTCATTCAGATTCCGAGAGGCTTTCTTTATTCTTTGGGATTAACTTCTCATTGGGAACATCCAGGCTTCCGAGCCGTTCTCGAAGACTCCGAGGGCAGAGGTACGCCCTTCTTCCTTTTCCCTTTAGCCGATTCGTGTTATGTATACTTGTATCTAAACGCTTCGCTCTCTCTTTTTGCAGTTGTGCCAATGTCTGAGTATTTGATCAACCCTGATGCCCGCCAGGATGCTTCCATGGCGAAAGGTGAGGAGTATGCCGAGGGGGAGCATCGTGAACTATTTGTGACCCTCCCGGCCGCATCAAATGCCGATATACCTGAACTGACGGCAGAGGAGGAGGAGGTTGAGAGGGCTAATAGCCGGGTTGTCGCGGCAAAGCTGAGAAAGCAGAGGCAGGCCGCCACTCGGCGGGCCTTACTGGCCGAAAGGCGTGCCGAACGTGGCGAGTGGAGCGGTGGAACGACCCGAGCGGTCAAAAGAAGGAGGACGAGGAGGACTCCCGTGGAGGATCCAGGGTCTGACTCGCCGGATGTTGAGGTCATCCCTAACCCTTCCCCCCTCCGTTCAATCCGACCGGAAGACATTGGGCCCCGTCCGGAAAGGGCAGGTTTTACTGAAGGGAGTTCCCGTGCTGGTAAGCTGTTCGACTATTTCTCTTGTGTTACCTATTTCCTTTCATGCCTTTGATTATGACGCCTTGTTCTTTTCAGGGGTGCTCCCGTGGCCGCTTCTGGTCGGGGTAAGATTAAAGCCATGGCCGAAGGTGACCCGGCGGCGCTGTTTGTTCCGGAATGGTCGGTCAAGAGGGGAGACCGTTTGAACTCCTCGGCTATCTGCAGGGATCTAATGTCGAACCTACCCACCCCTCGCGAGGAGATTCATTTTCAGAGTATGGGCGACCCGGTGGCTATCCGGAGGGGGTGGGTGTTATTGGGTCGAGGAGCAACGGCCCAAGCTGAAATTCTGGGTCGGCATGAGGTCCTTCTTAAAGAATACCAACAGCTACGCCATGCCCATGCGGAGTGTGAAAGCGCAGCTCAAGAGGAGGAAGAGCTTCGGCAGCTAAAGCATGAGCATGCGGGTTGCCTGGTAAGGGAGTCGGACTTAAAAATTCGGCTCTCTCAGCTGGAAAAAGCAAGGGATGAAGGGAGGAAGTCTTCCTCCGAAAGGGTCAGAGATCTGGAGGTTGAGTTGGAGGATGTTAAAGGCAAACTTGTTGCCGAGAAAAGGACCAGCACCGAATTGTTCAAGGAAAGGATGGACATAGCTGTGAAGCTAGGCCAGACGGAAGTCGAGCGCCATAAGCTTGTGAAAGAATTCCTTCCAGAAATGGTTCGCCGGCTTCTGAATAGCCATGAATACAAACAACGCTTGGCCGAGCCTTTCAGCTTGTCTTCACAATCTGGGTTTTTAGAAGCTATTTCCGTTGATCGTGATCCGGAAGATGTGGCCAAGATTGCGGCCGGGGTGGATGATTTGGATCTGGAAGCAGAGGCGAAACTTGACCCCTTGTACGATGGTCTCTTCTCTGCAGAATATCCGTATGTATCGAAAGTTAGTGACGCTGCGGATATGTCCCTTCCGGAGATAATGGATTTGTTTCCTGACCCTGCTCCCGCGGATTCTTCTGACGGCCCTTCATCTTGACTTGCTTCGGATCGTTAGATTGGTTTATGAGCTGTTAATATATACACTTTTCTTTTTGAGCAAATGTAATGATCAACCGGTTGCGCAACTGTTAGCGCTTTTTGTCTGTCTGAAAATGATGTAACGCCACTTGATTCATTATAAGCTGTTGACATTTTATGTATTTTGTTCATATTATTTCATGTGTTTCGCTTACTTTTCTTTTGGTCGCATGACCCTTTTCTTCCCGAACACTGACCACAAATTCTCCGGAGGGCACGAACCTCTCGGAGGGGTCACTTTCCACTTGTGTCCGAAATTATATAGATGGTTCAGCCTTTCCGCCAGGATTATGGCTACCCCTTTTCTGGGTATCAACCATCTTTGAACATTGACCACACACTCCCCGGAGGGCGTGAACCTCTCGGGGGGGCCATTTTCTAATTATGTTCAGAAAAAAGGAACATTGATCACTGATCTCCGGAGGGCACGAACCTCTCGGAGGGACCATTCTCTACTTATGTTCAAGATATTACAGATGGTTCAGCCTTTCCGCCAGGATTATGGCAACCCCTTTTCTGGGTATCAACCATCTTTGAACATTGACCACACATTCCCCGGAGGGCGTGAACCTCTCGGGGGGGCCATTTTCTAATTATGTTCAGAAACAAGGAACATTGATCACTGATCTCCGGAGGGCACGAACCTCTCGGAGGGACCATTTTCTACTTATGTTCAAGATATTACAGATGGTTCAGCCTTTCCGCCAGGATTATGGCAACCCCTTTTCTGGGTATCAACCATCTTTGAACATTGACCACACACTCCCCGGAGGGCGTGAACCTCTCGGGGGGGGGGGGGCATTTTCTAATTATGTTCAGAAAAAAGGAACATTGATCACTGATCTCCGGAGGGCACGAACCTCTCGGAGGGACCATTTTCTACTTATGTTCAAGATATTACAGATGGTTCAGCCTTTCCGCCAGGATTATGGCAACCCCTTTTCTGGGTATCAACCATCTTTGAACATTGACCACACACTCCCCGGAGGGCGTGAACCTCTCGGGGGGGCCATTTTCTAATTATGTTCAGAAACAATGAATAATGTGAAAGCCCAAAACATAACACAAAAGCTTTCCTTTAACTGAAGTAAACTGTGCTTATCATTGAAATTAGTCAAATAGCCCCTTTCGGGAGTTTACATTAGACATTTTTTAGTTGTTTACAAAAAGCATTTTCTGAGGTTAACCGCGTGCCAAGTTCGGGGCACTTCCTTTTCTTCCATCGTTTCCAACTTATAGGATCCAGTCTGGTATGCCTCCACAACTCGGTAAGGCCCTTCCCAATTTGGCCCTAGCTTTCCTTGATTCTCCACCCTGCTAGCTTCGTTCCTTCGGTATACAAAATCACCTACCTTGAACGACTCAGGATGGACCCTTCGGTTGTAATATTGCTCGATCTTCCTTTTGTACTTCGCCTCCCGTATTGCGGCCATTTCCCTTCGTTCCTGTAGGAGGTCGAGATTCATGAAGATCTCATCGCCATTTTCTTTTTCACTGACCTTCATGGTCCGAAAAGTTGGCATCCCTATCTCCGCCGGTATGACCGCTTCGCTACCATAAGTGAGGCTGAATGGCGTTTCCTCGTTGCTTGTCTTTAGTGATGTTCGGTGCGCCCATAGGACATTCGGTAGCTCATCCACCCACCCAGCTCTTTCCCTGCCGAGTCTCGTCTTGAACCCTTTCATCAGACTTTTGTTCGCTCCTTCCACCAGTCCGTTGGCTTGAGCGTGTGCCACGGCCGTGTTTATTTGAGTTATGTTCAGCCGTTCGCACCAGCTTTTGAAACGATCATGGATGAAATTGCTTCCATTGTCTGTCACGATCACCTTGGAAGACCGAATCTGCATACTATGTTTTCCCAAACAAACTTCTTTACTTCCTTCCCAGTCGTGCGGGCCAGCGGCTTGGCCTCTATCCATTTGGTGAAGTAGTCAATGGCCACAATGACGAATTTGATTTTTCCCGGGGCCTCTGGCAGGGGACCCAAAACGTCCATCCCCCATTGGTAGAAGGGCCAAGGAGCCATTATTGAAGTTAAGACGGTTTTGGGGAGTCTCGGAACAGGCGCGTGTATTTGACAAGACTCGCATTTCCGAATCACTTCCCTAGTATCTCGGTGCATGGTGGGCCAGTAATACCCTTGCCGCATTAACTTTCCCACCACGGATCGTGGTCCGGAGTGCATTCCGCATGCTCCTTCATGTACCTCTCGGATAACATAGTTGGCTTGAAGCGGACCAACACATCTTAGCATCGGTCCTAAATAGGATTTTTTGAAAAGCACATCGTCTATCATAGTATATTGGTTTATTTTCATCCGAAGAGATCGAGCTTCGTTTTGGTCTTCCGGCCAGATGCCTTCTTGCTTGCATTGAATGATCGGGGTCATCCAGTTTTCCCCTTCCTCTTCCACGATTGCGTTGACTATCTCCTCCTCCGTCGACGGCCTCTCTAAAACTTCCACCATGGTTTCCTTTGTCAGATGGTCGAAGGCCATGGACGCCAGTTTGCTGAGTATATCCGCTTTTTGGTTTCGCCCCCTTGGGATGCTTCGGATTTTAAACTGATTAAAGTATGCAACGTATTCCTTGGCTTTGGCTAAATATTTTATCATGTTATCCTTGATTGCTACGAATTCCCCATTGATCTGACTCGCTACCAAATTGGAATCCACTCTAACTTCCAACATCCGAATTTCCATTTTCCGAGCGACTCTTAACCCTGCTAGTAAGGCTTCGTATTCTACTTCGTTGTTAGTGCTTTTGAAGTTCAGTCGGATGGCGTAAGTGTATTTCGTTTGATCTGGACTAATCAGTACCAGGCCTGCTCCGGCGCCTGATTTGCTGGAGGCTCCATCGGTATACAGTATCCATGGTTCTTGGTTGGAGACGTTACATATTTCCTTGCCCACCTCTTTCATGCTTCGACTCAATGCTTCCACGGGTATTTCCGTTATGAAGTCCGCAAGGACTTGTCCCTTAATGGCACTCCGAGGTATATAAGTGATATCGTAGGCTCCCAATTCCACGGAGTACTTGACCATCCTCCCGGAGGCTTCTGCTTTGTTTAATATTTGCTTGATAGGTTGGTCAGTGATGACTTTTATTGGATGAGCTTCGAAATATCTTCGTAGCCTTCTGGCCATGTGTAGTAGGGCTAGGGCTAACTTTTCAACGGGGGCATAGTTTTGTTCGGCCTCGTGTAATGTCCGGCTAACGTAATGTATTGGTACCTGCTTCCCTTCTCTTTCTAGTAACAATACCCCGCTCATTGCCCCTTTCGACGCCGAAAGGTATACATATAGGTCTTCCTTCGGCCTTGGTGTTGCCAGATAAGGTAATTCAAGGATCATCTTCTTCATCTCTTGAAAGGCCACCTCTGCTTGACTTGTCCATCGGTACTTGTCCTGGTTTTCTTTCGTGACATTCCTCAACGTCTCAAAGAAAGGTAGCGCTTTTTCTGCCGATTTGGATAGGAAGCGGTTCAGAGCTGCTAGCTTACCACTTAAACTTTGCATCTCCTTGAGTGACTTGGGGGACTGCATGTCCACTATAGCCCTCGTCTTTTTCGGGTTTGCCCTTATTCCTTCGGACGTTACCACATAGCCAAGGAACATTCCTTCCTCCACCCCGAAGGAGCACTTCTTGGGATTTAGCTTCATATTAATCCTTCGCAGATTGTCGAACGTCTCCGCTACATCGGCAAGTAACTCTTTTTCGGTTTTGCTTTTTATGACCATATCGTCCACATATGCCTCAAGATTTCTCCCTATCTGTGACCGAAAGGCGGAATCCACTAAACACTGGTATGTGGCCCCAACGTTCTTTAAACCGAACGGCATCTTGGTATAACAGTATGTCCCGTGCTCGGTATAGAAAGCTGTTTTTTCCTCGTCCTCCTTGGCCATCTGTACTTGGTGGTATCCTTTGTAAGCGTCCAAAAAACACTTATACTTGAATCCCATAACCGACTCTATCTTCCAATCAATATCAGGAAGAGGGTAATAATCCTTTCGGCAAGATGAGTTGAGGTTCTTGAAGTCGATGCACATTCGCCAACTACCATCGGACTTCTTTACCAACACCGGGTTTGAGATCCACGTAGGGTATTGCACCGGCCGAACTATTCCGGCCTTCACCCAATCCTCCACTTCCTTGGCTATAGCTTGATTCTTTTCGGCGGAGTAAGTTCTTTTCTTTTGTGCCACTGGGCGGTCCTGAACATTCACGTTGAGCTTGTGTTCGATGATCCGACGGGGAACTCCCGTCATATCGGATGGCTCCCAAGCAAATACGTCCCGGTTGTCTCTGAGGAGCGTGATTAACTGTCTTCGGCATTCCGAGGAGAAGTTTCCCCCTATCATAACTAGTTGATCCGGATAAGCCGGATGCACCATAACTTCTTCTGTTTTTCTGACTACCGCATCCGTCAGTCCGGCCTCACTGGGTTCTTTTTTGACTTCCTTTTTTGCCATCTGCTCCTCTTCTAGCTTGCGGCATTCTGAGATAATTACGGACCGAGTAGTAAGGGTTGCTATGCCTTTCGGTGTGGGGAATTTCACCATCGAGTGGATAGTTGATGGGATGGCCCGTAATTTCTTTAAACCTGAGCGCCCTAGTATGATATTGTATGGAGAAGGGGATCTTATTACGGCGAACTTCATCATTGTTCGGCGAGACAAGCCTTGGCTTCCGAAACAGACTTCCAATTCAATCTTCCCCAACGGCTTTATGGATTCCCCCGCGAATCCTATTAACGGTGTGCTGGTTTCTTTCAGCTTGGCCTTAATGGAAGGGCACAAATGCTCGAAACAGTGTTCGTACATCACCTCGACCGAAGCGCCTTGATCCACATAGACCCTTCGGATTGTGTAACCTTCCACTTCGGCCTCGACTATTAACGGTCCATCCGACACATCTCCCGGAAGGATGGGTGGAAAACCGATCGGGACAGTCATCCATTCCTCCTCGGCTTCCATGGTTTTTCTTTTTTGGGATGTAGGTCCAGCCATATCGAACTATAGGTAGATCGAGCAGTTGGTCCCACGGATGGCGCCAATTTGTTGAAGCAATTTCTTGCAACCGCTTCAAACAAAGAAAGATAGCCTTCCGGTTGAACTTAGCTAGGGTTCTTCCGGCAAGCTTGGGTGTTGGTCCTTCCGACTATCGAAGGTCTTCCGGATATCTGCACAAGACAACACACGTTAGGCTCGCCCCGGGTGTTATCCCAGGACCCACCTCCGGTGTGAGAGTAAGTATTTGGTATTCCGGAAGGGCTATAAAGTATGGTAAGAAATAAATGCAGGTTGTATCTTAGTTGAGAGTAGTAAATGAGCTGAGTATTTATAGTACTCAGCCTTGATACCTGGAATGGCGGCGCCGGATTTTCAGGGAACATGTCCCCGACATAATCCCGTAAATCCTGGGCGGCGACGGCGGTGTCTGTAGCTGCCATTTGTACAAGAGAAGATGCCACTTGTCTCATGCTTTAAACCTGTACGTGTCCGGACGGCCTTGGGGTCATCCGGATTACTCCGGAGCTCCTTGTTCTGTCCGGTCAACCGAGAGGTCCAGTCCATTAGGACACATACGTCAACACTAGACATATAATTTAACGAAAGTTACAAAGATGTGTGACATAATAACATTATATATATACGACTGTCATTAGTGGCATTAATCAACCACGTAAATATGACACATCTACCTTTTGAATTCATACTTTTATACGAATAACCCACCTACATATCAAGTCATACATTTAGACGAACAATCCTCCCTCACATGACAAACATCCTATTACAAGGATCGATGAATATCCAGTCACATCATTGATAATGAAATTAAGATGGCTATTTCGTATATGATCCACTAACACCATTTGCACACTAACCTACCATGATGCCATATGCTAATGAACTACTCATGGACCCTAACTGTAATGCCATGTTTAAGCAAAACCATCACTTGTGCCTATGACATTTTCTAGAGGAAGGAAAAAAAAAAAAAAAAAAAAAAAAAAACATAAATCAAATGTATGTTCATAACACTAGGGTAATATGTGTTGGACAATATTAAGGGCCTTTTGACAACATAGTGTTAATGAAGAGTCTTTTGGCTCTTACTTATTTGACCCCAAATGAAATGCCTATAAAAGGCAATGAAGTATTCCTCATTTCATGCATCCCATTCTCATTACAAACATAGCACATCTCTAAGTCTGTAAGTTAATTTGAGAGTTTGTGTTGTATCTTGATGTGTTACGTGTGTGTACAAGTTATACGAGCAAGTGAACTCGCTCGTTATAAAAAGATTATGATGGTAAGTCAGGATCGTTCGTAGGGATTTGTGTGTGAATCGTATAGTAAGTAATAAAATCTACTAATAGTAAATCAAAGGTACTCAACAATAAGCAATAATGATGATGATGAAAACTCAAATGATTAAAACTACACTTGCTTAGACTAGTTTATTACTCTTGATAAACATGATTGTGATAACTCTTCTTAACATATTGGTTATGATAATTAGTTGGTGTTCTAATCTATTGTTCTTACAAGTTAAACCTTCGTCAAGATTTTGGTTTATAAAAACAAGTATTAAGTTTAACCAATCAATTCAAGTTTCATAAGTTTGATTCACAAACTTAAACACAAAAACATTCCTTTGTTTTATCAAATTCGCTTAGGAAATGGTCAATACAAAAGGTAACCGATCATAGACAAAAAGGCTACAATTGATTGCAAACGACTAATCTTTCGACCTATGAGGTGGTTTTTGTGGAAACCGTAGAGGGGGGGGGGGGGTGAATACGTTTCCATTTAAAACTTAAAACTTTTTGTATCAAACACCCGATCAAGTGTGACGTAATATGAAAAGTGTCAACTATGAGTTTATAGCATCTAGAGATGACTATAGTAAACTACAACATATGCACAATCAAACCATGAAACATACATGATCAATCACTACATAAGCAACAAGCCACACAAACACATACACAATGCAAATATAAATATAAAGCGATAACTAATGAAATGAAAGTAAAGAGATAAGTTAGAAGGCGCAAACCGGACACGGTGATTTATAGTGGTTCGGTCACGAAGCTCCTCTTCGCCCTACTCCACTCCCCGAGTACCCAACTCGAGAGTTACTTCACTAATCAACAAACTCCCTTCAAGCGGAGAAAACCGTACATGTCGCTTAACTTGTTTTCCGACACTAAGCTAGATGTCGAGTGCTAATCTTAGCTAGCACCAATCTACCACGATCTACCCGATCTACACCATACACGTTGCTTATCCTATTTCCGACACTAAGCTAGATGTCGAGTGCTAATCTTAGCTAGCACCAATCTACCACGATCTACCCGATCTACCCTTGATCCACATGATCAATCACACAAGCCCAATGGCTTCAAGAGATCTTCACTATCTCTTAAGATCACAATGATCTTGACTCACTCTCTCACAAAAGAAAAATGATCTTGATGTATGCTATGATACAATCAAGAGTGTAACAAATGTTACAAGACATAACAACTCCAACTCTTGTATCTTCTTGGATACCTTGAGTTCTTCTCTTGCTAATCAAGAGGGATGACAACACTTTGTATCTACTTGGATACTTTGTGTTCTTCTCTTGCTAATCAAGAGGGATGACAACACTTTGTATCTACTTGGATACTTTGTGTTCTTCTCTTGCTAATCAAGAGGGATGACAACACTTTGTATCTAGGATACTTTGTGTTCTTCTCTTGCTAATCAAGAGGAATGAAGAGGATCACTTGAGTGGATGATTGGATCACTCTTAAACAACCTAAGACTCTCCAAATGATCAAAGAAAGTCATCTAAGTGAGGAGGGATAAGACCAGAGAAAAAGGACTGGAAAAATCAAGTTGGAAGTGTGGAATGGTCCACTATTTATAGGCAAGGGAAAATCTGACCGTTACAGACCCACGGCTCCACTAAATACCCGACGGCTCCACTAAATTTAGTGGAGCCGTCCATACTTAACGGTGCCGTGGACGCTCCCTTTTTTGTCTTTAGTGGGGAAGGTTTATTTGGGGAAGTTAGGAGCTGTTTTGGGGGGAAATTTGACTGTTGGGATTTTCAAACATATTTTTCAAAATAAAACATTTCTTTTTAATTCAAAAATAATTTGTGAAATATATTTTTGAAAAAATGTTTTGTCACATTAAAAATGTGAAGTTTAGAAAAATAAAATCCTTTGATCATTTGTCAAGTAGTAGATTTGTTTGTCCATACCTTGAGTAATTTATGTCGGGATGGAAATCTACGACTTCGTTGAAGCATACTTGAGACGTCGGGAGGTGTTGATGTAAGTATGCATTGATGATTTGTGTTTACAAGTAACTTGCACATTTTACGTTATGTATTACAAGTTACATGTTTGTCATTATTAAAACCGAAGAAACCATTTAGTTTAAATATCGTAATATTTGCACTAACAATCTCCCCCTTTTTGATGATGACAAATATGTAAACCTTAAGACATAGTAAAATGTAAAAGTTACTTGTTTACACTTCCTTCTCCCCCTTTTGTCGAATCAAAAAGGTAGTTGCCTCGAGAGCTCCCTTGAATTCACTCCCTACTCCCCCTTATTACACTACTATCCTTTCTCCCCAGAAAGGCGAGCTTGCATCATCCTAGTGAAGCCTTCTATCACCACTTGTGAAGACGACTCTATGCTATGTATTCAAATACTCCCGAGCTCCCCCTAGCTCAATGCTCCCCTATGGTGACTTAATCCCCTTGTTTATTTACCTTAGTATCTAGTGGATCCATGGATCAAATTCATACAAAGGCTTTTCCTACATCAAGGGTTAGCTTCGTGCAACATAATATATAACAGTATATGAGCATATAGGGATAGAATACACATAGCAGGACATGCAAGGGTTAAACTATGTGAGTGACACAACCTAAAAGGGTGCCAAAAGGGTGAAGAGCAACAACCTAAGGTGTAATTGTTCAGTCAATCATACTAACAAGAACGGGATTCGTTCGTTGACTGACACACAAATTGACTTCTTCCAAGTTGTCATTGGGAAGGCAAGTTCTAACAAACCTTTTGAACAACATAATCATCTACCTAAGATGATTGATGTTAAGGATAGTTTGTTGATAAGACATATTCTAAATGATTACTATTATGACAAGTCGTGCCATAAAGTAGACTCGATAGAGGTTATACCTAAATGATTCCATAAGGTGGAAGAGTGTTGGTTGTGGTGACAACAAGGACAACTTGGGTTATGTGGTTGTAGGGGATAAATAATGGGATGACCCATTAGTAGTTGTGGTGATGGTGATGGTGATAAGAATGATGTGTTGGTGCCAAGTCCAAAGAGGTTTGATGGTGATAGGGTTAGTGTGATAGCTAAAGGTTGTGGTGGACTTGGTGGAGGTAAGGGTGTAGGAATCCTAAAGGTGGAGGATGAGGATGATGTGGTTGGAGATGTTGGTTTTGCCCTTTGAGGAAAGGTGGGAAAAGATGGTTTAGGTTAATATATCGTTTGCACTGACAATGAGGTGCATGATATATTTCAAAAGGGAAAAAGAAAAGGTGCATGTGATCCTAACAGGATTGTTGGTGGATATCTCTAACGGGGTTGAGGTAACGAGGTTCTAGGTTTCTAGTTTGGATGATCCTAGTTGTGTGTTAGAGATAGTTTGGTGCATGAAAGGTTTTGTGTGATTGTGAGGGTTGAAGGTTGTTTAACTAACTATCACTTATCCAAAGTGAGGAGTAGTTGTAAGGTTTGAGTGTGATGATTGATGAGTTGAAGGTTGTAAGGTTTGAGTGTGATGATCTATGGGTTAAAGGTTCTTAGACTAACTATCACTGTCAAGAGTGAAGTGTAGCTAATAGGTTTGAGTGGGATTGATGTAAGGGTTGAAGGTTGTAAGGTTTGAGTGTGATGATCCATGAGTTGAAGGTTGTAAGGTTTGAGTGTGATGATCTATGGGTTGAAGGTTCTTAGACTAACTATCACTGTCAAGAGTGAAGTGTAGCTAAAAGGTTTGAATGTGAGATGCAAGATAAGCTTGCAATGGTGAGGCCTTATATAGGCAAGAGTTGTGGGATTCGAACTAAAGTTGGTGTTAGAGTCCTATGGTGTAGTGAGGGAATCCTAGGGTGTATGTGAGTTTGCAAAATTTTGTAGGTTTGAGGTTAGGGATGCAGGGATCTAAAGGAAACAGTGAAAATTCATCAAACATAGGCACAGTACCACTAAATACCACACGGTACCATTAAATTTAACGGTACAGTGGCCTATTTAACGGTACCGTGACCTGGAAGTCACGAATTTTCCTATACAGCCTAGTTCTGGGCAGCTAAAGGGAAGTTTCCTAGGGAATAAGTGTAATACCTGAAATTCAAATAACCTGTAAAATGACCAAATTACCCCTGAAGACATAAAACTTAATAAAATCACTTATAAAAATTCTGAAATGATTCCAAACTTCTGAAAACAAAACTACATATGAAATAAAATAAATTCTGAGACAACATTATATTATTTGAATGTCCAAAAAAATTACAAGTTCACATATGCATGTACATATAAATCCGAAAATAATTAAATAAAGTATTTATAGTTATAAAATCAATTTAAATTAGGATAAGTATAAACTAAATTGAGGAATTATATATAAAATCAAAGTGTGATCTTGATAGAACTTCTAGGCCGAAAATTCTGATCCCATGCCCCCTAGGTCGGTTTATTAAAGATATATGCAAATCAAATTATTTTATAAACCCTAAAATTCCGAAACCCTTATTATCGACAAAGAAAAAATCCCTCAAACCCTCATTCGACTTCTGGACCTGATCTAACAATTTCCTGGAGTTCATTGGAGTATTAAGGAGCTAAGAAAAATAAGAAATCGAATTTAGAAGCCTTCGTTTGCTCGCCGTAATTGTTTTCTTCGATTGTGTCATCCGAGAGGTATAAAATCTTCACGACTTATTCTTATGTTCTAAAAATTATCCAGAATTTTTCTTGTGATCTATGGGTCGAATATAACCTAAGATAAATAAGAAACATGAATCATGCAAGCTTAATCATGCGTACGAAATTTAAAGAGATAAAACGCACTTAATTTCCAAATATTGTCATACGATTTTTCTGGGTTGTAACTATAATTTTTACATGTTCTATGATGATAATATAAGCCTAGAAAAATAACCATGTGAGTTGTAGAAGCTTAGAATAATTAATCATAAATTGTTTTGTAATCGGATCATATGAAAAATAAAGAAAAATAAGAAGAAAACCCTAGAATGAATTAGGGTTAGGGTTTATGTGGTTAGATCTGATGTAATTAATGCTAATAATGATTGTATAATGATGGCATAATGATTGGATAAAAGTAGGGTTTGGTTTTGCAAAATAAAAGTGAGTCCGATTGGTTTTTAAAATTATAAGGGTATGTTTTGCCAACTTTGAAACTTCTGGGATATTTTTGTAATGTCATATAAGTCTGTAGGAATGTAGGAAAAATATAACTTGAGGGTCCTAAGTGTATATAGTGCAAGATAATGAATTAAGTGTATTTATAAGGGTTGTTTTGTAATTAATTAAAATAGAGGGACTAAAAGTGTAAATTCTGAAATCTTGATGTTATTTTGAGTAAATACTGATATTAAAATTGTAATGTGTAATTTTGAGGATTTATGGGCTTAATATGTAATTGTTATGAAATTATGATTTAATTATAAGTTTTGTAAAGTTAAGGGACCAAATGTGTAATTAATAAATTATGAGGGATCTAATTTGTAATTCATATAAGTCTGAGGTTATGTTTTGTAACTTTGTAAAATAAGGTACTTGTTTGGAAAATATGAATATTATAAGGATTAAAACATGAATTATGTAAATGTAGGGTTTGTTTTGTAAACTATATAACTAAAGGGGTTTAATCTGTAAATGGTGAAACTAAAAGGATTAAGATGTCATTCTGAATAAAATAAGTATTTAAGTCAGTAACTTAAAGTATTTTCACTTTATGCCTTTGAATTAGATGAATTTACAATTAAAACCCTGAACTATGAAAATCTAACATAATAAACCCTAAACTTTTGTAACCTGCTAGAAGATACCTTAATACCATAATAAGCCTTAAATAAGGACTTAACTTAATCTAAGATATTAATATCTTGCTAAATGTGAAAAGCTGTTAATTCGGGAAACCTGCTAAAAATGGAAAGTTACTAAATCTGGAAAGTTACCAAAATTAGAAAGTTACTTAAAATGAAAAGATAACTAAAACCCACTTGTCATTTTGTCTTCTACTCCCTCAGGTTCGAGGAAGGAGTAATCTAATCTCTATCAGCGTTTATCTCTGTGTTCTTGGATTTATAATAAGGTACAGATATTCTGCCCTTCTCTAGTAAGGTGCCTTCGTTTTCTTTTGATTTCGTATTTTGATTCGTTTAGGATTCCCTATTCCATTGCTATGTTCCCTCCTGTTTGTGCACCTTTCATGTGATCTTTTGTTTGTGAACCCTTGATGTGTTCCCTTTGTTCTGAATCTTCATTGAATCTCTTTGTTTTGACCTATTGTCCTGAATCCTGATCTGTAAATCTTGTTTTGAAACTTAATCTGACATACTTGTAGAAAACTTGATTTGATTTTTGATATAAACCTTAATCTGTTAAATCCTTATTTGAACCTAATTGATTTTGGAACCATCTTTAAAATACATATGAACCCGTTTGAGAAAAACTATTTTAAAAGAAGCAACACCACTTTTAATGGAAGTTAATAAAAGTTTTGGAAGACCATTTTTATGAAAACTATTTTGTAAGATCAGTTGTCATGAAACCGTTTGTGAAGGATTGTTTAAATGGACTTTTAAATAGAAACCTTTTTAAATGAACTTTTGCTATGACCTCTAATTATGAACTTGTGAAAACTCTTTTCTGAAAACATTTTGATATTGCCCTTTGGAACTGAACTTAAACTTTGATATAAAAACTTAATCTGATAAGCTCCGACAAAACCTTTGATATTAAATCCTAAAAATTTCTTGATATGAACCTTATGCCATGAACCCTTAAGATTTGACTTTCTAATTATGCTGGTACATTTAACCTTTGACCTGACAGTTTGATATCCGAGCCAATCACTAGGCATGAGGGTTTCATGTCCATGTCATTGACGCACCTCTGACATGACTCTAGGGCAGGAGAGTGATGACCTGTTCCGTCCCTTATTTATTATTTGCTATGGCCATTATGATTATTATTATTGATTTGTCTGCGGGGGCGTATGGGTGCATCCTAGATTTGACCTGTTATCTGTTTATTGATATTTGTTAATTGTCATATTTGTCTGGTGACTGATGGTGTGTGCGATACACGTCTTTCACATATATCTGTGAGCTGATCACTCAAAATGATACATGAGGTCACCCCTCATATTATCTGTTACTTGAGAGGCATCCCCTCTAGATTACTTATATGTTTATACCGTTTTGATATGATCTGTTATCTGGGCTTGTGATAGATTTCTGTTTTTCCCTTATTTTATGACTATATTGTTTCTTTTCATTATCTCTTTTCTTTTGTCTTTATTCCGTTCCTTATTTCTCTCGCTTTGATTTTGTATCGGTATGATCTGCATTCCTGATTTCCTTTGTACTGCTATCCGTTATCATTTCTTGTTATCTATATATCTGTTCACTGAGCTCTCGTAGCTCAGCCTCGTTTTCTTTTTCACGCGGCAGGTATTAGTAGGAAGCTGGGAATGAGTGAAGAGTGTACCTTAGACTTAGAAGATTGGATAGCTATGCTGGGTTAGAGTTGGATTGAAGACATTATGTTTTAGAATTAGTTTTGGAAGTTTTAAATTATAACCATTTAGATTCAATATTTCATTTGTAATCCTTGAATTTTTGTATTGCTGTATTAGTATGCTTTGTTTTGATCTGATATGGATCCATTGTTGTGATATCTTTACCCTTGTCGGGTCGGGGTGTTACAATTTATGGTATCAGAGCTAACAGGCTGCGACTCGTAGTACATTTACCCTTGACCTGTGAATCCTGGACCACTAAGTTTCCACCGTAGGCGCTCGTAGGACAACCTTTGAGAATTTGCTTTAGGATTTCCCTATAGGAACTTAAATCCTGACCAGTGAGGAATGAATAGATTATAAGGCATTTTGTTTAAGTAGTATTGCTTCCGCATCACTCTGATTAGTGCCTTGCTTTTTGTTAAAGCCTATTGAAATCACACTTGGAAATTTAGAGCTTATGCCTTGCACCACCTAAGAATTGAACCTAAATAAAACTTGAAGCATTGAAAATTGCATATTAGTCATCCGACACTATTTGATCCTTGCTTTCAGATTCCGACTCCAACCTCCGAACCTTTTGTTAATCATCCTGATGCCTCTTCGGGCATTCTAAGAGTTCCCTTGACAATGATGTACTTGATACATTCCGTCAGTTGTTTCTTGCTTCCGATGATCATCTATGAAACTTTTGACACTATTTAATTTCGTCTTAACCATCCCTGTTTCCATAAGAAGTCTAGTGTTCTTATAAGGATTGATTGACTGATCATCTAATATTGACGACTATCCTCTTATGTCTCACCTTTGGCATTTAAAACAATTTTGAAACCCCTACCATGATTACCGATTGTTAAATCTTGCTACCGCTACCTGATTTTGACTTTCACCTCCAATCCGGTTGATAAACGGTTAATATTTTCCGACCATTCAGAGGGCCGTTTAACCCTAATGTGGTTGACACCTTCTATAAATCATTTTCCATGCTGGATATAAATGTATCATCCGATACTATTCTGTCTTGCAAATTCCACACTACTCCTATGAGAACTCTAATGAATATTAACCATGAATTTAGGAAGTTTATTCCTTGAATGACGAATCTTATTTGCCAATCAGTTTTCCTTTGGAAGGATTTAATGCAAATACTATCTCCGTAGGAAATTGTTAAAAGAGCATGATGATGCTGATAACTGATATTTCTATACGTCTCACTTTGACAGTATACGATGTTCGTATTACCGATTATTCGCAACCTACCTGGCATTTGTGCTAAATAGCTAATAAGGTTTCAACACCTTAAATTGTTCGCCTATAAATCTCCACACTATACTGAACCATGTACTCGACTTTAACATATGAACTATCCGTCTGGTTTAATAACCATATTCGTCCTGCGTATCTGTTTACTATTGATATACCTGATTTTGGAGATCTTTTGATTATTGATTGGCTGGCTCTTCGTAAGAGCTACCATAAGACTACCGTAATTGAAATGTGATCCTTAAATCTGCTCCACCCTACTTTTGCTATGATAACCTTTAACCGCTCAGATATGTTAAGCTTAAAACTGCTATGGAAATACTTACCCTGATCTCATTTGATCGTCAAATTCTCCTGACACCTATTAGTATCCACCATTAGAGAGTTTTGGCATTGGAAGTTTTGTTGTACAAATTTTCTGGTGCTTCTGATGAAACTTTTGGGTAGCTCTCCTGATTGAGAAGTAAAATTGGCTTTGAACCGATATCAGCTGACGAACCATGATACTGTTGAAATTGAGAGATTGAAGAAGCTGATGTAATATGTTTTTGTCCACCTCGATGTTTCCTTTTAAATACTCTATTAATTTATGAAGAAGAAGGAGAAAATTTTTGCGTCTGCATATCAACTATCGTAAACCTAACCGTAATTTTAACCGTAATCACTTTTCAATTCTACGTGTCACTGATTAAATTGTTCTACCTTGAAACCCTGTATCAGACAACCTCATTTAATGTTTGAAGGACTGAAGAAGCAACCACGAGAACTCCTAAGATGGGAGATGACTAACTGAGAGCAACTTCCGTAAAGTATTTCAGTTTTATTAGTAAAGATGGGTGATGTGAATTAGATATGAAGTTTTCCCTGAAACGATTCATGAAAACTGTTTTCATACTCATTGTGACCATTGTGAGTCTTAAATAATGCCAATAGTATTGGTTAATAAGAATCAGGTTTGCACGAGTAATTGGACAATTGTCATAGTATGACAACATGTTTGTGCTCTGAGATGAACGAGGAACATGTAGACCATTTTCGTATTAAGGAATGACCCTTTGTTCTGGACGAGTAAATTTGCTTGGCTTTCAGAGATTGTAGCAGACAATACTACCAGGCATCCGGTGACGACAGCAATCAGAATTGGCGAATTCCGATTTATGTTAGGAGACCTGTCAAAGACACACAGCCTTACTTCTCTATTCATTTTAGTTGTACTAAGATGAATTGAGAGTAGAAGCAGGCTCGTGAATGGGTAATACACAGCGACTAGGTCAGAGATTCATGTTACCACACCACAGTTCCAAGAAGAAGTGCCGAAGGCTTGAAGGATCAGACTCAAGTTATAAATCCTTTTCACCCGATGATCATATGGACATACATAGACAGACTGCCTGGAATCGAGAGCGATTTAAGAGCATGTATTGAATGGATGACGTAGTTCACTTCCGTTTGACCTATTTAAATTTCGGTTACCTGATGATAAAATCCTTTGAATGGTTTAGGTTCTCTATTAGTAATTCCGCTTTGTGTTCATTCCGCGTATGTAGGACGATGGCCTTGATATGTCAAATTTGACGAATGATGGATGACCTGATGCTTTTGATGATGTGCCCAAATTCTGATAAACATTCTAGATCAGTTCCGTTAACTCCTTCGAGTGATTCGTTCTCCTCTTAGTTAAGGTATTTGATTTTTGTGACCTCTGAGACCGTAGGAAGACTAGGTGGATTAAGATAAGTTGTTCTGTTCACGACTTGAGATAAAGTATGACCATCATGAGGGCATATTTATATGATGCCAGTATTATGACGTCTGGCCAACGTGATAATACTTACATCATATAACGTGCACTTGTTGTGGGCATCGGATATTTCGAGAAGTGCCTTAGAGCTTTCGAAATTCTGATAAATGTTTGAGATCATCTGCGTTAGTGAGACTTTAAGTTCATTCTACCTATACGCGTAATCAACTTTCACCGTTATGCGAATTGATACGTCTGGATTCTCGTCACGCACTCTGCTGACCCCCGAACTTCCGATAATAATCTTAGGTCCTGTTATAGAATTTCTGCCAATCGATGTTATCGATAATCTATTTCCTGTACGTTCTAACCTGATTTGTCAAATCAAATTTCGGGTGGACGGCATATCCGTCAAAATCCCGTGTAATTCTTACGCCTCTTCCGAGAGAATCCGATTATCATCTATTAGGTCTGGTATGTCCTTGTTTTGTGCTCCGTTCTCTTTTCTTTCTGCTTCCTGCAAATTTCGAGGACGAAATTTTTTTGTTAGCGGGGAAGAAGTTGTAATACCTGAAATTCAGATAACCTGTAAAATGACCAAATTACCCCTGAAGACATAAAACTTAATAAAATCACTTATAAAAATTCTGAAATGATTCCAAACTTCTGAAAACAAAACTACATATGAAATAAAATAAATTCTGAGACAACATTATATTATTTGAATGTCCAAAAAAATTACAAGTTCACATATGCATGTACATATAAATCCGAAAATAATTAAATAAAGTATTTATAGTTATAAAATCAATTTAAATTAGGATAAGTATAAACTAAATTGAGGAATTATATATAAAATCAAAGTGTGATCTTGATAGAACTTCTAGGCCAAAAATTCTGATCCCATGCCCCCTAGGTCGGTTTATTAAAGATATATGCAAATCAAATTATTTTATAAACCCTAAAATTCCGAAACCCTTATTATCGACAAAGAAAAAAATCCCTCAAACCCTCATTCAACTTCTGGACCTGATCTAACAATTTCTTGGAGTTCATTGGAGTATTAAGGAGCTAAGAAAAATAAGAACTCGAATTTAGAAGCCTTCGTTTGCTCGCCGTAATTGTTTTCTTCGATTGTGTCATCCGAGAGGTATAAAATCTTCACGACTTATTCTTACGTTCTAAAAATTATCCAGCATTTTTCTAGTGATCTATGGGTCGAATATAACCTAAGATAAATAAGAAACATGAATCATGCAAGCTTAATCATGCGTACGAAATTTAAAGAGATAAAACGTACTTAATTTCCAAATATTGTCATACAATTTTTCTGGGTTGTAACTATAATTTTTACATGTTCTATGATGATAATATAAGCCTAGAAAAATAACCATGTGAGTTGTAGAAGCTCAGAATAATTAATCATAAATTGTTTTGTAATCGGATCATATGAAAAATAAAGAAAAATAAGAAGAAAACCCTAGAACGAATTAGGGTTAGGGTTATGTGGTTAGATCTGATGTAATTAATGCTAATAATGATTGTATAATGATGGCATAATGATTGGATAAAAGTAGGGTTTGGTTTTGCAAAATAAAAGTGAGTCCGATTGGTTTTTAAAATTATAAGGGTATGTTTTGCCAACTTTGAAACTTCTGGGATATTTTTGTAATGTCATATAAGTCTGTAGGAATGTAGGAAAAATATAACTTGAGGGTCCTAAGTGTAAATATTGCAAGATAATGAATTAAGTGTATTTATAAGGGTTGTTTTGTAATTAATTAAAATAGAGGGACTAAAAGTGTAAATTCTGAAATCTTGATGTTATTCTGAGTAAATACTGATATTAAAATTGTAATGTGTAATTTTGAGGATTTATGGGCTTAATATGTAATTGTTATGAAATTATGATTTAATTATAAGTTTTGTAAAGTTAAGGGACCAAATGTGTAATTAATAAATTATGAGGGATCTAATTTGTAGTTCATATAAGTCTGAGGTTATGTTTTGTAACTTTGTAAAATAAGGTACTTTTTTGGAAAATATGAATATTATAAGGATTAAAACATGAATTATGTAAATGTAGGGTTTGTTTTGTAAACTATATAACTAAAGGGGTTTAATCTGTAAATGGTGAAACTAAAAGGATTAAGATGTCATTCTGAATAAAATAAGTATTTAAGTCAGTAACTTAAAGTATTTTCACTTTATGCCTTTGAATTAGATGAATTTACAATTAAAACCCTGAACTATGAAAATCTATCATAATAAACCCTAAACTTTTGTAACCTGCTAGAAGATACCTTAATACCATAATAAGCCTTAAATAAGGACTTAACTTAATCTAAGATATTAATATCTTGCTAAATGTGAAAAGCTGTTAATTCGGGAAACCTGCTAAAAATGGAAAGTTACTAAATCTGGAAAGTTACCAAAATTAGAAAGTTACTTAAAATGAAAAGATAACTAAAACCCACTTGTCATTTTGTCTTCTACTCCCTTAGGTTCGAGGAAGGAGTAATCTAATCTCTATCAGTGTTTATCTCTGTGTTCTTGCATTCATAATAAGGTACAGATATTCTGCCCTTCTCTAGTAAGGTGCCTTCGTTTCTTTTGATTTCGTATTTTGATTCATTTAGGATTCCCTATGCCATTGCTATGTTCTCTCCTGTTTGTGCACCTTTCATGTGATCTTTTGTTTGTGAACCCTTGATGTGTTCCCTTTGTTCTGAATCTTTATTGAATCTCTTTGTTTTGACCTATTGTCCTGAATCCTGATCTGTAAATCTTGTTTTGAAACTTAATTTGACATACTTGTAGAAAACTTGATTTGATTTTTGATATAATGATTGCGTGGTTTTGTAACCTTACAACAGGTTTTACCTCTCGAGGTATCTCAAGAGGCTTACAACCCCACCAGGCAGTGTACCTGACCGATGTAGTATAGTGTAGTGGTAAGTACGGGGGATTGATCGTTCTCCACAGGGAATAGTGTTCGTTAGGTATGAAAGACTACTCTAATTAGGTCTAAAGGTTGAGGAAGATTCTTTTTTATGTTTTTATAGTTTTTATGAAAGCAAGTAAAATCTCGGGTTTGAAGGAGTGGGCGGAATTAGTTGCTAGTCAACTAACCCAAATTACTACGGATGCAAACAAAATAAAATAACAAAAATGAAAATGTGGTGAGAAACTTATGTGTAGAGAAATGTGTTTACTTAGATTTCCTTACTCCCTAACTATCTTTTACCGGTTAATTAGTGTGTATTAGTTGCGTGGATGACGGGTGTATTCCTTAATACCATTCGTGGGGTGGCGTACTTACTTCCCCAACTCTACAAGCTCCTACTTCACTCCTATGTCGAGCCGGCTAGGAAGCTCCTAACATGGGATCACTAGAATTCGCTTGTGCATTAAATACAACCATAAAAACCTTTAGTACGCATTTGGTTCATGTTTCTTAAGACGTTCAAGCAAGTTACCGAATAGGAAGTTAGCCAGTTTTCTTAAGCCTAACATAGATAAACAATCATCCAATACAACTAATAACACATTAACAACCAATAATCAATAGCTAGGTTTCATTAGATCTAAGCAAACACAAGATAAATTTAGCCTAACATGTTAAACAAAAGACAAGAATAAGATAGAATCAAACAACACATAGACATATTGAATGATTAATTGATAACTTATCTTTCAATGAAACATGGAAGATCTCAAGGCAAAAAGCCCTGAAAAAGTAGCTAAAATCGTCTTAGGGTTTTCTCCCAAAACTCCACACACTAAGCTCTCCCTTAATGACAAAAAATTAGAAAACTATATATAGATTTTTGGATCTGACGGCGTCACCTTATGGAGTGTGACGCCGTCACCTCGCCGCTTTTAGGGTTCCCGGATGACCTTCTTGACACCGTCCCTCTTTAGCTCTTCAAAAATCCATTCTGGCTTATCAAGGCTTGACGCCGTCTAACCATGAACGTGACGCCGTCCCCTTATGATTTAAGCCGTGACGCCCTCGATCAAGTTAAAGCGTGACGCCGTCAGAATTCACATGCTATTTTCACTGGCCCGTCATGAGTAAATTTCACGTCCAACTTTTCTTGCCAAGGCATGACGCCGTCTAGAGTAATTCTTGACGCCGTCAAGAGTAACTTTTAGCCGATTTTTGAGACTTTTCCGTTTTCTTCACTTTAATGCTCCAAAAACGTCCAAAATGCCTCCTTTTCCAGATTTCTCCTCAAAAGTACCTAAAATGACAAAAGGAACGATTTAGGGCAATATTTGATCAAATAAATACGATTTCGGGCTTAAATGACCCCTTAAAAGCGGTACACTTTTCGCTTCATCAAATACCCTTACACTTGAGATTTGCTTGTCCTCAAGCAAATGCGCTTTTATTCTAATCAAAATACAAGTTAGGGGTCATTTAATGCTAACATAAAAGTAATTACAACAAATAATCGTTCCACTTCAATCATAATAAGCACGGAGATTATAAACTAGCACCTCACAAGTAGTGTTTAGATACTCACATCTCTCAAGTGTCATCAAAATAAATCTCATAAATGAAAACGGAAAATATCTCTCACTACCTGTCATAGCAAATAGATTACCATAGGCTTGGGAAAGGATCGAAAACCTCCTCCACTAGGCGTAAGCACCTAAGATAAACTATCAAAGAGGGCTTTTAAATGGGTTATAACGTTAGGTGTAGGGAAAAGGAAAACACGGTTTTGTTGGATAAAGGATATTTTACTGGTGGCGAGTTAAAAATCTTGATCAATTACATGTACTATACAATGTTGCTAAGCCAAGACTAGACTCGATCTTAAGCTAGAAACGAAATAACAAAATAACAAAAACATAAAACAAACATAAAATGAAACGGGATGGTAGTCCGTATGTTTTTTTTTCTACTTTTCTTTTTCTCATTTTTTTTTTTTTTTTTTTTTTTTTTTTTTTTGCATACACTTTTGCCCTACCATCCAAAATAATACATCATAGGGGCATTGCATTCCCCTTACACTTGAATTTTTACATAACTTTACAAATACTAATCTAATAACTCGAATTAAGATAATTGAAAAACTTGGAGTACTTTTAAAATATTTAGCACATATGGGGGTAATAAATGATGTTCTTCCCCATTACTCCATTATACTAGTACTTTACCCATGAGTCCCAATCGTCCCAAAACAATATGTACAAGGATATGACTCGACTTAGCAACCATGTAATCAACTAGATAATTAACTTGGGTTTAAACAAATGTTGTAACAATAATGCACTAAAAATGAGTGCATACAAGGTAGGCTAAGGCGATTTGGGTGTACATTTAAGTGGGGTGTAACAAATTCTTCCTTTAAGTAAAATGCTTAAAGGTCGAAACGAAAAGATAGGCTCTGAGGGGTGTACTAGGGGTATCGTGTACTAAAAATGAGTACAACGCAAAGGGTGTGGGAGAATTACTTGACCAATGTAGCCAAAATAATTATAAACAAAACACAGGTGTAAAACAATGGGTTAATCCTAATGCCTCTTATCATGTAGTAAATCTAACTACACGAATGTAGTCTCACTTGTGGCCTTGGAATGGTCCTAACGCAAGTTCTAGAATCTAAGTGCTACCGGTACACACATCATAGCATAAATGCTTTTCCTACCAATTCTAGGGGTGAACCTCACATATTTGGGGTGGAAAATTTTTTAGTGTTACGGTTTTTTGTGCTAGTTATATAACTCCTATCCGTGAGACGCTCATTAAGATCAAAGTTTCACTCCTATATGTTGTAAAAAATTTTAAATTTGGCACTAAAATTACCTTAACAAGTATTTCTCTCAGTTTTATTACACATCTACCATCAAACAAACAAAAATCAAGCGCAATTGTATTCTCTAAAATCGTACTTTTACCCTCCCCTTACACTTAAGATGAACATTGTCCCCAATGTTCAAATAATAAGATGTAAAAGCAAAAAGTAAAAGAATGAAATCAAATACTCCCCTGATTCGCTCGGTGGATAATGAAATTACACGGTTAAATCTTCCTCCAAAGAGAATGTTGAAGCTCCATGACTAATGCATCGCCATAAGCTTGATTCCATAAACATCTCCTTGTCCAAAATAACCTGTTAAACCTGAGAAAACAAACACGAAAACCTGCATAACATCGGCGGGAAAAATCTATATATAAGGATATAATGCTTGTGGAATGATAATTTTTGCAGATTCCTGGAGATTATAAGTTGGAGATTTTAATAAAAACTTTTTAAAAACAAAACTTTCAAAAATTTCTGAAAATTAAATCTGACGCCGTCAGGTTATAACCCCTGACGCCGTCAGAAATGACCTGACAAAAATTTTCATTTTAAGTTTCCGGAAAATTTCTGGAAAAACCTTTACCTTACTTCCTGGAAATCCTGCAAAACATCATTATGACTCGATACAAGCATTTGACTCAAACAAACACTAATATGTATGTTAATTTAGTATTATTATGATTCATGTTCATTTGTGTTCTAATAAACCGATTTAGATTTCCCTTACACTTATCTTTTGCAAAATACCTTTATATGTAGTTAAGACGAAGTTAAAAACAACATAAAGCATTTTCACAAATTACTTTTGAACATGAATCAATACTAATAAAAATTAAACACACATACGGAAACAAATAAAATCAAACAAGCAAATAAATAAACACACAAAGCAAATAAAGCATGGGCTGCCTCCCAAGAGCGCTTGTTTTTGTTCGAGTCACGAGCCTGACTCTACCCTTATTTAACGGAAATAGGGGAGGTTTTCCCTACACTTAGGATTAAGTGTGGGTGAAAGTAGCGATACACACCCTTAGGGTGGAAATATACCACGTGAGGAAAGAGTGACGGGTGAATTATATGCTCAAAGGTGCGGGATCCTATCATCATAACCTTACCTAATTCAATTGGGTTAGTGGGCGGATTAAGATTTTCTCCTAGAAAGGGATCATCTTCTATCAACTTCGAGAGACTCCAAGTTAAGAATCCACTTTGACCTAATAAACCTGGTTTAAACCCATAATGTTTTTTGTGATCAATCATAAATGGGTGATGTAAGCATGAAAGGTCATGGTTCACTCCTATGTTAGCTTCCTCTCTACAAGGCCTAGAGTCTACTACCTTAATCTTAACATTACCCGGACTACATGGTTTGATGGGTGGATCGGGACCTAATTTAACTCCTAAGTTCACATCTAAGGATGAAAGATTAGTTAACGGTTTTGGTTTAGGCTCCGGCTCATCAAAACTAGGAACTTCCATAGAACTAAAAGAAAGGTTGTGATCACTAAAAGCATTCAAACCTATTTCTTCTAGTTGGGTTTGGTCAAAGGGCTCTACCTCTATTGGGGTTCCTATAGTCTCCTCAACTTCTTCCGGGTAAGTCACCGGCGGTGTATGTGCCTCAAATGATGGTAGGACTTGTGGGGTACTTGGTAGGCTTATGTTACTTACCTCATCATTCCTTGTGTCAAGACAACCTATATCCTCATCATGTGTTTTATTAGAATCTAACCCTAACATTTTCCCTAGTATCTCAAGTGCTTCTCTAGGCATCTCAACTTCTATATCCGAATCATAAGGATCATCCTCAATATTCTGACTGCTATATTCAAATTGCCCAAAAGATTCATCATGTGTTTCTTGAGATTCATCGTCATCGATCATAAAACCTAGGTCTTTTTGATCAATGTGATCATGCTCGGCTAGATCCTCCATCACATCAAGATAACCTATGTGTTTGTTTTGTACTATGGCATTACATGACAACCACTTAGGTATCTCAACACTAATGTATTCATCCCCAAACAAACTTGTTTCATGATCCAGGAAATTTATATTCAATTGACTTGTACTAACGTCTGTTGGGTTGTCTACCCTATAATAATATTGGGCACAATCTTCTATGGCATCCCATGCTTCTTCAGCACTTAATTCCCTAAAGTCCCCATTGGCAAAATCCTCAATGCGCATTTGGTCATATTGGCCAACACGATAGTAAAAGGTTCGGGTTAGGGATGCTAAAGCGAAACTATGATGAGGGAATTTTCGGAGTAAATTTCTAAAACGAGTCCATGCATCATAGATGGGTTCATCTCGATATTGTTTGAAATTCGAGATGTCAATAGGGTAGAATGGCCTTTGTGGTTGGTGGTATGGTGGATTCGCGTACTCCATAATGGTGAACGGAAGAGTCAATGGAAATTACGAACAAACACACAAAGAAAAAGATAGACTAAAGAAATCTAATAAAAAGAAAAATAAAAATCTCACTAGAAAGGAATCTAGTGAGTAGACCTAATAAAATAAAAATTCAACCTAAACAATAACTATTCCCCGGCAGCGGCGCCAAAAACTTGATTGCGTGGTTTTGTAACCTTACAACAGGTTTTACCTCTCGAGGGATCTCAAGAGGCTTACAACCCCACCAGGCAGTGTACCTGACCGATGTAGTATAGTGTAGTGGTAAGTACGGGGGATTGATCGTTCTCCACAGGGAATAGTGTTCGTTAGGTATGAAAGACTACTCTAATTAGGTCTAAAGGTTGAGGAAGATTCTTTTTTATGTTTTTATAGTTTTTATGAAAGCAAGTAAAATCTCGGGTTTGAAGGAGTGGGCGGAATTAGTTGCTAGTCAACTAACCCAAATTACTACGGATGCAAACAAAATAAAATAACAAAAATGAAAATGTGGTGAGAAACTTATGTGTAGAGAAATGTGTTTACTTAGATTTCCTTACTCCCTAACTATCTTTTACCGGTTAATTAGTGTGTATTAGTTGCGTGGATGACGGGTGTATTCCTTAATACCATTCGTGGGGTGGCGTACTTACTTCCCCAACTCTACAAGCTCCTACTTCACTCCTATGTCGAGCCGGCTAGGAAGCTCCTAACATGGGATCACTAGAATTCGCTTGTGCATTAAATACAACCATAAAAACCTTTAGTACGCATTTGGTTCATGTTTCTTAAGACGTTCAAGCAAGTTACCGAATAGGAAGTTAGCCAGTTTTCTTAAGCCTAACATAGATAAACAATCATCCAATACAACTAATAACACATTAACAACCAATAATCAATAGCTAGGTTTCATTAGATCTAAGCAAACACAAGATAAATTTAGCCTAACATGTTAAACAAAAGACAAGAATAAGATAGAATCAAACAACACATAGACATATTGAATGATTAATTGATAACTTATCTTTCAATGAAACATGGAAGATCTCAAGGCAAAAAGCCCTGAAAAAGTAGCTAAAATCGTCTTAGGGTTTTCTCCCAAAACTCCACACACTAAGCTCTCCCTTAATGACAAAAAATTAGAAAACTATATATAGATTTTTGGATCTGACGGCGTCACCTTATGGAGTGTGACGCCGTCACCTCGCCGCTTTTAGGGTTCCCGGATGACCTTCTTGACGCCGTCCCTCTTTAGCTCTTCAAAAATCCATTCTGGCTTATCAAGGCTTGACGCCGTCTAACCATGAACGTGACGCCGTCCCCTTATGATTTAAGCCGTGACGCCCTCGATCAAGTTAAAGCGTGACGCCGTCAGAATTCACATGCTATTTTCACTGGCCCGTCATGAGTAAATTTCACGTCCAACTTTTCTTGCCAAGGCATGACGCCGTCTAGAGTAATTCTTGACGCCGTCAAGAGTAACTTTTAGCCGATTTTTGAGACTTTGCCGTTTTCTTCACTTTAATGCTCCAAAAACGTCCAAAATGCCTCCTTTTCCAGATTTCTCCTCAAAAGTACCTAAAATGACAAAAGGAACGATTTAGGGCAATATTTGATCAAATAAATACGATTTCGGGCTTAAATGACCCCTTAAAAGCGGTACACTTTTCGCTTCATCATATAAACCTTAATCTGTTAAATCCTTATTTGAACCTAATTGATTTTGGAACTATCTTTAAAATACATATGAACCCGTTTGAGAAAAACTATTTTAAAAGAAGCAACACCACTTTTAATGGAAGTTAATAAAAGTTTTGGAAGACCATTTTTATGAAAACTATTTTGTAAGATCAGTTGTCATGAAACCGTTTGTGAAGGATTGTTTAAATGGACTTTTAAATAGAAACCTTTTTAAATGAACTTTTGCTATGACCTCTAATTATGAACTTGTGAAAACTCTTTTCTGAAAACCTTTTGATATTGCCCTTTGGAACTGAACTTAAACTTTGATATAAAAACTTAATCTGATAAGCTCTGACAAAACCTTTGATATTAAATCCTAAAAATTTCTTGATATGAACCTTATGCCATGAACCCTTAAGATTTGACTTTCTAATTATGCTAGTACATTTGACCTTTGACCTGACAGTTTGATATCCGAGCCAATCACTAGGCATGAGGGTTTCATGTCCATGTCATTGACGCACCTCTGACATGACTCTAGGGCAGGAGAGTGATGACCTGTTCCGTCCCTTATTTATTATTTGCTATGGCCATTATGATTACTATTATTGATTTGTCTGCAGGGGCGTATGGGTGCTTCCTAGATTTGACCTGTTATCTGTTTATTGATATTTGTTAATTGTCATATTTGTCTGGTGACTGATGGTGTTTGCGATACACGTCTTTCACATATATCTGTGAGCTGATCACTCAAAATGATACATGAGGTCACCCCTCATATTATCTGTTACTTGAGAGGCATCCCCTCTAGATTACTTATATGTTTATACCGTTTTGATATGATCTGTTATCTGGGCTTGTGATAGATTTCTGTTTTTCCCTTATTTTGTGACTATATTGTTTCTTTTCATTATCTCTTTTCTTTTGTCTTTATTCCGTTCCTTATTTCTCTCGCTTTGATTTCGTATTGGTATGATCTGCATTCCTGATTTCCTTTGTACTGCTATCCGTTATCGTTTCTTGTTATCTATATATCTGTTCACTGAGCTCTCGTAGCTCAGCCGCGTTTTCTTTTTCACGCTGCAGGTATTAGTAGGAAGCTGGGAATGAGTGAAGAGTGTACCTTGGACTTAGAATATTGGATAGCTATGCTGGGTTAGAGTTAGATTGAAGACATTATGTTTTAGAATTAGTTTTGGAAGTTTGAAATTGTAACCATTTAGATTCAATATTTCATTTGTAATCCTTGAATTTTTGTATTGCTGTATTAGTATGCTTTGTTTTGATCTGATATGGATCCATTGTTGTGATATCTTTACCCTTGTCGGGTCGGGGTGTTACAATAAGAACCTCATTAATGTGTTCTTGAGAGTGTTTAGTGAAAGGCTATATGAGTGTGTTTTCGCTCCCCCTTAATCTATGACCATCCGGACAAGAGGTAAAAGATAAAAAGGAAAACAAACGTTAACGAAAGCGATGAGCTTAGTAACGTTATGACAAGTGGTGGATTGCATGCGACAAACTTCGCTTTTGAAGTCACATAGCTCTTCTCAATCATTGTGAATATTCATCGAATATTCACATGATGAGGCATGTGATTACTTGGAGATATCCTAAGGGTTAAGAAGATAAAATCTTCAGGGTTGTGAGGTAGGTGATAAGGTTATAGGGTTATCTATGTTGATGAAGGAGGGTTATCTCAACGTATCCTAATGGTTCTTCGTTTGAAGTGTGTGGAAGATGTGTGGGATGCGGAAGCATTGGTAGTGTTTAGTACCATGCGGAAGTGTGAGGGAAAAGGCTAAGGAATCAGATGATAGATACAATCTATTCTGATAGGAGACGGTTTTAGGTTCAAGACTACATCGAGTGGGAAGCAAGATTTTTGACAAAGAAAATTCACATATGTTGTGATTTTTCTGGACCTTAGATTAAAAGAATTTATACCGAATAAATTCTTTTATGAATGAATCCAACGGGATTCGATGAACGTTTGTCGAGAACGAGAAATGACATTTAATTGCATTTCGCAAATTAAATAAACTTTAAATATTTCGGATGAAATATTTAAGTTGTCATTGGAGTTTAAGAGGATTTTACGAATAAATCTCGCTGATTTAGTGAGATTTTTCGACACGAGGAGAGAATTTATACCTAATAAATTCTTTGAACGGTACTGGACGTGAAGAGATGACTTTTATATTTCCGAGGAAATACATAGGTAGTCATTAGAGCGATGTGAAAGATGACTTAATATTTCCAGTGAAATATTTAAATAGTCATAAGATTTATGGAAAATGTTCCATCATTCCTAGACCTAGACGGAGATGGTTAAGGGATTCTCGGTTGAGAGGTTTGGTTGATTTACGGATTTCGATGTGCTTCGCACGTGAGTGTTTCGCGGGGTTTTGAAAGATGTAAAGCTAGGCCTATGGTGCTGATTCGCAGCAGGGTTTGGGATCTTAAGACGTGTATATTCACACGAGGATGAAAGGAACTACTAATCACTTATATAGTAACTCGTGAGTCCTTTGTCATCCGAGGGTTGATGTTAGCTTTTAGCTTTTGGATGAGCGTTTTAACATATGTTGTTAAAAGGCTTGAGTATGATGTTTCGGATATGACATTTAACAATTGCGATCGCAAGTTAAACTTACTTGAATATTTCGGATGAAATATTTAAGTTGTCAACCCTACTCTGAGTTCTACTAGGTTTGTTCCTAACCTTCCCATGACAAAAGGGTGCATTACTTGGAAGAAGGCGAAGTGATGACTAGGGAATTAGGATAACTTCGCGACTACTTTGACTTATAGGTTCTGACACTAGTGTATGACTCTATGACTTCTAAGGGTTCATAGTGATAGGCATACCTAATTCCTAATGTGTCACAAGGACATAGTGTGGGTGCAAACTTTACAGGCAAATCAAGTAAAATGCACATAAGGAATAAATGCAAATATCATGCAAAACATGATAATCATTTAGCATTTAAGATCACGAAGACATTTAATCATATCTTACGAGAACATGTTATCATTTTGAAACACATATGTGGGATGCAAGCAATCTAGGTTTGCTAAGGCAGATCCTAATTACTACTTGTTCAAGATGACATCCTAACAGGAGATAAAGTTCACCGATGTAAACTATCTCTAGTCAAATGTGGGAATGAAAAATTTTCAAGTTAGAGAATGAGTATGAGACTATCACTAGTGGTGCTCAATTAAGGCTAAACACGACCATTTTTACGGGTTATACCACAAACCCAACTTCTCTCCTGGAAGCAATTCAACCGTTAGGTCAAATTGAATTTCTAGTGCGATAGGTTCTCCAGTAGTCATTCTCATGTTAGAAAAATTCAAATTCCTATATTTGCCTATTGAAGAGTAGCAAAGATGATATTAGCTTACTTCACTAATACATGGTCTAATATGACTCAACTAACCATAATTTGAAAGTCGGTTAAGAGAATGACATGTCTTACACAACTCCTAACAAAGGCAAGCGAAATGTTTTAATTTCGTGTTTGAGATTTAGAGGTTATTTGATGGAGATGGTGTATTTTATGATCTCTTGGACAACATCTTTGTTTGTTGAGTTGTTATATGTTACTTTAACATGATTTGGTTTCCTAGAACCAAGAGACACTCTAATGTGATACAATGTAGAACCTACTACATCGTGTGTGTTTCAAGAATGCTCCTTTGCATATCTTGAGTGAGAATCTAGTGAAGGTTACTTACCTCAATAGATCTTGTGAGCATTTTATTTGAAATGAGACATACCGTTTATTTCAAAAAGTATGCTTTTCTAAGAGGAAACTTATCAGTCTTAAGAATGCTTTGTGAAACAAGTATTTTAATGTATGACCAATTTTACTTGTTTATGCAATGACACATGTCCTATTAGGTTATTATTCAACTCTAATATCCTATATTTGTTAACATGATGCAATGTATTCTCTTGTAACATAACTATTCATGTTACAAAGAAAATGATATGCATAGGATATAAGTTATCCATTGTCAATCTTTTGATAAGAGAAATACATGTGATATTCTCAAGATTGAAGACTTACATAATAGTTAATAACATATTATGTGTGACACTTTTACTAGACATGTGACTTTGAGTGTTGAGTCGTTCATGAGCAAAGTTTACATATGTTGTTTGTTTGCTCGTGTTTGGTTTTTCGGAAATGACACATTTACTAATTGCACTGCAATGTATATTACTTGTATATTTCGGATGAAACATCCAAGTTGTCAATCCTACTTGGTTGTGTATTTTATGCATCTTTTAAACATGTTAGTTTAAAGTTAGGAACACAACCATTGGACAACAATACTTAACATAGCATCTTCAACACAAGTGTGAGTTATGATCCGATGCATATTATTTTCGTCTTGAGAGGACGTCATTATTTTCATAACAATCGAGTGTGATTGAGTATGTAGATTCAAGATAATATATTTCATCATGTTTTGATGTTATCTTGAAGCTAGACAAATAATGACTCCAATTTCATGTCCACTCTCGAAAACTTGTCAATTAGATTCGATGATGATATCAATCATAATTTGAATATTGAATTGATATGTACTCGAAATCTTTCTTGACCCTCACGATCACTCCTTTTAAAAATAAAATAAAAATTTAAGGAGTGTGTTCCATTTATTCTAATACTAGTTGTATGTGTGAGGTTAATGACATATTAAGTTACTACTTCGATATTGTCATTAATTTTTATTTGAGAAAAACTATTTATATTATTAAGTATAATACTTTTAGTTTTTCGACACCTCATTAGTATAAAAATAATTATCTTAACTATTTTTATACAACATACGTAAAATACTAAATGTTTAAAAATATTTTGTATGTGTGTTAGATTAATGCAGGTTTAATACATTTTCTTTTACTTAAATACTAATGTATTAAAATGACCTTTTATCTTGTTTAGACAACTCATGGTCAAACAAGACAAGATGTTGTAATGTTTCAAAGATCATGTTACGGATTTTATGAAAGTGTTAAGTATTTTGGGGTGATATACTTTTCACACTTAAACCTTTGGAAAAATAATTGTGTAAGACAATATCTTTCGACACACATGATCTACCACTTGGTTTCTATTCCTAAGAAGGCTACTAAACCATTTTAAAAGCTTGCAACAAATGCAAGAAAAATGGTCTATGCCTATATGCAATGCAAAATCAATTACGCAACTTAGTGCAAGAAGTCTAGCCTAAGTCCTATTGACGCATAAGCCGAAAAGCTAATATTCGACACATAGCAACAAGGCATGAAAGACACTTATGCTTAAAGATAAAATTAGCTCAACTAAAGATAACAATAAGCATACAAAAGTATTAACTAACAATACTAAGACACAGACAAAAGCAAATAGTCATTTAGCATAACACACAAAGATACTTATCGTCATTTTGTGTATTAAGTATAACAATGTACACTTAGCTTGACTTTATTTGAAAATGAATTATTTTCCACCCCATTTAAAAATTTGATCAAGTTCAACACCTTGAAATCATGAATGCATCAACGTGTGATGTTCACTTTGTGATTTGACAAAAAATTTGTGCAATCGGCATGACCGGAAAAGACTCTCTGTTACGAATTAAAGACATTCGTAAATTTTACTTTACAATCACTTTCTAAAAATATTTTTAAGTGAAAGTAGACTCAATTACGTTTAAAATGATAGGTGGCGCGACTCCTACGGACTTACGGTTGATTTTATACGAATTTTTGAAAATTACCGAATTCTGAAAAACAGACGAAGGTACCGTTAAATTTAGCGGTACCGTCCATATTTAATGGAGCCGTCCGTTATATTTAACGGTGCCGTACGTGTTACTTCAGTTTTTGAACAGAACCAATTTTATCAATTCAAGAAAACCTTCAAGCTAGTATGACAACATATACTTAACAACAAAACTTGTAAGTATTAAGCAACTAAATGCTTTTCATATTTTTATCACCTTCATGGGTAATTTGATACATGGATCGTACTCAATTTTGAAAACCATTTGTTTTAAAAATTTGAGCAACGTGGCTCTGGTACCAATTGTGGAAACCGTAGAGGGGGGGGGGGGGTGAATACGTTTCCATTTAAAACTTAAAACTTTTTGTATCAAAAACCCGATCAAGTGTGACGTAATATGAAAAGTGTCAACTATGAGTTTATAGCATCTAGAGATGACTATAGTAAACTACAACATATGCACAATCAAACCATGAAACATACATGATCAATCACTACATAAGCAACAAGCCACACAAACACATACACAATGCAAATATAAATATAAAGCGATAACTAATGAAATGAAAGTAAAGAGATAAGTTAGAAGGCGCAAACCGGACACGGTGATTTATAGTGGTTCGGTCACGAAGCTCCTCTTCGCCCTACTCCACTCCCCGAGTACCCAACTCGAGAGTTACTTCACTAATCAACAAACTCCCTTCAGGCGGAGACAACCGTACATGTCGCTTAACTTGTTTTTCGACACTAAGCTAGATGTCGAGTGCTAATCTTAGCTAGCACCAATCTACCACGATCTACCCGATCTACACCATACACGTTGCTTATCCTATTTCCGACACTAAGCTAGATGTCGAGTGCTAATCTTAACTAGCACCAATCTACCACGATCTACCCGATCTACCCTTGATCCACATGATCAATCACACAAGCCCAATGGCTTCAAGAGATCTTCACTATCTCTTAAGATCACAATGATCTTGACTCACTCTCTCACAAAAGAAAAATGATCTTGATGTATGCTATGATACAATCAAGAGTGTAACAAATGTTACAAGACCTAACAACTCCAACTCTTGTATCTTCTTGGATACCTTGAGTTCTTCTCTTGCTAATCAAGAGGGATGACAACACTTTGTATCTACTTGGATACTTTGTGTTCTTCTCTTGCTAATCAAGAGGGATGACAACACTTTGTATCTACTTGGATACTTTGTGTTCTTCTCTTGCTAATCAAGAGGGATGACAACACTTTGTATCTAGGATACTTTGTGTTTTTCTCTTGCTAATCAAGAGGAATGAAGAGGATCACTTGAGTGGATGATTGGATCACTCTTAAACAACCTAAGACTCTCCAAATGATCAAAGAAAGTCATCTAAGTGAGGAGGGATAAGACCAGAGAAAAAGGACTGGAAAAATCAAGTTGGAAGTGTGGAATGGTCCACTATTTATAGGCAAGGGAAAATCTGACCGTTACAGACCCACGGCTCCACTAAATACCCGACGGCTCCACCAAATTTAGTGGAGCCGTCCATACTTAACGGTGCCGTGGACGCTCCCTTTTTTGTCTTTAGTGGGGAAGGTTTATTTGGGGAAGTTAGGAGCTGTTTTGGGGGGAAATTTGACTGTTGGGATTTTCAAACATATTTTTCAAAATAAAACATTTCTTTTTAATTCAAAAATAATTTGTGAAATATATTTTTGAAAAAATGTTTTGTCACATTAAAAATGTGAAGTTTAGAAAAATAAAATCCTTTGATCATTTGTCAAGTAGTAGATTTGTTTGTCCATACCTTGAGTGATTTATGTCGGGATGGAAATCTACGACTTCGTTGAAGCATACTTGAGACGTCGGGAGGTGTTGATGTAAGTATGCATTGATGATTTGTGTTTACAAGTAACTTGCACATTTTACGTTATGTATTACAAGTTACATGTTTGTCATTATTAAAACCGAAGAAACCATTTAGTTTAAATATCGTAATATTTGCACTAACAGTTTTCAATCAATCCAATTTGATAGACAAAAGTATTCTTATTACAACCACAATTAAGTTTCTTTGTTTAACCAAGAATAATGGGTAAAAACAATCATTCATAGACAAATTATTATGACTAGTTGAATAACAATAAACCTTTCGACCTTTAGAATCACTAACAACTAGTCAAACTTGATTAACAAATGTCACTATGAAACTTAAGTATAATTGGATCTTAGAATTGACTTGAAATTGAATTAAAACATGTCATCACAATCATAATCAAATCATTATATAATAAACATTATCTAAGCAAGTGCACAAAGGCACTAGCCACTCATAGCAAACATGAACATAAACTCATAATTTTGAACATTAGAAAACATGATTAAAAGTCTTACAATGATTGGAATAAGATTACAAATGATTAAGTAATGATACCAAAGGTATTGGTGTTGACTTCTTGATGGTTTGACTTCCAAATGTTGACTTCTTGGACCTCCAAAATTTCCTAGACATCTAAGGATGAATTTGAGAGCTTTCGAGAGTGGTTTTATGATTAGAGAGTTGATTGGTAATTGTGTGTCTTCAAATAATTTCAAATGGCTCTATTTATACTACTCTCAATCCTAGGAACTTAAATGTTGCAACTTGGCCTCCAAGTAGCTTAGAAGGACCTAGAATCTATGTAGGAAAGACCTGGAACCGAATAGTAGGAGGTAGAAGCTTCATGAAATGCTTTGTAGCTGATGTGAGATTTGCAAGACCACGAAATGAAGTTTTACAATCCTCTAGGTAGTGTACACGATCGCTGTAGTGTAGTATAGGTAGGTCCGGGGGATTGATCGTTCTCTAAGGGAATAGTGTCGTTAGGTCAAGATGTATGACAAGATAGGTCTAGAGGTGAGGGATGATTCTTTTTGTCTTTTTATTATTTTTATGAAAGTAAGTAAAAATCTCGGTTTTGAAGGAGTGGGCGGAATTAGTTGCTAGTCAACTAACCCAAAAACTAATAATTATAAAAAATTAACTAAAACTAATTAATACGGAAAAGTAAAAAGGGTGACTACTTATGAGAGGAAAGCGTGCTTACTTAGATATAATTACTCCATAGTTATCTCCTACTGATTTGTTGAATTGTCACGTCCTTGTTTTAGTTGAAGCGATGTATTCCTTAATATTGGTCGTGGGGAGGTGCCGAAGTCCCCAACTCTATGAGCTTTAGTCTCCCCTAAATCCCTTAAAGTCTATTAAGTTATCCAGGATCTACAAGCCGCAACTCACGCAATAAATACAACGAGAAAAACCAATAGTGCACTATACGGTTGCGTTTCTAAGACGTTCAAGCAAGTTACATATAAGAGGTTAGCCAATTTTCTTAGCCTAACGCGAGGCAAACAACTAAACAAGAGACAACAAATCAATATTCAATAACTAGGTTTTACTAAATCTAAGCAAACACAAATAAATTTAAGCTACTATGTTAAAGCAAATAAAAGATAAACAAATAGTCAAACGATACATAGACATAATGAATGATTAAAGGGATAACTTATCTTTATTGAAACATGAAGTTCAAAGAATGTAAAAGCCTTACAATGGCAGTAAAAATGGTCTAGGGTTTCCCTCTCCAAAGTGTTACACCCATTAATGAAAAAAATGCGAAAGTATATATAAGTTTACAAGGCTGACGGCGTCAAGTTATAGATCGTGACGCCGTCAGATCGCCGTCTCTAGGGTTTCGTCTTGTGCAAGTCGCCGTTATGACGGCATCAGGATTGGTATGAGGTCGTCACCTTATAAATCTTCTGGGCCATCTCTTTATAGCTTAAAACGTGACTCCTTTTGTACCTGACGGCATCAAGTTGTAAGACCTTCAAAATTCTCTGAGGCGTCACTTGATAATCTTGAGCCAAAAATCCAACTTCAAAAGTAAGGAACGGCGTCACGTTGTAGCGTGTGACGCCGTCAGATGTCTAGGTCTGACAGTTTATTTGCGACTTCGTCGTTTTTTTCACTTTTTTGCCCAAATACGTCCAAAAATTGCCGATTTCCATATTTCTCATCCCAAAGTACCTAAAATACAAAAAGTGACGATTTGAGGCAATATTTGATCATAATTATTCGATTTTGGGATTAAATGACCCCTTAAAAAGATACCAAATAAATCCTTATCAGTAGCAAGCCAGTATGATCCAACCGATCGGTCAAAGCACCAACCGATCAGCTAGTCTTCAACATTGCCTCCATCCGAATCGGATGTGGGCTGTGTCCGATCGGATGGAGGGGTTCAGTAGGTCTTTTCTTGACTTCTTTTTTTGGCTTGCCGATTGCTTATTTCTTGTTCGTAGCTCATAATTCTTTATCCAAACTTGATCTTTCCTTTGTCTTGGAACTCTGGAATGTTGAATCCTTGGATCTTACGTTCTTGAAATGCCTTTGAGTGTGGATGTTGACACGGGAATCTTCGTACGATCATGAATCTTTATTTATTCATCATTCTTTCACTTTTTCTTCCTTTTTCCTGTACTTGGCTACATATACTTGGCAAACATCTTTTTGTGCGATTAAGTAACAAAAGCATACAAATATAACCAAATAATATACACAAAAGCACGAATAACGCTACTAAAAACATGCACAATTTGAACGTTATCAAATTCCCCCACACTTGAACTTTGCTTGCCCTCAAGCAAATCTAGAAGTAAAAATAGTTATCCACATGGTACACAAGTATGTTTAAGAAAAATGTGATGCAAATCTATTAAGTACATGTACACGTTAGATCCATCATTTTAAGCTTTTATGGTGAAGAATCGAGATCTTTGACAATACCCTAATGATTTTCTTGCTTGATGAACATTACTAATCACCTCACGAAAAAGGAATGAAATATAATTCACTCAAATCACTCATTCATTTAGTTAGTGGAGTATATAAGAGAAATCACACTCATTGCTCAGTCATGATCTAAATATTACCATAGGCTTGTACAAGAAACAAAACTTCACCGACATGGCGTGAGCACCAAGTATACATATCAAAGAGGTATTTTATTCGGGTGATAATGTTTGGCTTAAAAGGGTTTACAAGGCTTATGTTCAAATATCTTATGCACAAACGTTATAGATCGCTAGCGCGAACTCTTGATTTAAACAACGGATGGTCACTAAGGTGATAATCCGTAGTTCGCTAGCGCGTTATCTGATTCCTCAAGAACTCGGATGGTCACTAAAATGTCAATGTACTCAATATTTTCACAAAGCCAAAAGGTAGGGATAAGGCATGTGTTTTGTTTAGAAAGGGTGAAAATAAAGAATGTACAAACTAGTCAAAGTCTACAAACCAAATGTTGTTAGCCACTTTGAACCACTATCATATAACTTTGGGAACTCCATACTCGATCGATCAGTACATTATATCATCTCTCATTGGCTATTCTTGTCACCTTATAGTTGCGATGAACCTTTTTTTTTTTTGAACTTAGATTCAACCGTCATCTTATAATTGCGATGACTTAACTTCGACTACATTTCGATCACTGCTTATGGAGTTTGCAACTTTCTTCAGACTTTAATGATTTTCCACATAACATTCATCTTGCCATGTAGCTAGCAACCAACCAAGACTTGACTAAGGGTAAGGCTAGCCTAAAAGTGTAAAATCTTTTTGTATTTTTCTTTATTTATTAAAAGAAAAGATTGGCTCAGAAGGTGTAACTAGGGGTATCTAGCGTTAAAGATGAACGCTAACAAATGGGTTCATATTGGTGGTTAACTAGCCAGTGTAGCTAGCTAAATATCAACATGGAAGGCTATTTTGGTTTAAATTCTAAGGTTGGGAATTCTGGAAATAAGATATTTCTTGTTGCTGCCGATAGTGAAAGTTGGTTCCTGCCGATAGTGTTGGTTCCTGCCGAAGCTCATTGCTGCTGATAGTTATATTTTGTTTCTGCTGATAGTGTTTGTTGCTGCGGATATTATTGTTAGTTATCCGTATGTTTAGTAAGTTTATTTTTAGAAGAGATCATGTTTATCTCTTTACACGTATTCTTGTAGGACGGGTTAGGGTTAGGGTTCCTTGTCATTATAAAAGGAACACCCCGTCTATGAGTTTTGACATCTTTGTAACTTAGCAATCATCAATAAAATCATTGTTTAGTTCATTATACGATCCATAGAGGATCATAGCATTAGTTCTTTTTCATAATCAGAGGTTCTCTTGTAGTGTGCTTGTGATTACATAGGCATCCTACCGATCCACATAGGCTCAAAGATCTAGCAGGCGTGTTAGATTCAACAAGTGGTATCAGAGCCTCGTGAGGATCTCTGATCAAGAAACAAAAGTTCTCAAAACAATCTCTCTAAACCCTTTCACAATGGGCGATGAAAACCCTGGATTTGAAAACCCTGAATTCGCTGCCATTAACAATGAAGAACCTGAACCCACAAAAGTTCAACAACAAATTGTTACAACCACTGTGTCCAACAGTAATGCTAAGTTCCCATATCTTAAGAAGGAAGAGTATGAAGTCTGGGCGATGAAGATGGAGTACTGGATCTCCAACAGTGATCACCATCTTTGGAATGTTATCCTCAAAGGGAATAGCAAGAAGAGAATTGGAAGAGATAAGAATGGAGGAATCATTATTCTCGCTCCTGCAACAGTTGAGGAGCAGCTGGCTGTGCAAAGGGAAACTAAAGCAAGAACTCTCTTGCTTCAGGCACTCCCAGAGGATCACATGGGTGATTTTCATCACATAGATGATGCTAGAGAAATCTGGCTTGCTGTAAAAGCTAGATTCGGTGGGAATGAGGAGTCCAAAAAGATGAGGAAGTCAATGCTTAAGCAGGAATTTCAGGAGTTTAAGATCTCTGAGGAAGAAGGTATTCACAAAGGGTATGATCGATTTCACAAGATCCTCAGCTAACTTAATCAGTTGCAGGCTCGACCAGATAATGAAGATTGCAACACAAAGTTTCTAAGGGCTTTACCTTCATCCTGGTCTCAAGTTTCTATAACTCTGAAAGCCAAAGGAGGATTGGACTACCTAAGATTTGATGATCTGTACAACAAGCTCAAGACCCTAGAGATTGACATCAAAGGAGTTTCTACTTATTCATCTCATACACCTACTCATACTGCATTTGTTAGTGCTCCAAGTGCTAATAAGGCCTCTCATGGTGATAGTCCAAACCCTTCATCTTCATCTGTTTCCTATTATCCTACAGCATCAAGATCTCAATCAAGGAACGACAATGTTGTTGAGGAAATTCTTCATTCATTTGTGGCTGAAAGTACTCCACAACAGCAGTTGATGTATGATGATTTTGATCAAATTGATCAATTTGACTTGGAGGAGATGGATACCAAATGGCAGTTGGCTATGCTGTCATTAAAGGTTAACAGGTTTGAGCAGCAGTCTGGAAGGAAGCTTAATCTCAATGGAAGGGAAGGTGCAAGGTTTGACAGGAGGAAGGTAAAGTGCTTCAAGTGTGGTCAGATAGGACACTTTGCCAGAGAATGCCAAGATAAGAAAGTTGATGATAGATCGAGGTATTCGGCATTCAGAATGAAAGAATTGGAACCAGAGGAAGATAAAGCTCTAGTGTCTATGGATGCAATGCTGGATTGGGAACAACATGAGGTGTCTGGAGCTTCACGGATCTATGGGATGATTGCTGGAAATGGAGCTGAAACACATGTGGCTGGAGAATTTGGTTTGATGGGTTATCCAACTCAGGTACTAAAATGTCCTTTTGATTGTGAAATTAAATATAATAAATTGCAAAAGGATAGTGAAAATAAATATAATGAGTTAAAAAGGGAATTTGATGAAATGGAGCCTGAATATAATAAATTATTTGTAGATATTCAAGCTTATAAAAAGGCTCTTAAAACTGTGGAGAAACAAAAGGCTTGGCATGAAGCTAATCAGATTGCATATGAACAAAAAATAAGGGTTTTGGAAAGAGATTTAGAGAACTCCAAAAACTGTCTTAAATATTCTGAATCTCAAGTTGCTAAGATCAAATTAGAAAATCAGGATTTAAAGGCTAAACTGGATAGTGAAGTGGCTAGGATAAACTCATGGCAACAATCAGAAAAATATCTTGTTAACTATGGTACTCAGTCTGGTTGGCGTAAGAAAGGGTTGGGATATGATGTTGGGGAATATAATCCTAGGATATTTGACCCTACTCCTAAGGAAGATTATCTAAAACCTGTTAAGTTTGTTAAGGAAGGAGGAATGAATGCAGTTCCTCCACCTATAAGAGGTGTTTTTAAGCCTGTCCCTATACATACAGCCCTTGACCTTGACTTTGATGATTCACAAATGACTTATGGCAAAAAGGCAAAGAACTTGCCTGATCTTGATTGTGACTCTAACGAATTTGTCTCTTGTTCTAATAGTGACAAATCTGAAGAAATCAAGACTGATGACTATGCCACATGTGGATCAAGTGAGAAGTCTGCATCAATAAAATCAGAAGAGGCAACTGATGGATCCCAAAGAGTTGAAGATGTTTCTTTTGATAATGTTAAAAACAATAATGTTTCTAGTTTTGGTTTTGTTTCAAACAGTTCTGGTTGTGATTCTAAGTTGGTTAAAGATAATGTTAATTGTGTTGGTTTGAATTCTTCTGATTGCAATAAGAAAGAGAATGTTAAAAAAAAAATCCCCTAGAAAGAAATCTTGCTTTGTGTGTCGTAGTTATGATCATCTTATTAAAGATTGTGACTATTATGAGAATCAGATGGATAAATATGCTTGTCAAAATAGGTCTGTATGGAACAATGTCAGTGCAATTCCCCCATATATTCCACAAGCAGCAAGAATAAACTCTTGTAGAGCTTCTGTTGCTGCTGGCAAGCCAGTTCCTGCTGGTAAGCCAGTTGCTGCCGATAAGTTCATTCCTGCTGATTGGAGGAGCAATGTTTCTAGACCTTATTACAGACCTACCAGCGCTTACTTTCAAAATGATATGTGGCCTGTTTATTTTGACACCTTAAACATGGGAAGGGCAAGATGGGGTACTGCTGTTAAGTCCTCAGCAGGTTGTTCTTGGAGAAACAATAACAAATATATGAGAATGGGGTCCAAGAACAATGGTGGATCTCATCAATCTCCATGGTTTAATTTTTATTGATCCACAAGGCAGACCCAAGTCAGTAATGACTTGGGCCTCCCATGTATCTAACATTGTTGTATGTTATTTTGTTCTGTAGGACATTCCTTTTAAGAGTAAAGAAGTAGGTATTGTTGACAGTGGTTGTTCGAGGAGTATGACAGGGAATTTGGAAAGGTTGCATAACTTTGTACCCTTTTATGGAGGAACAGTGACATTTGGAGGAGGTGATGGAAAGATTACAGGGAAAGGAACCATTAAGACTCCTAAACTGGACTTTGAGAATGTTCTCTATGTGAAGGAACTCAGGAACTTCAATTTGTTTTCTGTCTCACAAATATGTGATAAGAAGAATGGAGTTCTCTTCACTGAGACTGACTGTCTTGTGCTCTCCAAGGACTTCAAGATGCCTGATGATAGTGAGATAGTGCTCAAAGTTCCAAGGACTCACAACCTGTATTGCTTCAATCTGAATGATGTTAACCCTGAGGGTAATCTTGCTTGTATGGTGGCAAAGGCTTCTGTGGATGAAGCAAACAAATGGCACAGAAGGATGGCACATGTGAACTTCAAGACAATCAACAAGCTGGCAAAGAATGGCTTAGTGCATGGACTCCCTTTCAAGACCTTCACAAATGAACACAATTGTGTTGCCTGCAATAAAGGGAAGCAACACAGGGCATCATACAAGGCCATTACTGCTGTGAGCACCATCTCTGAGCCTCTGCAACTGCTTCATATGGATCTTTTTGGTCCAACTTCTATCAGAAGTAGAGACCATAAGTATTATTGTTTGGTGATTACTGATGAGTTTAGCAGGTTTTCTTGGACTTTCTTTTTAGGTACTAAAAATGAAACCTATTCTGTGCTTAGGGATTTTATTACCTTAATTGAAAATCAGCTAAATAGAAAAGTTAAGGCTATAAGGTGTGATAATGGAACTGAGTTTAAGAACTCTAGTTTAATTGAATTTTGTGGGAATAAGGGGATTAAAAGGGATTATAGTAGTGCCAGAACCCCACAACAAAATGGGGTTGCAGAAAGAAAAAATAGGACTCTTATAGAAGCAGCTAGATCTATGCTAGCTGACTCTAAGTTGCCTACCATGTTTTGGACTGAAGCAGTAAGCACTGCTTGCTATGTGCTGAATAGGGTATCTATTACTAATCCCCACAACAAAACTCCTTATGAGCTTTTGTCTGGAAAGGTTCCCAACATAAGTTACCTTAAGCCTTTTGGATGTCATGTAACTATCTTGAACACAAGTGATCACCTAGGTAAGTTTGAAGAGAAGGCAGATGAGGGGTTCATAGTTGGATATTCTGCTCATAGTAAGGCCTATAGGGTTTATAACTTATCTGCTAAGAGGATAGAAGAAACACTCAATTTAAGGTTTCTAGAAGACAAACCCAATTTACAAGGTGCAGGTCATGAATGGTATTTTGACCTAGATTATTTGACTGATTCTTTGGGTTATTCTAGATATAAAGCTAATCAATCTGTAGGTCCAAATGTTTATTCATCTAACAATGCAGGTTCCTCAGATGATGAGTCTGATTCAGAGTGTGATGAACGACCAACAGTTGTTCCTTCTTTTCCCTCTAACCACTTTTCAGGTACAGAACTCAAGGACTCTTCTGATAAGACTGAAGAGAATTCAAGTTTTGCAGAAGACCTTGCTAGGCTTCAAAGACAAGAATATCAAGCCAAGAGAGCTGCTGAAAAGTTTGGTTCTGGGTTTTCACAAGAAACAGTGGAGTTATTGAGAAATGCTGAAGCTGAAGTTAGAAGAGACATGGCTTCTGCAGGTGGGATTCCTGTTCCTGCTGATGTCAATTCTGCTGATAGTTCACCTGTTACTGCTGATACATCTGCTGTTCCTGCCGATGTCACTGATCCTTCTGGTTCGTTGACTACTCCTTCTGCTGATTTGTTGGGATTCAGTGAGCCTCCAACTAGATTTCCAAGTCCATCTGATCTGGGAAATTCACTCTCTTCAGCAGCTAAGCTAAGTGATCCTCATCATCAGTCAAGATCTGGAATTTTCACTCACTCCTCTTATGATGGTGAAGTTAATCCCTCTATTTCTAATCAAGCCACAACTTATGAGGTAGATCCTGTTGTTACCAAGAGGATTAACACAGTACATCCTCAATCTTTGATTCTTGGTGATCTAAATTCTCCTGTTCAAACAAGAAGAAGGTTGAATCAATCCAAGTTTGGAGAATCTGATTTTCTAAGTTACATTCAAGAACAGTTAAGAAGCAATCACACTGACTATCTTCATTGTCTCTATGCTTGCTTTTTATCTCAAACTGAACCTAGTAGTGTAGCTCAAGCCCTTGACAATTCTGATTGGGTTGAGGCTATGCAAGAGGAAATGCAGCAGTTCAAGAATCAGAAGGTATGGATATTAGTACCATTGCCTGAAGGAAAACATGCAATTGGAACTAAATGGATACTTAAGAATAAACGGGATGCTAGGGGAATTGTGGTTCGAAATAAAGCTAGATTGGTAGCTCAGGGACATAGACAAGAAGAGGGTATTGACTATGATGAGGTGTTTGCACCAGTAGCAAGAGTTGAAGCTATTCGACTATTTTTGGCTTTTGCTTCATTTATGAGGTTTGTGGTTTATCAGTTGGATGTAAAGAGTGCTTTTCTGTATGGGAGTATTGAAGAGGAAGTGTATGTTACTCAACCACAAGGGTTTGTGGATCCACAAGATCCTGATTTGGTTTATAAAGTGGTGAAAGCACTCTATGGACTTCATCAAGCACCAAGAGCATGGTATGCCATATTGTCTGCTTTTCTACTTAAACATGGATACAGAAGGGGAACCATAGATAAAACACTTTTCATTAGGAAGAATTTTAAAGATATCATCTTGGTACAAGTGTATGTAGATGATATTATTTTTGGTTCCACTAATGAAGCCTAGTGTAAGGATTTTGAGGACTTGATGAAAAGTGAATTTGAAATGAGTGCTATGGGGCAGATGACATTTTTCTTGGGTTTACAGGTTCAACAAAGATCAGATGGTATCTTCATTAATCAAGAAAAGTATGTTCATGACATACTTAAGAAGTTTGACTTGGACAATGTGAGGACTGCTACAACACCTTTTGAAGCTCCAAAGCCTAAATCTAATCATGAACCTGATGATGCTGTAAACGTTCATTTATACAGATCTATGATAGGTTCTTTGATGTATTTGACAGCTTCAAGGCCTGATATCATGTTTGCAGTCTGTGCTTGTGCTAGACATCAGGTTACACCTTTGACTTCCCATTTAAATGCTGTTAAGAGAATCTTCAAGTATTTGAAAGGACAGCCTAAGCTGGGACTTTGGTATCCAAAGGATTCTTCTTTTGTGCTAGAAGCTTATAGTGATAGTGACTATGCTGGAGCAAACTTTGATAGAAAGTCTACTACAGGAGGTTGCCAGTTTTTGGGAAGGAGATTGGTTTCTTGGCAATGCAAGAAGCAGACTATTGTAGCTACATCTTCTACTGAGGCAGAGTATGTTGCTGCTGCTAGCTGCTGTGGACAGGTCCTTTGGTTGCAAAATCAATTGTTGGATTATGGGTTCAACTTCATGAACACTAAAATTTTCATTGACAACCAAAGTACCATATGTATTGTTAAAAATCCAGTGTTTCATCAAAGAACAAAGCATATAGAGATTAGGCATCATTTCATTAGGGATGCTTATGAGAAGCATCTCATTCAGGTGCTTAAGATTGACTCTGATGAGAATGTGGCTGACCTGTTGACTAAAGCATTTGATGGTCCAAGGTTCAACTATCTGGTGGTTCATATTGGAATGCTCAATCCTTAGGTGCTGAGGTTCCGGGGAGGTTTAAGTCTAAGGGGAGGTTTCTTGTTGTTGTTGTACATCTTTCTTTTCTTATTTTCTTTCTTTTTCTTTTGGTTTGTTTCTGATTTGTTTAGTTGAAAAAAAAAAAAAAAAAAAAAAAAAAATCTTGTATATTTTGTGTGCTAATAAGTTGGTTTGAGCAACACCTTGCAGGTACAGTGTTGGTGTTTACACCTACACAGCAAATGGTATTCAACTCACCATGTCTTGCAGACAAGAAAGAGTTGGCTCACCATGAGGGTACGGCTCTGGTGTGATAATCAAATCCGTTGACAGCTGTAATAGCTTGCTCAAAGCTATAGGGTACTTCAACTCACCCATGGTTCATTCCTGAGAGTTGAAAATGGTTCTCAATTCACCATGGATGTAACCCTTTATGGGATCCAAAGGATTGGCTAGTCCACAAAAGTATGGTTTGTGGTAAAGACAATTGGTATCCATATTTGGTATTCAATTCACCAAGGTTCAGTTGAAACCAAAAGAATTGGCTAGTCCTGAGCAAACGGCTACAGATAAAGACAACTCAAATCCGTTTATAGTTGCTGGTTTACTCAAAATCAGATGGTTATCAATGTACCATGGTCTTACACACCTAAACATTGGCTACTCCAGTAGTGATGGCTATTGGTAAAGAGACATCAAATCCATTAATTTTCAATGATTCACCTCTCACAGGAGTTAACACACCTGGATGTGATGAGAATAGTATGAAACTTAAGTGATTTGATGTACATATTGTCATAGTAGCAGTCAAGATCAAGAATGACATGGTGACCAGCTTAGATCTTCTTTTGAGGATGATTTCCTATTGCTGCTGAACTATCGAAGTTGCTGCTGGTTACTTACTGATGCTGCTGCTGGTCTAATCCTCTCCCTATGGACTTCAAAGTTATTTCAGAATAGAGTGCACACCTAGGGAATCTTTTCGAAAATACACTATTTCCTCAAGATTAGGGGAGGATTGTTGGGAATTCTGGAAATAAGATATTTCTTGTTGCTGCCGATAGTGAAAGTTGGTTCCTGCCGATAGTGTTGGTTCCTGCCGAAGCTCATTGCTGCTGATAGTTATATTTTGTTTCTGCTGATAGTGTTTGTTGCTGCGGATATTATTGTCTGTTATCCGTATGTTTAGTAAGTTTATTTATAGAAGAGATCATGTTTATCTCTTTACACGTATTCTTGTAGGACGGGTTAGGGTTAGGGTTCCTTGTCATTATAAAAGGAACACCCCGTCTATGAGTTTGGACATCTTTGTAACTTAGCAATCGTCAATAAAATCATTGTTTAGTTCATTATACGATCCATAGAGGATCATAGCATTAGTTCTTTTTCATAATCAGAGGTTCTCTTGTAGTGTGCCTGTGATTACATAGGCATCCTACCGATCCACATAGGCTCAAAGATCTAGCAGGTGTGTTAGATTCAACATTTTGGTTTAAATTCTAAGGTTGCCTCTTATCTTGCATATACACTTATATCACACAAAATGTGATCTCACAGCGTTCTAGTAATGATTTACAAGTACAAGTTCTAGAATAAATAAAATCACCGGCACACTCATAGCAAAAGGATCAAAGTATAAAAGATGTATGCTGAATACGGAACAGGCTCAAATCCTCACAATTTTGGTGGAAGGGCTATAATATGTGCTAGCAAATGTTATCGATGCCAGAATGGATTGCAATATTAATCGGGATACATCTCAAAATTTTCAAAATTACAGTATTTACTAGTGGATTGATCCAGTTATTCTAATATATTATCCTAAAAATGTGAAAAATAACTAGATCACAAGGGCAAACAAAATTATAAATTTAGCTAAAAAATTAAAAATTAATCTTATTTTCCTATTCACCCCCCCACACTTAAGTTAAGCAGTGTCCTCAATGTGATAAACGAACTTCAAAGTATGAAAATAGGGAAATAAGAATTAAAACCAGACTTTTCCGAGCTGTTGAAATTGCAATTGAACTTCTAAATCAGAAAATGTTATGCAGAAGCTTCAATTGATTTCTCGATCCAAGTGTCCAATTTAAGTAATCAGTACCTGCAGTAATCTTATACAAAATCAAAACAAACAAACAAACAAAATGTTTTATTAAGAAGTTAGTGGTACACCCCACACTTAAGTTCAACTAAGAGATTAAATAAACTTTGGGGTGTAATCACTGAAAATAAAAATGATAAACACACGGGTTGCCTCCCGAGAAGTGGTTGTTTTTATTACCAAGTCATCAGCCTGACTCAAACTCCTTTCTGTTTACGTTGGTGTGATTTTTGGTTTCTTCCTTGAAGATTTGGGAATATACACCACGTTTCCTTTAACTATTCTTTTTCCAGTTTCATCTATGTCATGCAACTTTGCGGTATCGCAAGCTCTAGGAAGAACATCCCAGATGAAACCAGTTTATGCAGCCCATGGAGTATTTTTCTTGTAATCAGCTGGAAACGGTGCCATGAATGTAATAGCTTCATATTCTGATTCGGGCGGAATTTCTTCGATCAAAATCTCATTCATTTTCTCCTTATCATAATATAACTTAATTCGGTGACCATTAACAATGAAACTTCCAGCATGTTTGTCATAAATTTTAACATATCCGCATGGAAATCCATGTTTCACTATATATGGTCTGAACCATTTTGGTTTTAGCTTAGGAGATTTAAACTTGTATTTCATGTTGAAAAGCAGAACTTTGTCTCCAGCTTTGAATTCTTTCCGAATTCTGAGCTTTTTGTCATGATACGCTTTGGTTCTGGCTTTGTAAAGCTTGGAATTCTCATAAGCTTGGACTCTTAATTCATCGAGTTCATGCAACTGCAAGAATCTCTTTTCTCCAGCTACTTTGAGATCGGGATTGGTAGGTCACCATAATGGATTCAACACAAGTATAAATAAGATAGTAATAAGAGAGAGATGAGAGTGGTCGATTACTTCAATATGTAAAATGAAATGACAAAGGTTTATTAGCATAAAGAAATAACCAACACCTCAAAGTGAGGTATACATGTAGTATTTATAGGACAAGAGTGCTAGGGCAACACTCTTGTGCATCTTTCTAGAAACTAGAACAAGGCCATGACCCATGGACCTTCTACAAGGGCCGAACCATTAAAAACAAACATAAAGGCCTATAACTTAAGCAACCTATTACATAAATTAATGACCAAGACTTGATACTAGTTACACGTATTCCCAACAATCTCCCCTTAAGGGTTGGTCATCAAAGGTTGCTTGACGTCTTCTTTGCTTCTTTGGGTTTGACGTCTCTTGTATCTTCGTTCCTTGTTCTTGTTCTTTGTGATATGATAATTTCATGGTCTGCCTTTCACCAACGTCATTAGATTTGGTTGATTTATGTCTTCATCCAACATGCTCATACCCTTTTGACTTTGAGTCTTCATACTTATGAGGTTCTCTTTACTTCACTTTGATCTTTGTCACTTTACTTTGTAGATTCTTTGACTTTGATGTAGAATCTTTCATAACTGAACTTTGTTTTGATCTTTGGTGAGTACTTTATCTTCGTTAGTATGAGCATGTGGATCTTGATTGTGAGCTGATGAATCATGATGGTGATAGTCTTTCCTCCGCGGATCATTTATCGTTATCTGCATGGTTAAGGTTAGTGATAATCCCAATCGATCATTATGGACTTTTCATAAAGATTAGACAACTACGATTGTTTTAGTGATGAATGTCTTGATTCCATTCACCTTGGTCAGGCAAATCAGCCATTCAAATCCCATTAAGGACAGTTATCAGTACTTTGGATAAAATCTAAGTACCGACCCACATATTCAGGACTCGATTCGTGAAAGGAATCTCCTTAGCAGGATTTCCAGCACTTACAGGTTCAGACTTTGAGATAATCAACGGCATAGTGTGAAGATTCTCTCTAATCCTTACAAAGGCTGAACCTGAATTGGATACCCTCAAGAAGGCTTACACAGCTGCACCGAAGTACACCAACAATTCAGGTGAGCCGCTGAAGTATACCGAAGTATCACTCCACGACTGTAGACAGTTTGAAACATCATAACAACTATCATGATGAAAGTGGCAAGATCCTAAGATCTCATAAAAGACTCTTATACAACTTGTGTCCTTTTTGGCGAACATAAAGTGTAGGTTATGGAAAGTGTATCCTAAGAGATCTTTTGATGAATCTCATGGCTCTAAACTCGATTAATTACGTTTTAATTTTAGTCGTCGGAGGCATGGAGCAGAGTGCCTCCTTTTCAATATCAACACATCTCGAAATGAGAGGTCGATAGATTATGCATGGTTCTCCGTCAGAAATGAAACATGCACCTTTTGAGAGATACTTGAGTGGCTAGGAGGTTAAGTGTAGTGCGTCACTGGGTCCATGACGTCTTGTCTTCAATATCAGTGTCACCTTAGTAATGACTAGTAGCATATGAATTGAACCCGGTTTCTGCTCTAAGGTTGATTATTTGGAGGGCTATTTCTTTTCACCTTTTCATTAACTTTTCTTTTTAATTCTTCAACCCCTTCTTTCTCCTTTAATTTCTTTACTCTTTTTTATTTTTATTTTTTTAAAATTTTTTTTCATACCTAAGGACTTCTAGTTCTAAAATTATTGATGTTGTCATTGGGTAGATCCCTCTGGCTCTGGAGGATCATAGGACATAAACCTAATCATTTATCACCTTATAACTCCATGATCATCCTAGATTGATCCTATGCCGTAAAACCTTTTGTAAAATCTCTCAAAGTGTTCATGATTATAAAACATATTTTGTTAACACTTTGAGTGTTTTCCTTTTTCAGAAATACTCCCCTTTCACATGTACTCATAAGTTTTAACGATAAATTTACACATGTTGGGTGGAGTTCGCACTTTTGAATTGATTGAATCTCAGTGAACATGACCGATTCGAGACATGCTTACATCACAAGTTAGACTAGCTTAAAATTATTACCCGTCCTGGTCACATTCAAAGAGAATCTCTCAAAACGGTACACTCTACTTAGACAGGTCCTATTCGAGACACGCTTACATCACTGGTTAAACCAGCTTGAAATTATTACCCGTCCAGGAAAGTCCTTTCGATTACTGACAGTTAAGTTTCGTCAATTTGTTAGTTATATCTGAGTCAAGCTCATACGAGATTCCACATTTGTTACCATATTTTAATCACTTTTGTTTTTCTCCCCCTCAAAAATAGCATATGTATGTTGTTTTTGAAGAACATTTTGATTAAAATATGCCTTTTGAGGTTTGTGGGAAGAAACCAACAAGAAATTATCATTTTGAACATAGATTGTTTCAAGTACCCCCCCTCAATAAGTGAAATAACTTTTTGAGGTTTTGATTATGAGAGGGAATACTTGTTCTTTTGAGCAGAATTAAGAAAAACTTAAAGAAAATTTGATTAATTCTACTTAAAAGTAAGAAGCCTTCGCTCCTTATATCAGGATTGAGGCACTGAAGCGTACCCAAGGGTCCTTTCTTTACAAAGAACGGGTTGTGCACTGTTATGTATGCACAAGCCATTATGAATTACAAGCAAATATAATCAAGAAAATAATTACCCAGTTTTTACATCAGTCAATGTTTATGGTAATCGAGAATTCCGGATCTGGTCGTCGAAAGTTCATGATCGGAAATGACGGTCTGCCTCCAACATAGCTTTCCAGTCTCTACATCTGATCTCTGAATGTTAGCCTCTTTTCCAGCTTCAAAATGAATTGACGAACTTCTCGCAGTTGAGGAGTTGTCCACCTGCTCGTCTTGTACATCTCTCGATCTTTCAACCGAATGTCTAACCCATCTCGAACTTTCTTGAGTGTGTGGTCACAGAACTTATGAATTTCCTTGTATTGTAACACCCCCTAATTTGGTTTGTGGCAGCGGAAAGTAATTAGGGTGTTACGGTGAGGATCGAGGTTTAAATTTCAGAAAAACGGCCCGGAAGGGGCGTTTTGAAAGTTATATGTCATTCAAAAGAATATTTTTGATACAAAAGTGAATTATTCGATTTGAAAATCCCATGAAAAAATGTGATAATTTGGAAAGAATGACATATTTGATTTTACACCAGTTTATTTATCAGAGTATAAGATGCCCGCTCCGTGTCTTGTCCTGCTCCGTTAATTACCTGAGATAAACATGCTTAAAACGTCAACACAATGGTTGGTGAGTTCGTGGAGTTTGATAGAAAATAACTTTCTTTCAATGAATTTAAAAGGTGTATAGTGATTGTCGAAGTAAATAATAATTCTTCATGAAATAAATAATAAGTTGTGTTGTATAAAAATCCACAATCAAATCATGTATGATCTCCAAAATCATAAGTTTCAAGTTATAAATGAAGATGAGCTACGTTGTTATACGCTCGAAATAGAATGTTGAGTCAACTTTTAAATGTAACGATATATCAAGCTTTTTGGGTTGTCTTTTGTAGAATTCTCATTTAAATCACATACGATAGCAATTAAAGTTCAAGTACAGGATTCAAAAATCATATCACATAGTGGGAAGAGTAACTTAGAGTCTGAAATCTATCCGTGTAAGTGGTGGTTTTCTAAATACAGCTGTATCCTAGGATATATATGAAACATTCATATATTCATAAAGTTATATTGCCCTAAGCCTCATGACACGCAAAACGTTAACAGAGTACCGTAAAACGGCGGTGCCCCACCAGGGTTACTGATGGGTATTTATGGCCCTCATGTTAATAGGTGACTTGCCAATTCCTATTTTTCTCAAATATAGTGCATCGCGACTAAATACGACTAACCATGTAGGCATTCCGTCCAAGTATTTAGTGGGATAGGTCGTCAGCCTCTAACAGGTTTCGAAGCTGTTCACTATATTCGCGCTCACCGCAGTGATTAATGGCTCATGATCGAGGGACTTTATGGCAATAAAGTGTGCTTAGGCAATATAGGTCTCGGGGTTCATAAAATATACGTATTCTGATCTTGGCAATTATTTCCAGTGAAATGTAGAATTATCATAGTAAAGTAACAATTTATTCATTTGTTATATGAATACATACAAGGAGTTTCAGCATCATGTTACGTCAAATAGTTCGAAGATGTTATGTTTCAAGTTCAGTGTTTAAGCTAATCAAACAATTTGCACATATAACGTACATGTATTCCTTTCAAGTATGATTCAAACATATAAAGCATAGTTGATAGTTTTGAGCAAATCATGAGAGTTTTCAAGTAATATGAAACAGTTAAAGCATGTATCTCCCCCAAAAGAATTATTAAAAAAAAACAAGTGTGAAAAGTAGGGGCCACGACTCACCTTAGCCACAGCAAAGCAAAGATCACACTGACACGACTGGCATCTAGAGCTTATCACAACGGTCTCAAAACATATAGCATGACGATACACAACTGTCTAGGATCGGCACAACCTAGTACGTATACAGTTATCTCAAAACACGTCTCGCAAAATAATAAAGTCTATAAAAGACAATGTGTCGTAGTTTTCGTGGATTACTCAGTTTTCAAAACTTATCAAAAGCTTATTTTCAACATTTCGTGTGGTGTGGTAAGATAACCTAGACTCGACAGACAACTCACGCCAAAAGGAATAAACAACGACATAGTCGAGGGCTCAAACCAAAGAAGACAAACTCTAGCAGTTAAATAAACACCTTAAGTAATAAGTCAGTTTGTACGTTTTGACATCTACCCCGTTATCCCCAAATAACTTGTATAAAACATAATCGTTTTATAATAAAAATGAGTTTAACTAATAAAACTAGTTTTTCTCAAGTCGTCGAGACTTGGGTTAATCAAAACTGGGATTACAGTATTTAATAAGTTTATGTCTCGTTATTATTCTCGTAATATTAGTTTAGTTTTTATTGAAGATTTTGTGTTCGGTCCGAGTTTAATATATTACACCTTCTCAAGTCTCAAAATGTTCAATGAATCCAATATCCAATATCGTCAGTCCGATAACGATCCATGATTGTCCAATATACGTAATAATCAAATCCGTATTTAAATCAAATTCACAATCCAAATATTATCCGAAACGTACCAATATGTCATCAACCAATTATAAATGAACATACTTTTTATATTTTAGACTTATGGGCTTGTGACTTAAATCAAAACCAAACGAAACTTCTTAGTTCCATTGGGCTTCGGCCCGTAGCTAACCCAACACCAAATGCAGCCCACTATGGGCTCTTTAGCCCAACAATTTAACATCCAGACTCAATTAACTTTTACAGCCTGAGAGACCAACAAAATTGTTTAAGACAGCCAAACCAATTCCAATTTTAAGTTAATACGGTTTTCCCTACTCGACTGATCATATAAACTAAGTGTATCGACAAGCTCTTGCCGAGACCATTTGGCCTCGGTTCAATTAGTGTCGAGCTCACTCTCACCAAAACGGACCAAAAATGGTATTCACAAGACTTACCGATTCTGACCGAACTCAACATACAACAATAACATCAAGAACATAATATCGAAGCAAAACCACTCGACTCAACAAACAACAACAACTACAATAATGGCCATTGCCGAGACCACTTTGGTCTCGGCTCAACTCCTACAAACCCAACAGCGCCCTATGTGGGTCGACAAGTTCTACCGAGATCAACACAACGCCGACAATTTTAACAATAATAACGACAACGATGACACAACCACAACCACCATTTCGATACCAAATCTTACCACGTGAGTTTATATAACGTTTTTAAATCCCGTTTTTATGGTCTCAAAGATTATATAACCCGATTCAGACTCATCTTAAATCCACGAAAACAATAATAATAATAACATAATCGATCAGTAATAAATATATATATATATATATATATATATATATATATATATATATATATATATATATATATATATATATATATATATATATATATATATATATATATAAAGACGGGCTTCTCGGTTTTACCATGACGAGAAGGAGAAGAACAAGGTGGTGGAGATGGTGGCTGCTACGGCAGCTGGACAACTCGAACCCAAACGAACCGAACAATTACCCGAAATAAAATATATACCATCGATCTAAACTCGTATGGTTTCACAAAGGTGTCGCCGGAAAAACCATAGGTTACCGAAAAGAAAAATAGATGGGAGTGGGTTTTGAGGCGTGTGAGGTATAAGGAAATGATGGGGATGATGAGGAGATCACAGTGGTGGTGGCGGTGTAGTTGTGTGGCCAGCGGTGATGGCCGGATGACCGGAAATGGCGCCGGATATTTGAGGAAGGAGAGAGGTGAAAGAGAGGTGGAATGAGTGTAAGATAAAGGGTGGTAGTTAGGATAGTTTTATAGAAGAGAATTTATACAAGTTACTATAGTTTTATAGAAGAGAATTTATACACGTTACTATTAAACCAATGATTTGTATCTACTGTTCTGTGACCAGTATTTGGAGAGGTGGCCTGGTTTGCTGGCTCTAAAATATCTTGAGTAGGTAGGAGATTTTTTTCTTTGTGTTTGCAATATGTATGGGTTAAGATAACATATTGCTCAAGTGGTTATAGTAGGTATAAATTGATTACATATTTTTATAAAAAGAGTCGGTTTGGTTTGTATCATCCGAAAGATCTATGTAATATTTCTATATCAAGGAGAAAAATAAAAGGGTAGATCGTATATAAAAGATATAGAACCAAGTGGACACATTTTGCTTGTGAAAAAGAAATAGATCGATTTATTATGGAGTAGAATTTGCATGATCTACGTATTACATATAAGAAAAGTTTTCATACATAACTTCGTATGGTAAAATGAAGGTAAGTTGGAATTGAGTTAAATACTCAAATTGTAGAAAAGCTTGTCATTATTTGGGACATTTGAATTTAGTGAAAATAGGGTGTCGTGGTTTATTCGTGTCTCATAGTATGTGTCGCGAAAATGTAACGTGGTAATGTTAACAATAAGAGAAAAATTTTAATTTCCCCGTAAAAATGGGATTTGTTAAATGGTAACACTAGATTATTATTAATCAATGAGATTTATCACAGTGGATTTTTACGGTATCTTACAGTATCCACCCCTAAATTTTGAACTTCGTCCCGAAGTTCAGTCTATGATAGGTGTTGAAAATGTTGTGTTCTAAGATGGGGTTTTATGGAAAATGTTGTCGAAAGGTTTCTATCCGAAAATAGAGGGAACGAGACCTAGTTAAATTTATTCATGCTAGATGGAATAAATTCAAATGTTTGGTCACTTAATGATTCTAAAGACTGTGAATAATAGAAATAGTGGTCAGGGACTGTGGGAATTTAATGGCTAGTGAACAGTGTATACTAACAGTCATGAACGGTGCCCTCAACGGCTAGTTTTGGTTCCAGCGGTTAGATTTAGCCTATAAATATTCCATTTTAATTTTCATTCTTCCACAAATTATTTTTCTCTCGTTCCACATCTCAAAAGTGCCGCACTTCATAATTATGCTAGCGATTGTGTATGTTATTCTTGTGGTTATCTACTTGAGGTACGCTCCGGACGAAGATTTCCAATATTTGGTTGTGATTTTAGCGTTTGTCATCCCGCTGATGATTGTAGCTCTTATTGTGGATATGGCGTGGGGGAAAATAGATGGTAGGAAGGTTGGAATAGATAGTTGTAACTTTAGCATTATCGTTGCTAATTTTTATCGATGTGTACTAATTTTCCATGTATTCTAATAAAATCTATGTTATTTGTGTTTTTCATAAGCCTTTGTAAGTTCTTAGGTTTCTAATGCTTGTACTTTTATCAGTTCCTTATCATAAGAATGGTGAGTAATATGTGTAGGTATTTATTTGTGGTTGGTCAAAAGTGACATTTATAAGCAATTTATTTTGTCTCAATATTTTCTTTGGAATGGAAATTGTTATTAGGGAATCTGAAAGATAACTGTTTCATTCATGACATGATTCTTCCTAAATTAGACATAGTTGATCAGGCTATGTATAATTTGAGGACCAAATAATGTAATGCTTGGCTCAGTCACCGTGATATTTATGCTTCTTCAAGAAGTTTTATATGTTTCAATTATAATGGTTCCGTCTTATCCTTGGTACAAACTTAGGTTTTGGGTGAGAATTTCTTACAATGTGGTGATAACCTATTGTTTGGTCAGAAATTGTGTTAAATCAAATTCCTAAAGTTATATCAGGGTATTGTTACGTAACGACTATGAATAGAGAGATTAGAATAGAGATTGAAATAGGCGTGGATTATGATTATTTCGGAAATATTACAAGGTAGAGTCTTCATACGATAGAAAGATAGTTGATGCACTTAGGTTACATCCATCGTACCTAAGGTAATGTATATAAGGAAATACAACTTAGAAAGTTTTAGACTAGGGTTTACTTATCCACAGTAGGAATTTATCTTCTGCTTAATATAGGTGTCATCTTCTGACATTGTTAAGTTTCTAAAGAGTTTCTATTCTCTTTCACTAGTCTTTTTGTCCTAAGTGGTACTCTGGGTTAGGTATTGATTCTTAAAGTGTCCGTTTATTTTCTTGGTCTAGAAATCCTTGGGTAATGGTGATGGTAGGTTTAGTCTTCTCTTCTGGATCTTTAAGGTGAGTTGGTCTACAACTCGTGAAACTTTCAAGGGTATGTTTATAAGAAGCAGTCGTTTTCTTTTCTCCGGTTGTCCTATCGTTGCTACTCGGATGAGCTATTGTAGTTGCTCCGAGTGCCACAGCAACGATATCGATTACTAAATTTCGGAAAATTTTCAGAAGTCATAGTTGTGGTTGGTGCTAGTAGAATATTTGTAATGTTCATGCTGGCCATATTCTATCAATATTCCAAGAAATACGGATTCACAATCCACTTAAATGGCCATGTTAGGATAACTTAGGTAACAAGATATTTGTATACTAGTCTTAATAATGTGGTCACAATGCGAAATCATAACTCATTGAGCATCATAAATCATGATGTGTCTGGGTAACATCGTAGATAAATGCTCAATTCTTGGTATGGGATTGCTAAGGAATAAACTGTTTTCTTCTACAAAAAGCCGAAGTTCAGCAACTTTCTCTTCATTCATCAAGTTTTCTTCCGAAATTTTGTCTTAAAGAATTCTATGGTCATAGCCTATTTTGTGTTGGTATGAGGAATCCTAACAATCGTAGGTAATATTATGGTAGGTCTGGATATAATCACCGTAAATATCATAATATTAATAACTTGATCGATTGTTTTACAAAGCAAACGATACAAGGTCTTTTATTAATATTAATGTTCCATGCAGCAGGTTAATATACCTCTGTCTTTCTTATTGTAAGGACTGTCATGTGGGAGTGTTTCTCAATATCTCTGACTGAAACCTAGTCAGTCCGTCCTGAAAGTCCATCTTGTCGGATAAAAGGTCAGATAGGGTGTCGTTGGTTGTGAGTGGTGTTTTGTCAATGATTTTCTGGAGTGTATCAATCTGTTCTTTATGACGCTCCAGCCGCGTCATGCTGGTGGAAGGAGTAGGTGTGTGGGTAACTGTTGTTTCTAAAGCTTTCTCCCGTCTCGAGGACTCGGGCTGAAGGGGTGAAAGCAGGTGGAAACAGTAATGACGAGGGAGACCTGAGAGGGTAAATTCTCCCTAGGAGTCAACTCCCGTTGGTGAGATGTAAACAGGTAAGTCTGGGTGAGTAGTCTTAACGAGTAGTCGGGTCCAACCAACAGTGGAGGGGATGATGATAGTAGTGGTGGTAAGGTATGGTGACATTATCCTGATCATATCTAGGGGTGAAGTAGGGGAGTAAGGTGGAAATGGTGGTATAATTGATACTAAGCGTAGGTGTACATTCTTAATAAGTCTATTGAGGTGGCTCCGAAATGTTGTCATAAAGGATTCGGGCTCATAAGGTGCTAAAATTTTGACTTTTCTGCGCCGTGCTACCGGGGCAGGTGGGAGTGGTAGTTTGGGTAATGGAGAATTTGGCTTAACTTCTTTCCAAATTGTTTCTTGGTGTGAATTTTGTCCAACTTCGAATGTTGTCGGACAACCAATCAACTTTCCATTTGGATAAAGTTTAGTAGTTCTCCTAAGTTTCTGACGTAGGGGTGAGTAAGTAGGTAATGAGAGGAGTGGTAATTGAGTAAATTCCGTATTAGTCTGGGGTTGAGATATTAATACATAAGGATCTTCAGTATTTGGAGTGATATGATGAGTAGGTGATGTGCGAGTAGTATGGAGGGTAATTTTGGTAATGTCAATTGGTTGGGTAGACATGGTATTGTAGTAGCCAAAAATAATAATTATAAGTAATTCGTACGTTAAGAGCATAACGGTAAGTGTGATATAATACAGTGGGTAACGTGTGAAGAGTGAACATCCAACATGTAAAGATTAGTGCAAAATAATCTTAATAGGTAATGTATTGAGCACGGCAGTCTGCAGACACGGAGGGCGTAAAATGGTATGGTGTAAAATCGTTCATTTTGAAAGTGTGGTTATAGTTCGATGTTTGAAAACATTTGGTTCTCTATAACCATAGGCTCTGATACCAATCTGTAACACCCCCTAATTTGGTTTGTGGCAGCGGAAAGTAATTAGGGTGTTACGGTGAGGATCGAGGTTTAAATTTCAGAAAAACGGCCCGGAAGGGGCGTTTTGAAAGTTATATGTCATTCAAAAGAATATTTTTGATACAAAAGTGAATTATTCGATTTGAAAATCCCATGAGAAAATGTGATAATTTGGAAAGAATGACATATTTGATTTTACACCAGTTTATTTATCAGAGTATAAGATGCCCGCTCCGTGTCTTGTCCTGCTCCGTTAATTACCTGAGATAAACATGCTTAAAACGTCAACACAATGGTTGGTGAGTTCGTGGAGTTTGATAGAAAATAACTTTCTTTTAATGAATTTAAAAGGTGTATAGTGATTGTCGAAGTAAATAATAATTCTTCATGAAATAAAAAATAAGTTGTGTTGTATAAAAATCCACAAGCAAATCATGTATGATCTCCAAAATCATAAGTTTCAAGTTATAAATGAAGATGAGCTACGTTGTTATACGCTCGAAATAGAATGTTGAGTCAACTTTTAAATGTAACGATATATCAAGCTTTTTGGGTTGTCTTTTGTAGAATTCTCATTTAAATCACATACGATAGCAATTAAAGTTCAAGTACAGGATTCAAAAATCATATCACATAGTGGGAAGAGTAACTTAGAGTCTGAAATCTATCCGTGTAAGTGGTGGTTTTCTAAATACAGCTGTATCCTAGGATATATATGAAACATTCATATTTTCATAAAGTTATATTGCCCTAAGCCTCATGACACACAAAATGTTAACAGAGTACCGTAAAACGGCGGTGCCCCACCAGGGTTACTGATGGGTATTTATGGCCCTCATGTTAATAGGTGACTTTCCAATTCCTATTTTTCTCAAATATAGTGCATCGCGACTAAATACGACTAACCATGTAGGCATTCCGTCCAAGTATTTAGTGGGATAGGTCGTCAGCCTCTAACAGGTTTCGAAGCTGTTCACTATATTCGCGCTCACCGCAGTGATTAATGGCTCATGATCGAGGGACTTTATGGCAATAAAGTGTGCTTAGGCAATATAGGTCTCGGGGTTCATAAAATATACGTATTCTGATCTTGGCAATTATTTCCAGTGAAATGTAGAATTATCATAGTAAAGTAACAATTTATTCATTTGTTATATGAATACATACAAGGAGTTTCAGCATCATGTTACGTCAAATAGTTCGAAGATGTTATGTTTCAAGTTCAGTGTTTAAGCTAATCAAACAATTTGCACATATAACGTACATGTATTCCTTTCAAGTATGATTCAAACATATAAAGCATAGTTGATAGTTTTGAGCAAATCATGAGAGTTTTCAAGTAATATGAAACAGTTAAAGCATGTATCTCCCCCAAAAGAATTATTAAAAAAAAACAAGTGTGAAAAGTAGGGGCCACGACTCACCTTAGCCACAGCAAAGCAAAGATCACACTGACACGACTGGCATCTAGAGCATATCACAACGGTCTCAAAACATATAGCACGACGATACACAACGGTCTAGGATCGGCACAACCTAGTACGTATACAATTATCTCAAAACACGTCTCGCAAAATAATAAAGTCTATAAAAGACAATGTGTCGTAGTTTTCGTGGATTACTCAGTTTTCAAAACTTATCAAAAGCTTAGTTTCAACATTTCGTGTGGTGTGGTAAGATAACCTAGACTCGACAGACAGCTCACGCCAAAAGGAATAAACAACGACATAGTCGAGGGCTCAAACCAAAGAAGACAAACTCTAGTAGTTAAATAAACACCTTAAGTAATAAGTCAGTTTGTACGTTTCGACATCTACCCCGTTATCCCCAAATAACTTGTATAAAACATAATCGTTTTATAATAAAAATGAGTTTAACTAATAAAACTAGTTTTTCTCAAGTCGTCGAGACTTGGGTTAATCAAAACTGGGATTACAGTATTTAATAAGTTTATGTCTCGTTATTATTCTCGTAATATTAGTTTAGTTTTTATTGAAGATTTTGTGTCCGGTCCGAGTTTAATATATTACACCTTCTCAAGTCTCAAAATGTTCAATGAATCCAATATCCAATATCGTCAGTCCGATAACGATCCATGATTGTCCAATATACGTAATAATCAAATCCGTATTTAAATCAAATTCACAATCCAAATATTATCCGAAACGTACCAATATGTCATCAACCAATTATAAATGAACATACTTTTTATATTTTAGACTTATGGGCTTGTGACTTAAATCAAAACCAAACAAAACTTCTTAGTTCCATTGGGCTTCGTCCCGTAGCTAACCCAACACCAAATGCAGCCCACTATGGGCTCTTTAGCCCAACAATTTAACATCCAGACTCAATTAACTTTTACAGCCTGCGAGACCAACAAAATTGTTTAAGACAGCCAAACCAATTCCAATTTTAAGTTAATACGGTTTTCCCTACTCGACTGATCATATAAACTAAGTGTATCGACAAGCTCTTGCCGAGACCATTTGGCCTCGGTTCAATTAGTGTCGAGCTCACTCTCACCAAAACGGACCAAAAATGGTATTCACAAGACTTACCGATTATGACCGAACTCAACATACAACAATAACATCAAGAACATAATATCGAAGCAAAACCACTCGACTCAACAAACAACAACAACTACAATAATGGCCATTTCCGAGACCACTTTGGTCTCGGCTCAACTCCTACAAACCCAACAACGCCCTATGTGGGTCGACAAGTTCTACCGAGATCAACACAACGCCGACAATTTTAACAATAATAACGACAACGATGACACAACCACAACCACCATTTCGATACCAAATCTTACCACGTGAGTTTATATAACGTTTTTAAATCCCGTTTTTATGGTCTCAAAGATTATATAACCCGATTCAGACTCATCTTAAATCCACGAAAACAATAATAATAATAACATAATCGATCGGTAATATATATATATATATATATATATATATATATATATATATATATATATATATATATATATATATATATATATAAAGACGGGCTTCTCGGTTTTACCATAACGAGAAGGAGAAGAACAAGGTGGTGGAGATGGTGGCTGCTACGGCGGCTGGACAACTCGAACCCAAACGAACCGAACAATTACCCGAAATAAAATATATACCATCGATCTAAACTCGTATGGTTTCACAAAGGTGTCGCCGGAAAAACCATAGGTTACCGAAAAGAAAAATAGATGGGAGTGGGTTTTGAGGCGCGTGAGGTATAAGGAAATGATGGGGATGATGAGGAGATCACAGTGGTGGTGGCGGTGTAGTTGTGTGGCCAGCGGTGATGGCCGGATGACCGGAAATGGCGCCGGATATTTGAGGAAGGAGAGAGGTGAAAGAGAGGTGGAATGAGTGTAAGATAAAGGGTGGTAGTTAGGATAGTTTTATAGAAGAGAATTTATACACGTTACTATTAAACCAATGATTTGTATCTACTGTTCTGTGACCAGTATTTGGAGAGGTGGCCTGGTTTGCTGGCTCTAAAATATCTTGAGTAGGTAGGAGATTTTTTTCTTTGTGTTTGCAATATGTATGGGTTAAGATAACATATTGCTCAAGTGTTTATAGTAGGTATAAATTGATTACATATTTTTATAAAAAGAGTCGGTTTGGTTTGTATCATCCGAAAGATCTATGTAATATTTCTATATCAAGGAGAAAAATAAAAGGGTAGATCGTATATAAAAGATATAGAACCAAGTGGACACATTTTGCTTGTGAAAAAGAAATAGATCGATTTATTATGGAGTAGAATTTGCATGATCTACGTATTACATATAAGAAAAGTTTGCATACATAACTTCGTATGGTAAAATGAAGGTAAGTTGGAATTGAGTTAAATACTCAAATTGTAGAAAAGCTTGTCATTATTTGGGACATTTGAATTTAGTGAAAATAGGGTGTCGTGGTTTATTCGTGTCTCGTAGTATGTGTCGCGAAAATGTAACGTGGTAATGTTAACAATAAGAGAAAAATTTTAATTTCCCCGTAAAAATGGGATTTGTTAAATGGTAACACTAGATTATTATTAATCAATGAGATTTATCACAGTGGATTTTTACGGTATCTTATGAATTTCCATGTATCCCATGAAGCAGTTGATGGTGAGATCACTTTTGTAGACGAAACCAAAGGTTGGGTCTTTCTTCAGGGTATACTGGCGTTCTTGATTGATTTCTGGAAGATGTAGTAGTTGTGCGGTTAAATTTAGCTTCCGTTGATAGCTCTCGACTCCAAGTTGCAGGTCTTCAACACGTTCTTGAATGATTTTTCTTCGAATGTAGTAAAGTAGTGAAGTGCTGAATGCGTACAGAAGTTCGGTTAAAAAATGATGCATTTTCCCTTGAACCTTTATGAGATACATGTCTTCAATGTCGTTGAGGTTCAGATCTGGGAATTCTGCTTCTGAGAACGTGTAGATATTCTGATCTTGTCTTCTAACCCTGATTTTGTGTAGAAAAGTGTAATCATGCTTCTTTTGTGCTTATGCTAACCATGGCAATGATCCTGAGATCGCTCATCATCGGTGTCGGTGACTTGACTACAAGTTAAATTTTGTACCAGGTTTATCTCTGGAGCAACCCGTAGAATTCCCTAGTCATTAGTGAACGTTAATCTAGTATTAACCCGTCATTACTATTTACTTAACCATTTTCTGGGCCAAATTTAAAATTTTTATTACATTTCTATAATTCAAGATACGTTGGAACGACCTCACACACGCGTCACGAAAATCCAAAACACAATAAATAACCAAACGGACTCTTAATTTTATTTTGGCTCATTACTATTCATGGCCCAACACAAAAATCAGCCCAACACTTCATTTTCTTTCTTTTATTCCCTTCGACTCAAATCTCATTTACTTGGCGCCTTCTAATTCTAATTTCGACGTACAAGTTACACAAAATTTTACATTGTACAAATCCTTATACTCCCGAGATATAGGAATGACAAACCTCATTATTTAAATCGAACGTTTGCTAAGAAAATGAGACCAAAAGCTAACTGGGTTCGAACAACTAATACAACTTGTATTTTACTATATATATATATATATATATATTATGTAAAGGCTCAAAATTTACTCATGTATTTGGTTTATCTTACCTGACCCAAATACCAATACACAACCTATTTTTACCCAAACCACCTCTTTCACGTCTTACCCTCCAACCAAGTTTCCCATCTCCAAATTACAAATATCGAAATATACTGTCCATGTGAGCTTGAAGGATCAAGAGATGCATCAGGTTGTGTCTTTGTGAAGTATAAGTAGTTATTATTATACTTACCTCATGTAGAAGGTACTAATCACCTACACCCGACCCCCTTTATAATCAGTTCTTAAGAGTTGTAACATGGATTTCTTACATATGCAGCTCGAGATGAACATTCATCTATGTATGTGATCTACGTATTATGGCATGGTTTTCTTACATACTCCATAACTACATTAACTAAAACACACAACTAAATTGAAATTACAAATGGTGGTTCTTGAACTTAAATAAATGATTAAAAAAGAAGTGCAAAGGGGCTTCCAAATCTTTAAAAACACTATATCATTCTGTCATTCTGAATCTAAAATTTTACTTCAAAGCTTTTTGCTTTAAAGGATTGATTGAAAGATAAAAATTACAGTAAAATGGCTTCAAGGAAAAAAGTAGTTACCTCTTATAAGATTCAAGTCAGTTGGATGCAAACTTAGTATAGGCAATGTATATTTGTTTTGTTTTCGTCTCACGAGAAAGGCTTTTTTAGAACTTTTTTTACAATTGTACTTGTGTTAACTTTATCGAATTAATAATGTTCAAACGACCAAGGGAGGACAATGGGCAAGAATTCACTCGTTACCGAGGGCTGGCCTGTTACTGAACACGAAGTTTCACACACGAGTGCAGAGCATGTATTTGCCATCTGAAAGACAGAAAAGCTCCCCAAACCGTGTGTCTAATCAAGTAAAGAATAGCTAATAGACTTACTGTTGGTAAGTGATTTGTAACCTAAACCTTATAAAAAGAATCAATATGACAGCAGATAAATTTTAAACTACAGACCGGAGGGGCGCGCCAGGCCAAGGCTGTAGTGCAACAGGTTGTGTCTATGTGAAGCATAAGTAGTTATTATTATACTTACCTCATGTAGAAGGTACTAATCACCTAATTCGTACATATCAATAAACTGCTATTAACACCATACTAAGGTACACTATGGTAAAAAAAATATAAATATTTATCTGCATAGTCATAGTGTTTTATTGAGTTTTTATAAGGTTAATTAGGCATAACAAAAAAACACAGCACTACATGTTGATTGTTATTATTATTGGATATGTACCAAACATTAAAACACCACAAAGATATAACTAATACCTGGACGATCCAATATAGTCACATCGTTTTCAACATCCCTGGCTTCTGTAAATTTAACACAAATAACACTACTTAGCGATGGTAACAAAAAACACAGCTCTACATGTTGTTCGTTATTATTATTCAATATATACCAGACATTAAAAAACCACAAACATATAACTATTACCTGGTTGATCCAATATACTCACATCGTTTTCAACATCCTTCACTTCTGTAAATTTAACACAAATAACATTGTATGCATTAACGGAAAAATACAAACACCAATGCATCGTTAATTCTTAACGACCAACATACCTCGTAAATCCATTCGAGTACCTTTCTTAAGTGGTTGTTTTGCTGCTATCAAATAACAAACACATACACAACAAATATATATCAGATTTAAAGATCAAACAAACAAATTTATATAACACAAACCAACACTTTTTCTGCTCATCAAAACAACACAATTAACCTGAATTCATTCTAGTCTTTTTCTTTTCACCCTGCTCTTTTTCGGATGCATTACTTTGCTTTGCTTTTGAAAGCCGCTGTGAGTATCTTTGTGCCTGCATGTTACTGTCAAAACTTAATCGACTTAGTAATTATGAAGGTGTTGAATAAATAGCGTTGTATATATATATTATAAGATTAGGTTAAACATTAAGAAAATCTTTAAGATAAGAATTGATATATACCAAACTTATCTTATATTTTTTTTAGGAAAAAATCACAAAATATACATATTTTTTTTTAGGAAAAAATACACATACGTTTTGTGAAAAATATACATATTTTTTTTTAGGAAAAAATACACATACGTTTTGTGAATCTGCATAATGAATGATAATTCAAAACAATTAGGGAATCTTTATCAATTTAGCCTTGCATAATATATAACAAAAAATGGATTGCTCTAGTGGTAGAGATGTTGGTTTTGGTTTGGAGACTAACCCATGGTCGAACCTTGCCAACACCATTTTTAAATTTATCAATTTTTAACAAAAATATTTTATAACAATACAAAATAAATAATAAAAAATAATACTATAAAAACTGAAATTGCTTACATGGCCAGAATGGGATGATGTGGCGGCTAATGACAATTACATGGCAATGAGGTGGCGTTTTCTTGATTTATCTACGTGTAACGCCTCCTGTTATATATATATATATATATATATATATATATATATATATATATATATATATATATATATATATATATATATATATATATATATATATATATATATATATATATATATATATATATATATATATATCTACATATTATATATAACAATATGACCATGACGTCATTAATTGTCAGAATGTCCAGTAATGCCATGTCATAATTCCACCTAAGCACAATTTGTTTAAAATTTTCGATTTTCTTGCCACATAAGCATTATTTATTTTCTTTAAATCGAATTTCTTGCCACATAAGCATTATTAATTTTTTTTTAAATTTCGAATTTGCCACACAAGCATTATTGATTTTAGTAGAAAATTCGGATTTGCCACATAAGCATCATTGATTTTGCTAGAAATTTCGCATTTAAAAATTTAATTAAAGTTGGCCTTTGCAAGAATTGAACCCTGGCTATTTGATCCACATACGAATACTTCAACCAATGGACCAAGCATTTTTTTGTGATCTACATAAAAAAAATATTTATGTCATGCTTAAAAAAATGATGTTCCTAAGCTATAATTATGGAATAGATTAGTATATGCTCATATAATATACCCGAACCCTAAAAGCATATACGGAAAAAAATCTTCACTTCATTCATAATAATATATTTTTTCTCAAAAACCCTAATATCCTTTTTTTTCCTCTTCTCTTCTAATGTTCGGTTTAATTTTTGTGTTTTCTTCATCACAGGTTTGCAACCATGAACGCTTCACATGCAGTGTAATGTTTCTTTGATCTATTACTTAAAATTATGCATTCTTCTAATTAATAACAACTCTTATGTTTTTATAAAAGTTGTGTTGTGGTTAACAAAAAAATGGTAAGAGGAGGGGATCAGCAGGTGTAGTGGAATCTATGATGCTCCATTCAGACAGGTTCACCTCATTCACTTTCTCTCTTTATACATTTATGTTTTTTTTTTACAAAACCCTAAATCAAATGTTTGTTTTACTAAGAAGGAATTCAGATTTTGATTATTAATCATAGTCTCTTAATATATCTCTTTTTCTTCCAAAATCTTTTTAGGGTTTTAAGAATGGCTGCCATGATTGAAGTGTTCATGATATATATGCTCCAGTGAGTATAAATGGAACATCTAATGAGGTAACCTTACGTTTTATATCATAATAAAAGTTGCGACATCTCTTCTGATATAATCAAACCATATTACCAACACACTAAATTCAATTACAGATTGGTATGCTTTAGAATGGTTTTGAGTTCAAGCTCCATTGGTGAGTTATTTCAATTTTTTTTTTGCCAAATCTTCGATTGAATTGGTTACTTTTTTTTTAACTTTGATGATTGGATGTAAATTGGTTTGTGGGTTTTGTTTATGTTTATGTTTGAATACGTTATATGATATCAAACGCCCCTTATTGTATGACATTATAATGTAGGTATGGCGGTGAAATAGCAGTCCATTGGTGAGTTATTCCACTTATTGATTTTGTCTGATTTGTATTATTGTTATTAATATGTTTATACGATGGTAATTTGTGTGTTGTTTGTTTGGTGGCTATAGATCGATAACAGAAACTCCTAAGCGGTCAAACATGCCAGAACCGATGGTATGTTTTGTTTTTAAATATATTATTATGGCAGTTACTCTCTCATATGCTGTTTGTTTAAGTATTAAGATGGTTTTAAATTGATTAATGCGAATTTAATGCATATGTATTATGGATTTGCTTGAAATTTGGTGTTTCGCTCTATGCGCTAATAATGATTTGCGGAAAAAACAACCACTTGATTTTTTTTGGTTTGATAATACGAGAATGATAGATTGGATCAGTGGATTTTATAAAACTATTGCAGTCGAATTGGTTGTGATAATATATAAATTACAAATCCTGTTTGTGTTATATAATTTGGGATGCTGATTAGAAGTATCGAGAATAGCAATTGATTTGAAGGTTACTCGAGTCAAACTTTGAACCATATTAGCCCCAGTTTCAATTGCAAAACATGACTTAAAGTTCTACTTATAAGCCATTATATACTTATTCAGAAATGTTTTTGTGTTGCGAGTTTTGACAGGGGCCACACATCTGACTTGTGTGAGAACCGGGTCTGGTCATGTTGACGCATAGCAATCTCCCTACCCTCGGGTAGGAGTATGAATGTCTACACCCTATCTTCCCATACCCTGCTCTGGTGGCACTAATATGAATTATTTTTTGACCTGGTTTTTGGTTCATATTAACATCCATAAAATGGAAATGAAATATTTTTCTGTAAGATCTAGAAGTATTAGCATTCATGGATATGAAAGATGAATTGTTAAGATTTTTCTTTTGTTTGCATGAATTTCAAGTTGCATACATGTGCTTATTATTCTGATGCTATGAGGGTTAATAAAGATGTCTGAGGGGTAACAAAATGTCAGTGTTTATTTATCATGTGGTCCAGATATAGTTTATGTCCTTATTTAATTTGCTCATATCAAGTTATATCTCAGCACATTTCATCTGTTTGCTTTCAGAGAGAAGCAGTTTCAACGCTAGGCGCCTCACGAAGGCTACTGCAATCTGCAGTACGAGACGCGGTGGCCACTTCTAGGCCCTCTAGCTTAACTTCAGAGCCATCGTTTAAACGTTTGCGCTCTGTAGTTTCAACATCCATTGAGGACTCTCTCCTTGAAGAAAGACGTCCACAAATCCGTTTGGTTGCCAGAGCACCTGCCATGGCGGTTGCCATTAAAGCTGTAGCTGATGCTGCTAAAGATGCTGTAAAGATCAAACCCTCAGGAAATGTATTTGACCGGCTTGGTCGTAGTGCTGATATACCAGATACTACTGACCACTTCACAGAAGATAATGGAGAATACGAGGGGTTTTTACAAGTTAGAGAGGCTACTGCTCCAACTTATACTGATCAGTATGACGAGGATATATCCATGCTGGAACATGATGCGGAAATAACTTCTGACTTTGGATATAGTGATGAGGGGTATAACAACATGAACACTCAACTTGGCAGATCAGAGCAGGCGGTGGAAGTGTTTGACTATTTTTCAAAAGTCAGCAATCGGTAAACTTGGAATATTCAAAAGCTATGGTTCGTTCATAATCAAAGGTAAGTATTACTTTGAACGTCAAATAGGTTTTTAAATATTATTTTGATGATTAAACGAAGTCGATATGTCGCACATGATTCTATTGAATTACTTATTTATATTGATTGCTGTTTTTATTTGATGATGATTTGAGGTCTAACAATATAGCATTACATGATCAGACCATGTTTGTACGTCAAAAGAAACTTCATATGCATTTTCAAAGATAATTACATGAACTTCAACTGCTGCATTTTTGGGTTAAAATGGTTGAAGCCCTTTTATTTTTTGGTTTTCTACATTGAGTATCAACTGTTAAAAAGGACTAGCTTCTTTCAAAATGTTGTGAGGGTGGCGTTTGTTACCGCTCTTTTCATTTTCGTACATCTTATTAAATTTGTTTATCTCAAACACGCACAAACCACCACTGCAACCACTTGATCCGCCACCACAACCCACTTAACGGTTCACCATGGCTGCCTGAACTAAGCACCTTTTCGATGCCCTGATCATCCCACCGTCGCCGGCCACTTTGCCGAGTTAATAGTGGCGGTGGTGATGGACAGAGTGTGACGATGCTTTAGGTGTTTTTGGTGGTGGCGCTGGTTTGGGCTTTTCTGTGGCTTGGCTGTGTTAGTGGTCTGTTTGTGTGGGTTTGTTGTGCTTGAGATCACTATGTGTGACGATGGTTAGATGGTATTCATTGGTGAGTTACAGATCTTAAAGGTAGTGTCTTTTGGAATTCCGGTCGGACTTTGAAATACCGAAATCTGTTTTTAGTTTTGTTTTTATTTTTATGGTTTGAGGGTGTTTCGGTTATCATTGGTGAGTTACACAAACACATCACATAGTGTTGTTTTGGCTGCGTTTTTTGTTTTGAGTTTTTTGTTGCTGGAAAATGATAATTTGTCATTATTGCTGTTATTCGCGTTGTGTAACGATAGTGAGAGCATGTTGGGTTTGTGTGTACTTGATGTGGCTGAGATTTGTTACAGTAGATTAAGTTTTAGGCTTTTAATTTTTGTTAGATCTTTATCAAAATCTTTCTTAGATCAAATGAAATTTGTTGCTTTCTCAAAGTTTTGAATTTTTAATTTGCCGTAGATCTTGAACCACTGCTGCATTTTTGGGTTAAAATGGTTGAAACCCTTTTATTTTTTGGTTTTCTACATTGAGTATCAACTGTTAAAAAGGACTAGCTTCTTTCAAAATGTTGTGAGGGTGGCGTTTGTTACCGCTCTTTTCGTTTTCGTACATCTTATTAAATTTGTTTATCTCAAACACGCACAAACCACCACTGCAACCACTTGATCCGCCACCACAACCCACTTAACGGTTCACCATGGCTGCCTGAACTAAGCACCTTTTCGATGCCCTGATCATCCCACCGTCGCCGGCCACTTTGCCGAGTTAATAGTGGCGGTGGTGATGGACAGAGTGTGACGATGCTTTAGGTGTTTTTGGTGGTGGGCTGGTTTGGGCTTTTCTGTGGCTTGGCTGTGTTAGTGGTCTATTTGTGTGGGTTTGTTGTGCTTGAGATCACTATGTGTGACGATGGTTAGATGGTATTCATTGGTGAGTTACAGATCTTAAAGGTAGTGTCTTTTGGAATTCCGATCGGACTTTGAAATACCGAAATCTGTTTTTAGTTTTGTTTTTATTTTTATGGTTTGAGGGTGTTTCGGTTATCATTGGTGAGTTACACAAACACATCACATAGTGTTGTTTTGGCTGCGTTTTTTGTTTTGAGTTTTTTGTTGCTGGAAAATGATAATTTGTCATTATTGCTGTTATTCGCGTTGTGTAACGATAGTGAGAGCATGTTGGGTTTGTGTGTACTTGATGTGGCTGAGATTTGTTACAGTAGATTAAGTTTTAGGCTTTTAATTTTTGTTAGATCTTTATCAAAATCTTTCTTAGATCAAATGAAATTTGTTGCTTTCTCAAAGTTTTGAATTTTTAATTTGCCGTAGATCTTGAACCACTGCTGCATTTTTGGGTTAAAATGGTTGAAACCCTTTTATTTTTTGGTTTTCTACATTGAGTATCAACTGTTAAAAAGGACTAGCTTCTTTCAAAATGTTGTGAGGGTGGCGTTTGTTACCGCTCTTTTCGTTTTCGTACATCTTATTAAATTTGTTTATCTCAAACACGCACAAACCACCACTGCAACCACTTGATCCGCCACCACAACCCACTTAACGGTTCACCATGGCTGCCTGAACTAAGCACCTTTTCGATGCCCTGATCATCCCACCGTCGCCGGCCACTTTGCCGAGTTAATAGTGGCGGTGGTGATGGACAGAGTGTGACGATGCTTTAGGTGTTTTTGGTGGTGGCGCTGGTTTGGGCTTTTCTGTGGCTTGGCTGTGTTAGTGGTCTGTTTGTGTGGGTTTGTTGTGCTTGAGATCACTATGTGTGACGATGGTTAGATGGTATTCATTGGTGAGTTACAGATCTTAAAGGTAGTGTCTTTTGGAATTCCGGTCGGACTTTGAAATACCGAAATCTGTTTTTAGTTTTGTTTTTATTTTTATGGTTTGAGGGTGTTTCGGTTATCATTGGTGAGTTACACAAACACATCACATAGTGTTGTTTTGGCTGCGTTTTTTGTTTTGAGTTTTTTGTTGCTGGAAAATGATAATTTGTCATTATTGCTGTTATTCGCGTTGTGTAACGATAGTGAGAGCATGTTGGGTTTGTGTGTACTTGATGTGGCTGAGATTTGTTACAGTAGATTAAGTTTTAGGCTTTTAATTTTTGTTAGATCTTTATCAAAATCTTTCTTAGATCAAATGAAATTTGTTGCTTTCTCAAAGTTTTGAATTTTTAATTTGCCGTAGATCTTGAACCACTGCTGCATTTTTGGGTTAAAATGGTTGAAACCCTTTTATTTTTTGGTTTTCTACATTGAGTATCAACTGTTAAAAAGGACTAGCTTCTTTCAAAATGTTGTGAGGGTGGCGTTTGTTACCGCTCTTTTCGTTTTCGTACATCTTATTAAATTTGTTTATGTTGTTGTATGAAGTATGAACAACTTTTATAATCGTCTACGTATCCTATGTATCGCTTGCTCCACAGGGTTGTTTGGATTGTTTATCGAAAAACGTTTATACAGGAGGGTTTTAAAATTGTATTTGCCACAGAATTTTGCAGAGTCAACGGGTATCCACATATGGAGTTAACTTTGACAGTACTACAGGTATGTCTTACAAGATTTGGATATGAGTTCAGCTTGCTAAAAAACCTAAGATTGCTCATTTCTTGCACGATATCTGTCAGGTGTTCCTGTTCGACTCCTGAGGAGAGAGGAGCCGCATATTTGGAACAGATCCCAAAACGTGGCAAGGGTACAATTTAACATTTCATTTCCTTGGATTGATGTTGACTTTAGTATGATCCTAAACTCTGATGTTAATTATTAGTACTTTCTGCAGAATCTAAGAAGCAGAAGCTTGTGGGAAAATGGGGGACAAAAGAACAGAAACAAGAGCCTACATGCTTAGACGCATTGGCCAGCGTCGCAGCATTGGGAGCAAATGATAGTGAGAATGGCAACTCTATAAAAGGTTAAATCAGTGGTTCCGGTTATTAACAAGACTGAATCGGATGACGCACTTGGGATGGGAACTGGGCCTGAAATGCCAACTGAGAGCAGTGACAAAGGTCAAGGATTGGATCTGAATTTTGACCCAAAGGAAGAAGGGACTATGCTAGCTGCTTCTAGGACCCCTCCAGTGTGGCAGAATGTACTTAGAGGACGTGTACCCAATGTTACCAGCGACTTAAAAGACGGACCTGCACAGACAATTAACAATGTTGTTGAAGGTATTTGATCTTGGACTATACAATAATCTCATATACATCTATAGGATGTAGTAGACAGAATGTGACCATTTAGATTAGCTAAACATATCAAAGTTAAATCTTGATAAAATTTGGCAATTTCCATTGCTCATGGCTTGTGATCCAGGTCCACCTCAAAGGGTATTGTCAAGTTTTCTGCACGCATTTGTTAACAGCAGTCATGGTGGAGTTCCTTTTGGTCCTACTCAACTTCCCGTGTTGGGGTTGTCTGAAGGTGACAAACGGTGCATACGTGACCGTAGTAGCATTATGGCCCGACGTATCTTTGCTGACAAAAATGAAGATTTCATCAATGGCCAGGTTTGTTTCTTGAACATGTTCTGTAAAGCCTAGACACAAAGTTTGTTTACAAGGACTTATGACACTATATACTACTTATTCAGGTGAATGCTTTGTTATCGTCTTTAGAAATCGATAATCATGCATTGGCTAATAGGGCCTACATACCTGGTAGAAACCCGGAGCTTGAACAACATTTGAATGAGTCCCAAGTGATGGCTCCTGGGCCACGGGGACCGGATAATTGGGCTGATGAATTTGCCCAAAACAGAGGACCACACAATGATCCCAATGCGTGTGCCCTATCCTTTGAACGACAACATGGTACTGGTGGTTGGGCTTTCGAATTTGAGCATGTGAGTGCATAATACAGCTCCTTATTTTATTGACTTACTATTAGGAATCTAATATCAAGTTTTTTTTATCAACTTCATGAGCAAGCTCAAATGACGAGAGTGGATCGAATGGCAGGTGCAAACATTCCATCTTTGGCTGCTATGGAGCAGACTCATATGCTAGCACACACTTTAGCTCAGAACAGCAATCCTAGATTTCAGGTTATTATCAGTATGAGATCCTTTTGCCTTCTAATGCTGTTACTTCTGTGACTTATATGTTCATGTTATTTTTTGGCAATATGCAGAATTCAAAGTTTCTTCAGTTTGTTTCAAAGATGAGTCGTGGGGAACTGACCGTCGAGGATAACCAAGTGAAGCCCGGAAATGGTGACTGGGCAAACGAGTATCAACAACAATATAATGCAGGCCCGCCTTCTTGGGCAGATCAGTATGCACATAAATAGGTAAGTTGAAGTCTTCCGGGATCTACTTGATTCATTTTTTTCCATAATTTGCTAGCACATCATTTGTAAGATTTTTTTTTATGTTACTTGAGTCTCATGTGTATTAAATATTCTAAGATACACATGTGTGCTAGCATATACACATCATGTGTATCATGACTTTAGCTATAGATCTTTGTAAGAATGGTATCATATAATTGATATTTTACTGATATAAATTCTATTATGAAGTCTTTCGGGATCTACTTGATTCACATGATTAGTTGATAATCCGTTTTGGTTATAATGCTAAAGTCCATTGGTTCATCGATACCTATTTGTACCAAGTTTGGGAAAGTTGTTTAAAATATTTATATATATATTTAATCTGTAATATTCCATAGTCTGGTGTGCATTTAAACAGCAGGGTTAACGGGAAAAGATATATAAGTCATTTGCACTTAAATATTTAACCACTAAAACACATCTTCTTACCTACTGTGGTTCATCGATACCTCTTTTTTCAACAATGACGCTAATATCCTTAGATGGAACAACATATTACTCCAAAATCCAAGGACGCAGTAGTGACTGCATCTTACCATGCCAAAGTAGCAGCTGATGATATGGCAAAAACAATTTAAATAAGCTTCTTATTTTAAATGAGAACAAAACACAAATGCATGAATGAATAAAGAGTGCAATAGAAAAAAGGACGGTTATTTATGTGATAAGTCAAAGAGGTAATGGTGCGACGGATATGTTTAAACATGATGGTGGATGAATACAGTGACTAGGTAGTGGTAGAAATTCAGTTCAGTTGTGTTGGTGATGTCTAAACATAAATCTTGGTAAGGGTAATTTAAAAATTTTTGGTGACAATAAAGTTAAAGAAAATAGGGTGGTTTAGAATCCATCAGAATTTGTAATTGATTTTTGTTTCTAAAATAATTCCTGAAAATTTGGAACCGGATAACCATTAACATAAGTTTCTTTAGATGGAAATGTATCACATTCAAATTTTAAAAAGATGTATACCATACGTAACTTATCAGTATCATAATTTAAATATTGAAAAGATATCAATGAATATAACTTTTGCTTTTAAAAAGTCTAAAACATGCATCTTATATTTGGAAACGATTCTGATTGGTCGAATTTCTTTTTATCATATTTTTCACGGGTTAATGTTATCAATAAGTTGGTTTCTTTATCTCTGATAGCTTTGTGTTGCTAACAAAATAATTTTATTAGTTAAATACACCATCAAGAAAACAACAATAGCATAAATACAAAAATTCAGTATGTTTAACCATTTCTTAATCGTTTTCTGTTGAACGACTGGTTTCTGATTTAAGACCATAACTTGTTTCTGATTTAATACCATAATGGTTTCTGATGAACAATGAGTTGTTCATATATTATATTTTTTAGGGGTTAAAAATGATACATGTGCATGATGATGTTTGTTTAGAAAGTAGGTACAAATTCATTTTTCTTATAATATATACGTAATTATATATATTATTATTCTAAGAATGGGTTAGATTTGATTTTTTTTTTTTTTTTAAATCACATAAGTTTCTCTAGATGGAAAAGTGTCACATTTCAAATTTTGAAAATATATATAACATACAAAATTAAAACTTAGGGACAGGTGTATACTGCATACTAAGACACCAACATAAGAATGATAAGAAAATGCACAC